>OX451738.1:915335638-916668988 GCA_948472305.1 Vicia faba
TTCCTTTATTCCGTTGATTTTCTCTCTTCTTATTCTTTGTTTTGTTTTATAAACGTGGTTTAAATTCTGATTTTTATCAAAAAAGTTATTTGAAAACCATTTTTTTAACCTCACACAATACATACCTCTATTATGTTTGGAGTCATTTGTTCAATACTCATTTAACCACAATTTAACTGTGAAAGATTTTAGATTCTGCAGGATAGTTACACCTTATACACTTTAAAAAACGATCATAAATAAGATCAAATTAGCCTTATCAACCGTGTATCAAACATAAACAAAATTATCAAGGGGACAAAAATACATGCATAAGTTGTCCATAGCAATTGCTTATATCTGAGATGTAACAAATAAAGCGTTATAATTAAGCTTCTTATGATTACCAATATATGTGATTTAACTAAAATTAATAAAATAATCTGGTTCAATGCTTCAAGTTCTTTGCATTTGGCCTTTGCGTTGGTCTGAAATTGGATAAAATAGTGCGATAACTTTGGAAGTTAGTAGCTATATTTTGATCAGCCACACCAACACTTTCAACCACTTGTGAAACATATTGAATTGTCCCTAACATTTATTAGTACTTCCATATATATCTTTCTTCACTAAAGACTGCTTAGCATATTGACATGAACATTAAGAATTCTTCTGTTTAAATATATAAATATGCAAACATGACAACGATTTTCCTACCAACTTACCATATTCATTCACCCACCAGAACATGGGACCATCATTTAATTTCAATGAAAACGGATATTCATCAAGTAATAAGAAAAACGAAATAGTGTGTTAATGTAAATAGAGAGAATTGATTCTAATATTTTTCATCACAAATGAAACTAAGTTGTGTTGGTATTTTCACTACTAACGAAAATGGGCTTTCAACAGCGCTTTTTTTTGCCCTTTAAAAGCGCTTAAAAGCGCTGCCGTAGGCTACGAAAGCGCTTTTTTCTGGCCAAAAGCGCTGTCGTAGGTGGACCCAATCCCAGCGCTTTTTCCTTAAAAAGCGCTTTGATAGGGGGGTCTTTCCCCAGCGCTTTTTTGAAAAGCGCTTTTGATAGGTGTGCTATTTAAATTATTTTTTTTTTATTTATCAGGCCTTTTACAGCGCTTTTTATGGAAAAAGCGCTTTGATAGGGGGGTCTTTCCCAGCGCTTTTTCCATAAAAAGCGCTTTGATAGGGGGTTTCTATTTAATTTTTTTTTTATTTATCATGGCTTTTACAGCGCTTTATGGAAAAAGCGCTTTGATAGGGGGGTCTTTCACAGCGCTTTTTCCATAAAAAGCGCTTTGATAGGGGGTTTCTATTTAATTTTTTTATTTATTTATCCTACCTACGAAAGCGCTTTTTAGCCAAAAGCGCTTTCGTAGCTCATACAAATTTTTTTAAAGTGAAACCTATAATTTGAGGTTCCCTGTGCGGCCTGTAATTTTTTTTTGGTCCAATAATTTAACCTGTAATTCAATCCTTATAATATTCACAGAAACCGGCATTATATTAACAGAAACCGGTATACCATATAATATTCACTCCTTATCTATATATATGTAACTAAATCATATATAACTAAATTTGTAACCATATATACATTTGTAACCATAACTAAATCACATACAAAGTATCTTGTTAATTTGTAACCATATATATATACATATGTAACTAAATCATATATAATTACATCGAAAATAATGCTCCACCGACACGGTCGTCATCCTGCAAAGTATGAATATGAACAACACGGTAAATTAAATAAACAATATTAAAGGCTCCAACACAATCAAACTAACACGTACAATAATATTTTATTCATACCCATCAGAATAATCTGTTTTCAACATAAAATTGACATATTTCCTCTTTGACTTCTTCCACTTGAACTTTCGTGTACGACATAGTATAGAGGTCATCAAAGTACTACATAAGAAATTATTACTTCAGTATATGCATGATGTTATTAAATGTAGAAATCATACAAAATTATTCTAAGTTATAAATCCATACCGTGCTTGGAATCTCTACTTGATTTTTATGAAGGATTTCTTTCATAAACCTCAAGCAAAAGTATCCGCAATCTACATCGTTATTCTGTAACGGACACTGCATAGAAAAACAGAATATATTTTATAGTTGTCGTGTAATTTTATCAAGTAACATTATTATTATAAGCAACTAATTTTGTACCTGCACTTTGATCCAAGTAATATTTGATGATTTACTCCGGGGTACCTGTGCGTCCCTTTGACTACGAAATATTTGTATTGATCTAAGAAAATAAAAACATATATTTAGATCAATCTCACAGAAATAATTAAATATATAAATATACACGAATAGTTAGAACGATCTCACTTACTGATCAACAGTTTCCTTCATAGCGGGATAGTTAGTCCATTCCCCGTCTACCGAATTCAGAAAGTACACAACTTCTTTAATCGGATCGATAGCCAACAACAACCAGTGTTTTCTAAAAATTTAAGCAACAGTTTAGAAGAAAAGTTTCTACGCAAAATAAACAAAGATATATTAGAATAAATGAAAAACTCACCCCACTGGAACGATGTTATACGGAAAAATAAACAAGCTATCTGGGTTGCCGACGTAGGCCGTGTATCGATTCACTAAGTACTCCCTAACTGAACCCGGTTCCCTGACAATTGTCGCTCCGCTGACAATATGGGCAGACAAGAAATGGAAGCGTCTTGCCAATACAGTCTCGCGCATTTTTTATCGTACAACAACCTTAAATAAAAACATATAAACATTAGACTATTTTCATTGAAATGTGTAAATAAATTGTTCAACTAATTAAATGATATATTTATCGGAATACCGGATGTATGCGTGAACATTGCCGATGCCTAATTCACCATGCGTCATAATCTCAGTCATTTCGTCCATTCCTATCGTTTCTTGGCAGTCAAGACCAAAGATATCTGCATCCATAAGGATTGTACGAATACCACCTGACTTCAAATCTGAGGTTTCCAAAAGTACTCCAAGTGTATTCCGATATCGAGGTACAAAAACGCCTCTTCCCCCGCCTCTTCCCCCCTTATGCATTGACTTTTTCGGGGGTGGTCTGCTACGAACAGGCTGGGTCACTTGTTGTGACACTTTCGCAGATACCTAACAATCATATAACTTAGGTAAATTATAAAATCGTTCAGTTTTAAATTCATATCATATAATAAACAATTTAAGTGTACCTCTGGAATTGATGCCATAGACTCGCCGCCTTGCTGCAAAATCTCCTTACCCTTATTAGCGGGTTTTGTAGGAGGCTAATATTAAAAAATAATTAACTTAACGGTTCAGAATTGACATTTGAAATCTAAATGATTCATATTAACGGTTTTAAACATACCTCATCATCAATGAAAATGAGGTCCAAGGGCCATGCAACAAACGACCCTACTGCGTCTCGCACCGATCTTATATCCAAGGCCACGTCAGGTACCGGTACCAACGCATCGGGATCAATAGGATAATCTACTGATACTCTCAGGTGTCCAGCCGGGATCGGTGTATTATGAATTAAATCTCCCAAAGTGTTGTACACTTTTCCCTTGCCAACAAGGTGATAATCTGATGCCATTACGTATAGTTGGCAAGATGAAATGCCCTAAACCAATATGCATACATATTACTTTTAATTCAATAATAGAAAGAGGTGGAATAAAAATGAGAAACTTGAACAATAGAGATTTATCAATATATTTATAATTACCTCAGGAAATTTATTCTGACGGTTGATACTAGCGTTGTCACTAGTTTCTTTCGCCATTGCCGCATTTCCCTTTTCCCTCATTAATACCTCTTTATCTCTTTCCAATGCATTGACTTTTGCTTGTAATTCCATAAGTACATTCATCACTTCTGCATTGGTAGGATTTCTTTTCCGATTATGCTGGTAGAAAGAGGTTGGAGTCACACCGTGACCTTTACCCCTAACCCGACCGGAATACTCAGGAACATTCAGTGCTTTACTAAGTACGCTCCTCGTATCCTGGTCGTCACCGGTGGACTCCGTTTGTGACAATGTCTCCTGAAAATAATGGAGATAAAAAAATCAATTAAATAGTCATAAAAATTTGATTTAATTAAAGACACAATGTTATACTTACGCATTCATCATAAATTCTTAGAACACTTGGATCAACAGCTTGATTCTTGCCCACACGGGCTTCCTTCCACAGCAAATGTGCTGGAAGTGAGGTTTCATCACTTTTCGTCTCCTCTAACTATGCATAGAAACAAACGGTTAGATCGTCAAATACAACACATTTAGACAATTAATAAGAACATATCATTTCTATTTATTACTTACAATTTTTTCCTCTAAGCGCGCATATCCCAAACGCCCTTTTTTGTATGGGTACGCGGGCTTTGATGCTCTCTCACTATTTTTGGCACTCTTTTGCCGGAATTCGTCATCTCTTTGTCTAATAAACTCAGTCCAATCTTCTTGTTTAATGAAAAGATTATACTTTTCTGGCCTTCCGGCCGGGAACTCTTCCAGCCACTTTCTTTCCTATACCCATCGTAAACCTCCACACCGGTCTCCCACAAAAACTTCAAATCTTCGACTAAGGGTGCCAAGTACACGTCTATGTCATTCCCTGGTTGTTTGGGCCCAGAAATTAACATAGATAGCATCATGTACTTACGCTTCATACATAGCCACGGAGGTAGGTTATATATCATAAGAATCACAGGCCAGGTGCTATGCGAGATACTTTGAATACCATGCGGGTTCATTCCATCAGTAGACAACGACAAGCGAAGATTTCTTGCTTCTTTTCCAAATTCAGGATAATCAATATCAACTTTCGTCCACTGTGGTGAGTCTGCCGGATGTCGCAACTTCCCATCAATAATTCTTTCATCTGCATGCCAAGTCAAGTGTCTTGAATCGGTCTCACTACGATACATGCGCCTAAATCTCGGAATTATAGGAAAATACCATAACACCTTTTCCGGAGACAACTTTTCCTTATATCGAGGGGCACCGCATTTAGGACACTCATTTAACACTGCATACTCGTTTCGAAATAAAACGCAATCTTTTGGACATGCATGTATCTTTTCATAGCTCATGCCAATAGAGGACAACATCTTTTTGGCCTCATACGTTCGATTGGGAAGAACATTATCCTCTGGTAGCATTTCTTTCACGAGGGCTAATAACTGTGTGAAACTTTTATCCGACCATCCGTTGTCCGCCTTTAAGTTGTACAACTTTAACACCGCAGACAATCTTGTGAATTTTGTACAACCATCATACAACAGTTTCTATGCATCGCTTACCAACCTCTCGAACATTTTGGGACAATCCTCAAGATCTTCTTCAAGCGCTTCTGCAATCTCTTCGACTCGATCATAATCGTATGCGTCTGCGAAATCCTCATTTGAAGCATACGTCGTATTATAACTCGATTCAACATTCCCGCTACTTTTCTCACCATGCAAATTCCAACATGCATAACTTCTATCAATTCCATGCATCAGTAAATGCGATTCCAACTGAACCGCGTCAACCCGTCTCCCATAACAGCATCTCAAGCAAGGACATATCATTCCATTGGGTTCTCTGGCGTGCGCAACGGCAAACTTAACGAATTCTGATACCCCATCCTCATACTCTTTCGACAATCGATTGGCAGTCATCCATTTTTTATCCATGGTTTGACTATAGCAACTAATTAGTCACGCAACTATAGCAAAATAATAATTAATTACCTGTAAAGAAATTCAACATATCAGGTACTCTGAATTTTCATTATTTTATGTTTAATACTTCCATTTCAAAATTACTAGCAAGTACTCTTTGACAAGAAAAGATTAAATAGCTGATTCAAAACAATTAAACTAACCTATTACTACTCAATCCATTTATTGAGTGCTGAAAACAGATCACAGAGTAATGATCCTTAGTATTGTGTGAATGAAAGGCATGTTTATGTTGCTAATGATGGTGTGCATGATCGTTGAGATATCATGTTTTTGGTTTTGGTTCAGTTATGATAAATTGATGTATTTCATAGACTGATTTGATGTTGCATGCTAGTGATGTGCATGCATATGCATTGTTTTGGTGAAGTTAATTCCCATTGTGTGGAATTTGACTTGTATTACCGTTAATCGATACCCGGGTGATGATGGGTGGTTAGGATGGATTCTTGTCCAGGTGTTTATGGACGAATCGATGGTTGCTGTATCCGGTTGATGATGGATCAGTGTTGGGTGACTTGGTCACGTGTTGGTACCACATGCATTGTGTCTGCATTTGTGTTTGCATGGAATTGTAACATGTTAGGATGTCTTCCAGTGTTACAATTCTTTGGTTGATTATTGATTTGTGCATAATGACTTGTATGATTGGAACTGCGTGTTGAATCTGAATTTATGCTAAAATGGGTGAAATAATATGCTTGTGATATAATGTTGATTGAGAAGCTTATAATGCATGTTAATTATGAGAAATCTCACCCTTACTTTAACAATTTCAGATTAAAGTTAGCAGCTCAGAAGTTGGTGAGGATGGCTCTAGAGCTATGTTACTTTAAGTCCGCGTGTCAGTGTCGTGCTCTGATAGGTTGTAACACTGGGGAACGTTTAGTTGAGGAATTAGTTATTATTCAATTGTTTCTTTGAATTTCATTGGGAATAATTATGTTTTGGTTTATTCCGTTTTGGTTATGGTATTTTTCCGCTGTGTAGGACATGGTCTTAAGTTGATTGAATTATTTGAATAATGACCCTCAGTGTAGCATGACTACTGTTTTATTGGAAGTTTTATTTATTTCATAATTGTGACATCCCTTGTTCCGTGTTAACTCTGATGGAATATGTCTTTAATCATTGATATAATTAATATTATTCGGGGTATTTTAGAAGGGGTGTTACAATAGTGGTATCAAAGCATAGTCGGTCTTGTCTTGTGTCGTTATCCCTTTTGTATGCGACTAGTGTAAGATGACACTGTCGATACTTGTGTGCTGATGAGGTTGTTTTGTAATGTTACCGAACAATGGCCGGAAGAGGTAACGGAAGAAACGACGATGCTATTGCTGAAGCATTGGGAATGTTGGCTGGAGTACTCGGAGGGAACCAGCAGGGAGCTGTGATTGGTGCTGACCGACAATTGGGGAATTTTCAGTGGAATAATCCTCCGTTGTTCAAGGGTGCACATGATCCCGAAGGTGCTCAGAAGTGGTTGAAGGAGATCGAGAGGATCTTCAGAGTAATTGACTGTGCTGAAGGGCTGAAGGTGAGATACGGAACTCACATGTTAGTAGAGGAAGCTGATGACTGGTGGGTTGCTACCATAACTGAAATGGAAGAAGATGGTATTGCGTTGACTTGGGTTGTGTTCAGGAGGGCTTTTCTGAGGAGGTACTTTCCTGAGGACATCAGAGGCAAGAAGGATATTGAGTTTCTAGAACTCAAGTAGGGTAACAAGACTGTCAGTGAGTATGCTTCGAAGTTTACTGAGTTAGCGAAGTATTATGCTCATTATACTAACGATGCAGATGGAGAATTTTCCAAATGTATCAAGTTTGAGAATGGTCTTCGTGATGAGATTAAGTAGGGTATTCGGTATCAGCGTATCCGAAGATTTCCTGATCTGGTTGACTGTAGTAGGATTTTAGAGGAGGATCTTGCTAGCACTAAGTCGAATGCTCGAGGGTATGTTGATAGGAAGGGTAAGCAACAGATGGATCATGGTAAGCCTTATGATAGAAGTAATCAGAGACCCGGTGGTTGGAAGAAGTTTGGTGAAGGAGATTCTAGTTATTCCATTAAGTGCTACAAGTGTGGTGAGACAGGACATCGTATGGTGGATTGCAAAAGTAATGATAAGAAGTGTTTCAAGTGTGGGAAACTCGGCCATGTGGCCAATGATTGCAGAGTAAGAGTGGTGACTTGTTACAACTGTGGTGAAGAAGGTCATACTCGTCCTCAGTGTACAAAACCCAAGAAGGAGCAAGCTGGTGGTAAAGTGTTTGCATTGTCTGGGTCAGAGACTAAGCCAGATGATCGGCTGATTAAAGGTACATGTTTTATTAATGACATACCTTTGATTGCGATTATTGATACTGGAGCTACGCATTCTTTTATTGCTTTGGATTGTGCTAAAAGATTGAATTTGGAAATTTCTAATATGGATGGAAGTATGGTTATTGATACTCCTGCGTCGGGTTCAGTGACTACTTCGTATGTTTGTAGGAATTGTCCTATTGTGATTTTTGGTAGGGGTTTCGGTATGGATTTAGTGTGGCTACCGTTAGAACAACTTGATAACATCCTTGGAATGAACTGGTTGGAATTCAACCAGGTCCATATCAACTGTTTTACGAAGACGGTTATTTTTCCTGAAGAGGTTGGTGTCGAAGATGTGACTATGTCAGTTAAACAGATGAACCTAGCTGTGAAAGATGGTGTTGTGGTATTTATGTTGTATTCTGCAATAGAAGCGGAGGGAAAAGCAAAGAGTGATGGATTACCAGTGGTGAATGAATTTCTAGAGGTGTTTCCGGAAGACGTTAGTGAATTGCCAACTGAGAGGGAGGTAGAATTTACTATAGATTTGATTCCTGGAACTAGTCCGGTGTCGATGGCGCCTTACCGTATGTCGGCATCTGAATTAGCGGAGTTAAAGAAATAGTTGGAGGAGTTACTTGAGAAGAAGTTTATTCGTCCGAGTGTTTCGCAGTGGGGGGCTCCGGTGTTGTTGGTTAAGAAGAAAGAAGATTCAATGAGATTATATGTTGATTATAGACAGCTGAATAAAGTTACAATCAAGAATCGGTATCCTTTGCCGAGGATCGATGATTTGATGGATCAACTAGTTGGAGCTTGTGTATTTAGTAAGATTGATCTGAGATCTGGATATCATCAGATTCGTGTGAAGTCGGAAGATATTCAGAAAACTGCATTTAGAACGAGGTATGGACATTACGAGTATTCTGTTATGCTGTTTGGAGTTACTAATGCACCTGGTGTTTTCATGGAGTATATGAACAGGATATTTCATCCGTATCTTGATAAGTTTGTGGTGGTGTTCATTGATGATATTCTAATTTATTCGAAGAGCGATGAAGAGCATGCAGAACATCTCAGAGTTGTGTTGGAATTGTTGAAAGAGAAGAAGCTTTATGCGAAGTTGTCCAAGTGTGAATTCTGGTTAAGTGAAGTAAGTTTTCTTGGCCATGTAATTTCCAAGAATGGAATTGTTGTGGATCCTACGAAGGTAGAAGCAGTATCTCAGTGGGAAGCACCGAAGAATGCTTTTGAGATCCGTAGTTTTCTGGGTCTTGCAGGTTATTACAGGAAGTTTATAGAAGGATTTTCCAAATTAGCGTTACCGTTGACTAAGTTGACCAGGAAGGGTCAGATGTTTGTTTGGGATGTTGAATGTGAGAAAGGATTTCAAGAGCTGAAGAGGAGGTTGACAAGTGCTCCGATCTTGATTTTGCCAAATCCGACTAAGTCTTTTGTTGTGTATTGTGACGCATCATTAATGGGATTAGGTGGTGTGTTGATGCAAGATAAGCAGGTGGTGGCTTATGCTTCGAGACAATTGAAAGTACATGAAAGGAATTATCCGACTCATGATTTGGAGTTGGCAGCTGTTGTGTTTGTTTTGAAGTTGTGGAGGCATTATTTATATGGTTCTCGGTTTGAGGTGTTCAGTGATCACAAAAGTCTGAGGTATCTCTTTGATCAGAAAGAGTTGAATATGAGGCAGAGGAGATGGTTAGAATTTCTAAAGGATTATGATTTTGGTTTGAATTACCATCCTGGTAAGGTAAACATTGTTGCGGATGCCTTGAGTAGGAAGTCCTTGCATATGTCGATGTTAATGGTCCGTGAGTTAGATTTGGTTGAGCAGTTCAGAGATTTAAGTTTGGTATGTGAAACTACTCCGAATAGTGTGAAATTGGGTATGTTGAAACTGACTAGTGGTATTCTGGAAGAAATTCGGAATGGATAGAAGTCCGATGTTGGGTTAGTTGATAAATTGACATTGATCAACCAAGGCCAAGGAGGCGAGTTCCGGATTGATGAGAATGGTGTTATGAGATTTGGTAATAGGGTGTGTGTTCCGGATGTTGCAGAGATTAGGAAGAGTATTTTGGAAGAAGGACATCGTAGTGGATTGAGTATTCATCCTGGTGCTACTAAAATGTACCATGATTTGAAGAAGTTGTTTTGGTGGCCGGGAATGAAAAAGGAAATTGCTGAGTTTGTGTATGCTTGTTTGGTTTATCAGAAGTCGAAGATTGAGCATCAGAAATCGTCAGGATTGATAGAACCGTTGTTTGTTCCGGAATGGAAATGGGATGGAATCTCTATGGATTTTGTGTCTGGTTTGCCAAGGACATCGAAGAATTGTGATTCTATCTGGGTTATTGTTGATCGGTTGACGAAATCTGCTCACTTTATTCCGATAAGAATGGATTATCCGATGGAAAGGTTGGCAGAATTGTATGTTGAGAAGATTGTGAGTTTGCACGGTATTCCTTCTAGTATTGTGTCAGATCGAGATCCGAGGTTTACATCTAAATTCTGGGCGGGATTGCAAGAAGCTTTGGGTACTAAGTTGTGTTTGAGTTCCGCTTATCATCCACAGACAGATGGTCAGACGGAGAGAACGATTCAGTCGTTGGAAGATTTGTTAAGAGCTTGTGTGTTGGAGAAAGGCGGAGCTTGGGATAGTTATCTACCATTGATTGAGTTTACCTACAACAATAGTTTTCATTCGAGCATTGGTATGGCTCCGTTTGAGGCATTGTATGGTAGGAGTTGTCGGACACTGTTGTGTTGGTATGAATCTGGAGAGAGTGTTGTGATTGGACCGGAAATTGTCCAACAGACTTCGGAAAAGATTAAGATGATTCAGGAGAAGATGAGGACTTCTCAGAGTCGTCAGAAAAGTTATCACGATAAGAGGAGGAAAGATCTTGAGTTTAGCGAAGGAGAACATGTTTTTATGCGAGTTACTTCGATGACTGGTATTGATCGAGCTTTGAAGTCAAAGAAGTTGACTCCATGTTTTATTGGTCTGTTTCAGATTACCAAGAGAGTTGGGAAAGTTGCTTATCAGATTGCTTTGCCGTCGTCACTTGAAAATTTGCATGATGTTTTTCATGTATCTCAGCTAAGGAAGTACATTGTTGATCCGTCTCATGAGATTCGGGTAGACGATATACAGGTACGAGAGAATTTGACTGTGGAAGCGGTACCTGCGAGAATTGAGGATCGGAAGTTGAAAAGTTGCGAGGCAAGGAGATCGCGTTGGTAAGAGTGGCTTGGGGAGGACCAGCATATGGAAATGTCACTTGGGAGCTGGAGAGTCAGATGAAGGACTCGTATTCCGAACTGTTCGTCTAAGGTATGTTTTCGAGGACGAAAACTCTTTTAGTTGGGGAGAGTTGTGACACCCCAAATAATCCGATTATTAAATAATTAGAATTTTTAATTATTAATTTAATTGGAAATTTAATTACTGGTATTTTTGGATTATTGGAATTAATTTAATTAATTAAAGGAAAGAAGTATTGGTGGTGTGAAGAGTGATTAGAGGGTGTGAGGGGTAAAATACTCTACTCTTACTAATTACTAATTTAATTATTTTATTGGAATAATAAAAGGAGTATTAAAAGGAAAAAGAAGAGAAAGAGAGTGATTTTGGAATATTCATCATACGTGCATTTGAGAAGAGGAAAAAGAAGGAGAAAACCGGAAGCGTCAGAATTCGAAGAACCCACAAGGTAAGGGGTGATTTCGATTAGTTAATTCGTATTATCGGTTTAGATATTCAATAGTATGGATCATAGTATGTTAGGGAATCCCGGTTTGGAATTCTAGGGTTCTGTAGAATTGTCCCTATTGCGTCGAATTGTAGGTTGAAAACCATTAGGGTGTCAGATGATAAAAAGGAATGATGAAATAATGTTGTTTGATGTTATAATGGTGCAAAATGGATGTGTTTTGGTGTTTCTCATGTTGCAATTCGTATGGGTATGTTTGGAATTGGTTTAGAATGAATAAATGCTGTCAAAAGTGAAGAATTTGACTCTGCAGGTCGTGGGAACCGGTTCCCAGTGGGGAGGAACCGGGTTCCACTGTGTGAATTTATAAAAACTGGCAAAAATGCACGTAGGAACCGGTTCCTATATAGGTAGGAACCGGGTTCCCATACATTTTTCCAGAAGCGTGATTTTTGAACTTCGCAGGAACCGGTTCCTGCATATGTAGGAACCGGGTTCTGCTGTAACTTTTTGAAAAATATTAAACTTTGAAAATTCATAACTTTCAAACTGTAAGTCCGTTTTGAGTGCCGTTTTGGACGTTATTTCTTAAATTTAATGCTCTATTTTATAAAATGAAAAGATTTCCTAAAACCTGAAATTATTTTGAAAATGATTCAAATCCCGGAATAAGTGATTATTGGCTAACGCACATGGGTGTGTATGTAGCAGTGAACCTGTGATGGATGGATGTATTAGTATTGTGTGAATGAAAGGCATGTTTATGTTGCTAATGATGGTGTGCATGATCGTTGAGATATCATGTTTTTGGTTTTGGTTCAGTTATGATAAATTGATGTATTTCATAGACTGATTTGATGTTGCATGCTAGTGATGTGCGTGCATATGCATTATTTTGGTGAAGTTAATTCCCATTGTGTGGAATTTGACTTGTATTGATGTTAACCGATACCCGGGTGATGATGGGTGGTTAGGCTGGATTCGTGTCCGGGTGTTTATGGACGAATCGATGGTTGCTGTATCCGGTTGATGATGGATCAGTGTTGGGTGACTTGGTCACGTGTTGGTACCACATGCATTGTGTCTGCATTTGTGTTTGCATGGAATTGTAACATGTTAGGATGTCTTCCAGTGTTACAATTCTTTGGTTGATTATTGATTTTTGCATAATGACTTGTATGATTGGAACTGCGTGTTGAATCTGAATTTATGCTAAAATGGGTGAAATAATATGCTTGTGATATAATGTTGATTGAGAAGCTTATAATGCATGTTAATTATGAGAAATCTCACCCTTACTTTAACAATTTCAGATTAAAGTTAGCAGCTCAGGAGTTGGTGAGGATGGCTCTAGATCTATGTTACTTTAAGTCCGCGTGTCAGTGTCGTGCTCTGATAGGTTGTAACACTGGGGAACGTTTAGTTGAGGAATTAGTTATTATTCAATTGTTTCTTTGAATTTCATTGGGAATAATTATGTTTTGGTTTATTCCGTTTTGGTTATGGTATTTTTCCGCTGTGTAAGACATGGTCTTAAGTTGATTGAATTATTTGAATAATGACCCTCAGTGTAGCATGATGTTGTACCCCAAAATTTGCCCTCCCATATTCTTCAAAGATTTGCCAAGTCAAGCTTCAAAGTTCCCCAAGGGTTGCACAGTGCAAAGGTCTCCTATACAGTCAAAATTAGGGTTTGTATTCTGGTCAAGAAAATGAAGTTTTCAAAGGTCCAATCAAGTTTCACATGCCTACAAATATGGTCAAACATCCTCATACCAAGTTTCAAGACCTTCAGCACAAAATTGCACAGTCAAAACCCTAATTGCACTACAGTCAACTGTAGGGGCAAAATGGTCATTTGACAGTCAAAAGTTCAAATTTTTGGTCAACATATCATTTTGAAGCCTCAAACATCATTTGATCAATGCTTGATCATGATTCTCAAAGTTTGACTCAAAAATCATCAAGATGCAAAAGTTTCCTTATTTGGACAGCTGAAAAAGTCAACTGTAAATTGACCAGGGCATAACTTTCACATGGATTATCAGAAAAATTCCATCCAAAGCTCATTTTGAATAGAAAGACATTTACTACAACTCATCTTCATACTTCAAGTCCAAGAAATGCTCTCACAAAAAGTTATCAATTTCAACATTATAGGTCCTTTTCAAAAGTCAACAAAAAGGGACTTTAAGTCAAAGGCCATAACTTGAGATTGGTAAATCAAAATGGCATGGGACCAAAGTCATTGGTTAAAGGACTCAAAGACCTTTCCAAAATGTCCAAGAACATGAGAAAAGCTTAAAAATTGAGCAACTTATGCCTTGTAGAAGTTGGGAAATTTTTGGGTATTTTGAAAAGTCAACATTGATTCAAATGACCTAAAATTGCTAATGGGCCCATTTTTCTTCCATAATTCATCATACATGGCATGTGCACGACCACTTGGCCCAAAGGGAAGTATTTCTTCATTTTTTATTTATTTATTTGAATTTTTATTTATAATAATTCATTTAAATCAAATTAAATACATGGAAAATATTTAACCTACTATTTCAAATCTTTTTATACATGATATGCCTTCAATATTTCGTGCATGATTGAGATTGGAAAGAATCAATTTGATTGGATCATAATTGGTACAAAAATGCATGGAAAAGATTGAAAAAACAATGCTTGAAAATCAAATCTTCAAAGCCATGAATACAAAAGATCTTGATCAATTTTCTTGACCTAATTGATTCATACATATACAAGAAACACAACCCTAATGCCATTACACACGCAGCTGCTCAGAAAACTCTTGCACAAACTCATACTTTTTCTCAAAAAAACTCAATTCTGAAAACTCACTTGCAGGGTGATACAAGCTTCAAAACCTATTCCATTAGCTTCCTCAAGGATCATAGGACATATTCCAATCAAAAACTAAGCCTCATACTCAAGAAAACGCGAAGTCATCACTTAAATTGGTAGAGAAAATTCCAAAATCGTTTTCCATTATCCATGCATTTTTAACATATTTTGTTGTTGTTTTCGTGTTTAGGATGATGTTTACAAACTAACTGCACAGTTTGATTGAAGTTTCATGCCCTATATGAGGATTCGCCATTAGAGATACCTAGGGTTCCAATGTTTTTGATTTGGGCGTTTTCCATTCCTATAAAATTGAGACATAACAATGCCATGAACGAATTCAGCAGGTTGGGACGAAGAGATTGGGACCATCGCGCCAAATTTCTGAGGCCACATGGCCTAATCGCTATTATTGAAATCAGCATATTTTGAGGGGGTTTAAAACCCCCGTTAAATATTTGTTAAATTGTTTCAGGAAATCCAACGAAGAAGATGACCTCGTGGCGTCAGTGGATTGGTTCTTTTAAAATTTCGCGCTAAAAAGCACTAACGCGTGTTGTTGTTTTTATTATATTTGTTTGTTCTTTAATATACAAAGTGCGCGTCTAGAACAACTGGCAAGGCATGTGTGTGTTAACGTCCAAGACCTGGGTTCGAGCCCCAGGTCTTCGTTACTTCCATATTATTTTTCAATAAAGATTCATATGCAGTTTCAATAACAAAGACCACCATACACTTCCAAGATCCAGTCGTCCACGCGTCCAATGGAATCAAATCAAAGGCTCAGATCTAAGGCACATGGTAGTCCCAGTCAATGCGCCAGCATATTCCCTGGAGAAAGTCAAACGGACCTGAAGGTCATTGGGCTCAAATGCTTGGGCTATACCTCCATGTTGGGGACTACAACCCCCCTAGGTTTGCCATAATATTTTTTTATTTTATTTTCTATTTTGCTTTTAATTATTATTTATTAATTAGCTTTTTTATTTTCATAAAATATAAAAAACACAAAAAAAAATCAGAAAAGAAGAAAATATAATAAATATTTTTGTTTTAGTATTTTCATAAATAAATTATATTAATTAGTTTTAAATTAGGGTTTAATTTGATATTTTCATAATAAATTTAAAAAACATAGAAATAGGGTTTAATTAATTAATTTTCATCCTTTTATTTTTCTTTCACAAATAACAAAATAATTAAATATTTATTTTATAATTAAATTTGCATGTAAAAATTAGGGTTAATTTAGGTTAAAACATTTCTTTTTCTCAATAAATTAAAAGCCATTAGAATTAGGGTTAGTATTTATTTTAATTAATTCTTTTTTCCTTAAAATCTTAAAAAATCATAAAATACCAAAAAAATAATTTCTTTCTTTTCTTTTTAATTAATTAATTCCATGTAATTTTAATTTTGCAAAAGGGTCTAACGCCCTCGTTCTTAATTTCTTATCAATTCGCATATTTATTTCTTTTCCGTTTAAATATTTATGTATCTCTCCCAAAGCCATGTAACCTTTCAATTTTCTCGCACTTTTCTTTTCTTTATTTATTTTCTGCAAAATCGGGTCCTGGTTTAATTTTGGCGATGTGGACCCGCGCCGTTTGTAATAGCTTAGAATTTACTTTTCTCGCAATTTTTAACTGTTAAATAATGGCATGAAAGAATGTATGGACAAAAATAAAAACAAGCGTAGAACACCAATAACATGACAAGATAAATGCAAACGAAAACGACACACGAATCGCATACACCACCCCTAGGGTACGCCTCACTGTTGCCTTGCCTCGAAAGGTGATCGTCGAGTAGAGGATGTCTTAGTAAGTCCTCATGATCCGGGAACCTGGCATGAGGGTAGCTTCTAAGGTGTCTTCCCATTGCTCCGGTGATCACCATGTCCCGAACCTCGAATTGACCCGAACACCTCCAACGGTGGTGCTACCTACCTCTCAATGGTGGGATGGCACTACTTTAAAGGACATCTACACAGACGAATTCCTTAGGGTAGGTAGACGACTCGTGGATACTTGCTCTAATTCAAAACAAAACAAATCAAAAATACTTTTCACACCAACACATTTTCAAAAAGCTTTCGAAAGCATTTTTCAAACACTCTTGAGGACCGATACAAGAGTCGAACTGGAATTTTCAAAGAAACTTTTTAAAACCCACAGTTGAAAAGCAAACAAACCATTTTTGAAAACACAAATGAGCAAGTATCTAAGAGCCCGTGGATAACCATGGATAGAAAGGGTGCTAACACCTTCCCTTTCTATAACCTACCTCCCGAACCGAGAGCAATCTCTATAAGGAATTTTTCTGTGCTTTTGTCCTTTCCATTTGGAGAAAATAAAAGACGGTGGCGACTCTTGCTTCCGCGACATTTCACGAACCAGCTTTAAACAGTCAGTTCCAGATCCACCGATCACAGAACTGGCGACTCTGCTGGGGACTCTTATAAAAGTGAGGTGTACCTTAGGGCTAGTTCATAACTGTGTTTTCAATTGTATTGATTTGCTTGCTTTACTATTGTGGGTTGCATCGGAGTTACATAGATCCTAACCCGGATCTGGGGATACCCTGTTTAGGTAGCATAAGCTGTGAGGGACCTGTCCGGCGTAGACCGACACAGGTGAAGCAGTGGCTACGTTGGTGTGGCACCTTGGTCTGTACCGATATCCCTTGTGTTGCAACGAGGAGAATATGGGTCTTCTAAGGAGTCATTAAGCACCAACAACCTTAGAACCTTAATTGACACAACTTGGCCTTTAGAATTGTAGCAGTATGCTACGCCCATTGAGGCTAAACTCTCGTGATGGTTCTGGCCGCAAGAAAAGATTGCGATGCTGGAGTTATGACCGATTGAGGGTAGTCAATGATATTGGGATCCTCTAAGAACCCGGTTACTTTTGATTAGGACAGGTATGAACCAACAAACTGAAAGAGGGTAGTACCTAGACCTCATGTTGGCCTAAACTTTAGGGGCTTGCCTTGTGTGACTTGTGTGCCTTACCATGTTTGCTTTTGTATCTAAATGTGGTGTGCTTTATCATAACATCATAGCATCATGAGCATTGCATGCATCCTGCATAAGGACTGACCATTTCAAAGACAAGAGGGTTTCACCTTTGCTCTGTTTTGTAGGACATCATGATGCCTGTGCGAAGGAATACTATCCGGTTCAACTTTGTTCGTTCACCTGAGTTGCTTGATGAGTTGGTTAGCAGAATTCCAAATACCACTTCCTTCATCCAGAGGCATGGTTCTCTTCTCAGTTTAGTCACTGCAAAGCGGGATCAACAGTTGATGAGTGTTCTGACCCAGTTCTATGACCCTCTGTACCAGTGCTTCACCTTCCAAGACTTCCAGCTGGTCCCTACCCTGGAAGAGTTCTCTGATTTGCTTGGTATCCCTATCTTGGATCAGACTCCCTTTACTGGTTGGGAAAAGACCCTCAGGCTTGAGGATGTTGCTGCAGCTCTTCCTTTGACCCATCAAGAGGTAACAGACAACTGGGTGACTAGAAGCGGAGTTAAGGGTTTCTTGGCCAAGTTTCTGGTTGGTAAAGCTAACAGTTTCTGGAATGACCTGGACTTTAGGGCATATGAAGACATCTTGGCTCTCCTAATCTATGGGTTAGTCCTGTTTCCTAATCCTGACAACTTCATCAATGTCACTGCCATAAGGATCTTTATGTCTCAGAATCCTATGCCCACTCTCTTGGGTGACATCTTGCAACAACTTCATGCTCGTACTACCCGAAGACGAGGAACCCTATGGTGTTGTATCCCTTTGTTGGTGAGGTGGTTTATTTCGCACCTCCCCAAGTTCGTATTGAAGAACCAAGAAGGAAGAGGTTGGGCTCATAGGTTAATGTCTCTCACCGATAAAGACATCATTTGGACTTGCAGAGGTTTGGATGAGATAGCTATTATTGATCGATGCGGGGAATACCCTAATGTTCCTCTGATTGGTACTCAAGGAGGGATCTCTTACAATCCATGTCTAGCACTCCGTCAGTTTGGAAGAGCAAGAAGAGCAGGTCCCCATGAGATGTTAGTGCCTCACATCAGTTTTGAATTTCAGGTGGATAGTGACGAGCTACGTCGTAGGTTCATCAAGGCTTGGGACAAGGTTCATAAAGCTGACCCACGGGAGTTAGGGCCAAAGACTTCTTTACCTATGGAAGCCTACTACAAATGGGTTCGCATCCGTGCTCAGAAGTTAGGTATGCCGTATGAAGCTGTCAGACCCGTCATTCTTGAGTGTCCTGACAAAGATGGTGTTCCTCCAATTGTCCTTCCTCCTCAGATACCTACTGATTATGAGACATTGAAGAGATCTTGGTCGCAACTGCGAGAAGAGCGGGATTCTTACCGGGAAAAGTTCAACGAGCAGGAATCAAAGATCCAGAAGTTGACAAAACAGTTGGAGAATGAGAGAGCTCTGAATGCCTACATCCGTACTGAGAAGAGGAGACCATGGGATCAATAAGGAGCTCCAGATGTGCTTTTACAGTTTTATTTCCTTTTCAATATTTCCTTTCATGTAACGCCTAAGGGCAACCTGTTGAATAATTTCAGTTTCAAAGTTGAATCTAATGAAGTGTGTTCCTTTTTGTTTACAAAGTTGATTCCCGATTGTCTTTGAAAACATAATTCATACGCATTTCATACATCATGTGCATAGCAGGTTTTTCCTCTTTTCAGGTTGCTTACAGTTCTTCGCTGTTTATTTCAGCATCATGAATCCTGACTCGTCATCAACTGAGACATCCATCAAGGCTCTTCAGGTGCAGAATGCGCAGTTTCAGGAATTAATCAAGGGTTTGGCTCAAGGCCAAGAAGAGCTGAAGGCTATGCTCCTGAAGAAGGAGAAAAAGAAGAAGAGAAGAACTGTTCTGTTCAACTCGGGCCGAAGGTTTGGCAATGCTCTGCAGCAGGAAGAGGCTGGTTCTTCTGTTGGCAAGAGTACTCCTCAGGCAGAAGCAAGGGTTCCTAGTCCGGTAGTCTCCGACAACGAGACTGATTTTGATGAAGAGCAGTACCCTCCTGCAGAAGACAGATACAAGCAACTGGAGGATAGGTTGAATGCTATGGAGATTCAATAGGTACCGGGGCTGGATTTTGGAGATCTGGGTTTGTCTACTGGTGTGGTTATCCCTCACAAGTTCAAAGCACCATCCTTCTCTAAATATGACGGGGCGTCTTGTCCCAAGCTACATCTCAGGTCCTATGTTCGGAAAATTCAACCGTACTCTGCGGAGAAAAATTTGTGGATCCACTTCTTCCAGGAGAGTCTTTCAGGGACTCATCTCGAATGGTTCTATCAGCTGGATGGGACCAAGGTTCGTAACTGGGAGGAGTTGGCTACTGCTTTTTATAAGCAGTATCAATATAATGCCGACCTTGCCCCTACGCGTACCCAACTCCAGGGTATGTCGTTAGGTTCAAGCGAAGGTTTTAAGGAGTACGCTCAGAAGTGGAGAGACCTGGCTGGCAGGGTGCAGCCTCCGTTGACTGATCGAGAGTTAGTAGACATGTTCTTGGGGACCCTATCTGGGCCATTTTTCAACCATCTCATTGGGAATTCGTCTGCAGGGTTCACTGATCTGATTCTGACTGGAGAGAGAATTGAGGCTGGGTTAAAGTCTGGAAAGATTCCGAAGGGTGCATCGTCTAGTTCTGAGAAGAAACCCTTCAAGAAGGAGGCTAGTGCCGTGTATGGTTCCAAGAGATCAGAGAGACCTGAGCATCGCCAATCTGTCAGTGCGGTAATGATTGCTAAGCCTGCTGCCGCTCCTCGGCCGACCAATCCTCAAAGGGCTGAAAGACCCCGGAGAGAGTTTACCCGGTTAAGCATGACCCTGTCGCAGATCTTGCCACAGTTGCTCTCAACCAACTTAGTGACTATCAGAGAGGCGCCGAAGTTCCCAAATACTGCATCTCCTAAGTACAACCCGAATGCTCGTTGTGCTTACCATTCAGATAGCCCGGGGCACTCCACTGACGACTGTTGGGCCTTAAGGAGCAAGCTGCAAGACCTTATTGACGCCAAGGAGGTACAGTTTGAGGCATCTGAGAAGCCCAATGTAGTGACAGCTCCCCTTCCTGCTCATGGAGTAAATGCTATTGAGGACGAGGACGAAGTGGATGAAGCTGAGTTTGATAGCTGGATCTACCCGGCAACCGACAGTGGACTTAATAATTGGAGTGCAAAGGACAACTTATCTGTTTCTCTTGTTACTAAGTAATGAATTCCTATGTTTTTGGTATCTGTAATAAACAATTAAATAAACTCTATGGCCCGGTGTCTTACCCGAGGCACCGTGGTTTCATTTGTGAGGGCATATAAACTGTCATTTCATATATCATGAATGAAAATCTTGGACGTATTTTCGCATTGCAAATCTTATGCTCCTTTTCTGTCTTTCTTTCCTTTACATATATTTCAAAATAGTTGTATTTACACACACACTCACTCATACAGGTTTCAATCCACTCTGGATCTCACTGATAACAACCCTGCTACTGCCAGTTATGACTTTGAAAATCCGATCAACTTAGCCGAAGACGAAGGTGAAGATGATTGCGAAGTGCCTGGCGAGCTTGCAAGACTGTTGCTTCAGGAAGAGAGGGCAATTCAACCCCATGAAGAGCCAGTGGAAACCATAAACTTGGGTACTGAAGAAGACAGGAAAGAGGTAAAGATTGGTGCCAACCTAGAGCTCAGCGTGAAGCAACGGTTAACCAAGATGTTACATGATTATATGGAGATCTTTGCCTGGTCCTACGAAGACATGCCCGGGTTGGATACCGATATTGTGGTCCATCACTTGCCAACTAAGGAAGACTGCCCTCCAGTTAAGCAAAAGGTCCGTCGGATGCGTCCAGAGATGTCTGAAAAGATTAAAGCCGAGGTTATGAAGCAGTTTGATGCTGGGTTCCTTGCAGTGACTTCTTACCCTCAGTGGGTTGCTAATGTGGTGTCGGTACCTAAGAAGGACGGTAAGGTCAGAATGTGTGTCGACTACAGGGATCTGAACAGGGCCAGCCCCAAAGATGACTTCCCCTACCTCACATTGATGTCCTTGTTGATAATACAGCTCAGCATAAAATGTTCTCTTTCATGGATGGTTTCTCAGGTTACAATCAGATCAAGATGGCACCTGAAGACATGGAGAAGACTACATTTGTTACTCAGTGGGGCACCTTCTGTTACAAGGTCATGCCATTCGGGTTGAAGAACGCTGGGGCAACCTACCAACGTGCCATGGTTGCTTTGTTTCATGACATGATCCATCATGAGATAGAAGTATATGTCGACGACATGATCGCAAGGTCCCAGACTGAGGAAGAACACCTAGATCATCTGCAGAAATTGTTTGACCGGTTGAAACTGTACAAGCTGAGATTGAACCCGAACAAGTGCACCTTCGGAGTAAGATCTGGGAAGTTGCTAGGCTTCGTGGTAAGTGACAAGGGCATTCAAGTGGACCCTGCCAAGGTTAAAGCTATTCAAGAGATGCCAGTTCCTAAGACAGAGAAGGAGGTCAGAGGCTTTTTAGGACGTCTGAATTACATTGCTCGCTTCATCTCGCACCTGACTGCTACCTGTGAGCCAATCTTCAAGCTGCTGAAGAAAGATCAGGTAGTACGTTGGAATGATGAATGTCAGGCTGCTTTCGACAGAATCAAAGAGTATCTCCAAGAACCACCTATCCTTATGCCACCGGTTGAAGGGAGACCTCTGATACTATACCTGACAGTGCTTGACAATGCAATGGGGTGTGTGCTGGGGCAGCATGACGAGTCTGGCCGAAAAGAGCACGCCATTTATTACCTTAGCAAAAAGTTTACCGACTGTGAGACCCGATACTCACTGCTTGAGAAAACTTGCTGCGTTTTGGTATGGGCTGCTCGCCGGCTAAGACAGTATATGTTGACTCACACTACCTTGTTGATCTCAAAGATGGATCCTATAAAGTACATATTCGAAAAGCCTGCTCTGTCTGGGAGAATTGCAAGATGGCAGATGATCTTGACGGAATACGACATTCAGTACACAACCCAGAAAGCCATCAAGGGGAGTGTATTGGCAGACCACTTGGCACATCAGGCCGTAGATGACTATCAATCCATGAACTTTGAGTTTCCGGATGAAAGCATCATGATAGTGACTGATTGTGAAGTACCTGGACCGGATGAAGGACCTGAACCAGGATCCCGATGGTCTATGCACTTTGACGGAGCCTCCAACGCTTTGGGAAACGGTATCGGCGCCATCATCATATCTCCTCAAGGTACTCATACTCCGCTCACTGCCCGGCTATGTTTCAACTGTACCAACAACATGGCGGAGTATGAGGCGTGCATCATGGGTCTTCAAGCTGCGATCGACTTAAGGATCAAGTTTCTGAGTGTCTTCGGAGATTCCGCTCTTGTGATCAATCAGATCAAAGGAGAGTGGGATACGAAACATCCGAATCTTATCCCTTACAGAGAATGTGTGTTGACCCTGATCCCCCACTTCACAGAGATAACCTTTGAACACTTTCCAAGAGAAGAGAATCAGTTGGCGGACGCGTTAGCTACAATGTCTTCTATGTTCAAGGTCAAATGGGATATTGAGGCTCCCCGAATCATCATCTGGAAACTGGACGAACCGGCATACTGTTGTGATCTCGAGACTGAGTTGGTGACCGAGAAGCCTTGGTACCATGAGGTAAAGAGATATTTGGAAGCCCAGGAATACCCTGAAGGTGCCTCTATCAATGATAAGAAGTTCTTGAGGAGGTTCGCAGCAAAGTTCTTCCTTAGCAATGGCATCTTGTACAAGCGAAACCATGATTCAACCTTACTGCGTTGTGTAGATAAGACTGAAGCAGAAAGGATCATGGAGGAGCTACATGAAGGGACCTTTGGTACACATTCCAGTGGACATACTATGGCTAAGAAAATCCTACGGGCAGGATATTACTGGTCCACAATGGAAGCTGACTGTTACCAACATTCCAGGACATGCCATAAGTGCCAGATTTATGCAGACAAGGTGCATGTTCCTCCAGTTCCCCTGAATGTTCTGACTGCGCCTTGGCCGTTTGCAATGTGGGGCATAGACATGATCGGTGAGATTAAACCTACGGCATCTAATGGGCATCGCTTCATCCTGGTAGCGATTGATTATTTCACGAAGTGGGTTGAGGCAGCATCCTATGCTACGGTAACCAAGACTGTGGTGGCACGGTTCATTCGGCATAACCTGATCTGTCGGTACGGCGTCCCTGAGAGAATTATTACAGACAATGGTACCAATATGAACAACAAGATGATCGTTGAGCTCTGCGAACAGTTCAAGATACAGCACCACAATTCTTCTCCTTACAGACCGAAGATGAATGGGGCTGTAGAAGCAGCAAATAAAAACATCAAGAAGATCGTGCAGAAAATGACAGTGACTTATAAGGATTGGCACGAGATGTTACCGTTCGCTCTACACGGGTACCGTACCTCAGCTAGGACGTCAACCGGGGCAACTCCTTTCTCTTTGGTTTATGGTATGGAGGCAGTCTTACCGATCGAAGTGCAGATACCCTCTCTCCGGATAATGAAGGATGCAAATCTGAATGAAGATGATTGGATCCAGACACGACTTGATCAGCTCAACCTCATTGATGAAAAGAGACTTGCTGCTATCTGTCATGGTCAAACGTATCAGAAACGGATGATCAGGGCATTTAACAAAAAGGTCAGACCACAGGAATATCAAGTTGGGGATCTGGTAATCAAGAGAATCATCCTTCCTCAGAGTGATCCAAGGGGCAAATGGACCCCTACGTACGAAGGGCCATTTGTGGTTAAGCATGTGTTCTCAGGAGGAGCCATGATTCTAACCAATATGGATGGTGACGACCTTCCTCACCCCGCCAATGCAGACATGGTAAAAAGATACTACGCATAAAAAAGACCCGCTAGGCTGACATGCCTAGGCAAAAATTAGGGCTTCCCGTCGAACCAAAAGGGTTCGGGCAAAATGAAGGGATGAAAATGAAAAAATCTGTACACCCGGCAAGTCGAAAACCCGAAAAGGCGGCTTGGGCAAAAATGGGTATCCCGGTGGACTGAAAACCCGAAAGGGCGGTCCAGGCAAAAATTAGGGATAAAGCGTAATACTATGTCTCATTGATCACTTTGCATCCAGAATCCGGTATCTGCATCAAGTTCAGACGACATCGATCAGTCAGCTTCACCTTCAACCAAGGTCATCAAGTGATGAGACGCTCGGAGATATAACGGCAATAGCGGAGTTGAAACCCAGTGGATCATTCATATTTCACACAGCTGTTTTATCCTCTTTTGTACAAAATTTGTATAAACTCTTTTGTTCGGCGGCGTTCTCTTACTAGGACGTCAGCCTCTTGTACACAAAACGCCTATTTTCGGGCCATTCAAAAAATCAATACAAATATATTTTCAGTTAAAAGTGCCAATTGTTTTTCTTTTTCTGTTTTGTTTTGCGAAGAACGTCCAAGGTTCAATTTGTGATATATGCATTGACAATAATTTGCTAACTCATGAATATTTGCATACGAAACAAAGAACTAATTACAGGTGACACTAGAAACAGGGGCAATAAAAGAGTTGTCTAAGCAATCTAATTGTTCTGTCCTCCAAAGTACCAAGGTAGGTTCAGCTAAAGAACATGACCAGTACATCTTAATTCCCCAGAGAGTAAGTCAGCAAGCCAGCGCATTCTTCTCCAAGCAGTTACTATCAATCTCAAGGAAGTTGGGTATCCTTCCGCAGATCTCAACCTTCCCCAGCAGCATATATACATATATTCTTAACAAGCATCCCCGGCAGTCTTGGTCTACAGATTGTTCCCCGGCGGCATATCAACATTCAAAGGAATCACTTCCCCCGCAGTTCAAAATTTCCCCAGGAGAGTCCAATCTAGTTCCCTAGGAAAGTTGGAATCCATCTCCCCAAGCGGTAAGCTTATCCCCAGTAGATTCTGGAAGCTTATCCCCTCGCAGAGCACGAACGCGTCGTCCGGCTTTATTCAAAGAGTTATTTCCTTAACAGGATATAACTGGGTTATCCTCAGCCAAAAACCATGGAAAGATCGTCGTGGACAAAGTCTTTTTTATCCCCAGCGAAGTCTATCATACTTCCAATACAACAAAGATATCCCCAGCAAGGTATTATCAACAACTCAGCAAAGTATCTCTCTCCCCACAGAGTATCACTCCCCAGCATGGTCGTCCGAGTATTTTTCTCCCCGCAGAATCTTCCATTTGCCAAGCTTATTCCTCAACGGAGTCATCTTCACCTACCGGTATTCTTGCAGTTATCATCCCCAGCAGAAGCGAAAGCTTATTCTTCAACATTAGCCCAGGAGTGACTGCCCGGCACCCGTCAAGGACTTACTTTTCTAGACGAAAACATACATTCCTAAATATCACATACATCATTATAGCATGCATAAACGCATCATATCATACAAATCTCATTTATGTTGAGAACATCATTGCTTGATCCATATCATGCATTGCATATGACTGACCTCTACCTTTCAGGAAAGATGCAGTTAAATTCTCAATCATATTTCAAGACCTAGACCGGTTCAGTTAATCAACTCCAAAGATTTCTTATCCAGTCCAAGGCCTTCTCTAGTCCAGCTAAATCGACTCCCAACAGATTTTTCTGATGAAGACTCAGTAGAAGTTTTAGGTTATAATTTCCTATGGTTCTCTCCCCGACGGTGCGTGAGATGATAATTCCTTTTGAGATTATAATTCCCTATGGTTCCCTCCCCGACGGTGCGTGAGGTGATAATTCCTTTTGAGATTATAATTTCCTATTGGTTCCCTCCCCGACGGTGCGTGAGGTGATAATTCCTTTTGAGATTATAATTTTCTATGGTTCCCTCCCCGACGGTGCGTGAGGTGACAATTCCTTTTGAGATTATAATTTCCTATTGGTTCCCTCCCCGACGGTGCGTGAGGTGATAATTCCTTTTGAGATTATAATTTTCTATGGTTCCCTCCCCGACGGTGCGTGAGGTGATAATTCCTTTTGAGATTATAATTTCCTATTGGTTCCCTCCCCGACGGTGCGTGAGGTGATAATTCCTTTTGAGATTATAATTCCCTATGGTTCCCTCCCCGACGGTGCGTGAGGTGATAATTCCTTTTGAGATTATAATTTCCTATGGTTCCCTCCCCGATGGTGCGTGAGGTGATAATTCCTTTTGAGATTATAATTTCCTATGGTTCCCTCCCCGACGGTGCGTGAGGTGATAATTCCTTTTGAGATTATAATTTCCTATGGTTCTCTCCCCGACGGTGCGTGAGATGTAATTCCCTTTTCGGTTATAATTTCCTATGGTCCTCTCCCCGGCGGTGCGTGAGATGTAATTCCCTTTTAGGTTATAATTTCCTATGGTCCTCTCCCCGGCGGTGCGTGAGATGTAATTCCCTTTTAGGTTATAATTTCCTATGGTCCTCTCCCCGACGGTGCGTGAGATGTAATTCCCTTTTTAGGTTATAATTTCCTATGGTTCTCTCCCCGACGGTGCGTGAGACGTAATTCCCTTTCAGATTAATTTCCTATGGTTCTCTCCCCAACGGTGCGTGAGATGTAATTCCCTTTCAGATTAATTTCCTATGGTTCTCTCCCCGACGGTGCGTGAGATGTAATTCCCTTTCAGATTATAATTTCCTATGGTTCTCTCCCCGACGGTGCGTGAGATGATAATTCCAACTCCGGTTTTTCTCAAAACGTCCGCTTTTGAGATTATAATTTCCTTTGGTTCTCTTCCCGACACTGCGAAGATGGTAACTCCCACCAAGATTTTCTCAACGAGCATTGTTGAGGTTAAAGTCACCCAAGGTTCTCTTACCGTGCATGCTAAGGTGGTAACCACCCCTGGTTCATTCACCATCTTTTGAAGCTCCAGGTCCAGCTCCTGTAACCAGTCAGGACACATTTATACAAAGCATCTGAAAACCAGCTCCTGCAACGTGTCAGGTACCCCTTTTCTTTTGCAGGTATGCAGGTTCTCGCTAAGGAATCTCTTATGCGATCAACATCCAGATGGCATCTATAAGCCCATCATCCTATCCATCAATCTCCAAATGGCATCTATAAGCCCATTCCCCTCATTACACTGCTACGATGTGAGCGCAAATTTCTGGGCACTCTAGTGTTCAATCATCTTCTACCCTCGGATTACGAAAGGCACGTCAGCCAATCTGCACCCTCAGGTCTAAGAAGATTGAACAGGGGAAACTGTTGTACCCCAAAATTTGCCCTCCCATATTCTTCAAAGATTTGCCAAGTCAAGCTTCAAAGTTCCCCAAGGGTTGCACAGTGCAAAGGTCTCCTATACAGTCAAAATTAGGGTTTGTATTCTGGTCAAGAAAATGAAGTTTTCAAAGGTCCAATCAAGTTTCACATGCCTACAAATATGGTCAAACATCCTCATACCAAGTTTCAAGACCTTCAGCACAAAATTGCACAGTCAAAACCCTAATTGCACTACAGTCAACTGTAGGGGCAAAATGGTCATTTGACAGTCAAAAGTTCAAATTTTTGGTCAACATATCATTTTGAAGCCTCAAACATCATTTGATCAATGCTTGATCATGATTCTCAAAGTTTGACTCAAAAATCATCAAGATGCAAAAGTTTCCTTATTTGGACAGTTGAAAAAGTCAACTGTAAATTGACCAGGGCATAACTTTCACATGGATTATCAGAAAAATTCCATCCAAAGCTCATTTTGAAGAGAAAGACATTTCCTACAACTCATTTTCATACTTCAAGTCCAAGAAATGCTCTCACAAAAAGTTATCAATTTCAACATTATAGGTCCTTTTCAAAAGTCAACAAAAAGGGACTTTAAGTCAAAGGCCATAACTTGAGATTGGTAAATCCAAATGGCATGGGACCAAAGGCATTGGTTAAAGGACTCAAAGACCTTTCCAAAATGTCAAAGAACATGAGAAAAGCTTAAAAATTGAGCAAGTTATGCCTTGTAGAAGTTGGGAAATTTTTGGTATTTTGAAAAGTCAACATTGATTCAAATGACCTAAAATTGCTAATGGGCCCATTTTTCTTCCATAATTCATCATCCATGGCATGTGCACGACCACTTGGCCCAAAGGGAAGTATTTCTTCATTTTTTATTTATTTATTTGAATTTTTATTTATAATAATTCATTTAAATCAAATTAAATACATGGAAAATATTTAACCTACTATTTCAAATCTTTTTATACATGATATGCCTTCAATATTTCGTGCATGATTGAGATTGGAAAGAATCAATTTGATTGGATCATAATTGGTACAAAAATGCATGGAAAAGATTGAAAAAACAATGCTTGAAAATCAAATATTCAAAGCCATGAATACAAAAGATCTTGATCAATTTTCTTGACCTAATTGATTCATACATATACAAGAAACACAACCCTAATGCCATTACACACGCAGCTGCTCAGAAAACCCTTGCACAAACTCATACTTTTTCTCAAAAAAACTCAATTCTGAAAACTCACTTGCAGGGTGATACAAGCTTCAAAACCTATTCCATTAGCTTCCTCAAGGATCATAGGACATATTCCAATCAAAAACTAAGCCCCATACTCAAGAAAACGCGAAGTCATCACTTAAATTGGTAGAGAAAATTCCAAAATCGTTTTCCATTATCCATGCATTTTTAACATATTTTGTTGTTGTTTTCGTGTTTAGGATGATGTTTACAAACTAACTGCACAGTTTGATTGAAGTTTCATGCCCTATATGAGGATTCGCCATTAGAGATACCTAGGGTTCCAATGTTTTTGATTTGGGCGTTTTCCATTCCTATAAAATTGAGACATAACAATGCCATGAACGAATTCAGCAGGTTGGGACGAAGAGATTGGGACCATCGCGCCAAATTTCTGAGGCCACATGGCCTAATCGCTATTATTGAAATCAGCATATTTTGAGGGGGTTTAAAACCCCCGTTAAATGTTTGTTAAATTGTTTCAGGAAATCCAACGAAGAAGATGACCTCGTGGCGTCAGTGGATTGGTTCTTTTAAAATTTCGCGCTAAAAAGCACTAACGCGTGTTGTTGTTTTTATTATATTTGTTTGTTCTTTAATATACAAAGTGCGCGTCTATAACAACTGGCAAGGCATGTGTGTGTTAACGTCCAAGACCTGGGTTCGAGCCCCAGGTCTTCGTTACTTCCATATTATTTTTCAATAAAGATTCATATGCAGTTTCAATAACAAAGACCACCATACACTTCCAAGATCCAGTCGTCCACGCGTCCAATGGAATCAAATCAAAGGCTCAGATCTAAGGCACATGATAGTCCCAGTCAACGCACCAGCATATTCCCTGGAGAAAGTCAAACGGACCTGAAGGTCATTGGGCTCAAATGCTTGGGCTATACCTCCATGTTGGGGACTACAACCCCCCTAGGTTTGCCATAATATTTTTTTATTTTATTTTCTATTTTGCTTTTAATTATTATTTATTAATTAGCTTTGTTATTTTCATAAAATATAAAAAACACAAAAAAAAATCAGAAAAGAAGAAAATATAATAAATATTTTTGTTTTAGTATTTTCATAAATAAATTATATTAATTAGTTTTAAATTAGGGTTTAATTTGATATTTTCATAATAAATTTAAAAAACATAGAAATAGGGTTTAATTAATTAATTTTCATCCTTTTATTTTTCTTTCACAAATAACAAAATAATTAAATATTTATTTTATAATTAAATTTGCATGTAAAAATTAGGGTTAATTTAGGTTAAAACATTTCTTTTTCTCAATAAATTAAAAGTCATTAGAATTAGGGTTAGTATTTATTTTAATTAATTCTTTTTTCCTTAAAATCTTAAAAAATCATAAAATACCAAAAAAATAATTTCTTTCTTTTCTTTTTAATTAATTAATTCCATGTAATTTTAATTTTGCAAAAGGGTCCAACGCCCTCGTTCTTAATTTCTTATCAATTCGCATATTTATTTCTTTTCCGTTTAAATATTTATGTATCTCTCCCAAAGCCATGTAACCTTTCAATTTTCTCGCACTTTTCTTTTCTTTATTTATTTTCTGCAAAATCGGGTCCTAGTTTAATTTTGGCGATGTGGACCCGCGCCGTTTGTAATAGCTTAGAATTTACTTTTCTCGCAATTTTTAACTGTTAAATAATGGCATGAAAGAATGTATGGACAAAAATAAAAACAAGCGTAGAACACCAATAACATGACAAGATAAATGCAAACGAAAACGACACACGAATCGCATACACCACCCCTAGGGTACGCCTCACTGTTGCCTTGCCTCGAAAGGTGATCGTCGAGTAGAGGATGTCTTAGTAAGTCCTCATGATCCGGGAACCTGGCATGAGGGTAGCTTCTAAGGTGTCTTCCCATTGCTCCGGTGATCACCATGTCCCGAACCTCGAATTGACCCGAACACCTCCAACGGTGGTGCTACCTACCTCTCAATGGTGGGATGGCACTACTTTAAAGGACATCTACACAGACGAATTCCTTAGGGTAGGTAGACGACTCGTGGATACTTGCTCTAATTCAAAACAAAACAAATCAAAAATACTTTTCACACCAACACATTTTCAAAAAGCTTTCGAAAGCATTTTTCAAACACTCTTGAGGACCGATACAAGAGTCGAACTGGAATTTTCAAAGAAACTTTTTAAAACCCACAGTTGAAAAGCAAACAAACCATTTTTGAAAACACAAATGAGCAAGTATCTAAGAGCCCATGGATAACCATGGATAGAAAGGGTGCTAACACCTTCCCTTTCTATAACCTACCTCCCGAACCGAGAGAAATCTCTATAAGGAATTTTTCTGTGCTTTTGTCCTTTCCATTTGGAGAAAATAAAAGACGGTGGCGACTCTTGCTTCCGCGACATTTCGCGAACCAGCTTTAAACAGTCAGTTCCAGATCCACCGATCACACATGACTACTGTTTTATTGGAAGTTTTATTTATTTCATAATTGTGACATCCCTTGTTCCGTGTTAACTCTGATGGAATATGTCTTTAATCATTGATATAATTAATATTATTTGGGGTATTTTAGAAGGGGTGTTACAGTTGCTATTAGGCCAAGAAAATATTGTGTTGAATGAGTTTGGAGTATACTAAAATACATGCATGCCTTAATGATTGCATATTATACAGGAAAGAGTACAAAGACTTGAACCAATGTCTGAAATGTGGTGTGTCGCGTTACAAGATGAATTCCAGCAATGGTGATAACAATGTCTATGAAAATTTTAGCAGGAAGCATCCTCCTGCTAAAGTGTTATGGTACTTGCCAATAATTTTATTATTTAAGATTTTTTTTTCTAATTCAAATGTGGCAAAGAATATGAGATGGCATGTAGATGAAAGGAAACATGATGGAAACATTCTCCATGTAGCTGATTCTTTATAATGGAAGTAAATTGATTTGTTATTTCCGGATTTTGGAATTGAGCCAATAAAACTTAGACTTGGGCTTACCACTGATGGAATGAACCCCTTTGATAATATTAGCACTAATAATTTTTCATGGTCTGTTCTTCTCACTATCAACCTATCTCATTGGTTGTGCATGAAGCGTAAGTATATTTTGTTAAGTATGATGATTTATGGACCACAACAACCTGGTAACGACATAGATGTTTATCTTGCTCCATTAATTGAAGATTTATGAAATTTGTGGGGAAAAAGTGTTGAAGTTGATGATGCATATTCTGGGGGAAAGTTTAAGATGCGTGCAATGTTATTTTGCACAATCAACGACTTTCCTACTTATGGTAATTTGGTTGGCTATAGTGTCAAAGGACATAAAGTGTGTCCTATATGTGAATCTGATACATGTTATCACCAACTTGAGTTTGAAAAAAAGACTGTTTACCTTGGGAATCAAAAATTTCTAAAACCCGGTCATTCTTATCGTAGATTATGGAAGGCTTTTAATGGAGAGCAAGCATTTTCTATGGCTCCTAAACCTTTAATTGGCATGAAGTTTATCAATGACAGAAACACATTAATGTTGTGTTCGAAAAGAGAGAAAAGGGCCAGTTGAGAAAAATATATGGAAAAAGAGGTATGTGTTCTTTGATTTTACCATATTGGTCAAGTCTTGATGTTAGACATTGTCTTGATGTGATGCACGTTGAGAAAAATGTGTGTGATATTTGATTGGAACACTTCTAAACATTCCAGACAAGAATAAAGATATTAAGACTTACCATCTCGATATAGAGGCGATGGGTATACGGAAACAGTTGGCTCCAATAGATAGAGGAAATAGAACTTATCTTCCTCCACCATGTCACACTATATCTAAAAAGGAAAAGAAAATTTTATCTGAGTGCTTGCATGGTATCAAAGTTTCCCAAGGTTACTCAAAAAACATCAAGAAAATTTTATCAATAAAAGATCTCAAGTTAATTGGTTTAAAATCTCATGATTGTCATGTATTGATGCAACAACTTCTACCAGTGGCTATCTGTGGGATCCTATCCAAAAAAAGTGAGAGTAACAATAACCAGATTATGCTTATTCTTCAATGGCATATGTAATAAAGTTCTTGAGTTCCAAAATTTAGATGAATTAGAAGATGAGGCTGCCATAATATTGTGTTAATTGGAGATGTCTTTTCCTCTATCATTTTTTGACATTATGGTTCACTTACTTCTTCATCTAGTCAGAGAAACCAGGTTTTTTTGGTCCAGTTTATTTAAGGTGGATGTATCTAATAGAGCGATATATGAAGATATTTAAAGGATATACCAATAATCATCACCGACTGGAAGCTTCGATCGTTGAAAGGTACATCACTGAAGAAGTTGTTGAGTTTTGTACAACTATTTATCGGAAGCAGATTCTATAGGAGTTCTAAAGTCTCGTCATGTTGATCACACAGATGAAAGAGGTATTCAAGGTCTAAATGTTATGTCAATGGCTCAGGATGTAGTTATTCAAGCACATTTCTATATATTGAAAAATATTGATGAAGTGCAACCTTACGTAGATACTCACAAAAGACTTTTGAAGAAAAAACATTCCCGAATGAGCGACAAGTTATTGTTGATAGAGCATAACAAGATATTCATAGATTGGTTTAATAAAATGGTATCTATTGATCGTAGTGCCTCCGAGATACTTAAGTGGTTGTCTTACGAGCCAAAATTCAATGTCATAACTTGGACTGCATACGACATTGGTCATTATACCTTTTATACAAAATTCCAATATGATCATAGTAAAATGAAAAATAGTGGGGTTATGGTTGAATTCGAATCGATGTATTTCTCTAGTTCAAAAGATAAGAATCATGTATTGGCAACTATCGCTTTCTATGGTGTCAATGAGGAGATTTGGGAGATTGATTATGTTATTTTTAAATTTCCTTTATTTAAATGCAAGTGGGTTCCCAATAATAGTAATGGTGTACACATTGATGACTTAGGATTCACACGGATTGACCTTGGTAAGGCATCTTTTATGATTGAACTATTCATCATGGCTTCTCAAACAAAACAAGCTTTCTATGTGGCTGACTCTTTCGACATATCGGGAAAATGGTCAATCGTTCTCCAAGGAAAACACATTCCTCTTAGTGATGAAAGTTTTGATATTCCGTCCACTCCTTCTTACACAACACAAGTTTCTACCTCATATGACGAAGTTGATGGAGATGTTGTGCATGCTATTCGAATCGATCATGAAGAAGGCATATGGAAAAATTAACAAGTATGTTATTATCAATTTATAATATATTAATTATATGTTATAATTTCTATGTATTTTTATAAATGCAAGTATGATTATTTGAAATTGTAGGTATTTATATGTCAAGACACCAAGAGACCAGACACCTAGAGACATGAAACAAAAATACCAAGATACATTTATGTGATATTTTGTAATTTGTAAACTGGAGGTTATTTTAATTGTGACATTTTGATTTTGAAGTAATATAAAATTTTTAGTTCTTAATTCAATTTTTATTGTTATTATGATACAATTATTTTTATTATTATGATGACTATATCACAAATGCAAATTGTTTGTTCGGTTGAGATTGTTCTGTTGTGATATGATCCATAAAATATAGGTTAAAAAATGGGAAAAATAATAAAAGCATGATTAAATTTATTACTTCAGCAGAAAGTTTCACAACGGTTAAATAACATAACTGTTGTAATATCTCGCGCGTTGTCCAGAATAATATAAATACCAAAACAGCGCTGCTAAGAATCAAACCATGGACCTTTATGTGTATCATAACGGTTATTTGGATCAAACGTTGTGATAAGATGCGCGCTTTCCAGTTTTTTACAACGGTTTCTGAACCGTAATTATAAGTAATGCATATACAACCACACGCTACATAACATTGTTTGGTCCTGCGTGATTATATATCTTTCTTAATCGTTGTTGAATGCCTTTTCCGTAGTAGTGTTAATAGGTTGTGCAACCCTACCATCCAAAACCGCACTCACTATGAGCTTCTTTTTAAAGAACCTCACTCTTTCACACACCTTAAAACTTTTAGATGCCTCACCTATGCCACCGCCATAACAAGACATAGAAATAAACTTGACCCTAGAGCCACCAAATGCTTATTTTTAGGCTTCCCTAATGGTACTAAAGGTTACCTTCTTTTTTATCTCAATACTATATTAATAAACATTTCTTAAAATTGTGCCTTTTATGAGAACATATTTCCTTACACACCTCATAACCAGACCCACGCCAATTCTGAGCCTCCTCATGATACTGCCCAATCCACCCCTCCTTTCATCTTTGACTTCCTTACATCCACATGTCATATCATTCAAAACCTTCTCGTTCAATCTACTTTAAATATTCCTATTGTTTCTTCTGATAATCATAATGCCCATCAGTCTGATAGTGAGCCTGTCCAACCCAATGATAACATTTTTTTAGAATGTTTTTTAGAACTAACCATGTTTTGAAAAAAAATACACAAATAACCATATTTCAGAGAAAATTACACAAATAACCATGTTTCCAAAAAAAAGTGAATTAAAGAGGAGGCGCCACTTGAATTGGCGCATCCTATATATTTTTCAAACTTTTTCAGTTACCTGTGGATTTTCCTGAAGATTTGACATTACCTGCAGATTTTCTTACGGAATTACCCGCGGGAAAACAGTCCGCAGGTAAATCCGTAAATAAATCTGCAAGCTAAGTCAAACTGCAGGAAAATCCGCAGGTAAATAGAAAAAATTGAAGAAAAAAATTAGGAGATGGCTAGGCGCCATCTCACTTGGCGCCTCCTTTAAAAAATCAATGTATGTGTCATCTGAGATGACTACTGCATTATAACGTTTTCTGAAACATGGTAATTTGCGTAAAATTCTCTGAAACATAGTTATTTGTGTTTTTTTTTTTCAAAACATGGTTATTGATAAAAAAAATCATTTTTGATAGTGACCTTGTCCAACCTACTGATAACATTACTAACAGTGAACCGGCCACCTCCATAGACAATACCGAATCATCCTCTATTAGAAAATCTACTAGGAATACAACCTCCTCTGCATATCTTAAGGACTTTGTTTGTAATACATATCATACTCCTATGCTTTATGACATTTCAAATTATATTTCATATCATAACACTTCTCATGCATTTTACTCTTTCATTTTTGCCATTACTGCTACATGTGGCCCTACTAATTTCAAACAAGCTAGTATTTATCCTCATTGGATTAAGGCTATGAATTCAAAAATTCAATCCTTAACAGACAATCAAACTTGGAATTTCACATCTATCCCACCAGGTAAGAAAGCCATAGGATGCAAATGGGCCTTTAAGACCAAATTTAATTCTGATGGCACCATTGAAAGACAAAAAGCAAGGTTAGTTGCTAAAGGCTTCACACAAGTCGATGGTATTGACTTCTTTGACACTTTTTCTCCTGTTTCAAAATTGACAACTGTAAGACTACTTCTTGTCTTAGCTTCTTCATTAAACTTACATCTTCATTAAACATGGGATTGATGAATAAAAAGGGAATGTTCTACTAACTAATAATTTCAAACAATGTTCTGCTGACCATTCCCTTTTTATTCATCAATCCCATGACAATTTTACTGCTTTGCTCATTTATGTTGATGATATTGTTCTTGCAGGAAACAACTTGAACATTATTAACAAGGTAAAGAAAATACTGCAATACCATTAACACATCAAGGACCTTGGAACTTTGAAGTATTTTTTGGGTTTGAGGTAACAAGAAGCAGCTCTGGAATCAACATCTTCCAAAGAAAATAGACTATTGATCTACTTTCAACAGCTGGATTACTTGGATTCAAACATGCTACAACTCCTATGTCTAGAGACACCATATTAAAGATCAATGAAGGAACACCTTTGCAAGATCCTACTACCTGCAGAAGGCTTGTTGGACAACTCATATACCTGCTCAACACAAGACCAGACATTTCATACTTTGTCCAATAGCTCAGCCAGTCTATGAGTCAACCCACCAACATTCATTATAATATCGCCATTAGAGTGCTTCGATATCTCAAGAATTCTCCAGGACAAGGAATATTTTTTCCAAGCCACTCATCTTTGCAAGTCAAAGCATCCTTAGAGTCAAACTGGGAAACATCTCCAAACACTCGTAAATCCATCACGGGCTTCTGCATTTACCTTGGAGATTCATTAATTTAATGGAAATCTAAGAAACACCCAACTGTGTCTCGCAACTCCACTGAAGCATAGTACAGAGCTATGGCCTCCAGAGTCTGTGAACATCAATGGCTAAAAAACATCCTAAAGGAACTTCATGTTCTTTCATGGAACCTGCTGTTATAAAATGAATCAGACTTCTGTATAAAACTTGTATATTGCTCTTATCAAATAAATTACACACTTGGTCTTTTATAGACCCAAATAACTTTTACAATTCTAAAACATAAACATAAACATAACTGCTACTAATAACTATCATAACTTACTAAACTTTTGTCCTTCCTACTACCATATTTAAATGTAAAACTTATTATTAGCACATTTAATGTTTATTCAACAAAACTCCTCTGTAAACTTAAATGTTTCTTCCATCCAGCATTCCTATCATCTTCTTGCCTCTGTCGAAGACCTCTTTTGATAGTGGTTTTGTAAAAATATCCGCTGCTTGGTTTCTGCTTGCTACATGCCTTAATGCTACATGTTGAATCTTTCGATTTGAAATAATGCTACATGGTTGTTCGACATAGATTTCTTCTTCGAGCACACCATTCAAAAATGATGTCTTGACATCCATTTGAAATATTGGTCATTTGAACTGAGCAGCTTGAGAAATGAGTAATCGAATTGTCTCTATTCTTGCAACAGGCGCAAACACTTCGTCATAGTCAATTCCTGCTTTCTGTTTGTATCCCTTCGCAACCAACCGTGCTTTGAATCTTTCGATTTCTCCTTGAGCATTCATCTTTTTCTTGAATACCCACTTTACACCAATGGGTTAACTACCTTTTGGCAATTCGACTAGCTCCTAAGTATTGTTGCATTCGATTGCTCTAATTTCTTCGTCCATGGCACTTTTCCACTTCTTATCTCGTAACGCTTCTTTGACACTGATATTTTCAGCATCTGCCAGAAGACACACAAGATGCACCTCACTTGTTGAATCATACAAGTCTTGCAAACTTCTCATTTTTGGTTGTAGAGGTTCATCTTCATCTTCAGTTTCTTCATGTTCTGTTGGAATACTCGTTGGTACAGCTATAGTTGTTTCTTCGACTGTGTCAACAACCTCTGTCGAATTGTTCCAGTCCCACTTGCTTGCTTCGTTCATTCGAACGTCTCTGCTCACGATCACTTTCTTGCTTATGGGATTGAAGAGCTTGTATCCTTTCTTCTTCTCATCATAACCAATGAATATGTACTTCTGACTTTTGTCTTCAAGCTTTGTTCTTCATTGATCTGGTACATGTGCATAAGCTATACTACCAAATACCTTGAGATGAGAAATTGTTGGCTTTTGTCCACTCCATGCTTCTTGTGGTGTTTTGTCTTCTAACTTTGAATGTGGACATCTATTCTGAATATAAACGGTACATTGTACTGCTTCTGCCCAGAATTCTTTCGACATGTTCTTGCTTTTGAGCATTAATCGAACCATGTCAAAAATAGTTCGATTCTTCCTTTCAGCCACACCATTTTGCTGAGGTGAATATGGTGCAGTTAGGAATCTCCTTATGCCCTGTTCTTCACAGTACTTCACAAAGTCCATCAAAGTATACTCACCTCCTCTGTCAGATCGAATTGCTTTGATGTGTCTGTCTGTTGCCTTCTCCACCATTACTTTGAACTTTTTGAACACTTCTAATGCTTCATATTTTTCTTTCAGGAAGTAGACCCAGGTTTTTCTTGAGAAGTCATCAATAAAAGAAATGAAGTACCTTTTTCCACTGAAGGATTCTGGAGTGATTGGCCCACATATGTCAGTATGTATCAATTCGAGAATATGTTTAACTTGATACTCTGCCTTCCTTTGAAATGAGGTTCTTGTTTGTTTGCTGAGCACACATTCTTCAAAGAATTTTCCTTCGAAATCCATGTCTGGTAGTCCATGCACCATGTTCCTTTTTGCCAACCTTCTCAAACCAGCATGATGTAGATGACCAAAGCGCATGTGCCATAGTGACACTTTGTCATGCACTTCGATTTGCAGACATTTCTCTCAAATGTTCCTCAGGTTCAGTTTGTACATTCGATTTCTTTCCATTTCGACACTGGCAATCAGATGTCCTGCTTTGTCCTTCAAATGCAATGTTCGATCTTTCATAAGTATCGAAGCACCTTTTTCTGTAAGTTGTCCCAGACTTAATATGTTGGTCTTGAGATCTGGTACATAGTAAACGTCTTCGATTGATCCAATCAAGCCATCCTTCTGTAAGTAACTGATTGTGCCCTTTCCTTCGACCTTCACTTTCGATGGATCTCCAAAAGACACATTACCATCTTCAATTCTATTCATATCTTTAAACAGGTGTTTGTAACCACACATGTGATTACTTGCTCCTGAGTCAAGATACCAAACACTGTCATTGGTGTTGATTTCGTTTTGAGCCATCAGGAGAAAGCCTTCATTCGATTCAGCTTCCAAGGCTAGGTTAGTTGTTTCTTCAATCTTCTTTTCGATTCGACAGTCTTTTGCAAGATGTCCCACTTTGTCACAGTTGTAACATTTGTAGGAGTTGCAATCCTTCGCGTAATGACCATACTTCCCACACTTGTAGCATTCGAAGTTGGAATGATTCGAACGACCACCTCTTTGACCACGTCCTCTGCCACGCCAATTTTGTTGGCTCGATTGTCCTCTTTCGAAGTTGCTACCTCTACCACTTCGACCACTGTCACGACCTACACGTCCACATCCTCTTCCTCAAAAGTTGTGAGAAAAGAGTACCTTTTCGTCTTTGTTCGATTCCTTGGTTTGGTTTGCTTCTTCGTCTGCTTCTTCTTTCTTTTTCATCTTTCGTTGTTCATGTGCTTTGAGAGAATCAATGAGCTCTTCGATTGAGAGCGTCGAAAGGTCCTTCGACTCTTCTATTGCACATACAATATTTTCAAACTTGTCTGTTAAAGATCTCAAGATCTTTTCAACAACTCGTGCATCAGGTACTGTCTCTCCATTTTTGGTGAGTTGATTCACCACCTTTTGCACACGTGTGATGTAGTCAGATACAATTTCTGTATCCTTCATCTGTATCCTCTCCAATTCGCCACGAAGAGTTTGGAGTCGAACTTGCTTCACTCGATCTGCTCCTTTGAACACTTTTTCTAACGTGTCCCACGCTTGTTTCGACGTAGTCGAACCAACAATTTTCTCGAAGCCTGATTCATCTACAGCCCTGAACAACATGTATAATGCCGTTTTGTCCTTCGATCGCGTCTCTTTCAACGTCTTCGTTTGAGCTGCCGTAAATCCCCCAACTTCTGTTGGTTCTTCAAACCCATCATTGGTCACTTCCCACGCGTCTAGAGATCCAAGAAGAGCTTTCATTTGGATACTCCAGTTTTCATAATTAGACTTCGTTAGCCGTGGCAATGGCATTTGATTCATCATGTTTGCCATGAGCTCTGATACCAGATTGTTATAAAATGAATCAGACTTCTGTATAAAACTTGTATATTGCTCTTATCAAATAAATTACACACTTGGTCTTTTATAGATCCAAATAACTTTTACAATTCTAAAACATAAACATAAACATAACTGCTACTAATAACTATCATAACTTACTAAACTTTTGTCCTTCCTACTACCATATTTAAATGTAAAACTTATTACTAGCATATTTAATATTTATTCAACACCTGCTATTCTCTACTGCGACAATGCTTTGCCCGCCATATTGCAAGTAATTCTTCCTTCCATGAACGCATCAAACACATTGATTTGGACTGCCATCTTGTGTGGGAAAAGCTCCAACTTGGCTTATTTCATCTCCTACTCGTGTCCTATTCACAACAGCTTGTAGATCTCTTCACAAAACCTCAGGATTTGAAGCCCTTTTCATCAAACCTCTCTAAGCTTGATTTTTATTCTGTTCAACCCCAAGCTTATGGGGGTATTAGAAGCATTAGACTGACTTTCCTCTTTTAGCTTTTTTAGTTAGTTTTCTATTTTATTATTAGGTTGCTTATTTCATGGGCTTGGACTGTATTTTAGTGAAGGGTGAATTCCTATATATAGATTGGACCTTCCCTTTATAATCTAACTGATTTGTTCAATTTGTATTCTTTGGTCCAATGGACTTTATCATCACATTCCATATTGTGATATATATATATATATATATATATATATATATATATATATATATATATATATATATATATATATATATATATATATATATATATATATATATATATATATATATATATATATATATATATATATATATATATATATATATATATATATATATATATATATATATATATATATATATATATATATATATATATATATATATATATATATATATATATATATATATATATATATATATATATATATATATATATATATATATATATATATATATAATTTAACTTCTTTGATAAGTTATTACATATAACTAACAAGTTTTTTCATTTCTTAGATATCAAAACCTCTTATTTTGATTAAATTTGATTAGGAGTTTTTTTATGAACCAAACACAACATTAACATGCTTACGAAATTTTTTATGTTTAATAACAAATATCTCCTTTGATGTTATCACAAACAACTAATAACTTATTTCATTTCTTATATATCATACCTCCTATTTTTAAAGATTTTAAAAATGCAACCAAGTCTAGAAGATGTCCAGAATATTTCTTATATGTCAAGATATCTACAGCTAGTCCCAATATCTATTTGTATGAATTGAATGCTCCTAATTAATTATGACCTTCATCTAATCGATCTAATTGATTATGTAATGGGTAGAAATAGAGGTATGTCTTATCCCACCATATCTTTTGGACATTGTAGTAGTACTTTTAGAGCTTTTCATCTCAACACTATGACATCCAAAAGAGCTCACACCTCCCAAGAATCACCCTCCTACCAATTCGATATTTTTTAACTCAAGATCAACAAATCAATTTCAATTAGTACTACGATGATAAAGTTATAATCGTATCTCGTTACTTGGATGAACAACTCTTCAAAGAGTGCAATTTTGTTGAAGCTTTCTCTAAAGCAGGCTTAAGTAACTTTATCTTCAAAGTACCTCAAGAGATATTTCCTCTCTAGGATAGATTTTTCTACTTCAAACCCACGTACTCAAATGGTGTTCTTAACTTTGAGGTCAAGAAGAATCTAATTCAATTGACCCTTGAAGAGCATATGATAAAAGTGACGAAGGTAATGAATTTAACTTAGATTAGATCTTGGTGCTAGTTTCTTTTTTATTGATCAAACCTCCATCACTCCGACTCCCTACATCATTGGCCTAGTACACCTGGATATTCGACTAATTCACTATATAGTGAATCATTTTCTCCTCCCAATAAAGACTAACTCGTGCCACATAAACAAATCGTACATACCTCTAGTTTGGTTTTTGGAAGAAAAAAATTTAGAAAATTTGGGACGATGATGTGATCTATCACATGATGGATAGCTAGAAGAGAAACACAAATTTACCGTATAACAAACTAGTCTAAAAAATTCAGGCGCATACTAGCTATGATTTTGAGGAGGAGGAATCAGAGATCAGATGATCAATAATAGGAAGGAGCACCTTGATTCAAATGAGGTACAAAATTAAAGGTAGGGAATTTCTTTCTCCACTTCTAAAGGAACCACTAAGAGCAATATAACAATCAATTGACCATCCTTCACCTACCTCAAACATCCTTAATGACATTCGTGAAGATCAACAATTGATGATAGGGATGCATAGGAGGACAAATTCAAAGCTTTGTCACCTCATCGGGAAACTAAAAAAATCCAATCTTATATCTCAAATGGTGTCCAATGAGGAGGACGTTAAATAAGCGAACTAGTCTCTTGCTTAATTAATCTTGTTTTGTTACTTTTATGTGTTTTTTCTTTTCTATTTCAATTTCTATATTGTATTCTAATATGCTTTGAATTAAATAAAAAATTATTTTCCTTTTCTAAATACTTGACTATGAACTTGCATATTTAAATTTTCAATTACATCTTTACCCGTCTTTTTTATTATGACAAAGGGGCGAGAAATATACTCTTATTGGGAGTAGAGTATACTTTCTACTCATGTGAAGGGGAGTTTAGCCACTCAAACTTCTATTTACCTATTTTCTTTTACCACCTCTATAAAATGCGTTGTTTTTATCAAAATGGGGGATATGAAACTATGTGCTTGAAAGATTAATCAGGAAGTGATCAAAGCTCCTAGTAGATAAGAAAGTATTCCTAGATTAGATATAATCATGGTTATGATAATGACAAGTCCTGAAGATGTACCATCCTTTAAAGTGACTTTGATGACAACAATACTTGAAGACAAGCAAGTGCTAAAGCTGGTTCAAGCGGTCAAGGATGCATACAATAGTTGTTTAACTCTTTCCTTTGCATAAAGATGAAGTTTTAGAGTTTGATGATCACCAATGATATCCTCTGAAGATGGAATATGACTTAAATATATATAAAGCCTCATCCACCAGAAGATCCAAGTGAAGTTCTCATTTGATTGGTGTATTCAGCAAGAAACTTGAAGTTTCAGAGTGTTAAAGAGAGAAAATGTGAAAGCTCGTTCAATCGTGTCTGAGTGATCACTCTTTTGTAAAAACATGATAAGTGAAAATTATAGCTATTTTTGTAATATTTTTTGTTGCACTTATCGAGTCTTTGTTGTTAATTTCGGTTGAATAAACCCGACTTTTGTGTAAATATTTATACTTAGTGTATAATTGTATTTATGATTCATTTATGTATCGTTTGATAGTTTTAATATTTTCTGTAGATATTTTTGTATATGTTTGGAGCATTGAGGAATAAAAAGCCAAAGGGTATCTCAAAGGATGCAAGATTGAAGCAATAAAGCAACTGCTTGCACCAAGAAGAGAAAATAAAGAAGTGTTGTTTGTCAAGCCTTGTAGGGCGAAGCCTGGGCGAAGGGCTTGCGCGTCGTGCTCGTCGGGCGAGCATGGGGCGAGAGATTTTGGATCATTTTCCAGTGGCTACTGACTTGGGCTCGCCATCAGGTTTCTAGGCGAGGAAGTGATGTGTCATCGGGCGACGCCTTTATGTCGTCGGGCGACGCGTGCGGAACAGATTTCATATATATTTTCTTTTCATTTCTTTTGTAATGGTTATGGTTTTGGGGTGGTTTTTGATCTCCCAATTCCATCAACCTCATATTTTTTTATAGATTAGCTTAGAAAATACACTAGGACTTTGCTTATGGATGATTGGAAGTGGATTTCTCATCGACCGACGCTGATAAACCAGAAGATTTGTGGTTTATCTCTTCTCCTCTCTATGTATTTCTCTTTTTTGGGTATTGGATGTATTTTTACTTTGAACTCATGTATATTTGTCGCCCATGACGTTATATAAAACTTATTTTACAAATTTTTGTTAATTGTTGTCTTAGATTTTTGCTCTGTGCTCGGGATTTGAGTTATTATATACATATATTGCTTGAGTTCTTATCTAGGATGATAATTTCTTAGTTTTTAGATTCTAGAGATAGATTTAGAGCTGACATTCACTTGGGTATCTGTGATTAATGCCTATGTGTTGGTTGTGTCTCTCTGAGAGATCGTCGACGCGATTAGCACGACTAACTTTTGTGTTATTGAGGTGGTTGAGAGATCACTACTGAGGTGATACAGTCGGCCTCTCAATTTGGGTTAGAAATGACTTACGTTATGAGTGATATGTGGTGACATTCACGAGTATTATAGGTTGAGTATAATTGTACAATAGGTTTCAGTTTGTGAAAAGTAGTGTATATTCGTACCAGATAAGTTTTTCTTTCCTTTTTATACATTTAATTTTTGTTGATAACTTTTACCCTTTCCATTCAAACCCTTAAATCATTAACGAATGATTTGTCGAACGGCGACTCGATAACTAATCTCTGTGAACACGATACGATATAACCTAAATATCACCTGATAAAATAATACTTTACTTTTTGCTTGCCGCTTTACCGCTTCAGCAGTCGACGATCTCTCAGAGAAACACAACCAACATAAAGGCATTAATTATAGACACTCAAGTGAATGTTAGCTCTAAATCTATCTCTAGAATCCAGAAACTAACAGACTATCATCCTAGATAAGAATTCAAGCAGTATATGTCTATAATAACCCAAATCCCGAGCACAGAGCAAAAATCCAGGACAACAATCGATAAAAATTTGTAAAGCAAATTAAATATAACACCATGGGCGACAAATATATATAAGATCAAAGTAAATATACATAAAATACTAGACAAAAGAGAAATACATAGAGAGGAGAAGAGATAAAACACAAATCTTCTGATTTGTCAGCGTCGGTCGATGAGAAATTCACCTCCAATCATCCATAAGCAAAGCCCTAGTGTTGTTTTCTAATCTAATCTATCAAAAAATGAGGTTGATGGAGTTGAGAGAACAAAAATAACCCCCTAAAACTATAACCCTTACAAATGAAATGAAAAGAAAATATATATAAAATCTTTCCAGACACTGTCTCCCAGCGATGACCTTTATTTCCTTGGACCAGCCTGCGCCACGCACGCAATTGGCCACAAATATCTACCCTCTCCCGACGAAGGGAAGTCTCGCCCGGCGACACATCGCTTCCTGACCCAACAAGCTGCTAGTGAGCCCAAGTTAGTGGCTATTGGAAAAATGATTCATTCCTCTCGCCCCTTCGTCGCCCGATGAGACAGACGCGAAGGCTCCTCGCCCAGGCTTCGCCCCACGAGCTACACCAGAACAATAACTTTTGTTGCTTCTTTATTTCTTTGGCTTCTTTTCTTTGCCTTGTTCCTTTATTGTTCCAAAAATGCATTTTGGAGATTTTATTCCTCTTGCTCCAACAATGCTTAAATACCTACAAAATGAATATAAAACTATCAAACGATACATTATATACACGAAAACACAAATATATGTGCAAACTAGACAAATTTACCACAAAGTGGGGAATTATTCACAAAATATTAACAAAAGCATTGATAAGTGCAACAAAAAGTATATACAAAAATAACTACAATTTACACTTATCAGTAGACATGGGGAGAGAACGCATGAGCAACATTAAGGAAAACCTTAAGATCACCAACAATGGTGACCCTTCATCATTCTTCTAAAACACCCCAAATACAATATGTTTGAGTCTCTCCCTGACCTTTAGTAGGGACGGTAACCTTTTAATATTTTAGCAATGACTATATATATATATATATATATATATATATATATATATATATATATATATATATATATATATATATATATATATATATATATATATATATATATATATATATATATATATATATATATATATATCACTACTACAAAACACGTAAACAACAACGCCTAATTGACGTCGATTCTTCCAACACCGTGGTGACATCTCTAAATTCATGGCGCTAATATTTTATTTTATTTTTTTATTAAAAAATGTTAACATATAATAACGGTTGCAGTCATAACTATAGTTATAGAATCCAGATTTTCTTGGGTTCAAAACTCAATGCACTAAAATATATTATTCTTTTAACGTTAAAGCACGTCTTTTCTGTTATATTTATATTTATATATAAAATAAAGGGTTACTGTCACGGTTGGAAACTTCAATAGTTGTGAGTATATTTATATATAAGCGAATTAACTCTTCCTTGTTCACAGTAGCGTCGTATCTATCACAGCAAAATCCTTGAATCCATTTTTTCTCTTCTTCATCATTAGCATTTCTATTCTACAGTATAGCTGTCAATCTTGTTTTTCTTAATTAAAGGTATTCTTCTTTTTCCTTATTCTCTCGTTTTCATGTATGTTGTTGTTATGTTTCACTTGATTTTGCTATGAATTTCTTCTTGTTAGATAGTTTATAACTCTTTTATTCTTATATGTTATTCTATGTTGTTGTTGCATGTTGTGTTGTTGACAAATAAGTTTGCGGTTTCACATGTTGATAATTTCCATGGTTTTTGTAGGACTCAAGAAAAGTAAATGAAGTAACAACAACATCAAACTTCATCTAGTTTTAGAAGTTATGAAAATAAATATAAGAAGTATGAAGCTATTGTGTTAACTTCATCTGCCTTATATTTCTTCTTCATGGCTTCACAAACTATATGAACCTCATATGGTGATGACGATGGTGGTAGCAAGCATACAATATGAGTTGATAAATGATTTTTCATGTGCAACTAGCAATTGTTTATGATTATTTACTTCTCACTTAAAGCTTCAAGAAATGGTTAGTTATTCAGCTCTCTCAATCCATGTAAATTAATTTGATATTTTTGTTGATAAATGTTGTTAGTGACATTGTTATATCATATGAGATTGCTTGTTTCACTAACCCCTCATTGAAGTTGCACTCATTTAAAAATATTTTTAACATAATAATTAAAAAATTAAGTTATTCTTGAAAATCATCTTAGACGATCCAATGTTTTTTCGAATTGCATACATCTTGTAAATCATAATTCCCTCTTTAGCATATAGAATTTCATTCAATGTCACAAATTCTTCAAAATAATATTCATAAATAGATGTCAGTCTGTATCTTTCACACGAAACTTGATGTTTAAAAAATAAAGTAGAAAAGAAGAGGAAATTAAATTTTATATGAAAGACTTAGAGTAACATCCATTATCAATATTACTTTGAAGAATTTGGGATTGAATCAAATCCTATAGGCTAAAAGAGGAAATCGTGATTTATAGGATGCTGACAATTCGAAAAATATTAGATCTTTTAAGTTGTTTTTTAAGAATAAGTTAATTTTTTTTATTATTATCTCAAAAATATATTTGAATGGTTGTACATGGTTAATGAGGGGCAGGAAAAAACAATCAATCCCATATTTTATAATAAACTCTTACGAGTACCACAACGGTTGAAACGTTAAACCATAGTAAAATACTATTTTTAATGCGTTTTAATTTTGATTATAGCTGAGTATTGAACTCATGCCACTATAATTATTATAACAGTTATTTACGTCAACTGTTATAATAGATATTTTACCACACAACAGTTATTGGTGTGATCGTAAGTGTCGCATATACAATTACAAACCCCTGAATCGGCGTGATTATATGTGTTTTTCAACCATTATTAAATAGATTTTTCGTAATAATGTATAATATATATATATATATATATATATATATATATATATATATATATATATATATATATATATATATATATATATATATATATATATATATATATATATATATATATATATATATATATATATACGGTTTTTGGGTCCGATAGGGTGAGCACATGCTCAGGCTTGGGTCAGTTTTTTTTTTTTTTTGGTATATTGGTTTTAAAAAGAAAAGCAAAAAAAAATATAAGAAAAAAAAGAAAAAGAAAAACAGTGGACGATAGTCGAGAAGACGAGAACGGAAAGCAGTCGCCTCCGGCCTCCACCGCCGTCGGCTCCGCTCTCCACCATGGTGCAGTATCCCCGTCTCCTCCCTCCTCTCGCTCGGTCTCCTCTCTGTCTCCTCGTTCCGTCACCGCGGCTCGTAACCGTCGGTCGTCGCCACAGCTCCTCAGTGCCTCTGTTTTGCCACTGCTCAGCCAGGTAACTGGTATTAGATGAAACACAAAGGAATAAATTTGTTCTTTCTGTCAGTTTTCTTGCTGACATAGAGAAAGTTTCTTTTGGTTACAATCCAAACACTTACAGTTGCCAACAAATTTAAATGCTTGATTATCAAGACCTAATTTTGGTTCGTCTCTCATCTAAACTAAAATATCTTCTCTATAGTAATGCTTGATTTTGGATTTTCAAGTTTTGTAGGAGTTAAGATTTGCAAGATTTATTAGGTTAAAGAAAATGACTACCTTTATTTGGGGCATTGATGTTTAATTTGATGAAGCCACATAATTTGGTTTTGATCTTTGTATTCATGAAATTGATCTTCTAAAAGTGTTCCACTTGATGCTTTGAATAACAACCTTTTTCTTGTTATCTGCTAGTGTTTAGTTTATCATATTTTTCTTAATTTAAGAATTTTCTTATGCTTGTTCTGTTATTTTATGACCATGGCAGCTAATTATGTTCTACCTAAAAGCAACGATTTTCCGAATTCAGGTATAGTAACTTACATTGCTTTTTATTGATTTGACTATCAAATTATCAAGCATTACAATACTAACGCTTCATTTGTATTTCAAGGTTTTGTTTGTTTAATTGAACCGAGACGCGTCTCAGAAAGATAATCCATCTCTATCTAATAACAACATGTCAACATTATCGTGCAGGGGTTCTTTTCCGTCTTCTATCGGACCTGCATTGCAAAATCAAGAAAGTTCGACAGCTTTTTATCGATTTACAGTCGCTTCTCGATCTTGCAGTCTATTTTATTGTATAATTATCTTTAATAATCCCGACGTTGTTGCACTTTTGCTCAGGAAGTGGCACTCACCAGTGGAGAGCTCATTGTCCCATCTCTCAAACCGTCTATAGGATGCCTAGTTAAGTTAGTCAGAAACCTGTTATACAACTTTCTATTTACTTGCAAACTTTCCAGTGTTGTTAAATAGCGGAAATAACGGTGATACAATGTAATAGCATAATATTATTTGAACAACTACCTATTGTTTTACAACTTTCTATTTACTTGCAAACTTTTCAATGTTGTTTGGTTTTCATGATATATAAAATGCAGAAGGTATATATGGCTTTCAATTAATATCACCATGTCATAAAAAATTCTTCTTGCTATAGGTATGTATGGCGCATTCTCAATAGTTGCAATTCTGTTTGGCTTGGTTTGTTGTCTTACAGGTACGGCTCTATCACAGAAAAAATCCTAGATGCTAATGGAAGGCTTAAGGAACATGGAGTGTTTGAAGGAAATCCTGATGTTGATTTAACAGGAATTGGATGTGAAGATATACGTGTGTGGTGGAAAAACAAGGAAAGATTTACTATCAAAGGTAGCTATGAGAGCTTGGAAGAGTTAAGTTGTGAAGGATTTTAATTGTAGAGGAAGGTATTCTTGGAGAATTGAGAAAACTTTGGAGATCTATTGTGCCAAGCAAAATTCATTTATTTGGGTGGAGGCATAGGTGGGTCCAAGGCCTGACCAGGCTCTGGCCCAAAATTTCTTTGGGACTGAGGTAAGGTAATTTATATGATAAAAAAAAGGTAAAAATTGAAACTATTAGTTAGTGAGGATCAAAATGAAAAGTGAATTTGCAGTTTTTAAAATTTTGTCCAAGTTGCAGTTTTTAAAATTTTGTCCAAGTTTCATGATTTTTCTGGATAATCGTTACCCGTGCGCCTCTACGGATAAATGAGGCTTTGTTATAATACAATATTTTTACTATTAGTCATTTATATGAATGTGTTGCGACTGGTTTTTAAATTAAGAGTCGCCACTATTAGTTTTTATCCTAGGGAAGGGAATTTAACAAAAAAAATCCTAATTCGCAGAGATTCTAGGTTTCGAACTCAATTAGACGAAAGGAAGGTGTTAGGCACCACTCATCTACCTTGTTCACAAGTTTTAATTAGAAAGACTCGCCACGATTTTTGATCGCATGCCTACGTATCCTCTTATGAGGAATCAGAGTCATAATTCGTAGTTCGTACATGGTTGGTGTTTTTTAGGGGTCGCAAACATATTTTGAATCACCTCGCACTTGGCCGGAAATAGTGATTGCAGAGATTTTGACTGAATGCGCAGTAAGTCAAAACTAGTTTGAAACTCTTTTTGCAAAAACAGTTGATTAGCTTAGTTTATTGCGAAAAATAATTTCATAATTTGTTTGTGTTTTTTATCGTATTAATTGCGAAGATATTCGTTAATGCATGATTAGAAAAGATTTAATGCAAATAATATATAAAATATTTATGCAATTTTGATATAAAGATAATTTATTTGATCATAAAATAGTAATATTTAAATAGTAAAAAGAATATAAGAATAATAAATAGAAAATAAATATTGGTAATAATAATACCAAATATAATAATAATAATAAATCACTATTTGATAATAATAATAATTGTATATATATATATATATATATATATATATATATATATATAAATTCTAACTAGCGAGTAAAACAAGGGGTGTTAAAATTAATGGGAATTAGGCCCAAACATGAGTCCAGGCAGGGGTGTGTGAATTGGTGTGTTGTTTTAATAATATAGCAAAAAGGGGGTGTGAAAAGGACTGGGCTCAGGCCCATTATGTGTTGGGAAGAGGTTTGGGGGGTTTGTGTGTTGCGAGTATGCATAGTCTTACGGTGAGACTTGGCCTATGGCCGTCTGATGGAGATCACACGGTACATAATTGAGGGAGCATGATACTATTAAGTATGCGTGTGTATTGGATTCTAACGAGATATAACAATGTTTTCATATTATTTACAAATCATTTTTGTTTTACAGTAATTTCATCTTCTCTCTCGTTTTACCCCTTTCCTTCACTCACCAAACCCTAAATGCAAATCGACGGCCAACTCCTCACTGCGACGGCGCTAGCAAACCAACCTTCTCCTATTACAAACCCATAACCCTTAACCAAGATCAAAGCAAAACAAAAAGCTGAGTTCAGTTTTTCACCCCTTCGCGCGAGTTCGTGTTCTGACTTCTGAGCTTTGCTAATTTCTCTTTTTTTTTCTTGTTTACAGGTGATGGTGAGTTGGAGTTGATGGTGGCGGATGGCGGAAGCAACGGTGGCGGAGATTATGTCACGCGATTAGGGTTTCAGACGTTGAAACCCTAATTGCCTCTAACTTCGGTCTTCAACAACAAGGTGGTTCTTCCGCTTCTTCCAGCAAATCTGTTCTTCTTCTGTTAATATGTGTTCTGCGTTCAGATTTTTTTTCTTCTTCTTCTCTTAATTTTTTCTGTATTGTCTTCTCTTTTCTGTATTTATAGGGTCATTTTTGCTGTTACAATTTTAGAGCTTAGATTTTGGATTATTAGAGATTTAGGGATTTGAAATTCATTGTAATTGATTATGTATAGTTGTAATTGATATGGTTTTTGTACCCAAGCGATTTGATTTAGATTATTTCTGATATTTGTTTTTGTGTTGTAATTTCCGAATCTTTGTTCTGTAAATATATTTATGGGTTGGACTTAGGATAAAGATTTGATTGAATATTTATTTTTAGAAGAAGATTTGATTTTGTGATATGCAATTGGTTTGGTATTATTCTGTTTTAGTTTAGGCAAAGATTTGGTCCAATTTTAGTTTGAACAGCGATTTCATTTCTACAGTAACTGTTAATAGCCAAAAACATGTGCAACATTTTTGCAATTAATGCAGTAATGGTTTAATGGGCCTTGCGTTATCTTTCCATCCCAGCAATATCAATCTTCTATTACAGCAAGAGAAAGTTTTTAATACCACTAGGCCCAATTAGCCTTTTTTCGAAGCAAAAAAAACCTCTAATAAGTAAATTATAAAAATAGTTTTTAACAAGAACATTATTGTGATTTTCATCAGCAATGTATTATGTTTTTTTAACAAAGAAACATATTTTGTTTAATTATTTTTTTAATAAAAAAGCCTTAATACTAATACTTTTCCCTAAAGTAGTAACAATACAAGATCACAAAATACATTATTAGCCTTGTTAGAACCTTAATGAGCCTTTAATTCGTATCCACACCCCACCCTTTGCCAATTAACGAATCAAACAGAAATATACCAAATTCTAATGGGTCTTAAAATATTTTAATGGACTTTGCATTGACTATTTGAAAATGGGTCTGCTATTCAGAAATTACACCTCCTTTTCTTTCACTAACAATAATAACACCTAAATGGGCTTAATTATACTTAAATTCAAAATCTCCTTTACTAATAACAACTATTTTTAAATGGCATGTCCTAATTTAGAACTTAATAATTATTATTCTTTTGAAATAATTTTCTATTCTCGAGTCGCATGGACCATTGTCCAACATGCTATGCGAACGAGTTTATGAGTCTTTTTGATTTAGAAAACCCCATTTTCTCGAGTTAAACTACACCCCCTAATCGTCTTGAGTAAAGATGGGCCATCAGATACTGCTATACTATCTTTTATTATATATTTCTTTTATTTAAATCTTAAAAAATAAAATCATCGGGGTAGGACAAATTTGGGGTACGACAGCTGCCCCTATTCAATTATCTTCCAGTCGAATAGCATGAGAGAACTCGAGTCTTACGCATTCTGATTTAAAGTTTATTGAATACTTGAAGTATCCCAAAATTTGTCCGACAAACATAAGGTTACACTGATATAGCATACCCTTACGAGTCTCCAGGAAGTAGGCAAAGCTGATGATGTATCGCTTACCAGGGTTTGATAACGAGGCATGTGGTTTTAAGAGCGCAATTTCATATGTCTTGGCTTATTCACCCATTTGGAGGATGAACAACACTTGATGGCGCATGGCTGCTTGAAGACTGAGGCCACATGTTATGCTTGTGGATCGCTGCCCGAAGTCTGAGGCGATAAGTCAAATTGGGTTTCGGACATCGCTGCTTGAAGTCTAAGGCGATGTTTCGAGCGTGAATACATTACGGCTTAGAGGCAACGTGTTTGAGTTTGGAGAACGCATTGCGGCTTAGAGGCAATGTGTTGAGTTTTGAGGATACATTGCGGCTTAGAGACAATGTATTGAGTTTTCATTCGTTATTGCATGGAGACTTAGGTAATGGGCTGAACGCGTTACGACATGGAGACTTAGATGACGGGTTGGATCGCAAGAGAAGTATTTGGTTAATAGACCCTTAGATGATTGAATCGAGGGTAGTATTGTTTGTTTGCTGCATGATACATGCGTATGATGTCTGATATCGAGATGTTTGGATGTAAGCGAAATGTATGATGTTTGACATTGATATGGAACCCTGAATATATGCGTATTATATGCAAGAATTCATAGTGTATGTATGCTCGAGATATGAAAAATGTGTGTATGTATGAAATATGCGTAAGATGCATGTATGCCTTGAAATGTTATGAAGACTATTTTTGTCATTCTCTCTTTTAAACCATTAGCTTAGATTTACCAATTCCTGGCGTTGTGTGTTGTCGTAGCATTGTTGATCTTGAACATAGTGGACAATGTTAGCAAAGTTTAAACATTGGTTTTGTATTGTGAGCGCATGTGTAGACATAGACATAGGTATTGGCATGTGCGTAGATGAAGACATAGATATTGGCATATGTGTAGACTCTTATGTTGTAAGCGCAAGCGTAGACGCAGACATGCGTATAGAGTTTGTATTTGTTGACGCAGGAGTAGACATGTGCGTGGTTACGTGCAAACATAGTCCTCGTGTTGCAAGTGTAGGCATAGGCGTTGTAGACCTTGTGTACGGACACGTAGATGTAGGAGTAGGCATAGCCATGTGCATGGACGTAGACGTGGATTTTCTTTCAATATCTTTCTAACTAAAATGTTTTTTTCCGATGTTTTGTCGAATGCTTTTATTTTGTTAATTCCCCAAAATGATTTCAAGACAATATTCACAAGTAATAATCGTAGTATTTTATAAACAAATCTTGAGAAAAGAAAAACATAATTCGAAAGATGTAAAGAAAACAAATGTTTTATTGATATGCCTCTGAGTAGGTGAGAATACAAGATGCAATTCCTAGAAAGAGGTAATTACAGAAAGTTTTAAAACAGTAAATGACAATGAAAAATGATAATCGCTACTGCTGTTCCCCCAATATCCTTTTAATGATCTTATCTCCTTTGCTTCTGAGTTATATGATTCTAATCTATCCTTCCCTTTGTGGTTCGCAGTCCTAGCTCTTAGATCGCAGTCTTTTTGTTCTTTATTTTTTTGTATGAAATCCCTAACTTTTGCTTGGATTGCCCTTTCGAGTTTTCAATCCACCGGGAATTTTTTTTTGTTATATGCCCCTAATTTTTTCCTGGATCGCCCTTTAGGGTTTTCGATCCACCGGGACGCTCCTTTTTGCCTAAGTCGCCCTTTTAGGGTTTGAGCTTAGTGAGTTTTTTATACATAGTATTTTTTTACTGCGTCTGAATTTGTCGGATGCGGTAGTTCTTCCCCATCCATTGTTGTAAGGATGAGACCACCTCCGGAGAATGTTGTTTTGACTACATATGGACCTTCGTAGTTGGGTGTCCATTTACCACGTGAGTCGAGGTGATGTAGTAGAATCTTCTTGAGCACTAGATCCCCTTCCTTGAATACTCGAGGCCGGACTTTCTTGTTGAAGGCTCTCTTCATTCTCTTTTGATGTAGCTGACTATGACACAAAGCTGTCAATCGTTTTTCTTCAATAAGGTTGAGCTGGTCAAGTCGTGTCTACACCCACTCTGCTTCTTCCAGATTTGTTTCCCTCAGGACCCAAAGTGATGGTACCTCAACTTCCACCGGGAGTACCGCCTCCATGCCATATACTAGTGAGAAAGGAGTCGCGCTTGTCGATGTGCGTACAAAGGTGCGATAGCCATGCAGGGTAAAGGAAAGCATTTCGTGCCAATCTTTGTATGTCTTCACCATCTTCTGGATGATCTTCTTGATATTTTTGTTGGCTGCTTCGACGGCTCCGTTCATCTTTGGTTTGTATGGTGAGGAATTATGATGCTCGATTTTGAAGTCGTCGCACAGTTCCTTCATCATCTTGTTGTTTAAATTAGACCCGTTATCTGTAATTATCCGGCTTGGGACACCGTACCTGCATATGATGTTCTGTTTGATGAAGCGTGTAACTACTTGACTTGTTACGTTGGTGTATGATGCTGCTTATACCCATTTGGTAAAGTAGTCGATGGCTACCAATATAAAGCGGTGTCCGTTGGATTCTTTCGGCTCGATCATGCCAATCATATCAATTCCCCGCATTGATAATGGCCAAGGGGAGCTCATAACGTTCAGAGGAGTCGGTGGTACATTTATCTTGTCAACGTAGATCTGACATTTATGACATGTCTTCGTGTAGTGATAACAATCAGCTTCCATTGTTAACCAATAATACCCTGCTCGCAGAATTTTTCTAGCCTTGGCATGCCCATTTGTATGAGTTCTGAAAGTACCCTCGTGGATTTCTCTCATAAGCGTATCTGCTTCTTTCTTTTCCATACACCTGAGTAGTACCATGTTGTAGTTTCTTTTATATACCACTCCATTACTCAGAAAGAATTTTGAAGCTAACCTTCGTAGGGTTCGCTTGTCAATGATAGAGGCATTTTATGGATATTCATGCCTTTCCATGTACTTTTTGATGTCGTAAAACCAAGGCTTATTGTCAGGTCCTTCCTCAATAGCAAGGCAGTGTGTGGGCTCTTCGAAATGCCTGATCGTGATACGTGGTTTGTGGTTCGGCCAAGTTACTTTGAACATAGCCGACAGAGTTTCCAGAGCGTCCGCCATTTAATTTTCTTCTTGTTGGATATGACTGAAAGTGGTCTCTGTAAATTTCGCAGCTAACTTTAAAACATGATGCCGATATTGAACCAGTTTAGGGTGTTTAGTATCCCATTCTCCATTAACCTGGTATATGACTAATGCATAATCCCCAAATACTTAGAGGTGCTTTATTCTCAAATTGATGGCAACTTCCAGTCCTAGTATACAGGCGTCGTATTCAGCGATGTTGTTGGTGCAGTCAAAACACAACCTTGCAGTGTAGGGTTTGTGATAATTCTTTAGAGATGTCAATACTGCCCCTACACTGTGACTTAGTGCATTTGAAGCCCCGTCGAACATGATAGTCCAACGTGCCCCTGGCTCGGGCCCTTCGTCAGGTCCTGGTATTTCGTAGTCAGCTATAAATATGACATCCTTGTCAGGAAAGTCGAACTTCATAGGCTGATATTCTGATAGCAGTTGGTGAGCCAGATGATCAGCTAGTATACTACCTTTGATGGCCTTCTGTGTGACATATTGGATGTCGTATTCCGATAGTAGTATCTGCCATCGTGCGATTCTTCCGGTAAGAGCTGGATTCTCAAACACGTACTTTAGAGGATCCATTCTTGCTAATAACCACGTAGTGTGGGTCAACGTATATTGCCTCAACCTCTTGGTAGCCCAAGCCAATGTGCAACAAGTTTTCTCGAGGAGTGAGTACCTGATTTCGCAGTCAGTGAATTTCTTGCTGAGGTAATAAATTGCATGCTCCTTTCTACCTATTTCATCCTGCTATCCCAAAACACAACCCATTGATCCTTCGAGCACTGTCAAATACATGATGAGTGGTCTTTCGGAGACCAGAGGCATTAAGACTGGTGGCTCTTGAAGATATTGTTTTATTGTCTCGAAAGCAGTTTGACAATCATCATTCTATATTACCGTCTGATCTTTTTGTAATAACTTGAATATTGGCTCACATGTAGCTGTTAGGTGTGATATGAACCTCGAGATGCAATTCAATTGTCCTAAAAAACCACGTACTTCTTTTTCTGTCCTTAGTGCGGGCATATCTTGTATATCTTTTACTTTTTAGGGGTCTATCTCGATACCCTGCTGGCTTACAATGAAACCCAACAATTTGCCTGATCTGACGCCAAATGTGCATTTATTCGGATTTAACCTCAGTCTGAACTTACGCAACCACTCGAATAACTTTTGCAGATGTATGATGTGTTCCTCCTCCATATGGGATTCGACAATCATATCATCTATGTATACTTCAACCTCTTTGTGGATCATATCATGGAATAACGTGACCATTTCCCTCGGATAGGTTACCCCTACGTTCTTGAGACCGAATGGCATCACTTTGTAGCAGAAAGTTCCCCAAGGTGTCATGAAGGTAGTCTTTTCCATGTCTTTGGGTGTCATTTTGATTTGATTATAGCCCGAGAAACCGTCCATGAATGAGAATACTGAGGCTTGAGTTGTGGTATCCACTAGGACATCTATGTGGGGTAACGGGAAATCATCCTTGGGGCTTGCTCTGTTTAGGTCTCGATAATCCACACACATGCGTACTTTGCCATCCTTCTTGGGTACTGGTACAATGTTAGCTATCCAGGGTGGATAATCTACCACTGCTAGGAACCCTGTGTCAAACTGTTTGAGAACCTCTTCTTTGATTTTGCTGGACATATCTGGGCAAGTTCTTCTAAGTTTTTGTCTGACTGGAGAACACCCTTGTTTGAGAGCTAGTCTGTGCACCATGTTGTCTGTATCCAACCCTGGCATGTCCCGGTAGGACCAAGCGAATATATCCAGATACTCATGTAATAACTTAATTAGCCTGTCTTTGACGCTCTGCTCCAACATTGCCCCTAGCTTGATTTCTTTCAGATCTTCCTCTGTGCCCAGGTTAATGGTCTCAATAGCCTCTTGATATGATTGTATGTTGTCAGCCTTTCGCTCTATTTCCCTTGCCATTTCCTCATAGAGCTCAAGATCTTCGTCATCTTCCTCTTAGGCTTGGTTGATAGGAGCATCAAAATCATATTGGGTCGTAGCAGTAACGTTATCGGTAATTTTGGGCATGGATCTGCACATTTATCATGTTTTGATGCATATTTTAGTGCTTGGGATTTGAAAATGTGTATGCAGAGAAAGTATTTCCATTTTAAAATTTAATATATAAATGCAAAAGAAAGACAAGGATCTTAATTGAAAACAGAACATAACTTTTATTAATTGTAAATATTGTCTGAAAAAAGAATAGGGAAAACCCTTACAAGCAACCCATGTGCCTCGGGTTTGACATAGGTTCTTTCAAAACAAGAAACATTACTTAGGAAAGAAAAATATCTCAGGAATCTCCACAACAGTCCATTCTTTGAGTTCTTCTCCTGGGGCACCCTCTCTGATGAAGTCAGTTGCCCTTTTGGTATTGATTTTGCTTGATATCATCGCCACATGTCCGCCATGCTCTGTTCCTTTGCTGACAAAAGTCTCTTGGATCGGAGGGAAACATGCTTTGCCTTTTAGAGTAGCCTCCCACAATTCATAGCCCAAACCAAAGTGATTCTTCTTCTCAGGAATTTCTGGGAGATTTCCCCAGCATTTCGAGGCATCACATCCCATAGTCGTTTGCAGACCTCTCCATGATGTCACTTTAGTCTTGTTACCCTTCTCTACTGGTAATGTCACCATTGAAGCAATTTCCAAGGCTTGGAACAGGGTAGCTATACAGTCTTCGTCGGCACTGATATATATGTACGATTCAATGTGGCTTACGAAGATGTCTTCCTCGCCTTCAATTATGATTAACTTCTCTTCCACTAGGAACTTCAATTTTTGATGCAGGGTCGAGGTTACTGCCCCTGCAGTATAGATCCAAGGTCTCCCCAGTAAGCAAGTGTATGCTGGTTCGATATCCAAGACCTGGAAAGTGATATTGAAGATATGCAGCCCAATCTCAACTGGAAGGTCCACCTCTCCTAACACTGAGCTTCGAGAACCGTCAAATTCCTTTACTATCGTAAAGCTTGATCTCATTACCACGTCGTCTATTGTTAACTTTATGAGACTTGACTTTGGCAACACATTAAGAGCAGAATCAGTGTCAGTAAGAACCCTGGACAAATGGGTAGTACCTATTTGCATGGTAATATGGAGTGCCTTGTTATGAGCTCGGCCGTGTGGAGGTAATTCACTGTTGCTGAAACCTGGGTAGGATCCGGGCGTTAGATTTGCTACGACATTGTCAAATTGATTCACTAAAATTTCCTTGCGACGTGAGCTGAACTTAACACCTTCATCAAAGAATCCTGGTGTGCTTTAGAGTTGATGAGTAGTGAGAGTATGGATATTTTTGCTGGAGTTTGTTGAAGCTGATCCACCACTCTGTAGTCACTTTTTTTGATTATTTTTAGAAACTCTTCTGCCTCTTGATCGGTAAAGTCTTTTCTCGGAGGTTCTGTTTCTTGATTTGTATCAACCACTGCTTTTCCCTTATCCTTCGTCGAAATCACATCCGTCTTTTTCGATAATTCAGCTCCAAAAATTTGACCACTTCGGGGCATACCTCTTGTCCCTGCTATGTTTGAAATTGCAGGTCCCTGACTTATGGATGTCCTGATTTCTTTCTTCACTCTGTTGATGTACACGGCTGATTCATAACTCCATGGCACTGCCTTGTTATTTTCATAAGGGATGGTCCCTTAATTACCATTGTGGATTTTGGAGCGGCGGGTATTAAGAGAGCCTTCTTAGGTGCTCTTCCTATAATCTCTGTTGATTCTCCCCACGGGATGACTAGAGTTTTCTTGGTAAGACTTGGGCCCTGGCATGGGATTACCAGTGGCTTTTTTCCCCCAATTGTGGCTACAGATTTTTCCTCAGGGTACAGTCTGAATTGGACTATCCCCTGATCCACCAACTTTTGCAGAGTTGTTTCAAAAGCTTTATTATGCTCTAACAAGAATCCACATTCGAACAAATATTCTTTTAACAAGTTGGTAGGGGTTTTTTCCTTTATGGTTTCCCTAAATTCAGTGACCACTTCAATTGCATTTATTGTTGGCCCATTGTGCAGAGGCATGGGGTTTGATTTGATGTTAGGCTTCTCAAAGGTGATGTCTTGAGATTCTAACAAATCATGAACCTTATGCTTGAATGCCCAACATGGTTCTATGGTATGCCCTGGAGAGTTAGTATGGTACTCACACCTAGCGTTGGCATTGTATATTTGCGGGAGTGGCCCGACTGGAGGAGCTAAAGGCTTGATTTCCACCAAGGATGCCTTAACCAAGTGTTGTAATAACTGGCTGGGTGGCATGGGCAGTGGATCAAAATTTATGGATGGCCTTTTAAATTTGTCTTTCCTTTGTCCTTGTGGGATCACCAATGGTTGTGATGTCCTTGGTTGTGAGGCTACAACATTGACTTCTCCCTCTTTTCTTCTTGGGAAGTTTGAAGTCGGTCTTTTTGAATTGTAAGGAGCATTTGATGAACCCCCTGATATCTTCCCACTCTTTAACCCATTCTCGATTCTTTCTCCAATAGTAACTAGATATGAGAATCCCGACGAGACACTTCCAACCATTTTCTCGTAATAAAGCCCTTGCAGGGTTCCCATGAACATGTCTACGAGTTCTTTTTCCAGCGGTGGTGGTTGCACACGGGATGCCATCTCCCTCTATCTTTGGGCATATCTTTGAAGGACTCTTCCTTATTTTGGGAAAGATTCTGGAGTTGCATGCAGGTAGGCGCCATGTCTAGGTTGTATTTGTAATTCTTCAAGAAAGAATTAGAAAGATCTGCCCAGGTTCGGATATGTGTTTGTTCCAATTGCATGTACCAGTCTAAAGGTGCCCCACTCAGGTTGTCTTAGAAACAATGGATCATTAGTTTCTGATCATGGGCATTGGCATGCATCTTCCTACAATACATACGAAGATGATTCATTGGACAAGTGAGACCTTTGTATTTTCCAAAGTCAGGTACTTTGAATTTTGGCGGAATCACCACATCAGGAACTAGACCCATTTTGAGGGAGTCTACTTCGAAAGCATCAAAACCCTCCACAGCTTTTAACCTTTCCTCCAGGGCTTTATACTGATTCATTACCAGTGTATTATCTGCAGCATGAGTACCAGTTGTCTTTAAGGGTGCCTGGTGAGCATCCTCTGGGTCATGATCTCCGTATTGCAAGTCTAGATAGTTATCTGCATTATGGGTTGGAATTTGTAGGGTGTGTGATGCCCCTAATTTTGATAGTGGTTGGATGAACCCTTCAGTTTCAAGCTCTTTTTGGGCCATGGAAGACTTTTGGGCTCCTTCTTCCGACTCTTTCCTTGGTTGGTGATCGCTTGATGCACCAATGGTTTGGGCTACCTCTTCAAAATCTACCCTGGGGATTTGGTCCTGCCTATCAATGATGTTCTTCAAAGCTAGAATAACTTGACTCAAATCTCCTTTCATTGAACTTACGTCACCCTTTACTTGGTCAAGATCCTCTTTAAACACAACTTGAGTCTCCTCGATTTGTTCCATTTCTTTTTGTTGATGGGACCTTGTTTGATATGGAGGCCAAGGAGGTGGAGGTCTTCTTTTACCAATGGCTTAACTGGAGAGATTTTTAAAGAAAATGAGTTTTGACATGACATGCAGGTGTTTTATAAATGCATGCGTGTGAACGGATGTGCATGAACATGAAATGATTTCTTGTTTTAAATGTCTTATTCACTTGGATACATGCTTGTATTTTACTTATTATTTTACTTGGTGACTAGCTTCAAAATAGACAAGCCGTCGAGATAAAGAAACAAAATGCCTTTATTGAAAGTAACATAATCCATATATTAAAAAACATTAAAAATTGAAATTAAAACTTGTTTGCATAAACATAAATAAAGGGAACTAAATATTCTAGGTGCGCCTGTGGATGTGTGCTTTGAAGCCATCAACCATTGCTTGACAAAGATGGAGAAAGTATTCAACGTCCTTCGGAAGAGGAACCATTACACTCTCTGCATCTTTTAAACTTCTAGGGATGTCCTCGATGAGATTGTTGTCTAGGAAGATGAGCTTTTCATGTTTGTCTTTGTAGTACCTGTATTCCTGATAAAGATGTGGGATTATCTTATGGTTCTCTCTCCCATCTTGGCCAATCTTGGTATACTGCTCTTCCCAATACATCTTTTCACCCCTCATTTCTGTATAAAGCCTTCGTTGGACGAGGAAATCTTTTTGAAGACCCTGCAGCTCTAAGCACACATGCTCATATTCTTGAGTTCTTTGAGTCAGGAGTTTCTCAACCTCTATCATTTCAAGGCGTGCTTTGACCTCTGATTCTTGGTTGTCTTGAAGTTCAGTGGCGAGGTACTTTACTTGCTCTTCTTGATCTAAGGAAGCTTGTGCCAAAATTTGGATTTGGGCTCTTATATTTTCCTCTAGCACCTTCTTGTCATGTGTTGCCTTTTCATACCATCTAGTTAACTTTCCGATTTCAGCAGCGGCCTCTTCTAACCTTTGGTTGTGGGAATCTAGCTTGAATGTGGCACTCAACAACCCTTCAGTTGTACGCTTTCGTTTGAGACTTTCTTTCTCCAATTATTTTTGACTTCTCTCAATTTGTCCGTCCTTTAACTCAAGTATAAGCTGCATCCGTTTCTTTTCTTTGGTCAGATTGAGGAGATTGAGTTCTAATGCTTCTTTTTCTTTTTGAGCTTGCTTTAAGGCGCTTTTCAGATTATCGACTTCCTCTAAAGATATATGTGTTATCTCTGGGACCTCTGATTTGTACTCTGGATATTTTTCGAATCGTAGCTTGATAATTCGCACCCTATCTCAGACCCATTTGGTGTAGGGTTCTCTTGCTATGACATTCTTTCTTTCGGCTTTCCTCTTGTTCACCTTGTTCCAAGCCCGAATAACCTTGGTGTGCAACCCTTGGTCTTCTATACCCATGTTGTGGATGATAAATGGTCGGAGTTATTCGTCCGAAGGTTTTCCTTCCAAAGGATACCCTAATTGTCGTAGGGCCAGAGTAGGGTTGTAATTAATACATCCTCGCGATCTAATCAAAGGGACATTAGGAAAGTCCCCACAGCTAATAGTGATATCACCAATATTCGGATTCCTTGTATACCATAATACAGAGTTTGTAGTGAGAGACCTAAAATTTTTGTGGCCACTCGTGTCTGGTCAAGTTTGGGATCATATAGTCTTCTTTGTAAAGATGAGACATGAACCAAGTATACAGGAGCATGATGCAACAATTTAGCATTCCTTTTCTCCTTTCATACATCATATGCAAAGTGTAATAAATGTCAGCAAGCAAAGCGGGAGTAGGATTCATATTAAAGACTTTCGCACCCCAAAATATGCTAATGGTCGCGGAGTCAATATAGTCCACAGTCCGAGGAAATAAAATTACACTAAATACCAACAACCCTAAACAGTCAACACAAGATTCCCACTCCTTATAATTAGAAAATTCTAGTTCCTTAGCTTCCAAGTATATCCTTTTGATTCCTTATATTGGACTTTTTCTTCGGTAATTTTGCACTAACTCAGGGTAGGGGATCCCTAAGCCTTTTGCCAAAACTTTGACTTCAACAGTTTGTCCAATACCTACATAGGCCTTTTCTTTGGAAAAATCTAGAATTCTGTCGAATTCTTCCAGAGTCGGTGCTAGCTGGAAGTCTTGGAAGGTGAAACATCTCAATGGAGGGTCATAAAACTGAATTAGGGCAGAGACTGCATCCATTTGAACCTCTACTTTATTCAAGTCAAGGGTGTCCCCTAGCCGCGAGCGTACATCTTCAGAGCTCTCTCAAATAATTTCCCCTTTATAGTTTTGATTTCAGAAAGGTTAGGCTTGTAGGCATTGATGCGGACAAGTTGTTTCCTCTGGTATCCATTTTTAAGACAGTCACCAAAAGTCTTGATTTTTGTTACATTTTTTATTTTTTACCCTGTGAATAAGATAGATAAAAGAAGCAAATCATGAATATGAGATATATATGAATGCATGAATGTACAAGTGTTGGGTTGAGTAACGGGATTTTGTGACAGGTTTTTCTGATGGGTACCCCTATAAGGTAGGCTCCTTAATTCTGACCTACGGTAAATCTACCCTCCCAGGAGGTGGTTTCCTTAAGGGTATCATAAATAACACCAGAGGGAAAGGGCACAAGGGTCTCCCTTAGGTGGAGCCTCTTTACGGACCGAAACTTTCGTCTCAAAGTCGTGAAAGGTCTCGTTATGAGGTTTTAGGTTAAGGTCGTTACAAAGAGTCATGGGTGACCTTCCAAAGTCCTACTCGTCAAGAGGATATCTCTCGATAAATATTCCTTTTTTCAGAAGTTCACCGACTCTAGGCGAAGTCGTCACATAAACTCGCAGGGATGATGTATCCCTTAAACTAATAGACGAACCTTCTTTCTAAGGGTTATATTGGAAATATTTTTTGAGATAGAAAAATCCCGCCACACAGTAAATATATGATGATAAGAGAAATTTACAGTAAATAAATAAATGTGATAAAGTAGATAAATGCAATAAATAAATAAAGCAAATAAAAATAGAAACCCAAAAATACCTAAACCTAAGGTTAAGGAGAGTCCCCAGCAGAGTCGCCAACTGTTACGACTGGTTTTTAAATCAAGAGTCGCCACTATTAGTTTTTATCCTAGGAAAGGGAATATAATAAAAAATCCCTAATTTGCAGAGATTCTAGGTTTCAGACTCAATTAGACGAAAGGAAGGTGTTAGACACCCTTCATCTACCTTGTTCACAAGGATACTAGGCTCTAGGTTTAAGTTTGGGGTAAATAGGATTTCAAGTTTTAATTAGAAAGACTCGCCACGATTTTTGATTGTATGCCTACGTATCCTCTTATGAGGAATCAGAGTCCCAATTCGTAGTTCGTATGAAGTTGGTGTTTTTTAGGGGTCGCAAACATATTTTGAATCACCTCGCACTTGGCCGAGAATAGTGATTACAGAGATTTTGACTGAATGTCCAGTAAGTCAAAACTAGTTTGAAACCCTTTTTGCAAAAACAGTTGATTAGCTTAGTTTATTGCGAAAAATAGTTTGATAATTTATTTGTGTTTTTTATCGTATTAATTACGAAGATCTTGATTAACGCATGATTAGAAAAGATTTAATGCAAATAATATATAAAATATATATGCAATTTTGATATAAAGATAATTTATTTGATCATATAATAGTAATATTTAAATAGTAAATAGAATATAAGAATAATAAATAGAAAATAAATATTGGTAATAATAATAATACCAAATATAATAAAAACAATAATAATAATAATAAATACCTATTTGATAATAATAATAATAATAATAATTGTAAATAAATAATATATATGTATATTTATAAAAATTAGAAATGATAATTGAATTATAAAAGAAAATAAATAAATAAAATTCAAGGGGGGAGGGGGGGTTGTAAATTCTAACTAACGAGTAAAACAAGGGGTGTTAAAATGAATGAGAATTAGGCCCAGACATGAGTCCAGGCAGGGGTTGCAAATTGGTGTGTTGTTTTAATAATATAGCAAAAAGGGGTGTGAAAAGGACTAGGCTCAGGCCCATTATATGCTGGGAAGAGGCCTGAGGGGTTTGCGTGTTGCGATTATGCATAGTCTTATAGTGAGACTTGGCCTATGACCGTCTGGTGGAGATCGCACGATACATAATTGAGGGAGCATGATACTATTATGTATGCGCGTGTATTGGATTCTAACGGGATATAACAATGTTTTCATATTATTTACAAATCATTTTTGTTTTACAGTAATTTCATCTTCTCTCTCGTTCTACCCCTTTTCTTCACTCACCAAACCCTAAATGCAAATCGGCGGCCAACTCCTCACCGCGACGGCGCTAGCAAACCAACCTTCTCCTATTACAAACCTATAACCCTTAACCGAGATCAAAGCAAAACAAAAAGCTGAGTTCAATTTTTTACCCTTTCGCGCGAGCTCGTATTCTGACTTCTGAACTTTGTTAATTCCTCTCTTTCTTCTTGTTTATAGGTGATGGTGAGTTAGAGTTGATGGTGGCGGATGGCGGAAGCAACTGCGGCGGAGATTATGTCACACGATTAGGGTTTCAGACATTGAAACCCTAATCGCCTCTAACTTTGATCTTCAACAATAAGGTGGTTCTTCCGCTTCTTCCAGCAAATTTGTTCTTCTTCTGCTAATATGTGTTATGCGTTCAAATTTTTTTTCTTCTCTTAATTTTTTCCTTACTGTCTTCTCCTTTGTGTATTTTTGTTTCCTGTATTTATAGGGTCATTTTTGTTGTTACAATTTTAGAGCTTAGATTTAGGATTATTAGAGATTTAGGGATATGAAATTCATTGTAATTGATTCTGTATAGTTATAATTGATACGGTTTCTGTACCCTAGCGATTTGATTTAGATTATTTCTGAGATTTGTTTGTGTTGTAATTTCCGAATCTTTGTTCTGTAAATATATTTCTGAGCTGGACTTAGGATAAATATTTGATTGAATATTTATTTTTAGAAGAAGATTTGATTCTGTGATCTGCAATTGGTTTGGTATTATTTTGTTTTAGTTTAGACAAAGATTTGGTCCAATTTTAGTTTGAGCTACGATTTCATTTCTACAGTAACTGTTAATAGCCAAAAACATGCGCAATATTTTTGCAATTGATGCAATAATGATTTAATGGGCCCTGCGTTATCTTTTCAACCCAGCAATATTAATCTTCTATTAGAGCAAGAGAAAGTTTTTAATACCACTAGGCCCAATTGGCCTTTTTTCGAAGCAAAAAAATCTGTAATAAGTAAATTATAAAAATAATTTTTAACAAGAACATTATTGTGATTTTTTCCAGCAATGTATTATGTTTTTTTAACAAAGAAACATACTTTGTTTAATTATTTTTTTAATAACAAAAGCCTTAATACTAATACTTTTCTCTAAAGTAGTAACAATACAAGACTATAAAATGCATTATTAGCCTTGTTAGAACCTTAATGGGCCTTTAATTCGTATTAACACCCCACCCTTTACCAATTAACGACCCAAACAGAAATGGACCAAATTCTAATGGGTCTTAAAATATTTTAATGGACTTTGCATTGACCATTTGAAAATGGGTTTGCTATTCAGAAATTACACCTCCTTTTCTTTCACTAACAATAATAACACCTAAATGGGCTTAATTATACTTAAATTCAACCTCTCCTTTACTAATAACAACTATTTTTAAATGGCCTGTCGTAATTTAGAACTTAATAATTATTATTCTTTTGAAATAATTTTTTATTCTCGAATCGCATGGGCAATTGGCCAACATGCTACGCGAACAAATTTATGAGTCTTTCTGATTTAGAAAGCCCCATTTTCCCGAGTTAAAATACACCCCCTGATCGTCTTGAGTAAAGATGGGTCATCAGATTCTGTTATACCATCTTTTATTACATATTTCTTTTATTTAAATCTTAAAAAATAAAATCATCGGAGTAGGACAAATTTGAAGTACAACAAAATATAATATATTATAATAAATAAAAATTGTATTAGCAATTATGCAATAGAAAACTTGTTTGAACATTAACATGACTTACTCAAACAACTAATATATGAACAAAATGTGTAGGAAGTAACTACTAAGAACTTGTAAATTTCAAATTACAAACTGTTAAAAATAGTTTGTGTAAACTAAGGACAAAATTTAACTAAAGTGAGGCTTCAAAAATTTAACCATATAAATAGTTAAATAAAATTACTTAGAATAGGATGACTCTTGTGCATAACAAGCTGAAAAAAATAGCGTTTAAATTATGTACAAATATTCATATAAACACCCACGTCTTAAAGTAGATTAAAGGTAAAACCATTTTTTATGTATATTTTTTCGTTTTTTATTATATGATATTAATTTAATATAAAATTTATTATTTTATTTTATTTTATTTTTTATTATATGATATTAATTTAATATAAAATTTATTATTTAATTTTATAAATTAATTAGAAATAATTTAAAAAACAATTTAAATATATAATTAATTAATAAAATACTAATTAAACAATTTAAATAATTATAAATAAATAATTAAAATGTTAAAAAGTGAATATAAATATATAATTAAATAGTAAAAGTTATTATTACATGACTTAATGTTGATGACTCAGACCTAAACGAATACAGATCAAACAATAACGCGGTTGAGGAGCACGATGACAAAAATCATATTGCTGTGTTTGTTTGGTCTCGTCGGGGAATTTTCCTGTGTTGGAGCTTTAGACTGCGAAGGAGACCAAATGGTTTCTATTAAATCATAATTACTAGCGTTTATCTCCGCCAAAATTGTATTGGGTTTGTAGGGCTGACACATGATAATATGTTGGGAGGAGTGTAAGTACGAAGTGCGCCTAAGAGGGGGGGGGGGGGGGGGGGTGAATTAGGTACTTTAAAAAATTCTGATTTTAGAGATGATGAATATTATTTTTCTGGATTATGGTGAGTTTAGGAAAGAGTAAAGTGCAGAAAAATAAAGAAACACGAGCGATATATCCTAGTTCCCCTCACAGTCCGAGAGTACTCCAGTCCCCTTTCAACATGAAAGAGATTTCCTTATTGTGGCAAACTTAAACAAGAACTACCAAAAAGCCAAGAACAATCCTCTTGGACCAAGAACAATCCTCTTGGATTTTTACTATGCCAACAATGAGAACAATCCTTCCAAAGTGATTACACTTGTATCCAACAATCCTGGAAAGACAAGATTTAAAAACTACTTAAACTTATTTCCAACAATCTTGGAAAAATAAGTAAGTATCTATCAATATTTGATTTTGAGTGAGTTGAGTAGTAATGATCACTTAGAGTGATTTAATCAATGAATGATCCTCTCTTCCAATGATAATATTGTACAATGACTCAAGATATAAATGCTCAAAGTTTTCTGGTTAACAATATATGAAAGTGTGCAGAAAACTTATGTATTAAAGTGAAGAAAAGCTTGAGTTTGTATTTTGAAAATTCAGAAAATATATTTGGAAGAGGTGTTGAAAATGATTTTGAAAAAATATATTTGGAAGAGGTGTTGAAAATGATTTTGAAAATGAATATATATATATATATATATATATATATATATATATATATATATATATATATATATATATATATATATATATATATATATATATATATATATATATATATATATATATATATATATATATATATGTTCATAGCACCTTTTTGAAACATCATAAAGTTCTGTAAATGAATCATGAACAATTGCCAAGACTGAGTGAAAGGTTTCAATGAAAAAGTATTATGAACAGGCATGTGCAAAGCTGCTGTTTTTCAAAATCGTGTAGCATGCAATCGATTGCACCCTTTGTGTAAATCGATTGCATGGGGTTTCAACAGCTATATTTTCAAAAGTTTTAAGTGTGCAATCGATTGCACAAGAGTGTAAATCAATTGCATGTGAAGTCAATAGCCAAAAATGATTGAGTGCAATCGATTGCATAAGAAATGTAAATCGGTTGCACTGAGAAACAGAAGCAAATGTTTTAAAATTTTTAAGCATGCAATCGATTTCACAAGCAATGTAAATCGATTGCACTGAGAAACAGAAGCAAAAGATCGGAAAAATTGAAGCATGCAATCGATTGCACTAATATGCAAATCGATTGCACTCAAGTGAAAAATGAATTTTAGCTTAGAAAAAATTGAGTAAGGATTTTTTAAAACATTTCTTTTCACCATTGAGCATCTATGTCTTAAGTTCAAAGTAAGTATTATCATTATACCTTGAAAGTTGCTAAGAGCTTGAACTGAAGACTTTGTCCTTAGATGCCCTGAGCTTAATAAAAAATATTTGCCTTCTTTGTTAATCATGATTTGTCTTCATCAAAACAAAAGTTCATTTGAGAAGCTTGATTTTACATTCTCCCCCTTTTTGATGATGACAAACAATCTTGCTTGATGCGTTGTAATTTCCGGAAAGAGCTTCTCCCCCTAAGATGCATAACTCCCCCTATGTATGAGAAGGTTGAAATCCTTTTTATTTGTTCATCTTGGTTGGAGAGTACCTTAAAAAATTAAGACAAGGAAATATACAAGCATAAAGTACCACATCCTTCTCCCCCTTTGACATTATTAAAAAGAAGGGAAAGATGCAAAAAACAAACAGTAATAAAGCAATATTTCAAGGAAAACTTTAATTAAACATGCAACAAAAATTGTATAACGATTACAAAGAAATTTAACAAACAAACTATAGAATAATAGAACAAGGACATAACAGAAAATAGTAGACATAAGAAAGTTAAACACCACTTAACACATATTCACATATAGCATGGTTAAAAAGCATATATATAAAATCATAACAAGGATAGAAATCCCCTTATATGTCGTGTTCGTCAAGAACGCCAAGCTCCCTTCGAATCTTGTAAAATGGTTCTCTTGCCAAAGGTTTAGTGAAGATATCGACAAGTTGATTATGAGTATCTACAAATGTTACCTCGACATCTCCTTGAAGTACATGATCATGAAGGAAATGATGTCGTATGTCTATGTGTTTGGTTCTTGAATGCATGACTGGATTCTTCGTAATGTTTATTGCACTTGTATTGTCGCACCGTAGAGGAATGCATCCTAGATCGAGTCTGTAGTCACAAAGTTGTTGTTTGAGCCACAAAATTTGAGCGCAACTACTACCCGCTGCAATATATTCTGCTTCGGCCGTGCTAAGAGCAACGCATGCTTGTTTCTTGCAGGCCCATGATACTAAGGCATTTCCATGGATGTGACAAGTACCACTTGTGCTTTTTATATCAGTTTTACAACCTGCATAATCCGCGTCAGAATAACCAACTAAGTTTTAAACACTACCTTTAGGATACCATAATCCGAAATTTGTTGTTCCTTTGAGATACTTCATGATCCTCTTAACCACCGTGAGATGAGGTTCCTTTGGATTTGCTTGAAAGCAAGTACAGAGACAAACACTAAACATTATGTCAGAACGGCTTGCCGTCAAATATAATAAGGATCCAATCATACCTCGATAATTTGTAATGTCGATGGAAACACCTAATTCATCTTGATCAACATATGTACCGGAACCCATTGGTGTAGACACTGCCTTACAATTATCCATGTCAAATCTTTTCAAGAGTTCCTTGCAATACTTGGATTGGTTGATGAAGATGCCATCTTTTAATTGTTTGATTTGAAGTCCAAGAAAATAATTCATTTTACCCATCATGGACATCTCAAATTCTCCTTGCATCATTGCTGAAAATTCTTCACACATTTCTTGGTTTGAAGATCCGACAATGATATCGTCAACATAGACTTGAGCTAGCAAAGTGTCATCTTTGATTTTCTTGATAAACAGAATCTTGTCAACTTTGCCCTTTTCAAAACCTTTTTCGCATAAGAAGTTGCTCAAACGATCATACCATGCCCTTGGTGCTTGTTTCAATCCATAAAGAGCTTTTCTCAATTTAAATACATGAGATGGATTCTTGAAATATTCAAACCCCGGGGTTGCTTAACGTAGACTTCTTCAGTGATATATCCATTCAAGAATGCGCTTTTCACATCCATTTGAAAAAGCTGAAAATTTAAAGAGCAAGCATAGGCAAGTAAGAGAAGAATAGCTTCTAACCTTGCAACCGGAGCGAAAGTTTCTTCAAAATGTATTCCTTCTTCTTGATTGTAGCCTTGTGCTACCAACCTTGCTTTGTTCCAAACAATTATTCCATTTTCATCAAGTTTGTTTTTAAACACCCATCTTGTTCCAATAATGTGTTTATTGCTTGGCCTAGGGACAAGTTCCCAAACTTTAATTCTTCTTGCATAACGATAATCCATTGGTCGTTGCCTAAGGCTTCATCAACTTTAGAAGGTTCAATTTGAGAGACAAACGCCATGTTTAGGCAAGCATCTTTGAGATTTAATCTTGTTGACACACCTTGACTTAGATCACCAATCACTTTATCGATAGGATGATCTCTATGAGTTCTCCATTCTTTTGGTAGATTATTGAGATTTGATTCTTGTTGGGGTGATTCTTTGTGTTGAATTGGTTGATCTTTGGAAGTATTTTCTTGAGGACCTTCTAGTATTCCATCATCATTATCACAAACAATATTATCCTCCTTGGAGGGGTTAGATTCATCAAAAGATACATGCATTGATTCTTCAATTGTTAAAGTTCTTTTATTGTAGATTCTATATTCCTTACTAGAAAGAGAGTAGCCAAGAAAAATACCTTCATCGGATTTTTCATCAAACTTACCAAGGTTATCTTTGTCATTGTTTAAGACAAAGCATTTGCATCCGAAGATGTGAAAGAAAGAAATGTCTGGTTTCCTCCCTTTGAAGAGTTCATTTGGAGTTTTCTTCAAGATCAGTCTTATGTTAACTCTATTTCTAACAAAACATGCCGTGCTCACCGCATCCGCCCAAAAATATTTTGGAAGATTTGAATTACTAAGCATCATTCTAGCAAGTTCCACAAGAGACCTATTCTTTCTTTCTACCACTCCATTTTGTTGAGGAGTCCTTGGTTCCGAGAAGTTGTGAGATATTCCATGTTCTCCACAAAATTCTTCAAATAGAGAATTTTGAAATTCTCCGCCATGATCACTTCTTATGGAGGCAATTGTTAGAGACTTCTAATTTTGAATTTGTTTAGCATATTTCTTAAACGCCTTGAATGCATCACTTTTCTGCACTAAAAAGAATGTCCAAGTATATCTAGGGAAATCGTCAACAATAACCAAAGCATATACATTACCTCTGAAACTTCTTGTTCTTGATGGAGCAAATAAGTCCATATGTAACAATTGTAGTAGCCTTGCAGTAGACACCACATTCTTAAATTTGAAAGTTGATTTTGTTTGTTTCCCTTTTTGACAAGCATCGCAAAGTCTATCTTTGACGAAATTTGTCTTAGGCAACCCAATGACAAAATCATGCTTGATTAGTTTATTCAAGTATTCCATGTGAATATGAGCAATTCTTTTGTGCCACAGCCATGAATCATCGTTGTTCGCCATGAGACATTTTACCTTCAAAGATGGATCATCAAGGGAAATCATGAATATATTATTGATTATTTTACCTTTAAGTATAACCTCATGTGTGACTTCGTCTTCTATCAAGCATTCATCCTTGGTGAACTTGATCTTAAAGCCTTTGTCACAAAGTTGGCTAATGCTAAGAAGATTGTGCTTTAGTCCTTCAACATAAAGAACATCTTCAATTGATGTGAAAGGTGGAGCACCAACTTTGCCTTTGCCAAGGATTCTTCCCTTATTATTGTCTTCATAAGTGACAAAACCCTTGGCCTTTAGCACTAGATTTGAAAATTGGTTTATGTCTCCCGTCATATGCTTTGAACAACCACTATCAAGATACCAAAGATTGCATGTGGTCTTCAAGCATACCTGCAAAACAAATTAGGCTTTGTTAAGTATCCAAGTTGCTTTGGGTCCTTCGTAATTAATGTCTTTCTTTACCCACACATAATTCCCACTTTCCACACTAAAGGTTCTAACATAGCAAGCATTAGGTGTATGGCCTTTAATACCACAATAAAAACAAGTAGGTTCAAAGTTACTTCTATATCTAGAAGAATAAGATTTCTTCTTAGGAAATGTTTTCTTTTTAGGATATTGATGAACTATTTTAGGTTTGTTCACTTTCTCTTTGGATGATTGATCACTAGCCTTAATAAAGATAGTTTTATTAGAACTTGGTTTTGAAAACTTTGAATATCCAAGACCACTTTTGTCATTGGAGTATCTTTGTTGGCTAAGAACACCTTCCAAACCAATTTGGCCTTTTTCATATCTTTCAATGACTCTTTTTAATTGTACAATTTAGAAAGAGAGTGATTCACAATTTTTGCATACAAAATTCTGTTTTTGTTCATCACTTAATTTTTGTTTTTCTTCTTTGAAATCTTTTTCCATAGATTCATATTTTTCTTCTAAGGATGAAATTTGTTTCTTTTGTGATGAAATAGTTTTATACAAAATTTTGCATTCATTCAATAGTTCATCTATAGCACCTTGTGCATCACTATCAAAAAGAGAAAATTCATTACTAACCTCATTGTCTTCATCATCGGAATGGTGTGAGGCCATCAATGCTAGATTTTCACTTTCATCACTATCAGAATCGGATGAGGAACTTATCTCATTATCCTCCCATGCAACATAGGATTTTTTGTTCTTGAATCCCTTTTGCTTTTGTAGCCACCTTTCTTAGAGAGTTTCGGACAATCTGGCTTGATATGACCTTGCTTACCACATTCATAACATGTGACTTCTTGTGTTGATGTGTGTGATGCGGTGGGAGAACTGACTTGAGGTTTTTTTGTGTTTTGTCGCAAATGTCGCGGTTAGCAAGAGTCGCCACCGACTTTTCTTTTATCCAAAAGGAAAGGTAAAAAAGCACAGGAAATACCTTTGAGATGTTTTCTTGAGTTCGGGGGGTAGATTATGAAAAGGGAAGGTGCTAGCACCCTTTTCATCCATGGTTTTCCATGGGGTCTTAGTTACTTGCTTTAGATCACTTGTTTTGGTTTGTTTGAAATGGTGTTTGATGTGGTTTTGAAAGTACTTTGTAAAAGAGGCCATTCGTTTAGGCAATCTTTGTAATGATTCTCGTTCGTAAGAATGTATACAAAGATGTTTGTCTTTTTTTGAAAATGTTTTCAATGTTTGTAAGATGTTTTTGAAATGTGTGTGTTTGTTTTGAAAATAACAAGGATTATTTGTTTGAAATGGAGCAAGTAACTTAGAAGCTATCTACCTACTCAAATGTCCTTCTTATGCATTTTCTATTCCTTTGATATTGTTGTCTTACCATTGATTTGGTAAGCAACCCTATCTTTGGATGTAAACGGGACGGGCGTGAATCATCGTATAACCATGATTAGCAATGTTTGCAAAGTATCTTAGCATTTTTGAGGGACCAAGATCATTTTATAAGGAAACTTTTGAATAGCGTCATCGAGGGACTATGATCTCAAATTTGTTTTGTTTTGCCAAGATACTTCGCATGCGTAACATGGCCATTTTATTTTAGGCAACCAAGTGGGAGAAACCCTAAGGGTGCTTGTGTGCAAAGTATATCATTTTCATGCTTTTGATCTTGTCTTGTATTTAGGGTTTTCTATTTGTTTTGTTTCGTTCTTGTCATACAAAACCTAATTACTAATCATGGCATATGAAAGCAATAAATTGTGTAATGTAAATATACTAAGTTATTACAATAATTTTATGGGAGGGGGGAATACAAGTTTAAATGGGGATTTGCACAAATGTAAAGCTAAATATATTATTACAACCAAATCAAATTCGCGCGAATTAAAATAAATACAATATAATATGTATGTAAATAAAAGATATTTTATGTCTATGTAAAAGAATATTTAATTTAAGCCTAAAAATATAAAGAAAAAGATTTAATTTTTGAAGGGGGGGGGGGGGGGGGGGGGGGGGTAAACCCTAATTTTTGTTTTAAAAGAAAATAATGTTTCTATATGCATTACTCTATGTATTTTTGTATATAAAAATAATAAATAATATTGAATATAAATATTAAAATTAAATATATGCAAAAATAAATATTTGTAAGTAGAAAATGCAAAAATAAATAAACTAAGTATATTTAATTATATTTATAAATTTATTAAGAAAATAAATTATATCCTATTAAAATAAACTATATTTTTATGTGAGAAATAAAATAAAATAAAGTGCAATATGACTAAATTATATTTTTTAAGATTTTATATCATTTAAAGAAAATAATAAAAATATAAAATATGAAAATAAAACAAATAAAAAATAAAATATGAAATAAGTTGACAGGGGGTGAGATAGCAAGTCAATGGTGATGTTGAGCAAAAATGCTGGCCCATGGCAAAAAGCCCAAACCTGCAAAATGTAAAAAAAAAACTGAAAAGGGAAAAATGCAAAAATGCAAAAAGTAGCACGTAGGTTCGAACCCATGACATGGGTCTCACCAGCGCGCTGCTTTACCACTGGGGTGGCCATACATCCATTGTCTTTAATGAAACAAAAATAACATATTCCAAAACGCTTCCTTGCCCTATTTCATCTTCTTCCTCAAGCCTTGGTCGGATCCCCTGTAACTTCCTCATGCCTCCATAAAAATGAAAATTTATAACATGAAAAATGTAGATCTTGAACTCACGATTCCAACCATGTAAGCTATGTAATCTAACTATCAAAGATTAAAGAGAATTTAAACAGCCCTAAATCTTGACCTAATATTTCCAGAAATTTCAAGTTTCAAATTCTCTTAGCACAAGTAAAATTAATGCAAGATAATGACATGTATAGCTTCGTTATGATGAGAACTACATTTTTTCTTCACAGATCGTGGCCTGAGGTTGCCTGTACAAGGAGATAGAGTTTGAAAAATTACCTCCTTCAGCTGGAATCGTGTATGGAAATGTAGTGAATTTAATGGAGGCCTGATGCTTGCTTGAGCTTCCTTGAGCTTCCCTGAATCTATTCCAACCCTTGCCTTGCTCTGAAAGTGGCTAGAACTCCCTGACCAAGTCCAATTGCAAGCTTCAAAGTCAACAATGGCAGATGGTGGAAAAGAGGATACAGAACGGGGATGATGGTTTGGATAGGTTTGATATCAAGTATGTAAGATGTTTGAATGGTCTAAACACAAAACGCACGAGCCAAATGGATGTTGGATGTGTATATGCAGAAACTGTATGTTTGGGCAGTTTTTGGGTGTTTTTCAGCTTGAGAGAGTTTCAGGTCCTTGCCAAGCGTGTTATGTGTTGCATATTGTTTGCATATTAGTATTGAAATTATCTAAAGCCAGCTCTCTATCAGCTGTACAAGCCCTAGCCTTTTTGCAACTTTTCTTGTACTTGAAGCAAAGTGACAAGACAAAACCCACATGCTTGTACCAACTTGATTTAGGGTTGGTATGAGTTTGTACAAGTTGCTTGAGACCTGTGTGGTTTTTATGCATCAAGGGGACATGTTCAAAGCTCCAAGTTGACAAGTTTGCAAAAGTGCTTCTTTATGAAAATGGCAATGGAGCATTTTTGCCCAAAATGGAATTACAAGTTGTGTAAAAGTTCAAAAGCATGGATAGAGGCTTTGTCAACTGTGTAAACATTTAATTAAAGAGTGTGTAGCAAGTTTAGGACCTGTAAAGCATGAAATAGCCAGCATAGGTTTGATTTGCAACTTGGTTCTTCATGAAAATGGCTTGAACAAAAAGTGAGAAAATGCCAACTTCCTCTCTTCGATTCTCCCTACTAAAAAATGATCTTGGAGAGTTCTTTGACATTTTGGAAATCTTGCAATTTTCTCTATAATCCATCTTTGAAATGAATTTTGAGATACCTTTTGGAACTAGGTGAAAATTTTCCATGAAGTTGGGTCCAAAACCTGCCTAAATTAGCGCAAAATTTCACTAAGTTAAGAAGTTCATGACCATGTATTCACAAATTTATAACTTGAGATCCAAGCATCTTTAGGGAAAAGTTTGTGAAGAAAAGTTGTATATTTCATGGAGGTATACAACTTTCATGTTGGGAACTTTCTATGAATCAAAATGCATCATGGTGAAAAAGTGGTGTAAAGTTGAAAAAAAAAAAGAAAATTTTTATACTTAGAAAAATTCTAAGTTATGAAAATTTTCAAATTAAAACCCTAATTTTCAAATTTGGTTTTCTTGGTGAACAAGTTTCACATTTGGGAATGTTTTGATGAATTATGACCCTTGGTACTTGATTTTGACTAAAAAGTCAAAGTTTGACTTTTCAGTGTACAATTGACTTTTGATTAGTTGACTGCAAATTTCATCTGCCAATTCAAATGAACTTGAGATGTTTTGAATCATGTAATTAATTCTAGGTGATTCCATTGAATCCTTGAAATCATGGTTGAACTTAATTGGTCATTGGCTAGGTTAAAAATCAGAAATTGTCCTTCCTCAGTCAAAACCCTAATTTTGACCATTTTGCCCTTTTGATGATTTGATCAAATTTCTTGAGGAGTTGTAATCCAAACTTGATCAAAAGGTATATATGAGTCTAAAATGTTGATGTGGATAAAAAATTATGAAGTTTGACTGTAAATTGGCCATGGTTGACTTTTTCCCAATACAACTGATTTTTAGGTCAATTGTTCAATTGACTGATCAAAAATGTGGTTCAAGGCTTGAAACTCATCATGAGAAATCTTAGGGGTCCAAAATGATGTATGAAAGTCACATGAAGCATTGGTGGTCCAAAAATCCTTGTGCAAACTCAAACCCTAATTTTGGGTTATCAGTGCAAGATGAGATGTCTTGAGCTGACCAAACCCTAATCTTGTCTTGAGTCAAAGAAGTATTGTGAAAAAAGTCTTGATAAAAGAGAGGGCAAATTTTGGGGTACAACAGTTTCCTCTTTTCAATCTTCTTGAACCTGAAGAGTTAGATTGGCGAGCTTTGTCGTTCGTGACTCAAAGGTAAAAGATGATTGGACACTAGAGTGCCCGTAAATTTGCACTCGACAAAGTGTAGTTGAGGGAATGGGCTTAAAGATGCCATTTGGAGAGGTGATAGATTCTTGTTGGAGATGGGCTTGTAGATGCCATCCAAGAATGTTTTTTGAATTGTAAGTTGTAAATTAAAAGAATAAGTATCAGAATGGTGTCCGTATCTGGAACGTATCTGAGCTGTATCTGGATACTGAATCTGTATGAGCAACAAAATAGAATCTGTGTCTGGAGCGTATCCGAGCTGTATCTGAACTTGAATCTGAATGAGCAAAAGAATGGAAACTGCGTCTAGAGCGTATCTGAACTGTATCTGAATGTTGAAGTCTGAATAAGTAACAGAATGACAATCATGTCTGGAGCGTATCTGTATTGTATCTGAAAGCTGAAAACTGAATAAGTAAAAAAATGGCAATAATGTCTGGAGTGTATCTGAACTGTATCTGAATTTGAAAACTGAATGAGTAACAGAATGACAACCGCGTCTGGAGCGTATCTGAATGTTGAAGACTGAATAAGTAACAAAATGGCTTCCGTATCTGGAGCGTATCTGGATTGTATCTGAATTTGAAAACTGAATGAGTATCAGAATGTTATCCGTATCTGGAGCGTATCTGAACTGTATCAAAAGGTTGAATCTGAATGAGTATCAGAATGGCTTCCGTGTCTGGAGCATATCTGAACTGTATCTGAATTTGGAAACTGAATGAGTAACAGAATGGTAACCGCGTCTGGAGCGTATCTGTACTGTATCATGATTGCACATTGTTAACGGTAGTTGTCAATCTTATACTGAAAAGGGTAAAATGTTAGCTGAAACATAGAATTATGTTGCATGAAATGTATGATGCAATATATGTGTTTTACCAATGTTTATGACATGTGGATGTAATGTATGCGCATGTAAGCTGATTCGCTGTATTGTTGAGGAAAATAAATCCTTGACTGCTGCTGAGGATATGTGGATTCTTCATGTCTTGAAGTTGGAGTAATTGACAAAAATTATGTTGTGAGCAATGCCATATATTGCTTGAGTAATCTGCTTGTGGAATCCAGAGAATTTTGATGACTTCTACTGGGGATTTAACAATGGGAATCTTCATTCTGTCGGGGAGCAATGAAAACTCTGTGAGGAAAAAGCTTATTCCTGTTTTGGGAAAAAGTTCAGGAGTTTCGGTCGTCTGCCACTCTACTGGGGAATTATCCTAGGTTGGGGAGAAACAGAAATTAGTTGTTATCCGGTTGATTTCCAGGCTTCAAGACAACTTGCTGGGGAATTTGGAGAGACTGGATGTTTTCCGCTGGGGATTAATAGCTCGAAGTTTCAGCTCCACTGGGGATCTTAATGACGTACTATAGGGATTGCTCATGGAATAGCCTAAAGACTTTTTTCCTATTCTTTCAACCTGTCAGTAATTGTTCCTTTTCACTTTATTTATTTGTAAACAATAATTATGTTGAAATGCATATGTTCATTAATGAATCATTGGACGTTTTTGCAGATGAAAGACAAGTGTAAAATAAAAGGACAAATAGTTTTCTGTACTTTAAAGAGATATCTTTATATTCACTTTGAATAAGTATTTTGTACAAAGGAGACAAACATCCTAGTAAGAGGATGGTGTCATAAAAATAAGAAAAATTTATACAAAGAAAGATAGCTATGTGTGATAATCCCATGGGGTTCCCATTCTGCTATAGCCCCCGTATCTCCGAATATCTTGTCTATTTGTAGCTTCATCCGAAGATGATTGAATTGATCAGAAGTCCGAGTTTGTCAGTGAAGAGATTATTCTCAAAGTGATCCGACGAGACATAGTCATACGCTTTAATTCCCTAACTTTTTCCTGGACCGCCCTTTCAGGTTTTCAGTCCACCGGGAAACCCTTTTTTGCCCAAGTCGCCCTTTCGGGTTTTTAACTTGCCGGGTGTACAGATTTTTTATTATTTTATCCCTAATTTTTGCCCGAAACTTTTGGTTCGCGGGGATGCCCTTGATTTGCCTAGGTGTGTCATCCTAGCGGGTCTTTTATGCGTAGTATCTTTTGACTATGTCTGCGTTCGTAGGGTGCAACAAATCGTCGCTGTCCATGGTGGTTAAGATCATTGCCCCACCGGAGAAGATGTTCTTGATTACAAATGGTCCTTCACAGGTAGGAGTCCATTTACCCCTGGGATCACTTTGTGGAAAAATGATGCGCTTGATCACCAGATCTCCAACTTGATATACTTGGCGTCTGACTTTCTTGTTGAAAGCCTTGATCATCCGTTTTTGATACATCTCACCATGGCAAACAACAGTAAGTCTCTTTTCATCAATTAAGTTCAGTCGATCAAGCCGGGTCTGGATCCAATCGTCTTCACTCAAACCTGCATCTTTCATAATTCTCAAGGAGGGAATTTGAACCTCGATAGGCAAGACAACCTCCATGCCATAAACCAAAGAATAGGGTGTTGCCCCAGTTGATGTGCGAGCCGTGGTACGGTACCTGTGGAGAGCAAACGGTAGCATTTCATGCTAGTCCTTGTAGGTAACTGTCATTTTTTGTATGATCTTTTTAATGTTTTTATTAGCAGCTTCGACTGCACCATTCATCTTTGGCCGACAGGGGGATGAATTGTGATGTTAAATCTTGAAATGCTTGCACAAGGAGGGGATCATAGTATTGTTAAGGTTTGTACCGTTATCAGTGATGATCCTTTCGGGGATACCGTACCGGCAAATAAGATTCTGCTTGAAGAAGCGGGCAACAACATTCTTAGTAACAGATGCGAAGGAAGCTGCTTCGACCCACTTTGTGAAATAGTCAATGGCCACTAGAATGAAGCGGTGTCCATTGGAGGTTGTAGGCTTGATCTCTCCAATCATATTAATTCCCCACATAGCAAAGGGCCAAGGAGCTATTAAGAAATTTAGGGGAGCCGGAGGCACGTGCAACTTGTCTGCATAGAGTTGACACTTATGACAGGTCCGGGAGTGTTGATAGCAGTTTGCTTCCATGGTAGACCAATAATAGCCTGCCCGTAGGATTTTCTTAGCCATCGTATGCCCACTAGAGTGAGTGCCAAAGGTACCTTCATGTAATTCAGCCATGATCTTTTCACCTTCAATCTTATCCACACAACAGAGCAGAATATAATCATGATTACGTTTGTACAGGATGCCATTACTCAGGAAGAACTTAGCAGAGAATCTCCTTAGGAACTTTTTATCATTGATTGAAGCTCCTTCCGAATATTCTTGAGCCTCGAGATATCTTTTGACTTCATGAAACCAAGGCTGGTCCACTATTTCTTCAGTATTAATCTCGTGATAGTGTGCTGGTTCGTCCATTCGTTCAATGGTGATCTGGGGAGCCTCGTTATCCCAATTAAGTTTAAACATAGATGACATTGTGGCTAGATCATCTTCTAGCTTATTTTCTTCTCATGAGAAATGCTCGAAGGTAATCTGCTCGAAATGTGGTAACAATGTCAAAACATGTTCTTTGTAAGGGATAAGGTTTGGGTGCTTAGTGTCTCACTCTCCTTTGATATGAATGATGACCAAAGCTGAATCTCCAAATACAACTAAAGATTTGATTCCCAAGTCTATGGCAGCTTTGAGACCAAAGATGCATGCTTCGTACTCTGCCAAGTTGTTCGTACAGTTGAAGCAAAGCTTGGCAGTAAAGGGAGTATGGCACCCTTCCGGAGATATGAGTACAGCGCCGATACCATTACCAAGGGCATTGGATGTCCCATCAAATAATAGGGTCCATCGGGATCCTTGTCTAGGTCCTTCATATGGTCTGATTTCTTCACAATTGTCTAATGTCATAATGTCTTCATCCGGGAATTCAAACTTCATGGACTGATAATCTTCTACAGCTTGATGAGCAAGATGATCAGCTAACACACTTCCTTTTATAGCTTTTTGGGTAGTGTATTGTATGTCATATTTTGTTAGGATCATATGCCATCTAGCTATCCTCCCGGACAGAGCAGGATTCTCAAAGATGTACTTTATCGGATCCATCTTAGATATCAGCAAAGTGGTATGAGTCAACATATACTGTCTTAGCCGGCGAGCAGCCCATACCAGAGCGCAACAAGTTTTCTCGAGCAATGAATATCTGTTTTCACAGTCGGTAAACTTTTTGCTCAGGTAGTAAATAGTGTGCTCTTTTCGGCCAGACTCATCATGCTGCCCCAATACACACCCCATTGAGTTCTCTAAAACGGTCAGATACATGATCAGTGGTCTTCTCTCGACTGGTGGCATCAAGACAGGAGGCTCTTGTAAATACTCTTTGATTTTGTCAAAAGCAATCTGTTGTACCCCAAAATTTGCCCTCCCATATTACTCAAAACATTGCAAGAAAAATCTCCAAGTGGCTCAAGGTTGCTCAAGAGTTGGTCAGACAAGCTATCTCCTAAGGCAGTCTACCCCAAATTAGGGTTTTATGTTGCATCAAGATCCTTGAATCCAAGTGACCCCAAGTTCTCACCAATATCCTAATATATTCTCAAGATCATCCATGTCAAATTTCAAACCTTACAGAGAAAGTTTTTTCAGTCAATTGCTCAAAGGTCCAAAAATCGACTGTGCTAGGGCAAAAGTCAACTGTGACCTACAAACAGTCAAACTTCAAGATTTTTTGTCAACATTCTCATTTTGAAGGATATTTCATCATTTTATCAAGGTTTGATCATGATTCATCAAGGATTGCTCAAAATTCATCAAGATTCAAAAGTTGCTAAATTAGGGTTTTGTAGGAAAAGTCAACTCAACTTTGACCAAGCATAACTTTCTCATACTTTATGATAAATGACCCATACAAATCTCATTTTGAATAGGATGAAATTCCCTACAATCCATATTCACACCCAAGTTCAAAAAATGCACTCACAAGAAGTTATGAATTTTGACATTATAAGTCATTTTTGAAAGTAAACAAAAACACCTTTTTTGTCAAAGCTTATAACTTGAGCATGGAATATCAAAATGATATGATACTAGAAGGGTTGATTAGAGGACATCTCAAGCTTTCTAAAAAGTCAACGAACACCTCCAAGAGTTCAAAATTGAAGAAGTTGTGCATTATTAAAGTTGGACTTTTTTGCAAAATTGCCAAAAGTCAACAATCCCCAAAACTTCAAATTTTGTCAAATGGGCCCATTATTTTTCACTTGTTTTGAGTTTTCCCTATTGCCCACGTGCTCTAGCTTTGGCCATGTGTCCATATCTCATTTTTACTATTTAATTTGATTTTTATTTGAATTAATTTATTTTAAATCAAATAAAATCACATAAAATCTAAGGCATTGATAACACATGATTTTTTGGTTATTTCAGACTCCAAATACAGCTATCATGGCAATTGAATTCGTATCAAGGTCTTTATGCACAAGAATATATGATTTGGATCAAGTTTGGAAAGGTTTTTATGGAAGATCAAATCAAATACGCAATCATCAATATGGAAAGATTTGGACCAAGTTTTCACCCTAATCCAATGCACAATACATAAGCAAGCTACAGGCACGAAAAATAGGGTTAGAGAGCATTGGTAGAGGCAGAACAAAAGTTGAGAAAATCATAAAAAAGCTTGAGATCGAAATCAATCATAGAGGCGTTTGCAGGGCTTGAAAGTTGTCTCAATCGATTGCTGGCCATCTCCAGAAGCTAACCCAATCCAAACCACGCGTTTTCAAGCATCCTAAAGCACTATAAGTATCTCATGGATCCGCCTTCTTCTTGAAATCGCAAATCATTATTCTGGCATCTATTGAGAAAAATAATTACATATTTGTGATCACAAGAACATTTGCAAGCTTTTGGTATTAACGAATTTCATTTATATGATCTGTAACAAGAATCACCATAGTTAGGGTTCTTGGAGTTTTTTTGGAGTTTTCTGTTTCAGGTACAATTGGTCCACATGAAGGACATGGTTGTAACCAGGAGGTTATGACGAGGTCAACCATGTTCTTGGAATGCATTTATATGGCCTGGAGAAAGTTTTAGAACGAACCTGTGCTTTTAGCTGCGGATAAAAATCCGCAGGTAATTTTTATAGGTTTTGGAGGACAGGGATGAACTCGTGTCATCCGTTCATTGGGCCATTCAAATGTTTTGCGCGCTTTTTTATTTCAGGCCATATACTTTGTTTTCTATATATTATATTGTGTTATTATTAATATAACAAACAAAGCAACATGGTGTGGTGGCAAGCGAATGGTGTATTCTCCTTCAGGACCTGAGTTCGAATCCCAGGTCCCCCTCTTTCTCAACATTATTTGTTTTCAGGTTTTCCAGTGCGCATGCTAGTCTGCAGTCCACCATACCCCCTCACCAATCCAAGCGCCAGATGGCCAGATGGCCAGATCTGGTGGTCAGCAATCCAAGGAGTACCATGAGCCAGGTCAACACGCGTGTACTGGATCAGAAAAAGTCAAATGGGCCAAATTTTTTTTTGCTATTGGCCTAATTAGGCCCAATTCTTCTACTTTTTTTATTATTATTTTTTTATTTAATTTAATTGCTTTATTTTAATTAATTACTAACCAATCATAATTTTTCCTTTTTGTCAAAAAATCACCAAAAAATATTTTTATCCAATAAATTTCAGAATTCTTTTTTTAATAAATACTAATTAATTAATTTAGGTTTTTAACTCTAGGAAACCTTAATTTATTTTGTAAATAAATAAGATTAATTAGACTTAATTAGATTTTAACTAATAATTTAATTATTTTATTTCCTTTCTTAAAATAACAAAAACCCAAAAATATGTCACTAATTATTTTTTCCATTAATTTATTTAATAATTAATTTAGCTTTTAATTTTAGAATTTAATTTATTTTCTTAAATAAAAAACAAAAAAAAAAAGATGGCATTTTCTTTCAAAAGGGTCGAAACCCTAATTCGCGTTCGATTTAACTTCGCGTCGCGCTTTATTTATTTTTATCCATATTGATGTATCTGCTTCCGGTATGTAATAGATAATTAGGACATTTAATTATTTTACCGCTTTATTTTATTTTATTTTCAAAGGGTTGTTTTTGGCGATGTAAATACCCGACACCTTGTAATTTAATTTCCGCACTTTTAATTCCGCAAATTATAACTGCTAGATGTTTGATAATAGAGTTTGCATGACAAGACTGAATGCTTAATCTTAAAATCAAAATAGATCACCCTTAACATGTGCAAAGATAAAAATAACCGAAAACAACACACTCGCACATGCACACTCCTAGGGTATACTCCCACTTGGTTGCATTCGTACACGGTCATTGAGTATAGGGTATTTTAGAGGTCGCCCTCTTGTCTAAAGATCATAGTTGCCTCGAAACGGTTGCCTCGTATATTTTTGCCTCAAACAAATGATCTAAGACATTAGGGTTACCGCTAAGGTGTCCTAACATTGCTTTGGTGATCGTACGTCCCTTTCAAATTGACCCTCGAAACTCCAATGGCGGTGCTACCTACTCACTAATAGTGGGATAGCATTGTCTAAAGGAAACAAACATAGAACGATTCTTTTTTCGAGTAGGTAGATTAGTTCTTAAGTACTTGCTCAATTAAAACAAACTTTTTCACACTTACACTCCTTTTCAAACGAAGTTTTCAAAAACACTTCATTACACTCTTGAGGACAGAAGCAAGAGTTAAATCGAAGTTTTAAAACAAAAACTTTTATCAAACCGACAAACACAAAGAAAATATTTTGAAAATGATGAGCAAGTACCTAAGAGCCCGTAGATAACTACGGATAGAAAGGATGCTAATACATTCCCTTTCTATAATCTACCCCCCGTACTCAGAATATCTCGAAAAAGGAATTTTTTCTGTGCTTTTTTTCCTTTCCTTGTTGGATAAAATAAAATCCGGTGGCGACTCTTGCTTACCGCGACATTTTGCAAAGATAAACGCAAAACACAAACCAACATTCCAAAAATAGTCAGTTCTTCCCACCGTATCACACAATCTGACATTCATCATTCCATATGACTACCTGATCTTTCTTCAACAATTTGAAGATTGGTTCACAAGTAGATGTTAGGTGAGAAATGAATATGGAAATATAGTTCAGGCGTCCCAAGAATCCTCTGACTTCCTTCTCTGTACGAGGAGCAAGCATTTCTTGTATCGCTTTGACCTTGGCGGGATCAACCTCAATGCCTTTGTTGCTGACAATGAAACCTAATAGTTTACTGGACCGGACTCCGAATGTGCACTTGTTTGGATTCAATCTTAACTTGTACTCCTTCAACCTTACAAATAACTTTTGCAAGTGATCAAGGTGTTCCTCTTCAGTTTGTGATCGGGCTATCATGTCATCTACGTAGATATCTATCTCATGATGTATCATATCATGAAACAAAGATACCATGGTGCGTTGATAGGTTGCCCCGGCATTCTTCAGTCTGAATGGCATCACTTTGTAGCAGAACGTTCCCTATTGTGTGAAAAATGTAGTTTTCTCCATGTCCTCAAGTGCCATTTTGATCTGGTTATAGCCTGAGAATCCATCCATGAAGGAAAATACTTTATGCTGGGCCGTATTATCAACCAGAATGTCGATGTGTGGAAGTGGAAAATCATCTTTAGGGCTGACCCTGTTTAAATCTCTATAATCCACACACATTCTTACTTTGCCGTCCTTTTTAGGTATGGGAACAATGTTGGCCACCCATTGAGGATAAGAAGTAACAGCCAGAAATCCAGCATTGAATTGTTTCATGACTTCCGCTTTGATCTTCTCTGACATGTCAGGTCTCATACGGCGGACTTTTTGTTTCACTGGTGGACAATCTTCTCTTGTGGGTAGACGATGTACCACGATGTTTGTATCAAGTCCTGGCATGTATTCGTATGACCAGGCAAAGATCTCAACATAATCATGCAATAGCCGAATTAGACGTTCCTTGACACTCGGCTCTAAATTGGCACCCACTTTGATTTCCTTTTCATCTTCCTTGGTACCCAAGTTGATTGTATCCAATAGCTCCTCATAAGGCTGAATAACTCTTTCCTCTTGTTGTAGTAGTCTGTCCAATTCCCCTGGTACTTCACAATCTTCCTCACCTTCGTATTCGGATTGATAGATTGGATCTTCAGAGTCACTGAAGGCTATAGCAGTATCGTTACCCATGGGATCCGGGATGGAGGGGTACATGCATTTGTGAGTGTGGGTGTGTGTAAGGGTATAGCCATCTTTAAACAACAAAAATGTAAAAGAAAGACAATGAGCACAAAAAGTTTGTATGTGAAAAAGCGTCCATGATTCATTGAATGTCATATGAAGATGAAATAAAAACCCTTACAAATGGACCATTGTGCCTCGGGTAAGACACAAATCCAACAGAAATGTAAAAGATAAATTAATGAGAGATGAAAGTTATTGGGACAAAGTCTCTGGCTTCCCAGTTGTGAAGTCCTCCGTTGACAGTAGGAAATATCCAATCTTCCAAGCTGCCATCTTCTTCAATATCTTCCACTGTGTTGACTTCTCTGTTACTAATCTTCAAAGGTGGCCCTCCAGCACGGGCACGACGCACAGTCTTCTGAGCAGTTGAAGTAAACTTCAAACCAAACTTGTCTGATTTATACGGGATGTCTGGAAGTTGCCCCCAGATGGTGCATCCACCCTCTTCCACTACTGCTTTTGTGTCCTTTAGAGATGACATCCGAAGTGGAGGTCTTGTGATCTTAGGAATTGAGGATACCGCCTTGGTCGCCGCTACTTCTTGAGAGACTTCTTCAAAATGTTGGAAAGGGGTTTCAATGAACTCGCCATCTAACTCCACATATCAGAAGGAATTTAGATGACTAATCATGTACTCTTCTTCTCCATGGACAGTTATGATCTTTCCTTGGACCGAGTACTTCAGCATTTGGTGTAGTGTGGAGGTGACCGCACCAATATTGTGAATCCAAGGGCGTCCTAACAGACAGGAATAAGAAGGACAGATGTCCATCACATAGAAGGTTGAGTTTAAAATCTGAGTTCCCACCTTTATTGGGATGTCCACCTCCTCGTGGACCATCCTCTTCGAACCATCAAATGCTCTCACCACTATGTTACTAATTTTAATGTCAGCCCTTCGCTATCCAATCTTTCAAGGGATTTCTTTGGTAAGACGTTCAAAGATGAACCAGTGTCTACCAAGACATGGGCCAGGGTTGTTCCTCTACACTCCACAGAGACATGCAAAGCCTCGTTGTGTTTTCTCCCTCTGGGTGTCAAATCAACATCAGAGAAACCCAAGCCATTATCAGCTGTTAAACTGACCACACAATCCTGGAATTGGTCAGCAGACGTCTCTTGTGGCACATGGGTTGTCTTTAGAAATTTTACCAGAGCTTTCGCATGTGCCTCAGAGCACAACAACAATGCTAGCATGGATATCTTGGAAGGGGTTTTCCCCAACTGTTCAACCACATCATAATCACTCTTCTTTATTATCCTCAAGATTTCTTCCATTTCCTTCTTGGATGTTTCAGGAATAGCTAGTGATTGAGCCTTCGTTCGGACAGGCTCTTCTTGAATGTTTTTTCCTTTATTCTCAGCAGCGGAAGTACTGGTAGGGATAACAACAGGGGTTGTGTCGTCTTTGTCGGCAGGTATAATTGTAGGTATAATTACTGGTACAGAGGTAATCTTTGGAATGGCCACGGGTCCAAAAATTTCCTTTGGATGGGCAATCTCTGGAGAGAAGATTCTACCACTACGGGTGATCTTGCTAGTTCCGGCAATATTGCTAATGTCATAATTGTCCTCTTCGGTGGTCAACCCATCTTGTTTAATACCATGGTAGTAGATTTCTCCACCGTAATTCCATGGTACTGTTTTATCTGATTCGTACGGGACCGGCCCGGGTATTGTAATCTTAAGCGGGGTAGTCTTTGGAGCAGATGTAATCCTAACGGGTCTTTTGGGGACCCTGGAACGATTGGCGTAGATGGTTATGATTGAAACTTCTTTAACTGGAACAGGTAACACGAGAGCATTCTAAAATAGAATTTCTTGGTTGTCAATCAGACGTTGGATACCTGTCTTCAGCAGAGGGCAATCATTCGACGAGGATAAGCAAATACGGCAGTCTTTATCACAACCTAGGAATATCCCAGCTTTCAACAAGTTCATTTTGATGATCAGGAGCGGAGTCAAGAGTTCATCTACTATAGTAACAAACAAATCTTCTTCAATAGCATTGGCATTGTGACCATGCCTAGGCATCGGAGCGGAAATGACATTTGGTTTCTCAGGTGCATCAAACTCAACTTCCTTCGCATCTATTAGGTCTTGAATTTTGTTCTTCAGAGCCCAACAGTTGTTAGTGTCATGCCCTGGACTTTTAGAATGGTATGCGCATCTGGAATTTGGATGATAATGAGGGGACGTCATGTTGGGATTCTTTGGGGCCTCCTTTAAATTTGCCAGATTCAATTTCAGAAGATGTGGTAGAACCTGGGCTAGAGTCATGTTAATCCTGGTGAATTGTCGGACTGGCGTTTCCACCCTTGGCTGGTTATTTCTGGGTTGATAAGATGTAGGCTTTGGAATCATAACGGCCCCCACCGCTGGTCGGCGTTCAGTTCTTCCTTGATTTCTTTGTGAATAAACAACAGATACTTCCTTCTTCCCAGTGAAGGGTTTTTTCACAGATGTAGAGGCAGACTAATATTTCTGAATCTTCCCACTTCTTATACCAGCTTCCACCCTCTCGCCGGTTAATATCAATTCAGTAAACCCTGCAGAGGAACTCCCAATCAGATGATTGAAGAAAGGGCCCGATAAAGTTCCCAAGAACATGTCCACCAACTCCCTTTTAGACAGAGGGGTTGCACTCTTCTGGCTAGATCTCTCCACTTTTGCGCGTAATCTTCGAAGCCTTCATTTGAAGCCATAGCCATACTCTGAAGTTGAGTACGGGTAGACGCCAAATCGGTATTGCACTGATATTGTTTATAGAAAGCTGCGGCCAGTTCTTCCCAATTGTGGACGTCGACCCTTTCTAATTGGTAAAACCAATCAAGTTGCGTTCCTGATAAACTGTCTTGGAAAAAGTGGACCCACAAGTCTTTGTCGGTAGAGTGCGGCTGAATCTTTCTGACATATGATCGGAGGTGCATTTTAGGACACGACACTCCATTATATTTTGCAAATAAAGGCACTTTAAACTTTGGTGGGATCACAATTCCTGACACCAGCCCCAACTCTTCAAAATCTAGACCCGGTACCCTCTGTATTTCCATAGCGGTTAAACACTCTTCCAGGTGTCTGTACTTATCATCGGTCGGAGGGTATTGTTGTTCAGATTAGTCCTCCTCTTCCTCCTCTTCTTCAGAGTCTGACGGAACTGCCGTTTCTTTTCCTTTTCTTTCCCCTTCATCAGATGTTGCTGGAAAATCTAAGGTCCTTCTAGCTTGTCCCAGAAACCTTCTGCCCATGATTACCACACCAGTTGGTTTCTTCTCTTTCTTCTTTTTCTCTTTCTCTTTCTCTAGCAGAGTCTTCAGCTCCTCTTGCCCCTTGGCTAAGGTCATGAGTAACTGTTGAAATTGTGTGTTTTGAGCTTGAAGGTCTTTGACCGTCTGTTCGAGATCCATCTTACTGAAATAAATAGTAGAGAGATGAGGAAACTTGTTGCAAAGACCTGTTTATGTTTATGATGAATGATATGTATTCATGCAATGCTTTCAAGGATTTAAAAATTCAAATTTGTTTCAAACAAAAAGAAACACACGTTATAATTATAAGATAGAATTTGAGTACATCAATGTCCTTTGTGCAAAATAATACAAAATTCTAAGATAAAAAGACATTGCGCATCCTCTTTGGTGCAATGTAGGTATTTAGAGTCTGCTCTTTATGAAGTAGCCTAGTGAGTTCCAAAACCTTCTTCTCGCTTGCGTAGAATTGGGCTTCGAAAGTATCACGCTCTCCCTTGAGCTGTATCCAATCCCTTTGTAGGTCTTCGAGTGATGTAGGCATGTCAGTATGTAGGATAGTGTATGGAACTTCTCCCTCCTTAACAGGCTCAATAATCATTGGGAGAATGGAAGGATAAGGCATCATAAGACTTTGAGCGCGGGTTCGTACCCACTTGAGGTAAGGCTCAAGAGGGATGGAATTCTTGTGTCCCAAAGTCTTGTTATCCACCTTGTTTAGCATCCTCCAAGCTCGGATGAATCTCTGGGGAAGACCTTGATCGTCATTGTCGTAGTCGAAAATCAAGCCTTGAATCAGCATATCATGTGGGCCATCCCTTCGGGCATAACCAAACTGTCTTAGAGCCAAACATGGGTTATAGGTGATGCATCCCCTAATGCCAAGTAGACGGACATTAGGGAATTCCCCACAATGGTCAACAATGATAACATTCTCTTTGGATCGAGAACACCAATGAATATCTGAATGTTTAAGCGTCATTAACCTTTGTGACCACCTCAAATCTTGCTCATTCTTTAAGACTGATTGGGGAAGATGAGAAATAAACCATCTTTCCAGGAGAGGAGTGCAACACATAAGAACACCTTTGTTCCTCATTTTACGAGTGTGAAAAGAGTGTAAGATATCCCCAAGTAATGTAGGCACCGGGTTGCGTGACATGAAGATTTTGACAGCGCTCACATCTATGAGTTGGTCAGGATTGGGGAACAAGACCATCCCATAGATGAGAAGAGCTACAATCTCCTCAAAAGCTTGCAAGTCTAGGGAATTCCAACAACTTTGGGCTTTCTCAAACATAAACTTTGCCAAGAAGCCTTTGACACCACTTCTAGTTTCCCAATGAGTTGTGACATCAGATGAGTGCAAGTGCAGGGCTTGAGCAATCTCTTTTGGCCTTGGATTTCTTTCTGTACCGTTGAAATGTAGTTGATTGAGAATGGGAATCCTCAAGAGTTGAGAGAATTCTTCCAAAGTGGGCACAAGTTGATAGTCAGGAAATGTGAAGCAGTGATGCAAAGGGTCAAAGAACTGGAAGAGACCCTTCATCATATCCTCCTCTGTGTTGGAGGTGACCAAGTTGAGTAGACGACCATGTCTCTCGGTGAATGGAGAGTTCTCAGGGATCTTTGAAGCTAGCTCCTTGAGTTGTGGAGGAATTCTTACAAGGTTGATTTGGATAGTTTTCCTGCGAAGTGAATCCATATCCTACAAAACAAGAACAAAGATGAACCTCAAAAATCCTTGAAATGGTTAGTGGATGCATATGATGTTCATGATGTACATGATGTTATGTACAAATATGCATTTACAAGCAAATCAAACAAGTTCTTAGTTTAGGCTTGCACGGGGTTTCATAGGTAAGTACCCTCTTGAAGTTTAGTTGGCTCAACCTGCCCTAAAAATAGTAACTGGGTTCTAAGGAGCTCAATATCACTGGATTGTTTCCTTGGTCATTGTTTCAGCTCAAGCCTCTTTAATGGAGACTGAAATATCCCAAGAAACCAACCCTCAATGAGTGTAGTATCGAGTATCTACCAACTTCAGACTGTACCAAAGCCAGTCATCTCAGTACATCCTAAAAGGCCAAATTGGTCAAGTAAAGAGTTCTAGAAGTTCATTAGTGCTTCATGACATCACTCAGCGGCCCCGTATTCTCTTTGATTAACTCAAAGGCTATCGGTACCCACAAATATGTCACACTAACATAGCTATTGCTTAGACCATGTCGGTATACCCCCACAAAGAACCATAATTGTAAAGTAAACAAGTCAAACAAGGTAAGCAAATAAATATGATCTAAACCCTAAGGTAACCCCACTTTTATAATTTTCCCCAGCAGAGTCGTCAGTTCTGTGATGCAGTGGGAGAACTGACTTGAGTTTTTTGCGTTTTGTCGCAAATGTCGCGGTTAGCAAGAGTCGCCACCGACTTTTCTTTTATCCAAAAGGAAATGTGAAAAAGCACAAGAAAGACCTTTGAGATGTTTTCTTGAGTTCGGGGGGTAGATTATGAAAAGGGAAGGTGCTAGCACCCTTTTACAACAGTATCCGGGAATGGGGGTACAATTATTACAAATGGGGATGAATCAAATGAAAATAGCAATGTCCAAATATCAAACAATACAACCAAATCGAATTGTTGTGCAATTTAATACAAAACTATGACAATTTATGAAATAAAGTCAACAAGATATGAAATGGAATGTATTTTCTTGAAAAAGAAAAAGAAAACCTATTCTAAAAAAAGAATTGATTTGAATCTTTATTAATATTTTGTGTATTCTTATTAATTATGAAATAAACTTAAAGAAAGAAAATATGCTAAATTAATTTTTTGGTGTTTTTATTAAATGTAAAAAAATAATTAATGAAGATAAGATATAAAAAAGAAAATAGTGAAAGTTGATTTTCAAGACTTAAAAAAATGTGTTCTATGTTTTCATTAGTAACAAAACAAAAGAAAGAAACAAATTAAAAAAAAGTAAGAATGGGCTTGAGTGAGCTTAAAGGGTACGAGGCCCAAAGAAGAAAAGGTTTTACTTGCTGTAAATGAAACAGACCAATGGGGGGGGGGGGGGGGAGACTAGAAATTTCGTGGGCTTAAAGGGATTTGGGGATGAACAGGCCCATTGTATTAATCAGTGTTAGTTGTGGATTAGGGGAAACAAACAAATTAGGGTTTTTTGAACCCTTTGTCTTACAGCGGCGCTCTCGTCTCCTTCATCCCTCTCTTCCCATTTCGTTCATCCCTGATCTCTGCTACTCACCTCTTCCTAATTTCATGAATAAATCAATCTTTTAACAACTTAGTCTCTCATCATCTCACCGCGATTCGCATTTCTATGAAAAAAACCTAGGGTCGGATTTATGCTCGAAGAGTTCCATCTGATCTTCCCCTCTTGAATTTCCGTTGCCGGAGCGCCCCTCGTTCTCACCTCTTAACCAAGTGCTAGCGGTTTCGTTTGTGAAAGGTAAAGTTCTGTTTAAGGCTTAACATTTTCATTGGTTTTGTATATTTTGTTCGTTAATCAGGCTTATTATCTTATTGAGATGCAGAAAAATAATGTTATGAGGAAATCGTACCTGTTTGGGATTTTATGGAATGGAAGAGGATAGTGAGATTGAGGGAAGTGACGCTCCTTGGTGGCCGGAGACGGGGAAGAAATGATGATTGGAAGAAGGCGCGCTTCTGGTAACCTTTTCTTTTTCTATCTTCTATGTTGAATGATGATGATGATGCTGGGACTTCTAGTTTTGTGATTGGATATGTTTTTGGTATTTAGTTTTGTGATGATGTTTTTCTGGGATGATGTTATTATGCCTTTGACTGTTGGATGTTGTGTTTGAAATTTTTTGGTTATGAACTGTTGAAATGGTTTTACAGTTTTGCAGGTTGTGTTTCAGTTTGAGGTTTTTTTGTGATTTTTGGTTTGTATGTTTTGAAAACTTGGGGTTTACTAGTTTTGGACCTTAACAGTTTTTGAGGTTTTGGGTTTGGAAATGTTTTTGAGAATGGTTGGTGATTGTTGGTTTTGACAGTCTCTGGTTTGATATTGTTGGAATGCTTTTTACTGGTTCTGGGATTTGTTGTTGTTGGTTTGATGATGTTGATGGAATGTTGGGATGGTTTTGGCAGTTCTGGAAGCTTGGCTTGGACTGTTTTACAGGTTTTGGTTGAGTATATTTCTTCTGGTTTTTTGCTTGTTACAGTTTAATTTGAACTGTTTAGATTTGGATGTTTTTTATGGTTATGTTTGTGGCCTTGAGATCAAGCTTGGGATATTGGTTAATAGGTTTTGGTTGTGTTTGATGGAAGATGGTAGTTTGACAGTTTTTGATACTTTTGGACTTTGATAGTTTTTTTTCTAAGTTTGCTAAAATGTTCTCACTTTTTCTTGAGCCTTCTCTACTGTTATATTCATGTGGCTTTTTTTGTTTGATAGCTTATTCAAAAATGGTGGGAAAACCACCAAATTTTGAATACTTTGGCATGTTCTCCTTATGCTCTTTTCCTTGCAGTTTTGTTTTCTAGCAATTCTAGTGCAATTGTGACAGCATGGCAGCATGTCTAGGTGACTTCTTTCCTCTTTCTCTCTCAATGACCTTAAGAGCTAATTTCTATTATACCTTTTTTCTGAAAAGTTTGCAATAAAAGAGGAAGATGATGAAATGGCTTATGAACATGCCTCTTGCTTGTTGACTTAGTTTATCATATGTTATATTTTCTTCTTGCTGATGCTGTTTGTTTGCTACTGCTATGCTGCCTAGTTCTTGTTATTTGTATGCTTGCCATTTTGCTGCTTGTTGGTTTAGTGACGCGTTGTTGTCTAGTTTGGACAACCTTGCTGCATTCAGTTTATATTATTCTGTTTGTTATATTTGTTTGGCCATGCTGCTGTTTGGCGTATTCAGTTTGGAATATTTGTTTTGGCCATGCTGCTTGCATTTCTTGTTTGGGTAGCCTTGTTGCATTTGGACAAATTTGCTTGTATATGGACAATTTGCTTTCATTTCTTATTTTTTCTTTTTGTGAACCAAGGAGAAAAATCTTCTTGTGATTTGCAAATAGAAAAATAAAAACGTGATGAATTAAAAATAGCCCTCTGATTCCAAATTGCAAACTTTAATGATGAAAGCTTTTCTTTTCTTTTGAAAATTCTTGCTTATGTCCAGTTAACTGTACTAACTATTTTTCTGTCTTTCGTTTTCATGTGAGCACAACTGGATGGTGGCAAAGCAGAGGAAGCAAGAGACTCTGTGGCAAGCATGGAAGCAATGGAAGCTCAATCATCCTTAGGCATAGATTTTTCTTTGTAATTTAGAGAGAAATACTCAAACAATTGTACTAATTTATTTTTCAAATACAATAAGTTGTAAAACCTAAAGCATTTAAATAATAAATTGTTTTGTAACAACTTTTGGAATAAATGAAAAAGTCTTATGAGGTATTCTAATGTCCATTAAAATCCTTTACTGTCAATAACTCGCAATTTTCTCTTCGCATCTTCACTAATTCTTTAAGATTCCTGATTAAGATAATTGAAACTGCATTCCAATAATTCCAATCAAGATAACTTAAATTCCAATAATCATGTAATCTTGCCACTGCATTCCAAATAAACACGCATTGTGTATTCCATAAACAAACAAGTGTCTATTCCATAAACAAGCAAATGTTTATTCCATAAACAAGCAAATGTTTTAAAAGACGCAAATTAACTAGTTAATATGGATCAAACAAAATATGAATGTCCCAAATGACAGTCTTAGATCCCATCTCTTGTCCAAAATGAACATGCCTTGAGAATAAATAATAACCTTTCAGTAAACTTGAAAAAGCATGAAAACGTGTGAAAGCCAATTGGATCTTTGAGAATTCATTTCTTGTGAGAATTGCAAGAAAAACCCTAATTGCTGGTTTACTGCCAAAGGAGAAAATCTGTCTGATCGATTCTTGAGCCAGCTTGAACATCTAAGAAACCCTAGGGTTGTGTTTTTTCTATGAAAAATGGGAGGGAAAATTTTGGGGTACAACAGCTGCCCTGTTCAATCTTCTTGAACCTGAAGAGTTAGATCAACGAGTTTTGCCGTTCGTGACTCGAAGGTAAAAGATGATTGGACACTAGAGTGCCCATAAATTTGCACTTAACAAAAGTGTAATTGAGGGAATGGGCTTAAAGATGCCATTCGGAGAGATATTAGAATCTTGTTGGAGATGGGCTTGTAGATGCCATCCAAGAATGTTTGGTTGTAAATCGACAGAATAAGCATCAGAATGGTGTCCGTATTTGGAACGTATCTGAACTGTATTTGTACTTGAATCTGAATAAGCGACAAAATGGCTTCCGTGTCTGGAGCGTATCTGAACTGTATCTTGAAATTAAATCTGAATGAGCAACAGAATGGCTTCCGCGTCTGGAGCGTATCTGGACTGTATTTGAACTTAGAATCTGAATGAGTAACAGAATGACTTCCGTGTCTGGATTGTATCTTGAAATTAAATCTGAATGAGCAACAGAATGGCTTCCGTGTCTGGAGCGTATCTGGACTGTATCAGTACTTGGAATCTGAATGAGTAATAGAATAACTTCCGTGTCTGGAGTGTATCTGTACCGTATCTTGAAATTAAGTCTGAATGAGCGACATAATGACTTCTGTGTATGGAGCGTATCTGGACTGTATCAGTACTTGGAATCTGAATTAGTGACAAACTGACTTTCGTGGTTGGAGTGTATCTGGACTGTATCTGGACAAGAGATAATGAGTAACAGAATGACTTCCGCGTCTGGAGTGTATCCGTACTGTATCTGAATAAGAGATTTTGAATGAGTAACATAATGACTTTCGCGTCTGGAGTGTATCTGTACTGTATCAGTAATCTTTGGACATTTGTTAAAGATAGCTGTTAATCTTATCCTGAAAAGGATAAAATGTTAGCTGAAACACAAAGTTGTGTTGCATGAAATGTATGATGCAATAAATGTGTTTTATCCATGATGTAATGTATGCGCATGTAAGCTGATTTGCTGTATTGCTGAGGAAAATAAATCTTTGACTGCTGTCGGGGAAAATAAATCCTTGACTGCTGAGGATTCCGCTGTGAGAGTAAGGCCATATACTTCTTGAGGAATCTGCTTGGGGATTCCAGAGAATTTTAATGACTTTTACTGGGGATTACTGACGGGAGTCTTTGTTCTATTGAGAAGCACTAAAAACTCTGGGAAAAAGTTTATCCTGCAATGAAAACTCTGTGGGGAAAGCTTATTCCGCTGGGGAGTTCAGGAGTTTGGGTTGTTTGCCACTTTGCTGGGAAGTTACCCTAGATTGGGGAGAAACAAAAAGTTAATCGTTAACTAGTTGATTTTCAGGCTTCAAGACAAATTGCTGGGGAAACCTGGAGAAACTAGATGAGTTCCGTTGTGGGTTGAAAGTTTCAGCTCCGCTGGGGATTGGTAGTTGGTAGTTTCAGCTCCACTGGGGATCTGTAGTTCAAAGTTTTGGCTCCGCTGGGGGGATCTTAATGACATGTTGTAGAGATTGCTCATGGAATAGCTTAAAGACGTTTTCTTAATCTTTCTACCTGTCAGTAATTACTCTTTTTCATCATGTTTATTTGTAAACAGTAATTATGTTCAAATGCATATGTTCATTAATGAATCATTGGACGTTTTTGCAAATAAAACATAAGTGTAAAAAAAAAGGCAGATAGTTTTCTGTACTTTGAAAGAGATATCTTTGTATTTACTTTGAATAAGTATTTTGTACAAAGGAGACAGGCATCCTGGTAAGAGGATGGTGTCATAAAAATGAGAAAATTTTATACAAAGAAAGATAGCTATGTGTGAAAAAAATCCATGGGGTTCCCATTCTGCTATAGCCTTCGTATCTCCGAATATCTTGTCCATTTGTTGCTTCGTCCGAAGATGATTGAATTAATCAGAAGTCTCAGAGTTTGTTTGTGAAGAGATTGTCCTTAAAGTGATCCGACGAGACATAGTCATACACTTTAATTCCCTAACTTTTTCCTGGACCGCCCTTTCGGTTTTTCAGTCCACCGGGAAACCCTTTTTTGCCCAAGTCGCCCTTTCAGGTTTTCAACTTGTCGGGTGTACATATTTTTTTGTTTTATCCCTAACTTTTGCCTGAACCTCCCTTTCAGGTTTTCGATTCACCGGGATGCCCCTTTTTTTGCCTAGGTGTGTCAACCTAGCGGGTCTTTTATGCGTAGTATCTTTTGACTATGTATGCGTTCGCAGGGTGCGGCAGATCGTCGCCGTCCATGGTGGTTAAAATCATTGCCCCACCAGAAAAGATGTTCTTGATCACAAATGGTCCTTCATAGGTAGGAGTTTATTTGCCCCTGGGATCACTTCGTGGCAAGATGATGTGCTTGATCACAAGATCTCCAACTTGATATACTTGGCGCCTGAATTTCTTGTTGAAAGCTTTAATCATCCATTTTTGATACGTCTGACCATGTCAAACAACAATAAGTCTCTTCTCGTTAATTAAGTTTAATTGATCAAGCCGGGTTTGGATCCAATCGTCTTCACTCAAACCAGCATCTTTCATGATTCTCAAGGAGGGAATCTGAACCTCGATAGGTAAAATAACTTCCATGCCATATACCAAGGAATATGGTGTTGCCCCAGTTGAAGTGCGAGTCGTGGTACGGTACCCGTGGAGAGCAAACGGTAGCATCTCATGCCAGTCTTTTTAGGTGACTGTAATTTTTTGTATGATCTTTTTTATATTTTTGTTCGCAACTTCGACATCACCATTCATCTTTGGCCGGTAGGGAGATGAATTGTGATGTTGAATCTTGAACTGCTCGCACAAGGCGGTGATCATAGTATTGTTAAGGTTCATACTGTTGTCAGTGATGATCCTTTCGGGGATACCGTACCGACAAATGAGATTCTGCTTGATGAAGCGGGCAACAACATTCTTTGTGACAGATGCGAAGGAAGCTGCTTCGACCCATTTTGTGAAGTAATCAATGCCCACTAGGATAAAGCGGTGTCCATTGGATGTCGTAGGCTTGATCTCTCCAATCATGTCGATTCCTCACATAGCGAATATCCGAGGAGCTGTTAAGACGTTGAGAGGAACTGGAGGTATATGTACCTTATCCGCATAAATCTGACATTTGTGACAAGTTCTGGAATATTGATAGCAGTCTGCTTCCATGGTAGACCAGTAATAGCCTGCCCTTAGAATCTTCTTAGCCATCATATGCCCGCTAGAGTGAGTGCCAAAGGTACCATTGTGTAGTTCAGCCATGATCTGTTCAGCTTCAATCTTGTCTACACAACGGAGCAGAATGCAATCATGATTGCGGTTGTATAGGATACCATTGCTCAGGAAGAACTTAGCTGAGAATCTCCTTAAGAACTTTTTGTCATTGACTGAAGCTCCTTCAGGATATTCTTGAGCCTCGAGATACCTTTTGACTTCGTGAAACCAAGGTCGGTCCACTACTTCTTCGGTATTAATCTCGTGATAGTGTGTGGGTTCGTCCATCCGTTCAATGGTGATTTGGGGAGCCTCATTATCCCAGTTAAGTTTAAACATGGATGACATTGTAGCTAGAGCATCTGCTAGCTGATTTTCTTCTCACGGGAAGTGCTCGAAGGTAATCTGCTCGAAATGTGATAACAGCGTCAAGACATGTTCTTTGTAAGGGATGAGGTTGGGATGTTCAGTGTCCCACTCTCCTTTGATTTGACTGATAACCAAAGCTGAGTCCCCAAATACAATCAAAGATTTGATTCTCAAGTCTATGGCAGCCTTGAGACCAAAGATACAAGCTTCAAACTCGGCCACGTTGTTGGTACAGTTAAAGCAAAGTCTGGCGGTGAAAGGAGTATGGCAACCTTCTGGAGATATGAGCACAACACTGATACCGTTTCCAAGTGCATTGGAGGAACAATCAAAGCACAGGGTCCATCGGGATCCTTGTTCAGGTCCTTCATATGGTCTGAATTCTTCAACATTGTCCAAGGTCATGATGTCTTCGTCGGGGAAGTCAAACTTCATGGATTGGTAATCTTCAACAACTTGATTAGCCAGATGGTCAGCTAACAGACTCCCCTTTATAGCTTTTTGGGTCGTGTACTGTATATCGTACTCTGTGAGGATCATTTTCCATCTAGCTATTCTTCCAGACAAAGCAGGCTTCTCAAAGATGTACTTGATCGGATTCATCTTAGATATCAGCAAAGTGGTATGAGTCAACATATACTGCCTTAGCCGGCGAGCAGTCCATACCAAAGCGCAACAAGTTTTCTCGAGCAGTGAATATCTTATTTCACAGTCGGTAAACTTTTTTTTAAGGTAATAAATGGCATGCTCTTTTCGGCCAGGCTCATCATGCTGCCCCAGTACGCACCCCATTGAATTCTCTAGGACGGTCAGATACATGATTAGCGGTCTTCCTTCGACGGGTGGCATCAAGATAGAAGGTTCTAGCAAATACTTCTTGATTTTATCGAAAGCAACTTAACAGTCATCATTCCATTTAACTACCTGATCTTTCTTCAATAGCTTTAAGATTGGTTCACAAGTAGATGTCAGGTGAGAAATGAACCTATCAATGTAGTTTAGGCGTCCCAAGAAACCTCTGACCTCCTTCTCAGTGCGAGGAGCGGGCATTTCTTGTATAGCTTTAACTTTGGCAGGATCAACCTCGATGCCTTTGTTGCTGACAATGAAACCCAAGAGTTTTCCAGATCGGACTCCGAACGTACACTTGTTAGGGTTTAATCTGAGGTTGTACTCCTTCAACCTGACAAACAACTTTTACAAGTGATCGAGGTGTTCTTCTTCAGTTTGTGAATGGGTTATCATGTCATCTACGTAGACCTCTATCTCATGATGTATCATGTCATGAAACAAAGCTACCATGGCGCGCTGATAGGTTGCCTCGGCATTCTTCAGTCTGAATGGCATCACTTTGTAGCAGAACGTACCCCACTGTGTAACAAAAGTAGTTTTCTCCATGTCTTCAGGTGCCATTTTGATCTGGTTGTAACCTGAAAATCCATCCATGAAAGAAAACACTTTGTGTTGAGCTGTATTATCAACCAGGATGTCAATGTGCGGAAGTGGAAAGTCATCTTTAGGGTTGGCCCTATTTAAGTCTCTATAATCCACGCACATCCAAACTTTTCCGTCCTTCTTAGGCACAGGCACAATGTTAGAAACCCATTGTGGATAGGAAGTAACAACAAGAAATCCAGAATTGAACTGCTTCATAACTTCGGCTTTGATCTTTTCGGACATGTCAGGTCTCATGCGGCAGACCTTTTGCTTAACTGGTGGACAGTCTTCTCTTGTGGGGAGACGGTGTACCACAATGTTTGTATCAAGTCTCGGCATGTCTTCGTATGACCAGGCAAAGATCTCCACATAATCATGAAACATTTTAATTAGGCTCTCCTTGATACTCGGCTCTAGGTTGGCACCCACTCTGATTTCCTTTCTGTCTTCCTCAGTTCCCAAGTTGATTGTATCCAACTGCTCTTCATGAGGCAGAATAACCCTTTCCTCTTATTGTAGGAGTCTAGCCAATTCCCCTGGAACCTCACAATATTCCTCACCTTCGTATTCGGCTTGGTAGACCAGATCTTCAAGGTCACTGAAGGTTATAGAAGTATCATTATCCAAGGGATCCGGAATGGAAAAGTACCTGCATTTGTGAGTGTGGGTGTGTGTAAGGGTATAGCCACCTTTAAACAAATAAAATGTAAAAAGAAAGACAATGAACACAAAAGTTTATATGTGAAAACGTCCATGATTCATTAAATGGCATATGAAGATGAAAAATAAGAACCCTTACAAATGAAGCTTTGTGCCTCGGGTATGACACAAGGTTGAAAAAAGTACGAATTGTTTGAGAATTATTACAGGCCAACAGAAATGTTTGAAAGATAAATTACTGCGGTATGAAAGTAATCAGAACAAAGTCTTTTGCTTCCCAATTGCACAACCCTCCGTCAACAGTAGGGAAAATCCAGTCTTCTAAGCCGCCCTCTTCTTCACTGTCCTCCAAAGCATTGACTCCATGAGGGGTGATCTTCACAGGTGGTCCTCCGGCACGGGCGCGGCGCACGACCTTCTTACCAGCTGAGGTGAACCCTAAGCCGAATTTATCTGATTTGTGGGGAAAGTCTGGAAGCTGCCCCCAGATTGTGCTTCCTCCTTCTTCAATCACAGCCTTTGCATCTTTGAGAGACGACATCCGAGGCGGAGGTCTGGTAATCATGGGTACAGAAGACACTGTCTTGGTTGCCGCAATCTCCTGAGCTACCTCTTCAAAATGTTGGAAGGGTTTTTTGATGAATTCACCATCCAATTCTACATGGAGGAAAGAATTTAGATGGCTTATCATGTATTCCTCTTCGCCATGAACAATTATAATTTTCCCCTGGACAGGGTACTTGAGCATTTGATGCAGAGTAGAAGTGACGGCTCCAGCATTGTGGATCCAAGGTCTTCCTAACAAGCAAGAATAGGAAGGACGGATGTCCATCATAAAGAATGTGGAGTTGAAGGTTTCAGTTCCCACCTTAATCGGGATGTCCACCTCCCCGTGGACCATCCTTTTAGAACCGTCAAAGGCGATGACAATGATATTGCTGGGTTTCAGGGTTAGGCATTCACAATTCAACTTATCCAGGGCCTTCTTTGGCAAGACATTTAGAGACGAAGCAGTGTCTACCAGTACGTGTGCTAGGGTAGTCCCTCTGCATTCCACCGAGACATGCAAAGCATTATTATGTTTTCTCCCTTTTGATGTTAAATCGACATCGGAGAATCCTAGACCATTGTCAGCTGTTAAGCTAGCTACACATTCCTGGAACTGATCCGCGGAGGTTTCCTGTGGCACATGGGTCGTCTTCAAGAATTTAATCAGAGCTTTAGCATGAGCTTCTGAACAGAGAAATAGGGCCAACATGGAGATCTTTGAGGGGGTTTGCCCCAGCTGTTCCACCATGTCATAATCGCTTTTCTTGATTATTTTCAAAATTTCCTCCATTTCTTTTTGAGAGGTTTCAGGGATGATCAACGGCTGAGCCCTTGTCCTGAAGGGCTCTTCTTGGATCCCTTTCCCTCGAACATCAGTAGCAGCAGAGGGGATAACCACGGGGGTTGCAACTTCTTCAATCATTGGAGTTCTCGCAGATATGTTGACTGGTACAGGAGTGACCTTAGGAGTAGCTGAGGGTCTGAAGATTGCCTTTGGAGGGGCAATCTCTGGAGAGAAAATTCTTCCACTGCGGGTGATTTTGCTCGTTCCGGCAATGTTTCCAATGTCGGAAGTCTCTTCACCAGAACTCTCTTCAGTTGATTCAATTTGCTTAATACCGTGGTAGTTTATTTCTCCATCATAGTTCCACGGTATTGATTTGTCGGACTTGTACGGGACGGGCCCGGGCATGGTTATCTCAAAGGTACAGTCTTCGGAGCGGATGTAATCTTAACAGGTCTTTTAGAGACCTAGGCGGATATGATTATTATTGAAATATCATTGACAGGAGTCGGTGTAACAAGAGTCTTCTCAAAAAGGATTTCTTGGTTATCCATTAGGCATTGGATGCCTAACTTCAACAATGGACAGTTGGTTGGTAAGGATGAACAAAGGCAACAATCTTCTTCACAACCTGGGAAAATCCCAACCTTCAGCAAATTCAACTTGATTATCGATAGCGGAGTTATCAAATCATCAACAGTAGCAACAAAAAGATCTTCTTCAACAACATGTGCATTGTGGCCATGCCTTGGCATTGGAGCAGAGATTACATTCGGCTTTTCAGGGGCGTTAAATTCCACTTCTTTAGCGTCTATCAAATCCTGAATCTTATTCTTCAGGGCCCAACAATTGTTGGTGTCGTGCCCTATACTCCCTGAATGATAAGCACACTTGGGAAAATTTAAATCTTTTAAATTTCCTTGAAATCATTTGCAAATCACATCTTCATTCATCATATGCATAAACAAGTCTTCACACCAAGTTTCCTCATCCCTCTGCTGTTTATTTCAGCAACATGGATCTTGAACAAACGGTTAAAGACTTACAAGCTAAGAATGCACAATTTCAGCAGCTACTCTTGACCTTGGCCAAGGGGCAGGAGGAGCTCAAGACTTTGCTGGAGAAGGAAAAAGAGAAAAAGAAGAAGAAGAGAGCTGGTGTGGCTATCTTAGGCAGAAGATTTGAAGGACAAGCCATACGGACTTTGGATTTCCCCTCAACATCTGATGAAGGGGTAAGAAAGGGAAAAGAAACTGCGGTGCCATCTGATTCTGAGGAAGAAGAGGATGAGGACTATTCTGAACAACAATACCCTCCTGCAGATGACAAATACAAAAATCTGGAAGAACTTCTGGCAGCTATGGAGATACAGAGAGTGCCTGGGCTGGACTTTGAAGATTTGGGGTTGGTGTCTGGAATAGTTATCCCTCCGAAATTCAAAGTACCTCTGTTTGCTGAGTACAATGGGGTGTCTTGCCCAAAGATGCACCTACGATCTTATGTCAGGAAAATCCAACCACATTCTTCTGACAAAGACCTATGGGTCCACTTCTTCCAGGACAGTTTATCGAGGATGCAATTAGATTGGTTCTACCAGTTGGAAAGGTATGATGTGCACAATTGGGAGGATTTGGCAGCCGCCTTTTACATGTAGTATCAATACAATGCGGACTTAGCACCAACTCGTACTCAATTATAGAGTATGGGCATGGTCTCTAATGAAGGCTTCAAAGAGTATGCCCAAAAATGGAGACTTGGTAGGACGAGTACAACCACCTCTATCTGAGAGGGAGCTAGTAGACATGTTCTTGGGAACTCTGTCAGGGCCTTTCTTTAATCACTTGATTGGAAGTTCATTTGCAGGGTTCACTGAGTTAATTCTAACTGGTGATAGAGTTGAAGCCGGAATCAAGAGCGGGAAAATTCCAAAAAATGCATCTGCTTCCGCCGCAATCAAAAAGCCTTTTCCAGCAAAGAAAAAAGTATCAGTTGTCTACTCTCAAAGAGGTCAAGGAAGGATTGAGCGCCGGCCAGCGGTGGGGGCCGTAATGATTCAGAAGTCTGCAGTTAATCAGCCTAGAAACAATCAACCCAGAACCAACCAAGCAAGGGTGGAAAGGCCAGTATGGAAATTCACTCAGATAAACATGACTCCTGCTCAGGTTCTACCCCATCTCTTGAAGTTAAACCTTGTCAGTCTGAAAGAGGCCCCGAAAAATCCGAATACAGCTTCTCCTTACTACCATTCGAATGCCAAGTGTGCTTATCATTCAGGGAGTATAGGGCACGATACCAACAATTGGTGGGCCCTGAAGAATAAGATTCAGGATTTGATAGACGCTAAAGAAGTGGAATTCGACGCCCCTGAAAAGCCGAATGTAATCTCTGCTCCAATGCCAAGGCATGTCCACAATGCACATGTTGTTGAAGAAGATCTTTTTGTTGCTACTGTTGATGATTTGATAACTCCGCTATCGATAATCAAGTTGAATTTGCTGAAGGCTGGGATTTTCCCAGGTTGTGAAGAAGATTGCTGCCTTTGTTCATCCTTACCAACCCACTGTCCATTGTTGAAGTTAGGCATCCAACGCCTAATGGATAACCAAGAAATCCTTTTTGAGAAGACTCATGTTACACCGACTCCTGTCAATGATATTTCAATAATAATCATATCCACCAATCTTTCCAAGGTCTCCAAAAGACCTGTTAAGATTACATCCGCTCCGAAGACTGTACCTTTGAAGATAACCATGCCCAGGGCCGTCCCGTACAAGTCCGACAAATCAATACCGTGGAACTATGGTGGAGAAATCTACTACCACGGTATTAAGCAAATTGAATCAACTGAAGAGAGTTCTGATGAAGAGACTTCCGACATTGGAAACATTGCCGGAACGAGCAAAATCACCCCCAGTGGAAGAATTTTCTCTCCGAAGATTTCCCCTCCAAAGTTAATCTTCGGACCCTCAGCTACTCCTAAGGTCACTCCTGTACCGGTCAACATATCTACGAGAACTCCAATGATTGAAGAAGTTGCAACCCCCGTGGTTATCCCCTCTGCTGCTACTGATGTTCGAGGGAAAGGGATCCAAGAAGAGCCCGTCAGGACGAGGGCTCAGCCGTTGATCATCCCTGAAACCTCTCAAAAAGAAATGGAGGAAATTTTGAAAATAATCAAGAAAAGCGATTATGATGTGGTGGAACAGTTGAGGCAAACCCCCTCAAAGATCTCCATGTTGGCCATGTTGCTCTGTTCAGAAGCTCATGCTAAAGCTCTGGTTAAATTCTTGAAGACGACCCACGTGCCACAGGAAACCTCTGCGGATCAGTTCCAGGAATGTGTAGCTAGCTTAAAAGCTGACAATGGTCTAGGATTCTCCGATGCCGATTTAACATCAAAAGGGAGAAAACATAATGACGCTTTGCATGTCTCGGTGGAATGCAGAGGGACTACCCTAGCACACGTACTGGTAGACACTGCTTCGTCTCTAAATGTCTTTCCAAAGAAGGCCCTGGATAGGTTGAATTGTGAAGGCCTAACCCTGAAACCCAGCAATATCATTGTCAGAGCCTTTGACGGTTCTAAAAGGATGGTCCATGGGGAGGTGGACATCCCGATTAAGGTGGGAACTGAAACCTTCAACTCCACATTCTATGTGATGGACATCCGTCCTTCCTATTCTTGCTGTTTGGGAAGACCTTGGATCCACAATGCTGGAGCCGTCACTTCTACTCTGCATCAAATGCTCAAGTACCCTGTCCAGGGGAAAATTATAACTGTTCATGGCGAAGAGGAATACATGATAAGCCATCTGAATTCTTTCCGCTATGTAGAATTGGATGGTGAATTCATCGAAACCCCCTTCCAGCATTTTGAAGAGGTAGCTCAGGAGATTGCGGCAACCAAGACAGTGTCTTCTGTACCCATGATTACCAGACCTCCGCCTCGGATGTCGTCTCTCAAAGATGCAAAGGTTGTGATTGAAGAAGGAGAAAGCACAATCTAGGGGCAGCTTCCAGACTTTCCCCATAAATCAGATAAATTCGGCTTAGGGTTCACCTCAGCTTGTCAGAAGGACGTGCGTCGCGCCCGTGCCGGAGTACCACCTGTGAAGATCACCCCTCATGGAGTCAATGCTTTGGAGGACAATGAAGAAGAGGGCAGCTTAGAAGACTAGATTTTCCCTACTGTTGACGGAGGGCTGTGCAATTGGGAAGCAAAAGACTTCGTTCCGATTACTTTCATACCTCAGTAATTTATCTTTCAAACATTTCTGTTGGCCTGTAATAATTCTCAAACAATTCGTACTTTTTTCAACCTTATGTCTTACCCGAGGCACAAAGGTCCATTTGTAAGGGTTCTTATTTTTCATCTTCATATGCCATTTAATGAATCATGGACGTTTTCACATATAAACTTTTGTGTTCATTGTCTTTCTTTTTACATTTTATTTGTTTAAAGATGGCTATACCCTTACACACACCCACACTCACAAATGCAGGTACTCTTCCATTCCGGATCCCATGGGTAACGATACTGCTATAACCTTCAGTGACTCTGAAGATCTGGTCTACCAAGCCGAATACGAAGGTGAGGAAGATTATGAGGTTCCAGAGGAATTGGCTAGACTCCTACAACAAGAGGAAAGGGCTATTCTGCCTCATGAAGAGCAGTTGGATATAATCAACTTGGGAACTGAGGAAGACAGAAAGGAAATCAAAGTGGGTGCCAACCTAGAGCCGAGTATCAAGGAGCGCCTAATTCAGTTATTGCATGATTATATGGAGATCTTTGCCTGGTCATACGAAGATATGCCGGGACTTGATACAAACATTGTGGTACACCGTCTCCCCACAAGAGAAGATTGTCCACTAGTTAAGCAAAAGGTCCGCCGCATGAGACCTGACATGTCCAAAAAGATCAAAGCCAAAGTTATGAAGCAGTTCAATGCTGGATTTCTTGTAGTTACTTCCTATCCACAATGGGTTACCAACATTGTGCTCGTGCCTAAGAAGGACAAAAAAGTTCAGATGTGCGTGGATTATAGAGACTTAAACAGGGTCATCCCTAAAGATGACTTTCCACTTCTGCACATTGACATCCTGGTTGATAACACAGCTCAACACAAAGTGTTTTCTTTCATGGACGGATTTTCAGGTTACAACCAGATCAAAATGGCACCTAAAGACATGGAGAAAACTACTTTTGTTACACATTGGGGTATGTTCTGCTACAAAGTGATGTCATTCGGACTGAAGAATGTCGGGGCAACCTATCAGCGTGCCATGGTAGCTTTGTTTCATGACATGATACATCATGAGATAGAGGTCTACGTAGATGACATGATAGCCCGTTCACAAACTGAAGAAGAACACCTCGATCACTTGCAAAAGCTGTTTGTCAGATTGAAGGAGTACAAGCTCAAATTAAACCCTAACAAGTGTACGTTCGGAGTCCGATCCGGTAAACTCTTGGGTTTCATTATCAGCAACAAAGGCATCGAGGTTGATCCTGCCAAAGTCAAAGCTATACAAGAAATGCTCGCTCCTCGCACTGAGAAGGAGGTCAGAGGTTTCTTGGGACGCATAAACTACATTGCTAGGTTCATTTCTCACCTGACATCTACTTGTGAACCAATCTGCAAGTTGTTGAAGAAAGATCAAGTAGTCAGATGAAATGATGAATGTCAGATTGCTTTTGACAAAATCAAATAGTATTTATAAGAGCCTCCTGTCTTGATTCCGCCAGTCGAGGAAAGACCACTAATCATGTATCTGACCGTTTTAGAGAACTCAATGGGGTGCGTATTGGGGCAACATGACGAGTCTGGCCGAAAAGAGCATGCTATTTATTACCTGAGCAAAAAGTTTACTGGCTGTGAAAACAGATATTCACTGCTCGAGAAAACTTGTTGCGCTCTGGTATGGGCTGCTCGCCGGCTAAGACAGTATATGTTGACTCATACCACTTTGCTGATACCTAAGATGGATCCGATAAAGTACATCTTTGAGAAGCCTGCTCTGTTTGGGAGGATAGCTAGATTGTAGATGATCCTAACAGAATATGACATACAGTACACAATGAAAAAAGCTATAAAGGGCAGTGTGTTAGCTGATCATCTTGCTCATCAAGCTGTAGAGGATTATCAGTCCATGAAGTTTGAATTCCATGACGAAGACATCATGACATTAGACAACTGTGAAGAAATCAGACCATATGACGGCCCTGGACAAGGATCCCGATGGACCCTATTCTTTGATGGGGCATCTAATGCACTTGGTAACGGTATCGGCGTTGTACTCATATCTCCGGAAGGATGCCATACTCCTTTTACTGCCAGACTTTGCTTCAACTGTACGAACAACATGGCGGAATACGAAGCATGCATCTTTGTTCTCAAGGCTGCCATAGACTTGGGGATCAAATCTTTAGTTGTGTTTGGAGATTCAGCTTTGCTCATCAGTCAGATCAAAGGAGAGTGAGACATTAAGCATTCAAACCTTATCCCTTACAAAGAACATGTTTTGACATTGTTACCACATTTCGAAAAGATTACCTTCGAGCACTTCCCACGAGAAAAAAATTAGCTAGCAGATGCTCTAGCCACAATGTCATCTATGTTTAAGCTTAATTGGGATCATGAGGCTCCCCAGATCACCATTGAACGAATGGATGAACCAGCACACTGTCACAAGATTAATACTGAAGAAGTAGTGGACCAGACGTGGTTTTATAAAGCCAAAAGGTATCTCGAGGCTCAAGAATACCCAAAAGGAGCTTCAATCAATGATAAAAAGTTCCTGAGGAGATTATCTACTAAGTTCTTCCTAAGTAATGGCATCCTGTACAAACGTAATCATGATTCTATTCTGCTCTGTTGTGTGGATAAGATTGAAGCTGAAAAGATCATGGCTGAATTATATGAAGGCACCTTTGGCACTCACTCTAGTGGGCATACGATGGCAAAGAAAATCCTACAGGCAGGCTATTATTGGTCTACCATGGAAGCAGACTGCTATCAACACTCCCGGACCTGTCATAAGTGTCAAATCTATGCAGACAAGGTGCACGTGCCTCCGGTTCCTCTAAATGTCTTAACAGCTCCTTGGCCCTTTGCTATACGGGGAATCAATATGATTGGGGAGATCAAGCCTACAACCTCCAATGGACACCACTTCATTCTAGTGGCCATTGATTATTTCACAAAATGGGTCGAAGCAGCTTCCTTCGTATCTATTACTAAGAATGTTGTTGCCCGCTTCATCAAGCAGAATCTTATTTGCCGGTACGGTATCCCAGAAAGGATCATCACTGATAACAGTACAAACCTTAACAATACTATGATCACCGCCCTATGCGAGAAGTTCAAGATTCAGCGTCACAATTCATCCCCCTATCGGCCAAAGATGAATGGTGCAGTCTAAGTTGCTAATAAAAACATTAAAAAGATCATACAGAAAATGATAGTTACCTACAAAGACTGGCATGAGATGCTACCGTTTGCTCTCCACGGGTATCGTACCACGGGTCGCACATCAACTGGGGCAACACCCTATTATTTGGTTTATGGCATGGAGGCTGTTCTACCTATTGAGGTTCTGATCCCCTCTTTGAGAATCATGAAGGATACAGGTTTTAGTGAGGATGATTGGATTCAAACCCGACTTTATCAGTTGAACTTAATTGATGAAAAGAGACTTACTGCTGTCTGCCATGGCCAGATGTATCAAAAACGGATGATCAAGGCTTTCAACAAGAAAGTCAGACGCCAAGTATATCAAGTTGGAGATCTAGTGATCAAGCGCATCATCCTGCCACAAAGTGATCCCAGGGACAAATGGATTCCTACCTATGAATGACCATTCATAATCAAGAACATATTTTTTGGTGGGGCAATGATCTTAATCACCATGGACGGTGATGACCTGCCACGCCCTGCGAACGCAAACATAGTCAAAAGATGCTACACATAAGAAACCCGCTAGGTTGACACACCTAGGCAAAACAAGGGCATCCCGGCGAACCAAAAGGTTCGGGCAAAAATTAGGGATAAAATAAAAAAATCTGTACACCCGACAAGTTGAAAACTTGAAAGGGCGACTTGGCCAAAAAAGGGTTTCCCGGTGGATTGAAAACCCGAAAGGGCGGTCCAGGCAAAAGTTAGGGAATTAAAGCATATGACTATGTCTCGTCGGATCACTTTGAGGATATTCTCTTCACTGACAAACTCAGAGTTCTGAACAATTCAGTCATCTTTGGACGAAGCAACAAACAGACAAGATATTCGGAGATACGGAGGCTATAGCAAAATGGGAACCCCATGGGATTATCACATATAGCTATCTTTCTTTGTATAAATATTTCTTATTTTCATGACACTGTCCTCTTACTAGGATGTTTGTCTCTTTTGTACAAAATACTTATTCAAAGTAAATACAAAGATATCTCTTTAAAGTACAGAAAACTATTTGTCCTTTTCTTTTACACTTGTGTTTTATTTGCAAAAACATCCAATGATTCATTAATGAACATATGCATTTGAACATAATTACTGTTTACAAATAAACAAAATGGAAAAGAACAATTACTGACAGGTTGAAAGAATAGGAAGATATCTTCAAACTATTAATCCCCAGTGGAGACTATCCAGTTTCTCCAAAATTCCCCAGCAAGTTGTTTTAAAACCTGAAAATCAATCGGATAACGACTAATTTCTGTTTCTCCATAACCTGGGATAATTCCCCAGTAGAGTGGCAGGTGACCGAAACTCTTGAACTTTTTCCAAACAGGAATAGGCTTTTTCCCTCAGAGTTTTCATTGCTCCCCAACAGAATGAAGATTCCCATTATTTATCCCCAGTAGAAGTCATCAAAATTCTTCGGATTCCCCAAGCAGATTCCTCAAGCAGTACATCACATTACTCTCACAACAGAATTTTTTTCAATACTCCAACTTCAAGACATGAAGAATCCACATATCCTCAGCAATCAAGGATTTATTTTCCTCAGCAATACAACAAATCAGCTTACATGCGCATACATTACATCCATATATCATAAACATTGATAAAATACATATATTGCATCATACATTTCATGAATCATAACTTTGTGCTTCAGCCAACATTTTACCCTTTTCAGGATAAGATTAACAGCTACCATTAACAGATTCAAAGATTCTAGATACAATACAGATACACTCCAGACACGAAAGTCTTCCTGTTACTCATTCAGATTCTAGTTCAGATACAGTACGGATACGCTCTGGACACAGTTGCCATTCTGTCACTCATTCAGACTTTAACTTCAAGATACAGTCCAGATACACTCCAAATACGGATGCCATTCTGATACTCATTCAGACCTCAACTTCAAGATACAGTCCAGATACGCTCCAGACACGGTATTCATTCTGTCACTAATTCAGATTCCAAGTTCATGATACAGTTCAGATACGCTCTAGACACGATTGCCATTTTGTTACTCATTCAGACCTCAACTTCAAGATACAATCCAGATACGCTCCAGACACGGTAGTCATTCTGTCACTTATTCAGATTCATCTTTTAGATACAGTTCAGATACGCTCTAGACGCGGAAGCCATTCTGTTACTCATTCAGATTCAAGTACAGATACAGCTCGGATACGCTCCAGACACGAACGCTATTCTATTGCTCATACAGATTTAGTCTCCGATTACAGTTCAGATATGTTCCAGATACAGACACCATTCTGATACTCATTCTTTTGACTTAAAACTTACAATTCAACAAACATTCTTGGATGGCATCTACAAGTCCATCTCCAAATGGCATCTTCAAGCCCATTCCCTTAACTACACTTTGTCGAGTGCAAATTTATGGGCACTCAAGTGTCCAATCTTCTTTTACCTTCGAGTCACGAACGACAAAGCTCGCCAATCTAACTCTTCAGGTTTAAGAAGATTCAACAGGGGCAACTGTTGTACCCCAAAATTTTCCCTCTCATTTATCAAGACTTTTCTCACAAGACTTCTTTGACTCAAGACAAGATAGGGTTTGGTGAGCTCAAGACACCTCATCTTGCACTAATAACCCAAAATTAGGGTTTGAGTTTGCACAAAGATTTTTGGACCACTAATGCTTCATGTGACTTTCATACATCATTTTGGACCCCTAATATTGCTCATGATAAGTTTCAAGCCTTGAACCACATTTCTGATCAGTCAATTGGACAATTGACTTAAAAATCAGCTGTATCGGAGAAAAAGTCAACTATGGCCAATTTACAGTCAAACTTCATAATTTTTTATCCACATCAACATTTTAGACTCATATGTACCATTTGATCAAGTTTGGATCACAACTCCTCAAGAAATTTGATCAAATCATCAAAAGGGCAAAATGGTCAAAATTAGGATTTTTGATTGAGAAAGGGCAATTTCTGATTTTTAACCTAGCCAATGGCCAATTGAGTTCAAGAATGATTTCAAGGATTCAATGGCATCATCTTGACCTAATTACATGGTTCAAAAGATCTCAAGTTCATTGGATTGACAGATGAAATTTACAGTCAACTGATCAAAAGTCAACTGTATACTGAAAAGTCAAACTTTGACTTTTTGGTCAAAATCAAGTACCAAGGGTCATAATTCATCAAGATATGTCAAAATATGAAACTTGTTCACCAAGAAACTCAAATTTGAAAATTAGGGTTTTAATTTGAAAATTTTCATAACTTGGAATTTTTTTAAGTATAAAAATTTTCTTATTTTTTCCCAACTTTTCACCACTTTTTCACCATGATGCATTTTGATTCAAGAAAAGTTCCCATCATGAAAGTTGTAGTCCTCCATGAAATCTACAACTTTGCTTCACAAACGTTTCCCTAAAGATGCTAGGATCTCAAGTTATAAATTTGTGAATACATGCTCATGAACTAAATAACTTAGTGAAATTTTGTCCTAATTTAGGCAGGTTTTGGACCCAACTTCATGGCAATTTTTCACCTAGTTCCAAGAGGTATATCAAATTTCATTTCAAATATGGATTATAGAGAACATTGCACACTTTCCAAAATGTCCAAGAACTCTCCAAGATCATTTTTGAGTAGGGAGAATCGAAGAGAGGAAGTTGGCATTTTCTCACTTTTTGTTCAAGTCATTTTCACATAGCATCAAGTTACAAATCAAACAAATGCTAGTTATATCTTGCTTTACAGGTCCTAAGCTTGCTATACACTCCTTAATTAAATGCATACTCAGTTAACAAAGTCTTTATCCTTGCTTTTGAAGCTTTACACAAGATGTATTTCCATTTTGGGCAAAAAGGCTACATTGTCATTTTCATAAAGATGAACTTTTGCAACTTTGTCAACTTGGAGCATTGGACTTGTCCCCTTGGTACAAGTAAACTCTACAGCTCTCAAGAAAATTGTACAAGCTCATTTCAGCCCTCAAGCAAGCTGGTACAAGCATGTGGGATTGGTCTTGTCAACTTTACTTCGAATGCAAGAAAAGTTGCAAAAAGGGCTAGAGCTTGCACAGCTAGTAAGGGCTGACTTTGGATCACTTCTCTACTAATATGCAAACATTGTACAAGGAATAATACGCTTGGCTTGCACCTAGAACACTCTGAAACTCAAAAACACCACAAAACTGCCCAAGCTCACAGTTTTTTACAAAAGCACAACCAACTCTCATTTGGCTCGTGCGTTTTGTGTTTAATCAATTCAAACATCTTATTCACTTGATACCTAGCCAATCCAAGCAATCACCCGGGTTCTGTAACCTCTGTTTCAGCATCTGCCATTTTCAACTTGGAAGCTTGCAGTTGGACTTGGTCAGGGAGTTCCAGCCATCCTCAAAGCAAGATAAACATTGGAATAACTTCAGGGAAGTTCAAGGAAGCTCAAACAATCATCAGGCCTCCATCAAAGTCTCTATATTGCCCTACTCGATTCCAGCTGAAGGAGGTATTTTCTTAAACTCTATCTCTTTATATAGGCAACTTCAAGCCACAATTTGTGAAGGAAAAATGTAGTCCTTATCATAACGAAGTTGTACATACCATTACTATGCATTTATATTACTTGTGCTAAGAGAATTTGAAGATTGAAAACTCTAAAAAAATTAGGTCACGAATTAGGGATTCCAAAATTCTCTTTGATCTTTAATAGTTAGGTTACATAATTTATATGGTTGGAATCGTGAGCTCAAATGCCATATTTTTCATGTTATAAATTTTTGCTTTTATGCAAGCATAAGCAAGATACGGGTTTGTACTAGAAGCGTGAAGAAGAGAACGAAGGACAGGGATGAAGTCTGGTTCTGGGCTTTTTGGTGCCTTGGCCTTTTTGTTTTTGCTATTTGCACCCCCCTGACTTGCTACTGCACCCCCCTGACTTAACTATTTTATATTTTTGTATTTTTTATATTTTCATATTTAATAATTTTGTTTATTTTTTCTGAATGATAAAAAATCCAAAAAATAATTTCTTTATTTTTACACTTTTATTTTATTTTTTTAAATTATTTTTTCACATAAAAAAATTAATTTATTTGAATAAGATAGAATTTATTTTTCTTAAATAACTTGTAAATATAATTAAAAATACTTAATATTTTTATTATACATTTTATACTCATAAATACTTATTTTCTACACATACTTAATTTTTAATATTTAAACATAATATTATTTATTATTTTTTATATAAAAAATATACAAGTTAATAAATATAGAATATTATTTTCTTTTAATTAAAAACTAAGGTTTAAGCCCCTTCCAAAAATAAATATGATTTTTTTTCCTTTTTTAGGTTTAAATTACATATTGTTCATACAAAAACAAGACATAAAAAATCTTTTCTTTTACATACATATTGCATTGCATTTTAAATATTTGTCTTATACTTATTTAATTCGCACATATTCGATTTGGTTGTAATAATATATTTAGCTTTATATTTGTGCAAATCCCCCATTCAAACTTGTATCCCCCCCTCTGTTGGCTGAAGATTTTGATGATACAGTTCGAAACGAAGCAAGTTGGATGTTTCGTTGGGATAAAGCAAGATGTCATGGTTCGAAATGGTAGAAGCAGTGCTTCAAATGAACATGTCAAAACTCAGAGTTTCGAGTGACAGTTGTGAAGATGTAGTTAAAAGAAGCCTCGAAGTGGTAATGAGCCTGTGTTTAAGAAAGGAGTTCGAAGCGAAGAGTGCCAAACATTTGAAATTCAAACGCAAGCGGGATGTTCGAAATTTGAAATATACGCGCTGGAGCATTCGAAGACACGTGGAAGCTAGAGAGGGGCAGTGCTCTGCATGTTCTGAACGTGGCAGAATCTTATAGGCAAGACCGTTATGGTCGAAGTAGTATAAATAGAGGTCTTAGCGTTAGGATTTCGTGTGTCATATCTATTGTACAAAATTCAGTAAACATTCAAAATACCACATGGCTAGGGAAACGAATGCTCGAACAATGTACGTATGATAACACCAAATATTTATGATTCAGCAAAAAACTCTATCATTTCCAGTTTATCTTCTATCTTCATGTCAATATCATTCAAAAGCCTTTACATTAAAGTATTTTCATTCGAAGTCTTTTACTGATTTCTTGCATTTAAACGCTTTCTTTCTATTTCAAATCCTTTACATTTCAGAAACGTTTGTATATTTCATGCTTTTATCTTCATGCTTTTGTCATTCGAATACCTTTTCATTCAAAGTCTTTTACTGATTTCTTGCATTTAAATGCTTTCTTTCTATTTCGAATACTTTACCCTTTCAGAAACTCTTTTACATTACATGCTTTTACACTTCAAAATTATTTATTTGTTTCTTGCAGTTTTACATTTCTTTACAATCGAATCTTTATTCATGCAATTTAGTTTCGTACGTTTTTACTTGATCATGTCATTAGATCTTTTAATATGGTAATCGAAGTAAGTTAAACGCATACACAACATTCTAAATACCAACCATGAATATCGGTTCTACAATGAGAATTATCCAAATGACCAATACACCATAGGATCAATCTAGTCGATCCTGCGAGATACCAGAGAGATTAAATAACAGTTGTTGTACCCCAAAATTTGCCCTCCCATATTCTTCAAGAAAATGCCAAGTCAAGCTTCAAAATTCCCCAAGGGTTGCACAGTTCAAGAGCCTCCTAAACAGTCAAAATTAGGGTTTTTGTTCTGATCAAGAAAATGAAGTTTCCAAGGGTCCAATCAAGTCCCACATGCCTATAAATATGGTCAAGCATCCTCATACAAAGTTTCAAGACTTTCAGCACAAAATTGCACAATCAAAACCCTAATTGCACTACAGTCAACTGTAGGGGCAAAATGGTCATTTGGCAGCCAAAAGTTCAAATTTTTGGTCAACATCTCATTTTGAAGCCACAAACATCCTTTTATCAATGCTTGATCATGATTATCAAAGCTTGGCTCAAAAATCATCAAGATGCAAAAGTTTCCTTATTTGGACAGTTGAAAAAGTCCACTGTAAATTGACCAGGGCATAACTTTCACATGGATTATCAGAAAAATTCCATCCAAAGCTCATTTTGAAGAGAAAGACATTTCCAACAACTCCTCTTCACACTTCAAGTCCAAGAAATGCTCTCACAAAAAGTTATCAATTTCAACATTATAGGTCATTTTCAAAAGTCATCAAAAAGGGACTTTAAGTCAAAGGCCATAACTTGAGATTGGTAAATCCAAATGACATGGGACCAAAGGAATTCGTTAGAGGACTCAAAGACCTTTCCAAAATGTCCAAGAACATGAGCAAAGCTTAAAAATTGAGCAAGTTATGCCTTGTGGAAGTTGGGAAAGTTTTGGATATTTTGAAAAGTCAACATTGATTCAAATGACCTAAAATTGCTAATGGGCCTCTTTTTCTTCCACAATTCATCATCCAAGACATGCACACGACCATTTGGCCCAAAGGGAAGTTTTTTATTATTTTTATTTATTTATTTGAATTTTTTATTACAATTAATTCATTTAAACTAAATAAAATATGAAAAAATACTAAACTAATGAAATCAAATCTTTTTGTGCAGAAAATACTCTCATTGGACACTCAAGATTCGTGCATAATCATTTTTGGAAGGTTTTGTCATGATTTGATATCAAATTGCATGAAAAAGATTGAAAAACTAATGCCATAAAAATCAAATATTGCACAATCAATTCAAGGATTCTTTGATCAAGTTTTCAACCCTAAATCATTCATACATATACAAGCAAGCTAACCCTCGTGCCTTTAGACTGCAAGCTGCGCCAGACATAGAAAAGAAAACTTGAGTTTTTGGTTGAAAAATTGAAAACTGAAAACAGGGATAGAGGACGATTCAAGGCAAGATTTTTATCTCATTAGCTTCCTGAGGCTTCAAGGAGAGTTTTCCAATCTAAATCAATCATTCTAACGCCCTAAATTGGTAACACGACCTCACCCTGTACAGAAAATATTTGAAACTCTTGCATCTCGATTCATACACTTTTCATAATTTTTGATGCTTGATTTGTGTTCATTATAAGATTCTGAAGCTAACCACATAAATTAATTGCGTTTTCATGCGATATACATGATTCTACCATTGATGCAGGCTAGGTTTTCTTGAATTCCAAATTAGGGGTTTCTTGATACTGTTAAATTAGGGGACCTCAATGCCATGACCATGTTCAGCGCGCTTGGACGAAGAGAATAGCATTCTCGCGCTTAATTTATATACCCAGATGGCTTAATCGCTATTATGGAATGTGGCTTATTTTGAGGGGGTTCAAAACCCCCGTTAACCGTTTTCTATTTTTTCAGGAAAACAAAACAATGAAGAAGACGATGTAGTGGCAAACGCTGATTGGTTCGTTCAAAAATTCGCGCCAGAATTCCATTAATCCATATTCTTGCTTATGTTATTTGTGCGTTATTTAATATACAAAGTGCGTTGGATGGCTCAGTGGTGAAGCATGGCATTGGTAAACCATAGGACCTGGGTTCGAGTCCCAGGTCCCCACCCCCTTTCATATTTTTCTTCATTTAATATTCATATGCAGTTTCAACATAGTGGACCACCGTACGCCTTCAAAATCAAGCCGTTCGCTTGGCCAATGAGATCAATCAAAGGGTCACGATCTGGGGAGCATGGTACACATGAGTCAATGCTTGGGTACACTAGTGGAAAAGTCAGCCAGGCCTGAAGCTCAGTGGGCCTAAATTGCTAAAGATTTACCTCACAGCTGGGGACAACACCCCCCTGAGGTTTGCAATATTTTTCTTTTTTATTCTTTTGTTATTTTCAATTATTATTCTTTTTTAATTAATTCTATTAATTCAATTATTTTCATAATATATAAAAAACACCAAAAAAAATCAGAAAAGAGAAAAATTAATAAATATTTTTATTTTAGTATTTTTTTGTAAATAAATTGCATTATTTAATTTTAGTTATTAAATTAGGTTTAATTGTAATATTTTCTTAATTAATTTAAAATTGGTAGAACTAGGGTTTAATTAATTTTTTATCCCTTTTTTCTTTTCTTTCATAATAATTAAATATTTTCTATTATTTATTTTTGTAATTAAATTGCATGTAAAATAATTAGGGTTAATTTTAGGTTAAATTTTAATATGTTTTCATAATAAAATAAAAATTGTAGAATTAGGCTTAATTGCATTAAATTCTCCTAAATACCAAAAAATACCAAAAACAATTCCTTTTCTTTTTTATTTTAATTAATTTAATCATTTAAGCTAATTTTGCAAAAAAAAAGGGTCCAACGCCCTCGTTTCAACTTTAATTCCAATTCGCATATTTATTCTTTATAATATTTATGTATCTCTCCCAAGGCCATGTAACATCTTTTATTTGTCGCACTTTTAATTCTTTATTTTTCTGTCAAATCGGGTTCTGGAAATTTTGGCGATGTGGACCCGCGCCTTTTGTAATAGTTTAGAATCTTTACCTTTTCTCGCACTTTTAACTGTTAATCAAGGCATGCAAGAATGAATGGGCAAAAATAAAAAACAAACGCTAGATCACCAATAACATAACAAGATAAAATATCTGAAAACGACACACAAATCACACACCACCCCTAGGGTACGCCTCACTGTTGCCTTGCCTCGAAAGGTGATCGTCGAGTAGAGGATGTCTTAGTAAGTCCTCATGATCCGGGAACCTGGCATGAGGGTAGCTTCTAAGGTATCTTCCTATTGCTCTGGTGATCACCATGTCCCGAACCTCGAATTGACCCGAACACCTCCAACGGTGGTGCTACCTACCTCTCAATGGTGGGATGGCACTACTTTAAAGGACATTTACACAGACGAATTCCTTAGGGTAGGTAGACGACTCTAGATACTTGCTCTAATTTCAAAACAAATCAAAAATACTTTTCACACCAACACATTTTCAAAAAGCTTTCGAAAGCAATTTTTCAAACACTCTTGAGGACCGATACAAGAGTCGAACTGGAATTTTCAAAGAAACTTTTTAAAACCCACAGTTGAAAAGAAAACAAACCATTTTTGAAAACACAAGTGAGCTAGTATCTAAGAGCCCATGGATAACCATGGATAGAAAGGGTGCTAACACCTTCCCTTTCTATAACCTACCTCCCGAACCGAGAGCCATCTCTTTAAGGAATTTTTCTGTGCTTTTGTCCTTTCCATTTGGAGAAAATAAAAGACGGTGGCGACTCTTGCTTCCGCGACATTTCGCGAACCAGCGTTAAACAGTCAGTTCCAGATCCACCGATCACAGAACTGGCGACTCTGCTGGGGACTTAAACTTAAAGTGAGGTATACCTTAGGGTTAATTCATAACTGTGTTTTCAATTGTATTGATTTGTTTGCTTTAAATTGTGGGTTGCTTGGGAGTTCTATAGATCCTAACCCGGATCTGGGGGATACCTTCTTAGAAAGTAGCAACAAGGCTGTGAGGGAACTGTGCGGGGTATACCGACATGGTTGAAACAGTCTGCTACGTTGATGTGGCACTTTGGTGTGTACCGGTAACCCTTGAGTTCAGTCAAGGAGAGTACGGGGCCTCCGCGTGGTGTCGTGAAGCATCAACAAACCTTAGGAACCTTAATTGAACTATCTTGGCCTCTTTAGGGTAGTGAGATAACTGACTTTGGTGCAGTCCGAGGTTGGTTGATACTCGATACTACACTCAATTGAGGGTTGCTTTCCTGGAATATTTCAGTCGCCAGTTCAGTGGCTAAATCGAAACGATGAACAATGAAAGTAATCCCGTGATATTGGGACCCTTAAAACCCGGTTACTTCTAATAGGACAGGTTGAGCCCACCAACTTCAAGAGGGTACTACCCAGACCCCATGCTGGCCTTAAACCCTAAGGGCTTGTCTTGTGTGCCTTGTGTGCCTTACATGTTTGTCTTTGTAAATATCTGTGGTGTGTTTAATCATAGCATCATGACATCATCCAGCATCATATGCATTGACTAACCATTTCAGGGGTTCGAATTTTCATCTTTGTTCTTGTTTTGTAGGACATGGAAACCGTTCGTAGAAAGACAATTCAAATCAGTCTTGTAAGGATCCCTCCTCAGCTTAAGGAGCTTATATCCAGGATTCCCGAGAACTCTTCATTCAGTGAAAGACATGGAAGCCTCATCAGCTTGGTCAATACCAACATTGAGGAAGATATGATAAAGGTCCTGTTCCAGTTCTTTGACCCTCTGCATCACTGTTTCACCTTCTTGGACTATCAGCTGGTACCTACATTGGAGGAGTTCTCCCGGCTCCTGAAGATCCCTATCCTTGATCAGCTACCCTACAACGGTACGGAAAAGGAACCCAAGCTTGAAGAGATTGCTAAAGCCTTGCACCTACAGTCATCTGACCTCAAGGGACATTGGGAAGTTAGAAGTGGTATCAAAGGGTTCTTAGCCAGGTTTCTGTTTGAAAAGGCCCATGAATGTTGGAACTCCCTTGACTTGCAAGCTTTTGAAGAAGTGGTGGCCCTCCTTGTCTATGGTTTGGTGTTGTTCCCTAACCCAGATCAGCTTATAGATATCAGTGCTGTCCAGATCTTTATGTCCAGGAATCCTATACCTACGTTGCTGGGAGACATCCTTCACTCATGTTACACTCGAACCATGAGAAAAAGAGGTGTCCTTATGTGTTGCACTCCCCTCCTGGGAAGGTGGTTTATTTCGCACCTTCCACAATCAGTCTTGAAGAATGAGCGGGGTTTGAGATGGTCACAACGGTTGATGACTCTTACACATGCGGATATACATTGGTGCCCTAGGTCCAGAGAGGATGTCACTATCATTGATCGTTGCGGGGAGTACCCTAATGTTCCTTTACTTGGAATCAGAGGAGGTATTACTTACAGCCCATGCCTGGCTTGGAGACAGTTTGGTTATGCTCGGAGGGATGGTCCTCATGACATGTTAATTCCTGACATAGTTTTTGACTTCGACAACGATACTCAAGGACTTCACCAGAGATTTATCAGAGCCTGGAGGATGCCAAGTAGGATAGACAGCAAGACACTGGGGCACAGGAACTCCATCCCGTTGGAACCTTATCTCAAGTGGGTACGCGCCCGCTCCCAGAAGTTGGTAATGCCTTATCCTCATATGCTCCCAGTAATCAAAGAGCCAGTCTTGGAAGGAGAAGTGTCCTACACTATTCAGCACCCTGATATGCCCACATCCTGGGAAGAGATGCAGAAAAGCTGGATCCAGCTTAAGGAAGAACGGAATTCTCTTGAGACCAGTCTACATGCCAGTGAAAAGAAGGTCTTGGAGCTCACCCGCCTGTTGCATGAGGAGAGGACTCTCAACACTTACATAGCTCCAAAGAGGATGCGTAGTATATTTTGGGATTGATTTGCTTTTGTATTATTTTGCCCATGAGGCTTTGATGTATTGAACAATTACTTCCTTAATGATAACGTGTGCTCTTTTTTGTCTACAACAAATTTGAACTTTCGAACCCTTGAATGCATTGCATAAACACATCTCATTCATCATGTGCATAGCAGGTTTTCTTCTTTTCAGGTTGCTTACCGTTCTTCGCTGTTTATTTCAGCATCATGAATCCTGACTCATCATCAACTGAGACATCCATCAAAGCTCTTCAGGCGCAGAATGCGCAATTTCAGGAATTAATCAAGGGTTTGGCTCAAGGCCAAGAAGAGCTGAAAGCTTTGCTCCTGAAGAAGGAGAAGAAGAAGAAGAGAAGAACTGTTCTGTTTAGCTCAGGCCGAAGGTTTGGCAATACTTTGCAGAATGAAGAGGCTGGTTCTTCCATTGGAAAGAGTGCTCCTCAAGCAGAAAAAGGTCCTAGTCCGGTAGTCTCTGACAACGAGACTGATTTTGATGAAGAACAGTATCCTCCTGCAGAAGACAGATACAAGCAACTGGAGGATAGGTTGAATGCTATGGAGATCCAACAGGTACCTGGGCTGGATTTTGGAGATTTGGGTTTGTCTACCGGTGTGATTATTCCTCATAAGTTCAAAGCACCATCTTTCGCTAAGTACGACGGGGCGTCTTGTCCCAAGCTACATCTCAGGTCCTATGTTCGGAAGATTCAACCGTACTCAGCGGATAAAAATTTGTGGATCCACTTCTTCCAGGAGAGTCTTTCAGGGACTCATCTCGAATGGTTATATCAGCTGGATGGGACCAAGGTTCGTAACTGGGAGGAGTTGGCTACTGCTTTCTATAAGCAGTATCAATATAATGCCGACCTTGCCCCTACACGTACCCAGCTCCAGGGTATGTCGTTAGGTTCAAGTGAAGGTTTTAAAGAGTACGCTCAGAAGTGGAGGGATCTGGCTGGCAGGGTGCAGCCTCCGTTGACTGATCGGGAGTTGGTAGACATGTTCTTGGGGACCCTATCTGGGCCATTTTTCAACCATCTTATCGGGAATTCGTCTGCAGGGTTCACTGATCTGATTCTGACTGGAGAGAGAATTGAGGCTGGGTTGAAGTCTGGTAAGATTCCAAAGAGCGCATCTACAAGTTCTGAGAAGAAACCCTTCAAGAAAGAGGCCAGTGTGGTGTATGGGCCTAGAAGGCAAGACAAACCAGAGCGCCGCCAATCTGTCAACGCGTTGGTGATTACGAAGCCTGCAGCCACTCCTCGGCAAACTAACCAACCAAGGGCTGAGATACCCAGAAGGGAATTCACCCGTTTGAGTATGACCTTGTCGCAGATCTTACCACAGTTGCTCTCAACCAACTTAGTAACCGTCAGAGAGGCTCCGAAGTTTGCAAATACTACATCTCCTAAATACAACCCAAATGCCCGCTGTGCTTATCACTCCGATAGCCCGGGGCATGCCACTGATGACTGTTGGGCATTAAGGAATAAGGTGCAAGACCTTATCGACGCGAAGGAGATACAGTTTGAAGCGCTTGAGAGGCCGAATGTGGTTACCGCTCCTATGCCTCAGCATGGGATAAATGCTGTTGATGAAGATGTTTACGCTGTTTCCGTGGATGATCTAGCCACTCCTCTGAAGACTGTCAAGAGGAACCTGCTGCTGGCCGGTTTATTTCTGAGTTGCAGTGAGGGTTGCCTGTTCTGTGCTGTTTCCCTATCTGGTTGTCCCTTGCTGAAGTTAGGCATCCAAAGCCTAATGGATAGCAAGGAGATTCTGTTCAAGAAGTCTGCTATTCAGTTGGTTCCGGTAGAAGAAGTTTCTGTGGTTACCATCTTCAATAATCCGATCAAGGCTCTCCCGAAGAAGCCTGTTCAAATCATGACTGTCGCACCTGTTGTTATCACTATTCCGGGGCCTCTTCCCTACGTATCTGATAAAGCTGTCCCCTGGCACTATGGGGTAGATGTGTATGTGAATGGGATCAAACAAGAATTCAACACTGGCGCCAGTATCTGTGATATCACTGGCCCAGCCAAGGTTACCCGCAGTGGCAGGCTCTTCTCGCCTGACATTGCACCGCCCGCTACTCGAAGACCCCTCCTCATAACACCTACAAGTGTACCTGTTCCTGTTGCTGATCAAGTTGTTTCCCCTGCTGCCGAGTCATCCAATGCTCGGGGCAAAGGGATTGAAGTTGAGCATGCCCGGATGGAGGCACCGATACCTGTAACTGCTGAAGCCTCCCAACAAGAAATGGAGGAGATTCTAAAGATAATAAAGAAGAGTGACTTCAATGTTGTGGAACAGCTGGGGCACACGCCCTCCAAGATCTCCATGCTCTCTTTATTGCTGTGCTCCGAGGCCCATGCTAAGGCCTTGATCTCGTTCCTCAAGACGGCCCATGTGCCACAGGAGACATCTGCAGTCCAGTTCACTGATTGCGTAGCAAATCTGACAGCAGACAATGGCTTGTGTTTCTCAGATGCTGACCTGACTGCGAAGGGAAGAGACCACAATGATGCCCTGCATGTCTCTATCGAATGTAGGGGCACTACTCTGGCACATGTATTGGTGGATACTGGTTCGTCCTTGAATGTGCTACCCAAGAAGGCTTTAGACCGTTTAGATTGTGAAGGCCTGGAACTGAAACCCAGCAATATCATCGTCAGGGCCTTTGACGGTTCAAAAAGGATGGTTCATGGAGAGGTTGACATTCCCATTCGTGTGGGTTCTCAGGTGTTTGACTCTACATTTTATGTGATGGATATCCGTCCATCGTACTCTTGTCTACTGAGTCGACCTTGGATCCATAAAGCTGGGGCAGTGACCTCTACCTTGCACCAGAAGCTGAAATACCCTGTCAGAGGGAAGATCGTCACTGTGCAAGGAGAGGAGGAGTACATGGTGAGCCATCTGAATTCCTTCAGATACATTGAGATGGACGGGGAGTTTATTGAAACCCCCTTTCAGCATTTCGAGGAGGTGCTTCCAATTTCAGCGGCAGCAGAAACAGCAATAGAAGAGAATGTTCCTTTGAAGATGGCTTCCCTGAAGGAGGCCCGGGCTGTGGTTCAAAAAGGTGAATGTGCTAACTGGGGCAGGCTTCCAGACTTTACACAGAAAACTGACAAATTTGGGCTGGGTTTTACTGCAGAGGGTCAGAAAGCTATGCGGAAGGCGAAGACCAGAAGACCTCCTGTGTTCATTACAAATCCAGGAGTGAATGCTTTTGGGGAAGACAATGAAGTGGATGAAGCAGAATTCAATAGCTGGATCTACCCGACAACCGAAGGCGGATTGACCAATTGGATCGTCAAGGACCATACTCCTGTTACTTTTGTTACGCAGTAATAAACTTCCTTGTTTTGTTATTTTGTAATAAACAATAATAAACTCTATGGCCCAGTGTCTTACCCGAGGCACCGTGGTTCTATTTGTGAGGGCATATAAATTGTCATTTCATATATCATAAATGAAAATCTTGGACGTTTCTCGCATTGCAAACCTTATGCTCCTTTCCTGTCTTTCTTTCCTTTACATATATTTCAAAACAGCTGTATTTACACACACACTCACTCATACAGGTTTCAATCCACCCTGGATCTCACTGATAACGACTCTGCTACTGCCAATTATGACTTCGAAAATCCGATCAACTTAGCCGAAGACGAAGGTGAAGATGATTGCGAAGTGCCTGGCGAGCTTGCAAGACTGTTGCTTCAGGAAGAGAGGGCAATTCAACCCCATGAAGAGTCAGTGGAAACAATAAACCTGGGTACTGAGGCAGACAGGAAAGAGGTAAAGATTGGTGCCAACCTAGAGCTCAGCGTGAAGCAACGGTTGACTCAGATGCTGCATGATTATATGGAGATATTTGCCTGGTCCTACGAAGACATGCCCGGGTTGGATACCGATATTGTGGTCCATCACTTGCCAACTAAGGGAGATTGCCCTCCGGTTAAGCAAAAGGTCCGCCGTATGCGTCCAGAGATGTCTGAGAAGATCAAAGCCGAGGTTATGAAGCAGTTTGATGCCGGGTTCCTTGCAGTGACTTCTTACCCTCAGTGGGTTGCTAATGTGGTGCCGGTACCTAAGAAGGACGGTAAGGTCAGAATGTGTGTCGACTACAGGGATCTGAACAGGGCCAGCCCCAAGGATGACTTCCCCCTACCTCACATTGATGTCCTTGTTGATAATACAGCTCAGCACAAGGTATTCTCTTTCATGGATGGCTTTTCAGGTTACAATCAGATCAAGATGGCACCTGAAGACATGGAAAAGACTACATTTGTTACTCAGTGGGGCACCTTCTGCTACAAGGTCATGCCTTTTGGACTAAAGAACGCTGGGGCAACCTACCAACGTGCCATGGTTGCTTTATTTCATGATATGATCCATCATGAGATAGAAGTGTATGTTGACGACATGATCGCAAGGTCCCAAACTGAGGAAGAGCACCTAGATCATCTACAGAAATTGTTTGACCGGTTGAAACTATACAAGCTAAGGTTGAACCCGAACAAGTGCACCTTCGGGGTCAGATCTGGGAAATTGCTAGGCTTCGTTGTAAGTGATAAGGGTATTCAAGTGGACCCGGCTAAGGTCAAAGCTATTCAAGAGATGCCAGTTCCTAAGACAGAAAAAGAAGTCAGAGGCTTTTTAGGACGCCTGAATTACATTGCTCGATTCATCTCACATCTGACTGCTACCTGTGAGCCAATCTTCAAGCTGCTGAAGAAAGATCAGGTAGTACGTTGGAACGATGAATGTCAGGCTGCTTTCGACAGAATCAAAGAGTATCTCCAAGAACCACCTATCCTTATGCCACCGGTTGAAGGGAGACCTCTGATACTATATCTAACAGTGCTTGACAACTCAATGGGGTGTGTGCTGGGGAAGCATGACGAGTCTGGCCGAAAAGAGCATACCATTTATTACCTTAGCAAAAAGTTTACCGACTGTGAGACCCGATACTCACTGCTCGAGAAAACTTGCTGCGCTTTGGTATGGGCTGCTCGCCGGCTGAGACAGTATATGCTGACTCACACTACCTTGTTGATCTCAAAGATGGATCCGATAAAGTACATATTCGAAAAGCCTGCTCTGTCTGGGAGAATAGCAAGATGGCAAATGATCTTGACGGAATACGACATTCAGTATACAACCCAGAAAGCCATCAAGGGAAGTGTATTGGCAGACCACTTGGCACATCAGGCCGTAGATGACTATCAATCAATGAACTTCGAGTTTCCAGATGAAAGCATCATGATAGTAACGGATTGTGAAGTACCTGGACCGGATGAAGGACCTGAGGAAGGATCCCGATGGTCTATGCACTTTGACGGAGCCTCCAATGCTTTGGGTAACGGTATCGGCGCTATAATCATATCACCACAAGGCACTCATACTCCGCTCACTGCCCGGCTATGTTTCAACTGTACCAACAACATGGCAGAGTATGAGGCGTGCATCATGGGTCTTCAAGCTGCGATCGACCTAAGGATTAAGTTTCTGAGTGTCTTCGGAGATTCCGCTCTTGTGATCAATCAGATCAAAGGAGAGTGGGATACGAAACATCCGAATCTTATTCCTTACAGAGAATGTGTGTTGACCTTGATCCCCCACTTCACGAAGATAACCTTTGAACACTTTCCGAGAGAAGAGAATCAACTGGCGGACGCGTTAGCTACAATGGCTTCTATGTTCAAAGTTAAATGGGATAATGAGGCTCCCCGGATCATCATCTGGAAACTGGACGAACCGGCACACTGTTGCGATCTCGAGACTGAATTGGTGACCGAGAAGCCTTGGTACCATGAGGTGAAGAGATATCTGGAAACTCAGGAATACCCTGAAGGTGCCTCTATCAATGATAGGAAGTTCCTGAGAAGATTCACAGCAAAGTTCTTCCTTAGCAACGACATCTTGTACAAGCGAAACCATGATTCAACCTTACTGCGTTGTGTGGATAAGAATGAAGCAGAAAGGATCATGGAAGAGCTACATGAAGGGACCTTTGGTACACATTCCAGTGGACACACTATGGCTAAGAAGATCCTTCGGGCAGGGTATTACTGGTCCACAATGGAAGCTGACTGCTACCAACATTCCAGGACATGCCATAAGTGCCAGATTTATGCAGACAAGGTGCATGTTCCTCCAGTTCCTCTGAATGTTCTGACTGCGCCTTGGCCGTTTGCAATGTGGGGCATAGACATGATCGGTGAGATTAAACCTACGGCATCTAATGGGCATCGCTTCATCCTAGTGGCAATTGATTATTTTACGAAGTGGGTCGAAGCAACATCCTATGCTACGGTAACCAAGACTGTTGTGGCACGGTTCATTCGGCATAATCTGATCTGTCGGTACGGCGTCCAGAAAGAATTTTTACAAACAACGGTACCAATCTGAATAACAAGATGATCGCTGAGCTCTGCGAGCAGTTCAAGATACAACACCACAATTCTTCTCCTTACAGACCGAAGATGAATGGGGCTGTCGAAGCAGCAAATAAGAACATTAAGAAAATCGTGCAGAAGATGACAGTGACTTATAAAGATTGGCACGAGATGTTACCGTTCGCTCTACATGGGTACCGTACCTCAGCCAGGACGTCAACCGGGGCAACTCCTTTCTCTTTGGTTTATGGTATGGAGGCAGTCTTACCGATCGAAGTGCAAATACCCTCTCTCCGGATAATGAAGGATGCAAATCTGAGCGAGGATGATTGGATCCAGACACGACTTGATCAGTTAAACCTTATTGACGAGAAGAGACTTGCTGCTATCTGCCATGGTCAGACGTATCAGAAACGGATGATCAGGGCATTTAACAAAAAGGTCAGACCACAGGAATATCAAGTTGGGGATCTGGTAATCAAGCGAATCATCCTTCCTCAGAGTGATCCAAGGGGCAAATGGACCCCTACGTACGAAGGGCCATTTGTGGTTAAGCATGTGTTCTCAGGAGGAGCCATGATTTTAACCAACATGGACGGTGACGACCTTCCTCACCCCGCTAATGCAGACATAGTAAAAAGATACTACGCATGAAAAAAGACTCGCTAGGCTGACATGCATAGGCAAAAATTAGGGCTTCCCGTCGAACCAAAAGGGTTCGGGCAAAATGAAGGGATGAAACGAAAAAAAATCTGTACACCCGGCAAGTCGAAAACCTGAAAAGGCGGCTTGGGCAAAAATGGGTATCCCGGTGGACTGAAAACCCGAAAGGGCGGTCCAGGCAAAAATTAGGGATAAAGCGTAATACTATGTCTCATTGATCACTCTGCATCCAGAATCCGGTATCTATATCAAGTTCAGACAGCATCGATCAGTCAGCTTCACCTTCAACCAAGGTCATCAAGTGATGAGACGCTCGGAGTTATAAAGGCAATAGTAGAGTTGAAACCCAGTGGGATCATTCATTTCACACAGCTGTTTTATTTTCTTTTGTATAAACTCTTTTGCTCGGCGGCGTTCTCTTACTAGGACGTCAGCCTCTTGTACATAAAACGCCTATTTTACAGGCAAATTCAAAATAAATACAAATACACTTTTCAGTTAAAATTGCCAATTGTTTTTCCCTTTTCTGTTTTGTTTTGCGAAGAACGTCCAAGGTTCAATTTGTGATATATGCATTGACAATAATTTGCTAACTCATGAATATTCGCATACAAAACAAAGGATTAATTACAGGTAACATTAGAAACAGGGGCAATAAAGAGTTGTCTGAGCAATCTAATTGTCCTGTCCTCCAAGGTACCAAGGTAGGTTCAGCTAAAAAACATAACCAGTACATCTTAATTCCCCAGAGAGTAAGTCAGCAAGACAGTACACTCTCCCCAAGCAAAGTTATCAAATCTCAAGGAAGTTGGGTATCCTCCAGTGGATCTCAACATCTCCCCAACAACATATATGTTCTTAACAAGCATCCCCGGTAGTCTTGGTCTAAAGATTGTTCCCCGCCGGCATACCAACATTCAAAGGAATCACTTCCACCGCAGTTCAAAACTTCCCCAGGAGAGTCCAATCCAGTTCCCCGGGAAAGTTGGAATCCATTTCTCCCAAGCAGTAAGCTTATCCCCAGTAGATTCTGGAAGCTTATCCTCGCAGAGCACGAACGCGTCACCCGGCTTTATTCAAAGAGTTATTTCCTTACTAGGATATAACTGGGTTATCCTTAGCCAAAAGCCACGGAAAGAGAGTCCTCGACGAAGTATCCTTATCCCCAGCGAAGTCTATCAACACTTCCAATACGACAAGGGTATCCCCAGCAAGTTATTATCAATAACTCAGCAAAATACCTCTCTCCCTACAGAGTATTGCTTCCCAGCAAGATCATTAGAGTACTTTCCTCCCCACAGAGTAATCCATTCTCCAAGTTTATTCCCCAACGGAGTTATCTTCTCCTACCGGTATTCTTGCAACTATCATCCCCGGCGGGAGCAAAATTTATTCTCCCACATCAGCCCAGGAGTGACTTCCCGGCACCCGTCAAGGATTTACTTTCCTAGACGAAAAAAATACATTCATAAACATCTTCATACATTATAGCATGCATATACACATCATGAACATACAATCTCACGTATTCAGAGAGCATCTCGCATGACATACCACATGACATCGCATACAACTAACGCTTGTCTTTTCAGGACAAAAGTACAACATTGATTACCATCAATGGTCGCAACTAAAGATCCGATTCCTGAATCTTTCCAGGGTGTATCTGTTGATGACCAATTACCAGATCCGATTCCTGTATCTTGCCAGGGTGTGTCTGAAGAGTTCAAGGATCCGATGCCTGAATCTTGCCAGGGTGTATCCGTTGAAGACTAACATTACCAGATCCGATTCCTGTATCTCGCCAGGGTGTGTCTGAAGAGTTCGAGGATCCGATACCTGAATCTTGCCAGGGTGTATCCGTTGAAGACTAACATTACCAGATCCGATTCCTGTATCTTGCCAGGGTGTGTCTGAAGAGTTCGAGGATCCGATACCTGAATCTTGCCAGGGTGTATCCGTTGAAGACTAGCATTACCAGATCCGATTCCTGTATCTTGCCAGGGTGTGTCTGAAGAGTTCGAGGATCCGATACCTGAATCTTGCCAGGGTGTATCCGTTGAAGACTAGCATTACCAGATCCGATTCCTGTATCTTGCCATGGTGTGTCTGAAGAGTTCGAGGATCCGATACCTGAATCTTGCCAGGGTGTATCCGTTGAAGACTAACATTACCAGATCCGATTCCTGTATCTTTCCAGGGTGTGTCTGAAGAGTTCGAGGATCCGATACCTGAATCTTTCCAGGGTGTATCCGTTGAAGACTAACATTACCAGATCCGATTCCTGTATCTCGCCAGGGTGTGTCGGAAGAGTTCGAGGATCTGATACCTGAATCTTGCCAGGGTGTATCCATTGAAGACTAGCATTACCAGATCCGATTCCTGTATCTTGCCAGGGTGTGTCTGAAGAGTTCGAGGATCCGATGCCTGAATCTTGCCAGGGTGTATCCGTTGAAGACTAGCATTACCAGATCCGATTCCTGTATCTTGCCAGGGTGTGTCTGAAGAGTTCGAGGATCCGATACCTGAATCTTGCCAGGGTGTATCCGTTGAAGACTAACATTACCAGATCCGATTCCTGTATCTCGCCAGGGTGTGTCTGAAGAGTTCGAGGATCCGATACCTGAATCTTTCCAGGGTGTATCCGTTGAAGACTAACAGTACCAGATCCGATTCCTGTATCTTGCCAGGGTGTGTCTGAAGAGATCGAGGGTCCGATGCCTGAATCTTGCCAGGGTGTATCCGTTGAAGACTAACATTACCAGACTCGATTCCTGTATCTCGCCAGGGCATGTCTGAAGAGTTTAAAGATTCAGCTCCTGTAACCAGTCAGGACACATCTATACAAAGCATCTGAAAACCAGATCCTGCAACATGTCAGGTACTCATTTTTCTTTTGCAGGTACGCAAGTTCTCGCTAAGGAATCCCTTACGCGATCAACATCCAGATGGCATCTATAAGCCCATCATCCTATTCATCAACCTCTAAATGGCATCTATAAGCCCATTCCATTATCACACTGCTACTATGTGAGCGCAAATTTCTGGGCACTCTAGTGTTCAATCATCTTCCACCCTCGGATTACGAAAGGCACGTCAGCCAATCTGCATCCTCAGGTCTAAGAAGATTGAACAGGGGCAACTGTTGTACCCCAAAATTTGCCCTCCCATATTCTTCAAGAAAATGCCAAGTCAAGCTTCAAAATTCCCCAAGGGTTGCACAGTTAAAAAGCCTCCTAAACAGTCAAAATTAGGGTTTTTGTTCTGATCAAGAAAATGAAGTTTCCAAGGGTCCAATCAAGTCCCACATGCCTATAAATATGGTCAAGCATCCTCATACAAAGTTTCAAGACTTTCAGCACAAAATTGCACAGTCAAAACCCTAATTGCACTACAGTCAACTGTAGGGGCAAAATGGTCATTTGGCAGCCAAAAGTTCAAATTTTTGGTCAACATCTCATTTTGAAGCCACAAACATCATTTGATCAATGCTTGATCATGATTCTCAAAGCTTGGCTCAAAAATCATCAAGATGCAAAAGTTTCCTTATTTGGACAGTTGAAAAAAGTCCACTGTAAATTGACCAGGGCATAACTTTCACATGGATTATCAGAAAAATTCCATCCAAAGCTCATTTTGAAGAGAAAGACATTTCCAACAACTCCTCTTCACACTTCAAGTCCAAGAAATGCTCTCACAAAAAGTTATCAATTTCAACATTATAGGTCATTTTCAAAAGTCAATAAAAAGGGACTTTAAGTCAAAGGCCATAACTTGAGATTGGTAAATCATAATGACATGGGACCAAAGGCATTGGTTAGAGGACTCAAAGACCTTTCCAAAATGTCCAAGAACATGAGCAAAGCTTAAAAATTGAGAAAGTTATGCCTTGTGGAAGTTGGGAAATTTTTGGATATTTTGAAAAGTCAACATTGATTCAAATGACCTAAAATTGCTAACGGGCCTCTTTTTCTTCCACAATTCATCATCCAAGACATGCACACGACCATTTGGCCCAAAGGGAAGTTTTTTATTATTTTTATTTATTTATTTTAATTTTTTATTACAATTAATTCATTTAAACTAAATAAAATATGAAAAAATACTAAACTAATGAAATCAAATCTTTTTGTGCAGAAAATACTCTCATTGGACACTCAAGATTCGTGCATAATCATTTTTCAAAGGTTTTGTCATGATTTGATATCAAATTGCATGAAAAAGATTGAAAAACTAATGCCATAAAAATCAAATATTGCACAATCAATTCAAGGATTCTTTGATCAAGTTTTCAACCCTAAATCATTCATACATATACAAGCAAGCTAACCCTCGTGCCTTTAGACTGCAAGCTGCGCCAGACATAGAAAAGAAAACTTGAGTTTTTGGTTGAAAAATTGAAAACTGAAAACAGGGATAGAGGACGATTCAAGGCAAGATTTTTATCTCATTAGCTTCCTGAGGCTTCAAGGAGAGTTTTCCAATCGAAATCAATCATTCTAACGTCCTAAATTGGTAACACGACCTCACCCTGTACAGAAAATATTTGAAACTCTTGCATCTCGATTCATACACTTTTCATAATTTTTGATGCTTGATTTGTGTTCATTATAAGATTCTGAAGCTAACCACATAAATTAATTGCGTTTTCATGCGATATACATGATTCTACCATTGATGCAGGCTAGGTTTTCTTGAATTCCAAATTAGGGGTTTCTTGATACTGTTAAATTAGGGCACCTCAATGCCATGACCATGTTCAGCGCGCTTGGACGAAGAGAATAGCATTCTCGCGCTTAATTTATATACCCAGATGGCTTAATCGCTATTATGGAATGTGGCTTATTTTGAGGGGGTTCAAAACCCCCGTTAACCGTTTTCTATTTTTTCAGGAAAACAAAACAATGAAGAAGACGATGTAGTGGCAAGCGCTGATTGGTTCGTTCAAAAATTCGCGCCAGAATTCCATTAATCCATATTCTTGCTTATGTTATTTGTGCGTTATTTAATATACAAAGTGCGTTGGATGGCTCAGTGGTGAAGCGTGGCATTGGTAAACCATAGGACCTGGGTTCGAGTCCCAGGTCCCCACCCCCTTTCATATTTTTCTTCATTTAATATTCATATGCAGTTTCAACATAGTGGACCACCGTACGCCTTCAAAATCAAGCCGTTCGCTTGGCCAATGAGATCAATCAAAGGGTCACGATCTGGGGAGCATGGTACACATGAGTCAATGCTTGGGTACACTAGTGGAAAAGTCAGCCAGGCCTGAAGCTCAGTGGGCCTAAATTGCTAAAGATTTACCTCACAGCTGGGGACAACACCCCCCTGAGGTTTGCAATATTTTTCTTTTTTATTCTTTTGTTATTTTCAATTATTATTCTTTTTTAATTAATTCTGTTAATTCAATTATTTTCATAATATATAAAAAACACCAAAAAAAATCAGAAAAGAGAAAAATTAATAAATATTTTTATTTTAGTATTTTTTTGTAAATAAATTGCATTATTTAATTTTAGTTATTAAATTAGGTTTAATTGTAATATTTTCTTAATTAATTTAAAATTGGTAGAAGTAGGGTTTAATTAATTTTTTATCCCTTTTTTCTTTTCTTTTATAATAATTAAATATTTTCTATTATTTATTTTTGTAATTAAATTGCATGTAAAATAATTAGGGTTAATTTTAGGTTAAACTTTAATATGTTTTCATAATAAAATAAAAATTGTAGAATTAGGCTTAATTGCATTAAATTCTCCTAAATACCAAAAAATACCAAAAACAATTCCTTTTCTTTTTTATTTTAATTAATTTAATCATTTAAGCTAATTTTGCAAAAAAAAAAGGGTCCAACGCCCTCGTTTCAACTTTAATTCCAATTCGCATATTTATTCTTTATAATATTTATGTATCTCTCCCAAGGCCATGTAACATCTTTTATTTGTCGCACTTTTAATTCTTTATTTTTCTGTCAAATCGGGTTCTGGAAATTTTGGCGATGTGGACCCGCGCCTTTTGTAATAGTTTAGAATCTTTACCTTTTCTCGCACTTTTAACTGTTAATCAAGGCATGCAAGAATGAATGGGCAAAAATAAAAAAACAAACGCTAGATCACCAATAACATGACAAGATAAAATATCTGAAAATGACACACAAATCACACACCACCCCTAGGGTACGCCTCACTGTTGCCTTGCCTCGAAAGGTGATCGTCGAGTAGAGGATGTCTTAGTAAGTCCTCATGATCCGGGAACCTGGCATGAGGGTAGCTTCTAAGGTATCTTCCTATTGCTCTGGTGATCACCATGTCCCGAACCTCGAATTGACCCGAACACCTCCAACGGTGGTGCTACCTACCTCTCAATGGTGGGATGGCACTACTTTAAAGGACATTTACACAGACGAATTCCTTAGGGTAGGTAGACGACTCTAGATACTTGCTCTAATTTCAAAACAAATCAAAAATACTTTTCACACCAACACATTTTCAAAAAGCTTTCGAAAGCAATTTTTCAAACACTCTTGAGGACCGATACAAGAGTCGAACTGGAATTTTCAAAGAAACTTTTTAAAACCCACAGTTGAAAAGCAAACAAACCATTTTTGAAAACACAAGTGAGCTAGTATCTAAGAGCCCATGGATAACCATGGATAGAAAGGGTGATAACACCTTCCCTTTCTATAACCTACCTCCCGAACCGAGAGCAATCTCTTTAAGGAATTTTTCTGTGCTTTTGTCCTTTCCATTTGGAGAAAATAAAAGACGGTGACGACTCTTGCTTCCGCGACATTTCACGAACCAGCGTTAAACAGTCAGTTCCAGATCCACCGATCACAACAGTCATTAAGATTATTTGATAGTTTGAAGGACTAGTGGTTGTTTACCAGAAATCACTGTAAACAAATTGGCACACCTGATGGGACCGTCATTGGTCATTACGAAATTTAGAACAAAGTAAAAAATTGTTGAGACATAACCATTGTAAAAGTACTTTCTGAGTGATAAGTTCATTGTTATATGAACCTTAGAAGTGGTAGAATAACCAATAGCAACCAACCCTTACCCAGAAGAAAACGTTTAAACAAGATGTCTAATCCAGACAATCAATAAGGGGAACAAAATATCCCACATACAACAGGCACTAATATGTCCGCTTCGATGGAAACATCTAATGTGATCCCTTCGAACATACAGTCTGTTGCATCTTCTACCAGTAGTGTAGCCACTAATGGAACAAGTGGCATGTCAACTAACAGTTCGATCCTAGGAAATACAGGAACCATTGCTTGTCCTGGGGGATTCGTCCCACCATCAGGGACACAAACCCATTTCGCCACCCCACTAACTAGACCACCCGAGTTCGATGCTAACAGACACAAAAATTCCTCATATGGGATGCGAACATCTTTTATGGCGGGTCTGCACACTTCGACATCGAATACGTCACCACAATTAGGGTCTGGGTCTGGGGAAAATCAATTTATGACAAATAACCAAGGTTCAGTGGGTTATAGTGCAATGTCTATCTTAACCACAGAAAATCAGTTGGCCTTTAGGCAATTAATGAATGACAGTAACCATGATATGATAGGGGTATTAGCGCAAACTATGCAGGAGATCTTTGCCCCAATAGTACAAAACATAACTGTGACAAACAGAGAAAATGCGGATAACATGAGTTGAATAGCAGATTTTTTCGCTCCCCCAGAAAGGCGTAGGCAAAATCAGGCGGGAGTTCGAGCAAACGTACCTATCATAGAACAAGTTGCTGACAACCCACCCTATAGACCAACCAGAGAGGGGGTTAATTTGGGGGCAAGGGAACAAAGGTTAGAAGCCCCAATGATTCAAGGCCCACAAAGGGAAATTATGGAACCAGGGGCAAGGATCGAAAGGTTAGAAGTCCCAGAGTTTCGAGAAGAACAACCTAGAGGAGTTGTCATGGTGGGTCGAAATCAAGATGCTGATGCAGTCGTTCACAGAATTCGAAACGATAACATCTTGGCCGAAAATAATTTAACCACCATGATAGAGAGAATCATGGCCCAGAATGGCCTCAACACATGAATTAGAAGGCCAAATTATGCCTCTCCTATATTAGATTACATAATGCATACTGATTTACCAAGGGGATAGAAAGTCCCTAAGTTTACAAAGTTTGCTGGAGATACCAATGAATCAACAGTCGAACACATAGCCAGGTATCTAACCGAAGCGGGAAATATAGCGAATAATGAAGACCTTAGGATCAAATATTTCCCAAGTTCCCTAACTAAGAACGCTTTCACATGGTTCACCACTTTTCCTCTTGGGTCCATAGATACTTGGGCTCTGTTGGAGAGATTATTCCATGAACAGTTCTACATGGGGCAATCTAAAATAAGTCTGAAGGAACTAGCCAATGTCAAGAGGAAGTTTACTAAACCCATAGATGATTATCTGAATAGGTTCAGACTCTTGAAATCTAGATGCTTTACAGTAGTTCCTGAACATGAGTTAGTCGAAATGGCTGCTGGCGGCCTAGATTACTCTATTCGAAAGAAATTAGATACCCAATACTTAAGGGATATGGCTCAATTAGCCGATAGGGTTCGACAAGTCGAAAGGCTAGAGGCCGAAAAGGCCAGAGTTTTTAAAAATAACAAGAAAGAAAGGGTCTCCTATGTTGGAGCTGAGGAAGCAGAAGATTACCCTGAATTCGAAGAGGTCGAAATTGATCTCGCTGAATTAAAACAGGCTCCACCTTACTCTTGTAAGTTATTAGTTCCCACAAAAGGGAAAGAAATTGTTGAAAATGAGAAAAGTGACAAATTCCCAAAGAAGGTTTATACTGTAGTTGTTTAGTTATTGGCATGCATTTTTGGTAAAACCAGGTGTGTGAATGTCATGACTAATGTCATAACATTCTAGTTTATTAGGTACTGATTCATTAGGTACCTTTGCAGAAAAATATTGTCATACAGGTGCTGCTGTTTATAAGTGTGTATCTGAGCATTTTGCAAAAAGATCACATTTACCTAAATCAGTAGACAGGAATTCAGATGTCATAACAAATGTTAAGACATCTTGTTCTGAACTAACAGTTATGCAGTTTGGGTAATTCTGAGTTTTTTCAGGAAAATGACTCAGTCTTTCCAGAACAGAAAATCTCGTGGACTTGGGATTAACCTAGCTCAACCCTAACCTGGTTGATAAAGTCCTGTGACCAAGTCTTAAGGTCAAACGGAACTAACCCTAGCTTTTTAAGGAAACCCTAACTGAAGTTGCAGCTGCTATATATTCAACAGGGCTGCTGTTTGGAATTTATCCCTTTAGACAGAAGATTATTTAGAAGCTGTATAGTTTTAACTATTGTAATCCAAGCAAGTATCATTGTGATAAGTGACTTGGAATAGGTTTTAATTGTAAGGGTTGTGTATCACTCAAAGCTTTGAAGCAAGAGTGTTTTTGTGTCTCTTGACAAAAGCTTTGAAGCAAAGTCAAGTTAGGTTTATGTATCACTCAAAGCTGTGAAGCAAGAGTGTTTGTGTTGCTTGATTAAAAAGCTGTGAAGCATAATCAAGTGTATGTTTTGAAGAGTGTCTTCATCAATTCATTAGTCAAATTGTTTTAAGTATCACTGCTGTGATTGAGGGGGAGTGAGTAGGAACTCAGGTTTAAGTTGTACTTAGATTGAAGTTGGATTGGGTAGGTCTTAAGTGAAGGAGATAAACTGGTTGGTTTATTCCTGAATTAATATCTCTTATAGTGGATTTCCTCCCTGGCTTGGTAGCCCCCAGAGTAGGTGTTGTTGCACACTGAACTGGGTAAACAATTGACTGTGTTCTTTACTGTTTTTGTATTTACTGTCTTATAGAAAGTCAGATACAGTGTCATAACATTGAACGTGACATTAAGTATCTGCAGCCAGAATTTCAATTGGCATCAGAGCAGGCACCCTGCCTGTATTACTGGGTGAGATCTAGGGATATCACTTTCTGGAACTATGGACAAAGAAGGAGTTTTTGGAAATAGACCACCCATTCTGGATGGAACAAATTATGACTACTGGAAACCCCGTATGATTGCCTTCTTAAAATCTCTGGACAAAAAGGCTTGAAGAGCTGCTGACAAAGGATGGAACCATCCCACCATAACTGAGAAAGATGGGACAATCAGTCTGAAGCCTGAGGAAGATTGGAGTAAAGAAGAAGATGAGTTAGCCCTGGGAAATTCCAAAGCTTTAAATGCCTTGTTCAATGGAATTGATAGAAACATTTCCAGACTAGTACATCAATATGAACTGGCCAAGGAAGTTTGGGACACTCTCAAAACTACCCATGAGGGCACTTCCAAAGTAAAAATGTCAAGGATTCAGATGTGGACTACCAAGTTTGAGAATCTAAAAATGATGGAAGATGAAACCATTCATGAGTTTCACATGAACATCTTGGAGATTGCCAACACCTCAGGAGCACTGGGAGAAAAGATGTCAGAAGAAAAATTGGTGAGAAAGATTCTCAGATCCTTGCCTAAAAGATTTGCAATGAAGGTAACTGCCATAGAGGAAGCCCAGGACATCAGCAAGTTGAAAGTGGATGAACTTATTGGGTCTCTTCAGACTTTTAAGATGGGGATCACTGAAAATGGTGACAAGAAGAACAAGAGCATAACACTTGTATCCAACACTGATGTTGAAAACAAGAAGGATGAAGAAGAAAATATTTCAGAAGCTATAGCCATGCTTGGAAGACAGTTCAACAAACTCATCAAAAGAATAGATCCAAAGTCAAGGTCTAATGTTCATAACATTCCCTCTGACATTGACAGTTCCAGCAGAAGGCCAAGGTCAGAAGAGAAGGGAAATCAAGGCAGAGGAATTCAATGCCATGGTTGTGAAGGATATGGGCATATTCGAGCTGAATGTCCTACCTTTCTTAAGAAACAAAAGAAAGGAATGACTGTTACTTGGTCTGACTGTGATTCAGAAAGTAATTCTGAAGAAGAATCTGCCAAACTAGTTACTGCTCTAACTGGTGTTTGTACCTCTGAAAGTGACACTAGTGATGAAGAAATGACATTTGAAGAACTGGCTGATACTTACAAGAAATTGTGTATCATAAGTACTGAAGTCTGTGTGCAGAATGAGAAACAATCAAAACTCATCATAAAGCTGGAGGCTGAAAAAAGGGCAGACCTTGAAACTATAAGTCATCTAGAAGGGGAAGTTCAGTTGCTGAACTCACAACTGAACCAAATGACCAAATCTGTCAAGATGCTGACTAATGGAACAGACAAATTGGAAGAGATCCTTCAGGTTGGAAAAAATGTGGGTAACAAATATGGACTAGGATTTGTGGAAGCTAAGAAATCTGGTGCAGACAAGAAGATCAGGCCTGTTAAACAAATGTCAAAGCAGATGTCTCAACACAACTCTCAACATAAAAAACAGAGATATATGAAGAAAAAGTACCAAAGATGGAGATGTCATCATTGTGGGAGGTATGGTCACATAAAGCCTTTCTGCTTCAAATTGCATGGATACCCTAATCAAAACTCAGATGTTAAACCTAAGTCAAAAAGGGTACCACATACTCCTCAATGGAAGAAAAAGGCTACTGCCCTGATAGCCCACACTTCCCTGAGAGTCTCTGCAAAGGAAGGCTGGTACTTTGACAGTGGGTGCTCTAAGCACATGACTGGAATAAAGAACATTCTCAATCATGTTAAACCTCACACCACTAGTTATGTGACCTTTGGAGATGGTGCTAAAGGTGAAATCAAAGGAGTTGGTAATTTGGACTGCCCTGAAGTTCCAAATCTAAATGAAGTACTATTGGTAAAAGGCCTGACTGCTAATCTCACTAGTATCAGTCAATTGTGTGATATAGGATTCAAGGTCAACTTCTCAAAATTTGAATGTCTAGTAATTAATGAAAAATTAGAAGTGGTAATGAAAGGAATCAGATCTAAAGATAACTGTTACTTGTGGCAGCCTGAGAACACTAATAACTCCACTATGTGTTCCATTACCAAAGAAGAAAAAGAGATGAAACTGTGGCACCATAAACTTGGCCATCTTCATCTAAGAAGAATGAAAAGAACTATCTCTATGGAAACAGTCAGAAGGATTCCAAGACTGCAAATTGATAAAAGGAAGGTTTGTGGTGAACATCAAATTGAAAGGCTTGGTAAAAAGAGACATGTCTATGATGTGGTGAATAAACTTGAAGTTCTTAGAGAACAGTGCAAGAAAACTCAAAAAGAAGGATGTGTTGTCAGAACCAGAAGTGATCATGACAAGGAATTTGGAAACAACAAGTTTAATAAATTCTGTTTCTCAGAAGGAATGAGTCATGAAGTCTCTTCTCCTCATCAAAATGGAGTTGACAGAAAGAAAAATAGGATCATACAGGAATCTGCCAGAGCTATGATTCATGTCAAAAGAATTCCTTCTCAACTCTGCAGAAATAGTTGCAGCTGGTAGTAGCTGTTCTCAAAATATCTGGACAAAACAGATGCTCACTGAGTATAATGTCTCACAAGATGTTGTGACATTGTATTATGACAATCTGAATACAATCAATATTTCCAAGAACCCTATTCAGCATAGCAGGACCAAGCACATTGACCTTGTAGAAAAGAAGACAATTGAACTGGAACATGGTATCATTAAGCTTCAGCTGGCTGATTTTTCTACCAAGGCTCTTGATGGAAATCAACTTGAAAATTTGAGGGGCAAGATGGGTATTTGCCAACATGAGAAATTATAGCAATTAATTTTGCTTAAAGAAAGGGTTGAAGGAGTTATTTGTGTTAAGTCTATTTTTAGTGGGTTAATCATATGTATTTCCAATACTTTCAAAATTATTAAGAAGTTGAATAGACTCTCATTTGCCTCCTACCTCTCTCGACCTTGCAACCTATTCCCTTCTCTCAATCAAAGTTTTCTCTCAAATTGCTACTGTTGCTCTAAGTCAATTAAAATGTCTCAAACATCATCTTCAACCAAGGCGACCACTTCATCTTCATCATCTGACCAAGATTCTCGAGCAATCACCACATGCATAGATTCTGAAGTCCTGGAGATCACTCCTCTCAGAGAAATAGCAACTGACCCCTCCAAAGTCAAAAAGCTGAGAACTAGGCGTGCAGGAAGAGCTCAAGCTACTTCTTCTGGTAATCCCTCTCATCCTTCTTCCTCTGTACCAAATAGGGAAGGATCAACTCAAGTACATCAAGCAATTGCTAGACTTGTTACAAGAATACTAAGCGGAAACCAATCTGTACCGGGGATTTCTGTCCCATTAAATCAAGAATCAGCAAGCCCAAATGTTGAAGCAAATGTAGATGTCTCTGAGAATGTTGTGACACCAAATGACAACATTCAGAACCCTTCAGAGAAGATTGTTGATCCACCTATCATTGATGTGGATGAGGAATACTCAGACAATGATCTAATTGCCAATGTAAACCCTAGCATAGCTAGGAGAATGATGAAAAGAAAGGGTAATTAGAATGCTGCAAAATGTATGACCAAAGATAAACCTGCTGATAAGAAATCCAAGGCTGAAGGCAAGACTGAGGTAGAATCTGTGAAAACTGGTCAGTCCAAAGGGAAGGTGAAAGCCCAAGTGCATACTGGTAGACAACCAATTACAAAGAAAAGAAAAGAACCTGAGACTTCTGATTCTGATGAGGAATCAGAGTTTGAGACTGATGCTAAAGAAATTCCTATCAGAAGGAAACTCCCCTCCAGCAAAATGGCTAGAGTTCCTGAAGTCCCAACAGACAACATCTCTTTTCACCATCCTGACAATGCCAACAGATGGAAGTATGTTTGCTTGAAGAGAATAGCTTTAGAAAGAGAGCTAAACAATGATGCCATGGAGTGCAAGGACATCATGGACCTGATTAAAACTGCTGGACTGATGAAGACTGTGGTAAAATTTACCAAGTGCTATGAAAATCTGGTCAAGGAGTTCATAGTTAACTTGTCTGATGAATGTGCTGATGGAAGGTCAGCTGACTTTGAAAGTGTTTATGTTAGAGGAAGAAGGGTTAATTTCTCTCCATCAGAAATTAACAAATTTCTTGGAAGATCAAATGAGGATTGCCCTGAACTGGAAGTCACTGACAATGAAGTTTGTCAAACCATCACAGCAAGACAAGTCAAGTGCTGGCCCTTGAAAGGCAAGCTGAATGCCAGCAAACTTAGCATGAAATTTGCCATCCTGCACAAGATTGGTGCAGCCAACTGGGTCCCTACAAACCACAAATCAACTATCTCCACAGGATTGGGGAGATTTATTTATGCTGTGGGAACCAAGACTATTTTTGACTATGGCAGGTATATTTTTGAACAAACTTTAAAACATGCTGGTAGTTATGCTGTCAAAGGCCCTATTGCCTTTCCCTCCCTCCTTTGTGGAATTATCCTTGCACAATACCCTGATATCCTGGTGGCAAGAGATACTGCTTGAAAAAGAGCTCCAACTCTTGGGTTACACTACAAGCTGTTTCAGGGATCTCATGCTCCTGATATTGTCATAACATCAGCTGAGACATCTTCTGTGAAGACTCAGTCCAAAACATCTGATGTTATAGCTGTATTGAAAGAGACCTGCAAAGAGCTGGAGACTAGGAAAAAGACCCTAGAAAACCTAATTGCCAGGTTAGAAAAGGAGGAAGCTGAAGGAAACAGAAGGGAAGAGGGTGCAGAAGCTGAAGATCAACTCAATACTGAAGAAACTAGCTCCTCTGAAGGGGACAATGCTTGAAGGTTGGTGGAGTTGATGCTGGTCCCTGGTGGAGTTTGCAAGTGTGTTCAGTTTTTAGTTTTTGTTTTTACTTTTTCTGGATGACTTATAATCTTTTAAGAACATATATCTTTGGCCCATTTGTGGCTAAAGAGGGGGAGATATTATTCTGTGGTCAATTACTTGATAGACATTCTATTTTTCTGCAGTCATATTTATTCTGCTGCTATCTATCTCTGATTGATTAGGGGCTTTAGCCAAAAATCTGCCAAAGGGGGAGTTTGTAGTTGTTTAGTTATTGGCATGCATTTTTGGTAAAACCAGGTGTGTGAATGTCATGACTGATGTCATAACATTCTAGTTTATTAGGTACTGATTCATTAGGTACCTTTGTAGAAAAATATTGTCATACAGGTGCTGCTGTTTATAAGTGTGTATCTGAGCATTTTGCAAAAAGATCACATTTACCTAAATCAGTAGACAGGAATTCAGATGTCATAACAAATGTTAAGACATCCTGTTCTGAACTAACATTTATGCAGTTTGGGTAATTCTGAGTTTTTTCAGGAAAATGACTCAGTCTTTCCAGAACAGAAAATCTCGTGGACTTGGGATTAACCTAGCTCAACCCTAACCTGGTTGATAAAGTCCTGTGACCAAGTCTTAAGGTCAAACAGAATTAACCCTAGCTTTTTGAGGAAACCCTAACTGAAGTTGCAGCTGCTATATATTCAACAGGGCTGCTGTTTGGAATTTATCCCTTTAGACAGAAGATCATTTAGAAGCTGTATAGTTTTAACTATTGTAATCCAAGCAAGTATCATTGTGATAAGTGACTTGGAATAGGTTTTAATTGTAAGGGTTGTGTATCACTCAAAGCTTTGAAGCAAGAGTGTTTTTGTGTCTCTTGACAAAAGCTTTGAAGCAAAGTCAAGTTAGGTTTATGTATCACTCAAAGCTGTGAAGCAAGAGTGTTTGTGTTGCTTGATTAAAAAGATGTGAAGCATAATCAAGTGTATGTTTTGAAGAGTGTCTTCATCAATTCATTAGTCAAATTGTTTTAAGTATCACTGCTGTGATTGAGGGGGAATGAGTAGGAACTCAGGTTTAAGTTGTACTTAGATTGAAGTTGCATTGGGTAGGTCTTAAGTGAAGGAGATAAACTGGTTGGTTTATTCTTGAATTAATATCTCTTATAGTGGATTTCCTCCCTGGCTTGGTAGCCCCCAGAGTAGGTGTTGTTGCACACTGAACTGGGTAAACAATTGACTGTGTTCTTTACTGTTTTTGTATTTACTGTCTTATAGAAAGTCAGATACAGTGTCATAACATTGAACGTGACATTAAGTATCTGCAGCCAGAATTTCAATTGGCATCAGAGCAGGCACCCTGCCTGTATTACTGGGTGAGATCTAGGGATATCACTTTCTGGAACTATGGACAAAGAAGGAGTTTTTGGAAATAGACCACCCATTCTAGATGGAACAAATTATGACTACTGGAAACCCCGTATGATTGCCTTCTTAAAATCTCTGGACAAAAAGGCTTGAAGAGCTGCTGACAAAGGATGGAACCATCCCACCATAACTGAGAAAGATGGGACAATCAGTCTGAAGCCTGAGGAAGATTGGAGTAAAGAAGAAGATGAGTTAGCCCTAGGAAATTCCAAAGCTTTAAATGCCTTGTTCAATGGAATTGATAGAAACATTTTCAGACTAGTACATCAATATGAACTGGCCAAGGAAGTTTGGGACACTCTCAAAACTACCCATGAGGGCACTTCCAAAGTAAAAATGTCAAGGCTTCAGATGTTGACTACCAAGTTTGAGAATCTAAAAATGATGGAAGATGAAACCATTCATGAGTTTCACATGAACATCTTGGAGATTGCCAACACCTCAGGAGCACTGGGAGAAAAGATGTCAGAAGAAAAATTGGTGAGAAAGATTCTCAGATCCTTGCCTAAAAGATTTACAATGAAGGTAACTGCCATAGAGGAAGCCCAGGACATCAGCAAGTTGAAAGTGGATGAACTTATTGGGTCTCTTCAGACTTTTGAGATGGGGATCACTGAAAATGGTGACAAGAAGAACAAGAGCATAGCACTTGTATCCAACACTGATGTTGAAAACAAGAAGGATGAAGAAGAAAATATTTCAGAAGCTATAGCCATGCTTGGAAGACAGTTCAACAAACTCATCAAAAGAATAGATCCAAAGTCAAGGTCTAATGTTCATAACATTCCCTCTGACATTGACAGTTTCAGCAGAAGACCAAGGTCAGAAGAGAAGGGAAATCAAGGCAGAGGAATTCAATGCCATGGTTGTGAAGGATATGGGCATATTCGAGCTGAATGTCCTACCTTTCTTAAGAAACAAAAGAAAGGAATGACTGTTACTTGGTCTGACTGTGATTCAGAAAGTAATTCTGAAGAAGAATCTGCCAAACTAGTTACTGCTCTAACTGGTGTTTGTACCTCTGAAAGTGACACTAGTGATGAAGAAATGACATTTGAAGAACTGGCTGATACTTACAAGAAATTGTGTATCAGAAGTACTGAAGTCTGTGTGCAGAATGAGAAACAATCAAAACTCATCATAAAGCTGGAGGCTGAAAAAAGGGCAGACCTTGAAACTATAAGTCATCTAGAAGGGGAAGTTCAGTTGCTGAACTCACAACTGAACCAAATGACCAAATCTGTCAAGATGATGACTAATGGAACAGACAAATTGGAAGAGATCCTTCAGGTTGGAAAAAATGTGGGTAACAAATATGGACTAGGATTTGTGGAAGCTAAGAAATCTGGTGCATACAAGAAGATCAGGCCTGTTAAACAAATGTCAAAGCAGATGTCTCAACACAACTCTCAACATCAAAAACAGAGATATATGAAGAAAAAGTACCAAAGATGGAGATGTCATCATTGTGGGAGGTATGGTCACATAAAGCCTTTCTGCTTCAAATTGCATGGATACCCTAATCAAAACTCAGATGTTAAACCTAAGTCAAAAAGGGTACCACATACTCCTCAATGGAAGAAAAAGGCTACTGCCCTGATAGCCCACACTTCCCTGAGAGTCTCTGCAAAGGAAGGCTGGTACTTTGACAGTGGGTGCTCTAAGCACATGACTGGAATAAAGAACATTCTCAATCATGTTAAACCTCACACCACTAGTTATGTGACCTTTGGAGATGGTGCTAAAGGTGAAATCAAAGGAGTTGGTAATTTGGACTGCCCTGAAGTTCCAAATCTAAATGAAGTACTATTGGTAAAAGGCCTGACTGCTAATCTCATTAGTATCAGTCAATTGTGTGATATAGGATTCAAGGTCAACTTCTCAAAATTTGAATGTCTAGTAATTAATGAAAAACTAGAAGTGGTAATGAAAGGAATCAGATCTAAAGATAACTGTTACTTGTGGCAGCCTGAGAACACTAATAACTCCACTATGTGTTCCTTTACCAAAGAAGAAAAAGAGATGAAACTGTGGCACCATAAACTTGGCCATCTTCATCTAAGAAGAATGAAAAGAACTATCTCTATGGAAACAGTCAGAAGGATTCCAAGACTGCAAATTGATAAAAGGAGGGTTTGTGGTGAACATCAAATTGAAAGGCTTGGTAAAAAGAGACATGTCTATGATGTGGTGAATAAACTTGAAGTTCTTAGAGAACAGTGCAAGAAAACTCAAAAAGAAGGATGTGTTGTGAGAACCAGAAGTGATCATGACAAGGAATTTGGAAACAACAAGTTTAATAAATTCTGTTTCTCAGAAGGAATGAGTCATGAAGTCTCTTCTCCTCATCAAAATGGAGTTGACAGAAAGAAAAATAGGATCATACAGGAATCTGCCAGAGCTATGATTCATGTCAAAAGAATGCCTTCTCAACTCTGTGCTGAAATAGTTGCAGCTGGTAGTAGCTGTTCTCAAAATATCTGGACAAAACAGATGCTCACTGAGTATAATGTCTCACAAGATGTTGTGACATTGTATTATGACAATCTGAATACAATCAATATTTCCAAGAACCCTATTCAGCATAGCAGGACCAAGCACATTGACCTTGTAGAAAAGAAGACAATTGAACTGGAACATGGTATCATTAAGCTTCAGCTGGCTGATTTTTCTACCAAGGCTCTTGATGGAAATCAACTTGAAAATTTAAGGGGCAAGATGGGTATTTGCCAACATGAGATATTATAGCAATTAATTTTGCTTAAAGCAAGGGTTGAAGGAGTTATTTGTGTTAAGTCTATTTTTAGTGGGTTAATCATATGTTTTTCCAATACTTTCAAAATTATTAAGAAGTTGAATAGACTCTCATTTGCCTCCTACCTCTCTCGACCTTGCAACCTATTCCCTTCTCTCAATCAAAGTTTTCTCTCAAATTACTACTGGTGCTCTAAGTCAATCAAAATGTCTCAAACATCATCTTCAACCAAGGCGACCACTTCATCTTCATCATCTGACCAAGATTCTCGAGCAATCACCACATGCATAGATTCTGAAGTCCTGGAGATCACTCCTCTAAGAGAAATAGCAACTGACCCCTCCTAAGTCAAAAAGCTGAGAACTAGGCATGCAGGAAGAGCTCAAGCTACTGCTTCTGGTAATCCCTCTCATCCTTCTTCCTCTGTACCAAATAGGGAAGGATCAGCTCAAGTACATCAAGCAATTGCTAGACTTATTACAAGAATACTAAGCAGAAACCAATCTGTACCGGGGATTTCTGTCCCATTAAATCAAGAATCAGCAAGCCCAAATGTTGAAGCAAATGTAGATGTCTCTGAGAATGTTGTGACACCAAATGACAACATTCAGAACCCTTCAGAGAAGACTGTTGATCCACCTATCATTGATGTGGATGAGGAATACTCAGACAATGCTCTAATTGCCAATGTAAACCCTAACATAGCTAGGAGAATGATGAAAAGAAAGGGTAATCAGAATGCTGCAAAATGTATGACCAAAGATAAACCTGCTGATAAGAAATCCAAGGCTGAAGGCAAGACTGAGGTAGAATCTGTGAAAACTGGTTAGTCCAAAGGGAAGGTGAAAGCCCAAGTGCATACTGGTAGACAACCAATTACAAAGAAAAGAAAAGAACCTGAGACTTCTGATTCTGATGAGGAATCAGAGTTTGAGATTGATGCTGAAGAAATTCCTATCAGAAGGAAACTCCCCTCCAGCAAAATGGCTAGAGTTCCTGAAGTCCCAACAGACAACATCTCTTTTCACCATCCTGACAATGCCAACAGATGGAAGTATGTTTGCTTGAAGAGAATAGCTTTAGAAAGAGAGCTAAACAATGATGCCATGGAGTGCAAGGACATCATGGACCTGATTAAAACTGCTGGACTGATGAAGACTGTGGTAAAATTTACCAAGTGCTATGAAAATCTGGTCAAGGAGTTCATAGTTAACTTGTCTGATGAATGTGCTGATGGAAGGTCAGCTGACTTTGAAAGTGTTTATGTTAGAGGAAGAAGGGTTAATTTCTCTCCATCAGAAATTAACAAATTTCTTGGAAGATCAAATGAGGATTGCCCTGAACTGGAAGTCACTGACAATGAAGTTTGTCAAACCATCACAGCAAGACAAGTCAAGTGCTGGCCCTTGAAAGGCAAGCTGAATGCCAGCAAACTTAGCATGAAATTTGCCATCCTGCACAAGATTGGTGCAGCCAACTGGGTCCCTACAAACCACAAATCAACTATCTCCACAGGATTGGGGAGATTTATTTATGCTGTGGGAACCAAGACTATTTTTGACTATGGCAGGTATATTTTTGAACAAACTTTAAAACATGCTGGTAGTTATGCTGTCAAAGGCCCTATTGCCTTTCCCTCCCTCCTTTGTGGAATTATCCTTGCACAATACCCTGATATCCTGGTGGCAAGAGATACTGCTTGAAAAAGAGCTCCAACTCTTGGGTTACACTACAAGCTGTTTCAGGGATCTCATGCTCCTGATATTGTCATAACATCAGCTGAGACATCTTCTGTGAAGACTCAGTCCAAAACATCTGATGTTATAGCTGTATTGAAAGAGACCTGCAAAGAGCTGGAGACTAGGAAAAAGACCCTAGAAAACCTAATTGCCAGGTTAGAAAAGGAGGAAGCTGAAGGAAACAGAAGGGAAGAGGGTGCAGAAGCTGAAGATCAACTCAATACTGAAGAAACTAGCTCCTCTGAAGGGGACAGTGCTTGAAGGTTGGTGGAGTTGATGCTGGTCCCTGGTGGAGTTTGCAAGTGTGTTCAGTTTTTAGTTTTTGTTTTTACTTTTTCTGGATGACTGTATAATATTTTATGAACATATATCTTTGGCCCATTTGTGGCTAAAGAGGGGGAGATATTATTCTGTGGTCAATTACTTGATAGACATTCTATTTTTCTGCAGTCATATTTATTCTGCTGCTATCTATCTCTGATTGCTTAGGGGCTTTAGCCAAAAATCTGCCAAAGGGGGAGTTTGTAGTTATTTAGTTATTGGCATGCATTTTTGGTAAAACCAGGTGTGTGAATGTCATGACTGATGTCATAACATTCTAGTTTATTAGGTACTGATTCATTAGGTACCTTTGCAGAAAAATATTGTCATACAGGTGCTGCTGTTTATAAGTGTGTATCTGAGCATTTTGCAAAAAGATCACATTTACCTAAATCAGTAGACAGGAATTCAGATGTCATAACAAATGTTAAGACATCCTGTTCTGAACTAACATTTATGCAGTTTGGGTAATTCTGAGTTTTTTCAGGAAAATGACTCAGTCTTTCCAGAACAGAAAATCTCGTGGACTTGGGATTAACCTAGCTCAACCCTAACCTGGTTGATAAAGTCCTGTGACCAAGTCTTAAGGTCAAACGGAATTAACCCTAGCTTTTTGAGGAAACCCTAACTGAAGTTGCAGCTGCTATATATTCAACAGGGCTGCTGTTTGGAATTTATCCCTTTAGACAGAAGATCATTTAGAAGCTGTATAGTTTTAACTATTGTAATCCAAGCAAGTATCATTGTGATAAGTGACTTGGAATAGGTTTTAATTGTAAGGGTTGTGTATCACTCAAAGCTTTGAAGCAAGAGTGTTTTTGTGTCTCTTGACAAAAGCTTTGAAGCAAAGTCAAGTTAGGTTTATGTATCACTCAAAGCTGTGAAGCAAGAGTGTTTGTGTTGCTTGATTAAAAAGCTGTGAAGCATAATCAAGTGTATGTTTGAAGAGTGACTTCATCAATTCATTAGTCAAATTGTTTTAAGTATCACTGCTGTGATTGAGGGGGAGTGAGTAGGAACTCAGGTTTAAGTTGTACTTAGATTGAAGTTGCATTGGGTAGGTCTTAAGTGAAGGAGATAAACTGGTTGGTTTATTACTGAATTAATATCTCTTATAGTGGATTTCCTCCCTGGCTTGGTAGCCCCTAGAGTAGGTGTTGTTGCACACTGAACTGGGTAAACAATTGACTGTGTTCTTTACTGTTTTTGTATTTACTATCTTATAGAAAGTCAGATACAGTGTCATAACATTGAACGTGACATTAAGTATCTGCAGCCAGAATTTCATATACCTTCGATGTAACTAAGTGTGATGAGATTTTTGATTTACTTGTCAAAGATGGCCAACTCATTATGCCATCAAATGTCAAAATACCTCCTTTAGATCAAAGGAAGAAAAGAGGATTTCGCAAGTATCATAGTCTCCTAGGCCACAAAACCTCACAGTGTTTTCTTTTCAGGGACCTAATTCAGAATGCAATTAAAGATGGCAGACTGAAATTCGCTGATAAACCAAAAATGAAAGTAGATGAAGATCCTTTGGATGTCGCAGACACCAATTACTCCGAGCTTGTATGCATTGGAGAAATCAATATGGTGGAAGCAGATCAAAATGACACTCCATTAGGAGAGAAAGGCACTGAGAATGAAAGTTGGGGGTTAGTCGAAGTCAACAAGGGAGTCACTGAGGACGTCCACAAGCAACCAGAGGCTTCGATCGAAGCAACACCTTTGTCTGTTCCAAAAGAGATCCAGGTTACTGAAGGCCAGGAGAACCAAAAGCAAGAATTGACATAGGTTACTGAAGGCCTAAGGCTAGAATTGGAGAAAGTCCAGATCACAAAGCCACCCTCCCCTCAAAAAGAAATATGGGATACTTTAGGGGAGCCCAGTGGAAAGTTCGACTACTTGGTTAAGTATTCTGCCCCAGAGAGTTCGAAAATCCAAATTGAAGATATAAAACCTACAGGATGGGGAGATGATGACACTAAGGGGGAGGATGTAGATGTAAATATGGTGGATATGGAGAGACCTCGCTCTGAAATGGAGGAGGTGGAGAGATACTTAGAAAAAGAAAAATATAAAATGGAGGATAATTATGCTGGGGATGCCAGTCTTAAAGATTACCTCATGTTGTGCCACAAAGGAGATACGGGAATGATATTATGCCCTAGGTGCAGCATCATCTGCAACCAGAGAATTGCTGCAAACTTCGAGAGGGTACAAAGGGCACAAACTGGCATCAACTGGCGCCAGGATAACCAGTTATTCAGGTGTTATCCTAAAGCTGGAGAAAGTTTGTTGGAATTTTTGGTTCGCTGTTACAAAGGGGCAACCAAATGCTTGATATGCCCAAGGTGTTCTGCTGTGTATGATCAAAGCATGGCCAGGGCCTTCGAAACAATCCATTTTGCCCCATGCTAGAACCACCAAGAAATGGGTCAGATGGGCCAATGTTTCGATACCAAATACACTCAACGAAGGCCTGATAGTCCTCATCCCAAAGGCGCTCGAAGAGTAACGTTCAAAATTCCTGCTGAAATACCAACAGACAAATGGCTGCAAGTCAGAACTGACAAGGGCAAAGACAAATGGAGAAACAATGAACGAAAGGCACGTCACGCTATGACATATAGAAGGAAGTTCAACATAGCGAAGAGGGAAGAAGTGAGGTTAGAGAACTACAAAGGAAGAAACCCCATGTCAAGATCTCAATGGCGAAGGAAACAGAGAATTCGAAAGGCAGAAAGGGAAGCTATGGCAAATAAAGGAACAACTTCGATAAAAAACCAAGGTGAATCAAGCACCAACAAACCCACACCAAATAATCAACCTGAGGGTAAACCCCCAGTTAGTAGGAGACTCTTCTCTGAAACACAACCAAATGAATCGAAGGAATACACACCAGGCCCAGAAGAAGACGAGGATATGCTAACGGACAACTTCGAATCAGAGGGGGAGTCTTCACTCAATATCAATTGCAACGTGGTATCTGTACTTCCTTGTGAGTTTGGATAGGAAACTGAAATCGAAGAGTATGAGGAAGATGATACAATCAATCTGATGAAGCATAGGCTTGTGTGTTACTACGTGATGGATAACGGAGCGGTCGAGGAGCAGAATGCATTCTTCGAGCGCCCAGAACCGGCTATGAAAAATCATCTGAAGCCATTATTCATTCGGGCAAAGGTTGGTGCCCATGGTGTAAATAAGGTTTTAGTGGATGGGGGCGTTGCATTTAACTTAATACCCCATTTCATGCTGAAAAAGTTAGAAATACGTGAGGGTGACATCAAACCACACAACATGGTTCTGTCAAATTATGAAGGGAAAGTAGGCCAAACACTGGGAGTAGTTCAACTGGACTTGACGATAGGATCAAGCTGTAGGCCCACCATGTTCATGGTGATCGAAACCAAGGCCAACTACAACTTGTTGTTGGGAAGAGAGTGGATCCATGGCGTAGGAGCAGTTCCTTCGTCAATGCACCAGAGGTTGGTTTTATGGAGAGAAGATGGGATTGTGGAGAACATTGAAGCGGACTAGAGTTACTTCATGACAGCAGTCAACTTAGTTGACAAGAGGAATTATGACAAACATCTGGCAAAGATTGCTCCTTGTGTCCCTAATGATGAAATCAACGAAACCAGAAACACACACTATTATATGACCCTTCGCCATGATGGTATATATTGGGATAGAAGAATAATCAGTGAAGATGAAGGAGTCGAAGGTACTATGCAAAGACGGCCAGCAGGCTGGGAATTTGACAACCTTGCTCATGATTGAGTCCTCCTTTTTCGAAAGGATTTCGGCCTATATGGCTGAGAACGAATCAAAGGCGGCCTTAGAGGCTGAACTAAATGAACTGGATGTAAAGGTGAACGAAATAAATGGGGAAAGCTCGAAAGGCTCACCCTTTGAAGAGCTCGAAATAGATCAAAGGCTGGATGCCATCTATGATAAAGAACCCTTAGGCTTCGAAAGGGAACCCATAGACTCAGGTGCCAAAATGTTGGCGCAGGATCCACTCAAAGAAGTGAATTTAGGGGAAGAGAACACAAAGAGAATAACCTACATAAGCGCAAAACTTAACCCAGGTCTCAAGCAGGAAGTGATCGAAGTCCTCAAGAAAAACAAAGATTGCTTCGCATGGGACTATGACGAAATGCCTGGTTTAAAGAGGGAGTTAGTGGAACATAGACTTCCAATCAAGGATGGCAAGAAGCCCATCAAGCAAACTCCTAGAAGATTCGCTCCAGCAGTTCTCACAAAGATCAAAGCTGAGATCGAAAGGTTGCTGCGCTGCAGATTCATCAGAACCACAAGGTATGTCGAATGGTTAGTGTGATCGGTGGGAATGAGTACTGACTGTTTTTTAGCTGGTTTCGTGAAATGTCGCGGTAAGCAAGAGTCGCCACCGTCTTTTATTTTCTCCAACATGGAAAGGATAAAAGCACAGCAAAATTCCTTATGAGATATGTTTCTCGGTTCGGGAGGTAGATTTATAGAAAGGGAAGGTGTTAGCACCCTTTCTATCCATGGTTATCCATGGGCTCTTAGGTACTTGCTCTTATGTTTTCAAAATGTTTTCTTTTCAAATGTGTGTGGGTTTTGAAAAAAGTTTCTTTGAAATATTTCTAAATAACTCTTGTATCTGTCCTCAAGAGTGTTTGAAAAATTTGTTTTGAAAGCTTTTGAAAGTGTAAGGTGTGAAAAGTATTTTGTTTGTTTTTGAAAAGAGCAAGTACCTATGAGTCATCTACCTACCCTAAGGAATTAGGCTGTGTAAGTGTCCTTTAGGTAGTGTCATCCCACCATTGAGAGGTAGGTAGCACCACCGTTGGAGGTGTTCGGGTCAATTCGATTTTAGGGACATGTGTGGTCACCGAAGCAACAGTTAGGACACCTTAGAAGTAACCCTAATGTCCTAGATCCTTTTTAATCCGAGGCAACCGTTTCGAGGCAACTGTTTCGAGGCAACTGGATCTTGGACTAAGGGTGACCTCTAAAACGTCCTATACTTGATGACCACATTTCGAAGGCAACGAGTGAGGCGTACCCTAGAAGTGGTGTGTGCATTGTGTGTTGTATTCAGTTAATGTTTGTCTTTGTTATTAGTGAGCTACGAGTTGTTTTTATTTACCATACATTCTTGCATGCATTTAACAGTTAAGGGGTGCAGAAAGTAAATTGCGGAAACATAAATCATACGCTATTACAAGGCGCGGGTCTATACATTGCCAAAAATTACAAAGACCCGTTTTTTCAGTAAATGAGTACGGAAAGTAAATAAAAACAGTAAAAGTCCTAATTACTATTACATCCGGAGGCAATTACATAATAATCCAAAATAAGGAATTAAAATTAAAATGCGCGCGAAAGAAGAATCGGGAATGTCTAAGGGTGTTGACCCTTTTAGAAAAGAAATTGATTTTTTTGTCTTTTTTGTAATTAAAGTGAAATTAAAACTAACTAATGACTAATTAATTAATTTAATTAAAAGAAAATATTTTTTTGTGTTTTTATGTTTTTATGAAATAAAATAAAAGAATTAAAATTCTAAGTCAACCTAATTCTAAGTTATTTTAGTTATTTAAAAAAGGTTAAAATGGCCTAATTAAAACTATTTATTTGTTAATATTTTATTTACAAAAATAATATGAGAATAATAATAATAATGTTAATTCTATTTTTTTGATTTTTATATGAAAATATGTTAATTATGTTAATGGTTAATTAATTGTTAATAAGAAAATAAGGCGAATAAAAATGAAAAATGGCAAAAATAAAAAGAGGAAGATTAAAACCCAAGGGGGTGTGGCTGGAATTTGAGGGTGTTGGATTGAGATTTGAGGCCCATTTGAACAAGGCCTGTTGACTTTCCTTGATTGCCTGCAACATGCTCTGACTGAGCACATGGTATTCGTCACCTTTCATCCTTTGGATCTGCATCTGTGGACACTTGGAGCGCTGGGATGTGAGGCTTATGGTGCACCTTATCTTGGAATCTGCACAGGAAAGCATTGAAAAAAAATAATATGGAAATTATAGGGGGACCTGGGAATCGAACCCAGGTCCCAATGATTACCAGCCAACTCACATCAACCACTACATCATTCGCTTGTTTGTGTCAAGATACCACTTCATCGCGCCTTTTTTATTATCCTTCTCTTGTAATTACTTTTCCCCTTTTGTCATCCTAATAGATTGTTTTCCATTCTTCTTCTTTAAAGAGTAGAAAAAAAAAGAGGCACCTTTATTCTCCCTTTCCTGCATACACAAAAACAAAAAAACAAAATGTTGACAAAAAAAAAGTAATTACACGCAGAGGGTTCTCGGATCTGCAGAGGTTCTGCAAGATGTTTTGGTCTAATAGTGAAATTTAGTGAATAGATGTAAATAATAGTGGTTTGGAAATTCAGATTGAAAAGTTGTTGGTAGTAGTCATGGATGGTGAAGGAAATTAAAGATTCGTGGTGTATAAAACACAAGTAAGAAAAGTATTAAAATTAGTTGTTAGCTATGTAAAAAATAAATGAAATGAATGGAGTACGAAAGAAAAATTGTGAGCATGGCTAGGGATTTTCTGCAGAGCTTTTTTTTTTGGAATTTTGTTTTTTCGTTTTAGAGAGTTCTATCCCTTGTAAAATGGTATGAGAGGCTTGCATATATGTCTTTGAATGAGAATCAAGCAATAATGTGAGCCATTAACCCTTGCAATGAAGTTTAAGATTTCCTCCATAACCACCATTGAAGCAACTTACCATTCTTGTCAAAATTTGAATTTCTTGCTTGGAATAGGCCTTGCACGAATTTGGAAGGTGAATGATGGTGTATTAAAGCTATTCAAACTCAAAGATATCCCTCCATTAATTTTCTTGATTTTTATTTGAATTTTAAAGATTTAAAATGATTTAAATCAAGTAAAATTAAATAAAAATGGAAAAATTAATTTTTAATCTTGAAATAAATTGTGGGACACGTGGGAGGAATGGCCAAGTGAAACAAGTGGAAAAAGTGGGCCCCTTTTGTCAAAAATGAAGTTTCAAGGATAATTGACTTTGGCAATTTCACAAAAATTTCCCAACTTCTCCAATGCATATCTTGCTCAAATTTGAAGCTATGAACATGTTCTTGGACATTTTGGAAAGGTCTTAAAGTCCTCTAACCAATGTCTTTGGTCCCATGTTATTTGAATTTACCAATCTCAAGTTATGGTCTTTGACTTAAAGTGCCTTTTTGTTGACTTTTGAAAATGACCTATAATGTTGAAATTGATAACTTTTTGTGAAAGCATTTCTTGGACTTGGAGTGTGAATATGAGTTGTAGGAAATGTCCTCCCCTTCAAAATGAGCATTGGATGTGATTTTTCTGATGAACCATGAAAAAGTTATGCCTTGGTCAAGTTACAGTTGACTTTTTCAGCTGTCCAAAAATAGAAACTTTTGCATCTTGAGACTTTTTGAGCCATGCTTTGAGAATCATGATTAAGAATTGATCAAATGATGATTGTGGCTTCAAAATAAGATGTTGACCAAAATTTTTGACTTTTGACTGTCAAATGACCATTTTGCCCCTGCAGTTGACTGTGAAGCAATTAGGGTTTTTGACTGTGCAATTTGATGTTGTGAGCCTTGAAACTTGACATGTAGGTGCTTGACAATGTTTATGAGCATATGAGACTTGATTGAGCCCTTGAAAACTTCAACTTCCTTGCAAGAACCAAAACCCTAGTTTGACTGGCTTATGAGGATGGTTGATTGTGTAGCCCTTGAGTAGACCTTGAACCATTTGAGGTGATGCTTGGCAAAACTTTGAAGATTATGGGAGGGAAAATTTTGGGGTACAACAGTTGCCCCTGTTCAATCTTCTTAGACCTGAGGATATAGATTGGCTTGTGTGCCTTTCGTGATCCGAAGGTGGAAGATGATTGAACACTAGAGTGCCCAAAAATTTGCACTCACATAGTTGAGTATCAGCAGTGTGATGGCGGGAATGGGCTTACAGATGCCATTTGGAGAGATGATGGATAGGAGGATGGGCTTATAGATGCCATCTGAAAGTGTGACAGAACCTTGTCGGGAATGGGCTTACAGATGCCATTTGGAACTGTGATGGATAGTTGTGGAGATGGGTTTATAGATGCCATCTAGGTGTCGGTCGCGTAAGAGATTCCCTAGCGAGAACTTGCGTACCTGAGAAAGAAAGATAATTACCTGGCCTGTTACGGGGGTTGATCTTCAAACTCTTTATGCAGACATTCCCTGGCTGGATACATGTATCGAATCTACAATCTCTTCAGACGTGCCCTGGCTGGATACAGGAGTCGAGTCCGGAAATAGTCGTCAACAGATACACCCTGACAGGATACAGGAATCGGATCTTCAAACTCTTCAGACGTGCCCTGGCAGGATACAGGAATCGAATCCGGAAAATAGTCGTCAACAGATACACCCTGGCAGGATACAGGAATCAGATCTTCAAACTCTTCAGACGTGCCCTGGCAAGATACAGGAATCGAGTCTAGAAAATAGTCGTCAACAGATACACCCTGGCAGGATACAGGAATCAGATCTTCAAACTCTTCAGACGTGCCCTGGTAGGATACAGGAATCGAGTCCGGAAAATAGTCGTCAACAGATACACCCTGGCAGGATACAGGAATCGGATCTTCAAACTCTTCAGGCGTGCCCTGGAAGGATACAGGAATCGAGTCCAGAAAATAGTCGTCAACAGATACACCCTGGCAGGATACAGGAATCGGATCTTCAAACTCTTCAGACGTGCCCTCGTAGGATACAGGAATCGAGTCCGGAAATAGTCGTCAACAGATACGCCCTGGCTGGATACAGGAATCAGATCTTCAAACTCTTCAGACGTGCCCTGGGAGGATACAAGAATCGAGTTCGGAAAATAGTCGTCAACAGATACGCCCTGGCTGGATACAGGAATCAGATCTTCAAACTCTTCAGACGTGCCCTGGCAGGATACAGGAATCGAGTCCGGAAATAGCCGTCAACAGATACACCCTGGCAGGATACAGGAATCAGATCTTCAAACTCTTCAGACGTGCCCTGGCAGGATACAGGAATCGAGTCCGGAAAATAGTCGTCAACAGATACACCCTGGCAGGATACAGGAATCGGATCTTCAAACTCTTCAGACGTGCCCTGGCAGGATATAGGAATCGAGTCTGGAATTAGTCGTCAACAGATACACCCTGGCAGGATACAGGAATCAGATCTTCAAACTCTTCAAACGTGCCCTGGCAGGATACAGGAATCGAGTCCTAAAAATAGTCGTCAACAGATACACCCTGGCAGGATACAGGAATCGGATCTTCAAACTCTTCAGACGTGCCCTGGAAGGATACAGGAATCGAGTCTGGAATTAGTCGTCAACAGATACGCCCTGGCTGGATACAGGAATCGAATCTTCAAACTCTTCAGACGTGCCCTGGCAGGATACAGGAGTCGAGTCCGGAAATAGCCGTCAACAGATACACCCTGGCAGGATACAGGAATCGGATCTTCAAACTCTTCAGACGTGCCCTGGTAGGATACAGGAATCGAGTCCGGAAAATAGTCGTCAACAGATACACCTTGGCAGGATACAGGAATCGGATCTTCAAACTCTTCAGACGTGTCCTGGAAGGATACAGGAATCGAGTCTGGAATTAGTCGTCAACAGATACGCCCTAGCTGGATACAGGAATCAGATCTTCAAACTCTTCAGACGTGCCCTGGCAGGATATAGGAATCGAGTCCGGAAATAGCCGTCAACAGATACACCCTGGCAGGATACAGGAATCGGATCTTCAAACTCTTTAGACGTGCCCTGGAAGGATACAGGAATCGAGTCCGGAAAATAGTCGTCAACAGATACACCCTGGAAGGATACAGGAATCGGATCTTCAAACTCTTCAGACGTGCCCTGTCAGGATACAGGAATCGAGTCCGGAAATAATCGCTCACAGATACGCCCTGGCAGGATACAGGAATCGGATCTTCAAACTCTTCAGACGTGCCCTGGCAGGATACAGGAATCGAGTCCGGAAAATAGTCGTCAACAGATAAACCCTGGCAGGATACAGGAATCAGATCTTCAAACTCTTCAGACGTGCCCTGGCAGGATACAGGAATCGAGTCTGGAAATAATCGCTCACAGATACGCCCTGGCTGGATACAAGAATCGGATCTGGAATTGCGACAGTTGATAGTAATCATCTTTGAATTGATCTTGGTCCTGAAAAGAAAAAACGTTAGTTGTATGCAATGTCATGATGTATGAAATGCGTGGTGTCATGATATTCTCAAAATAAATGAGATTGTGTGATATGATGCATATGTGCATGCGTTGTGGTGTATGATAATGTAATGTTTATGAATGTATTTTTGTCTAGGAAAATAAATCCTTGACGAATGCCGGGAGCTTGAATCCTGGGCTGATGTTGAGAAGTAGGGTTCCTTGTTTCCGCTGGGGATGATGAGTGCAAGAATAAGCCGGTAGGAGAAGATGACTCTGTTGGGGAATAAACTTAAAGAGATTACTCTGCGGGGAATTACTCTGTGGGAAGAGATACTTCGCTGAGGTTTTTGATGATAACTCCGCTGAGGATACCATTGATGAGCTTTGTTGAGGAATTGATGAACTCCGCTGGGGGATAGAAAGCACTTCGTCGGGGACGATCTTTCCGTGGAAATTGGCTGAGGATAACCCAGTTATATCTTGGTGGGGAAATAACCTTTGAATAAAACCGGGGAGGCGGGTTCGTACTCTGCAGGTGATAAGCTTCCAGAATCTACTGGGGATAAACTTCCTGAATCTACTGGGGAGATTGATTGAACTCTCCTGGGGAGACTTTGGACTGTACTGGGGAAGTGGCTCCACTGGGGTGTCTGGTATTCCGCTGGGGAACAATCTTATCTTAAGACTGTCGGGGATGCTTGCTTAGGAACATCTGTATACTCCGCTGGGGAATATTGATATTTTCTGGGGATACCCAACTTCCTTAAGGCTGACAGTAGACTAACTCTGCTTGGGGAGAGTGTTGCTGACTTGCTGGAGATACAGTGCCTTGTTAGGGCTGACGGGAGACCCACTCTGCTTGGGGAGAGCATTTATGATTTTGGTCTTAGTCAAATTCTTCAACTGAATCTACCTTGTACCTGGAGGAAAGCAGCTGTACCGTTTGGGTAATTCTTATTGCCCCAGCTTCTATGGGAGAAGGCACCTTGTAGAGGTACTTGAAGACTGCCGATTTGACAAATCTTCTTCTGGTAGGCAAGTGACAAGATGACGGGACATAATCGTACGCTTTGATCCCTAACTTTTGCCTGGATCGCCCTTTCGGGTTTTCAATCCAACGGGATACCCATTTTTGCCCAAGCCGCCTTTTCAGGTTTTCGACTTGCCGGGTGTACAGATTTTTCATATTCATCCCTTATTTTTGCCCGAACCCTTTTGGCTTGCCGGGAAGCCCTTATTTTTGCCTAGGTGTGTCAACCTAGCGGGTCTTTGATTATGTGTAGTATTTTTTTGACTATGTCTGTGCTCTTAGGATACAGGAAGTTGTCACTGTTAGTAGTGCAGTGTTACCATACCACCAGAAGATGTTTGATCGTGCAAGATTCGCAGCTGGAATTCACGTCCAATGCCCCGAGTGAACTCAGAGGGAGGTTTGCCCCTGGCTATTTGGCATTTGAGAGATTCTCCGAATCTTGACTTAACTGCCCCAGATGATAGACCATGATCACGTTTGCCCCTTGATTGGAAGTGCTTTTGTTCACTAGATATTCTTCGTGCGGATTTCTCTACTGTTGAACAAATAGTCATATGCAAACAATATTATTTTAAGAATGCAAAGCGTATGTCTGTCTTGAATTTTTTTTGAAAATGCATTTTTTCAGTAAAACCAGTGAATTTTGTAAAATGTGATGTCAACTCGTTATTTTACCGCAAGCCTTAAGGAGTCAGGATACCTTTCGTAACAGTATGCTTTCGAACTAACACATGCTTCAGCTAGGACTTTTAAGGGCTGTAGCGTGGCCTGGTTCACGGTTTAAGAAACAAAGGATAAAGGCTCAAATTATTTGTACCCACCCGCTCTTCGTGATGTTCTTCAAACCTAAACTCAATTGACCGTGTGTTAGACCTTGTTTGAGTCTTTGTCCTGATATTTCGGTGATGGTTCGGATATTGACAATTTGTTGTGGATAGGCAGTCACTTCCTTTTTGTCGAGGGTTTGTAGGACCTCTTTCTTTTTTGATTTCGTTATCCCTATTTTTTTTGCCTGAACTGTTTCTTTTGCGATTACAGTCAGCGGGATGCCCCAGTTTTGTAAGTCTCCATCATAGGTTTTGACTTAATGGGCTTTTATTTTTTTTTGGTAATGACTGCCTGTCTTTACGATTGTTTGGAACCATCACTGTCTTTTGCTTTGTAAGGATTCCTTTGGTTCCATACGTCGTGCACCTGGATTAACTGAGAGAACTACCCTGCCCCAGGTCATGATTAAGGGTTTTAATTTTTGAAAAGAAAAACTCTGACTTCTTTGGCTCAAAGGGGTTGACGAGGGATTATCTTCCTTATAACTCCAGTGTTTAGGAATTGAAACAATGCCTGTACCTCATCAGCGGGGTCTGTTCAAAAGCATACTGTAGATCATGGTATCGTTTTCGTCATCCTCTCTCAAGAGGCTTAGAATTATTAATTGAGAGTTGACATCAAAAAATGAAAGCAGTTTGAATATAGCGAATGCGAATATATTGATTCAAAACAGACATATGCGATGCATTGATAAAGTAAAAGAGTTTGACATGAACAAATGTTTGAACAATCAAAGAAAAATACAACTTGAACATTCAAATGAACAAAAGCTTCTTAGTTTGCACTAGTCATCTCAGATGGAAGATTCTCAGCAGAAGATTTTCATTTTGCCACCCGGCATGAACTCCAGCACCCTTCCGTCGATTAAGTCTTGGATCTTGTTCCTCAGGCTCCAACAGTCGTCAGTATCATGTCCAGGGCTGTCAGAATGGTAGGCACACCTTTCATCAGGATTGTATTTTAGGGAGGTTATGTTGAGAGTCTTAGGAGGATCCTTTAAAGCGATCAGCTTGACCTCCAACAAGCGTCTCAGTATCAGTGATGATGGTATACCAGTCTCCGAGAAATGTCTTCCAGACGTATTTCGCTTACGCCAATTACCCTGTTGACATTGGTAAGGTTGATGCTGGGCTTGTGACCCTGAAGCAAACTGAGGAGCTTTTCCCCGGTCTTCTTGCCCCACAGGTGGTTGAATGATGGCTTGCTCTTCAACCTTAGATGTTTGCCCCAGTTGGTTATCCCGAAGCAGTTGGTTGACGAGAACCCTGAGCTCTCCTTGTTTTTGAGATAAGTCTTGGACAAGAGCCATTTGCCCCAGCATCTGGGTTCTCATTGTATCCACCTCAGCTTGTAGACATTTCAGCCGTTCGTCCTTATCGTCCTCAGAACTGTTCCTGACCAAAGTCCCCATGAGGAGTGTTCTTAATTCTTCCTGCCCCTTGGATAGGTTTAGGAGGATTGCCTTGAACCGAGTCTCTTGAGCATAAAGATCTTGATTGTCTTGTTGGGAAGCCATTGCTGAAATAAACAGCGAAGAAGGTAAGTAACCTGTGGAAAGGGTACCTGTAATGCAATGATATGTATGTATGCATGTGATGTTTTCAAGGATCTCGCGGGGTAAAAAAGAAAAGTTGTTAGGATTTGAATTTCGTAGCTTGATTGAAGGAACTTCGTGTTGTTGAGAGTCCTTCTTCAAGAGTCAAGGCTCACCATATCTAGTGGGTCATAGCCCCTGACTCAAGTTATCAACCTTGGCTAGGGGAAAATAAATCCCCTTTGCCCCTTGCTAGACAGTTGGTTCATCATGACCTGCATCACAAACCCTTGAGATCCTTGAAATGGATTAGTCCTTATGTAGGATGTATGCAATGGTATGATTTTATGATGTTATGCTATGCATGGAGTGATGTAAGTAGGCCCTGTAATGAGTCCAGGTTAAGGACTATAAATAAAACCTGCAAGTAGCTCAATGTTGTCAGATAACAAGCATGCAAGTAGTCAAGTTTTGAAGGCACACAAGTCACACAAAGAGCCCTTAGAGTTTAGGCCAGCATGAAGTTTGGGGTACTACCCTCTTTCAGTTTCGTTGGTTAAGACCTGTCCTATCAAAAGTAACCGGGTTCTAGAGGATCCCAATATCACTGACTACCCTCAATCGGTCATAACTCCAGCGTTGCAATCTTTTCTTGCGGCCAGAACCATCGCGAGAGTTTAGCCTCAATGGGTGTAGCATACTGCTACTGTTCTATGGCCAAGTTGGGTCACATTAGGGTTCTAAGGTCGGTTGGTGCTTAATGACTCCTCAGAAGACCCATATTCTCCTCGTTGCAACACAAGGGATATCGGTACAGACCAAGGTGCCACACCAACGTAGCCACTGCTTCACCCGTGTCGGTCTACGCCGGACAGGTCCCTCACAGCTTATGCTACCTAAAAGGGTATCCCCAGATCCGGGTTAGGATCTATGAAACTCCGATGCAAAGCCCACAAATATAAAGCAATCAAAGCAAAGCAATTGAAAACATAAGTATGATCTAATCCTAAGGTACACCTCACTTTAAAATATCCCCAGCAGAGTCGCCAGTTCTGTGATCGGTGGGAATGAGAACCGACTGTTTTTTAGCTGGTTTCGCGAAATGTCGCGGTAAGCAAGAGTCGCCACCGTCTTTTATTTTCTCCAACATGGAAAGGACAAAAGCACAACAAAATTCCTTATGAGATATGTTTCTCGGTTCGGGAGGTAGATTTATAGAAAGGGAAGGTGTTAGCACCCTTTCTATCCATGGTTATCCATGGGCTCTTAGGTACTTGCTCTTATGTTTTCAAAATGTTTGCTTTTCAAATGTGTGTGGGTTTTTAAAAAAGTTTCTTTGAAATATTTCTAAATAACTCTTGTATCTGTCCTCAAGAGTGTTTGAAAATTTTGTTTTGAAAGCTTTTGAAAGTGTAAGGTGTGAAAAGTATTTTGTTTGTTTTTGAAAAGAGCAAGTACCCATGAGTCATCTACCTACCCTAAGGAATTAGGCTGTGTAAGTGTCCTTTAGGTAGTGCCATCCCACCATTGAGAGGTAGGTAGCACCACCGTTGGAGGTGTTCGGGTCAATTCGATTTTAGGGACATGTGTGGTCACCGAAGCAACAGTTAGGACACCTTAGAAGTAACCCTAATGTCCTAGATCCTTTTTAATCCGAGGCAACCGTTTCGAGGCAACTGTTTCGAGGCAACTGGATCTTGGACTAAGGGTGACCTCTAAGACGTCCTATACTTGATGACCACGTTTCGAAGGCAACGAGTGAGGCGTACCCTAGAAGTGGTGTGTGCATTGTGTGTTGTATTCAGTTAATGTTTGTCTTTGTTATTAGTGAGCTATGAGTTGTTTTTATTTACCATACATTCTTGCATGCATTTAACAGTTAAGGGGTGCAGAAAGTAAATTGCGGAAACATAAATCCTACGCTATTACAAGGCGCAGGTCTATACATCGCCAAAAATTACAAAGACCCGTTTTTTCAGTAAATGAGTACGGAAAGTAAATAAAAACAGTAAAAGTCCTAATTACTATTACATCCGAAGGCAATTACATAATAATCCAAAATAAGGAATTAAAATTAAAATGCGCGCGAAAGAAGAATCGGGAATGTCTAAGGGTGTTGACCCTTTTAGAAAAGAAATTGATTTTTTTGTCTTTTTTGTAATTAAAGTGAAATTAAAACTAACTAATGACTAATTAATTAATTTAATTAAAAGAAAATATTTTTTTGTGTTTTTATGTTTTTATGAAATAAAATAAAAGAATTAAAATTCTAAGTCAACCTAATTCTAAGTTATTTTAGTTATTTAAAAAAGGTTAAAATGGCCTAATTAAAACTATTTATTTGTTAATATTTTATTTACAAAAATAATATGAGAATAATAATAATAATGTTAATTCTATTTTTTTGATTTTTTTATGAAAATATGTTAATTATGTTAATGGTTAATTAATTGTTAATAAGAAAATAAGGCGAATAAAAATGAAAAATGGCAAAAATAAAAAGAGGAAGATTAAAACCCAAGGGGGTGTGGCTGGAATTTGAGGGTGTTGGATTGAGATTTGAGGCCCATTTGAACAAGGCCTGTTGACTTTCCTTGATTGCCTGCAACATGCTCTGACTGAGCACATGGTATTCGTCACCTTTCATCCTTTGGATCTGCATCTGTGGACACTTGGAGCGCTGGGATGTGAGGCTTATGGTGCACCTTATCTTGGAATCTGCACAGGAAAGCATTGAAAAAAAATAATATGGAAATTATAGGGGGACCTGGGAATCGAACCCAGGTCCCAATGATTACCAGCCAACTCACATCAACCACTACATCATTCGCTTGTTTGTGTCAAGATACCACTTCATCGCGCCTTTTTTATTATCCTTCTCTTGTAATTACTTTTCCCCTTTTGTCATCCTAATAGTTTGTTTTCCATTCTTCTTCTTTAAAGAGTAGAAAAAAAAGAGGCACCTTTATTCTCCCTTTCCTTCATACACAAAAACAAAAAAACAAAATGTTGACAAAAAAAAAGTTATTACACGCAGAGGGTTCTCGGATCTGCAGCGGTTCTGCAAGATGTTTTGGTCTAATAGTGAAATTTAGTGAATAGATGTAAATGATAGTGGTTTGGAAATTCAGATTGAAAAGTTGTTGGTAGTAGTCATGGATGGTGAAGGAAATTAAAGATTCGTGGTGTATAAAACACAAGTAAGAAAAGTATAAAAATTAGTTGTTAGCTATGTAAAAAAAAAATGAAATGAATGGAGTACGAAAGAAAAATTGTGAGCATGGATATGGATTTTCTGCAGAGCTTTTTTTTTTGGAATTTTGTTTTTTCGTTTTAGAGAGTTCTATCCCTTGTAAAATGGTATGAGAGGCTTGCATATATGTCTTTGAATGAAAATCAAGCAATAATGTGAGCCATTAACCCTTGCAATGAAGTTTGAGATTTCCTCCATAACCACCATTGAAGCAACTTACCATTCTTGTCAAAATTTGAATTTCTTGCTTGGAATAGGCCTTGCACGAATTTGGAAGGTGAATGATGGTGTATCAAAGCTATTCAAACTCAAGACATCCCTCCATTAATTTTCTTGATTTTTATTTGAATTTTAAAGATTTAAAATAATTTAAATCAAGTAAAATTAAATAAAAATGGAAAAATTAATTTTTAATCTTGAAATAAATTGTGGGACACGTGGGAGGCATGGCCAAGCTGAAACAAGTGGAAAAAGTGGGCCCCTTTTGTCAAAAATGAAGTTTCAAGGATAATTGACTTTGGCTATTTCACAAAAATTTCCCAACTTCTCCAATGCATATCTTGCTCAAATTTGAAGCTATGAACATGTTCTTGGACATTTTGGAAAGGTCTTAAAGTCCTCTAACCAATGTCTTTGGTCCCATGTCATTTGAATTTACCAATCTCAAGTTATGGTCTTTGACTTAAAGTGCCTTTTTGTTGACTTTTGAAAATGACCTATAATGTTGAAATTGATAACTTTTTGTGAAAGCATTTCTTGGACTTGGAGTGTGTATATGAGTTGTAGGAAATGTCCTCCCCTTCAAAATGAGCATTGGATGGGATTTTTCTGATGAACGATGAAAAAGTTATGCCTTGGTCAAGTTACAATTGACTTTTTCAGCTGTCCAAAAATAGAAACTTTTGCATCTTGAGACTTTTTGAGCCATGCTTTGAGAATCATGATTAAGAATTGATCAAATGATGATTGTGGCTTCAAAATAAGATGTTGACAAAAAATTTTGACTTTTGACTGTCAAATGACCATTTTGCCCCTGCAGTTGACTGTGAAGCAATTAGGGTTTTTGACTGTGCAATTTGATGCTGTGAGCCTTGAAACTTGACATGTAGGTGCTTGACAATGTTTATGAGCATATGGGACTTGATTGAGACCTTGAAAACTTCAACTTCCTTGCAAGAACCAAAACCCTAGTTTGACTGGCTTAGGAGGATGGTTGATTGTGTAGCCCTTGAGTAGACCTTGAACCATTTGAGGTGATGCTTGGCAAAACTTTGAAGATTATGGGAGGGCAAATTTTGGGGTACAACAGTTGCCCCTGTTCAATCTTCTTAGACCTGAGGATATAGATTGGCTTGTGTGCCTTTCGTGATCCGAAGGTGAAAGATGATTGAACACTAGAGTGCCCAGAAATTTGCACTCACATAGTTGAGTATCAGCAGTGTGATGGCGGGAATGGGCTTACAGATGCCATTTGGAGAGATGATGGATATGAGGATGGGCTTATAGATGCCATCTGGAAGTGTGACAGAACCTTGTCGGGAATGGGCTTATAGATGCCATTTGGAACTGTGATGGATAGTTGTGGAGATGGGCTTATAGATGCCATCTAGGTGTCGGTCGCATAAGAGATTCCCTAGCGAGAACTTGCGTACCTGAGAAAGAAAGATAATTACCTGGCCTGTTACGGGGGTTGATCTTCAAACTCTTTATGCAGACATTCCTTGGCTGGATACAGGTATCGAATCTACAATCTCTTCAGACGTGCCCTGGCCGGATACAGGAGTCGAGTCCGGAAATAGTCGTCAACAGATACACCCTGGCAGGATACAGGAATCGGATCTTCAAACTCATCAGACGTGCCCTGGCAGGATACAGGAATCGAATCCGGAAAATAGTCGTCAACAGATACACCCTGGCAGGATACAGGAATCAGATCTTCAAACTCTTCAGACGTGCCCTGGCAAGATACAGGAATCGAGTCTGGAAAATAGTCGTCAACAGATACACCCTGGCAGGATACAGGAATCAGATCTTCAAACTCTTCAGACGTGCCTTGGTAGGATACAGGAATCGAGTCTGGAAAATAGTCGTCAACAGATACACCCTGGCAAGATACAGGAATCGGATCTTCAAACTCTTCAGACGTGCCCTGGCAGGATACAGGAATCGAGTCCGGAAAATAGTCGTCAACAGATACACCCTGGCAGGATACAGGAATCGGATCTTCAAACTCTTCAGACGTACCCTGGCAGGATACAGGAATCAAGTCCAGAAATAGTCGTCAACAGATACGCCCTGGCTGGATACAGGAATCGGATCTTCAAACTCTTCAGTCGTGCCCTGGCAGGATACAGGAATCGAGTCCGGAAAATAGTCGTCAACAGATACGCCTTGGCTGGATACAGGAATCGGATCTTCAAACTCTTCAGACGTGCCCTGGCAGGATACAGGAATCGAGTCCGGAAATAGCCCTTGAGTAGACCTTGAACCATTTGAGGTGATGCTTGGCAAAACTTTGAAGATTATGGGAGGGCAAATTTTGGGGTACAACAGTTAGCAAATATAGTGCCTGTTATTAAGAAAAATGGCTCTCTGAGAATTTGCATAGATTTTAGGGATTTAAATACTGCAACCTCTAAAGATGAGTACTCCATGCCTGTGGCAGAAATGTTAGTAGACTCTGCTGCGGGATTCGAATATTTAAGTATGTTAGATGGATACTCTGGGTACAATCAGATTTTTATTGCTGAAGAAGATGTTGCCAAGACAGCATTTCGTTGCCCAGGGGCCTTAGGCACCTACGAGTGGGTGGTGATGCCTTTTGGTTTAAAGAATGCTGGGGCAACTTATCAAAGGGCAATGAATTCGATTTTCCATGATTTCATTTAAACCTTTATGCAGGTGTATATTAATGATATAGTCATCAAATCTATATCTGCAGAAACTCATTTGCATCATTTGAGCCAATCATTCGAACGAATGAGAAAACATGGCTTAAAGATGAACCCCCTTAAATGTGCATTTTTGTGCAGGCTGGAGATTTCCTTGGCTTTGTGGTTCATAAAAAAGGAATCGAGATCAACCAAAATAAAACCAAAGCCATAATGGAGACGAAAGCACCTACGTCAAAAAGGGAGCTGCAATCTTTGCTAGGGAAGATTAACTTTCTCAGAAGGTTCATTTCGAATCTGAGTGAAGAACCCAAGCTTTCTCCCCGTTGCTTCGTTTGAAGCAAGGCCAAGCCTTCAAGTGGAACGAAGCCCATCAGGAGGCATTTGACAAGATAAAAAGATATCTCTCTCAGCCTCCCATCTTGTCTCCACCTTCATGGGGAAAACCCATGAGATTGTACATATCTGCCTCTGAAGTTAGTATAGGTAGTATGTTAGCACAAGAAGATAGCAATGGCATCGAAAGAGCCATATACTATTTAAGTAGGGTATTGAATGATGCAGAGACTAGATATAGCAATATAGAAAAGCTATGTCTCTGTTTGTACTTTTCATGTATGAAACTTAAGTATTATATAAGGCCTGTTGATGTTTATGTTTCATCTCATTTCGATGTTATTAAACACATGCTTTCGAAACCAATAATGCATAGCAGAATTGGTAAATGGGCTTTAGCTTTAACAGAATATTCTTTGACTTTCATGCCTTTAAAAGCTGTGAAAGGCCAAATAATTTCTGATTTCATTGTGGACCATTCACTGGTCGAAAAGACTGTCATGGGTTACGTTGAAATGCAACCTTGGAAATTATACTTTGATGGTTCGACCCACAGGAATGGTAGTGGTGTTGGAGTTCTTATAATTTCTCCTGAAGGAATTCCAACAAAATTCAAGTATAAATTAGATGGTCCTCGTTGCTCGAACAACGAAGCTGAGTACGAAGCGCTTATTGTTGGACTTGAAGCTTTGTTGGAATTGGGGGCAACTAGAGTCGAAGTTAAAGGAGATTCAGAGTTAGTGGTCAAGCAAATAACAAAGGAGTACAAATGCATAAAGGAAAATCCGATGATATACTTCGTCATAACTAACAGGCTACTTAGAAAGTTCGAATACATGGATATTCAACATATACCAAGAATAGAGAACCAAGAAGCAAATGACTTAGCACAGTTGGCTTCATGTTATAAAGTTTCTGCCAAAAACTTTGAGGATTTGGTCGAATTAAGAGGTAGAGTTATGGCTACTAGATTCATGCCATCAGATCTAGAGAGTATAAAATTAGGGTATGCTGAGAAACAGGGATTCGAAGTACTAGCCATAGACACATTGTCAGATGAAAATTGGCGAAGTCCACTTGTGAGTTATTTAACAAATCCAACTTTGAATGTTGATAGGAAGATAAAATATAGAGCACTATCATATGTCCTCATGGGAAATGAATTGTTCAAAAAAACCCAAGAAGGCGTATTACTGAAATGCCTAGGAGAAAGTGAGGCATACTTAGCATTCTCAGAAGTCCACAATGGGGCATGTGGGGCACATCAAGCAGGTCATAAAATGAAATGGTTTTTATTTCGATATGGCATGTATTGGCCCAGCATGCTCAAATATTGTATAGACTTTGCTAAAGGGTGTGAAGAATGCCAGAAACATGCAGGGATTCAGCATGCTCCTGCAAGTGAATTGCATTCGATCATCAAACCATGACCCTTTAGAGGATGGGCATTGGATTTAATAGGAGAAATAAATCCTGCTTCATCTAAAGGACAGAAATATATCTTGGTAGGAATAGATTATTTTACCAAGTGGATCGAAGCAATACCATTAGTAGTTGCTGATCAAGAGGCTATTATTGAGTTCATACAGAAACAAATTATCTATAGGTTCGGATTGCCAGAGAGCATAACCACAGACCAAGGTTCTGTGTTTACTGGAAGGAAGATGCAAGAGTTTGCTCAAGAAATGGGGTTTAGATTACTGACATCAACACCATATTATGCTCAAGCAAATGGTCAGTTCGAAGCAGCTAATAAAGTGATAATAGGGTTAATCAAGAAACATATTGGTAAAAAGCCAAGGAACTGGCACAAAACTTTGGACCAAATATTATGGGCCTGTAGAACATCTTCTAAAGAAGCTACTAACACCACGCCTTTCCAACTAACATTTGGTCATGATGCAGTTTTGCCAGTAGAAATTCATCTACAATCAGTTCGAATTCAAAGACAAAATGAAATCCCATCTGCATTATATTGGGAGATGATGATGAATGAGTTAGTTGAGTTAGATGAAGTTAGATTGCTTGCATTGGAAATCCTGATGAGACAAAAGGAAAGGGTAGCCAGGGCATATAACAAAAGGGTGAAAGGAAAAGCATTCACTATTAATGACTTAGTCTGGAAAGTCATATTGCCCATGGACAAGAAAAATAAAACGTTAGGTAAATGGTCACCTCATTGGGAAGGACCTTTTCGAATAATAAAGATATTTTCAAACAATGCATATGAAATCGAAGAGTTGGCGGATGATAAGCGAATCCTAAAGGTTAATGGGAAATATTTAAAGAAATATAAGCCATACCTGCAGGAGATTCGAATAATAACAACGTAATCAAAACATCATAAAGGAATGCCAAAATGGTAATATGGGATTGCCAAAATGGCGTTGTTCGGATATTACAGACCAAAGCCAAATTTCAAAACTAATTAAAACTAAGATTTAAAAATAAACATTATTCCTCAATCTATTAAAGGTACTCCGAAAGGACTCAAGCCTTTGTTGAGTAAAGCGCCTTGCTCCTTCTAGGGTAGCTACTTCTCCTTTAAGTCGTTCTGCTGCCTCCATTTCTGCAAGTCCTTTGTTGAGGAGCTCTTCCAAATGATCACCAGCAGTATTGGTTTCGTAGGCCAATTGTTGTTGTTGAGCCTCCTTAACCTTTTGTTGAAGTTCTTGAATTTGCTTTTCCCAGAGAAGAATAGACTCAGCTCGAGCTTCATAGTCAGTTTTGGCTTGCTTTATGTGCATGGCTTGATCTTCAGCTTCTTTAGAGAGCTTCGAAGCATGCTCATAAGCAGCGTCCATTGCAGTTCGTTTCTCTTGGACCTTTCTGGTAGCAAATTCATCTTGGAGAAGACACCCAGTCACGTTGTCTAACAGAGATTGAAGATCGAATAAGATAGTGCTAACTGGCAAAGAGCAGGTGGCGAGGTTAACTTGTGTAAGTAGCTCCTTCATGGTGTAGCAAGCTGTACTATCCTGTTTGAGCACTTCAAACAAGTCCACATCAAGGATTGTTCTCCTAATTCTGTTAAGGAGTACAACTCTATCATCTGAGGGAAACGAATTGCTAGTCGAACTAGTACCAGCCCTAGCCAGAGGAATATCCCTTTGAGCTAGTTTCGCCTTCATGTACCCAATTGGGTCATTTCGTCTTAGGAGAGCTAGCTCCTCTTCGGTCATTTGAGATTGAGACGATTGAGGAAGCTCCATGCGCAAGGGAGTCACATCCGTTTCGACTTCCATGGGCTTATTGGTCGCGTCACCGTCACCTTCACTCGTTTCCTACTCATTGCCTTCTTCATTATCAACCAGATCCACCACTTCGATATTGTCATTCTCATCGCTATTGGCGTCTGACTCTGTTCCAACAGTCGAACCATTGTGGGCATCTTCTTCCTCAGACCCTTCCTCTGCAGATTCTTCTTTTTCTTGATCAGAATCAGCCTTCTCTTCTTCAGCATGAATGTCATTTGGATTCTCTTGAAGGGTTTCAAGAGGGGACTTTTGAAGAGAAGTTTGTTGTAAAGTCTCTGCAGATTCATGAAGCGTTGCTTCATTCGTTTCTTTCAAAGGAGGAGAAGTACTCTGGTCATCTTGCTGCTCTGAAGCCCCAGTCAGAACCGCCATGTTGGAGGATCCTTTGTTCTGCACCAAGTTACTGGAGTCCCCATGAGGAGAAGAGTTGATATGAGCAGCAGTCTTTGATGGAGAAGTCGAAGTGGTAAGTGTTGGGTTCAAAATGTCCTACAGAGACAAAGGATGTTAAGAGCACGAACCAAGGTAATGAATAAATTTTTATTTATTAAGACATTCAAATTCGATTTACCTGTGGATTCTCAGAAGAGAGGTTGCTATCTATATGTTCCAACATTACGTTGGAGGTCGAAGGTGGATTTTTGGATTTAGTTGAGGGAGCAGCATCTCTGGAATCGAGTCCAGAAATGCCAGTTGGTGCAGCGCCTTTGGGAGTTTCTTTCTTCTGCTTCTTCTTCGAAGCAGTTGGTGAATTCCCTCCAGCATTGGGATTCTTCCCAGTAGTGTTTGTTTTTCTTTTCTTTGGAGTGGTTGGTGGGAGTTTGTTAGTCTGAAAAGATTTAAACACGAGTTAGATCCAAGTCATGAAACTCAGTGTATTCGAAACATCAGGGCTAATTGATTACATGTGGAGTGGGAGCAATTGTTATTACTGGTGTTGTTGTTGTTGTTGCAGTAGTTGTTGTTGGTTTGGATAGAGTCACATCATCAATGGTTTCGACAGATGTTTGGGAGGCACTTCCCTCTTTAGACTTCGAAGCAGCGGTCTTTATCCTGATGGCTGAAAATCGAAATAATTAAGGTAAAAGTTAAAAATGTAGAAAGTGAGAAACATTTGGGATTTTCCCAAGCATTCGCACCTGCGCCTTGATCAGATTTAATCGACATGGCAGAAAGGTCATAGCGAAGATGTCCTGGGAAATCGTGGAGCCAATGACGAGCCCATGTCACAGTCTCAGATGGCTTTGGTTTCTTTTGAAGATATTTGAACATTTCTTTCCAAGTGAACCACCAAGGGTATGGAGGAAACCAAGCCAGAGCCAGTTCTGAGGTAGGCAATCTAGGGAATTTAGGTGGATGCATTTCGAATGCCAACCTATACCTATCCTCAGGTGACAACCCTGAAGGAAGTTTTAGCTTAGAAATTTTTTCTTTAAATTTTTCCTTCAAGGTCTCAGCCGCTTGATGCACAGTGGATTCCAAGTGTGTGGGATCATAAGTGGTTTCGAAATAATTTTGAAAAGCCCTAATCTCTTTGGCGTGAGTGAACATACCTTTCTTGGAGTGTACTTGCACATCGAACGCATCAGTTAGTTTCTGTTGAATAGAGAGGGTATCGAACATATAAGACTGGTAGAACTTTGTCCACCATTCCAGAAAACCCTTTGCTGTGAAGTGTGTGGGTTCAAAAGGTATTAGCTCAAAATGGGCGAAGCTTTGATATTGTTCCTGTTTTAGTTTGGCTTCTCTTGCTTTGAAGGTTCGACCAGAAGTGATGGCACTTTCTGTTTGGAACAGGGGTTCAGGGATTAGTTGGCACAGGCCAAATTGTCTAGAAACGAAGTTGGGTTGATAGGCAAAAAGGAAGATTTGATTCTTGGAAGGAGTGATTCGTGAGGAGATTAATCTGGGAAGCAAGAAAGCTTTCCAAATATCTTGAATTTCTTTGCTTTTAACTGCTTCTGAGAGAGCCATGGTGAACCATGATGGTCCATGAGTCCTTGAAGCGAAGGGCGCCATGGTCTCCTCAAATTTGTGTCTCTTGGAGAAAATCATGATATAGTTTGAAAAAAGAACTTTGAAGTCATCTTTATCATCGTTTGGGGTAAGTTTCCGCAGCCTCGTACCTTCAATGATTCTATCCGCTATCTCCGGATCTTGTTCAACAATAGTGTTAGCAGTTGATAGTGAGGGTTCAAACATGGCATTAAGCCATAACTGGAGTAACTAGAAGGGGCCAGCTAGAAGGATGTTTTTGGGAGTGTGAGATTTCAAACTCGAAACGACTGATCTTAAACTTTCGTAAAGATCAACAAGTAATAGTTCGCTTAAGCACACCCTCCTATTCTCATGTAAGTCTCTAGCTAGAGGGATGAACCTGCTGGCTACCTGTAAAGACCTGCTGCAAAATACATACCTTGATAACCATAAGGTGAGGAAAGCAATGTGTTCCACATCTGACACACTATCTCCTTCAGTATGGTAGTGGCTGATGAACTTCGAAAAGCTGGCTAATTTGACTTCGAAGTCAATAATACTGGAGTGCTCTTCATTGTCAGGAATGTAGGTTTCTCCTACTGGTGACAAACCAGTAATGGCTGCTATATCAAAAAAGGTGGGTGTAATCATTCCACCAGGGAGATGAAAGGTGTTGTAGGTGCTGTCCCAGAAATATAAGGACGCAAATAATAATGGGTGACTATAAGTGAAGCCTGGTTTCGATAACTTAATCAAGTTGTAAATTCCTAATTCCTCCCATTGCTGGGATTTCTTGGCTTCTACTTTGGTAAACTAGTTTTGGTAAGCTGTGTCAGAGGTAGGGCAGGATCGAAATGGTTTAAAGTTACTCTTCACATAGTCTAGCACAAAGGGGTCTTTTGGGGGAACGATTGGAGTTTCCACGGTTGTCGAATCAGAAGGCTCGCCTGTCTTAGGGATATCCATTTTATTAAACAAAGGCTTAAAGTTATAACAGACAAGGAAGATTTTTCTAGTATCTTTTAAGATTTCAAAGACTGTAAGAGGAACCATTAGAGCAAACCTCTTTCCAGCAGCGTTAGTTGGAATTAGTACCTGAGATGCGTAGAGCATTTCCTTCTCTTTGGAGATCATCTGGGGGATAAGCACAGATTGACCTTGATAAGTACCAACCTTGCTTTCCATTATGGTTCCTGTGTTCTTTCCTTTCTTTTTGGAAGTTTTCTTCAGTTGGGATGATGTTGTAGAAGACATTGTTGAAGATTGTTGGAAGTTTTAGGGTTTCGGTGAGAAGAGAGGAAGAAAAGATTCAGAATGTGGAAAAGAATAAAAGACTAAGTTGATGGGTTTTTATAGTGTGGAAGTTTAAACATCCACTGAGTAAGACTAGGATACGTGGGAGTCGTGGGTTGGATTGAGAAGGAGGTGGCATAAAAGTTGATATTGGTAATAGGCGTGATTAATAATAATCATTGTTTTATAACTGCACCATGCTGTGAAATACTGGTTCAAGACGGTTAAGGAATCCAAAGGGCGTCGTGATTGACGTGACTGGAGTCATACACAATAAATGTTACGATTACTCAAAGATCACATCAAAATCTTGCATATATATTTAAAATAAGTGTTTCTCAAAGGATCGAAATACATATTTTAAAGGGGCATTTTGTTGGCTGAAGATTTTGATGATACAGTTCGAAACGAAGCAAGTTGGATGTTCGTTGGGATAAAGCAAGATGTCATGGTTCGAAATGGTAGAAGCAGTGCTTTGAATGAACATGTCAAAACTCAGAGTTTCGAGTGACAGTTGTGAAGATGTAGTTAAAAGAAGCCTCGAAGTGGTAATGAGCATGTGTTTAAGAAAGGAGTTCGAAGCGAAGAGTGCCAAACATTTGAAATTCAAACGCAAGCGGGATGTTCGAAATTTGAAATATACGCGCTGGAGCATTCGAAGACACGTGGAAGCTAGAGAGGGGCAGTGCTCTGCATGTTCTGAACGTGGCAGAATCTTATAGGCAAGACCGTTATGGTCGACGTAGTATAAATAGAGGTCTTAGCGTTAGGATTTCGTGTGTCATATCTATTGTACAAAATTCAGTAAACATTCAAAATACCACATGGCTAGGGAAACGAATGCTCGAACAATGTACGTATGATAACACCAAATATTTATGATTCAGAAAAAAAACTCTTTATCATTTCCAGTTTATCTTCTATCTTCATGTCAATATCATTCAAAAGCCTTTACATTAAAGTATTTTCATTCGAAGTCTTTTACTGATTTCTTGCATTTAAACGCTTTCTTTCTATTTCAAATCCTTTAAATTTCAGAAACTTTTGTATATTTCATGCTTTTATCTTCATGCTTTTGTCATTCGAATACCTTTTCATTCAAAGTCTTTTACTGATTTCTTGCATTTAAATGCTTTCTTTCTATTTCGAATACTTTACCCTTTCAGAAACTCTTTTACATTACATGCTTTTACACTTCAAAATTATTTATTTGTTTCTTGCAGTTTTACATTTCTTTACAATCGAATCTTTATTCATGCAATTTAGTTTCGTACGTTTTTACTTGATCATGTCATTAGATCTTTTAATATGGTAATCGAAGTAAGTTAAACGCATACACAACATTCTAAATACCAACCATGAATATCGGTTCTACAATGAGAATTATCCAAATGACCAATACACCATAGGATCAATCTAGTCGATCCTGCGAGTTACCAGAGAGATTAAATAACAGTCATTAAGATTATTTGATAGTTTGGAGGACTAACGGTTGTTTACCAGAAATCACTGTAAACACCCTCCCATAAAAATTGTTGTAATAGCTTAGTATATTTACAATTACGCAATTTATTGCTTTATACCATGATTAGTAATTAGGGTTTGCATGACAAGAACAAAAAACAAAACAAATAGAAAACCCTAAATACAAGACAAATCAAAAGCATGAAAATGATACACTTTGCACACAAACACCCCTAGGGTTTCTCCCACTTGGTTGCCTAAAACAAAATGGCCATGTTACGCATGCGAAGTATCTTGGCAAAACAAAACAAGTATAAGATCATAGTCCCTCGATGACGTTATTCAAAAGTTGTCTTACAAAATGATCTTGGTCCCTCAAAAATGCTAAGATACTTGGCAACATTGCTATCATGGTTATACGATAACCCACGTCCGTCCCGTTTACATCCAAAGATAGGGTTGCTTACCAAATCAATGGTAAGTCAACAATGTCAAAGGAATAAAAAATGCACAAGAAAGATATTTGAGTAGGTAAATAGCTTCTAAGTTACTTGCTCAATTTCAAACAATCCTTGCTATTTTCAAAAACAAACACATACACATTTCAAAAACATCTTACAAACATTGAAAATATTTTCAAAAGACAAACATCTTTGTATACATTCTTACGAACGAAAATCATTACAAAGATTGCCTAAACGAGTGGTCTCTTTTACAAAATATTTTCAAAACCACACCAAACACCATTTCAAACGAAACAAGCAAGTGATATAAGCAAGTAACTAAGCCCATGGAAAACCATGGATGAAAATGGTGCTAGCAACTTCCCTTTTCATAATCTACCCCCCGAACTCAAGAAAACATCTCAAAGGTCTTTCTTGTGCTTTTTCACCTTTCCTTTTGGATAAAAGAAAAGTCGGTGGCGACTCTTACTAACCGCGACATTTGCGATGAAACGCAAAACCTTCAAGTCAGTTCTCTCACAGTATCACATACCTCTAATATTATTATTTCTCCACTTAATAAAATAAATCCAATTTGATAATAACATATCTTCACAAATATTCCAAAAATAATTTAATTAATAATTAATTAAATTACGGGCGTTACAAAACCCAACAACCATAAATATACAATCGGTCAACTATGCAATTCATAAATAGACAACGTAACATACAATACAACCACTCACAAGCCTTATGTTCCTATCATGTATCAGCCACAACAAACCCAATACAATTTTGGCGGGGGTATTAACGTCAGTGATTATGATTTAATAGAAACCATTTGGTCTCCTCCGTAGCCATACAACATAGGAAAATCATCCAACAACATAGACCCAAACAAACACAACAGTATGGTTTTGGTCATCGTGCTTTTCAATAACTATTATTTAATTATATATTTATATTCACTTTTTAACATTTTAATTGTTTATCTATAATTATTTAAATTGCTTAATTAATATTTGATTAATTAATTATATATTTAAAATGTTTTTTAAAATTTTTCTAATTAATTAATAAAATTAAATAATAAACTTTATATTAAATTAATATCAATTAATAAAAAACGGAAAAAAAATTATATACATTCATCCTATTTGAAATGACGCAAACTTTATGGCTGTGCAACAGGTGGGATTCTCGCACCATTTCGAATAGCGCAAATCTTTTCAACGTGGTATTTTAAAAATAATTTTTAAAACGGTGCATTGTGAGAATTATATTTCAAGAGTGTAGTATCTTGGAAAAAAATTCACAAACCTTTACCTACGAGAAAAATATTGTAAAAGCAGCGGGTTAGCAGGATGATAGGATATTGCCCAGGAGTTTTAATTAATACTCACAGATTTGACATCTAAATAGCATGACAGATGATATGGAGATAGGAAGAAAAATAGTACTCCCTCCGTTTCTTTTTAAGTGTTATTTTAGAAGTTTTTTTTGTTCCTATTTAAGTGTCGTTTTGATGTTTTAAGGTTACAATTTACCAATTATACCCTTACTTTTTAAATAAGTCCACTTTATATTTTATAAAATTTTCCTTTCTTAATATATGTAATAACTCACTTCACATTTTCCATAAAATTCTCTTTCTTAATACGTATTCCTATTCCCATGAAAATTTAATATATGTAATAACTCACTTCACACTCACTTCAAATTATATTCCAATATTACATAGAAAAATGTTTAGCATTAAATTTTGTCAAAGGAACAAATTTTTCAATTGAAGACTAATAATTCTATAAAAAGGATTAGTACCATCGTTTAAATTATCCCGTACAAAACAAAAGAGCTGTGGTGGAACAACAAAAGACTCCATGGATCTTCAAAAAGAAGAAAGAGTGGAAGAGTCATTGGAGCAAGAAGAAGGGGAAATCGTGGAAGACTCTTTTGACAAGATTCAAGAACAAGATGACAACGAAGAAGAAGAAGTATTATCAAGAGTTGTACTGGATTTTGATTTAAATGAAGAGGCAGATTATGAATTTGATTTGAACAAATTTCCTGAAGAAGAAGAAGGAGAAAAAAACGGAGAAGAATCTTCCCACCATACTGAGTTTCGACCTGTGATAAAAAAGATGATAAAAAAACTTCTTCCAAAATTTTACTGAAAAACATTTGTGGACTAAGTATGGAGTATCTCATTTTAGATTTGGCTTAAGTGCATAAGTTGTAGGAGTTGTTATTTAAGAAGTCCTTATTATTGGTATTTTTTTTATAAAATAAGTATGGAGAAGAATTCCTTGTTATTGCTACAATTTAGGAATGCATTTCTTAAGTTCATTCTTATTATTTTTTTATTGATACATTAAAAAAAATCATGGCAAAAGTTTAGGAAGTTACGTGCAGGAGATTTGCTAAAGTTTAGGAGTAGTTACGGAAGAGAGAAAGTTTAGGAGTAGCAATTCATGTATCTTGGTTGGAGAGCTTTTGGCTAAAACGTCAATTAAAAAGGAACGGAGGGAGTACATAATATATCTGAGAAACAATAATTACGTGATCTGAAATCTCTCTCTTCCGTAACTACTCCTAAACTTTAGCAAATCTCATGCACGTAACTTCCTAAACTTTTGCCATGATTTTTCTTAATGTATCAATAAAAAAATAATAAGAATGAACTTAAGAAATGCATTCCTAAATTGTAGCAATAACAAGGAATTCTTCTCCATACTTATTTTATAAAAAAAGGAACTCTTCTGTAACTACTCCTAAACTTTAGCAAATCTCCTGCACGGAAGAGACATGAACGTTGAGAGCGAGCAGCTGTAAAAAGGAAGCAAAACATACCTTGAAAAAGTCTTAGACTTTGTTGTGAGAAGGAAATCTGGAAGTGAAAAAACATATATGGTTGACTAAAACAGAAAAATAAAATTGAAAGGGAAAGTTAGAAAACACTTAATACTTGAAAGGGGAAGTATAATCGGATAGAGTTGAAGCCGGAGAAAACGAAGCATTGGAGTCAAACTTATATGAGAATGAAAGTAATATTTTTCAGCCATTAGATTTAATTAAATGGCTAGGATTAAAACCTCACTTTAACTGAGTCACATGCAACACTCACTCTTACTATTTTCATTTGTAATTTTTTGAATTTGTGAATTTTTTTTTTTGAATAATGATGTATTAAAATTTTTTTTTTTTGCAAATAATCACGTTTCGAAAAAAATTAAGCAAATAACCATGTTTCAGATGACTCCCCAAAGGAGGAGCCATCTCACTTGGCGCCTACACTCATTTTTTAAGGGGAGGCGCCATCTCACATGGCGCCTAGGTGCTTAGGGCATGCCCTAAGCTAAGTGAGATGGCGCCTTAGTGCAATTCTAGGGCAAATTTTGCGGTTTTTTTTCCAGTCCGGTGTGTTGCGTATTCGATACAGGATCAACAAAATTGACTTTTTATTTAAAAAAAATGATTACACCCATATGTATTACATAAAAAAACAGATAAATCAGTGATCCCCCGGAACCCGATAATGACCCCTGGTTCCGCATCCCCGTCCTTGCCTTTCCCGTGCTGGATGTCGTCGCATTTCCTGCAGTGGCTGGGTCGATGGCCCAGCGAAGTCAATGCATTTCGGAGCCATGAAATCAGTCAGATCTTCATATCTATAAGATTTGCTTTGGTACAGTCGGTTACCCATACCCTCAAAGTTTGGTCGTGTTGGCGGTGGGTGGGGTTCCATAGTGGGTATGTAGCATTGATCGTCTGAGTACGGGGAGTAGAAAGGAAATGGATCTTGGGGTGTTTGGTATTGAGGATGTTGGCTGGTTTGGTGCTACTGTGGTTGATGGTAAGTTGGGTCGGTTGGTTCGTAATCTTCCGACATTCCCAGATCAGGGCTAAGGCTGGATGTTGAAGGACCCATATTGGGATATACAGAAGACTGAAATTGTGTGTGGGGTATGCAGGTGTGTTGGTATTGTGATTGGTATTGCGGTTGGGTGTGAGGCATATGGGGGTATTGGTACTGAGGTGGTGATTGTGGTTGGTTGTGGGGCATTTGGGTGTAATTGTGTTGTGGTGGGGATTGTGGTTGGGTGTTTGTGGTTCTGTTTCGTCTGGGGGGTTGGTGGGAGGTTGATGTGTGTTGGGTTTGTTGTTGGGGAAACGAGGGTTGTGCCCATTGTGTTCGTGGGTCAACCAAATACCTTGGATGAGACACGTGCATTTCAGGGTTACTAACCGACATGTACCAAGATAAATATTGATCCGTGTGTCGCATATTACCATGATTGAGGAAAACCGGGAACTGCAAGACATGTCGGTGACGCCTCTGCCACATCTTACACCATTCTGGAGCAAAGTCTTTTCAGTTGGTAAGACCCCACTGGGCGTTGACCCTTTTGAGATGCCACGGGGACAAACAAGTCGGATCACTTGGTATCTCTTGATGCATTCTGAACTGCATCTTCACACGGTCGCTGTGGTGCATCTCCACAACATTGAACCGTATGATTGCAGTCTTGGCGCTCCAAATTGCTGCATCCTCGGGGTTTGGTTCATGGCCCAAACCCAAATATGATCTCCAGACAAACTGCGAAAAAAATTAAACCAGGTTAATGAAAACGTAATATATAAATAATTTAAATGAAGAAAAGTTGAAATGTACGACGTACATCATCCCGGCCTAGGTGATCCAACAAATTGCGGTATAGTGCAACATTGAATCTTGGATTCTTTCTGTAATCCATACCCCTCACGCAATACCTAAAGGAAATGAAAAACATTTTAATTTTAGCATATATTTGGTGAAGAGGTGAATAGTGATAAATGATATAACTTGATGACTTACTTTGTTGCGTACGGGAAAATGAAAGTGTTATTGTTGACGGGGTTTAAGGACTCCATCCTCCATCAACCCCAAGCTTGTAGTAAAAAAGTGCAGCCATAAAATGTACATTTTTCCTTGACTGCATTTTTGCACAAGGAACTGTATAGGTGGGCTAAAACTGCAGAACCCCAACTATACTTTCTTGTTTTTTCAAAATCTCTAAGTAAATGTAAATACATAAAACTTACACTATTTCCCGTACTTTCCGGAAATAAAAAGGATCCAAATAGTATCATTAGATAAGTTCTGGCTTTTACTACCCTGTCTTTCTCGGAGGAATTTTCGTTTAATTCCAAACTTGTATAATGATTTTTAAGCTCAGTGAGTAGTATACCCTGACCTCTCGCACCACCACCTTCAACCATATCCCTGCCCAACAATTCTTCACACTGAGAATTGGGTTGTTGAACCGACCCGTTAACAGCCTTACCATCGACAGGGAGACCCAGTAACATGTACACATCCTCTAGCGTAACGGTACATTCACCTATTGATAGGTGAAATGTATGGGTCTCTGGTCTCCTGATCGTGGGATTTGTACTTATGTATCCAATGATTCGGACTTCAAGTGCACAATCTTGTCGAGTAGTTTTAAAAGATATCGAACCACAGAGACTGATGAATCGATCTACCGTCTTCTATTGTTACTTTGTAAATCTAAAGCTAATGAATATTTGATTTGGGTTGTAGGGGAAACTAATTACTAAATTAAGTTGTATTTTAATAATCAATGAGCTTAATTACCAGCATGCAACAATCGTACCTCGGGAACTAGCAACCTGTCGGGCGTCTTTATATTTTCAAAACAGTTTTCAGTAAAACCTATCTAGTTTAAAAACCCTCGTCTCACACTGTCGTTTTGTTGATCTAGGCTATGCAGTTAAGTCCTAACGTACGCTTCCGCCATCCCGCAGGAGTTAAAAACACTTTTTGGAAACTAAACAAAATCTTAATTAACTTTAAAGTGCTTCCGCTGTATTTTAAGCCAATGCCTAATTACTACTGTCCAGTTAAAAGATCTCAAACTTCCGCTTTGTTGATCCTAACCTCAATCGGTTTTTTACTTCCTTAACAAAACAATTTAATGATTTGAAAAATAGTAACTTAGGCCAGAAAAGAAAGTTTTGTAGTAAAAATAGTCCCGACTAAGCTACTCGTTCCCTCGGTTGATTGACTTTACATACCGGTATAAGATTTCTAGCCTGACATAATATTAAACTAAATCGCAGAATAATTTAAAGGGCAAACACAAATAAGCATAATTATATTAATTGATAAACAATAAGAATTTGTAAACATAAACCTGGAAATAACTCTGAAGACAGAAGCACTCCTGCACAAATTGTAGGCTTTGCTTCGATCGGAGGATATATTTAACCGTACAGAAGAAAATAAAACTGAAAAGAATAATGCTGGAAAGAAATAACTGGGAAAAGAAATAATGCTGAAAAGAATGCTGCTGAAAATAATATTCTGCTGAAAATAATATTCGCTCAATAAAATCTCTAAACTTTCTTGCCAAAAAGAAGAACTCTTTCTACTGTGGTCTCAGGCTCTATTTATATTGCTTGCTTGATCAGTTGCTCTCGAAAATATAGGAACAGTTTACTTCATTCTTTGAGAAATAATAGGCCATTCAATTGTCACGTTCGTTCTCCTTTGACTGAGTGGGTGAGAAAATGTAGGACATCGTTGGATTAACCCTTGAACACACTTCTGGACGTTGGATGAAGAGAAAGTGGAGTAATGGGGCTGTGACGTTCGTCACACTCAAGTGACTATCGTCACTTGGTCTTCATGGCGCGTGACGTTCGTCACGTCCCCTTGACGGTCGTCAGGGCTTTCTTACTTGTGGGCCACGTGCTCACATGTGTGATGGGCTTTTGGGCTGGTTTCTTCTCCTTAGGCCTTTTTTCTACTTTTTTGCACCCTTTTTTTCTTCATTTCTTCAAAAGTGTTCGGCTCGGTGCATATCTGCAAAAATAGAAAAATACCTGCATAATACTTATAAAATAATTTAATTTAAACTAAAGTATGAGAAATATTTGGTGTATATCAAGCCAGAAATATCACATATTTGTGTGTCATCAAACTCCCCCATACTTAAACTTTGCTTGTCCTCAAGCAAATACTAAGTACCATGTTTTTCTAAAAAAGGTTATGACTTGGATCAACTAATATATAGCTGCGTTGTGTTTTTGTCAGAAAATCAGTGGTTTGATTTGTGCTCCATTACTACGTCTACGATGCTAGACAGTCCCATTTTATGTAAACTAGTTACATGTCCTATCATAGCCTACCTCGAGTATTTGTCTTGTTTTTCCCCTTTCACTCTAGCGCAATCACATTAAGTCCTTTATCTTCACACGCACATAGCAGAACAGTCGGTTAGTGGTTATGATCCTTTTAGACTTTTAGAGGTTTCTGGCACAGTAATGTGGCAACCTTTAATTCAAATGTTGGATGCGGGGGATCAGACCGTAATCTTCCCTACTGAGTTCAGTACCAGGTGCTCCTGAACCATCCATCAAATGAATGTTCATGTTACTTTTTAAGGTTTACATCCTTTGGATTAGGCGATCGGGTGAGGACCGTCTAATTTAATCGGTGTGTTTCCTTGCAATATTTTGCTGAAATATTCTATCATCCACTTATATTCATCGACTTCCTGCGTAGTTTGTGTTTAAGACGGTGCTGACTGCTAATATAAACTACTCAAGGTTACTATAAAGACTAAACTCAGGGTGTTGGAAACAACAGGTACTTGAACTGATCTATCATACTCTGGGGTTGTAGAGTGTCTAGACGGTAGAAATTTCGCTTAATCTCGCCCCAATTCCTGATGATTAAAGATTTTGTAGTCTATTTACTTTGTCGAGTGAGAAATTTTTTTTTATGGGCTCAAAAAGAAGGGGGAGTCTAAAAGAACAACACAAATTGCTGCAATAGATAACTTGATAAAAATTTTTTATTGAATTAAAGATAACAGAAGGGAAATTACAAAGAAAATAAAAATTACTAGGAAAAAGGGAAATACTTCCTCCCCCATACTTGGATCATACATTGTCCTCAATGTTTTGATAGAAGCGGGAAATGGGAAATGGAAACTGGATAATCATTCTTCCTCCTCTTGTCTTTGGTATCGGCCACGTGTCCTTGCTCTTCGACGTGCTTGCCCGCCATGTCTGGATGATTCACTGCCATCTCTCTGGGATATGATATTATGAAAGTCGTCAACACAGAGTGTTAAGGCTCGCATATCTGCCGTTATTCCAGTGGTGAATTCCAGCATACTTTGATCATGCTTGCGAGCGTAGTCATTTTGGTCTCTCTGCATTTGTTGCATGAGAGTCATCATCTCGATTTGGCGCGTCTCGATACTCTGGTGGCGTTGAGTGGACAACTGGTTTTGTTGTATTATTGCGGCATATATTGCGTCGATGGTGGCAGGATTGTTGGCTTGCTGGGGTTGGGGCTCTTGCTGCTCTAATTCTTCTTCAATTTCGTCAACGGCAGCGTTGTTGGCCTGACCTTGATTTCCTTGCACATTTTCTCTGGGTTCTGGGGCGTTCAGGTTGTAAAGCCAGTTATCCGGATTACCCAAGTAAGTACGATTATGATTTGGCATGATCACACTACGAACCCTTGCATTCTTAACCATTAGATAGTACCCTCCAGCTTCTCGTACTTTGATCAGGCGACCAGCTCTACAGTTATCAATGTCCATAAAAACTGCTAGCAGCGGAGGTAGGCGTTGGATCCTTTCCCCCAGTTCAAGTGAACTGCGATGGCGGTGACGATGCCTCCGATGCAAAAAGGTGTGGTCCCTTCTCTTGCAACGAGGTTTTGAATGTGGGCCATCATTAAAGTTACAGGATTAAGGCGAAGGTTTTGCGAAAAGGTACAGTTAAGAGCATACAATTCTTTAGTGTTTACCTTGTTGTTGTTTGCTCTTCCGAAAATGGTGTTCGCCATAACACGGTGTAAGAAGCGGATGTTCGGGTTGTGGATGTGAGAGGCGTACCGTGCTTCGGGTGTGACATTTGGTTTTCCGGTTATTCTCTGCCATAGTGCGTATGCACTTTCATTCCAATCCAATTCTGGGGGGATGCGATATTGCATATTATTCCCTCGGGGAAAATGAAATATGTCGCTCAAAATCTCATGGTTGAGTTGGTACTCTCGGTTGAACATCTGAAAATGAGCGGCTCCCGTTAGGTGCACGTCTGCATCGTCTTGAGTGTGATATGCGTAGGAACTCAAGAATTCCAACGTGAGAGCTTCGTAAGTTGGTGTGTTCATCGTGCTAATAAAGCTTAGGCCAGCTTTATTCAGCAAACCTTCCATATGAGGTTGCAAGCCTAATTCTTGGAAGCAATTGTTGTCGATGAACCGTGTGGATGTTAGCCCTCGGTGATAGAATTTTATGTACTTCTCTTTTTGAAGCTCACCAACTTCTCCTTGTTGGAGCACGAGATGTCGCATGTCGGGTTCGGGTTGGTTGGCCATGAGTGTTGAACTTGATAGAAAAAAATGTATTTGTGGTAGAGAGATGGAAAGGGAGTGGTAGTGATGAAGCCAAGGATGAGAGGGTTTTTATAGATGGTTTTGTGGAGTAAGAAATTTAATGGTATTTATGGAAGAATTTTGGAATTTGGGAGGTTATGGAAGTTATGGGTGAGTGGAGTAAATGGGGTGGTGGGATTTTAAAACAAATTTTTCGTGCATCAATGTTGTTCAATGGTAACGGTTTTGAAAAGCGTGGGGGACAATGCCTACCGCGCGTCACGTTCTCTCTGACGTTCGTCAGAGTCAAAGACACTCCCTGACGTTCGTCACATGCATACTGACGTTCGTCAGGGTGAGGTGATGTTGGTCTCTTTGACTTCTTTGAACGTGTGCTCCACTAAATTAATTAATTAGTTTTAATTTTGAGAAGTATATTGCAAGGGATATAGTAGCACATTGTATAATTGGAAGAATGATATAAGAAGCAAATAAAAATAGTAACAGAAATAAGAAACACATGAAAAGAATAATAGAAATTAGAAACAAATGAAAATAATAATGGAAATTTGCACAGTACAAAAAAAATGAATACATACTTTGTATGAAAATAAATAAATAAATACTTTAAAATAAAAATAAAATGGATATGAGATTAATAGATGAATAAATAAACGAAAATTTAGAACCGAAAAGTATTAAAATATTCGAAAATAATGAAACCATAATGAGTTTTGAGAATAATAATAATAATGAAAAACCCCCTCATACTAAGAACAAACAGTGTCCTCACTGGGGCGGTACAGAAAAACAATCAAGCATGAGGGCCTCCGGGAGGTGGTGCAGAAGCGTGTAGATGTTGATAAATGTGATCAAACTGCTCCGTGACGACGTCCATGAAATGAAAGAAGTCACGTCGAAGTGTGCTGACATTATATTTAACAGTGTCGAGCTCGCCTCGGAGTGTGGTAACATCTGTCTGCAGAGTCTTGATCGCATGTGCATGATCAGGCATGGGTATGTCATCAGCTGTAGTAACAAGGGGTAGTGTACGGTAATCCAAGGGTGTATAATCGTGGTAACCTGTGGGTGTGGATGGGTCACTCTCCTCCCTCTCAGGGTCGTGTTCGTCTGTCTTCTCTAGGGGATATAGCCAATTAGTCTTGGTATAGACACTGGTATGCTCGGGGCTAGGCAATTTGAAGTAATAGACAGGGTTACGTTGGAAAAGCAGCTAAAAGTGAGGTGGGCTGAGGTTACCAATCAAAGAAATGTTAAAACAAAAAGGGATGTCCATGGTATAATATTTGGCGTACGGTGTAAGGCGCGACAAAGATGACCGTAGGGATAGGGCCTTGGCTATCATAGTGACTAGCCCGCCGACACAGATGGGGCCATGGATACACTGAGCTATAGCTGACATGTTGGCGATCATAAATGATGCGCCAATGACTGGTCTGGACTGAAAAGCACAGTAAATGATGAACAACTCATCCCTAGAAACCGAGAGTCGATTAATAGGTTTTCCAATGAATGTGAAGGCTAAAATATGATGGAAATACCTAATCGCATGGTTATGAATCTCGACGACATCAAGGTGGTCGGGGTCCTCAGGATATTGGCCCGCTATGTCTCTCCAAAAGTGATTAAGCTCAAAGTTGAGGTAATCATCCGCATGGGTTTCCATGTGGGCGTCTAAATAACTAGGGAATCCTAGCAGCTCAGCTAGACTGCAAACTGTAAACTGGTGGGTGAAATCGAACAATCTAAAGGACATCTGACCTCTACTACGCCCTAAGCCTTGTGTGGGTTTATAGATGAGGGAGCTCAAGAACTCCAAGGTGAGGCGTTGGAGTGTAGGGTGTTTATGGGCTAGGAACCCCTCCCATCCTATCTGGTTAAACATGAAGTAGACACTTTCCCTGATTCCTAAGGATGTCAAGGTGGGATCATGCACATACGTGGTCATACTCATCTGGCGCTGAGCCAGAATCTCATATCGTCTCTGCTGAGTCTCCGAGGCAAAAATGATAGTATCCATGAATTTCAGCTTGTAGGTTCCTGTGAGTCGGTACTAAAATTTGTAAAAGAAAAATGAAAATAAGTAAAATATATTGTGGGAGAAAGAAAGAAAAGGAAAAAAAATCGGAAAGTAAAAATCAAAATGCAGAACTAAAAAATAAAAATAAAAGATAAAGATAAATATAATTAAGAGATAATAAATAATAAAAAATAAAAAACTTGTGGGTTGCCTCCCACACAGCGCTTGTTTAATGTCGTTAGCTTGACAATGTTGTTAGACGTGAATTAGTTTCCAAATTCTTGTGGTAACTCTAATAGCGTTAAGCTCGCGGTGTAATCCTTATTTTCGACGCTGTAATAATGCTTTAGGCGTTGGTCATTTACTAAGAATGGATTCATGGATTTTCCTTTAATCTCTATGGCACCACTGGGGAAAACTTTGGTTACTTCGAATGGTCCAGACCATCGTGAACGGAGTTTTCTAGGGAAAAGTTTCAGACGAGAGTTAATAGGAGAACTACATCTCCTTCATTGAATTCTTTCCTTGAGATTCGTTTGTCATGCCATTTTTTCGTCCTTTCTTTGTAGATCCTTGCATTTTCATATGCATCTAATCTTAGTTCTTCTAATTCATTTATGTCGAGGATCCTTTTCTCTCCTGCCGCAGTGTAGCTTAGGTTTAAAGTTTTAATTGCCCAGTAAGCTTTGTGTTCAATTTCCACTGGCAGGTGGCATGATTTTCCATAGATGAGTTTAAAGGGTGTTGTACCTATTGGTGTCTTGAATGTCGTCCTGTAGGCCCATAATGCGTCAGGTAACTTAGCCGACCAATCCTTTCTTGACGTGGCAACCGTTTTTTCCAATATTTGTTTTATTTCTCGATTTGAGACTTCCACCTGTCCGCTTGTTTGGGGGTGGTATGGTGTTGCGATGTGGTGCTTCACCCCATATTTGGTTAGGAGTTTATCAAAGATTCGTGATATGAAGTGGGAGCCACCGTCGCTTATAACTTGTTTGGGTACACCAAACCTTGGGAATATAATGGTTTTGAAGAGTTTAATCACGACTCTAGTATCGTTTGTTGGAGAAGCTATTGCTTCAATCCATTTCGAAACGTAATCTACAACCACGAGTATATATTTGTTGCTGAATGAGGATGGAAATGGTCCCATGAAGTCTATTCCCCATACATCAAAGACTTCAACTTGTAGAATGCCAGTCTAAGGAATCTCATCGCGTCTGGATATATTTCTGGTGCGTTGGCATTGGTCGCAGTTTAGGATGGCTATGTGCACATCTTTCCACAAATTAGGCCAGTAGAAGCCAGACTGCAAAATTTTGGCACATGTCTTTGATGTGTTTGCATGGCCTCCGTAAGGGGCATCATGACAATGAGAAATAATGCTTTCTATTTCGTTTTCCGGGACGCATCTTCGGAAAATACCGTCGGCACTCCTCTTGAATAGTAAAGGTTCATCCCAAAAGTAATGTTTCAAATCGTGAAAGAATTTCTTCTTCTGTTGATAGGTCATATCAGGGGGTAGGATTTTGGCAGCCAAGTAATTTGCTATGTCCGCATACCATGGTATGGTTTGGTTGGTTCGGACAGAGACCACGGCTTCTTGTGTAGCATTATTTATTTCGTCTTGGCTCTCTCGTGCATCATTATTAGCATCTTGTGTGTCAAGTCCTAAAAGCAGTTGATTTGGATTTGATTCAGGTGGTTCTTTGCTGGCATCTCCTAAGTCTATCTGAGCTAACAGACGTTCATACGGGAAGTCATCATTAATAGGTACTTCTTCTGGTGTCAGCTGTTCCATTCGAGATAAATGGTCGGCTACTACGTTTTCGGTACCTTTTTTGTCTTTAATTTCTAGATTGAATTCTTGTAGAAGCAGAATCCATCTCAAAAGTCTCGGCTTTGAGTCTTTCTTGGTCAAGAGATATCTAATAGCTGCGTGGTCTGTATAGATGATTATTTTTGCGCCTACTAGGTAGGAGCGAAATTTGTCTAGTGCGAAGACTACGGCTAAAAGTTCCTTTTCCGTTGTTGCGTAATTCATCTGTGCAGGGTCCAAGGTTCTACTAGCATAATATATCGCATGAATCTTCTTATCTCTTTGTTGTCCCAGGACTGCACCTACGGTGTAATCACTTGCGTCGCACATGATTTCAAATGGAAGTCTCCAATCAGGTGGTTGCATGATTGGTGCGGATACAAGAGCTGTTTTTAGTTGGTTAAATGCTTTTAGGCATTTGTCATCAAAATAAAATTCAACGTCTTTCATAAGGAGGGTGGTTAGAGGTTTTGATATTTGCGAGAAATCTTTTATGAATCGTCGGTAGAAACCGGCGCGTCCTAAGAAACTGCGTATTTCTCTCACTATTTTAGGGGGTTGCAAGTTTTCTATGACTTCGATCTTAGCTTTATCGACTTCAATCCCCTTTTCGGACACAACGTGTCCTAGTACGATTCCTTGTTTGACCATAAAGTGGCACTTTTCCCAATTCAGAACGAGGTTAACTTTTACGCATCTCTCCAAAACTTTCTCTAAATTTACCAGACAATCTTCAAAACTCTCTCCACATACAGAGAAGTCGTCCATAAAGACCTCTATAATGTTGTCTATGAAATCAGCAAAGATTACCATCATGCATCTCTAAAACATGGCGGGAGCATTGCATAATCCAAACGACATTCGTCGGTAGGCGAAAGTTCCATAAGGACAAGTGAATGTTGTTTTCTCTTGGTCATCGGGGTGAATAGGGATTTGAAAGAATCCCGAGTAACCGTCTAGATAACAATAATGTGAGTGCTTAGCTAATCGTTCAAGCATTTGATCAATGAATGGTAGAGAGAAATGGTCCTTGCGAGTGGCCTTGTTTAGCTTCCTATAGTCAATACACATTCTAGCTCCACTTATAGTTCGTTCTGCTACAGCTTCGTTCTGCTTTGTTTGTTGTTACCGTTATACCACCTTTCTTTGGTACACAGTGGACTGGGCTTACCCATTGACTATCGGAGATTGGGTATATGATTCCTGCGTTCAAAAGTTTTTTAACTTCATCTTTAACTACAGTGCTCCAAATTGGGTTAATTCTTCGTTGATGTTCTCTAGAAGATTTACAATCATTTTCCAGCATAATACGATGCATGCAAATGGAAGGACTTATTCCTTTGAGATCTGTAATGTTGTATCCTAAAGCGGAGGGATATTTTCTTAGGACTTGTAATAGTTTGTCTGTTTCATGTTGTCCTAAGTCCGTGTTGACAATTACAGGTCATTTTAACTCGGTGTCAAGGAATTCATATCTAAGGGTCTTAGGTAATGGCTTAAGATCCAATGCCGATTTTCTTGGACAAGGCATGCGATCGGGTGTCAGAGCTAAGCATTCACTCAGATTGTCGTCTTGGTATTCAGGACACCATTCGTTATCTTCGAATATAAGAGGTGTGGGAATCTTCATGGTTTCGGAACAACGTATTGGTTCCCATTCAATTTCTCTTACGCATTCGTCCATGATGTCCACCAGATAACATGTGTCATCTATGGCGGGCACTTGTAAGAATTGTGTTAGAATAAATTCGACTTTCTCTTCACCTACTTCAAAGGTTAATTTGCCCTTTTTTACATCTATGATAGCTCCAGCTGTGGCTAAGAATGGTCTTCCTAAGATGATAGGTGTGCTTTCGTCTTCTCTAATGTCCATGATTATGAAATTTGTAGGGATGTAGAATTGGCCTATTCGTACAGGAACATTTTCTAAGATTCCTACTGGGTATTTGACGAAGAGATCCGCTAATTGAACGGACATCTTTGTTGGTCTTAGTTCACCCATTTCCAGTTTGTTGCATATGGATAAAGGCATAACACTAATACTAGCTCCTAGATCACATTGGGCTTTGTCTATGACGAACTTACCTATATGGCATGGTATAGAGAAACTTTCGGGGTCTTTCAGCTTAGGAGGCATCTTGTTTTGGATAATCGTGCTACATTCTGCTGTAAGCGTTACTGTTTCGTTATCTTCTAGCTTTTTCTTGTTAGATAAGATTTCCTTGAGGAATTTAGCATAGGAGGGCATTTGAGTTATAGCTTCTGTGAAAGGAATTGTTATATTAAGCTGTTTCAAAAGTTCTACGAATTTCTTAAATTGCCCTACATTCTTGGGTTTGGCTAATCTACCGGGAAAAGGGATTTGGGGTTTATAAGGCGGTGGAGGCACATAAGTTTTTTTTTCTTCTTTAGCCTCTCCTCTTTTATCTTCGTCGTCTACCTCTGGCTTCTCTGGTTGATTCTCCTTCTCAGTTGATGTTTCAGCCCTTTGATACATACTTTGATTTGACAGTCTTGGGTCAGGTGGTCCATCTAACTCGGTTCCACTCCTTAATATGATGGCATGAGCATGCTCCTTCGGGTTAGGTTGTGGTTGACCGGGAAATGTATCGGCTGGTGCGGCTGTAGGTGCTTGTTATTGAGCCACTTGAGAGATTTGGGTTTCTAACATTTTATTGTGGGTGGCCAAAGCATCTATTTTGTTTGCTAATTGTTTTATCTGCTCATTAGTGTGTATGTTCTGATTTTGGACGTCCTTGTTTGTTTGCGCTTGGGTAGCTATGAAATTCTCCATCATCAGTTCTAAGTTTGATTTTCTAGGTGCACTAGGAGCATTTGCCGGAGTTTTCTGATATCCAGGTGGTACGGCAGGTGCTTGGTTCGGAGCATACAACGCATTGGGGTTTTTATATGAGAAATTTGGGTGATTCTTCCATCCAAGGTTGTACGTGTTTGAGTAAGGGTTTCCTTGGGCATAATTGACTTGGTCAGTTTGAGTTCCTGCCAAGATCTTACATTCAGTAACTAGATGTCCAGGCACTCCGCATATTTCGCAATTGGGAGTTATAGCAGCCACGGTGGCTGGAGGTATTGCGGTCAAATTATCAATCTTTAGGGTGAGAGCATCTACCTTAGCATGGCCACTGTCTAGGTCGCTTATCTCATACATTCCTCCTTTTGTCGGTGCTTTCTCTGTAGTACCTTTGTCTGCGTATCCTCTTTCACTTCCCCACTAATAGTGGTTTTGGGCCATACTTTCAATTAGAGCATAGGCAGCGGTGTAGGATTTGTCCATAAGTGCACCACCTGCGGAAGTGTCTATTGTTAATCTTGTATTGTAGAGGAGACCATTATAGAAGGTGTGGATAATTAACCATTCTTCCAGGCCATGATGTGGGCATAGTCTCATCAGATCTTTGTATCTTTCCCAAGCATCAAAAGGGATTCGTTCTCCTTTTGTCTAAAATCGCTTATCTGAGATCTTAGCATAGTTGTTTTGCTTGATGGAAAATATCTCGCAAGAAAGACTTTCTTCAGCTCGTCCCATGTAGTGACTGAGTTTGCGGGTAGAGATTGGAGCCAAGCTCTTGCTCTGTCTCTTAGAGAGAAAGGGAAGAGACGAAGTCTTATTGCCTCTTGACTGACCCCATTGTTCTTGATTGTATTTGCATACTGTAGAAATATTGATAGATGAAGATTAGGGTCTTCCATCGACCCACCAGAAAACTGGTTATGTTGCACAACAGCTAACAAAGAGGGTTTTAGTTCAAAGTTGTTAGCCTCGATTGGAGGGGCAGCAACGCTATTATGTGGTTCATCTTGTGAGGGTATGGCATAGGATTTGAGTGGGCGCGGAGCAGGATTGGCGGCCATTTCTTCGGTTGGTCGAGAAATAGGAGGTTCGAGTGATTGACGAGGTTGAGTGTTATGCAAGAGATGGTACTCTTGAATGCAGCGTCTAAGTCTGAGATAACGCTCGATATCGTTGATTTGTATGTATAACGGCTCGCCTTGCGAACGAGTGTTTGGCATACAAATAAGAAAACAAAAAAAAAAGAAATAGAGATAGAAAAGAAAGAGATAAGTTTTTGCTCTAGTCTCTACTGCGTAACAAAAGAGTAGCGATATCGACTTAAATCAGTCCCCGGCAACGGCGCCAAAAACTTGATCGTGGGATTTGTACTTATGTATCCAATGATTCGGACTGCAAGTGCACAATCTTGTCGAGTAGTTTAAAAAGATATCGAACCACAGAGACTGATGAATCGATCTACCGTCTTCTATTGTTACTTTGTAAATCTAAAGCTAATGAATATTTGATTTGGGTTGTAGGGGAAACTAATTACTAAGTTAAGTTGTATTTTAATAATCAATGAGCTTAATTACCAGCATGTAACAGTCGTACCTCGGGAACTAGTGACTTGTCAGGCGTCTTTATATTTTCAAAACAGTTTTCAGTAAAACCTATCTAGTTTAAAAACCCTCGTCTCACACTGTCGTTTTGTTGATCTAGGCTATGAAGTTAAGTCCTAACGTACGCTTCCGCCATCCCGCAGGAGTTAAAAACACTTTTTGGAAACTAAACAAAATCTTAATTAACTTTAAAGTGCTTCCGCTGTATTTTAAGCCAATGCCTAATTACTACTGTCCAGTTAAAAGATCTCAAACTTCCGCTTTGTTGATCCTAACCTCTATCTGTTTTTTACTTCCGTAACAAAACAATTTAATGATTTGAAAAATAGTAACTTAGGCCAGAAAAGAAAGTTTCATAGTAAAAATAGTCCCGACTAAGCTACTCGTTCCCTCGGTTGATTGAATTTACATACCGGTATAAGATTTCTAGCCTGACATAATATTAAACCAAATCGCAGAATAATTTAAAGGGCAAACACAAATAAGCATAATTATATTAATTGATAAACAATAAGAATTTGTAAACATAAACCTGGCAATAACTCTAAAGACAAAAGCACTCCTGCACAAATTGTAGGCTTTGCTTCGATCGGAGGATATATTTAACCGTACAGAAGAAAATAAAACTGAAAAGAATAATGCTGGAAAGAAATAACTGGGAAAAGAAATAATGCTGAAAAGAATGCTGCTGAAAATAATATTCTGCTGAAAATAATATTCGCTCAATAAAATCTCTAAACTTTCTTTCCAAAAAGAAGAACTCTTTCTACTGTGGTCTCAGGCTCTATTTATATTGCTTGCTTGATCCGTTGCTCTCGAAAATATAGGAACAGTTTACTTCATTCTTTGAGAAATAATAGGCCATTCAATTGTCACATTCGTTCTCCTTTGACTGAGTGGGTGAGAAAATGTAGGACATCGTTGGATTAACCCTTGAACGCGCTTCTGGCCGTTGGATGAAGAGAAAGTGGAGTAATGAGGCTGTGACGTTCGTCACACTCAAGTGACGTTCGTCACACTCAAGTGACTATCGTCACTTTGTCTTCATGGCGCGTGACGTTCGTCACGTCCCCTTGACGGTCGTCAGGGCTTTCTTACTTGTGGGCCACGTGCTCACATGTGTGATGGGCTTTTGGGATGGTTTCTTCTACTTAGGCCTTTTTACTACTTTTTTGCACCCTTTTTTTCTTCATTTCTTCAAAAGTGTTCGGCTCGGTGCATATCTGCAAAAATAGAAAAATACCTGCATAATACTTATAAAATAATTTTATTTAAACTAAAGTATGAGAAATATTTGGTGTATATCAAGCCAGAAATATCACATATTTGTGTGTCATCATCTCCACCTTTCCAACATTGCAAGAATGAACTTCGAATCAATTGTGTAGTTGGAGATCTTTATAACATGTATGAAAACTACGTATTCCAGATATGGTACGATAAATGGGTCGGGAGCCAGGTAGTTGTGAGACCGGATTCTGAATCTTTTGGTATCCCGAGTTAATAATATAAAAGGTGTAAAATTAAGTAAGATGAACAAAGCATTACCTGAAGTATAAAAAATGTATAACCAAAATAGAAACTTACAAATGCGACAATGTTGTCCCTTGTGCCTCTGTGAGAATTGCCCATTGTGATAAGAGCCATTGTTGAAAATGCCTGAGATTATGAAATACTTAGAAAGTGTAAGAGATTATGAAAGACTTTGTAGCAGAGAGTGAGACGATTGTGGGTGTGAGAGAAGTATGTTATGCTCTGTATTTATAGGCAAAAAAATTTCATAGAGTAAGTGAGGTGGTAGCTGGTGCATGCATGCATGATAAGTGTCACTCTTACAGAGTAGGCGCAACTAGGTGGCATCCTCGGAGAAGGCATCTCTGCATGCATGTAACACGATTGGACATTGAGGGAGGCGCCATTGGACTTGGCGAAAGAGTTCGAAAATTAAAGTTGTCGCCATCCCCATAGGCGAATAAGAGGTGTCATGGGTTGCAAAGTAGGCGCAGGCTAGGTGACAGCCTTGGGGATATCATGCCTGAATGCATGTAACACTATTGAAGGTGATGGGAGGAGACTTATAAGTTACAGTGTAGGTGTAGAGTAGGCGCAGGCTAGGTGGCAGCCTTGGGGGTTACATCTATGCATGCATGTAACATGATTGAACATTAAGGGAGGCGCCATTGGACTTGGCGAAAGAGTACAAAAATGAAAGGTGTCGCCATCCCCATTGGCGAATAAGAGGTGTCATGGGTTGCAGAGTAGGCGCAGGCTAGGTGACAACCTTGGGGATGCCATGCCTGAATGCATGTAACACTATTGGAGGTGATGGGAGGAGACTTACAAGTTACCGTGTAGGTGCAGAGTAGGCGCAGGCTAGGTGGCAGCCTTGGGGGTTACATCTCTGCATGCATGTAACACGATTGGACATTAAGGAAGGCGCCATTAGACTTGGCGAAAGAGTACAAAAATGAAAGGTATCGCCATCCCCATTGGCGAATAAGAGGTGTCATGGGTTGCAGAGTAGGCGCAGGCTAGGTGACAACCTTGGGGATGCCATGCCTGAATGCATGTAACACTATTGGAGGTGATGGGAGGAGACTTACAAGTTACAGTGTAGGTGCAGAGTAGGCGCAAGTTAGGTGGCAGCCTTGGGGGTTACATCCTTACTTAATTCAAATTCAGTATGACCTATTTAGTCTTACATTTATCAAAACACTGATTCACTTAATCTGTCAAACCTTCCATCCTTCAAACCTTTATACAATCAAACCTTCAAACAATCAAACATACAAACCTTCGAATAACTCATAAACTTCAAACATTCCAACCTTCAAACCTTCCAACCTTTAAACCTTCATACAATCAAACCTTCAAACCTTCAAACAATCAAACATACAAACCTTCGAATAACTCATACACTTCAAATATTCCAACCTTCAAACAACCCTACGCAATGGCCTTTGCACCCCAATATGTCATCAATGCACATTTCAACGGTGAGACATACATTTGTCCCACCTCTGGGTTTTTGTTTAGAGACACAGACAACATCCAATTTCTTTTAAACGAGAAAGCCAATTTCTCGTACTTCAAAAAATGATTGGAGGCCAAACTTGGACGAGGCCCGGTGACACAGATATTTTATCAGAATCCAATTTTTTTTGGAAACAACCAAATAATATTTTATAAGGTTGAGGTTCAAGATGACTAGGATCTTCAGAATATGTTTTCCAGCCATGTGTATTCTGGGTACGACTCTATTGAGTTGTACATTATGTTGCGAGAGCCTCATGTGACACAAGTGGTTGATCCTTTGGAGAACGAACAAGCAGAGGTAGATGCAGTTGATGAAGAAGAAGAAGAAGATGCCGAGTTAGAGTTTGATGAAATGGTGAATGATGATTCCGACGATGATGGCATACCTAGTATTCCTGCAAACGAGATCTACACACCACCTCCGCACATGATAAACTTCAACATGGGCGGAGATGAACCATCTACTGATTTATTTTTCAATCCGTATATGCAGTCGGATGAAAACTTAAAAGAGAAGGACAAGTTTCGTAACAGAGAGGAATGCATCAGAGCCATAAAAAATTCCACATGCTCAACTCGGTCAATTTTAAGGTGGACCGTGTTAACCCAGAAAGGTACAAGATCAAGTGTGTCCACCCTGACTGTATGTTCAAGCTTATTGCATCATACAAATTAAGAGGTGATTGTTGGGTCATAGGTTCCATGACTACCCACACTTGTGTAAGTTCTACCCAATCACAAGACCACCAAAAACTTAATTACGATCTCATTTGTCAAGAAATCCTACCACTGGTCAGCAACGACCCATCTTTGAAGGTGAAAACCATCATCTCCCACATCACCACAGTTTTTAACTATACTCTGTCTTACCGTAAGGCGTGGTTAGAAAAGACTAAGGCGATTGAAAAGGTGTACGGAAACTGGGAGGAGTCATACCAAGAACTTCATCGCTACTTGAATGCACTCAAGACTTATTCTCCGGGTACTGTTTACATTCTGGAAACAGTGCCAGCATACGCCCAAGATGGTAGTCAACTAAACGGAAACAGAATATTCAGTCGAGTGTTTTGGGCATTTCAACATTGCATCACAAGGTTTGCATCATGCAAACCAATTATACAAATTGATGGGACTTGGTTGTATGGGAAATACAAAGGCACGCTACTGATGAGAGTTGCACAAGATGGCAACAACAACATTTTCCCAATTGCCTTTGCCCTAGTCGAGGGGGAGACCGATGGTGCTTGGAGATTTTTTCTGAAAAACCCGCGAACACACGTGGCTCCTCAACCAGATCTCTGTTTGATCTCTGACAAACATGCCTCCATCAAAAGTGCCTACAATAATCCTGCAAAAGGTTGGCATGACCCTCCTTTTACTCATGTCTATTGCGTTAGGCATATCATCCAGAATTTCACGAGGGAGATCAAGGAAAAAACACTAAGGAAATCGGTTATGAATGCGGGATATGCATTGACATAACCCACGTTCAAATATTACCGCAACGAGATCCGTTTGTCAAATCCGGAAGCCGGTAGGTGGATCGACAATATTCTGGTGGAAAAATGGACTAGGTCATACGACAATGGCCAAAGATGGGGGCACATGACAACGAATCTTATTGAATCGATGAATGAGGTATTCAAAGGCATATGAAACCTTCTGATCACTGCATTGGTAAAATCTATGTATTTTAGAATGACTTTGTTGTTTGCCAAAAGAGGTGAAATGTGGAATGCGGTGTTGCAATCTGGACAACTATGGAGTGAAAGCTGCATGAAGTACATTAAGGCAGAAAATGCCAAAGCCAACACTCATATGGTTATACGGTTTGACCGACACAGCCACAACTTCATTGTGAAAGAAACAATAGACCACAACGAAGGCCTGCCAAGACAAGAATATAGGGTCATACTACCTTCTCGTTGGTGCAATTGTGGCAAGTTTCAAGCCTTTCGTATGCCTTGCTCTCATGTCATTGCCGCTTGTGCTTATACCCATCAAGACGCGCTACAACTTATGTCACACATTTACAAATTTGAAACGTTGCTCAACATTTACAACAACAGCTTTCCTTTGGTAGCAAAACCATATTATTGGCCTGCATACGACGGCGAAGTAGTGTGGCACAATGACCAAATGCGAAGGAACAAGAAGGGTCGTCCCAAAATTAAGCGCATCACAACCGAAATGGACGAACTAAATAAGCTGGAAAGAAAGTGTGGTTTATGCCGTTAGGTCAGACACAATCACAAAAATTGTCTGAATCGGGCGTCTGCCTCGACCACATAAAAATTGTAATACATAAAATCTTTCCTTAATTATGTTGTAAACATTAGGGTTTTTCGTTAACAGTATTTGCTACAATAAATATTGCGCGTACAAGAAAAAAAACACGATATTCCGTCTACGAAATTATAACTGTTAAAACAATTTCATCTGACTTATGCATCATCAACATTACGTCGCTGTCTATTTTGACTTCCTCCAACCATACATTAGGTCTTCCTGTCGCATGTGAGGTTATTGTTAGTCTTCGCTGGATCCTTCGAATTCCCCCCCCCCCTCCGCAATGTCTCCATCTAGCCATCGCATCAACTCCCACTTCAGACGCTCCATGGAGTGAATGTGCCAAAATTTCATTTTCACCGCAGGTTTTATGGCAGAGAATATAACGTAACCATCTATGGTAAAAATCATGGGCGATGTCATGACGCAAATAACAGAGTAAAAAATAATAAAATAGTGCGAGAAAGTGTGAGAAATGATAGAGAAACGGACGAATTATTTATAAAAACAACATTTTGCCCTAGTTTTGCCCTAGGAGCCAAGTGAGATGGCGCCTCCTCTCACTTTTAAAGTGCATGCGCCATCTCACTTGGCTAAAAGAGAGAGGATGCGCCAAGTGAGATGGCGCCTAGGGAAAAACCCTAGGTGGAGGCGCCAACTGAGATGGCTCCTCCTTTGGGGAGTCATCTGAAACATGGTTATTTGTGTAATTTTTTCCGAAACGTGGTTATTTGCGATTTTTTTTAATACCTGGTTATTGTAAAAAAAAATCTGAATTTGTTGCTGTTGTGAATATGGGAAAGAAAAAAGTTTTGTCAATTAGGTTATTTTAATATTGGAAAAGAAAAGGGGTTTTGTCTTTCTTTGTTTGAGATTCTCAAAGTTGAAAATAAAATTTAATCTTTTTATTCAACTTGTTGTAACCAAGGAATTTGAGATCGCAACACTAATGGCTACGTTTACTCCAATTAAGAGATCGACATCTCTGAAGAAGAATTGCATATGTTAAACTAATGATTTAAGAGTAAAAAAAAGTAATATGTTAGAATCAAATGCTGAAAACTTGCTTAATTAAATAAGAAAAGGCCAATAAATAGGCTTACACAATATCACACGATCTCCCTAACTGCCCATTATATGTGGAGCAGTTTATTCCTTCCTAAAATCTAGGTACTGACTTTGACTGAAACAATAAAATAGCTAACAATAAGCTGACACATTCTAATGTGCTGCAATACTTAATTTAATTAAAATGAATATCAAAATATTAATGTTAACATCTCCTCCTAAACTGAACAGTCCAATTCAGTTTAACTTTGGTGCATCACATACTCCTAGCTTCTTTCTAAGTCCCTGAAAGGTTCTTGTGTCGAGTGGCTTAGTAAATATATCTGCAACCTGCTGCTGCGTGCTACAAAACTTTAACTGAACAGCTCCTTCATTCACCAGCTCACGTAGAAAGTGGAACCTTACATCGATGTGTTTGCTTTTGCCGTGCATCACCGGATTTTTTGATAGCTTGGTTGTTGAGTTGTTATCACAGAAAATAACAGGGCTGCTGCTTCCTTCATAGCCAATTTTGCCCAACACTCTTTTCATCCATATTAACTGACAAGAGCAAGCTGCTGCCGCCACAAATTCTGCTTCAGTTGTACTTAGAGTAACAATTGGTTGTTTCTTGGAGGACCATGCCACTGCTGCATCACTAAGAATGAAGGTATACCCGAATGTACTTTTTCTATCCTCCACACATCCAGCGTAATCACTGTAGGTGAATCCTACTAGCTCTCTGTTTCCTTCTTTCCTGTAAAAGAGCCCATATTCAATGGTCCCTTGCAAATACCTTAAAATTCTTTTGGCTGCTACAAAGTGAAGTTCAGTTGGCATAGACATGTATCTGCTAATCAGACTAACAACATACATTACATCTGGCTGAGTGGCTGTCACATACATCATACTTCCCACAAGCTGCTTATAGAGTGTGATATTTACCTTCACACCTTCTTCATATTTGTGAATCTTAAACCCCGGGACAATAGGATTTAAGACAGAGTTGCTTTCCTCCATTCTGAATTTTGTTAGTAACTCTTTCACATACTTTCTTTGACACATGAAAATTACATTATCAAGCTGCAACACCTCAATTCCCAGGAAGTATTTCATTCTTCCCAAATTAGTCATTTCGAACTCTTTCATCATGGATATTTAAACTCATTCATCATAGTTTGATCATTACCAGTGTAGATTAAATCATCAACATACAAGCTAATAATTAGGCATTTACCTTGTGTGTTGAATTTTGTGAAGAGTGTTTGCTCGCTGACATCCTTTACAAATCCTATCTTCTAAAAGTAAGTATCTATCATGTTGAACCATGCACGTGGTGCCTGCTTCAATCTATATAGGGCCTTACGAAGCTTGTACACTTTTCTTTCAGCACCCTTGATTTCATACCCTCTTGGCTGGTCTACGTACAATTCTTCAGAGAGTTCTCCTTGCAAGAAAGCTGACTTTACATCTAGCTGATAGATTATCCAACTTTTTTGAGCTTCCAATGCTAAAATCATCCTCACAGTATCCATCCGAGCAACAGGTGCATATACTTCCTCATAATCAATTCCGTGTTCTTGTGCATATCCTTTTGCAACTAGCCGAGCTTTGTACTTTTCAACTTCTCCATATTGATTCAATTTAGTCTTATAAACCCATTTTACTCCTATACTTTTGGCTCCCTCTTGTAGATTAGTGAGAAACCATGTTTCATTCTTCTCAATGATTGAATTTCTGAATTCATAGCATTTCTCCATTCTTGGCTCTTAGCAGCTTCTTCATAGCTAATAGGATCACATTTTATGAATAAGGCTAAATGTGAAGTGCGATATTGACTTGCTTCAGCAGTTTCAGCTTCATCATTGACGGTAATTTCAGCTTCATTATTGACACTATAGTCTCTCATCCACACTGGTCTCCTTCTGATACGACATGTCCTTCTGACACAATCTCCTTCCCTTGTATTTGAGGCTTCAGGAGATGACGCAGTTGCTGCCATAGTGTTTTCTCTATCACTTCCCTCTTCATCTATGCTTGCTTTATCTTTTTCAGTGACAATTTCTATAATAACATCAGAATCTTCATTGGTAATATCTTGAGTCTCAATTTCTCCTTCATTTATGTCATCTCCCCAGTCTAGATCAAGGCTTATCAAGTTGTCATAGCTCTTATCCCAACTCCACTTTTTCTCTTCTTCAAACACAACATCCCGACTAACAATGACTTTCTTGCTTATGGGATCCAATAGTCTGTAGCCTTTTGATTCTGAACTAACCCCAAACAGTACACAACTTCTGCTCTTATTCTCTAGTTTAGTGCGTTTGGCGTCAGGCATATGTACATGTCCTATACAACCAAACACCCTAAAATGATCTACAAATGGCTTTATCCCACTCCAAGCTTCCATATGTGTCATGTACTTCACAGAAGAAGTTGGACTTCTGTTAAGCACGTAGAACTCCCAACTCGCAGCTTCAGGCTAAAAACTCTTAGGAATATCAACCATCATACTTCTTACCATGTTCATCACTGTTCTGTTATTCCTCTCGGCTACTCCGTTTTGTTGTAGCGTGTAAGCTGTGGTTAGTTGTCTCTTGATTCCATTATCTTTACAGTAATCATTGAAAGCACTTGATGAAAATTCTCCTCCCCGATCTGTTCTTAAGCACTTAATAGACAAACTAGACTCTTTTTCAACACTACTCTTAAATTGCTTAAAGGCAGCAAATGCATCAGCTTTATATGCAAGGAAATAGACCCATGCTTTCCTACTAAAGTCATCAATGAAACAAAGCAAATACCTCTTTTGGCCATTTGAAGTTGGTGAAATGGGTCCGCAGATGTCAGCATGGATTAATTCCAACTTAGTTAAAGCACACCATATGCTTTTTTTTGGAATATTTTCTCTATGTTGTTTTCCTTTCAGACAATTTGTGCAAATGGAATCAGGTCCGAGAAGACACGGCATCCCTTTCACCATCTCTTTGTCCTTCAACATGCGCAATCCTGTGTAACCGAGATGGCCAAACCTCCGATGCCAAAGCTGTACCGAATCTCAGGTTGTGGACTGCAGACAAACTTATTTTGTGTCCTTGTCAGAATACTTATCAGAGAGCACAACGAACATACGGTTGAAGGTCATGTTGCTCTGAAGGATGAGGCCCTTTGTTGAGTGATAAATGCAGCATTTATTATCCTTCATCACCACTTTTAATCCTTTTTCTTGCAGCTGTCCAAGGCTAAGAAGATTATTCCTTAGTTCTGGAACATAGAAGACATCCTGAACAAGATAGCTAATGCCTCCAAAGTATAACCTGACAGTACCTTTACCAATCACACTTAACTGCATATGATTCCCCAGCCGCACTGTTCTTTGAAATCCATCTTCCAACCGATTAAATAATGACGGGTCTCCACACATGTGATTACTGCATCCTGAATCTAGAAACCACACATCATTTTTGCTTTACCCAAATGATTCATGATAAGCCATGAGCAACATCTCCTCAATTTCTTCAATTTTAGTGTAATTTGCTTGCTTAGCCATATTTGGACACTCATACTGAAAGTGACCCAACTGATGGCACTTATAACATTCAATGGTTGCCTTGCTATAGGGTTTCTGACCTCTGCCTCCTCTGAAATCTCCGCGGCTGCCTTGTCTTCTTCCACCATTATTCTCACTGTATGCCACCGTGAGTGCTTGCTCTTCATCTACTTCCTTCTTGAATTTTTGATCGTGCACAAGAAGGGAGCTTTGCAACTCGTCGACAGTAAGCGTGTCCATATCTTTGGCTTCCTCAATGGAACACACAATATAGTTCCACTTTTCAGCGAGGGTTCTCAAAATCTTCTCGACGACCTTGACATCAGTCATATCTTCACCATAATTCCTCATATTGTTTGCAATCACCATTACCCTACCGAAGTAATCATTGATTGATTCTCCTTGCTTCATGGCAAGGATCTCAAACTCTCTGCACAATCGATTGAGTTGGGCTCGCTGAACTCGAACATTGCCCTGGTATTTCATCTTCATTGAATCACAGATTTGTTTCGATGTTTCCTTCTTTGGGATTGTCTTCAGAATTAACTTGTCAAGAGATTGAAACAATAAATTCTTGGCTTTCAGGTCCTTCAACTGCATCTCTTCCGCCGTCTTTCTCTGTGCAGCCGTCGGCACTTCTCCTGCAGCGGGTTGAACGAGGCCTATGGTCACAACAATCCAATACTCCTTCGAACGAAGAAGGTTCTCCATGAGCATGCTCCAGTGATCATAATCACCATCAAATTTAAGAATTGATGGTAGATTAAAACGATCGCCGCCTTCGGACGCCATCTGCTCTTTCTCTCTTGATTCTTGTGAAATTTTCTGCTCTGATACCAGATGTTAGAATCAAATGCTGAAAACTTGCTTAATTAAATAAGAAAAAGGCCAATAAATAGGCTTACACAATATCACACGATCTCCCTAACTGCCCATTATATGTGGAGCAATTTATTCCTTCCTAAAATCTAGGTACTGACTTTGACTGAAACAATAAAATAGCTAACAATAAGCTGACACATTCTAATATGCTGCAATACTTAATTTAATTAAAATGAATATCAAAATATTAATCTTAACATAATATAGGTCTAAACAATTTGTCGATATTAAAATACAGATAAAAAATATAAGTGGTGAATGGTTGAAACATTTTTTGATTGTGGTGCTTGTATAGTTAATTGGAGGTTTAATTATCTTATCCTGAAAGATGATACAATTTCTATGATTCAAAATTATAAATATTAGGTTTGAAGTTCTATTTTAGTGCTAGTTGAGAATTTCAACGGCATATGACATTATGGAAAATGAAGAAATCGGAAGTTTAGTTGTGGAAGAGAATATTTCATATGGTATTTCGACTGATTAAATTATGGACAGTTTAATTATGTTAAGCAGTGGCGAAAGTCTTATTACGGAATATATGAGACTTAATGAAAATTCAAGTTTTGAATTTGAATGTTTCGACAAGTCATGTTGTTTTGGCACTTCGAATTAAAGAAGGATTCAAATTCAAATGGATTGATCTTATCCAGAAGGACGCGTGGAAGCCTGACGATTCGAAGAAGCATGCAAGACTCGAACGTTGCACTTTTGTAGAAAAAGACTGTTAGGATCGAATTAGTATAAATTAAGATCTTTGTATTAGGATTCAGTGTGTTCACTTTTGTACAAATCACTTATACAAACTCGAAGTACCAGTGTTAAAGAAAACAATATTGAGAATGTACGTATAGAAACACCAATTTATATTCAAAGTCATTTACATTTAATCAAGTCTTTTACTTTTCGTTTAAGTTTAAGTCGGATTCTTTACATTCTAGTTTTACTTTAAAACCTTTTCTGCCTTTATCTTTAATCCTTTGTCTTTACTTTTGCCTTCGTTATATTTATCTTTTCGACATAGAACAAATATCTAGAACACTAGTAAAACAACTTTAGTAGACATATGTTCTAGGATCAATCTAGTCGATCCTGGGAGTAACCAACAAATTATTTTTGTTTTGGAACCAATGTCTAAGTTTTGTCATAAATTTTTGTATTATACGGTGTTTTTCGTTTCAATTGTTTAACATTTTTGTATGATATTAAAGAGTGGAAAATTATCCAAAACTAACGAACCTATACTCAAGAGAAAATACACTAGGAAGATGGTTAACCCATCCAATAAATGGAGAACAACCACCCCATTCGACAGAGGAAAGTACATATGTGTTATCTACAACTGAATTGATATCTGTTCAAGTAAATACAATGGGAATTTTGACAAATTCTTTTAGCGGTCTAGTTATATCCCCAGTGCATACACAGGGTTCCCCAGTGACCAGAAGGCCACCAGGGACGAACAATTTCAGGCACTTTGCATTTGGATTCACAATGCCAATGGATGGCCGCTAACAGATTTATGGCATGCCAACCAACATCTATGATGGCAAGTCTAAACAATAGTGCATCCATATTTCCTAACCCAAGAATGTCAATATTTTCGCCACTACAAGGATCGGGATCAGGAATGAATAACATGGGTCGAAATGTCCCACCCCCAGGATTTGTTGCCCAATTTCCTAACCTAACAATGAGTTCTACAACAACATTTCGACAATAAATGAATGACAACAATCATGAAATGGTCGGTGTTCTAGCCCAACAAATGGGTACAATCTTTAACCCATTAATCCAAAGTACTACTCAAACCAACCAACAAAATACCCAAACAAATCAACAGTTGGCAGCACAGATGGCGTGAATTGTAGATTTTTTTGGCGCTCCCCAAGTCCCAGTACGACAGGCTCGTTGAGATTGGATGAGAGAAAACCAAGGGTTAGTAGTTGAAGAGGACCCAACAATCAACCAAGTGCAACCAATTGTGTAGAATGTTGGTGAAGTCAACCAGGGCCCCATAATCGAACAACCCAAGGCCGAACAAGCCATACCAAGAGAAAACCCAACCCAAAGGGTTATGATGGTCAATTGAAACCAGGGCGCAAATGAAATCCTTCAGCATGTCCGACAAGATGAATACCCATGGGAAAATAATCTGGCTGCCATGGTCGAAAGAATAATGGCTCAAAATAGGGTAAATATAGGCCTTCAAAGGCCAAATTACACATCTCTTTTGTCTGAGTATGTTCTACAGGCTGAATTACCCAGAGGTTGGAAAGTCCCAAAGTTCACAAAATTCTCTGGTGACACCAGTGAATCTACTGTCGAACATATAGCCAAGTATCTTACCGAGGCTGGGGACATAGCGAACAATGAAAACCTAAGGATAAAATACTTCCCTAGTTTGCTAACGAAAAATGCTTTTACATGGTTGACTAACCTCCCAGTGAATTCCATCCATGATTGGACTCGCTTAGAGAGGTTATTCCATTATCAGTTTTACATGGGACAATCGAAGATTAGTCTCAAAGAATTGGCTAATATTAAGAGAAAGTTTACTGAGACAATTGATGATTACTTAAACAGGTTCGTTTATTGAAGGCAAAATGCTTTACACAGCTGCCTGAACATGAGTTGGTTGAAATGGCCGCAGGCGGTTTGGATTATTTCATTCGAAAGAAGTTAGATACTCAATATTTAATGGACATGGCCCAATTAGCAGATAGAGTTTAATAAGTCGAATGTTTGAAAGCTGAAAAGGCTAGGGCGAATAAAAACAGTAGAAAAAAAAGGGTGGAATATGTCAAAGCCGAAGAGGAACAAGAGATCTATAGTGACCCTTTAGGTTTCGAAGAAAGAAAAGTGGATTTGGATGAATTAAAGCAAGCCCCACCTTATTCCTGTAAAGTCTTAGCCACTTCGAATGGGAAGAATCCTGTTGAACTAGAGAAGAATGATAAATTCCCTAAGAAAACATACACTTTCGATGTAACAAAGTGTGATGAAATTTTTGATTTATTGGTGAAGGATGGCCAAATGATTGTGCCACCTGGCGTCAAAATTCCTCCGTTAGAACAACGGAAGAAAAAATATTTTTTACAAAATTCCTTCTAATGGCAAATATGAATTTTCTCAGCCCAGTGGAGATAGTGGATGTATGGTTTGTGGGAACCCAATAGTCACCCTGTGAAGAATGACATGCTTCACACTAAGCTTACCAGAGGATAACTTCCCATCTTTTGGCCAATGCTTTACTTTACCCTAGTGATTTTTCTGCACACTTTATTATTTGAAGCCTCTAGTTCAGCTTGAGGCTCTTCAGATCTGCCTAGAAATTTGTTGATCACAGTGGGAGAAAATGTTACAATATTGCCCGTAACATATACCTTCATGTGATCTTCCCTCCCCACCACACACAACCATCAGATATATTTACCACAAACTCCTTCACTAGTCTTTCGTAGCAAGGGCTAAAGCTTGAGACAGTTTTCATTAGACCAACCACCTCTATAAGCTTTACGATATATTTGCATTTTTAAAAGTCCTTGCCCAATTCCCTTTCCAAGGCTAATCTTCTTTGCACAACATTCTTCTTAGATGCAAACCTTTTGATGGGAATAATGCCATGGACATCCTCCTCAACATCAATGAGAGAGAGATATATATCAAAGGAAGTTTGCTCACTAACAAACAAACTAACTTACTAATAAACCAACTAACTATAAAAAAATAGGGAAAACATAAAACTTGCACATCAAGTAACTAGTATATCTAACACTAAGCTAACTAACAAGGTACTAAATGGTGGTAGTGCATTTGATAATCTCATTACAATGGTCATGTTTAAATATTTTGGCAAAGATAAATCTGATTTAATGTAATATCTCTTTCTTTGCATTCAATATCTCTGCTTAATGAAACTGTATTTCCAAATCTAAATAAAATAACTGAGCTGCTGCTCCTTTTTCTTCCTTGAACCTCCTTCTCCATACATATCATTCCACTGTTCTAGCATTTTCATGTTTGATCCTTCTGCAGCGTAGCTTGGAGCCACCTGTATTTACACATGTATCTATCAATTCATATCCATAGAAATAAGTATTCATTCTTCCATGTGGAAGTCATTATAAAATAATTAAGCTTCAAATTATGCATGTCATAAACTGTTTTCATAAGTTCATATCACAGAGCTTACACCAATAGAAAATCTAAAATAAGCTAACGCACCTTATTCTTTGCCTCTCTTAAGTCTTCCATGTTTAATGGCCTGAGGACAATCACATGATCTTCTTCTATAGTATCGGAAGCATCTTTTGAGTTTTCAACTTCTGCCCACTTTTTCCTCTTTTTCTGAAATAAGTGATTATTACTTAGCTTTACAGCATATGAATAGTTCATATAGGATATAAATTATTTTACCAATGACATTATTAGAAGTGATTAAGTAACTATACCATTGCTTGTTCCTTCTCCTGTTCCATTAGCTCCTTAATGGGGCGATATGCCGCGGCATTGCACAAATTCTGTTTACAGAAATTAATAACTATTAATGTCAATGGTTCATCGTCACCGATAAGAAATAGAGAATGACAAAGAAAATGAACCTTAAGATCACTCCCACTATATCCTTCCGTCATAGCTGAAAGCTCTTTGAAGTCTATATGTTCATGTTTTTCCTTAGCTAGAAGAGTTTTCAAGATGGTTTCTCGGTTTTCAGCTGACGGAAGACCAACCATGATCCTGCAGAAAATTGCCATAAACAGAAATCACTAAGGTTTATGAAAAAAGATATTGCAGTTGAGCATAAGCAACATTTGATCACGATTCATGACGAATGTGTGATTCTACCTGCGATGAAATCGTCTTATAACTGCTTCATCAAGGGCAAATGGCAAGTTGGTGGCACCAAGAACAATAATTTTCTCGTCAGGTTTTGACAAAAGTCCATCCCAATGGGTCATGAATTCGTTTTTAATCCTTCTCCCAACGCTTTCCTCATTCGTAGTACGAGTCCCAAGCAAGCTATCAACTTCATCAACAAAAATAATAGTCGGGGCAACCTTTGCCGCTAATGAAAACACAGCTCGAACATTCTTTTCACTAGTTCCAAACCACATATCAGTGATGGTAGACGTAGAGACATTGATGAAACTTGCTCTAGCTTCGTTTGCAATTGCCTTCGCGAGCATTGTTTTTCCTGTACCGGGAGGTCCAAAAAGCAATACGCCTTTACACGGCTTCAATATCCCACCGTGTGTGAATAGGTCTGGCCTTCTAAGGGGAAGCATAATCGAGTCGTGAAGTGATTCTTTAACATCTTCCAATGCACCAATATCTGAAAAACTCACCTCTACCTTATTTGCAGGGATAAGCTCTTGCCTTATGATCTTCTCGTAGGCGTTGTCAGGAGCTACTTTCTGCAAACATGCATATATTAACTATCATGCTTTTCTATCTGGATTATTCATATACTCTAGCTCAAAAATTAGTTAACAAACCTTTGATTCATTAGTGTCGTTTTTATCCTTCGCAATACTCTCACCTTCTTGGAACACACTCGACATATGGCACAAACTGCATAGGTTCAAGTTCAACATTACTCATCAGAAAAACTATTCTCTTAATGAATTGCATAAAAAACTATTGTCAAGACATTTACCTCTTGGCTGATATAATAAGTTTCCCATTTCGGTACTCTGGCTGTTTGTTAACCATCAACTGATAAAATATCGCAGATGCTGCAATCTCTGAGATGTGATTTCCGAGTAGCATAACATCATCATAGCTGATTGAGTTCAAGTCATCGCAATCAATGTCATTTTCCGCAAGTACTTCAACAATGTAGCTTATGCTATTTTGCAACTGTTTCTTTTTCTTGGCATCTTCTATATGGTCTTTCCAGAGTCTGTTACTAGTCACGTCTTTAGGTGGTTTGAGCTCGATGTTGTAAGGGAATAACCGAGTGAGTCTTTTATCAACTTTTATACGTTTATGTTTTGAATCATAAGTTCGGGAACCGAGTATCAACACTGGTCCTGAAAGTTTACTGAATAGCTTTTTGAACAAACTGTACAGCCTTCGTGATCGAAGAAAGATCTCCTCCAAATTCTTGATGTATAAAATAACCGGACCAGTTTCTGATATAGAAACCAAAACCTGTAAAAATTACATAAGGTTTTGCTTGTTAAACCTAAACTTGAACAATGTTAATGAAATTTGAAAAAAGTGAAGTGATATAATCATATAACCACCTTGTAGAGTGAATCTAGCAAAAGCTTTTCATCGAAACAGAAACGTCTTCCGCACTTCCAAGGAGCTGGAAACAAAAACAAAAACAAAAGCAATAAGCATGTTATCAAACTTAAGAAAACTACGTATTGAGAATAATCACTAAAGAGAGATACAAAAAATCACTTCTAGTATGATCTGGTTTAGATTCGGTAGAGGCATTCTTATAAAGCATTGACGAGAGGGTTGATAGCGAACCGAATAAACCAGACACACGGTCCTCGAGTAGGATCTAAGTAAGCACAAGTTAGAAAAACTTCACTGAGCCAACAATCATTACATTACATGATAATTGATAGCATGTTCTTATCAAAAGTAACTGCGAAAACATATGATACTCACTTGTCTTTTTACCCAACATCCATATGTGTCATGCATCTGTAAAAAGAAAAACATTATAGATATGACTACAAATATAACAAGTTAAAAAGTGAGAAAATGTAAATAACTCTACCTTTGTAGACAAGTAATTCAAATCCAGAAACAGTATCTTCGATTCGAAATAATTTGCTAGAGCTTTAGCAAGACATTGCTGATAGAATTCTTCAAAAAAGAAAATAAATCAAAATATCAGTTACATGATTAGTAAACCAAAATAATTTGAACTTATATATACATATTAATATTATACCTCCAGGTCCACAAAGCAAAATAGCTCGGTTTATCGGCGAAAGATTCTTCACATGCTTGTATAATTGATGTTGTGTTAAATGAACATATCCAGCACTTGTCAACAAGATTTTGGTTTTTTCACTGCAATTTCAATCATCATATCATATGCATGAATCAAAAAAATAGTTATGAAAAACATAATGTCTAAGACAGTGCAATTCAAAGACTCGCATGAAAAACTAACCTAGGACATTACCTTAAATGGTAAGGAAAATTCTCTAATGTGAGTTTAGGGTCTGTGGAATCAAAGACTAGGTTGGTGAGTTCTGTCACCATCTGATCCTTAGAAATCTCATTAGATAGATGATTAATGGCCCATGTTGTAACTCCAATGCTCAATCCAGAAAAACACAATAATGAATACAAAACATGTTTCTCTTCAAACTCAATAATCCAATTTTTCATGGTTTGTTAAACTTGCATGGAACAAAAGTTACAGTGTTATGGAGTTTACTTAAATACTATAAAAATCAGTAAACCCTCGTTTTTGTTTGAATAAAATAAAGTGTAGTGTGATATTTAGAAACCTTAGTTTTCAAACTTTCATATTTAACAGACCTATTATTACTCTTTCTCTCTTCCTAAAAAAGAGTTACTATTTGGAGTAATCTTAGGAGGACTAAACTAGTATATAGGGCTATTTGTTCCATATTTTTAGGTGGACTAAACTAGTATATAGGGTTATTTGTTATGATTTTTCTTTATTATTAAACTAATATGTAGGGCTATTTGTTACGATTTTTCATTATTATTAGGTACTATTATCTGTGATCTCAAATTACCCAAAATAATCTCTCATGTCAAATATACTAATCAAAATTAAATTAAAAATTGATGGTAAAAAATATAATCAAAATATAATCAAAATATAATCAATTTTGTTTTAGTTTTGCTATGAGTACTTGGTTGTAAGTCCGGATAAAATAAGTGGGTTATATTAGGATGTCGGCAATTATAATATTTTTTTTCTTCAAATTTTTATGAGATGGATCAAATATGTAATAGTGTGAATAATAAGTCCTTTTCCAAAAACAACATGTTATATGGCTTGATAATACTATCAAACAAGCAAGGGTCGATACACTACCGTCTAAGATTGTAGTGAAAAAATAAACAATTTTTTTAAAGTTAATAAATACTAATATATGAAAAATTAAGTTAATATAAAAATATATGTCAAGCGGATAATAAGCTGTGCTGCTATTCCTTTTTAAAATATAAAATACAGACAAACTTACAAGAAAATCTATAAAAATGGTGGACATTATAGTTAAGAGGAAGATCGATTTCATCTACTTACAAGAAATTAAGTGGATTGGTGAAAAGACAAAAGAATTAGACAATCCGAGATTTAAATTTTGGTGTCGATAAAATTAGGTAAAAAATGGAGTGAGAGAATTACTAGACAAAGAGTTGAAGAAATATATTATGGATGTAAAACGGAGAGAAGATCAAATCAACCCTGAAATCTATAATGGAACAAGACACTTTTAACTTTATTAGCATTTATACACCTTAGTTTGGGTTCGTATAGTATTTTAAAGTAAAGTTTTGAGAGGATTTAGAAGGTTTATTTCAAACACTACTATAAAATATACATTTTGTAACATCTTATTATCTCGGTCATTTAATCAATCGAAGTAATAACTCTTATTTACGCGTTTTTATTTTTTTATTTATTAAAGAAACTTTTTACCACAGTCTAGACAAACAATTGTGGTGATATGTAGAGGGTTACATGCTTCAAACCTCGGCACTAGCATTATTCTATTTTTCGATTACAAAAAATGGTGTGTCCCTTTAATTTGTATATTTATATTAAAATAAAAATATTTTTCACCACGTTCATTTTTCTACCAACCGTAGTGAAATGTGAAGTTTATTTTTTCAATTTCAAAGAGTTTAGTTTTCATAATCTCATAAAGATTTAGCTTTTACAATACACAGAGTTTAGTTTTCACAAACTCACGGTTTTTACAATCACAGAGATACATAAACTTTGAGTTTTACTTTGACTATCCTCCGAATCAAACACGAGATTTTATATCAGGTTAAACTCTAATCAAATTTGAGCTTTTACACCAGACACATCTCACAAACCAAATGGATATTTTCATGGGAAGTCTCACAAACCAAAAGAGAGATTTAACACAAGGCAAAACTCACTAGCCAACTAGAGATTTTCACGGACAATCTCACGAAACAAATAGAAACTTTTTACGAAGATATTTTCCAAAAGAGATAAAATAATCTTGCAAAAATTACAATATTACACCTACATCAGAATACACAAGAAAATTCTAGCTGATATTTTCAGTCTTAAAGCACTAAGGTGATTTTAGTGAAATGAGAATAAAATGAATAGTTAGTGAGAAAGAGTGTCAAAAACACATTTTTTTTGTTTGAAAGTGAGTAGATATACATCTAGAGAAATATTGCTCAAAAAAGAAATATTGCTTTTTAATGGAAACCATTATCGAATAGATTTATTTATGGAAACCATTATCGAATAAATTTATTTACTATAAAACATAAAAGATTCCACTAAATGCTGCTTGACATTAGGTGTTGTCCTTAAGAGATTAGATTTGACATCTTGATATCTCAAGAATAACAACCTCATATGAAGACTTCGCCTCAAGGTGTTGTCATCACCAACACCATCTAAGTCAATTGAGTGTTATAGGTATTATAACTGTAACCATAAAGATCCATATTTCCCCCCTTTTTGATGATGATAACACATCCCTTAGGGAGCTGGACAAACAAATAAAATAACGGTAATAAACTCGAGTGGTTAAAATCCCAATGACAAACATAGAGAGTATATTTATTTCCTTTTGACATTATCAAAAAGGCAGGAAAAAGAGAAACAAAAATGGAAAACATCCAAGCACATAGATAAGAGATAAGAAGGAAATAACATGTATATTTAATAAACGAAATACTTTATTAATTAAAAGGATAATTCAAGTACAATATGAGAAGTGAAAAAAACATAAAAAACAATAATCAAATATGACTTAGAATCCTCATCATCATCATCAAACAATCTAATAGGTAACTGAGATCAATTCTAAACGAGAAGACAAGCTAGGAATTTGATCTTCTTATTTTTCTTTTGTGAGAGTAGTTTGATGGATATTATAATCCAAATTCTCCAAAATTGAAAATGTTCTCCTTGATGAGGTGGAACTTGTTGACTTAATAAACCTTTCTTTTCCTAGAGAGACTTGTGAGTCAACACTCTTTTGGTAATCATTATTCTAATTTTCCCTTTTGCACTATTTTCTATCTAGTTTTAATTTTTGTGTGATTCTTCATCTTCAATATTGAAGCCATAATAATCCAAGACTTTTGTTATCAGAGTGCTTTATGGTAACCACATATTATTTCTCTTTATATTTGTCATATGATGGATCATTGCACTAGTCCAATTTATTTATACTTTATTAACACGTAAATTGAGTATCATATGTATTATAATTGTAAGCACATAGATCCGTATTTCCCCGCTTTTGATGATGAAAACACATCCCTTAGGGAGCTAGACAAATAAAGAAAACAACAATAATAGATTTGAGTGGTTAAAAACCCAATGACAACATATATAGAGTATATTTCTTTCCTTTTGACATTATAAAAAAGGCGGGAAAAATAGAAACAAAAATGGAAAATATCCAAGCACATAGATCAAGAGATAAGAAGGAAATAACATGTATATTTAATAAATGAAATACTTTATTAATTAAAAGGAGAATTCAAGTACAATATCATAAGTGAGAAAAAAACATTAAAAAAAATAATCAAATACTACTCAGAATCCTCATCATCATCGAACAATCTAGGAGGCAACTGCTATCCATTCTGAATGAGAAGACAAGCTAGGAATTTGATCTTGTTTTTCTTTTTATGCCTCTTGATGATAGTGTTGAGAAGAGCTTTTGCCGAAGTAGTTTTATGGATCTCATAATCTATATTCTCCAAAATTGAATGTTCTCCTTGATGAGGTGGAACTTGTTGATTTAATGAAGCTTTATTTTCCTAGAGAGACTTGTGAGACAACACTAGTTTAGTAATCATTATTATAATTTTTCCTATTGCACTATTTCATATCTCGTTTTAATTTTTGTGTGATTCTTCATCTTCAATGTTGAAGCCATAATCCAATATTTTTATTATCAGACTGCCATATGGTAACCACGTATTATTTCTCTTTCTATTTGCCATATGATAGATCATCGCACTAGCCCAATTTATTTATACTTTATTAGCAAGTAACCAAACTACAACAACATTTATTTTGGTTAAATTCCTAAAGTTATGTTTTCTTGGGATAAGAATATGTGTTGCCACTTAATAAATGAGTAAAATATCTAAATATTCTTTTTCCATCACGAAGGAATAAGGAAAATCGTAGTTTGGATTTTCTACTAAGGAGGTAGTAATAAAGACATAAGAAAAATCATTACCTCCTTCTTCATCCTCTATGTAATTAGAACTGGTATAAGGAAGGTTACAAAACTCCACGAACTCTTCAAAATATAATCGAACTGAATGTTTACATACTTCACTAGTGGGAAATGCATCTACATAATTGAGGTTTGATTAGAACATCCTCACTAAATTTGGAAAATTTTCTTCTGGGATGTCGTTGATGAAACTTCTTAGCATTGCTTCATCGAAGAGCTTCAAAAACTCACATCTTCAAAGACATTTTCTTCTAAGGGTAGGAATGAATAAGCTCTATAGACGAATAATATCTATTAAACATATTTTATTGCTCTTGAGATGAGAAAGTATCTATGAAGTAAGATGGATAATAACTGCTTCGAGATGTGTGGATCTGATCTTACCGGTTGATTAGAACATGCAAGGTGGTCGGATGATGATCTTCTGTCGGGCTGGAATGTCGAGGAGGAAAAAAAGGAGTTATACCTGCAAGGCACTCTGACGATCAAGTAAGTGTGGGAGCAAAGAGATACAAGAAAAGTGTTAGGGTTTTAATGGCGAATAGTGAATATTCAAAACATAGCCCTCACATATGTGAGGGTTTATATAATTCCCCTGACGCGTGGCCGTTGGTTCCTATTTTTGGGCCTAGATATGCGGGTCTGTGAAAATAGGTAACTTCTAGAACATGGTCATACCGAGAGGGTGTGCTTATAAATAGCTATTGGTCATGAGGAGGAAGTAGGTTACGGGAAGCGGTCTATTTGGTTCCTAGTTGTCTGGCCGACTTGAGGTCGGGCAGACTGAGAGACGTTCGTCAGATGTCGTAGATCAATGTCGGTCCAAGAGGGAAAACGATCAATGGGACTCGACGAAGGGTGGGGGAGATCCAGGTTTTATCGTGTGCACCTTATCAAAGGAGGAATCTAGACTGGTCCCACACAGGCTGTCGGGCCAGTCCAAAACAGTTGTCCCCCAAGTCGTTGCTTATGGGCATAAGAGTGATGAATTTTACATCTGCCCGTAGGATGGGGCACTTTTTTTAGGGGGGCATGAGCGTTTCATGTTGCACCTTTCTCGCGGGGAGACAATGAGTTGGCCGTTTTGAGCTTCGAATTTGAAGAGGAAGCATGTTTTGGGTAGTGCATCGACAAAGCAGTGCAATGATTGCCTAGGGGCTAGGGTGCAATGATGGCGACCCTAGGGTTCCCTAGGCGTGTGTCTCTCACGCGTGGGCGGTTCAAGCTATAAATACGAGAGGAGTAGGGCATTATGTATTTTTTATTCTTCTCTCATACTACTCGTTACTGCACGTCTGTTCGACCACCGTTGTTTCTTGGAGATTTATTGCTCGCCACCTCCCTTTTCAGCCTTCTTTCTTCTCCAAATGGTAAGATTTCAATTCTCTGTTGTTATTAGGCTTTTGTAGTTTAGATTTTCGCGATATCAGCCCGAGAAATTCATGCGGTTAGGGTTAGGATCTTGTCAGTTTAGAGGTTTTTAAATGAGTGTTAGTGGTGAATGGCGGTTCTGCTTTTTGGAGATGTCGGAGCCGTCGCGGATTTTCTCTCGATATTCGTGACGCGTCGTGGATGGCCCTTGAGGACTTAGGCTATTTTCGCTGACTGGGGCATGTCTTGTTGAAGAAGCATTCATTCGTTCGGATGCCTTAGTGAGGGTTATGGTCGGGGATATAGTCCTTGTTTATCAGCGCCTTTTCACTTGATTAGTGGTGGAAGGGTGGTTTGGGAAATGATGTTGAACTCACCTCTATCCTCTGCTTTTCAAGTACTATGGCTGACAATACTGGGGACGATTTTTCAAATGGACGAACTGGATCCTCTCAAAGCTCTACGGATGATACTTGCAGTATTGATAAGTGCAAATTGTATTTATTTTTGTATATACCTTTTGTTTCATTTATTGACTTTTTGTTGTTAATATCGTTGAATAAACCCGACTTTTGTGTAAATACATTTAGTTTATGTTTATTTATGTTTTTATGTACATAGTGTATCGTTTGATGTTTTTCCATTCATTTTGTAGGTATTTGTTGCATTTTGGAGCATTGAGGAATAAGGTGTCGTAGGCACAACTCAGACAGCGTATTTTCGGGATAAAAGACCAATTTTGGGACATTCTGTCCAGGAGAGCTCGCTTAGCACGTAGAGGCCGCTAAGCGCGAGTGCTGCTCAGCACATTTTTCAGTACGCTGCGTGCGTTTGACAATTTGGCAGAACCAATGTTTTGAATCCCGCTTAGCGCGGTTTAGGTTGGTTTGATGTGTAAAGTAAGCAAGTCACGCTTAGCGTGCTAGGCCCGATTAGCCCGGTCTGCTGAGATTTGTTTTGTAACTTTCATTTCAGCTCATTTTTAAGGATGGTTTTGGGGTAGTTTTTGCTCCCAACTCCATCAACCTGTAAATTTTAATAGGATTAGCTTAGATAACAACTATGGAGCTTACATATGGATGATCCGGGGTAGATTGCTCTTTGATCGACACTGATAAACCAGTAGATATGTGGTTCATTTCTCTTCCTCTTTGTGTATTCTCTATTGGTTGGGTTTGCATGTATATTTTCTTTGAACTGATGTATATTTATCGCCCTTGATGTTATATTAAACTTACTTTACGAATCTTTGTGGATTGTTGTCCTAAATTTTTGCTTTGTGTTAGGGATTTCAGTTGTTATAGACATATACTACTTAGATTCTTATCTAGGATGATTATCTGTTAGTTTCTGAGCTCTAGAGATAGATTTAGATCTGACATCTACTTGAGTATCAGAGCTTAATTCTTATGTGTTATTTGTGTCGCTCTGAGAGATCGTCGATGCAGGCGAGCACAGTTGACTTATATGTTGTTAAGGTGGTTGAGAGATCGCTACCAAGGTGATGCAATCAGCCTCTCAATTTGGGTTATAAATGACTTAGGTTGTGAGTGATACATAGTGACATTGATGAATTTTGTAGGTTGAGTATAATAGGTCGATAGGTTTAAGTCTGTGAGACGTAGTATATATGCATGATTGATAAGTTATTCCTTTTTCCTTTTTATACATTTATTTTCTTGTTAATACATTTTCTTTCAACAAATTCAATCCAAACTTATTAACAAGAAATTTGTCGAACGAAAATTCAATAACCAATCTTTGTGGACACGATACAATATAACCTAAATATCACCCGGTAAATTAATAACTTACTTTTTGCTTGCCGCTTTACCGCAACAACAAAATGGCGCCATTGTCGGGGATTGGTTTTATTATTCTTGTGTTGCGATGATTCTTTTGTTTTTGAGTTTTGTAATTAATGTATATGTCGTACAGAAATTGTACATTAACTTGTATATGATACTTGTGCATACATGTGTTTTTTCTTTGTTTTCACGTACTGTTGTAAATTGTCTCGTTTTTCGTAACATTTGTTGTGTGAATGTTAGGATACTTTCTTTAGGTTCGTGCGGTGTTACAATACCATGGCATGACGAGAGAAGGTTACTAGCTCGCACAATAAAGGCGTCGAGCTTACGAAGTAAAACAATCATGTTTTGTTTGTATTTGTTTTTGTTATATGTGACTTGTGTTTTAACAAGTTGAAATTGGATTTGTTTTAAATTTTTAAATTTTCACTTTTCAACTTGTTAATTCACTTTCTCCTGTTTGTTTCGTTATGTAGATTTGTGTTTTTCTTCAAGCTTTTCGTGTTTAGATTGAGAAAGTTTATATGTTGTGAATATTCTGTACATTGAGTGTGTAAGGTGGTTGTGGAGCTTGCATAACAGTTGCACCAGTTATTGTCATGTTTTTCTGCAATTGGTGTAGCGCGCTAAGCGCACTATGTGCCACTTAGCGCACTCTGCTATGCAGAGCCAGTGGGTTTTTTTAATTTTTCGCTTGGTTTTTCTTTTTCCCACTTCCACCTAGGCTTTAACTAGTAAATAATATTAGTATAATTATTTCTTTGGTTATTGTTTAGACTCAATTTTTGTTCAATAGCTTGAAGTCGCTTTTGGTGATTTTCCAAGTTTGAGTGTTTCAACTTGCGAATGCGTGGTAATGATTTTGTTAAAGTTTTTTACATGTTTGAGGTATGTGTTTATCGCTTTATATACTTTAGCATATTCCTGATACTTAGACTTTTTACAATTTTTATGTCATTCATTCTTTTATATACTTGTTTATTTGTGAATCACTTTAGTTCCTATCCTTTTTGTGAGGTAGCTTTCCATTGTTCACATATGCTGGAGGCCATAATTCTTGTTTTAACTGGATTTTATTATGTTTAATCTTTTGTTTATGTTGATTGTATGAAAGCTTGAACATGATCAATACATTTTTTTGTTCTATTTTGAGCACAACTACTTTGGCCAAATAGTCAATTCACCTTGTGAGTGTGTGATCATTAGTCCCTTTGAGCTTTTTGTCGATATCCATGTTGTATTTTCTAAATGCTTGTCTATGAGTGTTTAGTTTCCCTTTTTGTATGGATGATGATTTGTTGTTTTCTTGAATCCTCAACCATTGTTTTGGTTTGAATTTTTACTTTGCATTAGAAAGTAGGGATTATTCACCTTAATGTATGGTTGAATTCAAGTTGGGGAGAAAAATAATTGTGTATTTATTGGTTGATTGCTATGAGGCTGAGAAAGAAAGAAATAGAAAAAAAAAGGTGAAAAAGAAAGAAAAGAAAAAGAAAGAAAGAAAATTGAAAAAAGCTTTAAAAAAGAAAAACAAAAAGAGTTTGAAATAATATTGTGTTAATAAGTGATGTGTGTTTGGTGTAACACTTGGGATGAAGAATAAGTTTGATTGAAACTCTACTATTTGGAACTTTGGTGAATTGATCACTCCCTTAGGTTTAGGAAAACTTTTGTTTCGATTAGCCTTAGAAATTATCCCTTGTTTGTTCACTCGACCATGCTACAACTTTGAAAAGCCATTGAGATTCTTGCTTTTATATTTTCAATATAAATTTTTGGATGAATGCATAATTTAGTCTATTGTTTGCAATATTGTTGAATGAGTGAAAATACCCCATTTTTGTGTGTTTTCATCTACCAATGATTGTGTTTGCTAGGTGTGGTTCATTTGAGAACTAGTATTGTTTTAGAATCTTTGGCATAATTTTTATATTTAGCATTTGTTTCATATTTATATTATCGTTGTAGTTTAGTGGTAAATATGTTTCTTCGTGTGTACCGTTTTTGAATTGAGCCATTGCATTTGTTTTTCGTTTTCAAAACTTGTTGGTTCATGATTCTTTGGTTTATTACTTTTGGTTCTTTGATTTGTTTGGCTTTGTTTGAGGACAAACACGTTCAAGTTGGGGAGAGTTTGATAAGTGCAAATTGTATTTATTTTTGTATATACTTTTTGTTGTGCTTATCGACTTTTGGTTGTTAATATTGTTGAATAAACCTGACTTTTGTGCAAATACGTTTAGTTTGTGTTTATTTGTGTTTTTGTGTAAATAGTGTATCGTTTAATGTTTTACCATTCATTTTGTAGGTATTTGTTGCATTTTGGAGCATTGAGGAATAAGGTGTCGAAGGCACATCTCCGGATGCGTGTTTTTGGAATAAAAGACCTGTTTTGGGATATTTTGTCCATGAGAGCCCGCTTAGCGCGCAGAGGCTGCTAAGCGCGAGTACCACTCATCACATTTTATAGCGCGCTGCGTGCGTTTGACTATTTGGCAGAACCAATGTTTTGAAGCCCACTTAGCACAGATAGTGCGCTTAACGCGGTTTAGGTCGGTTTGATATGTAAAATAAGCAAGTCACGCTTAGCGCGCCAGACCCTCTTAGCGCGGTCTGCTGAGATTTATTTTATAACTTTCATTTTAGCTCATTTTTAGGGATGGTTTTGGGGAAGTTTTTGCTCCCAACTCCACCAACCTGTAAATTTTGTTAGGACTAGCTTAGATAACAACTATGGAGCTTGCATACGGACGATCTATGGTGGATTTCTCTTTGATCGGCACTGACAAACCGGTAAATATGTGGTTCATTTCTCTTCCTCTTTGTGTATTCTCCATTGGTTGGGTTTGTATGTATATTTTCTTTGAACAAATGTATATTTGTCTCCCTTGGCATTATATTAAACTTGCTTTTACGAATATTTGTGGATTGTTGTCCTACATTTTTGCTCCGTGTTAGGGATTTGAGTTGTTATAGATATATACTGCTTAGATTCTTATCTAGAATGATTATTTGTTAGTTTCTGAACTCTAGAGATAGATTTAGAGCCGAAATCTACTTGGGTATCAGAGCGTAATGCCTCTATGTTGTTTGTGTCGCTCTGAGAGATCTTCGATGCGGGCGAGCACGATTGACTTCTGTGTTATTGAGGTGGTTGAGAGATCACTAATGAGGCGACGCAGTCGACCTCTTAATTTGGGTTAGAAATGACTTAAGTTATGAGTGATATGTAGTGACATTGATGAATATTGTAGGTTGAGTATAATAGGTCGATAGGTTTAAGTCTGTGAGAAGTAGTATATATGCATGCTTGATAAGTTATTCCTTTTTCCTTTTTATACATTTTTTCTTGTTAAAACATTTTCTTTCAATAAATTCAATCCAAACTCATTAACGAGAAATTTGTCGAACGAAAATTTAATAACCAATCTCTGTGGACACGATACGATATAACATAAATATCACCCGATAAATTAATAACTTACTTTTTGCTTGCCATTTTACTGCAACAATAAGTACGTTGAGCGTCTATGAGATTTTTAGGGACGAACCAAACTGGTCTAATCAGCAGTTAGGGGGAGAGGACGTAGGGATGTTTCCCGTCGATCAGGGTGGCCTGTTTCCGCTCGATGATGATGAGGACCCGCGGTCCTGGGTCGCCCAAGACCTTTAGGATTGGGTTTCTTATTTCTTTGAACACCGTGATAAGGTCTTCACCGAAGTATACGCGCATGATTATTAAGGTAGAGGGTGTTGTACCCCAAAATTTTCCCTCCCATTTTACTCAAGACATGCTCATTGAGGTTCCCAATTGCTCAAGGATGACCAAGAATTAACCAGACAAATTATCCTCCTAAGCAATGAACCTCTAATTAGGGTTTCACTTTTCACTAAGATGTGTGAGATCCAAAGGTCTCAAATGTTTTCCATAGTCCTAAAATGCCTTCAATATTGTCCATGACAAATTTCATGCCTTACACTACACGTTTGCTTAGTCAATTGCTCAAATGCTTGAAAATCAACTATACTAGGTCAAAAGTCAAATGTGGCCCACATACAGTCAAACTTCAAGGTTTTTGTTCAACATCAACATTTTGAAGTGATATCCATTGTTTTATCAAGGGTTGATCATGATTCCTCAAGAAATGCTCCTAATCTATCAAAAGTCAAGAATTGCTAAATTAGGGTTTATATAGGAAAAGTCAATTGAACTTTGACCATGCATAACTTTCACATACTTCATCCATTTTCCCCAACTAAATCTCATTTTGAATAGAATATAATTCCATACAACTTCTATTTTGTCCTCAAGTTCAAGAGATGCACCATTTGAAAGATACAAGCTCATACATTACAGATCATTTTCAGAAAGTCAACAAAAGACACTTTTTGCCAAGACCATTTACATCAAGATAAAGTTTTCAAATGCCAAATTGATCAAAAGAGGGATTGAAGTAGACATCTTGGTATTTCCAAAAAGTCTAATATCATCATCATGAGATAAAAATTGAGCAAGTTATGGCTTTCCCAAGTTGGGAAACTTTTGGAAATTTCAAGAATTATGCATTGAGCAAACTTAAACTTTTAGGTCAATGGCTTAATTTATTGGAATTCAAACATCTTCCTAACCATATAGGGGACCTCCAATCTCATTTTTAAATTGCCTTATAATTTTTATTTATTTTGTCCTTATTTATTTTAATTTATTTCAAATAAATATAAGATAAATTGTATAAAATAAATAGAGATGGGCTTTGGCATTTGGGCTGATGTTTTGTCTTGCCTAGAAGCCCAAAATTCGTGCAAATATGATCAGATACATCCAAGTCCCAACATGGCATGGAATCTTCATTTTTGGCAAATTTTCAAAATAGGGATGATGGCTTTATCTTGGCCTTTATGGGTTTGATTCTTTCCATGTAACCTTGCTCCCTCCATCTCCTCTATATAAGGGTCATCCTTGCAAGCATCTCACACGCATACACACGACCTAGAGAACACTCCAAAATTGCAAAAAAATTCAACAAAGTTGTCAAGATCAAAACACCTTTTGCAGGCATCTTCAGTCAAAAGCAAGTATCACAACGAGTCCCTGAGTCCTCCAGGACTCATCCCTGTCTGTCATAAGATCTGAAACATCCTAGATCATTTTTGTACCCCAAAATTTTCCCTCTCACTTATCAATAATTTTGCTCAGAAGATCTCATTTGGCTCAAGACTGCACTAGGGTTGATCAGCTCAAGACACCTCCTTAAGCACTGATTACCAAAATTAGGGTTTGAGATTGCACAAGGATTTTTGAACTTCCAATTCCCCATATGACTTTCATGGATCATTGTGGACCCCAAAGATTACTCATGTCAAGTTTCAAGCCTTGGATCACACTTTTCCTCAGTCAATTGAGCAGTTGACCTAAAAATCAACTGTATTGGGGAAAAAGTCAACTATGGCCAAATTACAGTCAAACTTCATAATTTTTTATCCACGTCAACAATTTAAACTCATATGTATCATTTGATCAAGTTTGGACCACAACTCCTCAAGAAATTTGATCAAATCTCCAAAAGGGCAAAATGGTCAAAATTAAGGTTTTGACTTGGAAAGGACAATTTCTGAATGTTGACCTAGAAAATGATCAATTGGTTTAAGGCGTGATCTCAAGAGACCAATTGTATCATTTTGACCTAATGACATGGCTCAAAACATTGCAAGTCCAATAGATTGACAGATGAATTTTTCAGTCAACTGATCAAAAGTCAACTGTATACTGAAAAGTCAAACTTTGACTTTTTGGTCAAATTCAAATGCCAAAGATCAAAATTCATCAAAACATGTCAAAATATGAAACTTATTCATCAAGAAATCCAAAATTCAAAATTTCATTTTGAAAAGTAAAAATTTCTAAACTTAGAAAATTTTCTAAGTGTTGGAAATTTCTTATTTTTTCACATGAAAGTTGTAGATCTCCATGATATATACAACTTTTCTTCACACAACTTCTTCCAAAAGTGCTTGGATCTCAAGTTATAATTTTAAGAACATGTGGTCATGAAACAAAACACAGTGAAATTTTTGCCCTAATTTGGTCAGGATTTTGACCCAACTTCATGGTACTTTTTTATATAGTTCCAAGGGAAATCTTCAAAAGAAATTCAAAGATTGGTTATAGAGCACATTGCAATATTTCCAAAATGTCCAAGAACTCCTTGGAATCATTTTTGAGTAGGGAGAATCGAAGAGATGAAGTTAGAGTTTTATCACTTGAATTACAAGGCATTTTGTGATGAACAAAATTCAAATTCAAAGTTGTGCTGCATAAACTCTACTTTGCAGGCCTCAAAATTGTTAGGCACTCCATAATTAATTGCTTGCACAACTGTTAGAGGTCTCATTTCAAGCATTCAATGCAAGGCCATGCTTTATATCCATTTTGAGAAGAAAGTGCACATTGCCATTTTGATAGTGACTTTTTGCACAAAACTTGTTCTTGAGCCTTGCACTTGTTCTCTTATGATCATACAAGTCCTATAACTCATAAGAAACTTGTTAGACACTTACAATCACTCAGCCCATGCTTGTACCTCCCCTTGAATCTTGGTTTCCCACTTTTCTTCAAAATCAAGTAACCTAGCAATTAGCTAAAAACTTGTACTTCTGATTGTCCAAACCACTCCAATCCTTTTGCTTATAGATATACAAACCATTTGCCACAAAATACACGAAGGCTTAACCCCTGAAAACACCTAGAGTTCAGAATCACATCTCATACCTCCATTTTCACATAAATTGACCAAAAACTTGAAACTCACAACTCCCTCGTGCGTTTTCAAGCCTTTTGGTTCCTAAAGCTTCTAAACATCATTTAGAACTGATCCCACACCCTGTTACAGAACTGTAACACCATTAACACCATCCTCCATTTTCAAAAATAGAGCTTTACACTTGGACTTCTCAAGAACTCCTCAAGTACTTTCAGCTCAAGATAAACATCCCATTAGCTTCCCGGGAACTTGAGGAAGATAACCCAATCATTGGAACTCCTTGAAAGCTGCTCAAACTTCAAACCTGATACCCTCTTGCAAGGTAAGTTTTCTAACTTTATAACTTTTCATACAAGCATCATCAATGATTTATTTGTGAATGAAACATGTAGATATCATTGTCCTAAAGCTAACCATGTCCATAGTTTCCATTAATTTTGCTTGAGCTTAGAGAATTTTAGGATTGAAGTTTTTGAGATTTTTAGGGTTCAGATTAGGGCCAATGAAATTCATGCTTATCTTTGATGTTTAGTTTTAATGCTTTACATTTCTGAAACCGTGAGGAAATTTGCTACAAGTTTCATGTTTACAGTTTTCATTTTTGTTGAGATTTGAACAAGTTACAGAGCTTCTGGCTGGGCGTGAGGTTGAAGATAAAGTTGGTCTCAGGAACATGTTTGCCTTATGTATTTATTGTTTGATTTATATCAACGGGTGTATAGCCACCCCAGTGGTAGAAGCGCGCGCCTGTAACCAAAGGGACTTGGGTTCGAGCCCCAGTGGTACCCTTTTGGTTTTTTTCACTTTGTTTTGCATTCTGACCTTTTTTTTTTGCAGGCGCTGGACCTCTTTTGGCTTTGCTGTTTTTGTTTTTACATGCTAACCCCCCTGTTTCATTTACACACCCCTGGCCCAGTTTTATTTTCTTTTCTTATTTTCATTTTATTTATTTTCTTAATTATTTTTCTAATACTAGAAAATCACAAAAAATATAAAAATAGTAGATTTATATTTTGACTTTGTTTATTTATTTTTCTCACAAAAAATATATTTTATTTAACCATACTTTATTTATTTTACTAATTATTCTTGTAAATTTAATTAAAACTAGGTTATTATTTATTTTCTTTTACACCAATTAAAATATATTATTTTTAATATTTAAAAAGACCAAAAATAGTTTATAATACCATAAATTATTTTCAAGACAAAAATACAAAAAATACTTTTCTTAAACTTAATTTCCTTTTAATCAATTAATAGACTTAGGGTTTTATTTAAAAACTTTTACTAGTAAAATTAGGTTTACTTTTTTACCTTTAATTAATTAGGTTAAACTCAAATTCCCTTTTTCCTAAAAAAATCCAAACAAAAGATCCATTTTCTTTGCATTTGCATTCATGCATATTTATTTATTTTGTACATTTATTCAAATTCAATATGGTTGTAATAATTATTTAGATTTAATTTCTTGCAATTCCCCATTTGTAATTTGTACACCCCCTCCCCTAAATCATGTAATAACTTAGTATTTTTATTTTCCGCAATTTAAATGCTTTATATACAAATGCTAGTAATTAGGGTTTGTATGGAAAGATTAAAACCAACAAATAGAAAATCCTAATCAAAGAAAAATCAAGCATGTAAACCAATACACTTGCACACATACACCCTTAGGGTAAACCCACTTTGCTGCCTTACAAAAATGGCCATATTATGCATGTGAGGTATCTTAGCAAACACAAACAAAAAATACAAGATCATAGTCCCTCGATGACGCTATTCATGTTGACTTTCAAAATGATCTTAGTCCCTAAAGAAAATGCTAAGATACCTTGCAACATTTATAATCATGGTTATACGATGACTCACGCCCGTCCCGTTTACATCAAAAGATAGGTTTACTTACCAAATCAATAGTAAGATAACAATGTCAAAGGAAAAGAAAATGAACAAGAAAGACTTTTTGAGTAGGTAGAATGCTCCTAATTACTTGCTCAATTTCAAAACATCCTTGCTATTTTTTAAAACAAACACCTACACTTTTAAAACCTCTTACAAACTTGAAAACATTTTCAAAATATCAAACATCTTTGTATACATTCTTACGAACGAGAATCATTACAAAGATTTCCTAAACAATAACCTCTTTACAAAATACTTTCAAAAACCACACAAAGCATAATTTCAAACAAAAGCAAGTGATCTAGCAAGTAACTAAGAGCCCATGGAAAACCATGGATGAAAAGGGTGCTAATACCTTCCCTTTTCATAATCTACCCCCCGAACTCAAGAAATAATCTCAAAGGCCTTTCTTGTGCTTTTCACCTTTCCTTTTGGATAAAAGAAAAGTCGGTGGCGAATCTTACTAACCGCAACATTTATGATTAAACGCAAAACCTTCAAGTCAGTTCTCCCACCGTATCACATAACTGGACACTCTGCTGGGGACTATTCTAAAAGTGGGGTTACCTTAGGGTTAGATCACATTTACTTGCTTTCATTGTTTGACTTGTATGCTTTACATTATGGTTCTTTGTTTGGGTTTGAATCCTCTACCCGGATTTAGGATACCTTATAGGTAAGTAGCAATACGTTGTGGAAACTGTGCGGGGTATACCGACATGGTATAAGCAATAGCTACATTAGTGTGACATATTTGTGGGTACCGGTAGCCTTTGAGTTAATCAAGGAGAATACAGGGCCGCTGAGTGATGTCATGAAGCACTAATGAACTTTTATAACCTTTACTTGACAAACTTGGCCTTTAGGACGTAGTGAGATGACCGACTTTGGTGCAGTCCGAAGTTGGTAGATACTCGATACTACACTCATCGAGGTTTGATTTTTTGGGATATTTAGGTCGCCATTAAAGAGGCTTGTGCTGAAACAATGACCAAGGAAACAAACCAGTGATATTGAGTTCCTTAGAACCCAGTTACTATTGCTAGGACAGGTTGAGCCAACTAAACTTCAAGAGGGTACTTACCTATAAGACTCCATGCAAGCCTAAACCTAAGGACTTGCTTGCTTTGTTTGTGTATATTTACTTGTACATGATATCATGAACATCATAACATCATAATCATTCACTAACAATTTCAAGGATCTTGGGATTTATCTTTGTTCTGTTTTCTAGGACATGGATTCTATTCGCAGGAAAACTATTCAAGTCAATCTTGTAAGGATCCCTCCTCAACTTAAGGAGCTATCTTCAAGGATTCCATAAAATTCTCCATTCACCGAGAGACATGGCCGCCTACTCAACTTGGTCACCTCTAACACTGATGAAGACATGATGAAGGTGCTCTTTCAGTTCTTTGATCCTTTACACCATTGCTTCACATTTCCCGATTATCAATTGTGCCAACTTTGGAATAATTCTCACAACTCTTGAGGATTCCAATTCTCAATCAACTACCTTTCAACGGTATGGAAAGAGACCCAAAGCCAGAAGAGATTGCTCAAGCTCTACACTTGCAGTCATCTGATGTCACAACTAATTGGGAAGCAAGGAGTGGTGTCAAAGGCTTCCTAGCAAAGTTCTTGTTTGAGAAAGACCGAAACTGTTGAAACTCTTTGGATTTGAAAGCCTTTGAGGAAATTGTGGCCCTCCTCATCTATGGGATGGTTTTGTTTCCAAATCCTGACCAACTTATAGATGTGAACACCGTCAAAATCTTCCTGTCCCGCAACCCGGTGCCTACTTTGCTATGGGACATTCTACATTCTTTTCACACTTGCACTATGAGGAAAAGAGGTGTCCTTATCTGTTGCACTCCTCTCTTGGCAAGATGGTTTATTTCGCATCTTCCCTAATCTGTATTAAAGAACGAGCAAGGTTCAAGATGCTCACAAAGGTTGATGACACTCAAACATTCAAACATCCATTGGTGTTCCCGATCTATAGAGAATGTTACTATTGTCAACCGTTATGGAGAATTCCCTAATGTCCCTTTACTTGGAATTAGGGGAGGTATCACCTACAACCCCTGCTTAGCCTTAAGACAGTTTGGTTACTCGCGAAGGAATGGCCCTCACGAGATGCTCATTCAAGGTTTGGTATTCGACTACGAGAATGACGATCAAGGTCTACGCCAGAGATTTATCCGAGCTTGGAGGATGTTGAACAAGGTAGATAGCAAGACACCGAGGCATAAGAATTCCATCCCTCTGGAGCCTTACCTCAAATGGGTATGAACTCATGCTCAGAGTCTTATGATTCCCTATCCTTCCATTCTACCGGTAATCATTGAGCCTGTTAAGGAAGGAGATGTTCCATAAACTATCCTACATCCTGACATGCCCATATCTCTTGAAGACTTACAAAGAGATTGGATACAACTCAAGGGGGAGCGAGACACCTTCTAAGCCCAATTCTACACTAGCGAGAATAAGGTTTTGGAGCTCACTAAACAACTTCATAAGGAGCAGACTCTGAATGCGTACATCGCACCAAAGAGGATGCGTACTACCTTTTTATCTTAGAGTTTTTGTATTTGTTTTGCCCAAAGAGGCATTGATGTACTCAAGCTTTAATTTATTAATATAACGTGTGTTTCCTTTTTGTCTAAAACAAATTTGAATCTTTAAAATCCTTGAAATTATTGCATATGCATTTACCATTCATCATAACATAAGCAGGTTTCTTGCAACAAATCTCCTCATCTTTCTACTGTGTATTTCAGTAAGATGGATCTCGAGCAAACGGTGAAGGATCTCCAAGCACAAAATGCTCAATTTCAACAGATGTTCTTAACTCTAGTCAAAGGACAAGAAGAGTTGAAGACCTTGCTGGTTGAAGAGAAAAAGAAGAAAAAGAAGATATCCAGAGTTCTGAACATGGGAAGAAGATTCCAAGGGCAAGCAAGAAGGACCCTAAACTTTGCAATGTCATCTGGAGAGAAAGATAATCAAGACGGAAAAGGCAAGGAAGCAGTTGTCCAGCCAGATTCAGAAGAGGAAGAGGAAGAAGAAGACTATTCTGAAGAACAATATCCTCCAGCCGACAACAAGTATAAGCATCTAGAAGAACGGTTAAGTGCAACGGAAATCCAAAAAGTGACTGGACTGGACTTTGAGGAGTTAGGGTTAGTATTTGGCATAGTCATTCCTCCAAAATTCAAAGCACCGATGTTCACCAAATATGATGGAGTTTCATGTCCCAAAATGCATCTCCGGTCCTATGTGAGGAAAATCCAGCCTCATACCACTGACAAAGATTTATGGGTACACTTCTTCCAAGACAGTCTGTCTGGAACTCAACTTGATTAGTTTTATCAGTTAGAAAGAGCCAATGTTCATAACTGTGAAGATCTTGCTGCTTCCTTTTACAAACAATACCAATACAACGCTGATCTTGCGCCCACCCGTACTCAACTCTAGAGTATGGCCATGGTTTCAAGTGAAGGCTTCAAAGACTACGCGCAAAAGTGGAGGGACTTAGCAGGAAGGGTCCAGCCTCCCCTATCTGAAAGAGAGTTAGTTGATATGTTTTTGGGCACCTTGTCCGGACCTTTCTTCAATCACTTAATTGGGAGTTCATCAGCAGGATTTACTGAATTAATATTGACCGGAGAAAGAGTAGAGGCCGGGATAAAGAATGGGAAAATTCAAAAAGATGCATCCGCTGCTGCCGTAAGGAAACCATTCATTGGAAAGAAAGAAGTGGTTGTTGTATATCCTCAGAGAAATCAAGATAGGGCTGAACGCCGTCCAATGGTGGGGGCTGTCATGATTCCTAAACCAGAGCCTGCTCAGCAAAGAAACAACCAACCAAGAACGGAAAGACCAGTTAGACAATTCACCCGAATTAATATGACAATATCTCAAGTATTGCCACATTTGTTAAGATCCAATCTAGTGACCTTGAAAGAAGCTCCAAAGAACCCTAACACAACATCTCCTCAGTATCATCCTAATGCCTGCTGTGCGTACCATTCCGAGAGTCCCGACCATGACACTAACAACTGTTGGGCTCTGAAGAACAAAGTACAAGACCTTCTTGAAGCCAAAGAGATTGAATTTGACGCGCCAGAAAAGCCCAATGTCATTACTGCCCCTATGCCCAAGCACGACCATAATGTCAATGCCGTCGAGGAAGATATGTTTGTTACTTAAGTTGATGAACTTCTGACCCCCACTCCTGACTATCAAAGAGAACTTGTTGAATGTCGGTGTTTTCCCGGGCTGTGATGAAAGCTGTCATTTCTGTTTATCCTCACTAACCAACTGTCCTTTGTTGAAAGCGGGCGTTCAATGCCTAATAGATAACAAGGAGATTTTGCTCGAGAAGGCTTCTATTCCAACTGTTTCTTATAATGATGTTTCCATCGTGACCATTTCCGACAATTCTTCCAGGGTCTCCACCAAAAGACCCGTTAGAATTACATCAGTTCCTAAGGTAGCTCCGTTGATAATCACAATGCCTGGACCAATCTCGTATTCGTCAGACAAAACCGTCCCATGGAATTGTGGAGGTGATTTCTACTACCATGGTATCAAGCAAGATTGGCCAGCTGCGGAAGATTCAAGCTCTGAGAAAGTTGACTCCGACGTCAGTAATATCGTAGGGACTAGTAAGATCACTCGAAGTGGAAGGGTTTTCTCTCCAGAAATTGCTCCTCCAAAAGCTATTTCTGGACCTGTAATCATTCCCGTTGTTGTTGCTCCTCCAAAGGCTATTCCCAGTCCTACAATCATCTTTGCTAATACTCTTGTTGACAAAATTGTTACAATCCCTGTTATCACCCCTACTGACATTCCTGCTTCCGAGTCAACCGAGTCTCGAGGTAAAGGTATTCTGGTTGATCCTGTCCGGACGAAGGCACAATCAGTAGCTATCCCTGAGACTTCCCGAAAAGAGATGGAGGAAATTATAAAGATCATAAAAAGAAGCGACTACAATGTAGTTGAGCAACTGGGGCAAACTCCATCAAAAATTTCCATGCTAGCTTTATTATTATGTTTCGAGGCTCATGCAAAGGCCTTGGTAAAATTCCTAAAAACTGCCCATGCGCCCCAAGAAACGTCTGCCGATCAGTTCCAAGACTACGTAGCCAGCTTGACTGCAGATAATGGCTTAGGTTTTTTAGATGCTGATTTAACGCCAAGAGGGAGGAAGCATAATGAGGCATTACATGTCTCAGTCGAATGCAGGGGCACGACCTTGGCTCATGTTTTGGTGGACACTAGTTCGTCTCTGAATGTTTTGCCTAAAAAGGCTCTTGATAGGCTTGACTGTGAAGGATTGACATTGAAACCCAGCAACATAATAGTGAGGGCTTTCGACGGCTCAAAAAGGATGGTGCATGGGGAAGTGGACATCCCCATAAAAATTGGAACCCAAAAATTTGATTCAACTTTTCATGTAATGGATATTCTCCCTTTATATTCCTGCTTATTAGGCCGACCGTGGATTCACAATGCTGGTGCCGTTACCTCTATGTTGCATCAAATGCTGAAATATCCAATTTAAGGGAAAATCACCATCATTCATGGAGAAGAGAGTATATGGTCAGCCATCTAAATTCCTTTAGATGTGTGGAACTAGATGGTGAATTTATTGAAACTCCATTCCAACACTTTGAAGAAGTCCCGCAGACTGTGGCAGTAACCAAGGCTGTGTCTCAAGTTCCCAAGATTACAAGGCCTCCTCTCAAGATGTCGCCTTTGAAGGATGCCAAGGCAATGATAGAAGAAGGTGGGTTCACTATTTGGGGACAACTCCCAGATATCCCATACAAATTTGACTAATTTGGTATGGGTTTCACTTCAGGTGCCCAGAAAGCTGTACGCCGCTGTGATACAGTGGGAGAACTGACTTGAGAGTTTTGCGTTTGATTTGCAAATGTTGCGGTTAGCAAGAGTCGCCATCGACTTTTATTTTATCCAACAAGGAAAGGTGAAAAAGCAGAGGAAAGACCTTTAGAGATGTTTTCTTGAGTTCAGGGGTAGATTATGATAAAGGAAGGTATTAACACCCTTTTCATTCATGGTTTTTCATGGGCTCTTAGTTACTTGCTAGATCACTTGCTTTTGTTTGAAATTGTGCTTTGTGTGGTTTTTTGAAAGTATTTTGAAAAGGCGCCATCGTTTAGGCAAACTTTGTAATAATTCTCATTCGTAAGAATGTATACAAAGTGTTGATCTTTTGAAAATGTTTTCAAGTTTGAAAGGTGTTTTTGAAGGTGTAGGTGATTATTTTTGAAAATAGCAAGGATGTTTGTTTTGAAATGGAGCAAGTAATGAGGAAAAATCTACCTACTCAAATGTCTTTCTTGTTCATTTTCTTTTCCTTTGACATTATTGTCTTACCATAGATTTGGTAAGCAAACCCTATCTTTGGATATAAACGGGACGGGCGCGGGTCATCGTATAACCATGATTAGCAATGTTTCAAGGTATCTTAGCATTCTTTTTTAGGGACTAAAATCATTTGTAAGGCAACTTAGAGAGCATCATCAAGGGACTATGATCTTGTACTTGCTTGTTTTTTACTAAGATGCCTCGCATGCGTAATATGGCCATTTTGTATAAGGCAACCAAGTGGAATAACCCTAGGGGTGCTTGTGTGCAAATGTGTTGTTTTCATACTTTGTTTTTATCTTGAATATGGGTTGTCTATTTGTTGTTTTTATCTCATCATGCACACCCTAATTACTAATAATACATGAAAGCAATAAAAATGCAGAAAAGTAAAGTCTTACACTATTATAGATATTAGGGGGATGGGGTGTACAAATTCACAAATGGGGATTGCAAATTAAATCAAGTCCTAAGTTACTATTACAACCATATTGAATGGATAAGAATGTTCAAGAAACGTAAAATGAACTTTGTTTTGTTTAAGAACAGAGATAAGTTTTGTTTAAGAAAATATTTTTGATCTTTTTGTTTTAAGAAGTAAGATAAAGCATGTAAAAAATGAAAAAAAAAGTTTTTGGTGTTTTTTGATTAATAAGAAAAATGATGGCAACAATAATAAGGAGAAAGGAAAACAGAATCAGCACTTTGCTGAAATAAAAGAGGTCAGAAGTTCTAACTCTGGCATGCTGTACAAATTCAAATAAACATTAGTAGAAACAGGGAAGGTCAGAAGTTCTTGGTCCGCTGAGAACAAAGAAGATTTCAGAAGTTCTGATACCACTGGAAGAACTTAGTCTCCCTCTCCATGCTAGTTAGAACATCTGCAACTTGGTCATTTCTCAACAAAACAGAAGATGCGCATATAACAGTTATGGAAGGTTTCATGATGTTTCAGAAACAAGAGATATCAGAACTATAAATCAGAAGCAAAGCATGAATTTGCTAATCCTAATTCTGAATTCTAATTTCTTCAAGAAGTTCTGAACTGAAATCCTCTCTACTTAGGCAGGCGAATATATGAAACCTCATAATGTGTACAACATCAGAATCAGGATGTCTACATTGTATTTTTGAACAAAGTTTCCTGACAATACCTAAGTAATATGATGAGAGTCAGCAGAAGCTTACCTTGCAGCTGGAAAATGTTCTGTGAGCTGGAGTCTGGCTCTGACCGCTTGTGATGTTCTGAACAGCTTCCTCTCGTGCTCAACAGGCTGGAAACTTTCAACTTGGGTTGTGAGTGATTAGAAAATTTTGGAACAACCAAGGAGAAAAGTTCTGACTTCTTTAAGGTGGATATTGATGGTTAGCGTGTTACAGTTTGACTATAGAAGTTAGGATGGCTTTTGAATGTATATCAAAACTGTATGGGTGGTTTTGATCGAGAAACACTTGAGGAAAAATGGAATTTGAATGCAATAATAAAAAGCTAACAGGTTTTATATTTTGTGTTTGCAGTTTTTGGACTCTTGGAATTTTAGCAGGGGTTCAGGGCTTTTCTTTCTCAAATTTCAGACCCTTTTACAGTTGCCAATGACTTTCAATTTATATGCAAAGATCTTGTAGCTTGGAGAGTGCAACCATCACATGCTAGGGTGCTGCCTTGTCATTGAAGAAAGTATGGTGGTTAGTAGCCTTAGTAGCCCCTAAGCTGGATTTGTAAGCAGGAATTAAGGAAAGGTAACCTCAAAAGCAAAAGCAACGCATGGGCCCATCACACTTTTGTACAAAAGTTTGCTTTTCCAAGACAGTAAAGGTACACGTGGGGGAAATCCTTTGGATAAAGACTCAAAAGTGGTTGTGAGCATTAAATGATGATGAGACTTATCAAACCAAAAGTCCTGCAATGTGAGATTCTGCATCATTGCTTAATTCTAGATCAGAAGTTCAGCTTCAGCGTAACTTATAATAGACATCCGACTTCTGATCCTTGAATCCCTTTACTTCAGCATGTTCTGATTGAGTTCTCAGACTTTCTTAAAAGCTTGTAACACACTTTATAAATCCTCTTTGAATTGTTCTTGCAACCTCTGACTGAGCCTACATGAAAACTAGCCCAGAAGCTGTAGACAACTTCTGACTTGAAAATGCTCAGAATTTGCTAAATGCCTAAGCTTCAGAGACGTGCCTTTGAGGATGTATAACTTGAAATATCAACATTTCTAAAAGAATTTATGTTCTGCAATGTTTTAGATCTTATTGAAATCTATAACTTTTGTGTCAGAAGTTCTCCCAGATTCAGCTTGCATCGTTGTGATAATCTGATCAGAAGTTCTGAGCTTGTCATATTTCTTAAACACTTAGAAAAATTCTAAGTATTTAGAATTTGACTTTTCCAAAGTAACTTTGACCTTTGAATTTCTAGATGAAGCAAACTTCACATCTCAACATGCCTTGATGAAATATGACTCTTGAAACTTGATTTTGATCCAAAAAGTCAAAGTTTGACTTTTTTAGTGTGCAAATGACCATTTCTCCCTTGTGAATGACTTTCTTGAAAAATCTATAATTCGAGGCTTGGAATTGGATGGAAGCAAACTTGAGGATTCAGGGTGATCCTTTGAGAAATGAGAGGGAAAATTTTAGGGTACAATAGCCGCGCTCGTGCCGGATGACCACCCTTGAAGGTCAACAATCGCGAAGTCAATGCAGTAGAGGATGATGAAGACAACTATGACCTAGAAGATTGGATTTTCCCAATTGTCAGTGGAGGGCTCATCAATTGGGAAGCTAGAGATTTCGTCCCGATCAATTTTATCCCACAATAATTTGTCTTTAAATTTTTTCGGATCTGTAATATTAAAACAATTCAGACTCTTAAAACCTTGTGTCTTACCCGAGGCACAATGGTCCATTTCTAAGGGTTATTATCTCATTTCCATATGACATCAATGAATCATGGACGTTTTTTCATACAAACTTTGTTCTCATTGTTTTTATTTTTTACATTTTCATTTCCTTCAAAGATAGCTATACTCTTACACACACTCACACTCATAATGCAGGTCTACATCCATTCGGGATCCTATGGGTAACGATTATGCTATGGCCTTCTGTGATTCTGAAAATCTAATCTACCAAGCCGAAGATGAAGGTGAGGAAGATTGTAAAGTACCAGGGGAACTCGCCAGGTTACTGCAACAAGAAGAGAGGACCTGTGATACGGTGGAAAGAACTGACTGTTTTTTGGAATGCTGGTTTGCATTTTGCGTTTGTTTTTGCAAAATGTTACGGTAAGAAAGAGTCGCCACCGACTTTTATTTTATCCAACAAGGAAAGGAGAAAAGCACAGAAAAATTCCTTTTTCGAGATTATTTCTCGGGTTCGGGGGGTAGATTATAGAAAGGGAAGGTGTTAGCACCCTTTATATCTGTGGTTATCCACGGGCTCTTAGGTACTTGTTCATATTGTTTTCAAAATATTACTTTCTTTGTGCTTGTGGGTTTGAAAAAAGTTTTTGTTTGAAACTTCGATTTAACTCTTGCTTCTAACCTCAAGAGTGTATGAAGTGTTTTTGAAAACTTTGTTCGAAAAGTGTAAGTGTGAAAAGTTTTTATTTTTGAAAGAGCAAGTATCTAAGAACCATCTACCTACTCGAAAAAGGAATCGTTCTATGTTAATGTCCTTTAGACAACGCTATCCTACTTTTGATGAGTAGGTAGCACCGTCGTTTGAGTTTAAGGGTCAATTCGAATTTAGGGACTTACGGTCACCAAAGCAATGTTAGGATGCCTTAGCGGTAACCCTAATGTATTAGATCATTTGTTTGAGGCACCAATATCTGAGGCAACCGTTTTGAGGCGACTATGATCTTTTAGACAAGAGGACGGCCTCTAAAGCAACCTATACTCAATGACCGCGTACGAAGGCAACCAAGTGGGGTGTACCCTAAGAGTGTGCATGTGCGAGTGTGTCGTTTTCAGTTATTTTTATCTTTGTACATGTTATGGGTGATCTAAGTTGATTTTAGGTTAAAACGTCTAGTCTTGTCATGCCATCCTATTATCAAACATCTAACAGTTATATTTTACGGAAATAAAATGCGGAATTTAAATTACAAGGTGTCGGGTATTTACATCGCCAAAGACAAACCCTTTAAAAATAAATAAAGCGATAAAAAATAAATAAAAGTCCTATTTACTATTACAATCCGGGAGCAAGTACATTAATATGATAAAAATAAACAAACGCGTGCAGGAAATTAAATCGGGCGCAAATTAGGGTTTTGACCCTTTTTGAGAGAAATATCTTTTTGGTTTTTTATTTTAAGAAAATAAATTAACCTAAATTAATTACTAAATTAATAAATTAATTAATTAATTAATTAAATGAAAAAGAATATTTTTGGGTTTTTTGTTATTTTAAGAAAGAAAAATAAAATAGTTAAGTTAGCAATTAAAACCTAATTAAATCTAATTTTAATTTTAATTATTTACAAAAAATAGGTTAAAGTTATTCTAATCAAAAAACTAAATTAATTTAATTAGTGTTTATTAATAAAATAAAAATTTGATTGAATAAAATTATTTTGTGATTTTGTTTTATGAAAAATAAATAAATTTGATTGGTTAGTAAATTAAATAAAAATAATAAAAACAAATAATAAAACAAAGTAAATAAAATAAAAAGAGTGAGGGGTTTGAGCCTGCATTTGTGGTGTGATTAGCAATCTGAAGCCCAATTGCAGCTGGCCCTTTGTTGACTTTTGGAATCCAGTGGGCGTGTGTTGTATTGGTTCCATGTGGACTATCAACATAAAACCATCAGAATTGGCCTTTAGGCCATCTGGCTATTAGATGTATGAAGGTGCATGGTACACTGCAAGCCTGAATATACACGTGATCACCTGAAGAAGAAAAATATCAAAGAAAGTGGGGGACTTGGGATTCGAACCCAGGTCCTGATGGATATTGGACACTTGCCTTGCCACTACGCTGAACTGATTCGTTTGTTAATATATTACATAATAATAATATAACAAAAAAGCAATTATTGGTCAAAACAAATAAAACGCGCGCACAACATCTGAATGGGCCAACCGGGGGATGACACACACTTGTCCTTGTCCTCAGGTCTGTAATAACATTACCTGCAGATTTGAATCTGCAGCTAAATGCGCATGTGTTGTACCCCAAAATTTTCCCTCTCATTCTATCATCATTTCTCATCACAAGGCTCTTTGAACTCAAGATCAAGCTAGAGTTTGCTCTGCTCAAGACATCTCCTTGCACTATTGACCTAAATTAGGGTTTGAGTTTGCACAGAGAATTTTGGACTTCTAATGCTCAAAGTGACTTTCACACTTCATGTTGGACTCATAAGTTTTATCATACCAAGTTTCAAGGCTTGAATCAAATTTTTGCCCAGTCAATTGGACAATTGACCTAGAAATCAACTGTATTGGGGAAAAAGTCAACTGTGGCCAATTTACAGTCAAACCTCATGAATTTTGACCCACATCAACATTATGAACTCATATGAACCATTTGATCAAGTTTGGACCACAAATCCACAAGAAATTTGATCAGATCACCAAAAGGGCAAAATGGTCATTTTTAGGGTTTTTATTGTACAAAGGCAATTTCTGATTTTTGACCTAGCCAATGGAAAATTGGGTTCAACCATGGATTCAAGGACTCAATTGCATCATCTTTACCTACTCAACAAGTTCAAAAGATCTCAATTGCATTGGATTGACAGATGAATTTTTCAGTCAACTGATCAAAATTTGACTGTACACTAAAAAGTCAAACTTTGACTTTTTGGTCAAAATCAAGTGCCAAGGGTCATTTTTCATCAAGATGTGTCAAAACATGAAACTTTTTCATCAAGAAACCCATTTTTGCAAATTAGGGTTTAAAGTTGAAAAATTTCATAACTTCGAATTTTTCTAAGTTATGAAATTTTCTTAATTTTCCCTAACTTTGCCCCACATTTTCACCATGATGCAATTGGATTCAAACAAAACTTCCAACATGAAAGTTGTATTACTCCATAAAGTCTACAAATTTGATCACAAAGTTTTCTCAAAAGAAGCTTGGATCTCAAGTTATGATTTTTGGAACAAGGGTCCCTAAAACTTTTAACTTAGTGAAATTTTGTCCTAGTTTAGGCAGGATTTTGACCTATCTTCATGACCATTTTTCACATAGTTCCACTTGGAATCTCAAGTTGCATTTCAAAGATTGATTGTAAAGCATGTTGCAAGCTTTCCAAAATTTCCAAGGACTCCTCAAACACATTTGTGGTTAGAGAGAATCGAAGGCTTGAAGTTGGAAAAAACTCACTTTTCATCCATGGCATATTCATGTTCATACAAGTTGCAATTTCAAGTCAGCATGCTTTGCACAAGATTACAGGCCTCTAAACCACTTCACACTCAATAATTTAATGCAAATCCATTGGTCTAAGACATTGTTTTAGTCATTAGAGCATTTCACTTTGGATTAATCCCTAAGTAGAAAAAGCAAAGTTTCCATTTTTGCTTAAAATCATACTTTATGTCAAAGCTGATTTCTTAAGCATTGATCCATATCTTATGCAGCTAATCAAATCTACAAGTTTGAGGAGCCAAGGGAAAAGTATGCAAGCATAAGGATAGCCTGTACAGGCCTGTTTCAATCACTTCCACATTTTGCTTTAAAAACAAGAAACTTGTCTAAAACATAAAAACTTGAACATCAGCCAAAAGAAACTGGTGCAAGCATTTTGAACATCTTTCTCACACCCCTTTGAGCCAAAAACACGATTGCTTGAGCCTCTAAACATCCCCTAGCCAGAAATCACATTCCATTGGCAAAACATGGTAGAACCTGCAACTTGACTTCCATAGCTCAATTGGCTCGTGCGTTTTGCCCCAAGTTGGTTCAAACACCTTCCATTCAACTCATCCAAGCTATCCCAAACCTTAAACACCAACTGTAACTCCGTTTACAGAGTTTGCCATTTTCATTTTGAGCTTGTGCAGGTTGAGTTCTGTAGGCTGATTCAAGCATATTCAAGGCAAGCAGAGTATTGGAGAAGGTTAAGTGAAGTTCAAGCAAGCTCCCAGACATCTCAAGCCTTGTTGAAAAGCTCTACATTGCCCTACACGAAGTCAACTGAAACAGGTTTTTGTCCACTTCCTATCTCTCTATTTAGGATTATTTAGCCTTAGGTTTATGAATAAGAAATGTAGTATTCATTGCCATGAAGTTGTACATATGCTCAGTTTTCATTTATATTAAGCATGCTAAGAGAATTTCATCCATGAACATATTGAAAAAACTAGGTTAGATTTTAGGGCCAGAGAAATTCTCTCTGGTTTTTGAGAGTTATGACAAGTTGTTTATATGGTTGGATTCGTCTTGAAATGCTCTACAAGTTTGATGTTATGTGTTTTTGCAATAGAGCTCGTATACAGGATCTGGCAATTGTACAGGGCGCACGCGTTTTCAAAATCAGAAGGTTGAAGATGAAGTTGGTTTGGGCCGGGCTTGGTCCTGGCTACTTTTGACACCTCCCTTTTCCTTTTTGCACCCCTGTCCCAATTTTTTGTTATTTTATATTTTTGCATTTTTGTTTTCATTTCTGATTATATTTTATTATTTTCAAATATAAAAAACACTCAAAAATATTTTTATAATTTTTTCACATTTATTTTGCATTTTATTTTTATTTTTCTAACATAAAAAGCAATTTAATTACTTTTATCTTATTTATTAAAAACTTGAAAATAATATATAAATTATATTTTTATTAGCAGGCACGCACGCACGCACGCACGCACGCACACGCACGCACACACACACACACACACACACACACACACACACACACACACACACACACACACACACACACACACACACACACACACACACACACACACACACACACACACACACACACACACACACACACACACACACACACACACACACACACACACACACACACACACACACACACACACACACACACACACACACACACACACACACACACTCTTATTTTATTAGATATTTTAAAATAAAAATATAAAATATTATATTTTTACTTTTATTATTATTTATACTTAAAAATACTTTTTTTCTAAATATATTTTATTTTTTACTCGTACTATTTTATTTTTATTGTACATAAAAAAAATTAATATATTTACTTTCTTAAAGAAATTAGGGTTTCACCCTTAACCTAATAAAATTAATCCTTTATTTATTTCTTTATTTTTACATTAAATATTTTTACATACTTAGAAAATAAACAAAAACTTTTTTGCATAATTCATATTATTTAATATATTTGTTTATTTTGTTTATTTAAATATTGTCCATTTATTATTTAGGCATTTGAATTCAATTTGGATGTAATAGTAAATTAGGATTTATATTTATTGTCAAATATACCCCCATTCAAAGATTGTACCCCCATCCTCATAATCATGTTGTAATAGCTTAGACTTTTAATTCTCGCATTTTATACTTTCAATTATGCCATGATTAGAGATTAAGGTTTGTATGCAAAAATCAAAATCAACAAGTAGCTTGACCTAATACAAAGACAAAAATGCATGAAAACCAATACACAATGCACACTTGCATCCTTAGGGTTACAATCCACTTGTTGCCTTAAAAAAAGGGCCATGTTATGCATGTTGGGTACTTTGGCAAAACAAAAACAAAACAAAAGATCATAGTCCCTCGATGACGCTATCTTGGTTGCCTAAACAAAATGATCAAGTCCCCCGGAAAATTTGCCAAAAATACTTGACACAATTGCTATCATGGTCTATACGATGACCCGCGCCTGTCCCGTTTAACATCCTAATACAAGGTTGTTCACCAAATGCAATGGTGAAATAACAGTGTCAAAAGGGTTAAAAACATTAGGAAAAATCTTTGAGTAAATTAGGGTAGATAGCTCTTAGTTACTTGATCAAAAGCTTGCAAAACATCCTTGCTATTTTCAAACACACTTCACAACACAATTTAAAAACATTTCCCAAAACAAACTTTCAAACATTGAAATCTTTTCAAAAGACAAAACACCTTTGTATACATTCAAACAAGAATCATTACAAAGGTTGCCACAACGATGACCTCTTTTCAAAACATCTTTTAAAACCACACACAAAGCACCATTTCAAACAATTGAAAAGCAAAAGCAAGTGATCTAAACAAGTAACTAAGAGCCCATGGATAACCATGGATGAAAAGGGTGATTGCACCTTCCCTTTTCATAATATACTCCCCGAACCCAAGAAAAGATCTCAAAGGTCTTTCCTGTGCTTTTTGACCTTTCCTTAGGATAAAATAAAAAGTCGATGGCGACTCTTGCTAAACCGAAACATTTGCGAACACAAAACGCAAAACCTCAAGTCAGTTCCACCACCGTATCACAGAACTGGCGACTCTGCTGGGGACTTCTTTAAAAGTGGAGTAACCTTAGGGTTTAGACCACCTTTGCATGATTATCTTGTTTGCTTTGATTGCTTTACATTTGGTTCTCTTGTTTGGGCTTGAAGTCCTCTACCCGGATTTAGGGAAACATTCATAGGTAAATAGCAATACATTATGGAAACTGTGCGGGGTATACCGACATGGTTGAAGCAATAGCTATATTAGTGCGACATATTTGTGGGTACCGGTAGCCTTTGAGTCAATAAAGAGAATACGGGGCCGCTGAGTGATGTCATAAAGCACTAATGAACTCTTATAACCTTACTTGACCATCTTGGCCTTATTAGGGGTAGTGAGATGACCGGCTTTGGTGCAGTCCGAAGTTGGTAGATAATCAATACTACACTCATTCAGGGTTGTTTTCTTGGAATATTTCGGTCGCCAATTAAGTGGCTAAACTGAAACAATGAACACAGAAAATAGTGCAGTGATATTGAGCTCCTTAGAACCCGATTACTATTTATAGGACAGGTTGAGCCAACTAACTTCAAGAGGGTACTTACCTATGAAACCTCATGCAAGCCTGAAACTAGGATCTTGTGTGACTTGTTTGTACATATGCTTGTGCATACATCATGAACATCATAAAGCATCATATGTATCCACTAACCATTTCAAGGGTTTGGATCTTCATCTTTGTTCTTGTAGGTCATGGAATCTCTTTGCAGGAAAACAATTCAAGTCAACCTTGTGAGAATCTCTCCTCAACTCAAGGAGCTTACTTCCAAGATTCCAGAGAATTCTCTCTTCAGTGAAAGACATGGTAGACTTCTCAACTTGGTCAACTCCAACATTGAAGAAGACATGGTGAAAGTTCTCTTCCAGTTCTTTGACCCCCTACACCACTGTTTCACATTCCCTGATTACCAACTAGTACCTACTTTGCAGGAATTTTCTCAACTCCTGAGGATTCTTATTCTCCATCAACTACCCTACAACGGTACAGAAAGAGAACCAAAGCCTGAAGATGTTGCTCAAGCCTTACACTTGCAACCATCTGATATCAAAGGTCATTGGGAAACCAGAAGTGGTGTCAAGGGTTTCTTGGAAAAGTTTCTGTTTGAGAAGGCACAAGACTACTGAAATTCTCTAGATCTGCAAGTGTGATCGGTGGATCTGGAACTGACTGTTTTAAAGCTGGTTCGCGAAATGTCGCGGAAGCAAGAGTCGCCACCGTCTTTTATTTTCTCCAAATGGAAAGGACAAAAGCACAGAAAAATTCCTTAAAGAGATTGCTCTCGGTTCGGGAGGTAGGTTATAGAAAGGGAAGGTGTTAGCACCCTTTCTATCCATGGTTATCCATGGGCTCTTAGATACTTGCTCAATGTGTTTTCAAAAATGTTTGCTTGCTTTTCAATGTGGGTTTTAAAAGTTTCTTTGAAAAATTTCAGTTCGACTCGTACGTCAGAGTGTTTGAAAAATTTGCTTTTGAAAGCTTTTGAAAATGTGTTGGTGAAAAGATGTCAGTTTGTTTTGAAATTAGAGCAAGTATCCTTGAGAACCTACCTACCCTAAAGAATTCGTCTGTGTAAATGTCCTTTAAAGTAGTGCCATCCCACCATTGAGAGGTAGGTAGCACCACCGTTGGAGGTGTTCGGGTCAATTCGAGTTTTAGGGACATGGTGATCACCAGAGCAATGGGAAGACACCTTAGAAGCTACCCTCATGCCAGGTTCCCGGATCATGAGGACTCACTAAGACATCCTCTACTCGACGACCACCTTTCGAAAGGCAACAGTGAGGCGTACCCTAGGGGTGGTGTGTGCGATTCGTGTGTCATGTTTCAATTATTTTGTCTTGTCATGTTTGTTGTGATCTACGCTTGATTTTATTTTTAAGTCCATACATTCTTTCATGCTTATTTAACAGTTATATATTTGCGAGAAAATAAATCTACACTATTACAAATGGCGCGGGTCCACATCGCCAAAATAAACCGAACCCGATTTGACTGAAAGTAAAAGAGTAATAAAATAAAAGTGCGAGAAATAAAGTAAAAAATTATTACAAGGCTTTGGGGCATATACATAATTATATAAACGATTATAAAATAAATGCGCGAAATAAAACAATTAAAACAATGGGCGTTGGACCCTTTTGCAAAATATTTAAAGTTAATGAGAATTAAAAATTAAATGATTAAATGTTTTTTTTTGGTATTTTGTGTTTTTTAGATTTAATGAGGAAAAGGAGTTAATTGAAATTAAATTAAAAGGCAAACCCTAATTCTAATATTTTTTATTTATTATGAAAGAATTAAAATATAATCTACATTAAACCCTAATTTATTTATGTGCAATTTAATTATAAAAAATAAATAAATAAATAATTATTACTGTGAAAAAAAAAAGGAAAAAATTAAAAAGGAAGAAAAAGTGTTTATTAACCTAATTCTATATTTTTTACATTTTTGTTAAAAAAAGAATTAAACTTATAACCTAATTTACTAAATTATTTACATGTTTATTTGAAAATAATCATAATAAAATAAATATTATATTTTTTATATTTTCTGATTTTTGTATGTTTTTGTATTTTGTTAAAAATAATTAACTAAATAAATAGCAAAATGAAAGAAATAAAAAAGAAAAATTAAAGAAAGAATAAAAATAAAAATAATAAGGCAAACCAGGGGGGAGTAGTCCTCAATTCAGGAGGTATAGAAATAAAAGCCTGGCCCAATTTAGTTTGCCATTTGCTGACTTTCCTGGATGGTGTGCCAACGCGTTGACCATAGTGCAGCGTATCCTTCAGACCTAAGCCTTTGATCTGATTCCCTTGGACACATGGCCGTTGATCCTTGGCAGCGTATGGTGGAATATTTCACTGAGCCTACATGGGAATTAATATAGAAAAATGATATGGAAATTGCATGAGACCTGGGGTTCGAACCCAGGTCTAGGATATTGCCAAGAGGGGTGCCTGCCAGCTGAACTGCGTGAATCAATTGATATATTATGGAAAACAAATACTAAAAAGCAAAATCAGCGCATAGTAATTAAAACGCGCGCAAATTTGAATTGGCCTGTCCCTGTGTGACACGACACCATCGTCTTCATCCCTGTAAAAAACAAAACTCAGAGGCCACGGTTTTTGAAGTGTTGCATTAGGTGAGCTATAAAAAAATAGCGAATAGCTCAGCTTCAAGCATAAATTAGGCGCGATGGTTGGAATTTGTTCGTCTCTAGGCGCTGATTGCAATGGTGGTACTGTGATGGCCTAATTGTTCCTGGTCTGAAAACCCCTAAATTAAAAAACCTGCAACCCTAGAAATTGGTTATGGCGAAATCGCGTATGTGGCACAACAATGCAATTAAACATAATGGTTAGTTCTAGAAACTCATAAGGAACATAAATCCACAGTTAGAATGTCATGATGATGCTTAGAATGTAAAACACGATTGCCACTTTTGTGCTGTACAGTTTGAGTTGTAGCTACCGTTTCTTCGCGTTTTGATTGAGGTTAGGGGTTGGCACACCTTCAGAGTTTGTCCAGGAAACTATTAGAAAAAGAATTGAGGCTTAAAACTCTCCCCAACCTTGATTTCAGATTTGTGTTTTTATGCCAAAATTTCAATGTTGCCACAAGCCTTTGAGCGCAGCATATGATGTCTTAGGCTTAGGGTTTGACTCAGTGCCTATGATGGATGGAAATTAGCTTGTTATTTGGCCTTAATTCATGCTCATGAAGGAACTAGTCCTAGGGTTTTCACCTTTAACCAATTTTCCTTCTTTTAAGCCAAGACCAAGACTTAGTGTGAAACTTAACCCTAGCCTGAGTTTTTGAGTTGGCCCATGATATATGGAAGTTGTCCAAATTCACATGACACTATTCCATTGGTTTTTGAATTTTATTTGAATTTTTAAAGATTTAAAATGAATTAAATTATCAAAAATTAAATAAAATAGAAAAATCAATATTTGGTCTTGAAATTAATCATGGGACACGTGTGTGGCATGAAAAGGATGAACCAAGTGGAAAAAGTGGGCCCTTTTGTCAAAAATTGGAGTTTCAAGGATAGTTGACTTTTGCCATTTCACAAAAATTTCCCAACTTCTACAAGGCATAACTTGCTCAATTTTTAAGCTTTTCACATGTTCTTGGACATTTTGGAAAGGTCTTTGAGTCCTTTAACCAATTCCTTTGGTCCCATGTCATTTTGATTTACCAATCTCAAGTTATGGCCTTTGACTTAAAGTCCCTTTTTGTTGACTTTTGAAAATGACCTATAATGTTGAAATTGATAACTTTTTATGAGAGCATTTCTTGGACTTGAAGTATGAAGATGAGTTGTAGGAAATGTCTTTCTCTTCAAAATGAGCTTTGGATGGAATTTTTCTGATAATCCATGTGAAAGTTATGCCCTGGTCAATTTCAGTTGACTTTTTCAGCTGTCCAAATATAGCAACTTTTGCCTCTTTGATGATTTCTGAGCCAAATTTTGAGAATCATGATCAAGCATTGATCAAATGATGTTTGTGGCTTCAAAATGATATGTTGACCAAAAATTTGAACTTTTGACTGCCAAATGACCATTTTGCCCCTACAGTTGACTGTAGTGCAATTTAGGGTTTTGACTGTGCAATCTTGAGCTGAATGCCTTGAAACTTGATATGAGGATGCTTGACCATGTTTGTAAGCATATGAGACTTGATTGGGCCTTTGAACACTTCCTTTTCTTGATCAGACTCAAAACCCTAATTTTGACTGTATGGGAGACTGTTGCACTGCACAACCCTTGGGGAATTTTGTGACTTGGCTTGGCAATTTCTTGAAGAATATGGGAGGGAAAATTTTGGGGTATAACAGTTGCCCCTGTTCAATCTTCTTAGACCTGAGGATGCAGATTGGCTGACGTGCCTTTCGTAATCCGAGGGTAAAAGATGATTGGACACTAGAGTGCCCGGAAATTTGCGCTCACATGTTAGCAATGAGGGTGAATGGGCTTATAGATGCCATCTGGATGTTTGATTGCGTAAGAGATTCCTTGACGAGAACCTGTATACCTGCAAAACAGAAAATGAGTACCTGACACGTTGCAGGAGCTGATGTTTAGATGCCTGGTATAGATGTGTCCTGACTGGTTACAGGAGCTGAGTCTGGAGCTTCAAACGGCGATGAAAGAACCAGGGATGATTACTTCCTTAGCATGAATGGTAAGAGAGCCTTGGGCGACTTTAACTTCAACAACGCTCGTTGAGAAACATCTGGGGTGTCTTCTACTGGGATAAGAATCAGGGAGATCTTAGGGTCGATCTGACTGAACCAGAGAGGCCTTTGACTGGGTAAGAATCAGGAAAATCTTAGGGTCGATTTAACTGAACCGGTCTAGGTCTTGAAATGTCTTCAACTGGATAAGCATCAGGAAAATCTTGGGACGATTTAACTGAACCAGAGAAGGCCTTTGACTGGATAAGCATCAGGAAAATCTTGGGACGATTTAACTGAACCGGTCTAGGTCTTGAAATGTCTTCAACTGGATAAGCATCAGGGAGATCTTAGGGTCGATCTGACTGAACCAGAGAAGGCCTTTGACTGGATAAGCATCAGGAAAATCTTGGGACGATTTAACTGAACCGGTCTAGGTCTTGAAATGTCTTCAACTGGATAAGCATCAGGGAGATCTTAGGACGATCTGACTGAACTAGAGAGGCCTTTGACTGGGTAAGAATCAGGAAAATCTTAGGACGATTTAACTGAACCAAAGAAGGCCTTTGACTGGATAAGCATCAGGAAAATCTTGGGACGATTTAACTGAACCGGTCTAGGTCTTGAAATGTCTTCAACTGGATAAGCATCAGGAAAATCTTGGGACGATTTAACTGAACCAAAGAAGGCCTTTGACTGGATAAGCATCAGGAAAATCTTGGGACGATTTAACTGAACCGGTCTAGGTCTTGAAATGTCTTCAACTGGATAAGCATCAGGAAAATCTTGGGACGATTTAACTGAACCAAAGAAGGCCTTTGACTGGATAAGCATCAGGAAAATCTTGGGACGATTTAACTGAACCGGTCTAGGTCTTGAAATGTCTTCAACTGGATAAGCATCAGGAAAATCTTGGGACGATTTAACTGAACCAAAGAAGGCCTTTGACTGGATAAGAATCAGGAAAATCTTGGGACGATTTAACTGAACCAAAGAAGGCCTTTGACTGGATAAGCATCAGGAAAATCTTGGGACGATTTAACTGAACCGGTCTAGGTCTTGAAATGTCTTCAACTGGATAAGCATCAGGAAAATCTTGGGACGATTTAACTGAACCAAAGAAGGCCTTTGACTGGATAAGAATCAGGAAAATCTTGGGACGATTTAACTGAACCGGTCTAGGGTCTTGAAATATGATTGAGAATTTAACTGAATCTTTCCTGAAAGATAAAAGTCAGTCATATGCAATGCATGATATGGATCAGGCAATGATGTTCTCAACATAAATGAGATTTGTATGATGCAGTGCGTTATGCATGCTATAATGATGTATGTGATGTTTTATGTATGTTTTCGTCTAGGAAAGTAAATCCTTGACGGGTGCCGGGAAGTCGTATCCTGGGCTGATGTCGAAGAATAGATTTTGCTTCCGCTGGGGATGATAACTGCAAGGATACCGGTAGGAGAAGATGACTCCGTTGCGGAATAAACTTGGCGAATGGAAGATTCTGCGGGGAGAAAAGATACTCTAGCGATCATGCTGGGAAGCAATACTCTGTGGGGATAGAGATGCTTTGCTGAGTGTTGGGAGTTTGCTGAGGATGTCTTGTTGTTGGAAGTGTGAATAGACTTCGCTGGGGTGAGAAGACTTCGTCGAGGACGCTCTTTCTGTGGCTTTTGGCTGAGGATAACCCAGTTATATCCTGTTGAGGAAATAACTCTTTAAATCAAGCCAGACGACGCGTTCGTGTTCTGCGAAGGATAAGCTTCCAGAATTTACTGGGGATAAGCTTACTGCTTGGGGAGATGAATTCCATCTTTCCTGGGGAACTTGGATGGGACTCTCCTGGGGAAGTTTTGATATGCTGGGGAAGTGATTCCTTTGGATATTGAGATACCGCCGGGGAACAACCTTTAGACCAAGACTGTCGGGGATGCTTGTTAAGAATGTACGCTGCTGGGAAACGTTGAGATCTGCTGGAGGATACCCAACTTCCTTAAGTTTGATAATAGCTTTGCTTGAGGAGAGTATACTGCTTGCTGGCTCACTCTCTGGGGAATTAAGATGCCTGGTTAGGTTCTTTAGCTGAACCTACCTTGGTACCTTGGAGGATAGAACAATTAGACTGCTCAGACAACTCTTTATTGCCCCTGTTTCTGAAGTGGGAGAGGAAGACTTGAGAGGTGCTGATAGCTTGCTGATGGACAAACCTTCTTCTGGTAGGCAGGTGACGAGATGACAGGACGTAGTCGTACGCTTTGATCCCTAATTTTGCCTGGACCGCCCTTTCGGGTTTTCAGTCCACCGGGGTACCTATTTTTGCCCAAGCCGCCTTTCCAGGTTTTCGACTTGCCGGGTGTACAGATTTTTTCATTTCATCCCTTCATTTTGCCCAAACCCTTTTGGTTCGCCGGGAAGCCCTTACTTTTGCCTAGGTATGTCAACCTAGCGGGTCTTTGATTATGCGCAGTATTTTTTCGACTATGTCCGTGTCCTCAGGATGTAGGGAATTGCCCCTGTTAGAATTGTTTTGTCATGCCACCAGAAGATCTTCGTTTGATCGTCCAATGCCCCTAGTGACTTAGACGGAGATTTGCCCCAGGCTGGTTGGCCTTTTTGAGAGATTCTCCGAATCTTGACTTAACTGCCCCAGATGATGGATAATAGTCATGCCATGCCCCTTGATTGGAGGTACTTCTGTTCATTAGGCATTCGTCGTGCGAATTTCCTTGCTGTTCAAACAAAAAGTCATATGCAAACAGAGTTATGTTAAAAATGCAAAGCTTATGTCTGTCTTGAAGATTTTGAAAATGCATTCTTTTTCATAAAACAAGTAAATGTTTGTAAAAACATGATGTCAACTCCGTATTTACCGTAGGCCTTCAGGAGTCAGGATACCTTTCGTAACAGTATGCTTTCGAACTAACCCATGCTTCAGCTAGGACTTTTAAGGGTTGTAACGTGGCTTGGTTCACGGTTTAAGAAACAAAGTATAAAGGTTCAAATTTTATTTGTACCCACCCTCTCTTCGTGATGTTCTCCCAAAACTCAATTGATCATACATTAGACCTTGTTTGAGTCTTTGCTCTAATTTTCTGGTGATGGATAACTTGTTTTGAATAGGCAGTCATTCCTTTTTTGTCGAGGGTTCATAAGACCTCTTGTTTTTTGATTTTGTTATCCCTGTCTTTTTTTGCCTGAACTGTTTCCTTTTTTGGAATTACAGTCAGCGGGATGCCCCAGTTTTGGAAGTCTCCTTCATGGGTTTTGACTTTTTGGGCTTTTCATTTATGATTTGATAATGACTGCCTGTCCTTATGATTATTCGGAACCATCACTGTCTTTCTTCGTTTTGTAAGGATCTCTTTTTGGTGCCATTCGTTATGCACTCGGATCAACTGAGAGACCACCCTGCCCCAGGTTATGATTGAGGGTTTTGATTTTCAAAAATAAAAACTCCTACTTCTTTGGCTCAGAGGGGTTGACGAGGGATTATCATCCTTATAACTCCAGTGTTTAGGGATTGAAACAATGCCTGTACCTCACCAGCGGGGTCTGTTCAAAAGCATACTGTAAAGATAGCGGTATCGTTTTCGTCATCCTCCCTCAAGAGGCTTAGAATTATTGATTGAGAGTTGATTATCAGAAAAAATATGAAAATAATTTGCGTATAGTGAATACGAATATATTGATTCAAAATAGACATAAGCGATGCATTAATGAAATAACAATGTTTTAACAATGAGTAAATGTTTGAACAATCAAAAGAAAATTACAATTTGAAAATTCTAATAAACACAAGTCTTCTAGCCTCAGGGCTTGTTACTTCAAATGGTGAACCTCGCAGGGGTAGTAGAAGAACTCGACCTGACCATCTGGGGTGAATTCCACAGCTCCTTCATCAATCAGGCTTTGGATTTTGTACCTCAACTTCCAACAGTCATCAGTATCATGCCCCGGGCTGTTAGAATGGTATGCGCACCTGGCCTCAGGATTATAGTTGGGTGAAGAAGTCTTAGGATTAGGGTGAGGTCCTATCAACGTCACCAGATTCAACTTCAACAGGTGTTGCAAAGCTTGGGACAGCGACGTGTTGAGCTGGGTGAATTGTCTTTTGGGCTCATCTGGCTGAAGCTGGTGAGGTTGATACTGAATTGGTGATACTGGGGCCATATGAGGAACTTTCTCCTTGCTTCTTTGTCTCAAAGACAGTCGAACGATGGCTGGCTTTTTACCCTTACATGTTTGCCCCAGTTGGTTACCCTGAAGCAGTTGGTTGACGAGAAACCGGAGTTCATCTTGTCTTTGAGCTAAACCTTGAATGACATTCCTCTGCCCCAGCATTTGGGCTTTCAATGCATCCACCTCAGCTTGGAGGTGTTTCAGCCTTTCATCCTCAGCACCGTTCCTGACAAAGGTCCCCATGAGAAGTGTCCTTAGCTCCTCCTGCCCCTTAGATAAATTCAGGAGGATTTCCCCGAACCGAGTCTCTTGAGCCAGAAAATCCTGGTTGTCTGGTTGGAAAGCCATTGCTGAAATAAACAGCGAAGAGGGTAAGTGGCCTGTAACAAGGGTACCTGTTATGCAATGATGTGTATGATATGCATGCAATGTTTTCAAGGATCTCGCGGGATAAACAGGAAATTTTGTTAGCATTTGGATCCGGTAGCTTGATTGAAAGAGCTTCATGTTGTTGAGAGTCCTTCGTCACGGGTCAAAGGCTCACCATATCCAGTGGGTCATAGCCCCTGACTTTAGTCATCATGTCTGGTTTTGATTTCCAAACAACCTTGGTTAAGGGAACCTTCTTCAAGAGTCAAAGCTCACCATATCAAGTGGGTCATAGCCCCTGACTTTAGTCATCATGTCTGGTTTTGATTTCCAAACAACCTTGGTTAGGGAACCTTCTTCAGGAGTCAGAGCTCACCATATCAAGTGGGTCATAGCCTCTGACAACATTGGCTAGAGGAAAATAAATCCTCTTTGCCCCTTGCTAGATGTTTGATTTATATGACCTGCATCACAAGCCCTTGAGATCCTTGAAATGGGTTAGGATGTATGCAATGGTATGATGTCATGATATGCATGGGGTAATGTAAGTAACGAGTCCTAATTAAGGACTGCAAAAACCTGCAAGAAACTTAGGATACCCTGTTATGATTCCTAATTAAGGACTACAAACACAACCTGCAAGAGACAAATGTCAGGTAATAAGCATGCAAGTAGTTCAAGTAGGAAGGCACACAAGTCACACAAGAGAAGCCCTTAAAGTTTAGGCCAGCATGGAGTCTGGGTAGTACCCTCTTGAAGTCGGTGGGCTCAACCTGTCCTAATCAAAGTAACCGGGTTCTAAGGTTCCCAATATCACGGGATTGCTTTCATTGTTCATCGTTTCGATTTAGCCACTGAACTGGCGACCGAAATATTCCAGGAAAGCAACCCTCAATTGAGTGTAGTATCGAGTATCAACCAACCTCGGACTGCACCAAAGTCAGTTATCTCACTACCCTAAAGAGGCCAAGATGGTTCAATTAAGGTTCCTAAGGTCTGTTGATGCTTCATGACACCACGCGGAGGCCCCGTACTCTCCTTGACTGAACTCAAGGGTTACCGGTACACACCAAAGTGCCACATCAACGTAGCAGACTGCTTCAACCATGTCGGTATACCCCGCACAGTTCCCTCACAGCCTTGTTGCTACTTTCTAAGAAGGTATCCCCCAGATCCGGGTTAGGATCTATAGAACTCCCAGGCAACCCACAATTTAAAGCACACAAGGAAAACAATTGAAAACACAATGATCTTAGTCCTAAGGTACACCTCACTTTAAGTTTATGTCCCCAGCAGAGTCGCCAGTTCTGTGATCGGTGGATCTGGAACTGACTGTTTTAAAGCTGGTTCGCGAAATGTCGCGGAAGCAAGAGTCGCCACCGTCTTTTATTTTCTCCAAATGGAAAGGACAAAAGCACAGAAAAATTCCTTAAAGAGATTGCTCTCGGTTCGGGAGGTAGGTTATAGAAAGGGAAGGTGTTAGCACCCTTTCTATCCATGGTTATCCATGGGCTCTTAGATACTTGCTCAATGTGTTTTCAAAAATGTTTGCTTGCTTTTCAATGTGGGTTTTAAAAGTTTCTTTGAAAAATTTCAGTTCGACTCGTACGTCAGAGTGTTTGAAAAATTTGCTTTTGAAAGCTTTTGAAAATGTGTTGGTGAAAAGATGTCAGTTTGTTTTGAAATTAGAGCAAGTATCCTTGAGAACCTACCTACCCTAAAGAATTCGTCTGTGTAAATGTCCTTTAAAGTAGTGCCATCCCACCATTGAGAGGTAGGTAGCACCACCGTTGGAGGTGTTCGGGTCAATTCGAGTTTTAGGGACATGGTGATCACCAGAGCAATGGGAAGACACCTTAGAAGCTACCCTCATGCCAGGTTCCCGGATCATGAGGACTCACTAAGACATCCTCTACTCGACGACCACCTTTCGAAAGGCAACAGTGAGGCGTACCCTAGGGGTGGTGTGTGCGATTCGTGTGTCATGTTTCAATTATTTTGTCTTGTCATGTTTGTTGTGATCTACGCTTGATTTTATTTTTAAGTCCATACATTCTTTCATGCTTATTTAACAGTTATATATTTGCGAGAAAATAAATCTACACTATTACAAATGGCGCGGGTCCACATCGCCAAAATAAACCGAACCCGATTTGACTGAAAGTAAAAGAGTAATAAAATAAAAGTGCGAGAAATAAAGTAAAAAATTATTACAAGGCTTTGGGGCATATACATAATTATATAAACGATTATAAAATAAATGCGCGAAATAAAACAATTAAAACAATGGGCGTTGGACCCTTTTGCAAAATATTTAAAGTTAATGAGAATTAAAAATTAAATGATTAAATGTTTTTTTTTGGTATTTTGTGTTTTTTAGATTTAATGAGGAAAAGGAGTTAATTGAAATTAAATTAAAAGGCAAACCCTAATTCTAATATTTTTTATTTATTATGAAAGAATTAAAATATAATCTACATTAAACCCTAATTTATTTATGTGCAATTTAATTATAAAAAATAAATAAATAAATAATTATTACTGTGAAAAAAAAAAGGAAAAAATTAAAAAGGAAGAAAAAGTGTTTATTAACCTAATTCTATATTTTTTACATTTTTGTTAAAAAAAGAATTAAACTTATAACCTAATTTACTAAATTATTTACATGTTTATTTGAAAATAATCATAATAAAATAAATATTATATTTTTTATATTTTCTGATTTTTGTATGTTTTTGTATTTTGTTAAAAATAATTAACTAAATAAATAGCAAAATGAAAGAAATAAAAAAGAAAAATTAAAGAAAGAATAAAAATAAAAATAATAAGGCAAACCAGGGGGGAGTAGTCCTCAATTCAGGAGGTATAGAAATAAAAGCCTGGCCCAATTGAGTTTGCCATTTGCTGACTTTCCTGGATCGTGTGCCAACGCGTTGACCATAGTGCAGCGTATCCTTCAGACCTAAGCCTTTGATCTGATTCCCTTGGACACATGGCCGTTGATCCTTGGCAGCGTATGGTGGAATATTTCACTGAGCCTACATGGGAATTAATATAGAAAAATGATATAGAAATTGCATGAGACCTGGGGTTCGAACCCAGGTCTAGGATATTGCCAAGAGGGGTGCCTGCCAGCTGAACTGCGTGAATCAATTGATATATTATGGAAAACAAATACTAAAAAGCAAAATCAGCGCATAGTAATTAAAACGCGCGCAAATTTGAATTGGCCTGTCCCTGTGTGACACGACACCATCGTCTTCATCCCTGTAAAAAACAAAACTCAGAGGCCACGGTTTTTGAAGTGTTGCATTAGGTGAGCTATAAAAAAATAGCGAATAGCTCAGCTTCAAGCATAAATTAGGCGCGATGGTTGGAATTTGTTCGTCTCTAGGCGCTGATTGCAATGGTGGTACTGTGATGGCCTAATTGTTCCTGGTCTGAAAACCCCTAAATTAAAAAACCTGCAACCCTAGAAATTGGTTATGGCGAAATCGCGTATGTGGCACAACAATGCAATTAAACATAATGGTTAGTTCTAGAAACTCATAAGGAACATAAATCCACAGTTAGAATGTCATGATGATGCTTAGAATGTAAAACACGATTGCCACTTTTGTGCTGTACAGTTTGAGTTGTAGCTACCGTTTCTTCGCGTTTTGATTGAGGTTAGGGGTTGGCACACCTTCAGAGTTTGTCCAGGAAACTATTAGAAAAAGAATTGAGGCTTAAAACTCTCCCCAACCTTGATTTCAGATTTGTGTTTTTATGCCAAAATTTCAATGTTGCCACAAGCCTTTGAGCGCAGCATATGATGTCTTAGGCTTAGGGTTTGACTCAGTGCCTATGATGGATGGAAATTAGCTTGTTATTTGGCCTTAATTCATGCTCATGAAGGAACTAGTCCTAGGGTTTTCACCTTTAACCAATTTTCCTTCTTTTAAGCCAAGACCAAGACTTAGTGTGAAACTTAACCCTAGCCTGAGTTTTTGAGTTGGCCCATGATATATGGAAGTTGTCCAAATTCACATGACACTATTCCATTGGTTTTTGAATTTTATTTGAATTTTTAAAGATTTAAAATGAATTAAATTATCAAAAATTAAATAAAATAGAAAAATCAATATTTGGTCTTGAAATTAATCATGGGACACGTGTGTGGCATGAAAAGGATGAACCAAGTGGAAAAAGTGGGCCCTTTTGTCAAAAATTGGAGTTTCAAGGATAGTTGACTTTTGCCATTTCACAAAAATTTCCCAACTTCTACAAGGCATAACTTGCTCAATTTTTAAGCTTTTCACATGTTCTTGGACATTTTGGAAAGGTCTTTGAGTCCTTTAACCAATGCCTTTGGTCCCATGTCATTTTGATTTACCAATCTCAAGTTATGGCCTTTGACTTAAAGTCCCTTTTTGTTGACTTTTGAAAATGACCTATAATGTTGAAATTGATAACTTTTTATGAGAGCATTTCTTGGACTTGAAGTATGAAGATGAGTTGTAGGAAATGTCTTTCTCTTCAAAATGAGCTTTGGATGGAATTTTTCTGATAATCCATGTGAAAGTTATGCCCTGGTCAATTTCAGTTGACTTTTTCAGCTGTCCAAATATAGCAACTTTTGCCTCTTTGATGATTTCTGAGCCAAATTTTGAGAATCATGATCAAGCATTGATCAAATGATGTTTGTGGCTTCAAAATGATATGTTGACCAAAAATTTGAACTTTTGACTGCCAAATGACCATTTTGCCCCTACAGTTGACTGTAGTGCAATTTAGGGTTTTGACTGTGCAATCTTGAGCTGAATGCCTTGAAACTTGATATGAGGATGCTTGACCATGTTTGTAAGCATATGAGACTTGATTGGGCCTTTGAACACTTCCTTTTCTTGATCAGACTCAAAACCCTAATTTTGACTGTATGGGAGACTGTTGCACTGCACAACCCTTGGGGAATTTTGTGACTTGGCTTGGCAATTTCTTGAAGAATATGGGAGGGCAAATTTTGGGGTATAACAGAAAGCTTTTGAGGAGATTGTGGCACTTCTCATCTATGGGTTGGTCTTGTTCCCAAACCCTGATCAGCTTATAGATGTGAATGCTGTCAAAATTTTCATATCTCGGAATCCTGTGCCTACGTTGCTTGGGGACATCCTACACTCATTTCACACACGAACAATGAGGAAAATAGGTGTTCTCATGTGATGTACTCCTCTTCTAGCAAGGTGGTTTATTTCTCACCTTCCCCAATCAGTTTTGAAGAATGAGCAGGGTTTAAGGTGGTCACAACGGTTGATGACCCTCACACATTCTGATGTTCATTGGTGTTCTCGGTCCAGAGAAAATGTCATCATCATTGATCGTTGCGGAGAATTCCCTAATAACCCATTACTTGGCATTAGAGGAGGCATTACCTACAACCCCTGTTTAGCTCTGAGACAATTTGGGTACGCCCAGAGAGATGGCCCTCATGATATGCTGATTCCTGACTTGGTTTTTGACTTCGACAACGACGCTCAAGGACTTCGACAAAGGTTTATCCGAGCTTGGAGGATGCCCAACAAAGTGGATAGTAAGACACCGGGACACAAGAATTCCATCCCCCTTGAGCCTTATCTCAAGTGGGTACGAACCCGCGCCCAGAGTCTTATGATGCCTTACCCTCACATTCTTCCTATGATCAAAGAGCCTGTTATGGAAGGAGAGGTTCCATACACCCTCCTACATCCCGACATGCCAACATCATTGGAAGAATTGCAAAGGAGTTGGATACAACTCAAGGAAGAACGGAATACTTTTGAAGCCAGCTTCTATGCCAGTGAGAAGAAGGTTTTGGAACTTACCCGCCGACTTCACGAAGAGGAGACTCTCAACACTTACATCGCACCAAAGAGGATGCGCAATGTCTTTTTACATTAAGAATTTTGTAATATCTTGCCCATGGGGCATTTATGTACTAACAAATTTCTTATTAATATGACGTGTGTTCTTTTTGTTTGCAACAAATTTGAATTTCTGAATCCTTGAATGCATTACATGAATAACATATCATTCATCATATGCATAAACAGGTCTTCACACCAGGTTTCCTTATCTTTCTACTGTTTATTAGCAAGATGGATATAGAGCAGACGGTTAAAGATCTGCAAGCACAGAATTCGCAATTCCAACAACTCCTCATGACCTTAGCAAAGGGTCAGGAGGACCTTAAAGCACTGTTAGAGAAAGAGAAGGAAAAAGACAAAGAGAAAAAGAAGAAAATAACTGGTGTGGCCATAATGGGAAGAAGATTTGAGCATCAGGCTAGGAGAGTTCTGGAGTTCCCCTCGACGTCTGACGAAGGGGTTGGTAAAGGTAACAGAGTTGCAATGCCCTCTGAATATGAAGCTGAAGAGGAAGAAGAAGAAGAAGAGGAAGATTACTCTAAGCAGAAATATCCTCCTGCGGATGATAAGTATAAGAATCTTAAAGACCGACTAGCAGCCATGGAAGTGCAAAGGGTACCTGGGCTAGATTTCGAAGAACTAGGGTTGGTTGCTGGGATCGTCATTCCTCCCAAGTTCAAAGTACCTACATTTTCTAAATATGACGGTTTGTCCTATCCGAAGATGCATATGAGATCCTACGTCAGAAAGATCTAACCTCACTCTTCTGATAAGGATCTGTGGGTCCACTTTTTTCAAGATAGTTTGTCGGGTACGCAATTGGACTGGTTCTATCAACTCGAGAGATCTGATGTTCATAATTGGGAATATTTAGCTGCCGCTTTCTACCGACAATACCAATACAACACAGATTTAGCGCCTACTCGTACTCAACTACAGAGTATGGGTATGGCCTCTAATGAGGGATTTAAGGAGTATGCCCAGAAGTGGCGAGATTTGGCTGGAAGGGTGCAGCCACCATTATCAGATAGAGAGCTGGTTGATATGTTTTTAGGGACTCTGTCAGGTCCATTCTTCAATCACTTGATCGGGAGCTCATCTGCAGGGTTCACCGAATTAATTCTAACCGGTGAAAGGGTCGAAGCTGGCATTAAGAGTGGTAAAATTCAGAAGGATGCCTCCGCTTCCACTGCTATCAAGAAGACCTTTCCAACCAAGAAAGAAGTTTCTGCTATTCATACCCAGAGAAATCAAGGGAGAGTGGAGCGCCGACCGGCGGTAGGGGCTGTGATGATCCATAACTCCTTAACCGATCAACCTCGAAGCAATCAACCAAGAACTAACCAACAAAGGGTAGAAAGGCCACAACGGCAATTCACCCGGATCAATATGACACCGGCTCAAGTCCAACTCATCTGTTAAATTTAAGTCTTACCAACTTGAAGGAAGTGCCGAAAAACCCAAATACCTCTTCTCCCTATTATCATTCAAATGCAAAATGTGCATACCTCTCGAACAGTGTAGGGCATGATACCAACAACTGTTGGGCTCTTAAAAACAAGATCCAAGATTTGATAGATGCCAAGGAGGTAGAGTTTGATGCTCCCGAAAAACCTAATGTGATATCCGCTCCTATGCCAAAACATGGTCATAATGTCCATGCAATTGTGGAAGATCTTCATGTTACTGTTGTTGATGAATTAATGACTCTGTTGCCAATGATTAAAATGAATCTGTTGAAACTCGGGATTTTCCCGGGCTGTGAATAAGATTGTTACTTCTATTCAACCTTGCAATCCGACTGTCCGCTATTGAAGTCAGACATCCAATGCCAGATGGATACTCAAGAGATCCTCTTTCAGAAAACTCCTGTTCCTACTATCACTCATGTTACTCCTGTTACCTTTGTTACTCCAATCAATGACATTGCTATAATCACCATTTCCGACAATCTTTCCAAGACCTTCAAAAGGCCTGTTAAGATTACGCCTGATCCAAAGCTTGTACCGCTGAAGATTACCATGTCGGGGCCTATCCCATATAAGTCCAACAAGACGATACCATGAAATTATGGAGGAGAGATCTTCTACCATGGTGTTAAACAGATCATATCAGTCCAAGAGAATTCCGTTGATGAAACTCCTGACACAGGGAACATTGCAGGGACAAGTAAGATAACTCGTAGAGGAAGAATCTTCTCTCTGGAGATTGCTCCTCCACGAGAAGTCTTCGGACCCTCAAGTGTTACTGTGCCTGTCAAGATACCTGTGTGAAGTCTGGTTATCAAAGAAATTGATGCTCCCGAAGATGTACCCTCTGCTGTTACTGCTGATAAAGGTAAGGGGATCCAAGAGGCTCCTGTCAGGACGAAGGCTCAGACTTTGATTATCCCCGAGACCACCCAAAAGGAGATGGAGGAGATCTTAAAGACGATTAAGAAGAGCGACTATGATGTCGTAGAGCAGCTGGGGCAAACCCCTTCAAAAATCTCTATGCTGGCTTTATTACTCTGCTCCGAGGCTCATGCCAAAGCCTTGATCAAATTTCTGAAGACGGCACACGTGCCTCAAGAAACTTCTGCGGACCAGTTTCAAGAGTGCGTGGCTAGCCTTACAGCCGATAATGGTCTTATCTTTTCTGATGCTGATTTGACGTCTAAGGGAAGAAGGCATAATGATGCACTGCATGTCTCGGTAGAATGCAAAGGAACTACACTTGCTCATGTTCTGGTTGATACCAGTTCATCTTTAAATGTTCTACCAAAGAAAGCATTGGACAAATTAGACTGTGAAGGTTTGACCCTAAAGCCCAATAATATCATTGTTAGAGCCTTCGATGGTTCTAAGCGGATGGTTCACGGAGAGGTGGACATTCCAATAAAAGTGGGTACAAAAATATTCAACTCTACTTTTTATGTGATGGACATCCGTCCTTCATATTCATGCTTGTTGGGAAGGCCATGGATCCACAACGCTGGGGCAGTCACTTCTTCTCTACACCAAATGCTGAAATACCCAGTCCAGGGTAAGATCATAACAATTCATGGTGAGGAGGAGTATATGATAATCCACCTTAACTCTTTCTGCTACATGGAGTTAGATGGTGAATTCATAGAAACAACTTTCGAACACTTTGAAGAGGTCTCTCCTGAGGTCGCGGTAGCAAAGACAATGACTGATGTTCCTATCATTACCAAGCCTGTGTCCTGGATGTCATCCCTTAAAGATGCAGAGGCTGTAATCAAGGAAGGAGGAAGTACAGTGTGGGGTCAACTGCCAAATTTTCCTCACAAGACAGACAAGTTCGGATTGGGTTTCACTACTGCTAGCCAGAAAGTTGTACGTCGCTCCCGGGCTGGAGGACCACCCTTAAAAATCACTCACCATGGAGTTCATGCTTTAGAAGATGATGATGAAGAAGGTAACTTTGAAGATTGGATCTTTCCAACCATTGAAGGGGGACTGAACAACTGGGAGGTGAAAGACTTCGTTCCCATTACTTTCATCAATCAGTAATTTATCTTTTGAACATTTATGTTGGTCTGTAATAACTTTTAAACAATTCGTACACTCTTTTCGCCTTATGCCTTACCTGAGGCATATAGGTCCCTTTGTAAGGGTTTTGATTCTTCATTTTCATATGCCATTTTTAATGAATCATGGACGTTTTCATCTATAAACTTTTGTGCTCATTTTCTTTCCTTTTACATTTTATTTTGTTTAAGGATGGCTATCCCTTACACACACCCACACTCACAAAATGCAGGTACCCATCCACTCCAGATTCCATGGGTGACTATTCTGCTTTGGCCTTCAGTAACTCTGGAGATTTGGTTAATCATGCCGAGTACGAAGGTGGTGAAGACTGTGAAGTTCCTGGAGAGTTAGCTAGAATTTTGCAACAAGAAGAAAGAGCTATTCTGCCCCATGGAGAGTTGTTAGAGACTATAAATTTGGGTACTGACGAAGATAGAAAAGAGGTTAAAGTGGGTGCCAACCTGGAGCCAAGTGTCAAAGAGCGCTTAGTTCAGCTGTTGAATGAGTTTGTTGAGATCTTCGCCTGGTCCTATGAAGATATGCCAGGACTCGACACAGATATTGTGGTTCACCGTCTCCCTACAAGAGAAGACTGTCCACCAATCAAATAGAAAGTCTGCCGGATGAGGCCCGATATGTCTGAAAAGATCAAAGTCGAAGTGATGAAGCAGTTCAATGTCGGGTTTCTTGCTGTTACTTCCTATCCACAATGGGTTGCTAACATTGTGCCCGTGCCTAAGAAGGACGGAAAAGTCAGAATGTGTGTGGACTACAGAGATTTAAACAGGGCTAGCCCTAAAGATGACTTTCCGCTAACACACATTGACATTTTGGTTGACAATACAGCTCAACACAAGGTATTTTCCTTCATGGATGGATTCTCGGGATACAACCAGATCAAAATGGCCCCCGAAGACATGGAGAAGACTACTTTTGTTACGCAGTGGGGTACCTTCTACTATAAAGTGATGCCATTCGGAATGAAGAATGCCGGGGCAACCTATCAGCGAGCCATGGTAGCTTTGTTTCATGACATGATACATCATGAGATTGAAGTCTACGTAGACGACATGATAGCCTGTTCACAGATAGAAGAAGAACACCTCAACCATCTGCAAAATCTGTTTGTCAGATTGAAGGAATATAAGCTCAGACTGAACCCTAGCAAGTGCACTTTCGGAGTCAGGTCTGGTAAACTTTTGGGATTCATCGTCAGCAACAAAGGCATTGAGGTTGATCCTGCTAAAGTCAAAGCTATACAAGAAATGCCTGCCCCCCGTACTGAAAAGGAGGTTAGAGGTTTCTTGGGACGCTTAAACTATATTGCAAGGTTCATCTCTCATCTAACATCTACCTGTGAGCCAATCTTCAAGTTGTTGAAGAAAGATCAGGTGGTTGAATAGAATAATGATTGTCAGGTTACTTTTGATAAGATCAAGGAGTATTTGCTGGAACCTCCTATCTTGATGCCACCCGTCGAAGGAAGACCTTTAATCATGTATCTGACTGTTTTGGATAATTCAATGGGGTGCGTACTGGGCCAACATGATGAGTCTGGCCGAAAAGAGCATGCCATTTATTACCTTATCAAAAAGTTTACCGACTGTGAGACTCGCTACTCACTGCTCAAGAAAACTTGATGCGCTTTGGTATGGGCTGCTCACCGGCTAAGGCAGTATATGTTGATGCATACCACTTTGCTGATTTCTAAAATGGATCTGATCAAGTACATATTCGAGAAGCCTGCTTTATCCGGAAGAATCGCTAGATGGAAGATGATCCTGACTGAGTATGATATCCAGTACATAACCCAAAAAGCTATAAAGGGGAGTGTACTAGTTGACCATCTAGCTCATCAAGCCGTCGAAGATTACCAATCTATGAGGTTCGACTTCCCTGACGAGAATATTATGACATTGGACAACATTAAAGGTAACAGACCGTATGACGGACCTGAACAAGGATCCCGATGGACCCTGTACTTTGATGGTGCTTCAAACGCACTTGGAAACGGTATCGGCGCGGTACTTATCTCTCCAGAAGGTTTCCATACACCTTTAACTGCTAGACTCTGCTTCAGATGTACCAAAAACATGGCCGAGTATAAAGCTTGTATCTTTGGTCTCAAGGCTGCTATTGACTTGGGAATCAAATCTCTGATTGTGTTTGGGGACTCAACTTTGGTTATCAGTCAAATCAAAGGAGAGTGGGACACTAAACATCCTAATCTTATCCGATACAAAGAACATGTCCTGACATTGTTACCACATTTCGAGCAGATTACCTTCGAGCACTTCCCGCGAGAAGAAAATCAGCTAGCAGATGCTCTGGCTACCATGTCTTCCATGTTTAAACTCAACTGGGATAATGAGGCTCCCCAAATCACCATTGAGCGAATGGACGAACCCGCGCACTGTCATGAGATTAATACCGAAGAAGTAGTGGAACAACCCTGGTTTCATGAAATCAAAAGGTATCTCAAGACTCGAGAATACCCTAAAGGAGATTCAGTCAACGACAAAAAGTTCTTAAGGAGGTTTGCAGCCAAGTTCTTTATGAGCAATGGTATCCTATATAAGCGCAGCCATGATTGTGTTCTGCTTCATTGTTTGGACAAAGTTAAAGAAGAGTTGATCATGACTGAAATACATAGCGACACATTTGCCACCCACTTAAGCGGACATACGATGGCTAAGAAGATTCTAAGGGCAGGCTACTACTGGTCTACCATGGAAGCTGACTGTCATCAATATTCCCGTACTTGTCACAAATGCCAAGTCTATGCTAATAAGGTACATATTCCTCCAGTTCCTCTCAACGTTCTAACAGCTCCTTGGCCATTCGCGATGTGGGGAATCGACATGATCAGAGAGATCAAGCCTACGACATCCAATGGACATCGCTTCATCTTGGTGGCTATCGATTATTTTACCAAGTGGGTTGAAACGGCTTCCTTCGCCTCCGTTACAAAGAATGTGGTTGCCCGCTTCATTAAGCAGAACCTCATATGCTGGTATGGTATCCCCGACAGGATCATCACGGACAACGGTACAAACCTGAAAAACACTGTGGTCACCGCTCTGTGCGAGCAGTTCAAGATTCAACATCACAATTCATCTCCCTATCGGCCAAAGATGAACGGTGCTGTTGAAACTGCGAACAAAAATATCAAAAAGATCATTCAAAAGATGACAGTCACATACAAAGACTGGCATGAGATGTTACCGTTTGCTCTGCATGGATATCGTACCACGGCGCGTACTTCCATTGGGGCAACCCCCTTTTCTTTGGTATATGGCATGGAGGCTGTTTTACCTATGGAAGTTCAGATTCCTTCCTTGAGGATTATGAAGGATGTTGGTTTAAGTGAAGACGACTGGATTCAGACCCGGCTTGATCAACTTAATTTGATCGACGAGAAGCGACTTACTGCTGTTTGTCATGGTCAGACATATCAAAAACGGATGATCAAGGCTTTCAACAAGAAAGTCATACGTCAGGTATATAAAGTCGGAGATCTTGTAATCAAGAGGATCATCTTGCCGCAAAGTGATCTCAGGGGCAAATGGACTCCTACTTATGAAGGACCGTTTGTGATCAAAAACATCTTTTTTGGTGGGGCTATGATTCTAACCACCATGGACGGCGACGACCTGCTGCACCCTGCGAATGCAGACATAGTCAAAAGATACTATGCATAAACAACCCGACAAGTCAAAAACCTGAAAAGGCGACTTGGGCAAAAATGGGCATCCCGGTGAATCGAAAACCCGAAAGGGCGATTCAGGCAATAATTAGGGATAAATAAAAAAAATCAGTACACCCGGCAAGTTGAAAACCCAAAAGGGCGACTTGGGAAAAAAAGGGTTTCCCGGTGGATCGAAAACCCGAAAGGGCGGTCCAGGCAAAAGTTAGAGAATTAAAGCGTATGACTATGTCTCGTCCGATCACTTTAAGGACAATCTCATCACGGACAAGCTCCAAGCTTCTGATCTATCCAATCATCTGCGGACGAAGCAACGAATGGACAAGATACTCAGAGTTGTGAAGGCTATAGCAGAATGGGAACCCCATGGAATTGTTACACATAGCCATCTTTCTTTGTATAAATTTTTTCAATTTTACGACAACATTCTCTTACTAGGATGACTGTCTCCCTTGTACAAAAATATTTACAAAATTAATACAAAGATACTTCAAAGTGCCTAAATTTGCTTGCCTTTTATTTCTTTTTTACACTTATGTTTTATTTGAAAACGTCCAATGATTTGTTAAATGAGCATATGCATTTGAATGAAATCACTGCCTACAAATAAAATGAAAGGAGAAAGGGTAATTACTGATAATTTGAAGGTACAAGAAATTGTCTTTAGGCTATTCCAGAAGAAATCCCCTACAGTATGTCATTCAGATCCTCAACAAAGTTAAAACCTTGAATTACATATCCCCAGTGGAGTCAAGTTTCAAAATTGCCATCAGAGCTAAGTTTCTAAACTCCCGATCCCCAGCGGAGTTCTCCTCAAACAACAAAACAGGAATCCCCAGTAGATTGTAATACAACCCAAACTCCTGATCTCCCCAGCAGGATAAACATTCTCCCCACAGAGTTATTTCCCAGCAGAACAAAGATTCTTATTCCCATTTCTCCGGTTGAAGCCTCCCAGGTTTTAATTCCCCAGTAGAGATCGTAAGAGTTATCCTTATTTTCCTAGGAAAGTCATAAAGGATTCTCAATTCCCCACAAGTCACCAAGGATTTTCAATCCCCGGCAGTAAGTCCAAAGGATTCCTCAGTCTTAGCCAACAAAGGTTTTGAATCTCCAACAGCAGTCAAGGGTTTATTTTCCCCAACAACAGTCAAAGAGTTCATTATCTCCGGTTATCAAGGATTTATTTTCCTCACTAAGACAGCTAATCAACTTACATGCGCATACATTACATTCATATATCATAAACATTGATAGAACACATTTTATTGCATGATACATGTCATACAACATAACTTTATGTTTTAGCTAACATTTTACCCTTTTTAGGATAAGATTAAAAGCTATCTTTATCAAATATTCGAAGATCTCAGATACAGTATGGATACACCCCAGACACGGCGGTCATTCTATTACTCATTCAGACTTCAGCAATCAGATACAGACTAGATATGCTCCAGACACGGAAGCCTTTCTATCTCTCATTCAGATTCAACTATCAACTTCAAGTTCAGATACACTCCAAACACGGAAGTCATTCTGTCACTTATCCGGATCCCAGTTACAGTACAGATACACTCCAGACATGGAAGTCATTCTGCTTCTCATACAAATCTCAATTTCAGATACAGTCCAGATACGCGCCAGACACGGTTGCCATTCTTCCACTCATTCCCCAACCCAGAAGTATTCCAGACACAGATGTATTTCTGTCACTTATTGATACTTCAAATTTCGGATACAATACAGATACACTCTAGACACGACAATCATTCTGATATTCATTCGAGAATCAAATACAGTTACAACATGGATACGCTCCAGACACAAACGCCATTCCTTTGCTCACACGAATCCAATCTCCAGATACAACTCATATACGTTCCAGATACGGATACCATTCTGACGTTCATTCTACCGATATTCAACAAAAATTTTTGATGGCATCTATAAGCCCATCTCCAGCAAGATTCTATCATCTCCAAATGGCATCTTTAAGGCCATTCCCTTAGCAATATTTTGACGAGTGCAACTTTACGGGCACTCTAGTGTCCAATCCTCTTTTACCTTTGAGTCACGAAAGGCAAACTTGCCAATCTAACTCTTCAGGTTCAAGAAGATTGAACAAGGGCAAATGTTGTACCCAAAAATTTTCCCTCTCATTCTATCAACATTTCTCATCACAAGGCTCTTTGAACTCAAGATCAAGCTAGGGTTTGCTCTGCTCAAGACATCTCCTTGCACTATTGACCTAAATTAGGGTTTGAGTTTGCACAGAGAATTTTGGACTTCTAATGCTCAAAGTGACTTTCATACTTCATGTTGGACTCATAAGTTTGACCATACCAAGTTTCAAGCCTTGAATCAAATTTTTGCCCAGTCAATTGGACAGTTGACCTAGAAATCAGCTATATTGGGGAAAATGTCAACTGTGGCCAATTTACAGTCAAACCTCATGAATTTTGACCCACGTCAACATTATGAACTCATATGAACCATTTGATCAAGTTTGGACCACAAATCCACAAGAAATTTGATCAGATCACCAAAAGGGCAAAAATGGTCACTTTTTAGGGTTTTGACTATACAAAGGCAATTTCTGATTTTTGACCTAGCCAATGGCGAATTGGGTTCAACCATGGATTCAAGGACTCAATGGCATCATCTTGACCTACTCAACAAGTTCAAAAGATCTCAATTGTATTGGATTGACATATGAGTTTTTCAGTCAACTGATCAAAATTTGACTATACACTGAAAAGTCAAACTTTGACTTTTTGGTTAAAATCAAGTGCCAAGGGTCATTTTTCATCAATATGTGTCAAAAAATGAAACTTGTTTATCAAGAAACCTATTTTTTCAAATTAGGGTTTAAAGTTGAAAAATTTCATAAGTTAGAATTTTTCTAAGTTATGAAATTTTCTTAATTTTTCCTAACTTTGCCCCACATTTTCACCATGATGAAATTGGATTCAAAAAAAACTTCCAACATGAAAGTTGTAGTCCTCCAAAAAGTATAAAAATTTGATCCACAAATTTTTCTCAAAAGAAGCTTGGATCTCAAGTTATGATTTTTGGAACAAGGGTCCCTAAAACTTTTAACTTAGTGAAATTTTGCCCTAGTTTAGGCAGGGTTTTGACCTATCTTCATGACCATTTTTCACATAGTTCCCCTTGGAATCTAAAGTTGAATTCCAAAGATGGATTGTAGAGAATGTTGAAAGCTTTCCAAAATGTACAAGAACTCCTAAAACACATTTGTGGTTAGAGAGAATCGAAGGCTTGAAGTTGGCAAAAACTCACTTTTCATCCATGGCATATTCATGTTCATACAAGTTGCAATTTCAAGTCAGCATGCTTTGCACTATATTACTGGCCTCTAAACCACTTCACACTCAATAATTTAATGCAAATCCATTGGTCTAATACATTGTTTTGGTCCTTAGAGCATTGCACATTGGATTAATCCCTAAGTAGAAAAAGCAAAGTTTCCATTTTTGCTTAAAATCATACTTTATGTCAAAACTGATTTCTTGAGCATTGATCCATATCTTATGCAGCTAATCAAATCTACAAGTTGGAGGGGACAATGGCAAAGTATGCAAGCATAAGGATAGCCTGTACAGGCCTGTTTCAATCACTTCCACATTTTGCTTCAAAAACAAGAAACTTGTCCAAAACATAAAAACTTGAACATCAGCCCAAAGAAACTGGTGCAAGCATTTTGAACATCTTTCTCACACCCCTTTGAGCCAAAAACACGATTGCTTGAGCCTCTAAACACCCCCTATCCAGAAATCACATTCCATTGGCAAAACAGGGTAGAACCTGCAACTTGACTTCCATAGCTCAATTGGTTCGTGCGTTTTGCCCCAAGTTGGTTCAAACACCTTCCATTATACTCATCCAAGCTATCCCAAACCTCAAACACCAACTGTAACTCCATTTACAGAGTTTTCCATTTTCATTTTGAGCTTGTGTAGGTTGAGTTCTGTAGGCTGATTCAAGCATATTCAAGGCAAGCATGGTATTGGAGAAGGTCAAGTGAAGTTCAAGCAAGCTCCCAGACATCTCAAGCCTTGTTGAAAGGCTCTACATTGCTCTACACGAAGTCAGCTGAAACAGGTTTTTGCCCACTTCCTATCTCTCTATTTAGGAACATTTAGCCTTAGATTTGCGAATAAGAAATGTAGTATTCATTGCCATGAAGATGTACATATGCTCAGTTTTCATTTATATTAAGCATGCTAAGAGAATTTCATCCATGAACATACTGAAAAAATTAGGTTAGATTTTAGGGCCAGAGAAATTCTCTCTGGTTTTTGAGAGTTAGGACAAGTTGTTTATATGGTTGGATTCGTCTTGAAATGCTCTACAAGTTTGATGTTATGTGTTTTTGCAATAGAGCTCGTATACATGATCTGACAATTGTACAGGGTGCACGCGTTTTCAAAATCAGAAGGTTGAAGATGAAGTTGGTTTGGGCTGGGCTTGGTCCTGGCTACTTTTGACACCTCCCTTTTCCTTTTTGCACTCCCTGGTCCAATTTCTTGTTATTTTATATTTTTGCATTTTTGTTTTCATTTCTGATTATATTTTATTATTTCCAAATATAAAAAATACTCAAAAATATTTTTATAATTTTTTCACATTTATTTTGCATTTTATTTTTATTTTTCTAACATAAAAAGTAATTTAATTACTTTTATCTTATTTATTAAAACCTTGAAAATAATATATAAATTATACTTTTATTTTATTCTTGAAAATAATATATATACATATAAATATATAAAAATAATATATATATATATACATATAAATATATAAAAATATATTTATTAGATATTTTAGAATAAAAATATAAAATATTACATTTTTACTTTTTTTATTATTTATACTTAAAAATACTTTTTTTTTCTAAATATATTTTATTTTTTACACATACTATTTTATTTTTGTTGTATATAAAAAATAATAATTAATATATTTACTTTCTTAAAGAAATTAGGGTTTCACCCTTAACCTAATAAAATTAATCCTTTATTTATTTCTTTATTTTTACATTAAATATTTTTACATACTTAGAAAATAAACATAAACTTTTTTGCATAATTCATATTATTTGATATATTTGTTTATTTTGTTTATTTAAATATTGTCCATTTATTATTTAGGCATTTGAATTCAATTTGGATGTAATAGTAAATTAGGATTTATATTTCTTGTCAAATATACCCCATTCAAAGATTGTACCCCCATCTCCATAATCATGTTGTAATAGCTTAGACTTTTAATTCTCACACTTTATACTTTCAATTATGCCATGATTAGAGATTAGGGTTTGTATGCAAAAATCAAAATCAACAAGTAGCTTGTCCTAATACAAGGACAAAAATGCATGAAAATCAATACACAATTCACACTTGCATCCCTAGGGTTACAATCCACTTGTTGCCTTAAAAAAGGGCCATGTTATGCATGTTGGGTACTTTGGCAAAACAAAAATAAAACAAATGATCATAGTCCCTCGATGACGCTATCTTGGTTTCCTAAACAAAATGATCAAGTCCCCCGGAAAATTTGCCAAAAATACTTGACACAATTGCTATCATGGTCTATACGATGACCCGCACCTGTCCCGTTTAACATCCTAATACTAGGTTGTTCACCAAATGCAATGGTGAAATAAGTGTCAAAAGGGTTAAAAACATTAGGAAAAATCTTTGAGTAAATTAGGGTAGATAGCTCTTAGTTACTTGATCAAAAGCTTGCAAAACATCCTTGCTATTTTCAAACACACTTCACAACACAATTTCAAAACATTTTCCAAAAAAAACTTTCAAACATTGAAATCTTTTCAAAAGACAAAACACCTTTGTATACATTCAAACAAGAATCATTACAAAGTTTGCCACAACGATGGCCTCTTTTCAAAACATCTTTTAAAACCATACACAAAGCACCATTTCAAACAATTGAAAAGCAAAAGCAAGTGATCTAAACAAGTAACTAAGAGCCCATGGATAACCATGGATGAAAAGGGTGCTTGCACCTTCCCTTTTCATAATCTACTCCCCGAACCCAAGAAAATATCTCAAAGGTCTTTCCTGTGCTTTTTGACCATTCCTTAGGATAAAATAAAAATTCGGTGGCGACTCTTGCTAAACCGAAACATTTGCAAACATAAAACGCAAAACCTCAAGTCAGTTCTCCCACCGTATCACAGCAGGCTTGTTCCAAAATTCATTCCAGGCCATAAAAATGATTTCTAAAAGCACTGTTGTACTCGTCTCATCATCCCAGTCACAACCATACCCTTCTTGGTGGCTAATTATTCCTGAAACAAAAACGTCCAAAAATATCCAAGAAACCCTAGCTATGGCATTTTGCAATACAAGTCATGTAAAAGAAATTAAATAATGCCAAAAGCTTGGAAATGTTATGAGGATCACAAATATGTAGTTAGTTTGTTCAAATGATGCAAGAATGAGCCAAATTGATTTCAAGAACAGAGCTAGATATCGTGACACTTACAGCGCTTGTGAAGGTCTGAGAACGCTTGCTTTTGATCTAGATCGCTTGTGTGAACACCCAGGAAGAGATTGGGACCGGTCTCAGCTTCTGAAAATGCCTCTAGCTTTGGATTCGATTTCAAGCTTTTTGTCACTTTTTCCAACTTTTGTTCTGCCTATGCCTGCACTTTGCAACCCTTGTTTCGATTCCTTTTGCTTCCTTATGTACTATGGAGTGTATTAGGGTAAGAATTATGGATTGAATCTTCCCATATCAATGCATACATATTTGATTTGATCCCTTCTTTAAAACTTTCCAAATTTGCCAAATCTCAATCTTTTTGCACATGAATTGCTTGATTCAATTTTGATGATGTTAATGATGATAATCAAATCCTGAAATAGCCAAAAGATCTCATGTTATCAAAGTTTTAGATTTTATATGATTTAATTTGATTTAAAATGAATAAATTCAATAAAAAATCAAATAAAATAATAAAAATGAAATATGAGCTCATGGCTGAATCTAGGACACGTGGGAAATGATGCAAGCTCAAATCAAGTGGAAAAGAATGGGCCCATTTGACAAAATTTGAAGTTTTGGGGATAGTTTACTTTTGGCAATTTTGCAAAAATGCCCAATTTCAATAATGCATAACTTCTTCAATTTTGAACTTTTGGAAGTGTTCTTGGACTTTTTAGAAATATTGAGATGTCCTCTAACCAACCCTTTTGGTCTCATATCATTTTGATATTCCATTCTCAAGTTATAAGCTTTGGCAAAAAAGGTGTTTTTGTTGACTTTCAAAAATGACCTATAATGTCCAAATTTATAAATTCTTGTGAGTGCACTTTTTTATCTTGGGGTATGAAGATGGATTGTAGGAAATTGCATCCTCTTCAAAATGAGCTTTGGATGGGTCATTTCTCATAAAGTATGAGAAAGTTATGCTTGGTCAAAGTTGGGTTGACTTTTCCTGCAAAACCCTAATTTAGCAACTTTTGAGTCTTGATGAATTTTGAGCAATCCTTGATTAATCATGATCAACCCTTGATCAAATTATTAAATATCATTCAAAATGAGAATGTTGACAAAAAATCTTGAAGTTTGACTGTTTATAGGTCACAGTTGACTTTTGCCCTAGCATAGTCGATTTTTGGACCTTTGAGCAATTGACTGAGCAAACTTCCTCTGTAAGGCTTGAAATTTGACATGGATGATCTTGAGAACCTAGTAGTACATTGGGGAGAACTTGAGGTCATTTGGACTCACAAATCTTGATGCAACACGAAACCCTAATTTGGGGTAGACTGCCTTAGGAGATAGCTTGTCTTGACCAACTCTTGAGCTGTCTTGACCAACTCTTGAGCTGTCTTGAGCAACTTGGAGATCTTTCTTGCAATGTTTTGAGGAATATGAGAGGGAAAATTTTGGGGTACAACAGCTGCCCCTGTTCAATCTTCTTAAACCTGAGGATGTAGATTGGCTTTCATGCCTTTCGTGATCAGAAGGTGGAAGATGATTGAACACTAGAGTGCCCAGAAATTTGCACTCGCATGAAGTGGTATCAGCCTTGTGATGTCGGGTGTTGTACCCCAAAATTTTCCCTCTCATTTCATCAACTTTTTCTCATCACAAGACTCTTGGAACTTAAGATCAAGCTAGGGTTTGCTCTGCTAGAGACACCTCCTTGCACTGTTGACCTAAATTAGGGTTTGAGTTTGCACAGGGATGTTTTGACCTACAATGCCCAAAGTGAATTTCATACTTCATGTTGGACTCACAAGTTTGTCCATACCAAGTTTCAAGCCTTGATTCAAATTTTTTCCCAGTCAATTGGACAGTTGACCTAGAAATCAACTGTATTGGGGAAAAAAGTCAACTGTGGCCAATTTACAGTCAAACCTCATGAATTTTGACCCACATAAACATTATGAACTCATATGAACTATTTGATCAAGTTTGGATCATAATTCCACAAGAAATTTGATCAGATCACCAAAAGGGCAAAATGGTCATTTTTAGGGTTTTGACTGTACAAAGGCAATTTTTGACTGTTTGACCTAACCAATGGCAAATCAAGCTCAACAATGGACACAAGGACTCAATGAAATTGTCTTGACCCATTAAACAAGTTCAAAAGATCTCAAATGCATAGGATTGACAGATGAATTTTTCAGTCAACTGATCAAAATTTGACTGTACACTGAAATGTCAAACTTTGACTTTTTGGTCAAAATCAAGTGCCAAGAGTCATTTTTTCATAAAGACATGTCAATTTATGAAACTTTTTCATCAAGAAACCCAAAATTGCAAATTAGGGTTTAAAATGGAAAAATTTCATAACTTAGAAATTTTCTAAGTTATAAAATTTTCTTATTTCTTCCTAACTTTGCCCCACATTTTCACCAAGATGCAAAGGGATTCAAACAAAACTTATAACATGAAAGTTGTAGTACATCACAAAGTCTACAACTTTTATTCACAAAGTTTTCTCAAAAGAAGCTTGGATCTCAAGTTATGAGTTTTTGAACAAGGGTACCTAAAACTTTTAACTTAGAAATTTTGCCCTAGTTTAGGCAGGATTTTGACCCATCTTCTTGGCCATTTTTCACATAGTTCCACTTGGAATTTCAAGTTGCACTTCAAAGATGGATTATAGTACATGTTGCAAGATTTCCAAATTGTCCAAGAACTCCTTAAACACCTTTGTGGTTAGGGAGAATCGAATGCTTGGAGTTGGCAAAAACTCACTTTATAACCATGGCCAATACATGTTCATACCACTTGCCAAATCTGACCAAGCTAGATTAGTTCACAATTACAGGTCTCTAAACCAATTTGTACTCAATAATTAAATGCAAATCCATTGGTCTAAGGTTTTGTTTTGGACATTAGAGGATTATACACTAGATTAATCCAAAAATAGTAAAAGGTAACTTTGCCATTTTTGTCAAAATCTTGCTTTATGTCAAATATAATCCTTGAGCCTTGAACAAGATCTTATGCTGCAAACCAAATCCAAAAACTTGGGGCCAAGCTTACACAATGTATGCAGGGTTAGAGCTAGCCTGTACAGACCTGCTCTTTGTCACTTCTCATTTTGCTTCATAACCAAGAAACTTGTCAAACACAAGACAACTCACATATCTGATAAAACCAACTCAAGCAAAGTTTTGAAACAAGTTTTGCATACCCTAGCAAGCCATAAGCATAAGCCCTTGACCTCTCAAACCTCCTCATACTCAAAAACCACATTTTCTTGCAAAACATGGCCAATTTTGCATATTGCAAGCCACAATCAAATCCCCTCGTGCGTTTTGTCCAAATTCACTTCAAACACATTCCAAACCATATACCTAATCTATCCAGACCATTCACAAGTTGTTGTAAATCCATTAACACACATCACCATTTTTGTTTGGAAGCTTTGCAGGTTGAGTTTTGTAGCACGATTCAGGCCACTTCAAAACAAACTAAGCATTGGGAAAGCTTCAGGGGACATCAAGCAAGCTCAAAAGAACCTCAGGCACCATTGAAAGTTGCTGCATTGTCCAGCTCGAACTCAACTGAAACAGGTATTTCATGAACTTCTATCTCTCTATTTAGGAATAGTTAGACTTAGGTTTGTGAATGAAATATATTGTATTCATAGCCCTGAAACCATACATGTGCTCAGTTTTCATTTATATTAATCGTGCTAGGAGAATTTCGTCCATGAACTTTCTGAAAAAAGTAGGTTAGAAATTAGGGCCAGAGAAATTCTCTTTGGTCTTTGAGAGTTAGCTTGAGTTTTTTATATGGTTAGATTCGTTGTTTGGTGCTCTACAAGTTTCATGTTTTGAGTTTTGTCAAAGGATCACAAATACAGGAGATACAGGTCTGTGTAGCTAGCACGCTGTGATCGGTGGAAATAGAACTGACTATTTTGGAATGCTGGTTCACGAAATGTCGCGGTAAGCAAGAGTCGCCACCGTCTTTTATTTTCTCCAACAAGGAAAGGACAAAAGCACAACAAAATTCTTTTTCGAGATGTTTCTCGGGTTCGGGAGGTAGATTATAGAAAGGGAAGGTGTAAGCACCCTTTCTATCCGTGGTTATCCACGGGCTCTTAGGTACTTGCTCACTATGTTTTCAAAAAAGTTTTGCTTTTCTTGTGTTTGTGGGTTTTGAAAAGAGTTTTGTTTGAAAACTTCGATTTAACTCTTGTATCAGTCCTCAAGAGTGTATGAAGTGTTTGTTGAAAAACTTTGTTCAAAAAGTGTAAGTGCGAAAAAGTTGTTTTGTTTTGAAAGAGCAAGTACCTAAGAACATCTACCTACTCAAAAGAAATTAAGCTATGTAAATGTCCTTTAGACAGTACTATCCCACTATTGAGAAGTAGGTAGCACCTTCGTTGGAGTTTTCGGGTCAATTCGATTAATGGGACATGTGGTCACTAAAGCAATGGTAGGACGCCTTAGCGGTAACCCTAATGTCTTAGATCGTTTTTTATCGAGGCAACCGTTTCGAGGCAACTTGATCTTTAGACAGGAGGGCGACCTCTAAAACACCCTATACTCAATGACCACGTCGAGGCAACCAAGTGAGGCGTACCCTAAGAGTGGCATGTGCGAGTGTGTCAGGTTTCAGTTATGTTATCTTTGTACATGTTATGGTGAGCTATGATTGATTTTAATTTAAGAGAAATCTTGACATGCATAGCCTATTAGCATACATCTAGCAGTTAATAGTTGCGGAAAATAAAACTAAACTATTACAAGGCGTCGGGTATTTACATCGCCAAAAACAAACCCTTGAAAAGTAAATTGCGGGAAATAAATGAAAATGATAAAAAGTCCTAATTAAAGCTATTAATCCTCGGAGCAAATACAATTATGTGGATCAAAATATGAATCAAGAATAATCATACGCGCGAGAAAAATTGGATCGGAGAGTTTTTAGGGTTTTGACCCTTTTTTGAGAAAGAAAGAGATTTTTATGAATTAAAGAGATTATTCTAAATTAAATATTTTTTTGGTTTTTTTTGTTATTTAAGGAAAAAATAAAAATAGTCAAAAGTTATTAAAAACCCTAATTCTGCATTAATTTTAAATTATTGCAAAAAAGTTAAAATTAACCTAATTAACTAAATTAATTAATTATTTATTTATTTACAAAAATAATGAAAGAGTGAAATTAATTTTAATAAATAATAATAAAAAAATACTATATTTTAGTTTTCTGATTTTATTATGAAAAAATTAATTTGGTTAATTAAGTAATAATAATAATAATTAATAATAAAACAATTAAATAAAAAAATATAAAAGAAGAAAAAAAAGAATAAACCCAGGGGGGTGATGGGCCCAAGAGGAGGTATGGTTTGCAACTTCCAGGCCCACTAACTCTCCAGCCTGTTTGACTTTCTGATTTGTCCACACGCATGTTGACTAAGGACCATGATAGTCCTTCCATCTAGACCATTGGATTTGAGTTTGAAGACATCTGGCGCTTGGGAATTGGAGGTATATGGTAGACCACCTTCTGGGCATAGCATGGGAACACCTGAAGAGAAAAATCAAATAAACGTTTGGGGGGACCTGGGATTCGAACCCAGGTCCCAAATGCTTCCAGGCCAGCGCACCAACCACTCCACTAAGCTGCTTTGTTTGTTATTGGAATAAGAGACAATTATTATATATGAAAACAACTAAGACGCTGTAAATAAAAAAAGTAAACGCGCGTTTTTCAAATAAGCCAATGGGATGTCAACACATCATCGTCTTCAACCTTTTTCCTGTGTAAATAACATCAGATAGCGGGGGTTTTTAATCCCCACTACTTCCTGCAAGGAAAAATAGCGATTAGAAGCACAATGAATATAAATGTTTCGCGAGGTATGGGTTATGTTCGTCTTGGTCTCACGAATTAACCCATGTATCCTATTAGTCCAAATTTTTCCTGTATTGAAAAGCCCCAATTAAAAGCTCAAGAACCCTAGAAATTCAGTCATGGTATCTTTCGATTCAGGGCGTTGTAATTCAGTTAAATCACTCCATTAGCTTGGTATGATTCCTAGCAATGCAAAACCATCACAAAAACATGTTAAATGCGCATGAATTAAGATATATAGTTTTGAATCAAAAGTGCAAACCGTGGGACTGTATGTAACGATTCTTTGAGCTTTGATGCTGGAATTTGATTGCAAAACGTTCCTGGGACCTCCTACAATGTATTTGGATGGTCAAAACGCCTTGAATTGGCCTAGAATGCAAGAACGTGTTTTCACTTTTCTTGAGATTTCTTGAATTTGACAGGGTCGTTTCTACAATTTTCAATCGTGTATTAGGTCAGGGTTTCCTTGCATACATATAGGAGAATCAATTTAGGTCAAGAGCTGGGCAAAAATCCATGTGCATTGATGTTTAAATCTTTGATTGATAATTAAATATTCTTGATTTTTCATGATTGAACAAAGTTGCCAAAATTGGATTTTTTTGTATCTTTGACTTGTGCACGAATTTTCCAGCATGTTTTGATCATATTTTCTTCACAAATTGATTTAAAAATCAAATCTTGTATTTTCTTATGATTTAAATTAATTAAATGAATTATCATGTATTAAAAATCCAATTAATCAATAAAAATAAGAAAATAAATCCAATTAAGCTTGGTGGGTCGTGCATAGGTCATGGGTGAAGTTTCAAGAAGAGATTTGAGGCCCATTAGCAAAAATAAGGTGTTTTGAGCAAAGTTGACTTTTGCAAATTCATGAAAATTTCCCAACTTCTCCAATGCACAACTTGCTCAATTTTGATCATATGACCATGTTCTTGGACATTTTGGAAATCTCTTGAAGTCCTCTAACCAATGCTTTTAGTCCCATGTCATTTTGATTTACCAATCTCAAGTTATGGCCTTTGACTCAAAGTGTACATTTGTTGACTTTTGAAATTGACCTATAATGTAAAAAATTGTAACTTCTTGTGAGTGCATTTCTAGATCTTGGAGTGTGAAGATGGATTGTAGGAAATTGCATCCTCTTCAAAATGAGCATTGGATGGGATTTTTCTGATAAAACATGAAAAAGTTATGCCCTTGTCAAAGTACAATTGACTTTTCTACTATCCAAAAATAGTAACTTTTTGCATCTTGATGATTTTTGAGCTATTCTTGTGGAATCATGATCAAGACTTGATCAAATGATGATTATGGACTCAAAATAAGATGTTGACCCAAAATTATGACTTTTGACTGCAAAATGACCATTTTGCCCTTGCAGTTGACTGTAGATCAAATGGAGCTTTTGACTGTGCAAATTGGCAATGTGAGTCTTGAAACTTGGCATGTAGGTGCTTGAGAATGTATATAGGCCTATCAGACTTGATTGAACCATTGAGAACCCCAAATTCTTTGAAAGAACCAAAACCCTAATTTCAGCTGTCTTAGGAGGTGATTTGACTGTCTAGCTTTTTTGAGCCATTTTGAGCCATTTGAAGATCATCCTTGACCAATCTTGAGGAATATGGGAGGGAAAATTTTGGGGTACAACAGTTGCCCCTGTTCAATCTTCTTAAACCTGAGGATGTAGATTGGCTTGCGTGCCTTTCGTGATCCAAAGGTGGAAGATGATTGAACACTAAAGTGCCCAAAAATTTGCACTCGCATGGTGTAGTATCAGCAATGTGATGTCGGGAATGGGCTTACAGATGCCATTTGGAGATTGTTGGTAGGAGGATGGGCTTACAGATGCCATCTGGAGATTGTTTGTTGAATTGTGATCTTGTAAGTTGAAAGAAGGAACCTGTGTAGGGTTGCCTGACGATGAGTCCGTGTAAAACTGCATTTTGGAAGGAAGGAAACCTGTGTAGGGTTGACTGATGATGAGTCCGTGTGAAACTGCATCTTGGAAGGAAGGAACCTATGTAGGGTTTCTTTGCAAGGAGTTTGGATAAAACTACATCGGGAAATTGTAAGGAGGAACCTGGGTAAGGTTACTTTGTGATAAGTCCGTGTAAGACTTCTGGAGGAACCTGAGTAAGGTTACTTTGACGATGAGTTCGTGTGAAACTGCATCTTGGAACGAGAAGGAGTCGGTGTAGGGTCGCCTGATGATGAGTCCGTGTAAAACTTCATCTTGGAGGGAAGGAACCTGTGTAGGGTTGCTTTATGATGAGTCCGTGTAAAACTACATCTGAAGTTGAGAAGGAACCGGTGTAGGGTTGCTTTATGATGAGTCCGTGTAAAACTACATCTGAAGTTGACAAGGAACCGATGTAGGGTTTCCTGATGATGAGTCCGTGTGAAACTTCATCTGAAAGAGAAGGAACCGGTGTAGGGTTTCCTGATGATGAGTCCGTGTAAAACTTCATCTGAAATTGAGAAGGAACCAGTGTAGGGTTTCCTGGTGATGAGTTCGTGTGAAACTTCATCTAAAAGAGAAGGAACCAGTGTAGGGTTGCTTCATGATGGTCAAGTAGATAATTGTCCTGTCTGGTTTCAGGTATTAACCTACGATCAGTCGTCCACAGAATTTTCCTGGCTTGTTACAAGTATAAATCTGGAATTTGATAAGGTTGGTGGTAGCCCTCTTTTGTTTGACCTTTTCCTGAAAAAGGTAAAACATTAGCTGCATGCAATGTCATGATGTATGAAATGAATGCCATCATGATGTTCTCAAAAATAAATGAGATTGTGTCGTATGCACTTCATCATGTATGTAAATAGGAGGTATGAAATGTGAAATGTTTACGAATGTATTTTCGTCTGGGAAAATAAATCCCGGAGCTGCTGGAGAATAGAGTTGAACTCTTCGTTTCCGCTGGGGATGATGAACGAAGACGATTGTGAGAATAAACTTGCAGGAGAAAAGAAATCCGTTAGGGAATAAACTTGATGAAGAGATTACTCTGAGGGGAAATACTCTGTGGGAAGAGATGCTTTGCTGATTTTAACGATAACTCCACTGGGAATTCCGTTGATAAGCTCTGTCGGGGATTTTGATGATGAACTCCGTTGGGGATAGAAAGAACTTTGCTGGGGATGATCTTTCAGGTGCAACTTGCTGAGGATAACCCAGTTAGGCTCTCGTGGGGATAACCTCTGAATATGGCTGGGGAGATACATTTGTACTCTGTAGGGGACAAGCTTCCAGAATCTACTAGGGAAGATGATTCAGTTCTCTATTGGGGAAACCTTTGTAGAATGTGCTGGGAAATGGCTCCACTGGGGGTACCTTGTATTCCGCCGGGGAACATTCTTATATTCTGTTCGAGGAATATTAAGACTGTTGGGGATGCTTGCTGAGGAATATCTGTATACTCTGCTGGGGAATATTAAGACCTACTGGGGATATCCAATCTTTTTTAGGGCTGACGGTAGACTAACTCTGCTTGGGGGAGAGTATTGCTGAATCCTTCGTAGTTGCAAGTCTCGGTGGGGAGAGCTTCCATTACTGTCTTACTCTGCGGGTAGTGAAGGTATCTTGGTCATGTTCTTCAGCTGAACCTACCTTGGTACCTGGTGGACAGAGCAGCTTGTACAGTTCGGACACTTCTTATTGCCCCAGATTCTGCTGGAGAAAGTGCCTGTGGAGGCCTTGTGGATCGAGTATTATCCCAACCTATGAGGTGCTTGGTATCTTTCGATTGAAATGACAAGTCTTCTTCTGGTAGGCAAGTGACGAGATGACGGGACATAGTCGTACGCTTTGATCCCTAATTTTTGCCTGGACCGCCCTTTCGGGTTTTCAATCCATCGGGATACCCTTTTTGCCCAAGCCGCCTTTTCAGGTTTTCGACTTGCCGGGTGTATGGATTTTTTTTATTTTCATCCCTTATTTTTGCCCGAACCCTTTTGGTTCGCCGGGAAGCCCTTATTTTTGCCTAGGCCAGTCGACCTAGCGGGTCTTTGATTATGCGTAGTATTTTTTTGACCATGTCCACGTTCTCAGAGCGTAGGGAATTGTCACTGTCAGTAGTGTTGTGTTTCCATACTGCCAGAAAATCTTCGTTTGATCATGCCGAATTCGTTGCTGGAATTCATGTCCAATGCCCCAATTGATTCTGATGGAGATTTTACCCTGGCTATTTGGCATTTTGAGAGATTCCTTGAATCTTGACTTGACTGCCCCAGATTATGGACAATGATTACGTCTGCCCCTTGGTTGGAAGTGTTTTTCCACTTGAGGCGATCCTTTTTATTGAGAAGGTTTTTGTTCACTAGATATTCGTCGTGCAAATTTCTCTGCTGTTTGAACAAATAAGCATATACAAACAATGTTATTTTAAGAATGCAAAGTTTATGTCTGTCTTGAAGATTTTTGAAAATGTAGTTTTCAATAAAACAAGTGAATTTTTGTAAAATGTGATGTCAACTCAAGATTTTACAGCAAGCCCTACAGGAGTCAGGATACCTTTTGTAACAGTATGCTTTCAAACTAACCCATGCTTCAGCTAGGACTTTTTAAGGGTTATAGTGTGGCCTGGTTCACGGTTTAAGAAATAAAGGATAAAGGCTCGAATTTTATTTGTACCCACCCGTTCTTCGTGATGTTCTTCAATCCTAAACTCAGCTAATCGTGCATTAGATTTTGTTTGAGTCTTTGCTCTGATATACCAGTGATGGTTCGGATACTGATAGTTTATTTTGAATATGCAGTCATTTCTTTTTGTTGAGGGTTTGTAGGACCTCTTTCTTTTCGATTTTATTATCCCTGTCCTTTTGCCTGAACTGTTTCTTTTGTGATTTACAGTCAGCGGGATGCCCCAGTTTTTGTAAGTCTCCTTCATAGGTTTTGACTTATCGGGCTTTGTTTTGAAAGATAATGACAGCCTGTCCTTACGATTATTCGGAACCATCACCCTCTCTTGTTTCAAAAGGACCTCTTTGATGCCATTCATTGTGCACCCGGATCAACTGAGAAAACTACCCTGCCCCAGGTTATAATTAAGGGTTTTAATTTGTGAAAAGAAAAACTCTAACTTCTTTGGCTCAAAGGGGTTGACTAGGGATTATCTTCCTTATAACTCCACTGTTTAGGATTTGAAACAATGCATGTACCTCATCAGCGGGGTCTATTCAAAAGCATACTGTAAAGATCGTGGTATCGTTTTCGTCATCCTCCCTCAGAAGGTTTAGAATTTTAGATCAAGAGTTGAACATCGCAAAAAATGAAGCAATTTTAAGCATAGTGAAAACAATTAATTCAAAACAGACACGTGTAATGCATTAATGAAATAAAAGAGTTTGACATGATAATTGTTTGAATAAGCAAAGAAAAATACAACTTCAGAATTCAAATGAACAAAAGTGCTTTCAATCCTAGCCATGTTTTGGCAAGGGAGCAGTGACCACATTGGGAGTCTTAGGAGGCTCGAATTCGATCTCCTTAGCGTCAATCATATTCTGAATCTTGTATTTCAACGCCCAACAATCGTTAGTATCGTGCCCCAGGCTACCGGAATGATAAGCGCACCTTGCATCTGGGTTGTAGCTAGGAGAAGAAGTCTTAGGGTTCAGAGGAGGGTTTATCACCGTAATCAGATTCATCTTCAACATGTGCTGCAATGCTTGCGACAATGGCATGTTGATGTTGGTGAACTGTCTTTTAGGCTCGTCCGGCCTTCGTTGATTTCCCTTTTGCTGTTGTCGGTGTGGCGCAGAACCAGAGATCAAGACTGCCCCTAAGTGTTGGTCACGACGACTCTTTTGACTGTACGCAGCATTGGACTCTTTCTTCCCACTGTAAGGCTTTTTCTGAGCATCAGAAGGTGTAGCTTCTTGAATATTCCCACTTTTGATACCAACTTCAATTCTCTCACCAGTCAAGATAAGGTCTGTAAATCCGGCTGAAGAGTTTCCAATCAAATGATTAAAGAATGGACCAGACAGGGTCCCCAAAAACATATCAACTAGTTCACGATCAGTTAAAGGTGGTTGCACCCTTCCGGCGAGGTCTCTCCATTTCTAAGCATACTCTTTAAATCCTTCACCCGTCCCTATTGACATACCTTGGAGTTGGGTACGCGTAAGAGCGAGGTCGGAATTATATTGATACTGCTTATAGAACGCAGTAGCCAAATCTTCCCAGGTATGGATACTGGCCCCATCCAACTGATAGAACCACTCGAGCTGAGTCCCTGAAAGACTATCCTGAAAGAAATGGATCCACAAATTCTTATTAGCTGTGTAAGGCTGGATCTTCCTTACATATGACCAGAGGTGCAGCTTTGGGCAGGAGGCTCCGTCATATTTGGCAAAGGCAGGTGCCTTAAACTTATGGGGGATCACCACCCCAGAGGATAAACCTAGGTCTCCGAAATCCAGCCCAGGCACATTCTGTATCTCCATAGCGCTCAAGCGGTCCTCTAGCTGTTTGTACCTATCCTCAGCAGGAGGGTACTGTTCTTCATCATAGTCCGTCTCGTTGTCGGAGACCACGGGGCTAGGAACCCTTCTCTCTTGTGGGCTGTCTTTCCGTACAAATGAGGTGGTCAGATCAACCTCATTTTGCAGTCCATTCCCAAATCTGCGTCTAGTGTTGAACAAGACGGTCCTCTTCTTCTTCTTCTTCTTCTTCTTCTTCTTCTTCCTCTCTTTCAGAATCAGGGTCTTCAGGTCCTGCTGACCCCTAGCTAGGCTCATGACCAATTCTTGAAACTGGGCATTCTGGGCCTGGAGGGCCTTGATAGCTTGTTCGGTGGAAGGTTCAGTAGACATGATGATTGCTGAAATAAACAACGAAGAAGATAAGTGACCTGTAAAAGAGTACCTGTTATGCAATGATATGTATGATATATGTATGCAATGTTTTCAAGGATCTCGTGGGGTAAACAAAGAAACTTGTTAAAATTTTGAATTTTGCAGCTTGATTGAATAAACTTCATGTTGCTGAAAGTCCTTCTTCAAGAGTCAGGCTCACCATATCGAGTGGGTCATAGCCCCTGACTCAAGTTATCGTGCTTGGATTTCTAGACCATCTTGGCTAGAGGAAAATAAATCCCCTTTGCCCCTTGTTTGACGTCTGGCTCATCATGACCTGCATCACAAACCCTTGAGATCCTTGAAATGGTTAAGTAAATGCTATGGTATGATGTTATGATGTGTATGCTATGCGTGTGAGGTGATGTAAGCAAGCCCTGCTATAAATCCAAATTGTTGGATAAGGACTGTAGACAAAACCTGCAAGGAACTCATGCTGTCAGATAACAAGAATGTGTAAGTAGTTCAAGTTTGAAGGCACGCAAGTCACACATATAGCCTTAAGTTTAGGCTGGCATGGAGTTTAGGTACTACCCTCTTTCAGTTTCAGTTGGTTAAGACCTGTCCTAAAAATAGTAACCGGGTTCTAGAGGATCTCAATATCACTGACTACCCTCAATCGGTCATAATTCCAGTTTGGTAACCTTTTCTTGCAGTCGGAACCATCGCGAGAGTTTAGTCTCAATGAGTGTAGCATACTGCTACTGTTCTATGGCCAAGTTGGTCAATTTAAGGTTCTAAGGTCAGTTGGTGCTTAATGACTCCTCAGAAGACCCATATTCTCCTTGTTCCAACACAAGGGATATCGGTATAGACCAAGGTGCCACACCAACGTAGCTACTGCTTCATCCGTGTCGGTCTATGCCGGACAGATCCCTCACAGTTTATTGCTACTTACCTAAAAAAGGGTACCCCAGATCCGGGTTAGGATCTATAAAACTCCAATACAAGCCCACAAATTTTAAAGCATACAAAGCATACAATTGAAGACAATAGTGATCTAATCCTAAGGTACACCTCACTTATGAAATCCCCAACAGAGTCGCCAGTTCTGTGATTGGTGGAAATAGAACTGACTATTTTGGAATGCTGGTTCGTGAAATGTCGCGGTAAGCAAGAGTCGCCACTGTCTTTTATTTTCTCCAACAAGGAAAGGACAAAAGCACAACAAAATTCCTTTTCGAGATGTTTCTCGGGTTCGGGAGGTAGATTATAGAAAGGGAAGGTGTTAGCACCCTTTTTATCCGTGGTTATCCACGGGCTCTTAGGTACTTGCTCACTATGTTTTCAAAAAAGTTTTGCTTTTCTTGTGTTTGTGGGTTTTGAAAGGAGTTTTGTTTGAAAACTTCGATTTAACTCTTGTATCTGTCCTCAAGAGTGTATGAAGTGTTTGTTGAAAAACTTTGTTCAAAAAGTGTAAGTGCGAAAAAGTTGTTTTGTTTTGAAAGAGCAAGTACCTAAGAACCTCTACCTACTCAAAATAAATTAAGCTGTGTAAATGTCCTTTAGACAGTACTATCCCACTATTGAGAAGTAGGTAGCACCATCGTTGGAGTTTTCGGGTCAATTCGATTAATGGGACATGTGGTCACTAAAGCAATGGTAGGACGCCTTAGCGGTAACCCTAATGTCTTAGATCGTTTTTTATCGAGGCAACTGTTTCGAGGCAACTTGATCTTTAGACAAGAGGGCGACCTCTAAAACACCCTATACTCAATGACCACGTCGAGGCAACCAAGTGAGGCGTACCCTAAGAGTGGCATGTGCGAGTGTGTCAGGTTTCAGTTATGTTATCTTTGTACATGTTATGGTGAGCTACGATTGATTTTAATTTAAGAGAAATCTTGACATGCATAGCCTATTAGCATACATCTAGCAGTTAATAGTTGCGGAAAATAAAACTAAACTATTACAAGGCGTCGGGTATTTACATCGCCAAAAACAAACCCTTGAAAAGTAAATTGTGGGAAATAAATGAAAACGATAAAAAATTCCTAATTAAAGCTATTACATCCTCGGAGCAAATACAATTATGTGGATCAAAATATGAATCAAGAATAATCATACGCGCGAGAAAAATTGGATCGGAGAGTTTTTAGGGTTTTGACCCTTTTTTGAGAAAGAAAGAGATTTTTATGAATTAAAGAGATTAGTCTAAATTAAATATTTTTTTGGTTTTTTTTGTTATTTAAGGAAAAAATAAAAATAGTCAAAAGTTATTAAAAACCCTAATTCTACATTAATTTTAAATTATTGCAAAAAAGTTAAAATTAACCTAATTAACTAAATTAATTAATTAATTATTTATTTACAAAAATAATGAAAGGGTGAAATTAATTTTAATAAATAATAATAAAAAAATACTATATTTTAGTTTTCTGATTTTATTATGAAAAAATTAATTTGGTTAACTAAGTAATAATAATAATAATTAATAATAAAACAATTAAATGAAAAAATATAAAAGAAGAAAAAAAAGAATAAACCCAGGGGGGTGATGGGCCCAAGAGGAGGTGTGTTTTGCAACTTCCAGGCCCACTAACTCTCCAGCCTGTTTGACTTTCTGATTTGTCCACACGCATGTTGACTAAGGACCATGATAGTCCTTCCATCTAGGCCATTGGATTTGAGTTTGAAGACATCTGGCGCTTGGGAATTGGAGGTATATGGTAGACCACCTTCTGGGCATAGCATGGGAACACCTGAAGAGAAAAATCAAATAAACGTTTGGGGGGACCTGGGATTCGAACCCAGGTACCAATGCTTCCAGGCCAGCGCACCAACCACTCCACTAAGCTGCTTTGTTTGTTATTGGAATAAGAGACAATTATTATATATGAAAACAACTAAGACGATGTAAATAAAAAAAGTAAACGCGCGTTTTTCAAATAAGCCAATGGGATGTCAACACATCATCGTCTTCAACCTTTTTCATGTGTAAATAACATCAGATAGCGGGGGTTTTTAACCCCTACTACTTCCTGTAAGGAAAAATAGCGATTAGAAGCACAATGAATATAAATGTTTCGCGAGGTATGGGTTATGTTCGTCTTGGTCTCACGAATTCACCCATGTATCCTATTAGTCCCAATTTTTCCTGTATTGAAAAGCCCCAATTAAAAGCTCAAGAACCCTAGAAATTCAGTCATGGTATCTTTCGATTCAGGGTGTTATAATTCAGTTAAATCACTCCATTAGCTTGGTATGATTCCTAGCAATGCAAAACCATCACAAAAACATGTTAAATGCGCATGAATTAAGATATATAGTTTTGAATCAAAAGTGAAAACCGTGGGACTGTATGTAATGATTCTTTGAGCTTTGATGCTGGAATTTGATTGCAAAACGTTCCTGGGACCTCCTACAATGTATTTGGATGGTCAAAACGCCTTGAAATGGCCTAGAATGCAAGAACAGGTTTTCACTTTTCTTGAGATTTATTGAATTTGACAGGGTCGTTTCTGCAGCTTTCAATCGTGTATTAGGTCAGGGTTTGCTTAGATACATATAGGAGAATCAATTTAGGTCAAGAGCTGGGATAAAATCCATGTGCATTGATGTTTAAATCTTTGATTGATAATCAAATATTCTTGATTTTTCATGATTGAACAAAGTTGCCAAAATTGGATTTTTTTTTGTATCTTTGACTTGTGCACGAATTTGCCAGCATGTTTTGATCATATTTGCTTCACAAATTGATTTAAAAATCAAATCTTGTATTTTCTTATGATTTAAATTAATTAAATGAATTATTATGTATTAAAAATCCAATTAATCAATAAAAATAAGAAAATAAATCCAATTAAGCTTGGTGGGTCGTGCATAGGTCATGGGTGAAGTTTCAAGAAGATATTTGAGGCCCATTAGCAAAAATAAGGTGTTTTGAGCAAAGTTGACTTTTGCAAATTCATGAAAATTTCCCAACTTCTCCAATGTACAACTTGCTCAATTTTGATCATATGACCATGTTCTTGGACATTTTGGAAATCTCTTGAAGTCCTCAAACCAATGCTTTTGGTCCCATGTCATTTGGATTTACCAATCTCAAGTTATGGCCTTTGACTCAAAGTGTACATTTGTTGACTTTTGAAATTGACCTATAATGTAAAAAATTGTAACTTCTTGTGAGTGCATTTCTAGATCTTGGAGTGTGAAGATGGATTGTAAGAAATTGCATCCTCTTCAAAATGAGCATTGGATGGGATTTTTTTGATAAACCATGAAAAAGTTATGCCCTTGTCAAAGTACAGTTGACTTTTCTGCTGTCCAAAAATAGTAACTTTTTGCATCTTGATGATTTTTGAGCTATTCTTGTGGAATCATGATCAAGACTTGATCAAATGATGATTATGGACTCAAAATAAGATGTTGACCCAAAATTATGACTTTTGACTGCAAAATGACCATTTTGCCCTTGCAGTTGACTGTAGATCAAATGGAGCTTTTGACTGTGCAAATTGGCAATGTGAGTCTTGAAACTTGGCATGTAGGTGCTTGAGAATGTATATAGGCCTATGAGACTTGATTGAACCATTGAGAACCCCAAATTCTTTGAAAGAACCAAAACCCTAATTTCAGCTGTCTTAGGAGGTGATTTGACTGTCTAGCTTTTTTGAGCCATTTTGAGCCATTTGAAGATCATCCTTGACCAATCTTGAGGAATATGGGAGGGCAAATTTTGGGGTACAACACGCGCGTTTTTCAAATTTCTGTTGGACAAAGGAAGAAGATGAAGTAGCTGGGCTGGGCCTGGCTACTTCCTGCTTCTCACACCCCATTTTTCAGTTTCACACCCCCCTGGCCCATTTCTTTTATTTTTATTATTTTTTGCATTTTTATTTCATTTCTGACTTTGATATTTTATTTTATAACATAAAAAATACTTAAAAAATATTTTCATAAATTTTTATATTTATTTGGTATTTATTTCAATTACTTCTAACATTAAAATGCTTAAATACTTTATATTATTTTCTTTAAACTTAAAAATAATGTAAAAAATACTTTTCATTTTCATTTATTATTTTTATTCACATTTGAAAATATTTTCTTGAAATATATACATTTTTGTAAATAATTTATTTTATTTTTATACACACTTAATATATATATATATATATATATATATATATATATATATATATATATATATATATATATATATATATATATATATATATATATATATATATATATATATATATATATATATATATATATATATATATATATATATATATATATATATATATATATATATATATATATATATATATATATATATATATATATATATATATATATATATATATATATATATATATATACACATATTTTATTTTTATTTTATTAAATACTTAGAATAAAAACACAAAAATAATACATTTTTATTTTTATTGATATTTTATACTAAAAAAATACTTTTTTCAAATATACTTTTATTTTTTGTACATATTGATACATTTTGTATATAAATAATAAATAGAACCATTTCTTAAGAAATTAGGGTTTTTGCCCTAAAAACAAATAAAAATAATCTTTATTTATTTCTCTATATCTTTCACATTAAAAATACTTTTTGCATACATGAATAAATAGAGAATTCTTTTTTGCATGAAACATTTTATTTAATATTTATTTATTATATTTTATTTAAATATTGTACATTTAAATATTATGCCTTGCAAATTCAATTTGGATGTAATAGTAATTAGGGTTTAATTTCTTGCAAAATACTCCCCTATTCAAATTTGTACCCCCTCCCTATATCATGTTGTAATAGTTTAGAATTTAAATTCTCGCATTTAAATGCTTTCAATTATGCCATGATTAGAATTAGGGTTTGTATGCAAAAATCAAAACCAACAAATAGTTTGACCTAATCAAAGACAAAAATGCATGAAAAACAAACACAATGCACACTTGCACCCCTAGGGTTTCAATCCACTTGTTGCCTTCAAAAATGGGCCATGATATGCATGTCAAGTACTTTGGCAAAACAAAAACAAAACAAAAGATCATAGTCCCTCGATGACGCTATCTGAGTTGCCTAAACAAAATGATCAAGTCCCTTAAGAAAAATTGCTAAAAATACTTGACACAATTGCTATCATGGTCTATACGATGACCCACGCCTGTCCCGTTTAACATCCTAACACAAGGTTGTTCACCAAATACAATGGTGAAACAACATTGTTAAAAGGGTTAAAAACATAAGAAATATCTTTGAGTAAAATAGGGTAAATATCTCTTAGTTATTTGATCAAAAGCTTGCAAAAACATCCTTGCTATTTTCAAAAACACACTTCACAGCACAATTTCAAAACCCTACTTTCAAACATTGGAAACTTTTCAAAAGACAAAAACACCTTTGTATACATTCAAACAAAGAATCATTACAAAGGTTTCCACAAAGATGGCCTCTTTTCAAAACATCTTTCAAAACCACACACAAAGCACCATTTCAAACAATTGAAGAGCACCATTTCAAACAATTGAAAAGCAATGCAAGTGATCTAAGCAAGTAACTAAGAGCCCATGGATAGAAAGGGTGATAATACCTTCCCTTTCTATAATCTACTCCCCGCTCCCAAGAAAACATCTCAAAGGTCTTTCCTGTGCTTTTTGACCTTTCCTTAGGATAAAATAAAAAGTCGGTGACGACTCTTGCTAAACCGAAACATTTGCAAACACAAACGCAAAATCCCAAGTCAGTTTTCCCATCGTATCACAGAACTGGCGACTCTGCTGGGGAAAACTTTAAAAGTGGAGTAACCTTAGGGCTTAGATCACCCTTTGCATGATTATATTGTTTGCTTTGATTGCTTTACATTTGGTTTTCTTGTTTGGGCTTGAAATCCTCCACCCGGATTTGGGAAACATTCATAGGTAAATAGCAATACATTGTGGAAACTGTGCGGGGTATACCGACATTGTTGAAGCAATAGCTATATTAGTGCGACATATTTGTGAGTACCGGTAGCCTTTGAGTCAATCAAAGAGAATACGGGGCCACTGAGTGATGTCATAAAGCACTAATGAACTCTTAGAACCTTACTTGACCATCTTGGCCTTTTATTAGGGGTAGTGAGATGATCGGCTTTGGTGCAGTCCAAAGTTGGTAGATACTCGATACTACACTCATTGAGGGTTGTTTTCTTGGAATATTATGGTCGCTAGTTAAGTGGCTAAACCAAATCAATGAACATAGAAAACAATCCAGTGATATTGAGCTCCTTAGAACCCGGTTACTATTTATAGGACAGGTTTAAGCCAACTAAACTCAAGAGGGTATTTACCTTTGAAACCTCATGCAAGCCTTAAACTAGGGTTTTGTGTGACTTGTTTGTACATGTGCTTGTGCATACATCATGAACATCATAAAACATCATATGCATCCACTAACCATTTCAAGGGTTTGGATCTTCATCTTTGTTCTTGTTTTGTAGGTCATGGAATCTCTTCGCAGGAAAATAGTTCAAGTCAACCTTGTGAGAATCCCCCTCAACTCAAGGAACTTACTTCTAGGATCCCATAGAATCCTCTCTTCAGTGAAAGACATGGTAGACTTCTCAACTTGGTCAACTCCAATATTGAAGAAGACATGGTGAAAGTTCTTTTCCAGTTCTTTGACCCCCTACACCACTGTTTCACATTCCCTGATTACCAGGTAGTACCCACTTTGGAGGAATTTTATCAACTCATGAGAATTCCTATTCTTCATCAACTACCCTACAACGGTACAGGAAAAGAACCAAAGCCTGAAGATGTTGCTCAAGCATTACACTTGAAACCATCTGACATCAAGGGGCATTGGGAAACCAGAAGTGGTGTCAAGGGATTCTTGGAAAAGTTTCTGTTTGAAAAGGCACAAGACTGCTGGAATTCTCTAGATCTACAAGCCTTTGAAGAGATTGTGGCACTCCTCATATATGGGTTGGTCTTATTCCCAAACCCTGTTCAACTTATAGATGTGAATGCTGTTAAGATTTTCATATCCCAGAATCCTATACCTACATTGCTTGGGGATATCCTACACTCATTTTACACACGAACAATGAGGAAAAAAGGTGTTCTCATGTGATGTACTCCTCTTCTAGCAAGGTGGTTTATTTCTCACCTTCCACAATCAGTTTTGAAGAATGAGCAGGGTTTAAGGTGGTCACAACGATTGATGACCCTCACACATTCTGATGTACATTGGTGTTCTCGGTCCAGAGAAAATGTCATCACCATTGATTGTTGTGGGGAGTTCCCTAATGTCCCACTACTTGGCATTAGGGGAGGCATTACCTACAACCCCTGTTTAGCTCTAAGACAGTTTGGATATGCTCGGAGGGATGGCCCTCATGACATGCTGATTCCCGACTTAGTTTTTGACTTCGACAATGATGCACAAAGACTTCGACAAAGGTTTATCCGAGCTTGGAGGATGCCCAACAAAGTGGATAGTAAGACACTAGGGCACAAGAACTCCATCCCCCTTGAGCCTTATCTCAAGTGGGTACGAACCCGCGCCCAGAATCTTATGATGCCATACCCTCACATTCTCCCCTTGATCAAAGAGCCTGTTATGGAAGGAGAGGTTCCATACCCCCTCCTACATCCTGACATGCCAACATCATGGGAAGAAATGCAAAAGAGTTGGATCCAACTCAAAGAAGAATGGAATACTTTTGAAGCCAGCTTCTATGCCAGTGAGAAGAAGGTTTTGGAGCTTACCCGCCGACTTCATGCGGAGGAAACTCTCAACACTTACATCACACCAAAGAGGATGCGTAATGTCTTTTTACATTAAGATTTATGTAATATTTTGCCCATGGGGCACTTATGTACTAACAATTTCTTCTTAATATGATGTGTGTTCCTTTTTGTTTGCAACAAATTTGAATTTCTGAATCCTTGAATGCATTACATGAATAACACATTGTTGTACCCCAAAATTTGCCCTCCCATATTCTTCAAGGTTTGTCAAGATCAATATTCAAATGGTTTAAGACTTCTCAAAGATTGCACAGTCCAACTGCTTCCTAATAATTCAAAATTAGGGTTTTGGTTCTTGCAAGGAAGTTGAGGTTTTCAAGGGCTCAATCAAGTCACATATGCCTATACACATTGTCAAGCATCTACATGTCAAGTTGCAAGGTTCACAATGCCAGTTTGCATAGTCTATAATTGCAAGCTTCTCAAGTCATATTTAAAGCATTTGTTTTGATGAAGACAACATGGATATCAACATTCAAAGGATGTGCAAAAAGCTTATCAACATCATATAAAAGTCTTGAAGATTATAGAAGAATTATTGAAGAATCATCAAATGTCAAAATGGTATAAATAATTCTTAATCTTGAATATAGATGTTCACAAAAATATGAATTCATCAACATATACATATCCCATAATTTTAACATCAAGAGAAACTTTGTTTGAAATATTTTTCAAAAAGTATTTTTGAAAATAACCCTTTAGGAACCGGTTCCTCCCTAACAGGGAACAGTGTTCCAGACTTTCTCAAAAAACATGTCCCTGGTTTTTGTACCAGGAACCGGGTTGTACCAATAGGGGAACCGGTTCCTGCGTAATATTTTTGAAATCTGACTTATAACGTTCACTAAGAACCGGGTTCTGTCAGTGTCGGAACCGGTTCCTAGCGAACCAGTGCAGCTTTTGTTTTGGTTTTTTAACATTTTTCAAGTGGTATCTTTTCATGAATGCATTGCAACTTTCATATGAATTGGCATGAATGAAGAGGTTCTTGTGACTTTATAAAATGCAGATTTTCAGATTTAAAGAACAAGCATACAATAACATTTTTCATATTTCAAACAATGCTTCAATTTTCAAATTAACAATTATACTTCTTCAATAAACAATTTTTCATTTGAATTCATATTTTCATGTGTTCATAATTTTGTGAAACTTACCATATACACTTTCATTATCATTACAAGTTTCATACATACATTGTGAACATTTATATACATTGTTTGAGAATTGTTTATATCTTAAAGAAGAAGATCAATTGAAGATTGATAAAGCTCTCCATATATTTCAAATCAATCATTGTATTACTTAAAATAAATTATTCCCTTACTATCCAGGATTGTTGGAAGTAAGTGTTGTGATTTGAAGAGGATTATTCTTCATTCACATTAGTGTTTGTTTGGTCTTAAAGGTGTTAAGAACCTTTGATCACCCTATAGGTTAGATAGTAAGCATAGGATGTACAATCATTCTAACTATAGTGAAATATCTTTCGTGTTGGAAAGGGGACTGGAGTACTCTCGGATTGTGAGGGGAACCAGGATATATCACCGTGTTCTTTACTTTTCCGCATTTATCGCTTTCATCACCATAATCAGGAAAAGATAAAGATATAATCAAAACCTTCAAACACTTAACCAAAAAAATTACTACAAGTATTCTCATTAAACCGAATAAATTTTATAAGGCCTAATTCACCCCCCCTCTTAGGCACTCTGAGACTTACAATTGGCATCAGAGCAAGTTATAGGTAACTTGTTCCTAAAGATCCAGAGTGGCTTCCGCAAATCCAAATCAAAATTTGGTTTTCAAAGATGGTGGTAGTAACAACAAGCCTCCATTGTTTTGTGGTGAATACTTCGACTTTTGGAAAATTCGCATGAAGGCTCATCTTGAAGCGCAAGGAGAAGAAATATGGAATGCTGTTGAGAATGGTCCATTTACTCTGGTGTGTGTTGTCAATGGTGTTGGGTCATCAAAGCTAAAACATCATGGGATGACGATGACAAGAAAAAAGTTCTCTTTGACAAAAAGGCAATCAATATTCTCCAAAGTGCTCTTAGTATGGATGAATTTTTCCGAGTATCGGCATGTACAAGGACAAAGGAAATTTGGGATACTCTTGTAGAAACTCATGAAGGAACCGCCGAAGTAAAAAGGTCTAGATTGAACACTTTGAGTCAAGAATATGAATTATTCATAATGCTGCCCGGAGAATCCATCCTTGACTTGCAAAAGAGATTCGTTCACTTGACAAACCATTTGAAGGCACTTGGTAAGACTTTAACAAACGATGAATTAAATCTTAAAGTGCTTAGATCTTTAACAAGGGAATGGCAACCAAAAGTGACGACAATATCCGAAAAGAAAAGCCTAGCAACTATGACTTCCGCAACACTTTTCAGAAAGCTTCAAGAATATGAGACGAAACTTGGAAGACTTGAAAAACATGAGAATAATGAGAAGAAATCCAAAGGCATTGCCTTGAAAGTTGATTCAAAAGAAAGTCAAGATAAAGATGCATCGAAGGAAGATGAAAATCTCTTGCTTCTTGTAAAAAGGTTAGGAAAATATTTTGGTCATAAAAATAATCTTCATAATGCTAACTTTGTCAAAAGAAAGAAATTCTATAAGCATAAAGACAAAGAAGCCTCCACATCAACACAAGATGTCACATGCTATGAATGTGGAAAGCAAGGTCACATAAAGCCAGATTGTCCAAAACTCTCCAAGAAAAATGGATTCAAAGGCAAAAAGGAGTTCAAGAACAAAAAGGCTTATGTTGCATGGGAAGATAATGAGATAAGTTCTTCATCCGATTCGGAAAGCGACGAATGTGCAAATCTAGCATTGATGGCTTCACATCACTCCGACGATGAAGAAGAGGTTAGTAATGAATTTAATCTTTTTGATGATGATGTTGAAGGTGCTATTGATGAACTCTTGGGAGAATGCAAAAGTTTATACAAAAAGGTGTCAAATCAAGAAAAAGAACTTTTAATTTGTATAGAAAAAATTGACACCATGACTAAAGATTTTGATCTTCAAAAACAAAATTTTATTAAAGAAAAGGAAAACTTTGCATGCTCAAAGTGTGAATCAAATGTCTTTCAAATTGTTCAATTGAAAAGATTCATTGAACGATATGAAAAAGGACAAATAGGATTGGAAGGATTACTAAGCCAACAACGTTATCCAAATGATAAAAGAGGTCTTGGTTATGTGAAAACTAAGAAACCAAGTAACAATCCCACTGTTTTTGTAAAGGCTAGTTGTGATCGGTGGATCTGGAACTGACTGTGTAATGCTGGTTTCGCGAAATGTCGCGGAAGCAAGAGTCGCCATCGTCTTTTATTTTCTCCAAATGGAAAGGACAAAAGCACAGAAAAATTCCTTAAAGAGATTGCTCTCGGTTCGGGAGGTAGGTTATAGAAAGGGAAGGTGTTAGCACCCTTTCTATCCATGGTTATCCATGGGCTCTTAGATACTTGCTCATTGTGTTTTCAAAATGTTTGCTTTTCAATTGTGAGTGGGTTTGAAAAAGTTTCGTTTAAAAGTTTCAGATCGACTCTTGTATCGGTCCTCAAGAGTGTTTGAAAAGTTTCTTTCGAAAGCTTTTTGAAAAGGTGTCGGTGTAAAAAGTATTTTTGAATTTTGTTTTGAAATTAGAGCAAGTATCTAGAGTTGTCTACCTACCCTAAGGAATTCGTCTGTGTAAATGTCCTTTAAAGTAATGCCATCCCATCATTGAGAGGTAGGTAGCACCACCGTTGGAGGTGTTCGGGTCAATTCGAGGTTCGGGATATGGTGATCACCGGAGCAATAGGAAGACACCTTAGAAGCTACCCTCATGCCAGGTTCCCGGATCATGAGGACTTACTAAGACATCATCTACTCGACGATCACCTTTCGAGGCAAGGCAACAGTGAGGCGTACCCTAGGGGTGGTGTGTGATTTGTGTGTCATGTTCATTTATTTTTGTCTTTTGTCATGTCATGGGTGATCTACGCGTTTGTTTTTATTTTATCATTCATTCTTGCATGCATTTATTAACAGTTAAAAGGATGCAGAAATTAAAAGTTCTAAACTATTACAAAGGCGCGGGTCCACATCGCCAAATTTAATCCAAGACCCGATTTGACATAAAAATAAAGGAAAGTGCGAGAAATTAAATTTACACGGCTTTGGGAGAATTACATCAATATTATAAGAAGTAAAATAAAATGCGCGAATTGGAATTAAAATTGGAAGCGAGGGCGTTGGACCCTTTTTAATGAAATTAAATTAAATTATTAAATTAATTAAATAAAAATGAAAAAAAGAAATTATTTTGAGATTTTTTTGGATTTATGGTTTTTTATGTGAATTAAATGAAATTAACTAATTAACCCTAATTCTACAACTTTTATTTATTAAGAAAAACATGTTAAAATTAAACCTAAAATTAAATTAATTAATTAATGGAAATTTGATTTATAAAAATAAATAATTAATTATTAGTGAAAAGAAAAGAAAAAGGATAAAAATTGATTAAAACCTAATTCTACAAATTTTAAGTTTATTAAGAAAAATGTTTGAATTAAACCTAATTTTACAAAGCTAAATTAATTAATGATATTTACTTAAAAAAATATTAAAATAAAATATATTTTTAATTTTGTCTTTTCTGATTTTTTGTATTATTTTTATAGTTTATGAAAATAAATTAAAATAAGGAATTTAAAAAAGAAATAATTGAGATAAATAAAATAAGAAAGAAAATAAAACTCAAAACCTTGGGGGGTCTGTCCCCAAATTGGAGGTAAAGTCCAGTAATTCTGGCCCACTTGTCTATGGCCTCATTTGACTTTGACGCTGGCGTGTGGCACCTTTGACTTGTGCCTATGATGCTCTTCCAATTATAGCCTTTTGATGGATCTTGATATGTGCGTGGCAAGCTTGATATTGTGGATGTATGATGCACCCTTGTAGTGAAACTGCACAGAAGCGCGTTTAGAAAAATAATATGGAAAGGGATGGGGACCTGGGATTCGAACCCAGGTCCTAGAGATTACCAATGCCAAGCCTGACCAATGGAGCCACTCACGCGTTTTGTTTATTATCTGGCCAATGAACAATATAATATAAACAAAAGTTAGTGGGAAATTCAGCGCGAAAATTTAAATGAGCCACTTGCTATCCCACACGTCATCGTCTTCTCCATGGCTTGCATTTTCCTGAAACATGAAAAAGAATTAGCGGGGGTTTTAAACCCCCCCAAAGCATGCAGTTTTCAATAATAGCGAATAGGCCATATGGCCACATAAATTAGGCGCGATGGGTGCTTTCAAATCATCCAAGCTCCCTGATTTCAACCATGGTATTGAGGTTCTCTAATTTTGCAGTATTCAGAAACGCCCAATTTCAAGTTTGAAGAACCCTAATAATCGTCCATGGTAGTTTCGCGTATGAGTGATGAAAGCTTAATTAATCAATACAGTTAGCTTCAGAATGATGAGAGCATTACAAAACAAGCATTAGATTTGAAAATTATGGCATAAATGATCAGATGCGATTATGTAAAAAAAGTGATGCAGTATGAATTATAACTACCAATTCTTGATGTTTCAAGCTATGATTTTGATTCAGACTCCTTCCTTGAAGCTTCAGGAACACAATGGAACAAGTATTTGGCCTTGAATCGCACTGTAACCTATTTTTCAGTTTTGGAATTTTTGTCAAAAAACTCAAACTTGGTTATTGATGTATGGCGCAGCTGGGAGGTTCTGGACACTAGGGTTAGGTTTGCACATGTATAGAGAACGAATTTGATCAATAATCCAAGCCCATAGCCTTGCTTTTAATGATTTTCAAGATTTGATTTTCAAGAATCTTTTCCAATATTTCTTCATGCATATTTGATACAAATCATGGCCAATCACTTTAATTCCTTCCATATCTGATCATGCACGAAATCTTGAGCTTATTCCATGCATAAAAAGATTTAAAAAGTTAGGTTTAGTATTTTCCACATATTTATTTTAATTAAATGAATTATTAGTCATTAAAAATCCAAATAAATAAATAAAAATGATGAAAAACTTCCCTTTGGGCCAAATGGTCGTGCACATGCCTTGGATGACGGATTTTGGAAGAAAAAGAGGCCCATTAGCAATTTTAGGACATTTGAAGCAAAGTTGACTTTTCAAAATATCCAAATATTTCCCAACTTCCACAAGGCATATCTTGCTCAATCTTTAAGCTTTTCTCATGTTCTTTGACATTTTGGAAAGGTCTTTGAGTCCTATAACCAATGCCTTTGGTCCCATGTCATTTTGATTTACCAATCTCAAGTTATGGCCTTTGACTTAAAGTCCCTTTTTGTTGACTTTTGAAAATGACCTATAATGTTGAAATTGATAACTTTTTGTGAGGGCATTTCTTGGACTTGAAGTATGAAGAGGAGTTGTAGGAAATGTCTTACTCTTCAAAATGAGCTTTGGAGGGAATTTTTCTGATAATCCATGTGAAAGTTATGCCTTGGTCAAGTTACAGTTAACTTTTTCAACTGTCCAAATATGGAAACTTTTGCATCTTGAGACTTTTTGAGCCAAGCTTTGAGAATTATGATCATGCATTGATCAAATGATGTTTGTGGCTTCAAAATAAGATGTTGACCAAAAATTTGAACTTTTTTACTGTCAAATGACCATTTTGCCCCTGCAGTTGACTGTTGAGCAATTAGGGTTTTGACTGTGCAATTTTGTGCTGTAAGTCTTGAAACTTGACATGAGGATGCTTGACCATGTTTATAGGCATGTGGGACTTGATTGGACTCTTGGAAACTTCATTTTCTTTGTCAGAACCAAAACCCTAGTTTTTTGACTGTTAGGAGGCCCTTGAACTGTGCAACCCTTGGGGAATTTTGAAGCATGCTCTTGACAAATCTTGAAGAATATGGGAGGGCAAATTTTGGGGTACAACAGTTGCCCCTGTTCAATCTTCTTAGACCTGAGGATGCAGATTGGCTGACGTGCCTTTCGTAATCCGAAGGTGGAAGATGATTGAACACTAGAGTGCCCAGAAATTTGCGCTCACATAGTAGTGTGATGATGATGGGAATGGGCTTATAGATGCCATTTGGAGATTGATGGATAGGATGATGGGCTTATAGATGCCATGCTAAGAAGTGATGGATAGGCGGATGGACTTATAGATGCCATCTAGATGTTGATCGCGTAAGAGATTCCTTAGCGAGAACTTGCGTACCTGCAAAAGAAAGAGGATTACCTGACCTGTTAAGGGAGCTGGTCTTCAGATTCTTTGTATAGATGTGTCCTGACTGGTTACAGGAGCTGAATCTGGAGCTTCAAAAAGTGATGAATGAACCGGGGATGGTTACTACCTCAATAGGAACGGTGAGAGAACCTTAGGCGACTACAACCTCAACAGTATCATTGAGAGAATCTTGGGCGACTTCAACCTCAACAGTAACGCTGAGAGAATCTGGGGACGATTACTACCTCCGCAATAACGGGGAGAGAACCATAGGCGACTTCAACCTCAACAGTAATCATTGAGAGAATCTGGGGACGATTACTACCTCCGCAGTAACAGGGAGAGAACCATAGGCGACTTCAACCTCAACAGTAATCATTGAGAGAATCTTGGGCGACTTCAACCTCAACAGTAATCATTGAGAGAATCTTGGGTGACTTCAACCTCAACAGTAATCATTGAGAGAATCTTGGGCGACTTCAACCTCAACAGTAATCATTGAGAGAATCTTGGGCGACTTCAACCTCAATAGTAATCATTGAGAGAATCTTGGGCGACTTCAACCTCAACAGTAATCATTGAGAGAATCTTGGGCGACTTCAACCTCAACAGTAATCATTGAGAGAATCTTGGGCGACTTCAACCTCAACAGTAATCATTGAGAGAATCTTGGGCGACTTCAACCTCAACAGTAATCATTGAGAGAATCTTGGGCGACTTCAACCTCAACAGTAATCATTGAAAGAATCTTGGGCGACTTCAACCTCAACAGTAATCATTGAGAGAATCTTGGGGCGATTACTACCTCCGCAGTAACGGGGAGAGAACCACAGGCGACTACAACCTCAACAGTAATCATTGAGAGAATCTTGGATATCTTCTACTGAGTCTTCATCAGGAAAATCTGTTAGGGGTAGATTTAGCTGGACTAGAGAAGGCCTTGGACTGGATAAGAAACAGAAAAATCTTAGGGTCGATTTAACTGAACCGGTCTAGGTCTTGAAATGTCTTCAACTGGATAAGAAACAGGGAGATCTTAGGGTCGATCTGACTGAACCAGAGAAGGCCTTGGACTGGATAAGAAACAGAAAAATCTTAGGGTCGATTTAACTGAACCGGTCTAGGTCTTGAAATGTCTTCAACTAGATAAGAAACAGGGAGATCTTAGGGTCGATCTGACTGAACCAGAGAAGGCCTTGGACTGGATAAGAAACAGAAAAAATCTTAGGGTCGATTTAACTGAACCGGTCTAGGTCTTGAAATCTTCAACTGGATAAGAAATAGGGAGATCTTAGGGTCGATCTGACTGAACCAGAGAAGGCCTTGGACTGGACAAGAAACAGAAAAATCTTAGGGTCGATTTAACTGAACCGGTCTAGGTCTTGAAATCTTCAACTGGATAAGAAACAGGGAGATCTTAGAGTCGATCTGACTGAACCAGAGAAGGCCTTGAAGTAGCTGAGAACTTAACTGGATCTTTCCTGAAAGGTAAAGGTCAGTCATATGCAATGCATGATATGGATCAAACAATGATGTTCTCAATATAAATGAGATTCGTAAGATATGATGCGTATATGCATGCTATGATGATGTATGTGATGTTTATGAATGTATGTTTTCATCTTAGGAAAATAAATCCTTGACGGGTGCCGGGAAGTCACTCCTGGGCTGATGTTTGAAGAATAGATCTTTGCTTCCGCTGGGGATGATAGTTGCAAGAATACCGGTAGGAGAAGATGACTCCGTTGGGGAATAAGCTTGGAGAATGGATTACTCTGTGGGGAGAAAGTACTCTAGCGATCTTGCTGGGAAGCAATACTCTGTGGGGAGAGAGGTACTTTGTTGAGTTATTGATAATAACTTGCTGGGGATACCCTTGTTGTGTTGGAAGTGTTAATAAACTTCGCTGGGGAATGGGAAGACTTCGCCGAGGACGATCTTTCCGTGGCTTTTGGCTGAGGATAACCCAGTTATATCCTAGTAGGGAAATAACTCTTTGAATAAAGCCGGGAGATGCGTTCGTGCTCTGCGGGGGTAAGCTTCCAGAATCTACTGGGGATAAGCTTTCTGCTTGGGGAGATGGATTCCAACTTTTCCTGGGGAAACTGGATTGGACTCTCCTGGGGAAGTTTTGAACTGTATCGGGGAAGTGACTCCACTGAATGTTTGATATACCACCGGGGAACAATCTTTAGACCAAGATTGTCGGGGATGCTTGTTAAGAATGTATATACGCTGCTGGGGAATGTTGAGATCTGCGGGAGGATACCCAACTTCCTTAAGGCTGATAATAGCTTTGCTTGGGGAGAGTGCACTGACTTGCTGACGCACTCTCTGGGGAATTAAGATATCTGGTTATGTTCTTCAGCTGATTTTACCTTTGGTACCTTGGTGGACAGAGCCATTAGATCGTTTGGACAACTCCTCATTGCCCCTGTTTCTGAGGTGGGAGAGGAAGACCTGTGAGGTGATGATAGTTGTTGATGGACCAACTTTCTTCTGGTTGGCAGGTGACAAGATGACAGGACATAGTCGTACACTTTGATCCCTAACTTTTTCCTGGACCGCCCTTTCGGGTTTTCAGTCCACCGGGATACCCATTTTTGCCCAAGCCGCCTTTTCAGGTTTTCGACTTGCCGGGTGTACAGATTTTTCCATTTCATCCCTTCATTTTGCTCGAACCCTTTTGGTTTGCCGGGAAGCCCTAATTTTTGCCTAGGTATGTCAACCTAGCGGGTCTTTGATTGCGCGTAGTATTTTTTCGACTATATCAGTGCTCTTAGACTGTATGGAGTTGCCCCTGTTAGAAATGTTTTGTCGTGCCACCAGAAGATGTTTGATCAGGTCAGATTCGTTGTTGGAATGCCCCAAGTGACTCAGGCGGAGATTTGCCCCAGGCTATTTGGCCTTTGAGAGATTCTCCAAATCTTGATTGGACTGCCCCAGATGATAGACCATGATCATGTCGTGCCCCTTGATTGGAGATACTCTTGTTCATTAGGCATTCGTCGTGTGAATTTCTATGCTGTTCAAACGAAAAGTCATATGCAAACAAAGTTATGTTAAAAATGCAAAGCCTATGTCTGTCTTGAAGATTTTGAAAATGCGTTCTTTTTTCATAAAACAAATGAATGTTTGTAAAACGTGATGTCAACTCCGTATTTACCGTAGGCCTTAAGGAGTCAGGATACCTTTCGTACAGTATGCTTTCGAACTAACCCATGCTTCAGCTAGGACTTTTAAAGGTTATAACGTGGCCTGGTTCATGGTTTAAGAAACAAAGGATAAAGGCTCAAATTATTTGTACCCACCCGCTCTTCGTGATGTTCTTCAAACCTAAACTCATTTGATCGTGCGTCAGACCTTGTTTGAGTCTTTGTCCTGATATTCCAATGATGGTTCAGATATTGACAGTTTATTTTGAATAGGCAGTCATTCCCTTTTTGTTGAGGGTTTGTGGGACCTCTTTCTTTTTGATTTTGTTATCCCTGTTTTTTTTTTGCCTGAACTGTTTCTTTTTGAATTTACAGTCAGCGGGATGTCCCAGTTTCGTAAGTCTCCTTCATAGGTTTTGACTTAATGGGCTTTAATTTTTTTGGTAATGACTGCCTATCTTTGTGATTATTCGAAACCATCACTGTCTTTTGCTTATTTTGTAAGGACCGCTTTGGTGCCATTCGTTATGCACTTGGATCAACTGAGAGAACTACCCTGCCCCAGGTTATGATTAAGGGTTTTAAATTTTGAAAAGAAAAACTCCTACTTCTTTGGCTCAGAGGGGTTGACGAGGGATTATCATCCTTATAACTCCAGTGTTTAGGGATTGAAACAATGCATGTACCTCATCAGCGGGGTCTGTTCAAAAGCATACTGTAGATTATGGTATCGTTTTCGTCATCCTCCCTCAAGAGGCTTAGAATTATTAATTAAGAGTTGATCATCATAAAAAATATGAAAATAATTTGCATTTAGTGAATACGAATATATTGTTTCAGAACAGACATATGCGATGCATTAATGAAATAACAATGTTTAACATGAGTAAATGTTTGAACAAAAGAAAATTACAACTTGAACATTCGAATGAACAAAAGTCTTTTCAGTCTCAGGGCTTGTCACTTCAACTGGTGAGCCTTGGAGGGATGGTAGAAAAACTCAGCCTGACCATCTTGTGTAAACTCCAGTGCTCCTTCTTCAATCAGGTCCTGGATCTTGTTCTTCAGAGCCCAACACTCATTTGTATCATGTCCTGGACAGGCAGAGTGGTAGGCACACCTCTTATTGGGATCATAAGTAGGATGTGCTGTGTTGGGATTCCGGGGATGAGCCCTTAATGCGATCAGATTCAATCTTAACAGGCGTTGTAAAGCTTGAAACAGCGACATGTTGAGCTGGGTGAATTGCCTCCTGGGCTTGTCTGGCTGAAGCTGGTGAAGTTGCTGCTGAGTTTGTGACCCTGAAGCCAGTTGAGGAACTCTCCCCTTACCTCCTTGTTTCAAAGGTGGCTGAACGATGACTGGCTCTTTACCTTTAGACGTTTGTCCCAGTTGGTTACCCCGAAGCAGTTGGTTGATGATAACCCCGAGCTCACCTTGTCTTTGAGCTAAACCTTGAATGGCAGTCCCCTGCCCCAGCATCTGGGCTTTCATTGCATCCACCTCAGCTTGCAGGTGTTTCAGCCTTTCATCCTCAGCACTGTTCTTGACAAAAGTCTCCATGAGAAGTGTCCTTAGCTCCTCCTGCCCCTTGGATAGACTCAGGAGGATTTCCCCGAACCGAGTCTCTTGAGCAAGAAGATCCTGATTGTCTTATTGGGAAGCCATTGCTGAAATAAACAGCGGAGAAGGTAAGTGACCTGTAACAAGGGTACCTGTAATGCAATGATATGTATGATATGCATACAATGTTTTCAAGGATCTCGCGGGGTAAACAAGAAAATTTGTTAGCATCTGGATCCGGTAGCTTGATTGAAAGAACTTCATATTTGTTGAGAGTCTTTCTTCCAATGGTCAAAGGCTCACCATATCCAGTGGGTCATAGCCCCTGACTTTAGTCATCATGTCTAGTTTTGGTTTCCAAACAAACTTGGTTAGGGGAACCTTCTTCAAGAGTCAGAGCTCACCATATCAAGTGGGTCATAGCCCCTGACAACCTTGGCTAGAGGAAAATAAATCCCCTTTGCCCCTTGCTGGACAGTTTGATTCACCATGACCTGCATCACAAGCCCTTGAGATCCCTGAAATGGGTTAGGATGTATGCAATGGTATGATGTTATGGTATGCATGGGGTAATGTAGGTAACCCTGTTATGAGTCCCAATTAAGGACTGCAAACCAAAACCTGCAGGAAACTCAAGTAAAACCTGTCATGAGTCCCAATTAAGGACTATCAACAAAACCTGCAAGAAACTTAGCAAACCCTGTTACGAGTCCTAATTAAGGACTGCAAACAAAACCTGCAGGAAACTCGAGTGTCAGACAACAATCATGCAAATAGTCAAGTACGAAGGCACGCAAGTCACACACAGCCCTTAGAGTTTAGGCTAGCATGGGGTCTGGGTATTACCCTCTTGAAGTTGGTGGGCTCAAACCTGTCCTATCAAAGTAACCGGGTTCTAAGGGTCCCAATATCATTGACTACCCTCAATCGGTCATAACTCCAGCATCGCAATCTTTTCTTGCGGCCAGAACCATCGTGAGAGTTTAGCCTCAATGGGTGTAGCATACTGCTACTGTTCTATTGGCCAAGTTGTGTCATTTAAGGTTCTAAGGTTGTTGGTGCTTAACGACTCCTCAGAAGACCCATATTCTCCTCGTTGCAACACAAGGGATATCGGTACAGACCAAGGTGCCACACCAACGTAGCCACTGTTTCACCCGCGTCGGTCTATGCCGGACAGGTCCCTCACAGCTTATGCTACCTAAACAGGGTATCCCCAGATCCGGGTTAGGATCTATGTAACTCCCATGCAACCCACAAATTTAAAGCAAGCAAGTCAATACAATTGAAAACACAGTGATCTTAGTCCTAAGGTACACCTCACTTTAAGTAAAATCCCCAGCAGAGTCGCCAGTTCTGTGATCGGTGGATCTGGAACTGACTGTGTAACGCTGGTTTTGCGAAATGTCGTGGAAGCAAGAGTCGCCACTGTCTTTTATTTTCTCCAAATGGAAAGGACAAAAGCACAGAAAAATTCCTTAAAGAGATTGCTCTCGGTTCGGGAGGTAGGTTATAGAAAGGGAAGGTGTTAGCACCCTTTCTATCCATGGTTATCCATGGGCTCTTAGATACTTGCTCATTGTGTTTTCAAAATGTTTTCTTTTCAATTGTGAGTGGGTTTGAAAAAGTTTCGTTTAAAAGTTCCAGATCGACTCTTGTATCGGTCCTCAAGAGTGTTTGAAAAGTTGCTTTCGAAAGCTTTTTGAAAAGGTGTCAGTGTAAAAAGTATTTTTGAATTTTGTTTTGAAATTAGAGCAAGTATCTAGAGTTGTCTACCTTCCCTAAGGAATTCATCTGTGTAAATGTCCTTTAAAGTAATGCCATCCCACCATTGAGAGGTAGGTAGCACCACCGTTGGAGGTGTTCGGGTCAATTCGAGGTTCGGGATATGGTGATCACCGGAGCAATAGGAAGACACCTTAGAAGCTACCCTCATGCCAGGTTCCCGGATCTGAGGACTTACTAAGACATCCTCTACTCGACGATCACCTTTCGAGGTAAGGCAACAGTGAGGCGTACCCTAGGGGTGGTGTGTGATTTGTGTGTCATGTTCATTTATTTTTGTCTTTTGTCATGTCATGGGTGATCTACGCGTTTGTTTTTATTTTATCATTCATTCTTGCATGCATTTATTAACAGTTAAAAGGATGCGGAAATTAAAAGTTCTAAACTATTACAAAGGCGCGGGTCCATATCGCCAAATTTAATCCAGGACCCGATTTGACATAAAAATAAAGGAAAGTGCGAGAAATTAAATTTACACGGCTTTGGGAGAATTACATCAATATTATAAGAAGTAAAATAAAATGCGCGAATTGGAATTAAAATTGGAAGCGAGGGCGTTGGACCCTTTTTAATGAAATTAAATTAAATTATTAAATTAATTAAATAAAAATGAAAAAAAGAAATTATTTTGAGATTTTTTTGGATTTATGGTTTTTTATGTGAATTAAATGAAATTAACTAATTAACCCTAATTCTACAACTTTTATTTATTAAGAAAAACATGTTAAAATTAAACCTAAAATTAAATTAATTAATTAATGGCAATTTGATTTATAAAAATAAATAATTAATTATTAGTGAAAAGAAAAGAAAAAGGATAAAAATTGATTAAAACCTAATTCTACAAATTTTAAGTTTATTAAGAAAAATGTTTGAATTAAACCTAATTTTACAAAGCTAAATTAATTAATGATATTTACTTAAAAAAATATTAAAATAAAATATATTTTTAATTTTGTCTTTTCTTATTTTTTGTATTATTTTTATAGTTTATGAAAATAAATTAAAATAAGGAATTTAAAAAAGAAATAATTGAGATAAATAAAATAAGAAAGAAAATAAAACTCAAAACCTTGGGGGGTCTGTCCCCAAATTGGAGGTAAAGTCCAGTAATTCTGGCCCACTTGTCTATGGCCTCATTTGACTTTGACGCTGGCGTGTGGCACCTTTGACTTGTGCCTATGATGCTCTTCCAATTATAGCCTTTTGATGGATCTTGATATGTGCGTGGCAAGCTTGATATTATGGATGTATGATGCACCCTTGTAGTGAAACTGCATAGAAGCGCGTTTAGAAAAATAATATGGAAAGGGATGGGGACCTGGGATTCGAACCCAGGTCCTAGAGATTACCAATGCCAAGCCTGACCAATGGAGCCACTCACGCGTTTTGTTTATTATCTGGCCAATGAACAATATAATATAAACAAAAGTTAGTGGGAAATTCAGCGCGGAAATTTAAATGAGCCACTTGCTATCCCACACGTCATCATCTTCTCCATGGCTTGCATTTTCCTGAAACATGAATAAGAATTAGCGGGGTTTTTAAACCCTCCCAAAACATGCAGTTTTCAATAATAGCGAATAGGCCATATGGCCACATAAATTAGGCGCGATGGGTGCTTTCAAATCGTCCAAGCTCCCTGATTTCAACCATGGTATTGAGGTGCTCTAATTTTGCAGTATTCAGAAATGCCCAATTTCAAGTTTGAAGAACCCTAATAATCGTCCATGGTAGTTTCGCGTATGAGTGATGAAAGCTTAATTAATCAATACAGTTAGCTTCAGAATGATGAGAGCATTACAAAACAAGCATTAGATTTTAAAATTATGGCATAAATGATCAGATGCGATTATGTAAAAAAAGTGATGCAGTATGAATTATAACTACCAATTCTTGATGTTTCAAGCTATGATTTTGATTCAGACTCCTTCCTTGAAGCTTCAGGAACACAATGGAACAAGTATTTGGCCTTGAATCGCACTGTAACCTAGTTTTCAGTTTTGGAATTTTTGTCAAAAAACTCAAACTTGGTTATTGATGTATGGCGCAGCTGGGAGGTTCTGGACACTAGGGTTAGGTTTGCACATGTATAGAGAACGAATTTGATCAATAATCCAAGCCCATAGCCTTGCTTTTAATGATTTTCAAGATTTGATTTTCAAGAATCTTTTCCAATATTTCTTCATGCATATTTGATACAAATCATGGCCAATCACTTTAATTCCTTCCATATCTGATCATGCATGAAATCTTGAGCTAATTCCATGCATAAAAAGATTTAAAAAGTTAGGTTTAGTATTTTCCACATATTTATTTTAATTAAATGAATTATTAGTCATTAAAAATCCAAATAAATAAATAAAAATGATGAAAAACTTCCCTTTGGGCCAAATGGTCGTGCACATGCCTTGGATGATGGATTTTGGAAGAAAAAGAGGCCCATTAGCAATTTTAGGACATTTGAAGCAAAGTTGACTTTTCAAAATATCCAAAAATTTCCCAACTTCCACAAGGCATATCTTGCTCAATTGTTAAGCTTTGCTCATGTTCTTGGACATTTTGGAAAGTTCTTTGAGTCCTCTAACCAATGCCTTTGGTCCCATGTCATTTTGATTTACCAATCTCAAGTTATGGCCTTTGACTTAAAGTCCCTTTTTGTTGACTTTTGAAAATGACCTATAATGTTGAAATTGATAACTTTTTGTGATGGCATTTCTTGGACTTGAAGTATGAAGAGGAGTTGTAGGAAATGTCTTTCTCTTCAAAATGATATTTGGAGGGAATTTTTCTGATAATCCATGTGAAAGTTATGCCTTGGTCAAGTTACAGTTGACTTTTTCAACTGTCCAAATATGGAAACTTTTGCATCTTGAGACTTTTTGAGCCAAGCTTTGAGAATTATGATCAAGCATTGATAAAATGATGTTTGTGGCTTCAAAATAAGATGTTGACCAAAAATTTGAACTTTTTGACTGTCAAATGACCATTTTGCCCCTGAAGTTGACTGTTGAGCAATTAGGGTTTTGACTGTGCAATTTTGTGCTGTAAGTCTTGAAACTTGACATGAGGATGCTTGACCATGTTTATAGGCATGTGGGACTTGATTGGACTCTTGGAAACTTCATTTTCTTTGTCAGAACCAAAACCCTAGTTTTTTGACTGTTAGGAGGCCCTTGAACTGTGCAACCCTTGGGGAATTTTGAAGCATGCTCTTGGCAAATCTTGAAGAATATGGGAGGGAAAATTTTGGGGTACAACACTAGTAATAGTTCCAATCCCAAGAAAGTAGAAAAGAAGCAAGTTGTTCATAATCATCAAAAGAAAAAGGCTAATGTATCAAAAAAGAAAACATTTCCTAAAAAGAAATCTTATCCTTCTAGATATAGAAGTAACTTTGAACCTACTTGTTTTTATTGTGGTATTAAAGGCCATACACCTAATTCTTGCTATGTTAGAAACTTTAGTATAGCAAGTGGGAATTATGTGTGGGTGAAAAAGGGAACTAACTATGAAGGACCCAAGGCAACTTGGGTACCTAACAAAGAATAATTTGTTTTTGTAGGTATGCTTGAAATCCACATCAATTGTTTGGTATCTTGATAGTGGATGTTCAAAGCATATGACAGGAGATGTACACCAATTTTCATATCTAGTACATAAAGCCAAAGGGTATGTCACCTATGGAGACAACACCAAAGGAAATATTCTTGGCGTTGGAATAGTTGGCACACCTCCATCCATTCAAATTGAGGATGTTCTCTATGTTGAAGGATTAAAGCACAATCTTCTTAGCATAAGTCAACTTTGCGATAGAGGGTTCAAGATCAAATTCAACAAAGATGAATGCCTTATTATGGATGAGGCAACCAATGAGGTAAAACTCAAAGGTATAAGAACTAACAATATTTTTATGATTACTTTAGATGATTTGTCTATGAAGGTACAATGTCTTATGGTAAACAACAATGACGCTTGGTTATGGCACAAGAGGATTGCTCACATTCACATGGAGCACTTGAACAAATTGGTTAAGCATGACTTAGTTATTGGTCTACCAAAGATGAAGTTCATCAAAGATAAATTATGTAATGCATGCCAAAAGGGCAAACAGACCAAAAAAACTTTCAAATTTAAGAATGTGGTGTCTACTACAAGGCCACTACAATTGTTACACATGGATCTCTTTGGTCCATCAAGAACAAAAAGCTTCAGAGGTAATGTATACGCTTTAGTCATTATTGATGATTTTTCTAGATATTCTTGGACTTTGTTTCTTGTGCAGAAAAGTGATGCTTTTAAAGCTTTTAAGAAGTATGCTAAGCAAATCCAAAATGAAAAATCACTAAAGATTGTATCCATAAGAAGTGATCATGGTGGAGAATTCCAAAATGCACAATTTGAAGAATTTTGTGAAGAACATGGTATCTCTCATAATTTTTCAGCACCTAGAACTCCACAACAAAATGGAGTAGTTGAAAGTAAGAATAGGTTTCTAGTGGAACTTGCAAGAACAATGCTTAGTGATGCAAATCTTCCTAAATATTTTTGGGCGGATGCGGTTAGTAAGACATGTTATGTTGGAAATCGAGTTATCATTAGACCTATAATAAAGAAGACTCCATATGAACTCTTCAAAGGAAGAAAGCCAAATATTGCTCACTTTCACATTTTTGGATGCAAGTGCTTTGTTCTTAATAATGACAAAGATAATCTCGGTAAGTTTGACGAGAAATCCGACAAAGGTACATTTCTTGGTTATTCGCTTTCTAGTAAATCATATAGAATTTATAATAAAAGAACTTTAACTATTGAAGAATCTATGCATGTATATTTTGATGAAACTAACCCCTCCAAGGAGGAAGTAGTTGTTTGTGATGATGATGATCCTATAGATTTACCCCCGGAAGATCTTTCAAATGATCAAGTTGAGAAATCACCGGAAAATCAAGAAAACATTGTACAACAAGATTCAAACATCAATGATCTACCAAAAGAATGGAGAACTCATAGAGACCATCCTATTGACAAAATTATTGGTGATATTAGCCAAGGAGTATCAACAAGATTGAATCTAAAAGATGCTTGGTTAAACATGGCGTTTGTTTCTCAAATTGAACCTACCAAAGTTGATGAAGCCTTAGGAGATGATCAATGGATTATTGCTATGCAAGAAGAATTAAATCAATTCGAGAGAAATCAAGTTTGGGAGCTTGTTCCTAGACCAAGTGGTAAACACATCATAGGTACCCGATGGGTGTTTAAGAACAAACTGGATGAGAATGGTCTAATTGTTCGAAACAAAGCAAGGTTGGTTGCCCAAGGTTACAATCAAGAGGAAGGAATCGACTTTGAAGAAACATTTTCTCTGGTTGCAAGGTTAGAAGCTATACGTCTTTTACTTGCTTATGCTTGTTCATTAAATTTTCAGCTTTTTCAAATGGACGTCAAAAGCGCATTCTTGAATGGATACATCAATGAAGAAGTCTATGTCAAACAACCTCCGGGATTTGAAGACTTCAAACATCCTACACATGTCTTTAAGTTGAGAAAGGCTCTTTATGGCTTAAAGCAAGCACCAAGAGCATGGTATGATAGACTTAGCAATTTTTTGTGTGAAAAAGGTTTCGAAAAGGGTAAGGTTGATAAAACCTTGTTCATTAAGAAAATCCAAAGTAACACTTTATTGGTTCAAGCCTATGTTGATGATATCATTTTTGGATCGACTAACAAAGAAATGTGTGAGGAATTCTCATTGATGATGCAAGGAGAATTCAAGATGTCTATGATGGGAAAGATGAACTACTTTCTTGGACTACAAATTAAGCAACTAGAAGATGGAATCTTCATCAATCAATCTAAGTATTGCAAAGAACTATTGAAAAAGTTTGATATGGAACATTGTAAAGAAATGAATACTCCAATGGGCTCCAGTACATATGTTGATCAAGATGAATCCGGTACTCCAATTAATATTACAAAATACAGAGGTATGATTGGTTCTTTATTGTATTTGACGGCAAGCCGTCCTGACATCATGTTTAGTGTTTGTCTTTGCGCTCGCTTTCAAGCAAATACAAAGGAATCACACCTCATGGCAGTTAAAAGGATCATGAAGTATCTTAAAGGAACAATCAATGTCAGCTTATGGTATCCGAAAGGTAGTATTTGCACTTTAATTGGTTATTCTGACGCGGATTATGCAGGTTGTAAAACTGATCGTAAAAGCACAAGTGGCACTTGTCACATTATTGGAAATGCATTAGTATCATGGGCTTGTAAAAAGAAAGCATGTGTTGCACTTAGCACGGCCGAAGCGGAATACATAGCAGCAGGTAGTTGTTGTGCACAAATTCTTTGGCTCAAGCAACAACTCCGTGATTACGGACTTGATCTCAGATGCATTCCTCTTCGATGCGACAATACAAGTGCTATCAATATTACAAAGAATCCGGTCATGCATTCAAGAACCAAACATATAGATATTCGACATCATTTTCTTCGTGATCATGTTCTTAAAGGAGATGTCGAAGTCACTTTTGTGGATACTCATAACCAACTCGCAGATATCTTCACAAAACCGCTTGCTCGAGAACCTTTCTTCAAAATCTGAAGAGAACTTGGTATTTTGGATGAAGGTGATATCTAAAGGTTTCTCATAAGGTGCACGTCTTAATTCTTCAACAAGAATTTTTATGTTTCAGTACACTCTGCTTCTACTCCTTCTTTTATATGTTTTTATCGTCTTATTTTTTTTATATGTATTTGTTTTACTCTTGTTCCCCATCCTTTTTGATGTTAACAAAGGGGGAGAAGAATATGCATATGTGTTGTTTTGTTTTCAAAGAAATTGCAGGCCCAAATATCTATTATACTCACTCCAAAAATCAAGGAATCATGGACTTAGGGGGAGCATACAATTTAGGGGGAGCCTTGCATTTGCTCAACATGTTTGCTACACAAAACAACATAAAACAATTCAATAATCATTTTCAAGACTTGGTTGTCATCATCAAAAAGGGGGAGAATGTAATTGCAAGCTTCTCAAGTCATATTTAAAGCATTTGTTTTGATGAAGACAACATGGATATCAACATTCAAAGGATGTGCAAAAAGCTTATCAACATCATATAAAAGTCTTGAAGATTATAGAAGAATTATTGAAGAATCATCAAATGTCAAAATGGTATAAATAATTCTTAATCTTGAATATAGATGTTCACAAAAATATGTATTCATCAACATATACATATCCCATAATTTTAACATCAAGAGAAACTTTGTTTGAAATATTTTTCAAAAAGTATTTTTGAAAATAACCCTTTAGGAACCGGTTCCTCCCTAACAGGGAACCGGGTTCCAGACTTTCTCAAAAAACATGTCCCTGGTTTTTGTACCAGGAACCGGGTTGTACCAATAGGGGAACTGGTTCCTGCGTAATATTTTTGAAATCTGACTTATAACGTTCACTAAGAACCGGGTTCTGTCAGTGTCGGAACCGGTTCCTAGCGAACCAGTGCAACTTTTCTTTTGGTTTTTTAACATTTTTCAAGTGGTATCTTTTCATGAATGCATTGCAACTTTTCATATGAATTGGCATGAATGAAGAGGTTCTTGTGACTTTATAAAATGCAGATTTTCAGATTTAAAGAACAAGCATACAATAACATTTTTCATATTTCAAACAATGCTTCAATTTTCAAATTAACAATTATACTTCTTCAATAAACAATTTTTCATCATTCACATTTGAATTCATATTTTCATGTGTTCATAATTTTGTGAAACTTACCATATACACTTTCATTATCATTACAAGTTTCATACATACATTGTGAACATTTATATACATTGTTTGAGAATTGTTTATATCTTAAAGAAGAAGATCAATTGAAGATTGATACAGCTCTCCATATATTTCAAATCAATCATTGTATTACTTAAAGAAATTATTCCCTTACTATCCAGGATTATCGGAAGTAAGTGTTGTGATTTGAAGAGGATTGTTCTTCATTCACATTAGTGTTTGTTTGGTCTTAAAGGTGTTAAGAACCTTTGATCACCCTATAGGTTAGATAGTAAGCATAGGCTGTACAATCATTCTAACTATAGTGAAATCTCTTTCATGTTGGAAAGGGGACTGGAGTACTCTCGGATTGTGAGGGGAACCAGGATAAATCACCGTGTTCTTTACTTTTCCGCATTTATCGCTTTCATCACCATAATCAGGAAAAGATAAAGATATAATCAAAACCTTCAAACACTTAACCAAAAAAATTACTACAAGTATTCTCATTAAACCGAATAAATTTTATAAGGCCTAATTCACCCCCCCCCCCCTCTTAGGCACTCTGAGACTTACACAATCAAAAACCCTAGTTGCTCTACAGTCAACTGCAGGGGCAAAATGGTCATTTGGCAGTCAAAAGTCAAAATTTTTGGTCAACATCTTATTTTGAAGCCACAATAATCATTTGTTCAAGTCTTGATCATGATTCCACAAGAATGGCTCAAAAATCTTCAAGATGCAAAAGTTTCCATTTTTGGATAGCTGAAAAGTCAACTGTAACTTGACCAAGGCATAACTTTTTCATGGTTCATCAGAAAAATCCCATCCAATGCTCATTTTGAAGGGGATGAAATTTCCTACAACTCATCTTCACATTCCAAGTCCAATAAATGCCCTCACAAAAAGTTATCAATTTCAACATTATAGGTCATTTTCAAAAGTCAACAAAAAGGCATTTTAAGTCAAAGACCATAACTTGATATTGGTAAATCAAAATGACATGGGACCAAAGGCATTGGTTAGAGGACTTCAAGACCTTTCCAAAATGTCCAAGAACATGTTCATATGATCAAAATTGAGCAAGATATGCATTGGAGAAGTTGGGAAGTTTTTATGAAATGGCAAAAGTCAACTATCCTTAAAACTTCAATTTTTGACAAAAGGGCCCACTTTCTTCCACTTGATTCAGCCTTGTCATGCCACCCACGTGTCCCATGATTAATTTCAAGACCAAATATTTATTTTTTCATTTTTATTTAATTTTTATGGATTTAATTCATTTTAAATCCATAATAATTCAAATAATTCTAAAAAATTAATTGAATGACATATTTTTGGTTTGAATAGCTTTTATGTATGATATGCCAACTTACAATTTCGTGCTAAGGCTTTTTGTGCATAAAATCTTTATTTTGAACCAAATATGGAAAGCTTTCAATGGTGGTTAAAGAAAAATCTCAAGACATCAATTCCATGGATCATTAGCCTAGCTGCTGACCTAATTCCCTTCACACATACATAAGCAAGCGTTGCAGACCTAGTACACGACCCAAGCATCTCTGAAACAGCCAAACCATATTCAAAAAAATCAAGCAAAAAGTCAAATCTGATTTCTCACTTCAAGGCCCTTTCAAGCCAATTTGAGGATTCAAACATATTGCCAGCATTCCCAGGAACGTGCAGAGATCAAAACCAAGCGCCCAGGCTTAAGGAATCGCCCCACACGAACTCACGGTTTGCATAATTTTCTTGGAATCGAAATCCATTGTTCATGCATTATTAACATAATTTGTTGCTTGTTTTGTGATGTATGAGTCCACAGGAAACTAATGGTATGGTTCAATTGCCTTGAAACGCCATGGAACCCAAACCACCATGGATGAATGTTAGGGTTTTCAAGCTTTGGAATTGGGGGTTTATCATATAGGAAAAATTAGAGACTCTAAAGCCCATGGTTGAATTCGTCAAGGCCAGACGAATCCAACACGATGCTCGCGAAATATTTATGAGCAGCAAGGAGCTATTCGCTATTTTCCCTTGTCCTATTTTGTGGGGGTTAAAAACCCCCGCTAATTGTTTTGTTTTGCAGGCATTTCAGTTAAGACGATGATGAGGTGTCAGCGCAGGGGTGGCCAATTCAAAGAAACGCGCACATTTTTATTTTATTTCCAGAATATAACTTTTATTACATATAATATTGACTGATCATTATTATTACAATTGAGTCAATTGGCGTAGTGGCAGGGCAAATGAGCATTGAGCGCTGGGACCTGGGTTCGAATCCCAGGTCCCCCAAATACTTGCTATTATTTTGTTTAAAGTGATTTCATGCAGCATATCCAAAAGCAGTCCATCATGTGACTCCAGCGCCCAGGTACCAAGTGTCTCAAGGCAGCAATCCAAAGATCAGGAGAGAGGGAACACCATGCTCCCCAGTCAACTATGCCATGGACAATTGCAAATGGTCAAACGTGCTCGGCAACAAATGGGCCTCAGATTTCTAAACAAGCCCCCTTGCTGGCCCATCACCCCCTTGAGTTTGCCTCTTATTTTTTTTCTTTTTATATTTTTATTTCACTTATTTAAATTTAATTCTTAATCAACTATTAACTAAATAATTATTTTTCCATAAAAATTCAGAAAAACAAAAAAAAAACATTTTTATTATTTATTAATTTATTTTGTAAATAAATGTAAATTAAATTAAATTAGTTTAATTAGTTAACTTTAATACTTTTTACAATAAATAAAAACAAATTTAGACTTAGGCTTTTCTTTTGACATTTTTAGTTCCTTTTTTTATTTTATTTCATTAAACATAAAAACCACAAAAACATTTTTCTTTTAAATAATTAATTAATTAGATTTAGTTTTAATTTTCAATAATTGCAAAAAGGACAAATTCAATTCTTTCTCAAAAAAGGGTCAAAACTCTAAGGACGCTCCCGATTCAATCTTTCGCGCGTATTTATTTTTTAATTCATTATTTTGTATCTGCTCAGGAAATGTAATAATTAATTAGAACTTTATCGCTTTCTTTTAAATTCTCGCATTTTTATTTTCCAAACGGGTTGTTGTTTTTGGCGATGTATATACCCGCGCCTTATAATAGCTAGATTTACCTTTTCGCACTTTATTTTCTGCAAATCATTTAAACTGTTGACATGCCTGCAAGAATGTATGAAAATAAAACCAATCCGTAGCTCACAAATAACATGCAAAAACATAAACTGAATGCAACACACATGCACATGCCACTCTTAGGGTACGCCTCACCGGTTGCCTCGAACGTGGTCATCAAGTATAGGGTGTCTTAGAGGTCGCCCTCCTGTCTAAAGATCCAGTCGCCTCGAAACGGTTGCCTCAGATAAAAGGATCTAGGACATTAGGGTTACCACTAAGGTGTCCTACCATTGCTTTGGTGACCACACTGTCCCTATAATCGAATTGACCCGAATAACTCCAACGACGGTGCTACCAACCTCTCAATGGTGGGATAGCACTGTCTAAAGGACTCTTACACAGCCTAATTCCTCAGAGTAGGTAGATTTCTCTTGGGTACTTGCTCTTTCAAACAAACAAAAACAACTTTTCGCACCTACACTTTCAAAAGTTTTCAAACAAATTTTTTCATACACTCTTGAGGACAGATACAAGAGTTACTTAGAAATTTTTTTCAAACGAAACTTTTTTTTCAAAACCCACACACACTTGAAAAGCAAACAAATTTTGAAAACAAAAGAGCAAGTACCTAAGAGCCCGTGGATAACCACGGATAGAAAGGGTGCTAACAGCTTCCCTTTCTATAAATCTACCTCCCGAACCGAGAAACATTCTCGAATAAGGAATTTTGCTATGCTTTTGTCCTTTCCATGTTGGAGGACATAAAAGACGGTGGCGACTCTTGCTTACCGCGACATTTCGCGAAACCAGCTAAAAAAACAGTCAGTTTTATTTCCACCGATCACAGAACTGGCGACTCTGCTGGGGACTAATAAAAGTGAGGTGTACCTTAGGAATAGTTCATCATCATGTTTTCAATTGCTTGATCTGTTTGCTTTAATATTGTGGGCCTGTTTTGGGAGTTTCATAGATCCTAACCCGGATCTGGGGGATACCTTTTAGAAAGTAGCAACAAGCTGCGAGGGAACTGTGCGGGGTATACCGACACGGTTGAAGCGGTTTGCTACATTGATGTGGCACTTTGGTGAGTACCGGTAACCCTTGAGTCAAGTCAAGGAGAGTACGGGGCCGCCGCGTGGTGTCGTGAAGCATCAACTGACCTTAGGAACCTTACTTGACCATCCTGGCCTCTTTAGGGGTAGTGAGATGACCGACTAAGGTGCAGTCCGAAGTTGGTAGATTCTCGATACTACACTCATTAAGGGTTGTTTTCTTGGAATATTTTGATTGCCAGTTCAGTGGCTAAATCAAAACAATGAACATAGAAAACAATCCAATGATATTGAGCTCCTTAGAACCCGGTTACTTTTGATAGGACAAGTTTTTGAGCCCACCAACTTCAAGAGGGTAATACCCAAACCCCATGCTGGCCTAAACTCTAAGGGCTCTGTATGACTTGTGTGCCTTCAAACTTGAATTACTTGCACACTTGTTATCTAACAACACGAGTTCCTTGCAGGTTTTGTTTACAGTCCTTAATTGGGACTCATTACAGGGCCTACTTACATCACTCCATGCATAGCATAACATCATACCATTGCATACATCCTACATAAGGACTAATCTATTTCAAGGATCTCAAGGGTTTGTGATGCGAGTCATGATGAATCAAATGTCTAGCAAGGGGCAAAGGGGATTTATTTTCTCCTAGCCAAGGTTGATAACTTGAGTCAGGGGCTATGACCCACTCGATATGTTGAGCTTTGACTCTTGAAGAAGGACTCTCAACAACATGAAGTTCCTTCAATCAAGCTACCGAATTCAAATTCTAACAAGTTTCTCTGTTTACCTCGCGAGATCCTTGAAAACATTGCATACATATCATACATATCATTGCATTACAGGTACACTTTTTACAGGTCACTTACCTTCTTCGCTGTTTATTTCAGCAGTCATCATGAATCCTGAATCATCCAATGAACAAGCTATCAAGGCCCTCCAGGCCCAGAACGCCCAGTTCCAGGAGCTGGTCATGAGCTTAGCCCAAGGACAACAGGAATTGAAGACTCTGCTTTTGAAAAAAAAGAAGAAGAGGATTGTTTTGTTCAACCCTAGACGCAGATATGGGAATGGATCACAAAATGAGGCTGAGCTGACCACCCCATCTGCTGGGAAAGACAACTCACAAGGGAGAGAGGTTCCTAGTCCCGTGGTCTCCGACACCGAGACAGATTTCAATGATGAACAGTACCCTCCTGCTGAGGATAGGTACAAACAGCTGGAGGACCGGTTAAATGCTATGGAGATTCAACGTGTGCCTGGGTTGGATTTTGGAGACTTAGGTTTATCTTCTGGGGTGGTGATCCCACACAAGTTCAAGGCACCTGCCTTTATGAAGTACGACGAGGCTTCCTGTCCTAAGCTGCATCTCAGATCCTATGTAAGGAAGATCCAACCTTACACTGTTGACAAGAATCTATGGATCCATTTCTTCCAGGAAAGTCTTTCAAGGACTCAACTCAAATGGTTCTATCAACTAGATGGAACCAGTATTCGTAACTGGGAGGACTTGGCTACTGCGTTTTACAAGCAGTATCAGTATAATTCCGACCTCGCTCCTACACGTACCCAACTCCAGGGTATGTCATTTGGGACGGGTGAAGGTTTTAAGGAGTATGCGCAAAAGTGAAGAGACCTGGCTGGCAGGGTGCAACCTCCGTTGACTGACCGTGAGCTTGTTGACATGTTCTTGAGAACCCTGTCCGGTCCATTTTTCAACCATCTGATTGAGAATTCTTCTGCTGGGTTCACAGATCCGATCTTAACTGGTGAGAGGATAAAAGCTGGTATCAAGTCCGGGAAGATACAAAAGGGTGACTCCTCGAACGCTGATAAGAAACCATTCAAGAAAGAGTCCAATGCTGCGTACAGTCAGAAGGATCGTCGTGACCAACACGTAGGGGCAGTCATGATCTCAGGTTCTGCGTCACGCCGACAACCGCCAAAGGGAAATCAGCGAAGGCCAGACGAGCCTAAAAGACAATTCACCAACATCAACATGCCATTGTCACAAGCATTGCAACACATGTTGAAAATGAATCTGATTGCGGTGATCAACCCTCCTACAAATCCCAAGACCTCTTCTCCAAACTACAACCCAGATGCGAGGTGTGCTTATCATTCCGGAAGCCCGGGGCACGATACTGAGGATTGTTGGGCGTTGAAATACAAGATTCAAAACATGATTGACGCCAAGGAGATCGAATTAGAGCCTGCCAATACTCCCGATGCGATCACTGCTCCCTTGCCAAAACATGGCTAGGATTGAGAGACTCTTGTTCATTTAAATTCTGATATTGTATTTTTCTATGCTTATTCAAATAATTATCATGTCAAACTCTATTATTTTATTAATGCATTACACGTGTCTGTTTTGAAGTAATTGTGTTCTCTATATTCAAAATTGCTTTTATTTTTTCTTGATGTTCAACTCTCGATCTAAAATTCTAAGCCTCTTGAGGGAGGATGACGAAAACGATACCACGATCTTTACAGTATGCTTTTGAACAGACCCCGCTGATGAGGTACATGCATTGTTTCAATTCCTAAACACTGGAGTTATAAGGAAGATAATCCCTCGTCAACCCCTCTAAGCCAAAGAAGTAGGAGTTTTTCTTTTCAAAAATCAAAACCCTTAATCATAACCTGGGGCAGGGTAGTTCTCTCAGTTTGATCCAGGTGCACAACGAGTAGCACCAAAGAAGTCCTTACAAAACAGAAGACTGTGATGGTTCTGAATAATCATAAAGACAGGCAGTCATTACCAAAAAAAACTAAAGCCCAATAAGTCAAAACCTATGAAGGAGACTTACAAAACAGGGGCATCCCGCTGACTGTAATCACAAAAAGAACAGTTCAGGCAAAAATAGGGATAACGAAATCAAAAAAGAAAGAAGTCCTACAAACCCTCAACACAAAAGGAAATGACTGCCTATTCAAAATAAATTGTCAATATCCGAACCATCACCGGAATGTCAGAGCAAAGACTCAAACAAGGTCTAACGTACGATCAGCTGAGTTAAGGTTTGAAGAACATCACGAAGAGCGGGTGGGTACAAATAAAATTTGAGCCTTTAGCCTTTGTTTCTTAATCCATTGAACCAGGCCACGTTATAACCCTTAAAAGTCCTAGCTGAGGCATGGGTTAGTTCAAAAACATACTGTTACAAAGGTATCCTGACTCCTTAAGGCTCACTGTAAAATCCTGAGTTGACATCACATTTTACAAAATTTGCTTGTTTTACTGGAAAAAAAATACATTTTCAAAAACTTCAAGACAGACATAAGCTTTGCATTTTTAGAATAACATTGTTTGCATATGACTATTTGTTCAAACATGTAGAGAAATTCGCACGACGAATGTCTAGTGAACAAGAATCTTCTCAACCAAAAGGTCACCTCAAGCGAAAGAAACACTTCCGGTCAAGGGGCACGGCATGATCATGGTCTATCATCTGGGGCAGTCCAGTCAAGATTCAAGGAATCTCTCAAATGCCAAATAACTAGGGGCAGATTTCCATCTGAATCAACTGGGGCAGTGGACATGAATTCCAGCGACGAATCTTGCACGATTAAACATCTTCTGGTAGTATGGCAACACAACACTACTGACGGTGACAACTCCCTACACTCTGAGAGCGTGGACATAGTCAAAAAAGTACTACGCATAATCAAAGACCCGCTAGGTTGACTGGCCTAGACAAAAATAAGGGCTTCCCGGCGAACCAAAAGGGTTCGGGCAAAAATAAGGGATGAAAAGAAAAAATCTGTACACCCGGCAAGTCGAAAACCTGAGAAGGCGACTAGGGCAAAAATGGGTATCCCGGTGGACTGAAAACCCGAAAGGGCGGTCCAGGCAAAAGTTAGGGATTAAAGCGTACGACTATGTCCCGGCATCTCGTCACTTGCCTACCAGAAGAAAATTTGTCAATCGGTAGTCATCAAGCACCTCCACAGGTACCTTCTCCCGCAGAAACTGGGGGCAATGAGAATTGTCTAAGCAATCTGGTTGCTCTGTCCACCGAGGTACCAGGGTAAGTTCAGCTGAAGAACATGACCAAGATACCTTCACTCCCCATTGAGTAGGACAAGATTCAGCCATGCTCTCCCCAAGCAGAGTTGGTCTCCCATCAGCCCTAAAAAGGCACAGTACCCCCAGCAAGTCAGCGATACTCTCCCCAAGCAGAGTTAGTCTACTGTCAGCCTTAAGGAAGGTGTGTATCCCCAGAAAATCTCAACATTCCCCAGCGGAGTATACGGATGTTCCTAAGCAACCATCCCCGGCAGTCTTAATATAAGATTGTTCCCCGGCGGAATACCAGACACCCCAGTGGATCCATTCACCAATACAGTTCAAAAGTTTCCCCGGGAGAATTGAATCGTTATCCCCAGTAGATTTCAGAAGCTTATCCCCAGTAGATTCTGGAAGCTTATCCCCGCAGAGTGCAAAAGCCTCTCCCCGGCTTTATTCAGAAGGTTATTCCCCACCAGGGACTAACTGGGTTATCCTCAGCTAATTACCACGGAAAGATCGTCCTCAGCGAAGTTCTTCCTATCCCCCAGCGGAGTTCATCAAATTCCCCAACATAACTTATCAACGGAATCCCCGGCGGAGTTATCTTCAAAACCTCAGCGAAGTATCTCTCCCCACAGAGTAATTCCCCATAGAGTAATCTCTCCAACAAGTTTATTCTCCAACGGAGTCATCTTCTCCTACCGGTTTATTCTTACAACCATCATCCTCAGCGGAAACGAAGAACTCTACTCTTCAACATCATCCCAGGATTCAACAAACTTCCCGGCAATCGTCAAGGATTTATTTTCCCAGACGAAAACACATTCATAAACATCACATCTTCATGAATTATGACATGCATACACATCATACAACACAAATCTCATTTACTCTTGAGAACATCTTAATATCATGAAGTTCATGCACCATGACACTGCATACAGCTAACGTTTTGCCTTTTCAGGAAAAGGTCAATTAAAAGATGATTACCATCTACCTCTACAGTTCTAGATCAACATTGGTAACAAGCCAGGAAAATTCCGTGGACGACTGATCGTATGTTAATATCTGAAACCAGACAGGACAATCATCTATTTGATCATTATGAAGCAACCCCACATCGGTTCCTTCTCAACTTCAGATGTAGTTTTACACGAACTCATCATCAGGCAACCCCCACACTGGTTCCTTCTCAATTTTCAGACATAGTCTTACACGGACTTATCGTTAAAGTAACCCTACACCGGTTCCTTTTCTTTCAAAAGAAGTCTTACACGGACTTATCATCAAAGTAACCCTACACCGGTTCCTTCTCAATTTTCAGACGTAGTCTTACACGGACTTATCATCAAAGTAACCCTACACCGGTTCCTTTTCTTTCAGAAGAAGTCTTACACAGACTTATCATCAAAGTAACCCTACACCGGTTCCTTCTCAATTTTCAGACGTAGTCTTACACGGACTTATCATCAAAGTAACTCTCTGGTTCCTTTTCTTTCAGAAGAAGTCTTACACGAACTTATCATCAAAATAACCCTACACCGGTTCCTTTTCTTTCAGAAAAAGTCTTACAAGGACTTATCTCAAAGTAACCTTACCCCGGTTCCTCCAGAAGTCTTACACGGACTTATCTCAAGATGACCTTACCCCGGTTCATCAAGAAGTTTTACACGAACTTACCCTGCAGTAACCTTACCTCGGTTCCTCCAGAAGTCTTACACGGACTTATCTCAAGGTAACCCTACACCGGTTCCTCCCAAAGTCTTACACGGATTTATCCCAAGGTAGCCTTACCCTGGTTCCTCAAGAAGTTTTACACGAACTTATCCCAAAGAAACCCTACACAGGTTCTCTCTCTCCAAACGTAGTTTTACACGGACTCGTCATCAAGAAACCCTACACCGGTTCTCTCTTTCCAAAGATGAATTTTTACACGGACTCATCATCAGTAAACCCTACACAGGTTTCCTTCTCAGCTCCAGATGCAGTTTCACACGGGCTCGTCATCAAAGTAACCCCACACAGGTTTCTTCTCCATTTCAGATGCAGCTTCACACGGGCTCATCATCAGTCAACCCTACACAGGTTTCGTTCTTTCCAAGATGCAGTTTTACACGAGCCCATCATCAGGTAACCCTACACAGGTTCCCTCTTTCAACTCACAAAATTACAACTCAACAGACAGTCTCCAAATGGCATCTATAAGCCCATTCCCGACAAGATTTTGTCGCATCTCCAGATGGCATCTATAAGCCCATCCTCCTATCCATCACTTCCAAATGGCATCTATAAGCCCATTCCCGCCATCACACTGCTGATATTCTACTATGTGAGTGCAAATTTCTGGGCACTCTAGTGTTCAATCATCTTCCACCTTCGGATCACGAAAGGCACACAAGCCAATCTACATCCTCAGGTCCAAGAAGATTGAACAGGGGCAACTGTTGTACCCCAAAATTTGCCCTCCCATATTCTTCAAGGTTTGTCAAGATCAATATTCAAATGGTTTAAGACTTCTCAAAGATTGCACAGTCCAACTGCCTCCTAATAATTCAAAATTAGGGTTTTGGTTCTTGCAAGGAAGTTGAGGTTTTCAAGGGCTCAATCAAGTCACATATGCCTATACACATTTTCAAGCATCTACATGTCAAGTTGCAAGGTTCACAATGCCAGTTTGCACAGTCAAAAATCCTAGTTGCTCTACAGTCAACTCTAGGGGCAAAATGGTCATTTGGCTGTCAAAAGTCAAATTTTTTGGCCAACATCTTATTTTGAATCCACAATCATCATTTGATCAAGTCTTGATCATGATTCCACAAGAATGGCTCAAAAATCATAAAGATGCAAAAGTTTCCATTTTTGGACAGCTGAAAAGTCAACTGTAACTTGACCAAGGCATAACCTTTTCATGGTTCATCAGAAAAATCCCATCCAATGCTCATTTTGAATGGGATGACATTTCCTACAACTCATCTTCACATTCCAAGTCCAAGAAATGCTCTCACAAAAAGTTATCAATTTCAACATTATAGGTCATTTTCAAAAGTCAACAAAAAGGCATTTTAAGTCAAAGACCATAACTTTAGATTGGTAAATCAAAATGACATGGGACCAAAGGTATTGGTTAGAGGACTTCAAGACCTTTCCAAAATGTCCAAGAACATGTTCATATGATCAAAATTGAGCAAGATATGCATTGGAGAAGTTGGGAAATTTTTATGAAATGGCAAAAGTCAACTATCCTTAAAACTTCAATTTTTGACAAAAGGGCCCACTTTCTTCCACTTGATTCAGCCTTGGCATGCCACCCACGTGTCCCATGATTAATTTCAAGACCAAATATTTATTTTTTCATTTTTATTTAATTTTTATGGATTTAATTCATTTTAAATCCATAATAATTCAAATAAATCTAAAAAATTAATTGAATGGCATATTTTTGGTTTGAATAGCTTTTATGTATGATATGCCAGCTCACAATTTCGTGCTAAGGCTTTTTGTGCACAAAATCTTGATTTTGAACCAAATATGGAAAGCTTTCAATGGTGGTTAAAGAAAAATCTCAAGACATCAATTCCATGGATCATTAGCCTAGCTGCTGACCTAATTCCCTTCACACATACATAAGCAAGCGTTGCAGACCTAGTACACGACCCAAGCATCTTTGAAACGGCCAAACCATATTCAAAAAAATCAAGCAAAAAGTCAAATCTGATTTCTCACTTCAAGGCCCTTTCAAGCCAATTTGAGGATTCAAACATATTGCCAGCATTCCCAGGAACATGCAGAGATCAAAACCAAGCGCTCAGGCCTAAGGAATCTCCCCACACGAACTCACGGTTTGCATAATTTTCTTGGAATCGAAATCCATTGTTCATGCATTATTAACATAATTTGTTGCTTGTTTTGTGATGTATGAGTCCACATGAAACTAATGGTATGGTTCAATTGCCTTGAAACACCCTGGAACCCAAACCACCATGGATGAATGTTAGGGTTTTAAAGCTTTGGAATTGGGGGTTTATCATATAGGAAAAATTAGAGACTCTAAAGCCCATGGTTGAATTCGTCAAGGCCAGGCGAATCCAACACGATGCTCGCGAAATATTTATGAGCAACAAGGAGCTATTCGCTATTTTCCCTTGTCCTATTTTGTGGGTGTTAAAAACCCCCGCTAATTGTTTTGTTTTGCAGGCATTTCAGTGAAGACGATGATGAGGTGTCAGCGCAGGGGTGGCCAATTCAAAGAAACGCGCGCATTTTTATTTTATTTCCAGAATATCACTTTTATTACATATAATATTGACTGATCATTATTATTACAATTGAGTCAATTGGCGTAGTGGCAAGGCAAATGAGCATTGAGCGCTGGGACCTGGGTTCGAATCCCAGGTCCCCCAAATACTTGCTATTATTTTGTTTAAAGTGATTTCATGCAGCATATCCAAAAGCAGTCCATCATGTGACTCCAGCGCCCAGGTGCCAAGTGTCTCAAGGCAGCAATCCAAAGATCAGGAGAGAGAGAACACCATGCTCCCCAGTCAACTATGCCATGGACAATTGCAAATGGTCAAACGTGCTTGGCAACAAATGGGCCTCAGATTTCTAAACAAGCCCCCTTGCTGGCCCATCACCCCCCCTTGAGTTTGCCTCTTATTTTTTTTCTTTTTATATTTTTATTTCACTTATTTAAATTTAATTCTTAATCAACTATTAACTAAATAATTATTTTTCCATAAAAATTCAGAAAAACCAAAAAAAAAAACATTTTTATTATTTATTAACTTATTTTGTAAATAAATGTAAATTAAATTAAATTAGTTTAATTAGTTAACTTTAATACTTTTTACAATAAATAAAAACAAATTTAGACTTAGGCTTTTCTTTTGAAATTTTTAGTTCCTTTTTTTATTTTATTTCATTAAACATAAAAACCACAAAAACATTTTTCTTTTAAATAATTAATTAATTAGATTTAGTTTTAATTTTCATTAATTGCAAAAAGGACAAATTCAATTCTTTCTCAAAAAAGGGTCAAAACCCTAAGGACGCTCCCGATTCAATCTTTCGCGCGTATTTATTTTTTAATTCATTATTTTGTATCTGCTCAGGAAATGTAATAATTAATTAGAACTTTATCGCTTTCTTTTAAATTCTCGCATTTTTATTTTCCAAACGGGTTGTTGTTTTTGGCGATGTATATACCCGCGCCTTGTAATAGCTAGATTTACCTTTCCGTACTTTATTTTCTGCAAATCATTTAAACTGTTGACATGCCTGCAAGAATGTATGAAAATAAAACCAATCCGTAGCTCACAAATAACATGCAAAAACATAAACTGAATGCAACACACATGCACATGCCACTCTTAGGGTACGCCTCACCGGTTGCCTCGAACGTGGTCATCAAGTATAGGGTGTCTTAGAGGTCGCCCTCCTGTCTAAAGATCCAGTCGCCTCGAAACGGTTGCCTCGGATAAAAGGATCTAGGACATTAGGGTTACCACTAAGGTGTCCTACCATTGCTTTGGTGACCACACTGTCCCTATAATCGAATTGACCCGAATAACTCCAACGACGGTGCTACCAACCTCTCAATGGTGGGATAACACTGTCTAAAGGACTCTTACACAGCCTAATTCCTTAGAGTAGGTAGATTTCTCTTGGGTACTTTCTCTTTCAAACAAACAAAAACAACTTTTTGCACCTACACTTTCAAAAGTTTTCAAACAAATTTTTTCATACACTCTTGAGGACAGATACAAGAGTTACTTAGAAATTTTTTTCAAACGAAACTTTTTTTTCAAAACCCACACACACTTGAAAAGCAAACAAATTTTGAAAACATAAGAGCAAGTACCTAAGAGCCCGTGGATAACCACGGATAGAAAGGGTGCTAACACCTTCCCTTTCTATAAATCTACCTCCCGAACCGAGAAACATTCTCGAATAAGGAATTTTGCTGTGCTTTTGTCCTTTCCATGTTGGAGAACATAAAAGACGGTGGCGACTCTTGCTTACCGCGACATTTCGCGAAACCAGCTAAAAAACAGTCAGTTCTATTTCCACCGATCACACACGTCATTCATCATATGCATAAACAGGTCTTCACACCAGGTTTCCTTATCTTTTTGCTGTTTATTTCAGCAAGATGGATTTGGAGCAGACGGTTAAGGATCTGCAAGCACAAAATTCTCAATTCCAGCAACTCCTCATAACCTTAGCAAAGGGTCAAGAGGACCTTAAAGCACTGTTGGAGAAAGATAAAGAGAAAAAGAAGAAAAGGCCCGAATTAGCCACTTTTGGAAGAAGGTTTGAAAGCAATGCTAGAAAAGTTCTCGAGTTCCCCTCAAAGTCTGATGAAGGGGCTGGTAAAGTAAAAGGAGTTGCGGGACCTTCTGTATCTGAAGTTGAAGAGGAGGAAGAGGAAGAAGACGAAGACTACTCCGAACAACAATATCCCCCAGCGGATGATAAATATAAGAATCTTGAGGATAAATTGGCAGCCATGGAGTTGCAAAGGGTACCTGGTTTAGATTTTGAAGAACTAGGGCTGGTCGCTGGGATCGTCATTCCTCCCAAGTTCAAAGTTCTAACATTTTCTAAGTATGACGGTCTGTCCTGCCCAAACATGCATCTGAGATCCTATGTTAGAAAGATCCAACCCCACTCATCTGATAAAGACCTCTGCGTACACTTTTTTCAAGACAGTTTGTCAGGCACACAATTAGACTGGTTCTATCAACTCAAAAGACCAGAGGTTCACAATTGGGAAGACTTAGCTGCTGCTTTTTACCGTCAATACCAATACAATGCTGATTTGGCGCCCACTCATAATCAGCTACAAAGTATGGGGATGACTTCCAATGAAGGATTTAAAGAGTATGCCCAGAAGTGGCGTGATCTGGCTGGAAGGGTGCAGCCACCATTATCGGATAGAGAGCTAGTTGACATGTTTTTAGGGACCCTGTCTGGCCCTTTCTTTAATCATTTAATTGGGAGTTCCTCTGCGGGATTTACTGAACTAATTTTGACCGGCAAAAGGGTCGAGGCCGGTATTAAAAGTGGTAAGATTCAGAAAGATACCTCCGCGTCTGCCGTTGTTAAGAAAACCTTCCCAGCTAAGAAGGAAGCCTATGCTGTTTACTCTCAGAAAAGTCAGGGAAGAACCGAGCGCCGACCAACTGTAGGGGTTGTGATGATTCAAAACTCTTCAAATGATTAACCTCGCGGCAATCAGTCCAGACCTAATCAATAACGGGTAGAAAGGCCACAACAGCAGTTCACCCGAATCAACATGACGCCAGCTCAAGTACTCCCTCATTTTCTAAAACTGAATCTTACCAGTTTGAAGGAAGCGCAAAAGAACCCTAATACTTCCTCTCCATACTACCACTCCAATGCCAAGTGTGCTTACCACTCTGACAGTGTTGGACATGATACCAATAATTGTTGGGCGCTTAAGAACAAAATACAAGACCTGATTGACACCAAGGAAGTAGAATTAGATGCGCCCGAAAATCCAAATGTGATTTCTGCTCCGATGCCCAAGCACGGTCATAATGTTCATGCCGTTATGGAAGACCTTCATGTTACCAATGTTGCTGACCTTTTGACTCCATTACCAGTGATTAAAGTGAATTTGATGAGAGCCAGAATATTCCCGGGCTGTGGAAAAGACTGTTACTTTTGTTCGAACATACGAGCTAACTGCCCAATGTTGAAATCAGGTGTCCAACGCCTGATGGATACCCAAGAGATACTCTTCCAAAAGACCCCTGTTGATACCTTCACTCTTGTTACTCCTGCTACTTTTGCTACTTCAACCAACGATATTGCAATCATAACCATATCCGACAATCTTCCCAAGGCTTGCAAAAAGCCTGTCAAGATTACACCTGATCCTGAATTTGTACCATTAAAAAACACCATGCCGGGGCCTGTCCCGTATCAATCTGACAAGATGATACCATGGAACTACGGAGGAGAAATCTTCTATCATGGCATCAAACAGATTGAAGCAGTCCAAGAGAATTCTGAAGAGGAGACCCCTGATATAGGGAACATCGCAGGAACAAGCAAGATAACCCGCAGCAGACAAATTTTTTCTCCGGAGATTGCTCCCCCTCGAGCAGTCTTCGAACCCTCGAAAGCTTCTGTGCCTGTTAAAACATCTATGCAAGGCCTGGTGATTGAAGAATTGGATACTCCTGAAGTAAGACCATCTGTTGATAATACCGATAAGGGTAAGGGGATACTGGAAGCGCTTGTCAGGACAAAGGCTCATGCTGTGGTTATCCCCGAAACCACCCAGAAAGAAATGGATGAAATCTTGAAAATAATCAGAAAGAGTGACTACGACGTCGTGGAATAGCTAGGGCAGACCCTTCTAAAATTTCAATGTTGGCTCTTCTACTCTGCTCTGAGGCCCATGCTAAGGCTTTAATCAAATTTTTGAAGACGACACATGTGCCCTAAGAAACTTCGGCTGACCAGTTTCAGGATTGCGTGTCCAATTGTGATCGGTGGGAATGAGAACTGACTATTTTGGAATGCTGGTTCGCGTTTGGGTTTGTTTTGGAAAAATGTCGCGGTAAGCAAGAGTCGCCACCGTCTTTTATTTTATCCAACAAGGAAAGGACAAAAGCACAGAAAAATTCCTTTTTGAGATACTTCTCGGGTTCGGGAGGTAGATTATAGAAAGGGAAGGTGTTAGCACCCTTTCTATCCGTGGTTATCCACAGGCTCTTAGGTACTTGCTCATTGTGTTTTTAAAAGTTTGCTTTTCTTTGTGTTTGTGGGTTTGAAAAGAGTTTTTGTTTTGAAGAAAGTGTTGGTGCGAGAAGTTTTGTTTTGTTTTAAAAGGAGCAAGTACTTAAGAACCATCTACCTACTCGAAAAAGGAATTAAACTGTGCTAATGTCCTTTAGAAAATGCTATCCCACTATTGAGGAATAGGTAGCATCGTCGTTGGAGTTTTTGGGTCAATTCGATTAAGGGACGTGTGGTCACTAAAGCAATGTTAGGACGCCTTAGCGGTAACCCTAATATCCTAGATCATTTTTCCGAGGCAACCATTTCGAGGCAACTATGATCTTTGGACAAGAGGGCGACCTCTAAAACTTCCTATACTTAATGACCACGTTCGAGGCAACCAAGTGAGGTGTACCCTAAGAGTGGCATGTGCAAGTGTCTTATTTCGATTAATTTTATTTGTACATGTTATGGGTGAGCTATGTTGATTTTAGGTTAAAGATTGATCTTGTCATGCATTTCCTATTTATCAAACATCTAACATTGTATATTGTGCGGAAATTAAATTGCGGGAAATTAAATCTAAACTATTACAAGGCGTCAGGTATTTACATCGCCAAAGACAAACCCTTTAATTTAAATTGCAAAAGTAAAAGAAAGCGATAAATAATGTCCTAATTAAAAGCTATTACAAACTGGAAGCAGTTACAATATTGGAAATAAATAGATCGCGTGCGAAAAATTAAGACAACGCATTTTTAGGGTTTTGACCCTTTTTTATTAAAGAAAGCATATTTGTTGTTATTTTGAATTAAATGGAAATTAAATCTAAGTTAATTAACTAATTAAATAAAAAATATATTTTTGGGTTTTAGAATATTTAAGAAAATAAAAATAACATTGATTAAAATTATTAAAAACCTAATATTCTAAATTACTTTTAATTTATTGCAAAAATGTTAAAATTATACCTAATTAAAAAACTAAGTCAATTAAATTATTTATTTACAAAAATAATGAAATTAAAAAAAATAATATTTTTTATGTTTTTTCTGATTTTATTAAGAAAAATAATTGGTTAGTGTAAATAATAATAATAATTAATAAAACAATTAAATGAAAAAAGAAATATGAAAAGAAATAGAAATAAACCAAATTGGGGGTATGGGCCCAAACTAGAGGTAGAATCAGCATTTCAGAGGCCCAATACATCCAAGCCTGCCTTGACTTTTCCCATCCAGTGTGTGCTTGTTGACTTGGAGTATGATGAGCTTGCAATCTGGACCCTTGGATTTGGCCTGGAGGCCATCTGGTGCCTGGATCCATGAGGCATATGATGTTCTACACTTTGGGCATTGCATGAGAATATCTGAAGAAAAATTAAACAAATGTTTTGGGGGACCTGGGATTCGAACCCAGGTCCCAAGGGACAATCCACTAGCGCCTCCACCAACTGAGCTGTGTGTTCTTTTGGTTAATAGAATAAGCAAGGAGTATTATATGTATAACAACAATTATGCCTGAATAAAAAATAAAACAAGCGCGAATTTTCAAAATTGGCCAATCAGGAGAGGACACCCAATCATCTTCTCCAATGGGCCTGATATATTTTCCTGCGGATTTGAATCCGCAACAAAATTCGTGGCATCATCCTATAATGGATTCTAGGTCACAAAAATGCAAACTAAAACCATCATCTTGCTCGCCTCGTTCTCCTGAATCCATCCATGGCCATGGCTTGTTTCAATTTTCCCTGAAATCAAAACACCTAAAAACAAGAAACCCAAACCCTAGTTTCGGGTAGGGCCTTACAGGCTACGAAAATCAAATTGAATAATGCAGAAATGTTGGAATTTAAACGTTAAGCATGATGGTACAAGAAAATTGGCAAAAAGATGCAAGAAAAACGATTCAAGATTCCATGTACAGGGCCATGTTCTTGGACACTTACATCGAGTTTGGGGCATCTTCAAGGCTTGATTTTGATCCCTTTGGCTTCAGTGAATGTCAGGCAATAAGGCTATGTGGAGATTTTGGACTGAATCGTGCTCTAATATTGATTTCAGATTCAAAGTTTTCAAGATTTTTCTCAAGTTTTGTCTGGCCGTTTCTGCACTTCTTAGCTCGTGTTCTTGTTATGCCTGGCTTGTGTGTGTATAAGGGAATGAATTAGGTCAAGAGTTGGGCTTTCAATCCATGTGCATTCAAGGTTTTGAGATTTGATATGATCACCATTAACAAGTTTCCAAAATTGTACCAAATTTGATTTTTTTATGCACAACAATGCTTGATACGAATTTGATTTGGTTCATGATGATAATTGAAGTCTATACCAATCACAAAGATATCATTCTATCAATTTTTGGATTTTATTTGAATTAATATTGATTTAAAATGAATTAATTCAATAAAAATTAAATAAAATAGAAAAATTAATGAATGGACATGAAATTGAAGATAGGACACGTGTGTGGTGTAACAAGATTATATCAAGTGGAAAAAAGTGGGCCCTTTTGTCAAAAATTGGAGTTTTGAGGATAGTTAACTTTTGGCAATTTTGGAAAAATGCCCAACTTCAACAATGCATAACTTCTTCAATTCTGAACTTTTGGAGGTGTTCTTGGACTTTTTAGAAACCTTGAGATGTCCTATAACCAACCTTTTTGGTCTCATCTCATTTTGATATTCCATGCTCAAGTTATAAGCTTTGGAAAAAAGGTGTTTTTGTTGACTTTCAAAAATGACCTATAATGTCCAAATTTGTAACTTTTTGTGAGAGAATTTCTTGATCTTGGGGGTGTGAAGATGGATTATAGGAAATTACATCCTATTCAAAATGAGCTTTGTATGGGCCATTTCGCATAAAGTATGAGAAAGTTATGCTTGGTCAAAGTTGAGTTGTCTTTTCATGTAAAACCCTAATTTAGCAACTTTTGAATCTTGATGAATCTTGAGCAATCCTTGATGAATCATGATAAAACCTTGATCAAATTATGAATTATCCTTCAAAATGAGAATGTTGACAAAAAATCTTGAGTTTTGACTATTTGTAGGTCACAGTTGACTTTTGCCCTAGCATAATCGATTTTTGGACCTCTTGAGCAATTGACTGACCAAACTTCCTCTGCAAGGCTTGAAATTTGACATGGATGAACCTGAGAACATATTAGGACATTGGGGAGAATTTGAGACCATTTTGATGTGAGGACCTTGATGCAACACAAAACCCTAATTTTGAATTGACTGCCTTAGGAGGTGATTTGACTGTCCAACTCTTGAGCTATCTTGAACAACTTGGAGATGATTCTTGCCATGTCTTGAGAAATTTGGGAGGGCAAATTTTGGTGTACAACAGTTGCCCATGTTCAATCTTCTTAAACCTGAGGATATAGATTGGCGTTCGGGCCTTTCATGATCCGAAGGTGGAAGATGATTGAACATTAGAGTGCCCAGAAATTTGCACTCGCATGAAGTAGTATTTGTCTTATGATGTCGGGAATGGGCTTACAGATGCCATCTGGATATTGATGATGGGAGATGGGCTTAAAGATGCCATCCGAAGGAGTGTCGATCGCGTAAGAGATTCCTTAGCAAGAGCTTGTATACCTGTTGTTGAGGGAGATTCCGTTGGGGAATGTTGTTCTTTGTCTTAGGAGAAATAGAACTTTAGGAGCTTCGATCGTCCGTTATTCTACTGGGGGAATCATCTCTGTTGAATTTTAGGAGCTTCGATCGTCCGTTATTCTACTAAGGAATCATCTCTGTTGAAGAGGTGAGAGTTAACTACTATCTGGTCGCAACCCAGGCTTCATAGTGATAAGGCTGACTGCTATCTGGTCGTAATCCAGGCTTTACAGTGACTTACTGGGGAGATGAGATTAAACTTTCTATCCGGTTGTAATCCAGGCTTTGCAATACCTCACTTCTTATCTAGTCGAAATCCAGGCTTCAGAACAAATCAAGTGGTTATCCGGTCGCATTCGGGCTTCAACTTGAATTTAGGGCACACTAATATCCGGCCGACTCCGGGCTTCTTAGTAACTGTGCTATTTGGTCGGAATCCAAGCTTCACAGTGCCTTATACCGCTATCCAGTCGTAATCCAGGCTTCACGATGTGTTATACCATTATCTGGTCGAATCCAGGCTTCATGGTGTCACGTACTGCTATCTGATCGAATCCAATCTTCACAATACCTCACTTCTTATCTGGTCGAAATCCAAGCTTCAAAACAAATCAAGTAGTTATCCGATCGCATCCGGGTTTCCCTTTGACTGTTAGGTTTACTAGTATCCGGTCGAATCCGGGTTTCATAGTAACTGGCTGGGTAAACTGCTATTTGGTCATAATCCAAGCTTCACAGTGTCCCTTAACACTATCTGGTTGTAATCCAGGCTTCACGATGTATCATACCACTATCTAGTCGAAATCCAGGCTTCATAGTACTCTTGGTTGCTATCTGGTCGTAATCTAGTCTTCACAACATCTTCTACCATTATCTGATCGTAATCCAGGCTTCATGGTCTTGTATTGCTTTCTGGTCGTAATCCAGGCTTCACAATAACTTGCTGAGCTGTTATCCGGTCGTGATCCGGGCTTCACGGCTTGTGTTTATGATATACCACTATCTGGTCGAATCCAGGCTTCATGGTGCTTACTGAGCTGCTATCCGGTCGTAATCTGGGCTTCACGGCTCACTGGGGAATAAACTATTATCCGGTCGTTCTCCGGGCTTCATAGCTTACTTTTGAGAGATATCACTATCTGGTCGTAATCCAGGCTTCACGGTAGTTTGATATTGTTATCCGGTTGTAATCCGGGCTTCACAATATTCTGCAGAAATCAAGATACTATCCTGGTCGTACTCGGGCTTCATAACTTGAATTTTGATTGTATCTTTCCTGAAAGGTAACGGTCAGTCTTATGCAATGCATGATATGGATCAACAATGATGTTCTCAATATAAATGAGATTGTATGGTATGATGCATGTATCATGATGTATGGACATGTAATGTTTTAGCTGGGGAAAATAAATCCCAGAGCTGCTGGAGAATAAAGTTGAATGCTTTGCTTCCGCTGGGGATGATGAACGAAGATGATAAACTTGCAGGAGAGGATAACTCTGTTGGGGAATAAACTGATGAGGAGATTATTCCGAGGGGAATTACTCTGTGGGGAAGAGATGTTCTGCTGAAGATTTTAACGATAAACTCCGCTGGGGATTCCGTTGATAAGCTCTGTTGGGGATTTTAATGATGACCTCCCATGGGGATGGATTACCGTTGCTGGTGAAACTGGATCTGTTGAGGATTGAACTCCTGCTTGGGGAAAGGAAAGAACTTCGCTGGGGATGATCTTATGCTTGCTGGGGAACATCTTTATACTCCGTTGAGGAATATTAAGACCTTCTAGGAATACCAAACCTTTTTAGCGCTTGATGGTGGATTAACTCCGCTTGAGAAGAGTAATGCTGATTCGTTCATGGTTGCCAGTTTCAGCTGAGAGAGCTATTATCACTGTCTTACCCTGCGGAGAGTGGAGGTATCTTAGTCATATCCTTCAGCTGAATATATCTTGGTACCTGGTGGACAGAGCAACTATACAGTTCAGACAATTCTTATTGCCCATGTTTCTGATATTACCAGTAATTCGCCTTTTGTTTCGTATGTACATATTTATGATCAGCAATTAATGTCAAATGCATATATCAAGAATGAACTTTGGACGTTCTTTGCAAAACAAAACAGATAAAGGAAAAAGAAATTTGTCTAAAAATGAATTTGTATTGATTTTGAAGTTTGGCCTGAAAATAGGCGTTTTTGTACAAGAGGCTGACATCCTAGTAAGAGAACGCCGCCGAACAAATAGAATTTAACAATTTGTGAAGAGGAAACAAAACAGCTATGTGAATGATCCCACTAGGTTCCAACTCTGCTATTGCCTTTATGTCCTTAAGCATCTCATCACTTTGCTGCTTGGTTGAAGGTGAATCAGATTGATTAGTGTCGTCCGAGCTTGATAGTCGATACCGAAGTTTGGATGCAAGGTGATCCAATGAGACATAGTGTTACACTTTAATCCCTAACTTTTTACTGGACCGCCCTTTCGGGTTTTCAGTCCACCGGGATACCCATTTTTTCCCAAGCCGCCTTTTCAGGTTTTCGACTTGCCGGGTGTATAGATTTTATACTTTCATCCCTTATTTTTGGCCGAACCCTTTTGGTTCGCCGGGAAGCCCTTATTTTTGCCTAGGCCAGTCAACCTAGCGGGTCTTTGATTTATGCGTAGTATCTTTTCACTATGTCTGCATTGACGGGGTGAGGAAGGTCGTCACCATCCATGGTGGTTAGAATCATAGCTCCTCCTGAGAAAATGTTCTTAACCACAAATGGCCCTTCGTAAGTAGGGGTCCATTTTCCCCTGGGATCTCCTTGAGGTAAGATAATGCGCTTGATTACCAGATCCCCAACTTGATACTCTTGTTGTCTAACTTTCTTGTTAAATGCCTTGATCATCCGTTTTTGGTATGTCTGACCATGACAAATAACAGTAAGTCTTTTTTCGTCGATTAGGTTCAGTTGATCAAGCCGGGTCTGAATCCAGTCATCCTCACTCAAACCTGCATCTTTCATGATCCGGAGAGAGGGTATCTGAACTTCAATGGGCAAGACTGCCTCCATGCCATAAACCAGGGAATAGGGTGTTTCCCCTGTTGACGTCCGTGCTGAGGTACAGTATCCGTGAAGAGCAAACGGTAACATCTCGTGCCAGTCTTTGTAAGTCACTATCATCTTCTGCACGATCTTCTTAATGTTCTTATTAGCCGCTTCAACAGCCCCATTCATCTTCGGCCGGTAGGGAGAAGAGTTATGATGCTGTATCTTGAATTGCTCGCAGAGCTCGGTGATCATCTTGTTGTTGAGATTGGTACCATTGTCCGTAATGATCCTCTCAGGTACACCGTATCGACAAATCAGATTGTGCCGAATGAACTGTGCCACGACGTTCTTGGTTACGGTAGCAAAGGAAGCTGCTTCAACCCACTTCGTAAAGTAATCAATTGCTACCAGGATGAAACGATGCACGTTGGATGCCGTAGGTCTGATCTCTCCGATCATATCAATGCCCCACATTGCAAAAGTCCAAGGCGCTGTCAAAATATTCAGAGGAACTGGAGGTATGTTCACCTTATCAGCATAGACCTGGCACTTGTGACATGTTCGAGAATGCTGATAACAGTCGGCTTCCACTGTGGACCAGTAGTATCCTGCCCGGAGGATTTTCTTTGCCATGGTATGTCCACTGGAATGAGTTCCAAAAGTACCTTCATGCAGCTCTGCCATGATCCTTTCTGCTTCATTCTTATCCACACAACGCAGTAAGGTTGAATCATGGTTACGCTTGTAAAGAATTCCATTGCTGATGAAGAACTTCGCCACGAACCTCCTTAGAAACTTCTTATCTTTAACAGATGTACCCTCGGGGTATTCCTGAGCCTCAAGATACCTCTTTACTTCGTGAAACCAGGGCTTTTCTGTTACCTCTTCAGTCTCAAGATCACAACAATGCGCAGGTTCATCCAATTTCTCAATGATAATTCGGGGAGCCTCATTGTCCCAATTGACTTTGAACATAGAAGACATCGTAGCTAGCGCGTCCGCCAACTGATTCTCCTCTCTAGGGAAGTGTTCAAAGGTTATCTCCTCTAAATGGGGAAGTAATGTCAACACATACTCCTTGTAAGGAATAAGATTTGGGTGTTTCGTATCCCACTCGCCTTTGATCTGACTGATCACGAGAGCGGAATCTCCGAAGACACTTAGAAACTTAATCCTTAGGTCAATTGCAGCTCGAAGACCCATGATGCACGCTTCATACTCCGCCATGTTATTGGTGCAGTTGAAACATAGTCGGGCGGTAAACGGAGTATGAGAGCCTTTAGGAGATATGATCACGGCGCCAATGCCATTACCCAAAGCATTCCAAGCTCCATCAAAATACATAGACCATCGGGATCCTTCCTCAATTCCTTCATCTGGTCCAGGTGTCTCACAATCAGTTATCAACATGATATTCTCGTCCGGGAATTCAAAGTTCATAGACTGGTAATCATCCATTGCCTGATGTGCCAAATGGTCTGCCAATACACTTCCCTTGATAGCTTTTTGGGTCGTATATTGGATGTCATACTCAGTCAAAATCATCTACCATCTTGCTATTCTTTCGGACAAGGCAGGCTTCTCAAAGATATACTTGATTGGATCCATATTTGATATCAACAAAGTGGTGTGAGTCAACATATATTGTCTCAGCCGGCGAGCAGCCCATGCCAAAGCGCAGCAAGTTTTCTCGAGCAGTGAGTATCGGGTCTCACAGTCGGTAAACTTTTTGCTAAGGTAGTAAATTGCATGCTCTTTTCGGCCAGACTCGTCATGCTGCCCCAACACACACCCCATTGAGTTATCTAGTACTGTCAAGTATAAGATCAAAGGTCTCCCTTCAACTGGTGGCATCAGGATGGATGGCTCCTGGAGATACTCTCTGATTCTTTCAAAAGTGGCCTGGAATTCATTGTTCCAACGTACTACTTGATCTTTTTTCAGCAGCTTGAAGATTGGCTCACAAGTAGTAGTTAGGTGCGAGATGAATTGGGCAATGTAGTTCAGTCGTCCCAGAAAGCCTCTGACCTCTTTCTCTGTTCTGGGTGCTGGCATATCTTGTATAGCTTTCACTTTGGCCGGATCCACTTGAATACCTTTGTCGCTTACGACGAAACCCAGTAGCTTACCAGATCTCACCTCGAAGGTGCACTTATTTGGGTTCAACCTCAACTTGTACAACTTCAACCTGTCAAACAGCTTCTGTAGATGGTCAAGGTGTTCTTCCTTAGTCTGGGACCTTGCAATCATATCGTCGACGTATACTTCAATCTCATGATGGATCATGTCATGAAACAAATCAACCATGGCACGTTGATACGTTGCCCCAACATTTTTCAACCCAAAAGGCATGACCTTGTAGAAAAAGGTACCCCACTGAGTAACAAATATGGTCTTTTCCGTGTCTTCGAGAGCCATTTTTATCTGATTATAACCGGAGAAACCATCCATAAAGGAGAAGACCTTGTGCTGAGCAGTATTGTCAACCAGAAGGTCGATATGAGGTAGATGGAAATCATCCTTGGGGCTCGCCCTGTTCATATCCCTGTAGTTAACACACATTTGAACCTTCTCATCCTTCTTCGGCACTGGAACCACATTGGCCACCCACTGAGGGTAAGAAGTAACTGTTAGAAAGTCGGCGTCAAACTGTTTCATAACCTCAGCCTTGATTTTCTCAGACATTTCTGGGCGCGTTCGGCGAACCTTCTGTTTTACTGGAGGACAGTCTTCCTTGGTAGGCAGGCGATGAACCACAATGTCAGTATCCAAACCATGCATATCTTTGTAAGACCAGACAAAGATCTCAAATTAGTTACACAACATCTGACTCAACCGTTGTTTCACACTAAGCTCCAGGTTTGTACCGATCTTGACCTCCTTCTTGTCTGTCTTAGTACCCAGATTCACTGTTTCCACTGGCTCTTCATGTGGCTGAATGGCCCTCTCTTCCTGGAGTAGTAGTCTTGCAAGTTCACCAGGCACTTCGCAATCATCTTCACCTTCGTCTTCGGCTAAGTTGATCGGATTTTCGAAGTCATAACTGGCAGTAGCAGAGTCGTTACCAGTGAGATCCAGAGTGGATGTGGACCTGTATATGTGAGTGTGTGTAAAATAGCTGTTTTGCAATATATAATAAGGAAAAACAACGAGCGAAAAATTTGAAATGCAAAAAAAAAAGTCCAATGCTTTTATTAATGATATATGGAAATGACACACAAAATCCCTCACAAATGAAGCCATAGTGCCCCGGGTAAGACACTGGGCCATAAAGTTTAAAACATTGTCTATTACAAATTCAAAACAAAAAGTTTCATTACTGGGTAACAAAAGTAATAGGGATGAAGTCCTTTGCTGTCTAGTTGCTTGGTCCACCGTCGGTCGTAGGATAGATCCAGCTATCGAATTCAGACTCTTCCACATCATCTTCAATGGCATTTACTCCCGAGTTGCTGATGAATACGGGAGGTCTTCCGATCCTTGCACTTCGAACAACCCTTTGAGCTTCTGCACTGAAACCCAATCCAAACTTGTTAGTCTTCTGTGTAAAATCAGGGAGTCGGCCCCAATTTGCACACTCACCCTTCTCAATATCAGCCTGGGTATCTTTTAAGGAAGCCATCTTCATAGGAGAATCTTCAACCACAGTCTCAACTGATGCCAGTGTCTGGGGAACCTCTTCAAAGTGATGAAATGGGGTTTCAATGAACTCCCCATCCATTTGTACATATCGGAACGAGTTGAGGTGGCTGACCATGTACTCTTCCTCCCCTTGTACTGTCACAATCTTCCCTTTGACCGGGTACTTCAGCTTCTGGTGAAGCGTTGAGGTTACGGCCCCGGCTTTATGGATCCATGGACGACCCAACAAACAAGAGTAGGATGGCCGAATGTCCATCACATAGAACGTAGAATTGAAGACCTGAGAACCAACTTTAATTGGAATATCAACTTCACCGTGCACCATCCTTTTAGACCCATCAAAGGCCCTGACAACGATGTTACTTGGTTTTAGCTCCAACCATTCACAATCCAACCGGTCTAGAGATTTTTTAAGCAATACGTTCAATGAGGAACCAGTATCAACCAATACATGTGCAAGAGTAGTGCCCCTGCATTCAATGGAGACGTGCAGGGCATCGTTATGATTCTTCCCCTTAGCCGTCAAGTCAGCGTCTGAGAAACCCAATCCATTGTCAGCAGTTAAATTAGCCACGCAATCTGTAAACTGATCAGCTGACGTCTCTTGTGGCACGTGGGCAGTCTTCAGAAAGGTAATCAGAGCCTTGACATGGGCCTCTGAGCACAGTAATAGTGACAACATAGAAATATTGGATGGGGTTTACCCCAGTTGCTCAACTACGTTGTAATCACTCTTTTTAATAATCTTCAGAATCTCTTCCATTTCCTGTTTGGAAGCTTCAACAATAATTGTCTTCGGTGCCTCCGTTTGGGTAGGCACATTAGTGGTGATCCCTTTGCCCCGAGCGTCAAATGACTCGGAGACATGGGTAAGAATAGGGACTTGATCAGGAATGACAGTAGGTACACTTGCAGGTGTAATAACAACAGGTCTTCGGGCTGTTGGTGGAGCAATATCAGGTGAGAAAAGTCTGTCGCTGCGGGTGACTTTAGCAGGTCCGGTAATGTTGCTGACGCTAGTATCAACATCCAACTCTTGCTTAACTCCATGAAAATAAACATCAGCCCCATAGTGCCAAGGGACAACTTTATCAGAGGTGTAGGGGATGGGCCCCGGAACAGTGGTGATCACAGGTGCGATTTTCGGAACAGATGTAATTCTAACAGGCTTCCTCGAGGGAGCCTTGGAAGAATTGTCGAAAATGGTAATAATGGCAACTTCTTCAGTAGGAATGGAAGGAACAAAAGCCTTCTCAAACAGGATCTCCTTACTATCCATCAGGTTTTGGATACCTGACTTAAGGAATGGGCAACTGGTAGGTAAAACAGAACACATATGGAAACCTTCGTCACAACCCAGAAATAAACCGGCTAGCAACAGGTTCTTCTTGACAGTCATCAGAGGGGTAACAATGTCATCCACAAAAACTACAAACAAGTCTTCCTCTACAACATTCACCCCATGTTTGGGCATGGGATTAGTCACGACATTAGGCCTTTCGGGCGCCTCGAACTCAATCTCCTTTGCATCAATTAAGTCTTGTATCTTACTTTTCAGACTCCAACAATCATCTGTATTATGTCCCGGGCTATCAGAGTGAAAAGCACAGCGGGCGTTAGGTTTATACCTTGGTGACGTTGTATTTGAATTCTTTGGGGGTTTCCTTAGAGTCACCAGATTACTCTTCAGCAACTATGGAAGAATCTGAGATAAGGTCATGTTGAGGCGAGTGAATTGCCTCTTAGGTCTCTCGTCCTTTTGTTGATTGTTGTACTGAGGAGCACCAGCGGGTTTTGAAATAACAACCGCATTGACAGCTTGGCGGTGTTCAGGTCTATTCTGTCTTCTTGCACTATAGACAACACTGGACTCTTTCTTAAACGGCTTCTTCTCGGTGCTTGATGAAGCACCCTTCTGTATCTTCCCAGCCTTAATACCAGCTTCAATCCTCTCACCAGTCACAATAAGATCTGTAAACCCAGATGAAGAGCTTCCAATCAAGTGGTTGAAAAATGGACCAGACAGGGTCCCCAGAAACATGTCAACAAGCTCACGATCAGCCAAAGGTGGTTGCACCCTTCCGGCAAGGTCTCTCCACTTCTGAGCATAATCTTTAAATCCTTCACCCATTCCCATTGACATACCCTGGAGTTGGGTACGCGTAGGAGCGAGGTCGGAGTTGTACTGATACTACCTGTAGAATGCAGTAGCCAAATCCTCCCAGCTACGGATACTGGCTCCGTCTAATTGATAGAACCACACAAGCTGAGTCCCTGAAAGACTATCTTGAAAGAAATGGATCCATAAGTTCTTATCAGCAGTGTAAGGCTGGATCTTCCTCATATATGACCGGAGGTGCAGCTTCAGACAGGAAACTCTGTCATACTTGGCAAAGGCTGGTGCCTTGAATTTATGGGGAATCACCACCCCAGATGATAGACCTAGATCTCCGAAGTCCAGACCGGGCACCTTCTGAATTTCCATAGCGCTCAAACGGTCTTCCAGTTGTTTATACTTATCCTCAGCAGGAGGATACTATTCTTCATCGTAGTCCGTCTCGTTGTCGGAGACCACAGGGCTAGGAGCCCTCCTTTCTTGTGGACTATCTTTCCCTCCAAATGAGGTGGTTAGATCAACTTCATTCTGTAGCCTGTTCCCAAACCTGTGTCCTGTGTTAAACAGGATGGTCCTCTTCTTATTCTTCTTCTTCTCTTTCAGAATCAAGGTCTTCAGGTCCTGCTGACCCTTGGCTAGATTCACGAACAACTCTTGAAATTGGGCATTCTGGGCCTGGAGGGCCTTGATAGCTTGCTCAGTTGAAGGTTCAGTAGACATGATGATTGCTGAAATAAACAGCGAAGAAGATAAGAGACCTGTAAAGGGTACCTGTTTATGAAGTGCATGAGATGAAATGCGTATGATTTATGATTTCAAAGACAATCGGGATTCAAATTTGTAAACAAGAAAGGAAACACACTTTATTAGATTTAAACTTCAAAATTTAAATTGTTCAACAAATTTCCTTTAAGGTGTTACAAAAATGGAAATACTGAAAAGTAAACAAAAAACTGGAAAGGAAATCATCAAAGGTCCATCAATGCTCCCATGGTCTCTTCTTATCAGTGCGGACATAGTCGTTGAGAATCCGCTCATTCTCTAACTGCCTGGTCAACCTCTAGATCTTTTGCTCTTGCTCGTTGAATTTCTCCCGATAAGAATCCCGTTCTTCCCGAAATTTCATCCAAGATCTCTTCAGTGCCCCAATGTCAGTGGGCATATAAGGGTGGAGAATGGTTGGAAGAACCCCTTCTTCATTAGCAACTTCAAGAGTGACAGGTCAGACAACTTCATATGGCATACCTAGCTTCTAGGCACGGATGCAGACCCATCTGAGATATGGCTCCATTGGCAGAGAAGTCTTCGGGCCCAGCTCACGTGGATCAGATTGGTGAACTCTGTCCCAAGCCCTTATGAATCTACGACGTTGCTCGTCGCTATCCCCTTGAAAATAAAAAATGATATGAGGCATTAGCATCTCGTGAGGTCCTTCTCTTCTGGCTCTTCCAAATTGACGGAGAGCTAAGCATGGGTTGTAAGAAATTCCTCCATGGGTTCCTAGCAGGGGAACATTGGGATACTCTCCACAACGATCAATGATAGTCACCTCATCCATACCTTTGAGAGTCCAGATAATGTCATTATGAGAAAGAGACATCACCCTATAAGCCCAGCCCATTCCTTCTTTGTTCTTTAACACTGACTTGGGGAGGTGTGAAATAAACCACCTCGACAATAAAGGAGCACAACACATCAAGGTTCCCCGCTTTCGGGCAGTGCGAGCATAGAGCTGATGAAGAATGTCACCCAAGAGAGTGGGTACAGGGTTCTGAGAGATGAAGATCTTTATAGCATTCACATCAACAAAAGTGTCCGGATTCGGAAACAATACCAAGCCATAAATCAGAAGAGCCAGAATATCCTCGAACGCCTTAAAATATAGGCTATCCCAGAAGTAGTTAGCCTTGCCAACCAAGAACTTAGTCAGAAAACCCTTAGCTCCACTTTTAGTCTCCAAATTAGCCATTACCTCTTCTTTGGTCAAATGGAGGGCTACAACAATTTCTTCAGGCCTAAGAGTCTTCTCCCAACCAGTAAACGGAGTCTGCTCCAGAACAGAGATACCGAGCAGCTCAGAGAACTCTTCTAGGGTAGGAACCAGCTGGAAGTCCTAGAAAGTAAAACAATGGTACATCAGATCATAAAACTGGACCAGGACACTCATCATCTGCTCGTCCAATTTGGTGGTGACCAAACTGAGAAGAGAACCACGCCTCCTGATGAAGGAAGTAGTGTCAGGCATCTTGGCAACCAACTCTTTAAGCAAGGTAGGGACTTAGACAAAATTGATCCGGATGGTATTCTTACGCATGGGCATCATGATGACCTACAAAATAGAGCAAAGATGAAACCCTCATGTCTTTGAAATAGATTAGTCCTTATGCAAGATGTATGCAATGCTATGATGTCATGATGTCATGATAAAGGCACACCACAAGTATCCACAAAAAGCAAACATGGTAAAGGCACACAAGTCACACTGAGAGCCCTTAGATTTCAGGCTGGCATGGAGCTTAGGTACTACCCTCTTTCAGTTCAGTTGGTTTAAACCTGCCCTAGAAATAGTAACCAGGTTCTAGAGGATCTCAGTATCACTGACTACCCTCAATCGGTCATAATTCCAGTTTAGCAACCTTTTCTTGCAGCCAAAATCATCGCGAGAGTTTAGTCTCAATGAGTGTAGCATACTGCTACAGTTCTATGGCCAAGTTGGTCAATTTAAGGTTCTAAGGTCAGTTGGTGCTTAATGACCCCTTAGAAGACCCATATTCTCCTTGTTCCAATATAAGGGATATCGGTACAGACTAAAGTTCCACACCAATGTACCTACTGCTTCATCCGTATCATTCTACGCTGTACAAATCCCTCACAGTTTATTGCTACTTACCTAAAGGGTACCCCTAGATCTAGGTTAGGATCTATAGAACTCCGATACAAGCCTACAAATATAAAGCATACAAAACATACAATTGAAAACATAATGATCTAATCCTAAGGTACACCTTACTTTATAAAATCCCCAGCAGAGTCGCAAGTTCTGTGATCGGTGGTGTGATCGGTGGATCTGGAACTGACTGTTTAACGCTGGTTCGCGAAATGTCGCGGAAGCAAGAGTCGCCACCGTCTTTTATTTTCTCCAAATGGAAAGGACAAAAGCACAGAAAAATTCCTTAAAGAGATTGCTCTCGGTTCGGGAGGTAGGTTATAGAAAGGGAAGGTGCTAGCACCCTTTCTATCCATGGTTATCCATGGGCTCTTAGATACTTGCTCATTGTGTTTTCAAAAATGGTTTGTTTGCTTTTCAACTGTGGGTTTTAAAAAAAGTTTCTTTGAAAATTTCAGTTCGACTCTTGTATCGGTCCTCAAGAGTGTTTGAAAAGTTGCTTTCGAAAGCTTTTTGAAAAGTGTCGGTGTGAAAAGTATTTTGATTTGTTTTGAAGTTAGAGCAAGTATCAAGAGTCGTCTACCTACCCTAAGGAATTCGTCTGTGTAAATGTCCTTTAAAGTAGTGCCATCCCACCATTGAGAGGTAGGTAGCACCACCATTGGAGGTGTTCGGGTCAATTCGAGGTTCGGGACATGGTGATCACCAGAGCAATAGGAAGATACCTTAGAAACTACCCTCATGCCAGGTTCCCGGATCATGAGGACTTACTAAAACATCCTCTACTCGACGATCACCTTTCAAGGGGCAAGGCAACAGTGAGGCGTACCCTAGGGGTGGTGTGTGATTTGTGTGTCGTTTTCATATATTTTGTCTTGTTCATGTCATGGGTGATCTACGCTTTTGTTTTTATTTTAACATTCATTCTTGCATGCAATTTATTAGCAGTTAAAAAGTTGCGAGAAATATAAAATTCCTAAACTATTACAAAGGCGCGGATCCACATCGCCAAATTAAATCCAGGACCCGATTTGACATAAAATAAAATAAAGTGCGAGAAGATAAAATGTCCAATTTACATGGCTTTGGGAGAATTATATAAAAGGAGGAAATAATAATAAACGCGCGAATTGGAATTACGATCGAATGCGAGGGCGTTGGACCCTTTTTAATGAAATTAAATTACGATTAACCAATTAATTAAATTTAAATAAAAGGAAAGATTTTTGGAGTTTTTTGTATTTATGAATTTTAATGAGAGTTAAATGAAATTAAAATATTAATTAACCCTAATTCTAGTTATTTTTAATTTATTAAGAAAAGCATTGAAATTTAATCTAAAATTAACCTAAATATTTAATGTACATGTTTATTTACAAAATATTTAGTAATTAATAATGATAATAATGATGAGAAAATTATTTATTTAAAAAAATGATGAAAAGTTAAAAAAACCTAATTTCTACATATTTTAATTTATTAAGAAAAATATTAAAGTTTTGAAACCTAAATTAACTAAGTTAATTATTAAAGTTTATTTACAAAAAATAATGGTGAAATTAATATTAATAACAATAAACATTTTTAGTTTCTGATTTTTTATTATGAAAATTATTTTAGGAAATTAAAGAAAACAATTAAAAACAATTAAAAAAATGAAAAGGAAAATCAAATAAAAAAATAAAAATGATGCAAACCATGGGGGGTGTCTGGCCCCTTTTTGGAGGTGAATTGGAGTGGTTTGGCCATGTATTGGTGTCATGCATAAGTTGTTCTACTTTGGCCATTTGGCTTTTGGGTTTTGGCCATTTGTGTTTTAGCCTCAACGTTCCTTAACCTTCTCAAGATGTCTGCCTCACCATGTATTGTGTCATGCATAAGTTTTTCTACTTTGGCCATTTGGCTTTTGGCTTTTGGCTTTTGGCCTTTTGGCTTTTGGCCTCAACGTTCCTTAATGAACCTGCATGGGATCCTGTCTAAATCTGCAGTGTTGAATCTCACGAACACATTAAATAAAATCATAAAATGCAAATAAAGCCAATATATGAAGAAATTTAATGTTTAGGCACAATATGGCATGTATGAATGATTATAACCTTTTGATCATGGAGATCAAATCAATCTTACCCTTACTGGAAAATTAGTGACCTGAATGCTTTTATGCCTTACTGGAAAATTAGGATCATGGAGATCAAGCCAGCCTTATCCTTACTGAAGAAGTAGTGAGGTGTTGGTTTGTAACTGTGATGGCTTGTTTGTAGTGAGAGAGAGATTTATAATAAGGATTTCAAGGTTTTAGGGTTCTTGAAAGAATTTGATATTCTAACAGTGTTGTGGCAAGGTTTTTCTCTCTCTCTCTCTCCTCTTCTTTTTTTCCCTCTTTTTCTCCTCCTTTGTTTGTGTGAAAAGAAGGTGATTATATAATGGAAATTATGGTAAAGAAAATGGGCTTTGAATGTGCAATTGGGCCTCCAATGTTCACTTGAGTTCGTCACTTTCAAGGCTAAATCGCAGGGACTTAAGTGCATTTTTTGAAGTTGAAATGTGAAAACAAAATGTAGCCGACATCGAGAACTAACTCATGTCCGAAAATCGACTCAATCGGATAAACGGTGAATTAGTTATGAATTTTTGAAGTTTCAGCTCAGACAAACTTATTTTGGGCTTCAGTGTCGACTCTGACACGTTCTTCAATAAAAAACTGGTATTGATCGGTGCATAATTTAGTCTCGACTTTTGAAGCAAAGTTGTAGATCTATGAGTCAGTAACCTTGTGTAAAAATATGAGTCCAATCCGATAAAAATTGACCGAGTTATGAATTTTCGAAGTTTCGGCCCAGATGAAATAATATTCAGCATTCAGGATTTTCAGCGTGTCACGCACTCTGAGCAAACAACGAAGGCCTTTTGAATACCGTTTGAACTCAATACCTTCTGTGAAAATGTAGCCAACTCAATTTGTGAAATTTTGGTACCGGAACCAGCTCGATACGATGAAAATCGACCAAGTTATGATTTTCTGAACATGACGCAAATAAACTTCTGTCACAAATTTTCTGTATGAAAATACTTGATAAATCCACATTTTTGAAGACCTTATGATCGAAATTGGCTTCCAGCCGTGAGAGATGAAAACGTAGATAACGTCAAGACGGATTTTGGCCACCGGAACGGGTTCAAAACGAGCCACGATCTTCAAGTTATGAATTTTTTAGCACGTAAAAACTGCACTTTCAACACACTTTCTCACCATATTTCTTCGAGAAAACTCACACATTCGGATACCTTCTTTAAAGAATTGACTCTTGAGCCGAACCTGAATTTGAGAATATGTTATCAGAGATATCTTGGCGAAAGAATACCTGAATATGACGCGCCAGGTTGGACTTGTGAATTTTTCTTGAAATGTTTTGAGAAATATGGGAGGGCAAATTTTGGGGTACAACAGGTGGGAATGAGAACTGTCTGTTTTGGAATGCTGGTTCGCGTTTGCGTTTGTTTTCACAAAATGTCGCGGTAAGCAAGAGTCGCCATCGTCTTTTATTTTATCCAACAAGGAAAGGACAAAAGCACAGGAAAATTCCTTTTTGAGATACTTCTCGGGTTCGGGAGGTAGATTATAGAAAGGGAAGGTGTTAGCACCCTTTCTATCCGTGGTTATCCACGAGCTCTTAGGTACTTGCTCATTGTGTTTTTAAAAGTTTGCTTTTCTTTGTGTTTGTGGGTTTGAAAAGAGTTTTTGTTTTGAAGAAAGTGTAGGCGCGAGAAGTTTTGTTTTGTTTTAAAAGGAGCAAGTACTTAAGAACCATCTACCTACTCGAAAAAGGAATTAAACTGTGCTAATGTCCTTTAGACAATGCTATCCCACTATTGAGGAATAGGTAGCATCGTCGTTGGAGTTTTTGGGTCAATTCGATTAATGGACGTGTGGTCACTAAAGCAATGTTAGGACGCCTTAGCGGTAACCCTAATATCCTAGATCATTTTTCCGAGGCAACCGTTTCGAGGCAACTATGATCTTTGGACAAGAGGGCGACCTCTATAACTTCCTATACTCAATGACCACGTTCGAGGCAACCAAGTGAGGTGTACCCTAAGAGTGGCATGTGCAAGTGTGTTATTTCGATTAATTTTATCTGTACATGTTATGGGTGAGCTATGTTGATTTTAGGTTAAAGATTGATCTTGTCATGCATTGCCTATTTATCAAAAATCTAACATTGTATATTGTGCGGAAATTAAATTGCGGGAAATAAAATCTAAACTATTACAAGGCGTCGGGTATTTACATCGCCAAAGACAAACCCTTTAATTTAAATTGCAAAAGTAAAAGAAAGCGATAAATAATGTCCTAATTAAAAGCTATTACAAACTGGAAGCAGTTACAATATTGGAAATAAATAGATCGCGTGCGAAAAATTAAGACGACGCATTTTTAGGGTTTTGACCCTTTTTTATTAAAGAAAGCATATTTTTTGTTATTTTGAATTAAATGGAAATTAAATCTAAGTTAATTAATTAATTAAATAAAAAATATATATTTTTGGGTTTTAGAATATTTAAGGAAATAAAAATAACATTGATTAAAATTATTAAAAACATAATATTCTAAATTACTTTTAATTTATTGCAAAAATGTTAAAATTATACCTAATTAAAAAACTAAGTCAATTAAATTATTTATTTACAAAAATAATGAAATTAATAAAAATAATATTTTTTATATTTTTTCTGATTTTATTAAGAAAAATAATTGGTTAGTGTAAATAATAATAATAATTAATAAAACAATTAAATGAAAAAAGAAATATGAAAAGAAATAGAAATAAACCAAATTGGGGGTATAGGCCCAAACTGGAGGTAGAATCAGCATTTCAGAGGCCCAATACGTCCAAGCCTGCCTTGACTTTTCCCATCCAGTGTGTGCTTGTTGACTTGGAGTATGATGAGCTTGCAATCTGGACCCTTGGATTTGGCCTGGAGGCCATCTGGCGCCTGGATCCATGAGGCATATGATGTTCTACACTTTGGGCATTGCATGAGAATATCTGAATAAAAATTAAAAAAATGTTTTGGGGGACCTGGGATTCGAACCCAGGTCCCAAGGGACAATCCACTAGCGCCTCCACCAATTGAGATGTGTGTTCTTTTGGTTAATAGAATAAGCAAGGAGTATTATATGTATAACAACAATTATGCTTGAATAAAAAATAAAACAAGCGCGAATTTTCAAAACTGGCCAATCAAAACTCCAATGGTCCTGATATATTTTCCTGTGGATTTGAATCCGCAACAAAATTCGTGGCATCATCCTATAATGGATTCTAGGTCACAAAAATGCAAACTAAAACCATCATCTTGCTCGCCTCGTTCTCCTGAATCCATCCATGGCCTTGGCTTGTTTCAATTTTCCCTGAAATCAAAACACCTAAAAACAAGAAACCCAAACCCTAGTTTCGGGTAGGTCTTTACAGGCAACAAAAATCAAATTGAATAATGCAGAAATGTTGGAATTTAAACGTTAAGCATGATGGTACAAGAAAATTGGCAAAAAGATGCAAGAAAAACGATTCAAGATTCCATGTACAGGGCCATGTTCGTGGACACTTACAGCGAGTTTGGGGCTGCTTCAAGGCTTGATTTTGATCCCTTTGGCTTCAGTGAATGTCAGGCAATAAGGCTATATGGAGATTTTGGACTGAATCGTGCTCTAATATTGATTTCAGATTCAAAGTTTTCAAGCTTTTTCTCAAGTTTTGTCTGGCTGTTTCTGCACTTCTTAGCTCGTGTTCTTATTATGCATGGCTTGTGTATGTATAAGGGAATGAATTAGGTCAATAGTTGGGCTTTCAATCCATGTGCATTCAAGGTTTTGAGATTTGATATGATCACCATTAACAAGTTTCCAAAATTGTACCAAATCTGATTTTTTATGCACAAAAATGCTTGATACGAATTTGATTTGGTTCATGATGATAATTGAAGTATATACCAATCACAAAGATATCATTCTATCAATTTTTGGATTTTATTTGAATTAATATTGATTTAAAATGAATTAATTCAATAAAAATTAAATAAAATAGAAAAATTAATGAATGGACATGAAATTGAAGATAGGACACGTGTGTGGTGTGACAAGATCATATCAAGTGGAAAAAAGTGGGCCCTTTTGTCAAAAATTGGAGTTTTGAGGATAGTTGACTTTTGGCAATTTTGGAAAAATGCCCAACTTCAACAATGCATACCTTCTTCAATTCTGAACTTTTGGAGGTGTTCTTGGACTTTTTAGAAACCTTGAGATGTACTCTAACCAACCGTTTTGGTCTCATCTCATTTTGATATTCCATGCTCAAGTTATAAGCTTTGGAAAAAAAGGTGTTTTTGTTGACTTTCAAAAATGACCTATAATGTCCAAATTTGTAACTTTTTGTGAGAGCATTTCTAGATCTTGGGGTGTGAAGATGGATTGTAGGAAATTGCATCCTCTTCAAAATGAGCTTTGTATGGGTCATTTCTCATAAAGTATGTGAAAGTTATGCTTGGTCAAAGTTGAGTTGACTTTTCCTACAAAACCCTAATTTAGCAACTTTTGAATCTTGATGAATCTTGAGCAATCCTTGATGAATCATGATCAACCCTTGATAAAATGATGAATTATACTTCAAAATGAGAATGTTGACAAAAAATCTTGAGGTTTGACTATTTGTAGGTCACAATTGACTTTTGCCCTAGCACAATCGATTTTTGGACCTCTTGAGCAATTGACTGACCAAACTTCCTCTGCAAGGCTTGAAATTTGACATGGATGAACATGAGAACATATTAGGACATTGGGGAGAATTTGAGACCATTTGGATGTGAGGACCTTGATGCAACACAAAACCCTAATTTTGAATTGACTGTCTTAGGAGGTGATTTGGCTGTCCAACTCTTGAGCTATCTTGAACAACTTGGAGATGATTCTTGCCATGTCTTGAGAAATATGGTAGGGCAAATTTTGGGGTACAACACCAGTCTTACTGCTGATAATGGGCTGGGTTTCTCCGATGCTGATCTGACTCCCAAGGGAAGGAAACACAAAGACGCGCTACATGTCTCAGTTGAATGCAAGGGAACCACCCTCGCCCATGTCTTAGTTGATACTGGTTCTTCCTTGAATGTGCTGCCGAAGAAAGCATTGGACCGTTTGGACTGCGAAGGATTGACCCTCAAACCTAGTAACATCGTTGTTAGGGCCTTTGATGGGTCCAAAAGAATGGTTCACGGAGAGGTTGACATTCCTATCAAAGTAGGCACAAAAGTTTTCAACTCCACCTTTTATGTGATGGACATCCGTCAGTCATATTCGTGTTTGTTAGGAAGACCGTGAATCGATTATGCCGGGGCAGTTACCTCCTCTTTGCACCAAATTTTGAAATATCCTGTTAAGGGTAAGATTATAACGGTGCACGGCGAGGAAGAGTACATGATAAGTCATCTCAATTCCTTCCGCTATGTGGAGTTGGATGGCGAGTTCATCAAAACGCCTTCCCAACATTTTGAGAAAGTGTCTCCTGAGGTAGCAGTTGCGAAGACAATGGTTGAGGTGCCTATCGTTCCCAAGCATGTATCTAGAATGGCATCTCTCAAGGACGAAGAGGCAGTAATTAAAGAAGGGAAGAGTATAGTATGGGGGCAATTTCCTGATTTTCCCCATAAGACGGACAAATTTGGACTAGGGTTTACCGCTGCAGGACAGAAGGCTATGCGTCGCTCCAAGGCTGGAGGACCACCCGTCAAAATCACCCACCACAGAATTAATGCTGTAGAAGATGAAGATGAAGAGGGCCACTTTGAGGATTGGATCTTTCCGACCTTCGAAGGGGGTTTAAGCAACTGGGAAGCAAAGGATTTTATTCCCATCACCTTCATCAACCAGTAATTTTATCTTTGAACAATTTCTTATTTCGGTCTGTAATAACTAAAACAATTCGTACACTATTTTCACCTTATGCCTTGCCCGGGGCATTTAGGTCCATTTGTAAGGGCTTGATTTTCTTCATTATCATATGCCATGTTTTAATGAATCATTGGACGATTTCATCTACAAATTGTTGTGTTCATTTTCTTTCCTTTTGCATTTTGTTTTGTTTAAGGATGGTTATCCCTTACACACACCCACACTCACAAATGCAGGTACTCATCCACTCCCGATTCCATGAGTGACTATTCTGCTTTAGACTTTGCTAACTCTGAAGATTTGGTCAATCATGCTGAGTACAAAGTTGACAAAGACTGTGAAGTGCCGGGAGAGTTGCCAGACTTTTGCAACAAGAAGAGAGGGCTATTCTGCCTCATGAAGAGTTGCTAGAAACCATCAACTTGGGAACAGAGGAAGACAAAAAAGAGGTAAAAGTGGGTGCCAACCTGGAACCAAGTGTCAAAGAGCACTTAGTACTGTTGTTGAACGAATATGTTGAAATCTTCGCCTGGTCTTATGAAGACATGTCAAGATTAGACACCGATATCGTGGTTCACCATCTTCCTACAAGAGAAGACTGTCCACCAATCAAGAAAAAGGTCCACCGAATAAGGCCCGACATGTCTGATAAGATCAAAGCTGAGGTAATGAAGAAATTCAACGCTGGCTTTCTGGCTGTTATTTCCTATCCACAATGGGTCGCTAACATTGTGCCCGTATCTAAGAAGGACGGCAAAGTCAGAATGTGTGTGGACTATCAGGATTTAAATAGGGCTAGCCCTAAAGAAGATTTTCCACTGCTGCATATCGACATCTTGGTTGACAACACAACTCAACACAAGGTATTTTCCTTCATGGACGGATTCTCGAGATACAACCAGATCAAAATGGCCCCCGAGGACATGGAGAAAACTACTTTTGTCATGCAATGGGGTACCCTCTGCTACAAAGTGATGCCATTCGGACTGAAGAATGCCGGGGCAACCTATCAACGCGCCATGGTAGCTTTATTTCATGATATGATACACCATGAGATTGAATTTTACGTAGACAACATGATAGCTCGATCACAGACAGAAGAAGAACACCTTGATCATTTGCAAAAGCTGTTTGCCAGGTTGAAGGAGTATAAACTCAGACTGAACCCAAGCAAGTGCACTTTTGGGGTTAGGTCTGGTAAACTTTTGGGATTTATTGTCAGCAACAAAGGCATTGAGGTTGATCCAGCTAAAGTAAAGGCTATACAAGAAATGCCTACCCCCCGCATTGAAAAGGAGGTTAGGGGATTATTGGGACGCTTAAACTATATCGCAAGGTTCATCTCTCACCTGACATCTACCTGTGAGCCAATCTTCAAACTATTGAAGAAAGATCAGGTAGTTGAATGGAACAATGATTGTCAAGTTGCTTTTGATAAGATCAAGGAGTATTTACTGAAACCTCTTATTCTAATGCCACCCGTCGCAGGAAGGCCGTTAATCATGTATCTGACTGTTTTGGATAACTCAATGGGGTGCGTACTAGGCCAACATGACGAGTCTGGTCGAAAAGAGAATGCCATTTATTACCTTAGCAAAAAGTTTACCGACTGTGAGACTCGTTACTCGAGAAAACATGCTACGCTTTGGTATGGGCTGCTCGCCGGCTAAGGCAGTATATGTTGACTCATACCACTCTGCTGATTTCCAAGATGGATCCAATCAAGTATATCTTCGAGAAGCCTGCTTTATCTAGAAGAATTGCTAGATGGAAAATGATCCTGACTGAGTATGATATCCAGTATACTACCCAAAAAGCTATAAAGGGGAGTGTACTAGCTGACCATCTAGCTCATCAAGCCGTCGAAGATTACCAATCTATGAGATTCGACTTCCCTGACGAGGACATTATGACATTGGACAACATTGAAGGTAACAGACCGTATGACGGACCTGAACAAGGATCCTGATGGACCCTGTACTTTGATGGTGCTTCAAATGCACTTGGAAACGGTATCGGTGCGGTACTCATTTCTATGGAAGGTTGCCATACACCCTTCACTGCCCGACTTTGCTTCAGCTGTACCAACAACATGGCTGAATATGAAGCTTGCATCTTTGGTCTCAAGGCTGCTACAGACTTAGGAATCAAATCTTTGGTCGTATTTGGGGACTCGGCTTTGGTCATCAGTCAAGTCAAAGGAGAGTGGGACACCAAACATCTTAATCTTATCCCATACAAAGAACATGTCTTGACATTGTTGCCTCATTTCGAGCAAATTACCTTCGAGCATTTCCCGCGAGAAGAAAATCAGTTAGCTGATGCTCTGGCTACAATGTCTTCCATGTTTAAACTCAACTGGGATAACGAGGCTCCCCAAATTACCATCGAGTGAATGGATAAACCTGCACACTGTCATGAGATTAATACCGAAGAAGTAGTTGAACAACCCTGGTTTCATGAAATCAAAAGGTATCTTCAGACTCGAGAATATCCTGAAGGAGCTTCCGTCAATGAAAAAAAGTTCTTAAGGAGATTTGCTGCCAAGTTCTTCCTAAGCAATGGCATCCTTTATAAGCGCAACCATGATTGTGTTCTACTTCGTTGTGTGGACAAGGTTGAAGCAGAATTAATCATGACCGATATACATAGAGGCACATTTGGCACCCACTTGAGTGGACATACGATGGCTAAGAAGATTCTAAGGGCAGGCTACTATTGGTCTACCATGGAAGCTGATTGTCATCAACATTCCCGTACTTGCCACAAATGCCAAGTCTACGCCAACAAGGTACACATTCCTCCTATTCCTCTCAACGTTCTGATAGCTCCTTGGCCATTCGCAATGTGGGGAATTGACATGATTGGAGAGATCAAGCCTACAACATCCAATGGACACCGCTTCATCTTGGTCGCTATTGATTATTTTACCAAGTGGGTTGAAGCAGCTTCCTACGCCTCAGTTACAAAGAATGTGGTTGCCCGCTTCATCAAGCAGAACCTCATATGCCGGTATGGTATCCCCGACAGGATTATCACGGATTATGGTACAAATTTGAACAACACTATGATCACCGCTCTATGCGAACAATTCAAGATTTATCATCACAATTCATCTCCCTACCGGCCGAAGATGAACGGTGATGTTTAAGCCGCAAACAAAAATATCAAGAAGATCATTCAAAAGATGACAGTCACCTACAAGGACTGGCATGAGATGTTACCGTTTTCTCTGCATGGATAACGTACCACGACACGTACTTTAATAGGGGCAACTCCATTTTCTTTGGTATATGGCATGGAAGCTGTTCTACCTATGGAAGTTCAGATTCCTTCCTTGAGGATTATGAAGGATGCGGGTTTGAGTGAAGACGATTGGATTCAGACCCGACTTAATCAACTTAATTTGATCGACGAGAAGCGACTTACTGCTGTTTGTCATGGTCAGACGTATCAAAAACGAATGATCAAGGCTTTCAACAAGAAAGTCAGATGCCAGGTATATTAAGTCGGAGATCTTGTAATCAAGCGGATCATCTTACCGCAAAGTGATCCCAGGGGAAAGTGGACTCCTACTTACGAAGTACCATTTGTGATCAAGAGCATCTTTTCTGGTGGAGCAATGATTCTGACCACCATGGACGACGATGATTTACCGCACCCTGCGAACGCAGACATAGTCAAAAGATACTACACATAAAACGACCCGACAAGTCGAAAACCCGAAAGGGTGACTTGGGCAAAAATGGGCATCCCGGTGAATCGAAAACCCGAGAGGGCGGTTCAGGAAAAAATTAGGGATAAAACAAAAAATCTCTGTACACCCGACAAGTTGAAAACCCGAAAGGGCGACTTGAGAAAAAAAGGGTTTCCCGGTGGATCGAAAACCCGAAAGGGCGGTCCAGGAAAAAGTTAAGGAATTAAAGCGTATGACTATGTCTCGTCGGATCACTTTAAGAACAATCTCTTCACCAACAAGCTCCAAGCTTCTGATCAATCCAGTCATCAGCGGACGAAGCAACAAATGGACAGATACTTAGAGTTATGAAGGCTATAAAAGAATGGGAACCCCATGGAATTGTTACACATAGCCATCTTTCTTTTCGTATAAAATTTTTCTTAATTTTATGACGACATTCTCTTACTAGGATATCTGTCTCCTTTGTACAAAGATACTTACAAAAGTTAATACAAAGATACTTCAAAGTGAAGAAATTTGCTTGCCTTTCTTTTTACACTTATGTTTTATTTGAAAACGTCCAATGTTTTGTTAAATAGGCATATGCATTTGAATATAATCACTGCTTACAAATAAAACGAAATTGAGAAAGGATAATTACTGATAGGTTGAAGGTGTAGGAAGATATCTTTGTTCCATTCCAGAAGAAATCCCCTGCCATATGTCATTCAAATCCTCAACAAAGCTAAAACCTCGGAGTACATATCCCCAGCGGAGTTAAAGCTTCAAGATCCCCAGTGGAGCCAGTGCATTCTAAACTTGATTCCCCAGCTGAGTTAAGTTTCAAAGTTCCCATCAGAGTTCAAATTCCAACTCCCCGGTGGAGCCCGAAAACCCTGAAATACCTATCCCTAGTGGAACCAGAATATTCTAAACCTTCTTCCCCAGCGAAGTCAAATTTCCAACAACCAATCCCCGGCGGGAACTGTTCAACTTCCCCCAATTTCCCCAGCAGGTTATCTTTAAACCAAGCAAATAACAATTAACTTCTTGGTTGCTTCCCCAGTAGTTTGGCATACAACCCAAAACTGCTGATTTCACCGACCGAGTAAACATTCTCCCCACAGAGTTATCTCCCAGCAAGATCGAAGATTCTCGGCCTCTTTTCTCCAAGCAGAAGCCTCCCAGGTTTTTAACTCCCCAGTAGAGATTTTCAGAGTTTTCCCTATTTCCCAGGAAAGTCATAAAGGATTCTCATTCCCTGCAGAAGATGTCAAAGGCTTTATTAATCCCCACAAATCGCCAAGGATTTTCAATCTCCAACAGTGGTCCCAGGATTTCTCCTTCTCAAGCAAACATAGATCTTTAATCCCCAAGCAGTCAGCAAGGATCTCTCATCTTCAACAATCAAATATTTTTGAATCCTCAGCATCGGTCAAGGATTTACTTTCCCTGACAGCGGTCAAAGATTTCATTATCTCCAGTTATCAAGGATTTATTTTCCTCAGCAAGACAGCTAATCAGCTTACACGCACACCCATTACATTCATATATCATAAACATTGATGAAACACGGTGCATTACATCATACATATCATGCAACATAACTTTGTGTTTTAGCTAACATTTTACCCTTTTCAGGATAAGATTAAAAGGTTGTCGTTAACAATTTTTCTAATACAATACGGATACACCCCAGACACGGTGGTCATTCTACTACTCATTCAGACTTCAGCAATCAGATACAGGCTAGATATGCTCCAGACACGGCAGGCATTCTATCTCTCATTCAGATTCAAATATCAACTTCAAGTTCAGATACGCTCCAAACACGGATGCCATTCTGGCCCTTACACCAAGAGTTTGATTCTCCCCAGTGCAGTCGCCACAGAAGTCATTCTGTCACTTATTCAGATCCCAGTTATAGTACGGAGACACTCCAGATACGGAATTAATTCTGCTACTCATACAGGTCTCAACTTCAGATACAGTCCAGATACGCTCTAGACACGGTTGCCATTCTGTCACTCATTCGAAATTTATCCCCAGCCCAAAGATGCTTCATACACAGATTTTTCTCTGTCGCCCATTCAGAATTCAGATACAATACAGATACACTCCAGACACGACAGTCATTCTGATATTCATTCAAAGTTCAAATACAGTTACAACTCAGATACGTTCCAGACACGAACTCCATTATTTTGCTCATACAGACTCAGTCTCCAAGATACAATTCAAATGCATTCCAGACACGGATACCATTTTGATGCTCATTCTTCTGACCTACAACATTACAGTTCAACAGACAGTCTTGGATGGCATCTTTAAGCCCATCTCCAGCAAGATTCTACCATCTCTAAATGGCATCTTTAAGCCCATTTCCTCAACTATATTTTGACGAGTGCAAATTTACGGGCACTCTAGTGTTCAATCCTCTTTTACCTTCGAGTCGCGAAAGGCAAACTTGCCAATCTAACTCTTCAGGTTCAAGAAGATTGAAAAGGGGCAGCTGTTGTACCCCAAAAATTTCCCTCTCATTTCATCAACTTTTTCTCATCACAAGACTCTTGGAACTCAAGATCAAGCTAGGGTTTGCTCTGCTCAAGACAGCTCCTTGCATTGTTGACCTAAATTAGGGTTTGAGTTTGCACAGGGATGTTTTGACCTACAATGACCAAAGTGACTTTCATACTTCATGTTGGACTCACAAGTTTGTCCATACCAAGTTTCAAGCCTTGATTCAAATTTTTGCCCAGTCAATTGGACAGTTGACCTAGAAATCAGCTGTATTGGGGAAAAAAGTCAATTGTGGCCAATTTACAGTCAAACCTCATAAATTTTGACCCACATCAACATTATGAACTCATATGAACCATTTGATCAAGTTTGGATCACAATTCCACAAGAAATTTGATCAGATCACCAAAAGGGCAAAATGGTCATTTTTAGGGTTTTGACTGTACAAAGGCAATTTTTGACTGTTTGACCTAACCAATGGAAAATTAAGCTTAACCATGGACACAAGGACTCAATGAAATTGTCTTGACCCATTCAACAAGTTCAAAAGATCTCAAATGCATAGGATTGACAGATGAATTTTTCAGTCAACTGATCAAAATTTGACTGTACACTAAAAAGTTAAACTTTGACTTTTTGGTCAAAATCAAGTGCCAAGAGTCATTTTTTCATAAAGACATGTCAATTTATGAAACTTGTTCATCAAGAAACCCAAATTGCAAATTAGGCTTTAAAATGGAAAAATTTCATAACTTAGAAATTTTCTAAGTTATAAAATTTTCTTATTTTTTCCTAACTTTGCCCCTGATTTTCACCAAGATGCAAAGGGATTCAAACAAAACTTATAACATGAAAGTTGTAGTCCATCACAAATTCTACAACTTTGAGTCACAAAGTTTTCTCAAAAGAAGCTTGGATCTAAAGTTATGATTTTTTGAACAAGGGTACCTAAAACTTTTAACTTAGAGAAATTTTGCCCTAGTTTAGGCAGGATTTTGACCCATCTTCTTGTCCATTTTTCACATAGTTCCACTTGGAGTTTCAAGTTGCACTTCAATATGGATTATAGTACATGTTGCAAGCTTTCGAAATTGTCCAAGAACTCCTTAAACACCTTTATGGTTAGGGAGAATCGAATGCTTGAAGTTGGCAAAAACTCACTTTGTAACCATGGCCAATACATGTTCATACCACTTGCCAAATCTGACCAAGCTAGCTTAGTTCACAATTACAGGCCTCTAAACCAATTTGTACTCAATAATTAAATGCAAATCCATTGGTCTAAGGTTTTGTTTTGTACATTAGAGGATTATACACTAGATTAATCTAAAAATAGTAAAAGGTAACTTTGCCATTTTTGTCAAAATCTTGCTTTATGTCAAATAGAATCCTTGAGCCTTGAACAAGATCTTATGCTGCAGACTAAATACACAAACTTGGGGCCAAGCTTACACAATGTATGCAGGGTTAGAGCTAGCCTGTACAGGCCTGCTCTTTGTCACTTCTCATTTTGCTTCATAACCAAGAAACTTGTCAAATACAAGACAACTCACATATCTGATAAAACCAACTCAAGCAAAGTTTTGAAACAAGTTTTGCATACCCTAGCAAGCCAGAAGCACGAGCCCTTGACCTCTCAAACCTCCTCATACTCAAAAACAACATTTTCTTGCAAAATAGGGCCAGTTCTGCATATTGCAAGCCACAATAAAATTCCCTCGTGCGTTTTGTCCAAATTCACTTCAAACACATTCCAAACCATATACCTAAGCTATCCAGACCATTCACAAGTTGTTGTAACTCCATTAACACACATCACCATTTTTGTTTGGAAGCTTTGCAGGTTGAGTTCTATAGCACGATTCAAGCCACTTCAAAACAAACTAAGCATCGGGAAAGCTTCAGGGGACATGAAGCAAGCTCAAAAGAACCTCAGGCACCATTGAAAGTTGATGCATTGTCCAGCTCGAACTCAACTGAAACAGGTATTTCATGAACTTCTATCTCTCTATTTAGGAATAGTTAGACTTAGGTTTGTGAATGAAAGATGTTGCATTCATAGCCCTGAAACCATACATGTGTTCAGCTTTCATTTATATTAATCGTGCTAGGAGAATTCCGTCCATGAACTTTCTGAAAAAACTAGGTTAGAAATTAGGGCCATAAAAATTCTCTCTGGTCTTTGAGAGTTAGCTTGAGTTTTTTATATGGTTAGATTCGTTGTTTGATGCTCTATAAGTTTCATGTTTTGAGTTTTGTCAAAGGATCACAAATACAGGAGATACAGGTTTGTGTAGCTAGCGCGCGTTTTTCAAATTTCTGTTGGACAGAGGAAGAAGATGAAGTAGCTGGGCTGGGCCTGGCTACTTCCTGCTTTTCACACCCCATTTTTCAGTTTCACACCCCCTGGCCCATTTCTTGTATTTTTATTATTTTTTGCATTTTTATTTCATTTCTGACTTTGATATTTAATTTCTAACATAAAAAATACTTAAAAAACATTTTCATAAATGTTTATATTTATTTGGTATTCATTTCAATTACTTCTAACATTAAAATGCTTAAATACTTTATATTATTTTCTTTAAACTTAAAAATAATGTAAAAAATACTTTTTATTTTCATTTATTATTTTTATTTCACATTTGAAAATATTTTCTTGAAATATATACATTTTTGTAAATAATTTATTTTATTTTTATACACACTATATATATATATATATATATATATATATATATATATATATATATATATATATATATATATATATATATATATATATATATATATATATATATATATATATATATATATATATATATATATATATATATATATATATATATATATATATATATATATATATATATATATATATATATATATATATATATATATATATATATATATACACATATTTTATTTTTATTTTATTAAATACTTAGAATAAAAACACAAAAATAATACATTTTTATTTTTATTGATATTTTATACTAAAAAATACTTTTTTCAAATATACTTTTATTTTTTGTACATATTGATATATTTTGTATATAAATAATAAATAGAACCATTTCTTAAGAAATTAGGGTTTTTTTCCCTAAAAACAAATAAAAATAATCATTATTTATTTCTCTATATCTTTCACATTAAAAATACTTTTTGCATACATGAATAAATAGAGAATTCTTTTTTACATGAAACATTTTATTTAATATTTATTTATTGTATTTTATTTAAATATTGTACATTTAATATTATGCCTTGCAAATTCAATTTGGAAGTAATAGTAATTAGGGTTTAATTTCTTGCAAAATACTCCCCTATTCAAATTTGTACCCCCTCCCTATATCATGTTGTAATAGTTTAGAATTTAAATTCTCGCATTTAAATGCTTTCAATTATGCCATGATTAGAATTAGGGTTTGTATGCAAAAATCAAAACCAACAAATAGTTTGACCTAATCAAAGACAAAAATGCATGAAAAACAAACACAATGCACACTTGCACCCCTAGGGTTTCAATCCACTTGTTGCCTTCAAAAATGGGCCATGATATGCATGTCAAGTACTTTGGCAAAACAAAAACAAAACAAAATATCATAGTCCCTCGATGACGCTATCTGAGTTGCCTAAACAAAATGATCAAGTCCCTTAAGAAAAATTGCCAAAAATACTTGACACAATTGCTATCATGGTCTATACGATGACCCGCGCCTGTCCCGTTTAACATCCTAACACAAGGTTGTTCACCAAATACAATGGTGAAACAACATTGTTAAAAGGGTTAAAAACATAAGAAATATCTTTGAGTAAAATAGGGTAGATATCTCTTAGTTACTTGATCAAAAGCTTGCAAAAACATCCTTGCTATTTTCAAAAACACACTTCACAACACAATTTCAAAACCCTACTTTCAAACATTGGAAACTTTTCAAAAGACAAAAACACCTTTGTATACATTCAAACAAAGAATCATTACAAAGGTTGCCACAAAGATGGCCTCTTTTCAAAACATCTTTCAAAACCACACACAAAGCACCATTTCAAACAATTGAAGAGCACCATTTCAAACAACTGAAAAGCAATGCAAGTGATCTAAGCAAGTAACTAAGAGCCCATGGATAACCATGGATAGAAAGGGTGATAATACATTCCCTTTCTATAATCTACTCCCCGAACCCAAGAAAACATCTCAAAGGTCTTTCCTGTGCTTTTTGACCTTTCCTTAGGATAAAATAAAAATTCGGTGGCGACTCTTGCTAAACCGAAACATTTGCGAACACAAACGCAAAATCCCAAGTCAGTTCTCCCACTGTATCACATCGGGAATGGGATTACAGATGCCATTTGGAGGTTGCTAGTGGGAAGATGGGCTTAAAGATGCCATCTGCAGGAGTGTCGATCATATAAGAGATTCCTTAGCGAGAGCTTGCATACCTGTTGTTGTGGAAGATTCCGCTGGGGGAAGTCTGATCTTTGTTGAGATTTAAGAGCTTTCCTGTACTTCAACCGAGGATAATTCAGTTGAGATTTAAGAACTTGTCCGTAATTCAACTGGGGAGAAATTTGTAGAGATTTAGAACCTTATCTGTAATTCAACCGAGACTAATTCAGTTGAGATTTAAGAACCGGTCAGTACTTCGACTGAGGGAAACATCTTCATCGAGATGTAGGACTTGTCTGTAATTCAACCGAGGATATTTCTGTTGAGATTTAAGAACTCATCCACACATCGACGGAGGAATATTGTCGAGATTTAGAACCTTATCTGTAATTCAACCGAGACTAATTCAGTTGAGATTTAAGAACCGGCCAGTACTTCGACTGAGGGAAACATCTTCATCGAGATCTAGGACTTGTCTATAATTCAACCGAGGATAATTCTATTGAGATTTAAGAACTCGTCCACACTTCGACGGAGGAAAATTTTCGAGATTTATAACCTTATCTGTAATTCAACCGATACTAATTTAGTTGAGATTTAAGAACCGGTCAGTACTTCGACTGAGGGAAACATCTTCATCGAGATCTAGGAACTGTCTGTAATTCAACAGAGAATAATTCTGTTGAGATTTAAGAACTTGTCCACACTTCGACGGAGGAAAATTTTCGAGATTTAGAACCTTATATGTAATTCAACTGAGACTAATTCAGTTGAGATTTAAGAACCGGTCAATAGTTCGACTGGGTGAAACATCTTCATCAAGATCTAGGAACTGTCTGTACTTCAACGGAGGATAATTCTGTTAAGATTTAAGAACTCATCCACACTTTGACGGAGGAAAATTGTCGAGATTTAGAACCTTATCTGTAATTCAACCGAGACTAATTCAGTTGAGATTTAAGAACCAGACAGTACTTCGACTGAGGGAAACATCTTCATCGAGATTTAGGACTTGTCTGTAATTCAACTGAGGATAATTCTATTGAGATTTAAGAATTGTCAGTATTTCGACGGAGGAACTTTGTCGAGATTTAGAACCTTATCTGTAACTCAACTAAGGATAATTCGGTTGAGATTTAAGAACCGGCCAGTACTTCTACTTGGGTAAAAGCTTCATAGTTGAGAACTTAACTGCATCCTTCCTGAAAGGTAAAGGTCAGTCGTATGCAATGCATGATATATATCAAGCAATGGTGTTCTTAAAATAAATGAGATTGTGTTGTATGATGCATATATGTATGTGTCATGATGTATGGAAATGTAATGTTTTTAGTTGGGGAACATAAATCCCGGATAGCTGCTGGAGAAAAGAGTTAAATTCTTCGTTTCTGTTGGGGATGGCGAACGAAGATGATTGCGAGAATAAACCTGCAGGAGAGGATAACTCCGTTGGGGAATAAACTGATGAGGAGATTACTCTGTAGGGAAGAGATGCTCTGCTGAGGATTCCACCGATAAATTCCGCTGGGGATGAATTACCGTTGCTGGTGATACTGAATCCTGTTGGGGATTGACTTCTATTTATGAAAGGAAAGAACTCCGCTGGGGATGATCTTCAGTTGCGACTTTACTGGGGATGACCTTTTAGAGTCTTATGGGGATAATCCTTTGAGCTATGTTGGGGACAATCTTTTTAAATTTGCTGGGAACAATCTTCCAAAGTCTAATAGGGATGATTCTCCAAGCTCTATTGGGGAAGCTTTTTCAGACTGCGCTGGGGAAAAATTTCAAACTCCACTGGGGGATCTCTTATACTCTACCGGGGAATATTCTTATACTCCATTGGGGAATATTAAGACTTTTCAGTGCTGATGGTAGATAAACTCTTCTTGGGGAGAATATTACCGATTCACTCACAGTTACGAGTCTCAGCTGGGGAGAATTAACATTACTGTCTTTTCTTACTCTGCGGGGAGTGAATGATACTGGGACGCATGCTGAAGATATGACGATGGCTTTGCATCGGGACTTTTCTGCCCCTATATCTGCGAGAAAAGGTGCCTGCGGAGGGCCTGTGGATCAAGTATTATCCCAACCTATGAGGTGCTTGGTAACTGCTGATCAGAATAATAAGTCTTCTTCTGGTAGACAAGTGACAAGATGACGGGACATAGTCGTACGCTTTAATCCCTAACTTTTTCCTGGACTGTCTTTTCAGATTTTCAGTCCACCGGGATACCCTTTTTTACCCAAGCCTCCTTTTCAGGTTTTAGACTTGCCGGGTGTACACATCTTTTTTGTTTTTATCCCTAATTTTTCCCTGAACCTTTTTGGTTCATCGGGATGCCCTTATTTTTGCCTACGCCTGTCAACCTAGCGGGTCTTTGTTCATGCGCAGTATTTTCTGACTATGTCCACGCTCTCAGAGTGTAGGAAGTTGTCACTATCGGCATTGTTGTGTTGCCATACTACCAGAAGATGTTCGTTTGATCATGCAAGATTCGTTGCTGGAATTCATGTCCAATGCCCCAAGCGATTCAGATGGAGATTTGCCCCTGGCTATTTTGGCATTTTTGAGATATTCCTTGAATCTTGACTTGACTGCCCCAAATGACGGACAATGATCATGCCGTGCCCCTTGATTGGAAGTGTTTTTCCACTTGAGGTGATCCTTTTTATTGAGAAGGTTTTTGTTCACTAGATATTCTTCGTGCGAACTTCTCTGTTGTTTGAACAAATAGTCATATGCAAAGAATGTTATTTCAAGAATGCAAAGCTTATGTCTGTCTTGAGGTTTTGAAAATGTAGTTATTTTTAGTAAAACAAGCGAATTTTTGTAAAATGTGATGTCAACTCAGGATTTACAGCAAGCCCTACAGGAGTCAGGATACCTTTTGTAACAATATGCTTTCGAACTAACCCATGCTTCAGCTAGGACTTTTAAGGATTATAACGTGGCCTGGTTCACGGTTCAAGAAACAAAGGATAAAGGCTCAAAATGTATTTGTACCCACCCGTTCTTCGTGATGTTCTTCGATCCTAAACTCAATTAATTGTGCATTTAGACCCCGTTTGAGTCTTTGCTCTGATATTCCAGTGATGATTCGGATACTGACAATTTATTTTGAACAGACAGTCATTTTGTTGAGAGTTTGTAGGATCTCTTTCTTTTTGATTTTATTATCACTGTCTTTTTTCTGAACTATTTCTTTTGTGATTACAGTCAGCGGGATGCCCCAGTTTTTCTTAAGTCTCCTTCATAGGTTTTGACTTAATGGGCTTTTATTTCAAGATATAATGACTGCCTGTCTTGACGATTATATGGAACCATCACCGTCTTTTATTTCGGGAGGACTTCTTTGATGCCATTCATTGTGCACCTGGATTAACTGAGAAAACTACCATGCCCCAGGTTATAATTACGGGTTTTAATTTGTGAAAAGAAAAAGTCTAACTTCTTTGGCTCAATGGGGTTGACGAGGGATTATCTTCCTTATAACTCCACTGTTTAGGATTTGAAACAATGTCTGTACATCGTCAGCGGGGTCTGTTAAAAAACATACTGTATAGATTTTGGTATCATTTTTGTCATCCTCCTTCTAAAGGCTTAAAAAAAATTTAATCGAGAGTTGGACATCACAAAAATGAAAGCAATTTGATTATAGTGAATACGAATGGATTGATTCAAAACAGACATATGCAATGCATTGATGAAGTAACATAGTTCGACATGAATAAATGTCTGAACAATCAAAAGAAAATTACAAATTGAAAATTCTAATGAACAAAAAGTCTTCTCGTCTCGGGATTTGTCACTTCAAATGGTGAGCCTTGGAGGGATGGTAGAAGAACTCAGCCTGACCATCTTGCATGAATTCCAATGCTCCTTCATCAATTAGGTTTTGAATTTTGTACTTCAACTTCCAACAGTCGTCAGTGTCATGCCCCGGGATGTTAGAATGGTATGCATATCTTGCATCGGGATTGTAGTTGGGTTAAGAAGTCTTAGGATTCGGATGAGGTCCTACCAACGTCACCAGATTCAATCTCAACAGGTGTTGCAAAGCCTGGGACAGCGGCATGTTGAGCTTGGTAAACTGCCTCTGATTAACCCGTTGTTTATGGAACGTTTGTTGTTGGACCCGTGAGGTAGTAGCAACTTGGAGAGGTCCATTCTTCACCATACTAGACCCTTGTCTTCTTGGAGGCTGACCAATGACTTGGTCCCCGGCCTCGACTGTTTGCTTCACACTGTTGTATTGGTTTTGATGAAGCTGGTTGATAATGATTCTCAACTCTTCTTGTCCCAGGCTAAGCCTTGGATGAGAGTCATCTGCCCCAGCATCTTGGTTCTCATTGCATCTACCTCAGCTTGAAATTGTTCCAGCCATTCGTCCTTATTGTCTTCAGGACTTTTCTTGACCAAGTTCCCGACGATGAGTGTTTTCAACTCTTCCTGCCCCTTGGATAGGTTTAGGAATACATCCCTAAACTGAGCTTCTTGAGTTTGAAGATCTTGGTTGTTTTGCTGGAAAGCCATTGCTGAAATAAACAGCGAAAACATGAGAGACCTGTACTGGGAGACCTATTATGCAATGATATGTATGATATATGTATGCAATGTTTTCAAGGATCTCGCGGGGTAAACAAGAAACTGTTAGAATTTGAATTTTGTAGCTTTGATTGAAGGAATTTCGTGTCGTTAAGAGTCCTTCTTCAAGAGTCAAGCTCACCATATCAAATGGGTCATAGCCCCTGACTCAAGTCATCGTGTTTTGATCTCTAGACGACATTGACTAGAGGAAAATAAATCCCCTTTGCCCCTTGCTAGACATTTGATTTACCATAACCTGCATCACAAACCCTTGAGATCCTTGAAATGGTTAAGGAAATGTTAAGGCATGATGTTATGGTGTGTATGCTATGCGTTTAAGCAAAAGTTTGAGGTGATGTAAGTAAACCCTGCAATAAATCTAAATTATTGGATAAGGACTGTAAACAAAACCTGCAAGGAACTCATGTTGTCAGATAACAAGAATGTGCAACTAGTTCAAGTTTGAAAGCACATAAGTCACACAATAGCCCTTAAATTTCAGGCTGGCATGGAGTTTAGGTATTACCCTCTTTCAGTTTAGTTGGTTCAACCTGTCCTAGTAATAGTAACCGGGTTCTAGAGGATCTCAATATCACTGACCACCCTCGATCGGTCATAATTCCAGTTTAGCAACCTTTTCTTGCATCCGGAATCATCGCGAGAGTTTGGTCTCAATGAGTGTAGCATACTGCTAATGTTCTATGGCCGAGTTGGTCAATTATAGGTTCTAAGGTCATTTGGTGCTTAATGACCCCTTAGAAGACCCATATTCTCCTCGTTGTGCCACAAGGGATATCGGTACAAACTAAAGTGCCACACCAACGTAGCTACTGCTACAACCGTATCGGTCTATGCCGTATAGTTCCCTCACAGTTTATTGCTACTTACCTAAAGGGTATCCCCAAGATCCGGGTTAGGATCTATAGTAACTCTGATTCAAACCCACAAAGATAAAGCATTCAAATCAAGCAATTGAAAATATTATGATGAACTATTCCTAAGGTACACCCCACTTATAAGCATCCCCAGCAGAGTCGCCAGTTCTGTGATACGGTGGGAAAAACTAACTGTTTTTTGGAATGCTGGTTTTCATTTTGCGTTTGTTTTCGCAAAATGTCGCGGTAAGCAAGAGTCTCCACCGACTTTTATTTTATCCAACAAGGAAAGGAGAAAAGCACAGAAAAATTCCTTTTTCGAGATTATTTCTCGGGTTCGTGGGGTAGATTATAGAAAGGGAAGGTGTTAGCACCCTTTCTATCCGTGGTTATCCACGGGCTCTTAGGTACTTGCTCATATTGTTTTCAAAATATTGCTTTCTTTGTGCTTGTGGGTTTGAAAAAAAATTTTGTTTGAAACTTCGATTTAACTCTTGCTTCTGCCCTCAAGATTGTATGAAGTGTTTTTGAAAACTTTGTTCAAAAAGTGTAAGTGTGAAAAGTTTTTGTTTTTGAAAGAGCAAGTATCTAAGAACCATCTACCTACTAGAAAAAGGAATCGTGCCATGCTAATGTCCTTTAGACAACGCTATCCTACTATGGATGAGTAGGTAGCACCGTCGTTGGACTTTAAGGGTCAATTCGAATTTAAGGACTTACGGTCACCAAAGCAATGTTAGGATGCCTTAGCGGTAACCCTAATGTCTTAGATCATTTGTTTGAGGCAGCAATATCTGAGGCAACCGTTTCGAGGAGACTATGATCTTTTAGACAAGAGGACGACAGCTAAAGCAACCTATACTCAATGACCGCGTATGAAGGCAACCAAGTGGTGTGTATCCTAAGAGTGCGCATGTACGAGTGTGTCGTTTTCGGTTATTTTTATCTTTGTACATGTTAAGGGTGATCTAAGTTGATTTTAGGTTAAAACATTCAGTCTTGTCATTCCATCATATTATCAAACATCTAACAGTTATATTTTGCGGAAATAAAATGTGGAATTTAAATTACAAGGCGTCGGGTATTTACATCGCCAAAGACAAACCCTTTAAAAATAAATAAAGTGATAAAAAATAAATAAAAGTCCTATTTACTATTATAATCCGGGAGCAAGTACATTAATATGATAAAAATAAACAAACGCGTGCGGGAAATTAAATCGGGCGCAAATTAGGGTTTTGACCCTTTTTGAGAGAAATATCTTTTTGGTTTTTTATTTTAAGAAAAGAAATTAACCTAAATTAATTACTCAATTAATAAATTAATTAATTAAATGAAAAAGAATATTTTTGGGTTTTTTGTTATTTTAAGAAAGAAAAATAAAATAGTTAAGTTAGCAATTAAAACCTAATTAAATCTAATTTTAATTTTAATTATTTACAAAAAATAGGTTAAAGTTATTCTAATTAAAAAAATAAATTAATTTAATTAGTGTTTATTAATAAAATAAAAATTTGATTGAATAAAATTATTTTGTGATTTTGTTTTATGAAAAAAAGAAGAAATTTGATTGGTTAGTAAATTAAATAAAAATAATAAAAACAAATAATAAAACAAAGTAAATAAAATAAAAAGAGTGAGGGGTTTGGGCCTGCATTTGTGATGTGATTAGAAATCTGAAGCCCAATTGCAGCTGGCCCTTTGTTGACTTTTGGAATCTAGTGGGCGTGTGTTGACTTGGTTCTATGTGGACTATCAGCTTGAAACCATCAGATTTGGCCTTTAGGCCATCTGGCTATTAGATGTATGAAGGTGCATGGTACACTGCAAGCTTGAATATACACGTGATCACCTGAAGAAGAAAAATATCAAAGAAAGTGGGGGACCTGGGATTCGAACCCAGGTCCTGATGGATATTGGACGCTTGCCCTGCCACTACGCTGAACTGATTCATTTGTTAATATATTACATGATAATAATAATATAACAAAAAAGCAATTATTGGTCAGAACAAATAAAACGCGCGCATAACATTTGAATGGGCCAACCGGGGGATGACACGCACTCGTCCTTGTCCTCAGGTCTGTAATAACATTACCTGCGGATTTGAATCCGCAGCTAAATGCGCAGGCTTGTTCAAAAATTCATTCTAGGCTATAAAAATGAGTTCTAAAAGCATGGTTGTACTCGTCTCATCATCCCGATCACAACCATACCCTTCTTGGTGGCCAATTATTCCTGAAACAAAAACACCCAAAAATATCCAAGAAACCCTAGCTATGGCATTTTGCAATACAGGTCATGTAAACGAAATTAAATAATGCCAAAAGCTTGGAAATGTTATGAGGATCACAAATATGCAGTTAGTTTGTTCAAATGATGCAAGAATGAGCCAAATCGATTTCAAGAACAGATCTAGATATCATGACACTTACAGCGCTTATGAAGGTCTGAGAACGCTTGCTTTTGATCTAGATCGCTTGTGTGAACACCCAAGAAGAGATTGGGACCGGTCTCAGCTTCTAAAAATGCCTCTAGCTATGGATTCGATTTCAAGCTTTTTGTCACTTTTTCCAACTTTTGTTCTGCCTATGCCTGCACTTTCCAACCCTTGTTTCGATTCCTTTTGCTTCCTTATGTACTATGGAGTGTATTAGGGTAAGAATTATGGATTGAATCTTCCCATATCAATGCATACATATTTGATTTGATCCCTTCTTTAAAACTTTCCAAATTTGCCAAATCTCAATCTTTTTGCACATGAATTGCTTGATTCTATTTTGATGATGTTAATGATGATAATCAAATCCTGAAATAGCCAAAAGATCTCATGTTATCAATGTTTTAGATTTTATATGATTTAATTTGATTTAAAATGAATAAATTCAATAAAAATCAAATAAAATAATAAAAATGAAATATGAGCTCATGGCTGAAGCTAGGACACGTTGGAAATGATGCAAGCTCAAATCAAGTGGAAAATAATGGGCCCATTTGACAAAATTTGAAGTTTTGGGGATAGTTGACTTTTGGCAATTTTGCAAAAATGCCCAACTTCAACAATGCATAACTTCTTCAATTTTGAACTTTTGGAAGTGTTCTTGGACTTTTTAGAAATATTGATATGTCCTATAACCAACCCTTTTTGTCTTATCTCATTTTGATATTCCATGCTTAAGTTATAATCTTTGGCAAAAAAGGTGTTTTTGTTGACTTTCAAAAATGACCTATAATGTCCAAATTTATAACTTCTTGTGAGTTCACTTTTTGATCTTGGGGTATGAAGATGGATTGTAGGAAATTTCATCCGCTTCAAAATGAGCTTTAGATGGGTCATTTCTCATAAAGTATGAGAAAGTTATGCTTGGTCAAAGTTGGGTTGACTTTTCCTACAAAACCCTAATTTAGCAACTTTTGAGTCTTGATAAATTTTGAGCAATCCTTGATGAATCATGATCAACCCTTGATCAAATGATGAAATATCCTTCAAAATGAGAATGTTGACAAAAAATCTTGAAGTTTGACTATTTATAGGTCACAGTTGACTTTTGCCCTAACATAATCGATTTTTAGACCTTTGAGCAATTGACTGAGCAAACTTCCTCTACAAGGCTTGAAATTTGACATGGATGATCTTGATAACCTATTAGGACATTGGGGAGCACTTGAGGTCATTTGGAATCACATATCTTGATGCAACACAAAACCCTAATTTGGGGTAGACTGCCTTAGGAGATAGCTTGTCTTGACCAACTCTTGAGCTGTCTTGAGCAACTTGGAGATATTTCTTGCAATGTTTTGAGGAATATTAGAGGTCAAATTTTGGGGTACAACAGGACCATTCATCCCCACAAGGAACCAGTGGACACAATTAACCTAGGTACCGAAGAAGACAAAAGAGAAGTCAAGGTGGGTGCCAATCTGGAACCCAGTGTCAAGGAACGTCTGATTCAGTTACTACACGAGTATGTTAAAGTCTTTTCCTGGTCGTATGAAGACATGCCAGGACATGATGCAGATATTGTGGTACATTGTCTACCAACAAAAGAAGATTGTCCACCGGTGAAACAAAAGGTCCGTCGCATGCGACCAGACATGTCAGAGAAGATTAAAGCAGAAATCATGAAACAATTCAACGCTAGATTCTTGGCCGTCACCTCCTATCCACAGTGGGTTTACAATGTCATTCCCATTCCCAAAAAAGACGGAAAAGTACGAATGTGCATGGACTACAGAGATTTGAATAGGGCAAGCCCTAAGGATGATTTCCCACTTCCCCACATTGATGTTCTAGTTGAAAATACGGCACAACATAAAGTGTTTTCCTTCATGGATAGTTTCTCAGGCTACAGCCAAATCAAAATGGCGCATGGGGACATGGAGAAAACAACCTTTGTCACACAGTGTGGAACATTCTGATACAATGTTATGCCATTTAGACTGAAGAATGTCGGGGCAACCTATCAGCGTGCCATGGTAGCTCTATTACACGACATGATACATCATGAAATAAAGGTCTTTGTGGATGACATGATAGCTAGATCTCAAACAGAGGAAGAGCATCTCGATCATTTACAGAAACTATTTGAGAGGCTAAAGAAGTACAAGTTGAGGTTGAACCCAAATAAATGCACCTTTGGGGTGAGGTCTGGTAAACTCCTAGGCTTTGTCGTCAGCAATAAAGGTATTGAGGTGGATCCTGCCAAGGTGAAAGTGATACAAGAGATGCCTGCTCCTCGTACTGAGAAGGAAGTCAGAGGATTCTTGGGACGTTTAAACTACATTGCCAGATTCATTTCTCACTTGACAGCTACTTGTGAACCAATCTTCAAATTACTAAAGAAAGATCAAGTAGTCAATTGGAGTGATGAGTTCCAAACTGCCTTTGACAAGATTAAAGAGTACCTACAAGAGCCTCCTATTTTGATGCCACCAGTCGAGGGAAAACCATTGATCATGTATCTAACTGTTTTAGAAAACTCAATAGGGTGTGTGTTGGGGCAGCATGACGAGTCTGGCCGAAAAGAGCATGTTATTTATTACCTGAGCAAAATGTTTACCGACTGTGAAACAAGATATTCACTACTCGAGAAAACTTGCTACACTCAGGCATGGGCGGCTCGCCGGCTAAGACAGTATATGCTGACCCATACTACCTTGTTGATATCCAAAATGGATCCAATGAAATACATCTTTGAGAAAACTGCTCTCTCTGGGAGAATAGCGAGATGGCAAATGATCCTGATAGAACATGACATACAATATACTACCTGTTGTACCCCAAAATTTTCCCTCCCATATTCCTCAAGATTTTCCAAGAATAATCTTCAAGTTGCTTAAGTTGGCTCAAGGATTGGACAGTCAAGTCACCTCCTAAGGCAGTCAAGTCAAAATTAGGGTTTTGTGTTGCATCAATGTACTTACATCCAAATGGCCTCAAGTGCTTCCCAATGTCTTAATATGTTCTTAAGTTCATCCATGTCAAATTTCAAGCCTTGCATAGGAAGTTTGGTCAGTCAATTGCTCAAGAGGTCCAAAAGTCGACTGTGCTAGGGCAAAAGTCAACTGTGTCCTAAATACAGTCAAACCTCAAGATTTTTTTTGTCAACATTCTAATTTTGAATGATAATTAATCATTTGATCAAGGGTTGATCATGATTCGTCAAGGATTGCTCAAGATTCATCAAAATTCAAAAGTTGCTAAATTAGGGTTTTGTAGGAAAAGTTAACTCAACTTTGACCAAGCATAACTCTCTCATACTTTATGATAAATGACCCATCCGAAGCTCATTTTGAAGAGGAAGCAATTTCCTACAATCCATAGTCACACCCCAAGATCAAGAAATGCTCTCACAAAAATTTACAAATTTGGACATTATAGGTCATTTTTGAAAGTCAACAAAAACACCTTTTTTGCCAAAGCTTATAACTTGAGCATGGAACATCAAAATGCGATGAGACCAAAAGAGTTTATTAGAGGACATCTCAATGTTTCTAAAAAGTCCAAGAACACCTCCAAAAGTTTAAAATTGAAGAAGTTATGCATTGGTGAAGTTGGACATTTTTCCAAAATTGCCAAAAGTCAACTATCCTCAAAACTCCATGTTTGACAAAAGGGCCCACTTTTTTCCACTTGATATAGTCTTGTCATTCCACACACGTGTTCCATCTTTAATTTCATGGCCATTCATTTATTTTTCTATTTTATTTAATTTTTATTGATTTAATTCATTTTAAATCAATATTAAATCAAATAAAATCTAAAAAATTGATGTAAGGGGATGCTTGTGATCATTACAGCTTGAAAATATCATGTGATACTCAATCAAACTCGTGCCAAGTCAAAACAAGCACAAAATCTCAGATTTGATGCAAATATGGCAACTTGATTATGGTGATCAAAAGCAAATCTTGATTCTTCAATGCATAAGGTTTAATGCCCAAATTTTGACCTAAACACATTCTATTATATGCACACAAGTGAGGTAGACCAAGAGGATGCACAAAACACTACAGAAACGGCCATACAAAGTTTGGAAAAAATCTTGAAAAGTGGGAGATCAAAAACAACATTGGAGCACGATTCAGTAAAAAAGCTTGACATAGTTCTCTTCCCTGACATCCAGCGAAGCGATACCAATCAAAATCCAGCCTTCTCATTGCCTAAATTGCACTGTAAGTCATCACGAACCAACCTCAGAACATGGATTCCCAATCTCCAATTCTTGCATCTTTTCTTTCAAATCTTGCCATATTTATGTTTGTTGTTTGATTTGGAACGTTTTGGTATTATTCAATTGTATTTTTAGGACCTGTATCATGATGCTCGAACCTAGGGTTCTTGTTCTTGTTTTTTAGGCGTTTTTTATGTAGGTTAAATTGAGGCTAATGGTGGGTATAAGAATGATCAGGGGAGAGAGACGAATGCAGTGGTGGTCTCCATTGGCATTTATATGGCCTGTAGAACATGATAGGATGATGCCATGGATTTAGTTGCGGAATAAAATCCACAGGTAAATGAACCAGTCTTCGTTGAAGAAGACGAAGACGTGGCTTGCGTCCATTGGTTCATTTGAATCATTAGCGCGTTTTTATTTTTTTGCTAGGCATAATTAATTGTTTGTCTTATATTATTTGTTTTCCATCCCATTAACAACTAAGCAACGTGGATGAGTTGGCCAAGGGAGCGTGACAATGAGCATTGGGACCTGGGTTCGAATCCCAGGTCCCCTAAAACTTTGTTATAATTTTTCTTCAGGTACTCGTGTGCAGTGCCCAAAGCATGGACCACCTTGTTTCTCTTCCCATCAAATGCCAAGTGGCTTCAGGCCAAGATCCAAAGGCCAGAGTTGCAGATCCACCATGGACTAAAGTCAACCAGCGCATATTGGAATGGGAAAGTCAAAGCGGGCTGATTGAATTTGGGCCTGGATATTGTTGATCATACTCCCTCTTCAGGCCCAAACCCCCCATTTTGGTTTATTTCTTTTTCTCTCTATATTTATTTATTTAATTATTATTATCAAAAATTAACCAATTAACATTTTTTATATAAAATCAGAAAACCCTAAAAAATAATATTTTTATTAATTTCACTATTTTATTATTTGTGTAAATAAACATTAATTAATTTTATTTAGTTTAATTAGGTACAATTTTAATATCTTTTGCAATAAATTAAAATTAATTTAGAATTAGGTTTTTAATATTTTTAACCATTCTTATTTTATTTCCTTAAATAATAAAAAACCAAAAAATCTTTTCATTTAATTAATTAATTCAATTATTAACTTAGACTAATTTTTAATTCAAAAAATAACAAAAAAATATGCTTTATTTGATAAAAAGGGTCAAAACCCTAAAACACTTCGATATAATTTACTCGCGCGCGTATTATTTTTTATCCATATTTCAATATTGTAACTGCTTCGAGGATGTAATAGTTTTTAACTTAGGACATTATTTATTTATTTATCGCTTTTATTTACTTTTCGCAATTTAATTTTTAAGGGTTTGTCTTTGGCGATGTAAATACCCGACGCCTTGTAATAGCTTAGATTTATTTTCTGCAATTTAATTTCCGCAACCATTAACTGTTATATGTTTGAATAATAGGCAATGCATGACAAGACGAATCTTTAACCTAAAATCAACAGTAGCTCACCATTAACATGTACAGATAAAAATAACTGAAAACAATACACTCGCACATGCCACTCTTAGGGTACACCTCACTTGGTTTCCTCGAACGTGGTCATTGAGTATAGGAAGTTTTAGAGGTCGCCCTCTTGTCCAAAGGTCATAAGTTGCCTCAGAATGGTTGCCTCGGATAAAATGATCTAAGACATTAGGGTTACCGCTAAGGCGTCCTAACATTGCTTTAGTGACCACACGTCCCTTAATCGAATTGACCCGAAAACTCCGACAATGATGCTAACTACTCATCAATAGTGGACTAGCATTGTCTAAAAGACATTTGTACATCTTAATTCCTTTTTGAGTAGGTAGGTGGTTCTTAAGTACTTGCTCCTTTTAAAAAACAAAACAAAACTTTTCTCACTCACACTCCTTTCAAAAAAAAATTCTTTTCAAACCCACAAACACAAAGAAAAGCAAACTTTTGAAAACATAATGAGAAAGTACCTAAGAGCCCGTGGATAACCACGAATAGAAAGGGTGCTAACACCTTCCCTTTCTATAATCTACCTCCCGAACCCGAGAAATATCTCAAAAAGGAATTTTTCTGTGCTTTTGTCCTTTCCTTGTTGGATAAAATAAAAGACGGTGGCGACTCTTGCTTACCGCGACATTTTGCGAAAACAAACGCAAACGCGAACCGACATTCCAAAATAGTCAGTTCTATTCCCACCGATCACAGAACTGGCGACTCTGCTGGGGAAGAGCTTATAAGTGAGGTGTACCTTAGGATTAGATCACTATGTTTTCAATTGTATGATTTGTATGCTTTAATTTTGTGGGCTTGTATCGGAGTTCTATAGATCCTAACCCGGATCTGGGGATACTCTTTAGGTAAGTAGCAATAAACTGTGAGGGATCTGTACGGCATAGACCGATACGGATGAAGCAGTAGCTACGTTGGTGTGGCACCTTGGTCTGTACTGATATCCCTTGTGTTGGAACGAGGAGAATATGGGTCTTCTAAGGAGTCATTAAGCACCAACTGACCTTAGAACCTTAAATTGACCAACTTGGACATAGAACAGTAGCAGTATGCTACACTCATTGAGACTAAACTCTCGCGATGATTCCGTCTGCAAGAAAAGGTTGTTAAACTGGAATTATGACCGATTGATGGTAGTCAGTGATATTGAGATCCTCTAGAACCCGGTTACTATTTTTAGGACAGGTTTAAACCAACTGAACTGAAAGAGGGTAGTACCTAAGCTCCATGCCAGCCTGAAATCTAAGGGCTCTCAGTGTGACTTGTGTACCTTTACCATGTTTGCTTTTTGTGGATACTTGTGGTGTGCTTACTATCATGACATCATGACATCATAACATTGCATGAATCTTGCATAAGGACTAACCTATTTCAAAGACAGGAGAGATTCATCTTTGTTCTGTTTTGTAGGTCATCATGATGCCCATGCGTAAGAATACCATCCATATCAACTTTGTCCAAGTCCCTACCTTTCTTAAAGAGTTGGTTGCCAAGATGCCTGACACTTCTTCCTTCATCAGGAGGCATGGTTCTCTTCTCAGTTTGGTCACCTCCAAATTGGACGAGCAGATGATGAGTGTTATGGTCCAATTCTATGATCCGTTGTACCATTGTTTTACTTTCCAGGACTTCCAGCTAGTTCCTACTCTAGAAGAGTTCTCTGAGCTACTCGGTATCTCTGTCTTGGAACAGACCCCGTTTACTGGATGGGAGAAGACTCTTAAGCCCGAAGAAATTGCTGCAGCCCTTCACTTGACCAAGGAGGATGTAATGGCTAACTGGGAGACTAGAAGTGGAGCTACGGGTTTTCTGTCTAAGTTTTTGGTTGACAAAGCTAATTACTTCTGGGACAGCTTAGACTTCAAGGCGTACGAGGACATTCTGGCTCTCTTGATTTATGGTCTGGTATTGTTTCCGAATCCTGACACTTTTGTTGATATTAATGCCATCAAGATCTTCATCTCTCAGAATCTGGTACCCACTCTCTTGGGTGATATCCTTCATCAGCTCTATGCTCGTACTGCCCGAAAGCGGGGAACTTTGATGTGTTGTGCTCCTTTATTGGCGAGGTGGTTTATTTCGCACCTCCCTAAGTCCGTACTAAAGAACAAAGAAGGAATGGGCTGGGCTTATAGGGTAATGTCTCTTTCTAATAATGACATTATCTAGACTCTCAAAGGTATGGATGAGGTGATTGTCATTGATCGCTGTGGAGAGTATCCTAATGTCCCATTGATTGGAACCCATGGAGGGATTTCTTACAACCCATGCTTAGCTCTCCGTTAGTTTGGAAGAGCCAGAAGAGAAGGGCCTCATGAGATGTTGATGCCTCATATCATCTTTGATTTTCAGGAAGATAGCGACGAGCTGCGTCGTAGATTCATAAGGGCTTGGGACAGAGTTCACCAATCTGACTCAAATGAGTTGGGACCAAAGACTTCTCTGCCAATGGAGCCATATCTCAGATGGGTCCGCATCCGTGCCCAGAAGCTAGGTATGCCATATGAAGCTGTCAGGCCTGTTACTCTTGAAGTTGCTAATAAGGAGGGGGTTCTTCCAACTATTCTCCACCCTTATATGCCCACTGATATTGGGACACTAAAGAGGTCTTGGATGCAGTTGAGGAATGAACGGGATTCTTATCGAGAGAGGTTCAATGAATAGGAGCAGAAGATCCAGAAGCTGACTAGGCAACTGGAGAACGAGCGGATCCTGAGTGATTATGTTCGCATTGAGAAGAAGAGACCATGGGAGCATTGATGGACCTTTGTTGATTTCTTTTACAGTTTTTATTTACTTTTTAGTATTTCCATTCTTGTAACGCCTAAGGGCAATTTGTTGAACAATTTAAATTTTGAAGTTTAAACCTAATAAAGTGTGATCCTTTCTTGTTTACAAATTTGAATCCCGATTGTCTTTGAAATCATAAATCATACGCATTTCATCCCATGCACTTCATAAACAGGTACCCTTTTTACAGGTCTCTTATCTTCTTCGCTGTTTATTTCAGCAATCATCATGTCTACTGAACCTTCAACTGAGCAAGCTATCAAGGCCCTCCAGGCCCAGAATGCCCAGTTTCAAGAGTTGTTCATGAATCTAGCCAAGGGTCAGCAGGACCTGAAGACCTTGATTCTGAAGGAGAAAAAGAAGGAGAAGAAGAGGACCATCCTGTTCAATATTGGAGGCAGGTTTGGAAACGGGATGCAGAATGAAGTTGATCTGACCACCTCATTTGGAGGGAAAGATAGTCCACAAGAAAGGAGGGCTCCTAGCCGTATGGTCTCCGACAACGAGACGGACTATGATGAAGAACAATATCCTCCTACTGAGGATAAGTACAAACTGTTGGAACACCATTTGAGCGCTATGGAAATACAGAAGGTGCCCGGTCTGGACTTCGGAGATCTGGGTCTATCATATGGGGTGGTGATTCCCCATAAGTTCAAGGCACCTGCCTTTTCCAAGTATGACGGAGTTTCCTGTCCAAAGCTGCACCTCTGGTCATATGTGAGGAAGATCCAGCCTTACACAGCTGATAAGAACTTGTGGATCCATTTCTTTCAAGACAGTCTCTCAGGGACTCAGCTTGAGTGGTTCTATCAGTTGGACGGAGCCAGTATCCGCAGCTGGGAGGATTTGGCTACTGCATTTTACAGGTAGTATCAGTACAACTCCGACCTCGCTCCTACGCGTACCCAACTCAAGGGTATGTCAATAGGAACGGGTGAAGGATTTAAAGAGTATGCTCAAAAATGGAGAGACCTTGCCGGAAGGGTGTAACCACCTTTGGCTGATCGTGAACTTGTTGACATGTTTTTGGGGACCCTGTCTGGTCCATTCTTTAACCATATAATTGGAAGCTCTTTAGCTGGGTTTACAGATCTTATTTTGACTGGTGAGAGGATTGAAGCTGGTATTAAGGCTGGAAAGATACAGAAGGGTGCCTCATCGAGCACCGAGAAGAAACCGTTTAAGAAAGAGTCCAGTGTTGTCTACAGTTCGAGAAGACAAAATAGACCTGAACACCGCCAAGATGTCAATGTGGTTGTTATTTCAAAACCTGCTGGTGCTCCTCAGCATCACAATCAACAAAAGGACAAGAGACCTCGAAGGCAATTCACTCGTCTCAACATGACTTTATCTCAGATTCTGCCACAGTTGCTGAAGACCAATCTGGTGACTCTAAAAGAAGCTCCGAAGAATCCAAGTGCCACATTACCAAAGTACAACCCTAATGCCCGCTGCGCTTTTCACTCTGATAGCCCGGGGCATAATACAGATGATTGTTGGGTTTTGAGGAACATGGTGCAAGACCTAATTGATGCAAAGGAGATTGAGTTTGAGGCGCCCGAAAGGCCTAATGTTGTGACTGCTCCCATGCCTAAACATGGAGTAAATACTGTTGAGGAAGACTTGTTTGTAGTTTCCGTGGATGATATTGTTACCCCTCTGATGACTGTCAAGAAGAACATGTTGCTAGCCGGTTTATTTCCGGGTTATGGCGAAGGTTGCCATATGTGTTTTGTTTTACCTACTGGTTGCCCATTTCTGAAGTTAGGTATCTAAAACCGGATGGATAGTAAAGAGATCCTGTTTGAAAAAGCTGTTGTTCCATCCGTTCATTCTGAAGAAGTTGCCATCATTACCATTTTTGACAATTCTTCCAAGGCTCCCTCGAGGAAGCCTGTTAGAATTACATCTACTCCGAAGATCGCACCTGTAATCATCACTGTTTTGGGGCCCATCCCCTACACCTCTGACAAAGTTGTCCCTTGGCACTATGGGGCAGATGTTTATGTTCTTGGAGTTAAGCAAGAGTTGGATACTGATACCGGCGTCAGCAACATTACTGGGCCTGCTAAAGTCACCCGCAGCGGTAGACTTTTCTCACCTGATATTGCTCCACCAACAGCCCGAAGACCTGTTGTCATTACACCTGCAAGTGTGCCTAATGCCATTCCTGATCAAGTTCTTAGTCCTACCCCTGTCGCCGAGTTATCTAACGCTCGGGGCAAAGGGATCACCACTGATGTGCCTGCCCAGACGGAGGCACCGAAGATCATTACTGTTGAAGCTTCCAAACAGGAGATGGAAGAGATTTTGAAGATTATTAAGAAGAGTGATTATAACGTAGTTGAGCAGCTGGGGAAAACCCCATCCAAGATTTCTATGTTGTCACTATTGCTGTGCTCAGAGGCCCATGCTAAGTGTGATACGGTGGGAGAATTGACTAGTGTTTTGCGTTCGTATTCGCACTTGTGCGGTTGAGCAAGAGTCGCCACCGACTTTTTATTTTATCCTAAGGGAAAGGTTAAAAAAGTACAGCAAAAACCTTTTGAGATATTTCGTGGGTTCGGGGGGTAGATTATGAAAAGGGAAGGTATTAGCACCCTTTTCATCCATGGTTATCCATGGGCTCTTAGTTACTTGGTTTTTTAGATCACTTGCCTTGTTTTTCGATTGCTTTGAAAATGGTGTGTATGTGGGTGCTTTTTGAAAATGTTTTGGAAAAAGATGCCTTGTCTTAGGCAACTAATGTATTTGACTCGTGATTGAGTGTTTTACAAAAGTGTGGATCTTTTCGAAAAGATATTTCAAATGTTTTTGAGAGTTTGTTTGAAAGTGTTGTGGATTGTGGTTTTTGAAAAGAAGGCAAACGTTTTTGTAAATTGATCTCAAGTAACCAAGAGTTTTGTCTACCCTATTGTACTCAAAGGTTTTTGTCATGTTTTAACCCCTTTTAACAATTTTGTTCCACCATTGAATTTGGTGGACAATCTTGCGTTTAGGAAGTTTATTCGGGACGGGCGCGGGTCATCGTATGGACCATGAATGCAATGATGCCAAGTGTCTTTGGCAATTTGTTTTGAAGGGACTATGATCATTCCGTTTAGGCAACACTTTGAGACTTATGATCATTTGATTTTGTTTTGCCAAAGATACTCGACGTGCAAGCATGGCCCATTTTGGAAGGCAACATGTGGGATTACCCTAGGGGGTGCAAGTGTGATTGTGTATTGATTACATGTATTTGTCTTGTATTAGGTTATCTAGCGTTTGATTTTATGTACATGCAAACCCTAGGTCTAACCATGGTATAATTGGAAAACTGTAAATTGCGGAATGTAAAACCTACGCTATTACAAAATAGTGTCCGGGAGTGGGGGTATAAATGTACAAAAGGGGATGAGACTTATAGTATCCAATAAATTACAACCAAATCGAATGCGCAATCAAATGTAAATATCGAATATACAGATATAAGATAAACAAATGTGTATAGGGCAATGTGATTGTATTGTGTAAGTGTACATGTATATGAGTATGTGTAATTATTTATAAGCGCGATAATGTGAAATTGGAGCGTATTAGGTATTTGACCTAAATGTGTATTTTAATGAATCTTTGGTTTCTATATTTTTAATATGTACAAAAGAAAATGTTCAAGTTTTAATTAAGAAATGTATCTTTATTTGTTTATATACAAGAAAATATTTTAACCAAATGTTTGTGAATTTTAATATTAGAAAAATGTATATAAATTGTTATGTACAAAGAGTATTAAATGTCCAAAATTAAATTATGTATGTTAAAAAAGGTATTTTTTATTGTTATGTATAAAAATATTTCAAGAAATCAAATTATACAAAAATGTTTATTTACTTATTATGTGCAAAATATATTTTAATTAGAAGAAAAGAAAGATATCTTCAATTTTAAATAAATGAGGTAGAAAAATGTATTTTACTTAAGTTATGTACAAAAATATTAAGAGAATAAAAAAGGTATTCAATTTTAATTATATGATAAAAATATGTTTTATTATTTATATACCAATATATGCTTAAAAGAAAAAAGATACTTCCAATTTTAACTATATGGTTTTTTAAGAAAAAATTAAATGTTTTAACTAAAAAAAAGTTGATTAATTAAATGAAAGAAAAGCTGTTTTATATCAGAGGTTTAGAATTTTAATGGGCTTTATAGAAGTTAAACGGATTAGGCCCATTTTGGAGGCAAATGCTTTAGGGTTGCGCTTGGGAATTTTCATTTGAGAACGAAGGTTTTAGGGTTTGAGACGGCGCCGTTCGTATGTTCGTCTTCTCGTTCTTCTGATCAATGCTCCTCCGTCCGGCCACCGGTGTTGCTCCCAAACCTCTCTTCCCTCCATAGCACGGTCTCAGCATTCTCTTGATGCAAGGTTCGTTTCAATGTTCTTTTTTTCTTTTGTGAATGATACGCGTTTTTGATTTGTACTAAAAACCTTGATTCTTTTATTGTTATGAGCAAAAGGAGAAAAAGAGAGGGAGAAGGATGTACCACCTGACTTTGGAGAAGGAGGAGAGACGGGGAAGTGGCGCTTTAGGAGGCCGGGACGGCGTGAACGGTGATGGAGCTGGAAGCTTGCTTGGGAAAATTTGGTACTTTGTCCTTTCTTCTTCTTTAGGGATTTGATGATGACCTTTGTGCTGAAAATCTTACCTTGAAACAATTCACTTCTTTATCTCTTCTTTCCTACTGTGTGTTGCCTTGATTTGTTGCTTTCAACTATTGTTGCTTGGACGGACTTTCTCTCTTCTTCTTGAACGCTGTATACTTGTTTGTGTTGCCCTGTGAGTTGCCTTTTACCTGTGTTGCCCAGTGATGTTTTACTGAGGGCTTTTAGGCTTGAGATGCTATGGCTTTGAGTTGGTTTCTGGCGTAATGCAGGTTGATTTATGGTGGTTGATGTTGTTTTGATTCAGGACCTTGTTCTTTGGGTTTTGACAGTTGGTAATGGCAATTAGGCTTGACAGGCTTGTAGAGGCTTCAGGTCTTTTGAACTGTGTGTTCTGTATATCTTTTGTATGTTTGTAGGTTTGTATGGCCTGGTGACTTAGGCTTTAACAGGGTGAGGCTTGGTGTCCAGGTTTTGAACTGGTAACTTAGGCTTCAGTTTATGTGTTTGCAATGGCTTTGGCAGTTATGGTGAAGTTTTGACAGCAAGTTTGGACTTTGAAGATTATTGTTGTTTGATGTTTTTTTTTGACAGGTTCAGTATGTTTATGTTATGGGTTTGAGGATTGTTTTTTAGGATGCAGGTTGTTAGCCTTCTTGTGATTTTTGTGAGGCTTTAGGCTGTTGCAGATTTTGTTCCAACAGGTTTTTATGGCTTGGCTTGGGTTTTTATCAGTTTGCAGGTTTGAAGCTTGGTTTATCAGGTTTTGTGCAGGTTTTCTATGCTTTTTGAACTTGCAGTCGTTTTTGCTTTTGAGGTTTGGTGAGGTTGGATGGTTTGTATATTTTTCTTCCCTCTGAACTGCTTGCTGAACCGTGTCCTCTTGGGTTATCTTTTCTTGTTTCTTCTGCCTAAGCCTAAAACCTGCCTATTGCTGCTTTATCTCTCTTCTCTTCCATAGTACAGTTTTAGAATTTAATATGATTATTACTGTGCTTTTCTGAAGGGGCCCTGATGGGAAATGATTATTAGGATTTAGCTTGCATAACACATTTTCCTCTGCATCTTTTTCTTTCTTTTGACAGCTTTGTGTGCTGACTTTGCATTGATATCTTTTTCAAATCCTTCTTTGACAGCTTGTGTGCTTTTGACAGCAATTGTACTTCTTGCTTTTTCTTTGATATCTTTTGAGTAGATTTTGGCATTTTGACAGTAAATTGCCTTTTTGCTTTGGATAGAAAGTGGAATTGGATTTGAACTATGCAGTTCGCACTTTGGAATTTATGCATTTGACATTTGTATTTATGAATAAAAATCTTCCCTCTTTGTGAACCGGGAGAAATCCCGTGATTTGCAGAGAGGGTCAACTGATCCCAGTCAGTGGCCCCTAATGATGAGCAAATTTTATCTGTCTCTTTTAATTTAACTGCTTTCTGACTTTCTCCTTTCTTTTTGCAGATAAAAAAAATGGAGCACCGGAGCGAAGTGAAGAATGAAGAATTAGAAATAGGATAGAATTTTTATTTTCAATTTAATTTTTGTACACTATTATTATTTTAAATACTTTGTAATAAATACTCGTATCCAAATAATAACAATTGTAACAACTATTAAATATGAAATAAAAATTCCATTGATATTTAATTCTTTTCAGTTCCTTTTCTTTATTTACTTGTTAGTTATAATTCCTTAAATTAAATAAAATGAAAGTTAAATTTCAAGTATTTAATTCTTAGAACCATAAATAATCAACTAAACCTTGTTGATCAAAATAAATGAACTGGACGTCTCCATCATTCAAAGCAACGCACAGTCGAACACAAAAATTGATCAGACGCAATCCTTTCTTACTGATTCTTTGCCAAGCACTGTAATTCCAAACTGCACATATCTTTTGACTGGCCCAAACAAACAAACTGAATTCAAACCACTGTCTCTTTTACTGATTAAATCAAAACAACGCTAATTCAATCCGAATCTTGAAATAAACTGCAACGTGCTGTGGAATTTTAATCTTTCTGAGAATATGCCCACAAAACCTTAATTCCTGATTAAATGCCAAATAACGCTCGCCTGATCAAAATTGAACCAAAAATCAACCAAAACCCTGAGCCAACTGTTTGAAATAATTCAGAGTCCTGAAAATCAATAAAACCCTAATTTTGCTTGACTGTCAAGAAAAGTCCGTTTGTCCGATTCTTGAGCCAGTTTGAAAAGTCAGGAAAGGCTTGAAGCTGAGATTTCTTGTGGAAAAACGCGAGGGCAAATTTTGGGGTACAACAGTTGCCCCTGTTCAATCTTCTTGGACCTGAAGAGTTAGATTGGCAAGTTTTCCTTTCGCGATTTGAAGGTAAAAGAAGATTGGACACTAAAGTGCCCAGAAAATTTGCACTCGGCGATCTGATGGTGGAGGTGAATGGGCTTAAAGATGCCATTTGGTGATGGGCTTAAAGATGCCACCTGGTGCGAGAGAATTTTGTCGGGGGATGGGCTTAGAGATGCCATCTGAGAATGGGCTTACAGATTCCAATCGGCGACTGCTGGTAGGAGGATGGGCTTATAGACGCCATCTGGACATGTTGAACTGTAGGTCAATGGCGAGTGGACAAGTGTCAGAAGGGCATCCATGTTTTGGAACATCTCTGAATTGGGGTCTGAACAAGCAACGGATTGACGTCCATGTCTGGAGAATCTGTAAACTATTTCAGGAGTTGAGATTGAATAAGCAATAGAGCAACATCCGTTGTTGGGAAGCGTCCGTAAACTATTTTCAAAAATTGAGAAGAGTCTGAATCAGTTGGTAGATTGACATCCGTTGTTGGGAAGAATCTGTAAACTGTTTTCAGAAGTTTTGAAGTTGAAGAGGAACCGGTGTAGGGTTTCTTGATGATGCGTCTGAATGAATCCGGAATAAGTATCAGAATGTCGCCGTGTCCGGGTCACATCTGAACTATCTCTGGATGAATCTTGGGAGTTGATCTGTGTCTGTCGACTGATCTTACCTGAAAAGGCAAAGGGTTAGTTGTATGCAATGTTATGATGCATGATGCAACGTACGTGACATCAATATTTATGAATGTGAATGTAATGAATGCGCATGTAAGCTGATGAGCTAATCTTGCCGAGGATACATGAATCCTAGATGACTGAAGATAAAAGCCTCTTGACTGCTGCCGGGGAAAATAAATCCTTGGCTGTCGCTGGGGAAGAGAATTCCTGATGACCTCTACTGGGGAGTTCCAAACTAGTAGACTTATGCTGGGGAGGCCAGATTGAGAATCTTCGGCTTGATGGGAAGTAACTCTGGAGACTTCACTGGGGAACTCAAGATTTGCCCTTTCCAAAACTCTGTGGGGAGAAGGTTCGCTGGGGAATTTTGATGAACTCCGCTGGGGAATAGGAAGAATTTTCTAATTGCTGTAGGTGTTGGTCTGGGATAAGTTACTGAATGTCGCCATCTCTGGGTCACATCTTGAACTATATCTAGAAGCAACTCTGAATAAGTTATAGAATGTCGCCATCTCTGGGTCACATCTTGAACTATATCATGTCTTTTGAAGTGATAAGGAAATTGTTGAACACTTTTGACATTCGAATGCCCCAAGTGGTGATGCAGATAAATTCCTGGCTTATTACAGGTGTTGGTCTACCATCGGTCGTTCACAGATGTTTCCTGGATTGTTACAGGTGTTGATCTGGAATTCTTCATACATGCCCTGGCTGGATACAGGAATCGAATCTGGAAAGGTGATAGCTGATAGATATGCCCTGGCTGGATACAGGAATCGAATCTTCAAACTCTTCAGACGTGCCCTGGCTAGATACAGGAGTCGAGTCTGGAAAGGTGATAGTTGATAGATATGCCCTGGCTGGATACAGGAATCGAATCTTCAAACTCTTCAGACGTGCCCTGGCTAGATACAGGAGTCGAGTCTGGAAATGTGATAGTTGATAGATATGCCCTGGCTGGATACAGGAATCGAATCTTCAAACTCTTCAGACGTGCCCTGGCTAGATACAGGAGTCGAGTCTGGAAATGTGATAGTTGATAGATATGCCCTGGCTGGATACAGGAATCGAATCTTCAAACTCTTCAGACGTGCCCTAGCTAGATACAGGAGTCGAGTCTGGAAATGTGATAGTTGATAGATATGCCCTGGCTGGATACAGGAATCGAATCTTCAAACTCTTCAGACGTGCCCTGGCTAGATACAGGAGTCGAGTCTAGAAATGTGATAGTTGATAGATATGCCCTGGCTGGATACAGGAATCGAATCTTCGAACTCTTCAGACGTGCCCTGGCTAGATACAGGAGTCGAGTCTGGAAATATGGTCAACAAATATGCCCTGGCTGGATACAGGAGTCGAATCTTCGAACTCTTCAGACGTGCCCTGGCTAGATATAGGAATCGAGTCTGGAAATAGTCGTCAACAGATATGCCCTGGCTGGATACAGGAGTCGAATCTGGAAATAGTCGTCAACAGATATGCCCTGGCTGGATACAGGAATCGAATCTTCGAACTCTTCAGACGTGCCCTGGCTAGATACAAGAATCGAGTCTGGAAATATTCGTCAACAGATATGCCCTGGCTGGATACAGGAATCGAATCTTCGAACTCTTCAGACGTGCCCTGGCTAGATACAGGAATCGAGTCTGGAAATAGTCGTCAACAGATATGCCCTGGCTGGATACAAGAGTCGAATCTGGAAATGTTATAGTTGATAGATATGCCCTGGCTGGATACAGGAATCGAATCTTCAAACTCTTCAGACGTGCCCTGGCTAGATACAGGAATCGAGTCTGGAAATGTAGTCAACAGATATGCCCTGGCTGGATACAGGAATCGAATCTGGAGATGTTGTAGTTGATTTGTTGAACACTTTTGACATTCGAATGCCCCAAGTGGTGAAGAAGGAGTCTTGAATCATATTACTCTGCATATTGAGAGATTTCTTGAAATCTTGACTGGACTGCCCCAGGTTAACTGTACTTTGAAAGATCTGTTGGACCTTGACTGGACTGCCCCAGGTTAATTAGATTGTGACATGTCATGCCCCTTGCTGATAGGAGATTTGATGGAAGTGTTATCCTCTTGAAGTGATTTTGACTTACTGAGAGAGTTTTCGTTCCTCCGAACATTCGCTGTATGAATTTCTTCGCTGTCAAACAAAAAGGTCAAATGCAGACAGTGATATTCAAGCAATGCAAAGTTTATGTTTGTCTTTGAAGTTTTGAAAAATGCGTTTTTTAGCAGAAAACTTTTTATAAGACAAGTCAACACGAGATTTAGAGCAAAACCCTACAGGAGTCAGGATACCTTTTGTAACAGTATGCTTTCGAACTAACCCATGCTTCAATTAGGACTTTTGAAGGGTTGTAATGTGGCCTGGTTCACGGTTTAAGAAACAAAGGATAAAGGCTCAAAGTATATTTGTACCCACCCGCTCTTCGTGATGTTCTTCAACCTAAGCTCAGTTAATTATGCGTCACACTCTGTTTTGAGTTTGGAACGACTTTTAGGCGATGGTTCACCAGTTGAATTTTGGGGAGACAGTCATCATCTCTTTTTTCTTTTTCAACATTTTTCATGTTGTTGAGGATTTTGTAATGACCTCACTATTTTGATTTTGATTTGTTATCCCTAACTTTTGCCTGACTGTTATCGTTTTCGGGATTACTGTCAGCGGGATGCCCCAGCTTTCTTAAGCCTCCTTCATAGGTTTTGGCTTAGTGGGCTTTTCTCTTTTGAGAGATTGACTGTCTATATGATAGGGAACCACCCTTGTCTTTTGATTCCAAAGGAATGCTTTCTTTTTCGATGTCGTTCGTTGTGTTACGAACTGAGAGTTTGCGACTTCAATGCGCACTTTCTTTTGAATTAACTGAGAGACTACCCTGCCCCGGGTTTATATCAAAGGTTTTGATTGTTTAGAACAGGAAACTCCTACTTCTTTGGCTCGAAGGGGTTGACTAGGGATTAACTTCCTTATAACTCCAGTGTTTGGGAATTGAAAGAAATGCCTGTACATCATCAGCAAGGTCTGTTCAAAAGCATACTGTATAAGATCACGGTATTGTTTCGTCATCCTCCCTCTAAAGGCTTACAGCTTTTTATCAGGAGTCAAATATCATAAAGAAAAGCATAAGAGTAGTGAAACGAATGGATGAATTCAAGACAAACATATGCAATGCATTAATGAAAACAGAGTTTAACATCAACAGATAATTGTTTGACAGCAAAAAGAAATTACAACTTTGAAAGTTCAAAAAGAAGAAAAGGTCTTTCAGCTTGAGCTTCGTCACTTCAGGTGGAGAACCCTTTAACGGAAGATCTTCATCTCGCCGTCTGGCATGAATTCCAGCACCCCAATGTCGATCAGATCTTGAATCTTGTTCTTCAAGGCCCAACAGTCGTTGGTGCTGTGTCCCGGGCTGTAGGAGTGGTAAACACAGAATGCGTCGGGATTAAAGTGAGGAGAGGAGATATTGAGCTTCTGAGGAGGGTCCTTTACGGTGAGCAAATCGACCTCCAACAGGCGCTTCAGTATGAAGAATGATGGTATTTCAGTCTCTGTGAACTGTCTTCCCGACTTTTCTTGTTTACGCCGATTCCCCCGTTGACGCTGGCGAGGTTGTTGATGGGTTTGTGACCCTGAAGCTAGCAAAGGAGCTTTCCCCTTGTCTTCTTGAGTTGGTGGAGGCTGAGCGGTGACTTGCTCTTCGACCTCAGATGTTTGCCCCAGTTGGTTGTTTGGAAGCATTTGGCGGACAAGAACTCTGAGTTCCTCTTGTCTTTGAGATAGGTCTTGGATGAGAGCCATCTGGCCCACCAACTGTCCCATCATTTGAGTCCTCAGTGTTGTCAGGTCAAACTGCAGCTCCGCAATCTGATCACTCCTGGCATTGTTGGAATTCCCCAGGCCCTTGGTGAGGAGAGCTTTCATCTCTTCTTGCCCCAGAGACAAGTTCAGGAACATCTCCTGCAGCTGAGCAGTCTGGTCTTGAATGTCTTTGACAGACCTTTCTAGAGCCATCTCTTGCTGAAATAAACAGCAGGAGAGTAAGGAAACCTGAAAAAGGAAAGATTGTCAAAATGCAATGCATGATATGTGGATGCATGCTTTCAAGGATCTCTTGGGGTAAACACAAGAAAAATGTTAGAGGTTGAACTCTGCTCTTGGATTGGAGATATCTACACCGGTGGACGTCCTTCCACGAGAATCAAGCTCACCATGTCGATTGGGTCATAGCCACTGATTCAAGTTGTTGTTCTTGAACTTTGATTGGAGAACTTTGTATCGGCGGATGTCTTTCCACGAGAATCGAGCTCACCATGTCAAGTGGGTCATAGCCACTGATTCAAGTTGTTGTACTTGATCTTTGACTGGATTGGTTAGAGGAGAGACCTCTTGCCCCTTGATAGATGTCTGGTTCAACGTAACCCTGCATCAACAGAACCCTCGAGATCATTGAAATGGTTATTGAAAATGCTATGGTATGATGTCATGATGTTATGTGCATGTATGCACAAGCAAGTAAGTGTATATACAGGCAAACAATATTCACACAAAGCACACAAGGCCTTAGGTTTAGGCTTGCATGAGGTTCAGGTACTACCCTCTTTCAGTTTGTTGGTTAAAACCTGTCTTATCAAAAGTAACCGGGTTCTAGAGGATCTCATATCATTGGCTACCCTCAATCGGTCATAACTCCAGCATCGCAATCTTTTCTCGCGGCCAGAACCATCTCGAGAGTTTAGCCTCAATGAGTGTAGCATACTGCTACTGTTCTAATGGCCAAGTTGGTCAATTAGGGTTCTAAGGTCGGTTGGTGTTTAATGACCCCTTAGAAGACCTATATTCTCCCCGTTGCAACACAAGGGATATAGGTACAGACTAAGATGCCACACCAACGTAGCCACTGCTTCACCCATGTCAGTCTACGCCGGACAGGTCCCTCACAGATTATGCTACCTAAAAAGGGTATTTCCCAGATCTGGGTTAGGATCTATGAAACTCCAATGCAAAGCCCACAAATGTAAAGCAAACAAAGCAATCAATTGAAAGTAAAGGTGATCTAAACCCTAAGGTAACCCCACTTCAAAAATTGTCCCCAGCAGAGTCGCCAGTTCTGTGATACGGTGGGAGAATTGACTAGTGTTTTGCGTTCGTATTCGCACTTGTGCGGTTGAGCAAGAGTCGCCACCGACTTTTTATTTTATCCTAAGGGAAAGGTTAAAAAAGCACAGCAAAAACCTTTTGAGATATTTCGTGGGTTCGGGGGGTAGATTATGAAAAGGGAAGGTATTAGCACCCTTTTCATCCATGGTTATCCATGGGCTCTTAGTTACTTGGTTTTTTAGATCACTTGCCTTGTTTTTCGATTGCTTTGAAAATGGTGTGTATGTGGGTGCTTTTTGAAAATGTTTTGGAAAAAGATGCCTTGTCTTAGGCAACTAATGTATTTGACTCGTGATTGAGTGTTTTACAAAAGTGTGGATCTTTTCGAAAAGATATTTCAAATGTTTTTGAGAGTTTGTTTGAAAGTGTTGTGGATTGTGGTTTTTGAAAAGAAGGCAAACGTTTTTGTAAATTGATCTCAAGTAACCAAGAGTTTTGTCTACCCTATTGTACTCAAAGGTTTTTGTCATGTTTTAACCCCTTTTAACAATTTTGTTCCACCATTGAATTTGGTGGACAATCTTGCGTTTAGGAAGTTTATTCGGGACGGGCGCGGGTCATCGTATGGACCATGAATGCAATGATGCCAAGTGTCTTTGGCAATTTGTTTTGAAGGGACTATGATCATTCCGTTTAGGCAACACTTTGAGACTTATGATCATTTGATTTTGTTTTGCCAAAGATACTCGACGTGCAAGCATGGCCCATTTTGGAAGGCAACATGTGGGATTACCCTAGGGGGTGCAAGTGTGATTGTGTATTGATTACATGTATTTGTCTTGTATTAGGTTATCTAGCGTTTGATTTTATGTACATGCAAACCCTAGGTCTAACCATGGTATAATTGGAAAACTGTAAATTGCGGAATGTAAAACCTACGCTATTACAAAATAGTGTCCGGGAGTGGGGGTATAAATGTACAAAAGGGGATGAGACTTATAGTATCCAATAAATTACAACCAAATCGAATGCGCAATCAAATGTAAATATCGAATATACAGATATAAGATAATCAAATGTGTATAGGGCAATGTGATTGTATTGTGTAAGTGTACATGTATATGAGTATGTGTAATTATTTATAAGCGCGATAATGTGAAATTGGAGCGTATTAGGTATTTGACCTAAATGTGTATTTTAATGAATCTTTGGTTTCTATATTTTTAATATGTACAAAAGAAAATGTTCAAGTTTTAATTAAGAAATGTATCTTTATTTGTTTATATACAAGAAAATATTTTAACCAAATGTTTGTGAATTTTAATATTAGAAAAATGTATATAAATTGTTATGTACAAAGAGTATTAAATGTCCAAAATTAAATTATGTATGTTAAAAAAGGTATTTTTTATTGTTATGTATAAAAATATTTCAAGAAATCAAATTATACAAAAATGTTTATTTACTTATTATGTGCAAAATATATTTTAATTAGAAGAAAAGAAAGATATCTTCAATTTTAAATAAATGAGGTAGAAAAATGTATTTTACTTAAGTTATGTACAAAAATATTAAGAGAATAAAAAAGGTATTCAATTTTAATTATATGATAAAAATATGTTTTATTATTTATATACCAATATATGCTTAAAAGAAAAAAGATACTTCCAATTTTAACTATATGGTTTTTTAAGAAAAAATTAAATGTTTTAAATAAAAAAAAGTTGATTAATTAAATGAAAGAAAAGCTGTTTTATATCAGAGGTTTAGAATTTTAATGGGCTTTATAGAAGTTAAACGGATTAGGCCCATTTTGGAGGCAAACGCTTTAGGGTTGCGCTTGGGAATTTTCATTTGAGAACGAAGGTTTTAGGGTTTGAGACGGCGTCGTTCGTATGTTCGTCTTCTCGTTCTTCTGATCAATGCTCCTCCGTCCGGCCACCGGTGTTGCTCCCAAACCTCTCTTCCCTCCATAGCACGGTCTCAGCATTCTCTTGATGCAAGGTTCGTTTCAATGTTCTTTTTTTCTTTTGTGAATGATACGCGTTTTTGATTTGTACTAAAAACCTTGATTCTTTTATTGTTATGAGCAAAAGGAGAAAAAGAGAGGGAGAAGGATGTACCACCTGACTTTGGAGAAGGAGGAGAGACGGGGAAGTGGCGCTTTAGGAGGCCGGGACGGCGTGAACGGTGATGGAGCTGGAAGCTTGCTTGGGAAAATTTGGTACTTTGTCCTTTCTTCTTCTTTAGGGATTTGATGATGACCTTTGTGCTGAAAATCTTACCTTGAAACAATTCACTTCTTTATCTCTTCTTTCCTACTGTGTGTTGCCTTGATTTGTTGCTTTGAACTATTGTTGCTTGGACGAACTTTCTCTCTTCTTCTTGAACGTTGTATACTTGTTTGTGTTGCCCTGTGAGTTGCCTTTTACCTGTGTTGCCCAGTGATGTTTTACTGAGGGCTTTTAGGCTTGAGATGCTATGGCTTTGAGTTGGTTTCTGGCGTAATGCAGGTTGATTTATGGTGGTTGATGTTGTTTTGATTCAGGACCTTGTTCTTTGGGTTTTGACAGTTGGTAATGGCAATTAGGCTTGACAGGCTTGTAGAGGCTTCAGGTCTTTTGAACTGTGTGTTCTGTATATCTTTTGTATGTTTGTAGGTTTGTATGGCCTGGTGACTTAGGCTTTAACAGGGTGAGGCTTGGTGTCCAGGTTTTGAACTGGTAACTTAGGCTTCAGTTTATGTGTTTGTAATGGCTTTGGCAGTTATGGTGAAGTTTTGACAGCAAGTTTGGACTTTGAAGATTATTGTTGTTTGATGTTTTTTTTTTACAGGTTCAGTATGTTTATGTTATGGGTTTGAGGATTGTTTTTTAGGATGCAGGTTGTTAGCCTTCTTGTGATTTTTGTGAGGCTTTAGGCTGTTGCAGATTTTGTTCCAACAGGTTTTTATGGCTTGGCTTGGGTTTTTATCAGTTTGCAGGTTTGAAGCTTGGTTTATCAGGTTTTGTGCAGGTTTTCTATGCTTTTTGAACTTGTAGTCGTTTTTGCTTTTGAGGTTTGGTGAGGTTGGATGGTTTGTATATTTTTCTTCCCTCTGAACTGCTTGCTGAACCGTGTCCTCTTGGGTTATCTTTTCTTGTTTCTTCTGCCTAAGCCTAAAACCTGCCTATTGCGGCTTTATCTCTCTTCTCTTCCATAGTACAGTTTTAGAATTTAATATGATTATTACTGTGCTTTTCTGAAGGGGCCCTGATGGGAAATGATGATTAGGATTTAGCTTGCATAACACATTTTCCTCTGCATCTTTTTCTTTCTTTTGACAGCTTTGTGTGCTGACTTTGCATTGATATCTTTTTCAAATCCTTCTTTGACAGCAATTGTACTTCTTGCTTTTTCTTTGATATCTTTTGAGTAGATTTTGGCATTTTGACAGTAAATTGCCTTTTTGCTTTGGATAGAAAGTGGAATTGGATTTGAACTATGCAGTTCGCACTTTGGAATTTATGCATTTGACATTTGTATTTATGAATAAAAATCTTCCTTCTTTGTGAACCGGGAGAAATCCCGTGATTTGCAGAGAGGGTCAACTGATCCCAGTCAGTGGCCCCTAATGATGAGCAAATTTTATCTGTCTCTTTTAATTTAACTGCTTTCTGACTTTCTCCTTTCTTTTTGCAGATAAAAAAAATGGAGCACCGGAGCGAAGTGAAGAATGAAGAATTAGAAATAGGATAGAATTTTTATTTTCAATTTAATTTTTGTACACTATTATTATTTTAAATACTTTGTAATAAATACTCGTATCCAAATAATAACAATTGTAACAACTATTAAATATGAAATAAAAATTCCATTGATATTTAATTCTTTTCAGTTCCTTTTCTTTATTTACTTGTTAGTTATAATTCCTTAAATTAAATAAAATGAAAGTTAAATTTCAAGTATTTAATTCTTAGAACCATAAATAATCAACTAAACCTTGTTGATCAAAATAAATGAACTGGACGTCTCCATCATTCAAAGCAACGCACAGTCGAACACAAAAATTGATCAGACGCAATCCTTTCTTACTGATTCTTTGCCAAGCACTGTAATTCCAAACTGCACATATCTTTTGACTGGCCCAAACAAACAAACTGAATTCAAACCACTGTCTCTTTTACTGATTAAATCAAAACAACGCTAATTCAATCCGAATCTTGAAATAAACTGCAACGTGCTGTGGAATTTTAATCTTTCTGAGAATATGCCCACAAAACCTTAATTCCTGATTAAATGCCAAATAACGCTCGCCTGATCAAAATTGAACCAAAAATCAACCAAAACCCTGAGCCAACTGTTTGAAATAATTCAGAGTCCTGAAAATCAATAAAACCCTAATTTTGCTTGACTGTCAAGAAAAGTCCGTTTGTCCGATTCTTGAGCCAGTTTGAAAAGTCAGGAAAGGCTTGAAGCTGAGATTTCTTGTGGAAAAACGCGAGGGCAAATTTTGGGGTACAACAGTTGCCCCTGTTCAATCTTCTTGGACCTGAAGAGTTAGATTGGCAAGTTTTCCTTTCGCGATTTGAAGGTAAAAGAAGATTGGACACTAAAGTGCCCAGAAAATTTGCACTCGGCGATCTGATGGTGGAGGTGAATGGGCTTAAAGATGCCATTTGGTGATGGGCTTAAAGATGCCACCTGGTGCGAGAGAATTTTGTCGGGGGATGGGCTTAGAGATGCCATCTGAGAATGGGCTTACAGATGCCAATCGGCGACTGCTGGTAGGAGGATGGGCTTATAGACGCCATCTGGACATGTTGAACTGTAGGTCAATGGCGAGTGGACAAGTGTCAGAAGGGCATCCATGTTTTGGAACATCTCTGAATTGGGGTCTGAACAAGCAACGGATTGACGTCCATGTCTGGAGAATCTGTAAACTATTTCAGGAGTTGAGATTGAATAAGCAATAGAGCAACATCCGTTGTTGGGAAGCGTCCGTAAACTATTTTCAAAAATTGAGAAGAGTCTGAATCAGTTGGTAGATTGACATCCGTTGTTGGGAAGAATCTGTAAACTGTTTTCAGAAGTTTTGAAGTTGAAGAGGAACCGGTGTAGGGTTTCTTGATGATGCGTCTGAATGAATCTGGAATAAGTATCAGAATGTCGCCGTGTCCGGGTCACATCTGAACTATCTCTGGATGAATCTTGGGAGTTGATCTGTGTCTGTCGACTGATCTTACCTGAAAAGGCAAAGGGTTAGTTGTATGCAATGTTATGATGCATGATGCAACGTACGTGACATCAATATTTATGAATGTGAATGTAATGAATGCGCATGTAAGCTGATGAGCTAATCTTGCCGAGGATACATGAATCCTAGATGACTGAAGATAAAAGCCTCTTGACTGCTGCCGGGGAAAATAAATCCTTGGCTGTCGCTGGGGAAGAGAATTCCTGATGACCTCTACTGGGGAGTTCCAAACTAGTAGACTTATGCTGGGGAGGCCAGATTGAGAATCTTCGGCTTGATGGGAAGTAACTCTGGAGACTTCACTGGGGAACTCAAGATTTGCCCTTTCCAAAACTCTGTGGGGAGAAGGTTCGCTGGGGAATTTTGATGAACTCCGCTGGGGAATAGGAAGAATTTTCTGATTGCTGTAGGTGTTGGTCTGGGATAAGTTACTGAATGTCGCCATCTCTGGGTCACATCTTGAACTATATCTAGAAGCAACTCTGAATAAGTTATAGAATGTCGCCATCTCTGGGTCACATCTTGAACTATATCATGTCTTTTGAAGTGATAAGGAAATTGTTGAACACTTTTGACATTCGAATGCCCCAAGTGGTGATGCAGATAAATTCCTGGCTTATTACAGGTGTTGGTCTACCATCGGTCGTTCACAGATGTTTCCTGGATTGTTACAGGTGTTGATCTGGAATTCTTCAGACATGCCCTGGCTGGATACAGGAATCGAATCTGGAAAGGTGATAGCTGATAGATATGCCCTGGCTGGATACAGGAATCGAATCTTCAAACTCTTCAGACGTGCCCTGGCTAGATACAGGAGTCGAGTCTGGAAAGGTGATAGTTGATAGATATGCCCTGGCTGGATACAGGAATCGAATCTTCAAACTCTTCAGACGTGCCCTGGCTAGATACAGGAGTCGAGTCTGGAAATGTGATAGTTGATAGATATGCCCTGGCTGGATACAGGAATCGAATCTTCAAACTCTTCAGACGTGCCCTGGCTAGATACAGGAGTCGAGTCTGGAAATGTGATAGTGGATAGATATGCCCTGGCTAGATACAGGAATCGAATCTTCAAACTCTTCAGACGTGCCCTGGCTAGATACAGGAGTCGAGTCTGGAAATGTGATAGTTGATAGATATGCCCTGGCTGGATACAGGAATCGAATCTTCAAACTCTTCAGACGTGCCCTGGCTAGATACAGGAGTCGAGTCTGGAAATGTGATAGTTGATAGATATGCCCTGGCTGGATACAGGAATCGAATCTTCGAACTCTTCAGACGTGCCCTGGCTAGATACAGGAGTCGAGTATGGAAATATGGTCAACAGATATGCCCTGGCTGGATACAGGAGTCGAATCTTCGAACTCTTCAGACGTGCCCTGGCTAGATACAGGAATCGAGTCTGGAAATAGTCGTCAACAGATATGCCCTGGCTGGATACAGGAGTCGAATCTGGAAATAGTCGTCAACAGATATGCCCTGGCTGGATACAGGAATCGAATCTTCGAACTCTTCAAACGTGCCCTGGCTAGATACAAGAATCGAGTCTGGAAATAGTCGTCAACAGATATGCCCTGGCTGGATACAGGAATCGAATCTTCGAACTCTTCAGACGTGCCCTGGCTAGATACAGGAATCGAGTCTGGAAATAGTCGTCAACAGATATGCCCTGGCTGGATACAAGAGTCGAATCTGGAAATGTTATAGTTGATAGATATGCCCTGGCTGGATACAGGAATCGAATCTTCAAACTCTTCAGACGTGCCCTGGCTAGATACAGGAATCGAGTCTGGAAATGTAGTCAACAGATATGCCCTGGCTGGATACAGGAATCGAATCTGGAGATGTTGTAGTTGATTTGTTGAACACTTTTGACATTCGAATGCCCCAAGTGGTGAAGAAGGAGTCTTGAATCATATTACTCTGCATATTGAGAGATTTCTTGAAATCTTGACTGGACTGCCCCAGGTTAACTGTACTTTGAAAGATCTGTTGGACCTTGACTGGACTGCCCCAGGTTAATTAGATTGTGACATGTCATGCCCCTTGCTGATAGGAGATTTGATGGAAGTGTTATCCTCTTGAAGTGATTTTGACTTACTGAGAGAGTTTTCGTTCCTCCGAACATTCGCTGTATGAATTTCTTCGCTGTCAAACAAAAAGGTCAAATGCAGACAGTGATATTCAAGCAATGCAAAGTTTATGTTTGTCTTTGAAGTTTTGAAAAATGCGTTTTTTAGCAGAAAACTTTTTATAAGACAAGTCAACACGAGATTTAGAGCAAAACCCTACAGGAGTCAGGATACCTTTTGTAACAGTATGCTTTCGAACTAACCCATGCTTCAATTAGGACTTTTGAAGGGTTGTAATGTGGCCTGGTTCACGGTTTAAGAAACAAAGGATAAAGGCTCAAAGTATATTTGTACCCACCCGCTCTTCGTGATGTTCTTCAACCTAAGCTCAGTTAATTATGCGTCACACTCTGTTTTGAGTTTGGAACGACTTTTAGGCGATGGTTCACCAGTTGAATTTTGGGGAGACAGTCATCATCTCTTTTTTCTTTTTCAACATTTTTCATGTTGTTGAGGATTTTGTAATGACCTCACTATTTTGATTTTGATTTGTTATCCCTAACTTTTGCCTGACTGTTATCGTTTTCGGGATTACTGTCAGCGGGATGCCCCAGCTTTCTTAAGCCTCCTTCATAGGTTTTGGCTTAGTGGGCTTTTCTCTTTTGAGAGATTGATTGTCTATATGATAGGGAACCACCCTTGTCTTTTGATTCCAAAGGAATGCTTTCTTTTTCGATGTCGTTCGTTGTGTTACGAACTGAGAGTTTGCGACTTCAATGCGCACTTTCTTTTGAATTAACTGAGAGACTACCCTGCCCCGGGTTTATATCAAAGGTTTTGATTGTTTAGAACAGGAAACTCCTACTTCTTTGGCTCGAAGGGGTTGACTAGGGATTAACTTCCTTATAACTCCAGTGTTTGGGAATTGAAAGAAATGCCTGTACATCATCAGCAAGGTCTGTTCAAAAGCATACTGTATAAGATCACGGTATTGTTTCGTCATCCTCCCTCTAAAGGCTTACAACTTTTTATCAGGAGTCAAATATCATAAAGAAAAGCATAAGAGTAGTGAAACGAATGGATGAATTCAAGACAAACATATGCAATGCATTAATGAAAACAGAGTTTAACATCAACAGATAATTGTTTGACAGCAAAAAGAAATTACAACTTTGAAAGTTCAAAAAGAAGCAAAGGTCTTTCAGCTTGAGCTTCGTCACTTCAGGTGGAGAACCCTTTAACGGAAGATCTTCATCTCGCCGTCTGGCATGAATTCCAGCACCCCAATGTCGATCAGATCTTGAATCTTGTTCTTCAAGGCCCAACAGTCGTTGGTGCTGTGTCCCGGGCTGTAGGAGTGGTAAACACAGAATGCGTCGGGATTAAAGTGAGGAGAGGAGATATTGAGCTTCTGAGGAGGGTCCTTTACGGTGAGCAAATCGACCTCCAACAGGCGCTTCAGTATGAAGAATGATGGTATTTCAGTCTCTGTGAACTGTCTTCCCGACTTTTCTTGTTTACGCCGATTCCCCCGTTGACGCTGGCGAGGTTGTTGATGGGTTTATGACCCTGAAGCTAGCAAAGGAGCTTTCCCCTTGTCTTCTTGAGTTGGTGGAGGCTGAGCGGTGACTTGCTCTTCGACCTCAGATGTTTGCCCCAGTTGGTTGTTTGGAAGCAGTTGGCGGACAAGAACTCTGAGTTCCTCTTGTCTTTGAGATAGGTCTTGGATGAGAGCCATCTGGCCCACCAACTGTCCCATCATTTGAGTCCTCAGTGTTGTCAGGTCAAACTGCAGCTCTGCAATCTGATCACTCCTGGCATTGTTGGAATTCCCCAGGCCCTTGGTGAGGAGAGCTTTCATCTCTTCTTGCCCCAGAGACAAGTTCAGGAACATCTCCTGCAGCTGAGCAGTCTGGTCTTGAATGTCTTTGACAGACCTTTCTAGAGCCATCTCTTGCTGAAATAAACAGCAGGAGAGTAAGGAAACCTGAAAAAGGAAAGATTGTCAAAATGCAATGCATGATATGTGGATGCATGCTTTCAAGGATCTCTTGGGGTAAACACAAGAAAAATGTTAGAGGTTGAACTCTGCTCTTGGATTGGAGATCTCTACACCGGTGGACGTCCTTCCACGAGAATCAAGCTCACCATGTCGAGTGGGTCATAGCCACTGATTCAAGTTGTTGTTCTTGAACTTTGATTGGAGAACTTTGTATCGGCGGATGTCTTTCCACGAGAATCGAGCTCACCATGTCAAGTGGGTCATAGCCACTGATTCAAGTTGTTGTACTTGATCTTTGACTGGATTGGTTAGAGGAGAGACCTCTTGCCCCTTGATAGATGTCTGGTTCAACGTAACCCTGCATCAACAGAACCCTCGAGATCCTTGAAAAGGTTATTGAAAATGCTATGGTATGATGTCATGATGTTATGTGCATGTATGCACAAGCAAGTAAGTGTATATACAGGCAAACAATATTCACACAAAGCACACAAGGCCTTAGGTTTAGGCTTGCATGAGGTTCAGGTACTACCCTCTTTCAGTTTGTTGGTTAAAACCTGTCTTATCAAAAGTAACCGGGTTCTAGAGGATCTCATATCATTGGCTACCCTCAATCGGTCATAACTCCAGCATCGCAATCTTTTCTCGCGGCCAGAACCATCTCGAGAGTTTAGCCTCAATGAGTGTAGCATACTACTACTGTTCTAATGGCCAAGTTGGTCAATTAGGGTTCTAAGGTCGGTTGGTGTTTAATGACCCCTTAGAAGACCTATATTCTCCCCGTTGCAACACAAGGGATATAGGTACAGACTAAGATGCCACACCAACGTAGCCACTGCTTCACCCATGTCGGTCTACGCCGGACAGGTCCCTCACAGATTATGCTACCTAAAAAGGGTATTTCCCAGATCCGGGTTAGGATCTATGAAACTCCAATGCAAAGCCCACAAATGTAAAGCAAACAAAGCAATCATTGAAAGTAAAGGTGATCTAAACCCTAAGGTAACCCCACTTCAAAAATTGTACCCAGCAGAGTCGCCAGTTCTGTGATACGGTGGGAGAATTGACTAGTGTTTTGCGTTCGTATTCGCACTTGTGCGGTTGAGCAAGAGTCGCCACCGACTTTTTATTTTATCCTAAGGGAAAGGTTAAAAAAGCACAGCAAAAACCTTTTGAGATATTTCGTGGGTTCGGGGGGTAGATTATGAAAAGGGAAGGTATTAGCACCCTTTTCATCCATGGTTATCCATGGGCTCTTAGTTACTTGGTTTTTTAGATCACTTGCCTTGTTTTTCGATTGCTTTGAAAATGGTGTGTATGTGGGTGCTTTTTGAAAATGTTTTGGAAAAAGATGCCTTGTCTTAGGCAACTAATGTATTTGACTCGTGATTGAGTGTTTTACAAAAGTGTGGATCTTTTCGAAAAGATATTTCAAATGTTTTTGAGAGTTTGTTTGAAAGTGTTGTGGATTGTGGTTTTTGAAAAGAAGGCAAACGTTTTTGTAAATTGATCTCAAGTAACCAAGAGTTTTGTCTACCCTATTGTACTCAAAGGTTTTTGTCATGTTTTAACCCCTTTTAACAATTTTGTTCCACCATTGAATTTGGTGGACAATCTTGCGTTTAGGAAGTTTATTCGGGACGGGCGCGGGTCATCGTATGGACCATGAATGCAATGATGCCAAGTGTCTTTGGCAATTTGTTTTGAAGGGACTATGATCATTCCGTTTAGGCAACACTTTGAGACTTATGATCATTTGATTTTGTTTTGCCAAAGATACTCGACGTGCAAGCATGGCCCATTTTGGAAGGCAACATGTGGGATTACCCTAGGGGGTGCAAGTGTGATTGTGTATTGATTACATGTATTTGTCTTGTATTAGGTTATCTAGCGTTTGATTTTATGTACATGCAAACCCTAGGTCTAACCATGGTATAATTGGAAAACTGTAAATTGCGGAATGTAAAACCTACGCTATTACAAAATAGTGTCCGGGAGTGGGGGTATAAATGTACAAAAGGGGATGAGACTTATAGTATCCAATAAATTACAACCAAATCGAATGCACAATCAAATGTAAATATCGAATATACAGATATAAGATAAACAAATGTGTATAGGGCAATGTGATTGTATTGTGTAAGTGTACATGTATATGAGTATGTGTAATTATTTATAAGCGCGATAATGTGAAATTGGAGCGTATTAGGTATTTGACCTAAATGTGTATTTTAATGAATCTTTGGTTTCTATATTTTTAATATGTACAAAAGAAAATGTTCAAGTTTTAATTAAGAAATGTATCTTTATTTGTTTATATACAAGAAAATATTTTAACCAAATGTTTGTGAATTTTAATATTAGAAAAATGTATATAAATTGTTATGTACAAAGAGTATTAAATGTCCAAAATTAAATTATGTATGTTAAAAAAGGTATTTTTTATTGTTATGTATAAAAATATTTCAAGAAATCAAATTATACAAAAATGTTTATTTACTTATTATGTGCAAAATATATTTTAATTAGAAGAAAAGAAAGATATCTTCAATTTTAAATAAATGAGGTAGAAAAATGTATTTTACTTAAGTTATGTACAAAAATATTAAGAGAATAAAAAAGGTATTCAATTTTAATTATATGATAAAAATATGTTTTATTATTTATATACCAATATATGCTTAAAAGAAAAAAGATACTTCCAATTTTAACTATATGGTTTTTTAAGAAAAAATTAAATGTTTTAACTAAAAAAAAGTTGATTAATTAAATGAAAGAAAAGCTGTTTTATATCAGAGGTTTAGAATTTTAATGGGCTTTATAGAAGTTAAACGGATTAGGCCCATTTTGGAGGCAAATGCTTTAGGGTTGCGCTTGGGAATTTTCATTTGAGAACGAAGGTTTTAGGGTTTGAGACGGCGCCGTTCGTATGTTCGTCTTCTCGTTCTTCTGATCAATTCTCCTCCGTCCGGCCACCGGTGTTGCTCCCAAACCTCTCTTCCCTCCATAGCACGGTCTCAGCATTCTCTTGATGCAAGGTTCGTTTCAATGTTCTTTTTTTCTTTTGTGAATGATACGCGTTTTTGATTTGTACTAAAAACCTTGATTCTTTTATTGTTATGAGCAAAAGGAGAAAAAGAGAGGGAGAAGGATGTACCACCTGACTTTGGAGAAGGAGGAGAGACGGGGAAGTGGCGCTTTAGGAGGCCGAGACGGCGTGAACTGTGATGGAGCTGGAAGCTTGCTTGGGAAAATTTGGTACTTTGTCCTTTCTTCTTCTTTAGGGATTTGATGATGACCTTTGTGCTGAAAATCTTACCTTGAAACAATTCACTTCTTTATCTCTTCTTTCCTATTGTGTGTTGCCTTGATTTGTTGCTTTGAACTATTGTTGCTTGGACGAACTTTCTCTCTTCTTCTTGAACGCTGTATACTTGTTTGTGTTGCCCTGTGAGTTGCCTTTTACCTGTGTTGCCCAGTGATGTTTTACTGAGGGCTTTTAGGCTTGAGATGCTATGGCTTTGAGTTGGTTTCTGGCGTAATGCAGGTTGATTTATGGTGGTTGATGTTGTTTTGATTCAGGACCTTGTTCTTTGGGTTTTGACAGTTGGTAATGGCAATTAGGCTTGACAGGCTTGTAGAGGCTTCAGGTCTTTTGAACTGTGTGTTCTGTATATCTTTTGTATGTTTGTAGGTTTGTATGGCCTGGTGACTTAGGCTTTAACAGGGTGAGGCTTGGTGTCCAGGTTTTGAACTGGTAACTTAGGCTTCAGTTTATGTGTTTGCAATGGCTTTGGCAGTTATGGTGAAGTTTTGACAGCAAGTTTGGACTTTGAAGATTATTGTTGTTTGATGTTTTTTTTTGACAGGTTCAGTATGTTTATGTTATGGGTTTGAGGATTGTTTTTTAGGATGCAGGTTGTTAGCCTTCTTGTGATTTTTGTGAGGCTTTAGGCTGTTGCAGATTTTGTTCCAACAGGTTTTTATGGCTTGGCTTGGGTTTTTATCAGTTTGCAGGTTTGAAGCTTGGTTTATCAGGTTTTGTGCAGGTTTTCTATGCTTTTTGAACTTGCAGTCGTTTTTGCTTTTGAGGTTTGGTGAGGTTGGATGGTTTGTACATTTTTCTTCCCTCTGAACTGCTTGCTGAACCGTGTCCTCTTGGGTTATCTTTTCTTGTTTCTTCTGCCTAAGCCTAAAACCTGCCTATTGCTGCTTTATCTCTCTTCTCTTCCATAGTACAGTTTTAGAATTTAATATGATTATTACTGTGCTTTTCTGAAGGGGCCCTGATGGGAAATGATGATTAGGATTTAGCTTGCATAACACATTTTCCTCTGCATCTTTTTCTTTCTTTTGACAGCTTTGTGTGCTGACTTTGCATTGATATCTTTTTCAAATCCTTCTTTGACAGCTTGTGTGCTTTTGACAGCAATTGTACTTCTTGCTTTTTCTTTGATATCTTTTGAGTAGATTTTGGCATTTTGACAGTAAATTGCCTTTTTGCTTTGGATAGAAAGTGGAATTGGATTTGAACTATGCAGTTCGCACTTTGGAATTTATGCATTTGACATTTGTATTTATGAATAAAAATCTTCCCTCTTTGTGAACCGGGAGAAATCCCGTGATTTGCAGAGAGGGTCAACTGATCCCAGTCAGTGGCCCCTAATGATGAGCAAATTTTATCTGTCTCTTTTAATTTAACTGCTTTCTGACTTTCTCCTTTCTTTTTGCAGATAAAAAAAATGGAGCACCGGAGCGAAGTGAAGAATGAAGAATTAGAAATAGGATAGAATTTTTATTTTCAATTTAATTTTTGTACACTATTATTATTTTAAATACTTTGTAATAAATACTCGTATCCAAATAATAACAATTGTAACAACTATTAAATATGAAATAAAAATTCCATTGATATTTAATTCTTTTCAGTTCCTTTTCTTTATTTACTTGTTAGTTATAATTCCTTAAATTAAATAAAATGAAAGTTAAATTTCAAGTATTTAATTCTTAGAACCATAAATAATCAACTAAACCTTGTTGATCAAAATAAATGAACTGGACGTCTCCATCATTCAAAGCAACGCACAGTCGAACACAAAAATTGATCAGACGCAATCCTTTCTTACTGATTCTTTGCCAAGCACTGTAATTCCAAACTGCACATATCTTTTGACTGGCCCAAACAAACAAACTGAATTCAAACCACTGTCTCTTTTACTGATTAAATCAAAACAACGCTAATTCAATCCGAATCTTGAAATAAACTGCAACGTGCTGTGGAATTTTAATCTTTCTGAGAATATGCCCACAAAACCTTAATTCCTGATTAAATGCCAAATAACGCTCGCCTGATCAAAATTGAACCAAAAATCAACCAAAACCCTGAGCCAACTATTTGAAATAATTCAGAGTCCTGAAAATCAATAAAACCCTAATTTTGCTTGACTGTCAAGAAAAGTCTGTTTGTCCGATTCTTGAGCCAGTTTGAAAAGTCAAGAAAGGCTTGAAGCTGAGATTTCTTGTGGAAAAACGCGAGGGCAAATTTTGGGGTACAACACTAAGGCTCTGATTACCTTCCTGAAAACTGCCCACGTGCCACAAGAGACATCAGCTGATCAGTTTACCGACTGTATGGCCAATTTAACTACTGATAATGGTTTGGGTTTCTCCGACGCCAATTTGACTGTTAAGAGGAAAAATCATAACAATGCCCTGCATGTCTCTATTGAATGCAGGGGCACTACTCTTGCACATGTATTGGTTGACATTGGTTCCTCATTGAACGTCTTACCCAAGAAAGCCCTAGACCGGTTGGATTGCGAAGGGTTAGAGCTAAAACCAAGTAACATTGTTGTCAGGGCCTTTGATGGGTCTACGAGGATGGTGCACGGGGAAGTTAATATTCCAATTAAAGTTGGTTCTCAGGTCTTCAACTCTACATTCTATGTGATGGACATCCAGCCATCCTATTCTTGTTTGCTGGGTCGTCCATGGATCCACAAAGCTGGAGATGTAACCTCAACACTCCATCAGAAGCTGAAGTACCCGGTCAGAGGGAAGATTGTGACAGTTAAAGGGGAGGAGAAGTACATGGTCAGCCACCTCAATTCATTCAGATACGTAGAGATGGATGGAGAATTCATTGAGACCCCATTTCAGCACTTTGAAGAGGTTCCTCAGACACTGGCATCAGCTGAGACTGTGGTTGAAGATCCTCCTATGAAGATGGCTTCCTTAAAGGATGCCCGGGCTGTTATTGAGAAGGGTGAGTGTGCAAATTGGGGCTGACTTCCTAATTTTACACAGAAGACTAACAAGTTTGGTTTGGGTTTCACTACAGAAGCTCAAAGGGCTGTTCGAAGTGCAAGGATTGGAAGACCTCCTTTGTTCATCAGCAACTCGGGAGTAAATTCCATTGAAGATGATGTGGAAGAGTCTGAATTCGACAGCTGGATCTATCCTACGACCAACGGTGGACCAAATAACTGGACAGCAAAGGACTTCATCCCTATTACTTTTATTAACCAGTAATGAACTCTTTGTTTTGAATTTGTAACAGACAATGCTGTGAAACTTTATGGCCTGGTGTCTTACCCGGGGCACCGTGGCTTCATTTGTGAGGGCTTTTGTGTGCCATTTTCATATATCATTAATAAAAGCATTGGATGTTTCTTGCATCTCAAATTTTGCGCTCTTTGTTTTTATTTATTATATATTACAAAACAGCTATTTTGCACACACTCACGTATACAGGTTCGCATCCACTCTGGATCTCACTGCTAACGACTCTGCTACTGCTAGTTATAACTTCGAAAATTCGATCAACTTAGCCGAAGACGAAGGTGAAGATGATTGCGAAGTGCCTGGTGAACTTGCAAGACTGCTACTCCAGGAAGAGAGGGCCATTCAGCCACATGAAGAGCCAGTGGAAACAATGAATCTGGGTACTAAGACAGACAATAAGGAAGTCAAGATTGGTGCAAATCTGGAGCTTAGTGTGAAATAGCAGTTGATTCAGATGCTGCATGACTACGTTGAAATCTTTTCCTGGTCTTACGAAGACATGCCTGGTTTGGATACCGACATTGTGGTTCATCGCCTGCCTACCAAGGAAGACTGTCCTCCCGTAAAACAGAAGGTTCGCCGTATGCGCCCAGAGATGTCTGAGAAAATCAAAGCCGAAGTTATGAAACAATTTGACGCCGGTTTTCTAGCAGTGACTTCTTACCCTCAGTGGGTTTCCAATGTAGTTCCGGTACCGAAGAAGGATGGTAAGGTCCGAATGTGTGTTGACTATAGGGATTTGAATAGGGCTAGTCCCAAGGATGACTTCCCTCTACCTCACATCGACGTTCTGGTTGACAATACTGCTCAGCACAAGGTCTTCTCCTTTATGGATGGTTTCTCCGGTTATAATCAGATAAAGATGGCTCCCGAAGACATGGAGAAGATCACTTTTGTCACTCAGTGGGGTACCTTTTGCTACAAAGTCATGCATTTTGTGTTGAAAAATTCTGGGGCAACATATCAGCATGCCATGGTTGTTTTGTTTCATGACATGATCCACCATGAGATTGAAGTTTACATTGACGACATGATTGCGAGGTCCCAGACTGAGGAGGAACACCTTGACCATCTACAGAAGCTGTTTGACAGGTTGAAGTTGTATAAGCTGAGATTGAACTCGAACAAGTGCACCTTCGGGGTGAGGTTTGGTAAGCTACTGGGTTTCGTCGTGAGCGACAAAGGTATTCAAGTGGACCCTACCAAAGTGAAAGCCATACAAGAGATGCCAGCTCCCAAGACAGAGAAAGAGGTCATAGGCTTCCTAGGACGACTGAAATACATTGATCGATTCATCTCGCACCTAACTGCTACTTGTGAGCCAATCTTCAAGTTACTGAAGAAAGACCAGGTAGTACGTTGAAACGATGAATGCCAGGCCGCTTTCGAAAGAATCAAAGAGTATCTCCAAGAGCCACCCATTCTGATGCCACCAGTTGAAGGGAGACCTCTGATCTTATATTTGACAGTACTTGACAACTCAATGGGGTGTGTGCTGGGGCAGCATGACGAGTCTGGCCGAAAAGAGCATGCTATTTATTACCTTAGCAAAAAGTTTACCAACTGTGAGACCCGATACTCACTGCTTGAGAAAACTTGCTGTGCCTTGGCATGGGCTGCTCGCTAGCTAAGACAGTATATGCTGACTCACACTACTTTATTGATTTCAAAGATGGATCCAATCAAGTATATCTTCGAAAAGCCTGCCTTGTCCGGAAGAATAGCAAGATGGCAGATGATCTTGACTGAGTATGACATCCAATACAAAACTCAAAAAGCAATCAAGGGAAGTGTATTGGCAGACCATTTGGCACATCAGGCAGTGGATGATTACCAGTCTATGAACTTTGAATTTCTGGACGAGAATATCATGTTGATAACCGATTGTGAGACACCTGGACCGGATGAAAGACCTAAGGAGGGATCCCGATGGTCTATGTACTTTGATGGAGCTTCGAATGCTTTGGGTAATGGCATTGGCGCCGTGATCATATCTCCTAAAGTCTCTCATACTCCATTCACCGCCCGATTATGTTTCAACTGCACCAACAATATGGCGGAGTATGAAGCATGCATCATGGATCTTCGAGCTGCAATTGACCTAAGGATAAAGTTTCTAAGTGTCTTTGGAGATTCCGCTCTCGTGATCAGTCAGATCAAAGGCGAGTGGGATACGAAACACCCAAATCTTATTCCTTACAAGGAGTATGTATTGACATTGCTACCCCATTTCGAGGAGATAACCTTTGAACACTTCCCCAGGGAGGAGAATCAGTTAGCGGACGCGCTGGCTACGATGTCTTCTATGTTCAAAGTCAATTGGGACAACGAGGCTCCCCGGATCATTATTCAAAGATTGGACGAACCTGCACATTACTGTGATCTTGAGATTGAAGAAGTAACAGAAAAGCCCTGGTATCATGAGGTGAAGAGGTATCTTGAAGCTCGGGAGTATCCCGAGGGTGCATCTGTTAATGATAAGAAGTTTCTGAGGAGGTTCGTGGCGAAATTCTTCATCAGCAATGGCATTCTGTACAAGCGTAACCATGATTCAACCTTACTGCATTGTATGGATAAGATTGAAGCATAAAGAATCATGGCAGAGCTGCATGAAGGTACTTTCAGGACTCATTCTAGTGGACATACCATGGCAAAGAAAATCCTTCGGGCAGGTTATTACTGGTCCACAATGGAAGCTGACTGTTATCAGCATTCTCGGACATGTCACAAGTGCCAGGTCTATGCTGATAAGGTGCACATTCCTCCAATTCCTTTGAATGTTCTGACATCACCTTGGCCTTTTGCAATGTGGGGCATTGATATGATCGAAGAGATCAGACCAACGGCATCCAACGAGCATCGTTTCATCCTGGTAGTGATTGATTACTTTATGAAGAGGGTTGAAGCAGCTTCCTTTGCTATGGTAACCAAGAATGTTGTGTCACGGTTCATTCGGCATAACCTAATCTGTCGATACGGTGTACCAGAGAGGATCATTACGGACAATGGTACCAATCTTAATAATAAGATGATCACTGAGCTCTGCGAGCAATTCAAGATACAGCATCACAACTCTTCTCCCTACCAACCAAAGATGAATGGGGTTGTTGAAGTGGCTAATAAGAACATTAAGAAGATTGTGCAGAAGATGACAGTGACATACAAAGACTGGAACGAGATGTCACTGTTTGCTCTTCATGGGTACCATACCTCAACACGGATGTCAACAGGGGAAACACCTTATTCCTTGGTATATGGTATGGAGGCAGTCTTGCCTATTGAAGTTTAAATATCCTCTCTTCAGATAATGAAGGATGCAGGTTTGAGTGAAGATGACTGGATGCAGACCCGACTTGATCAACTAAACCTAATTGACGAGAAGAGACTCACTGCTATTTATCATGGTCAGATGTACCAAAAACGGATGATCAATGCATTTAACAAAAAAGTCAGACGACAAGAGTATCAAGTTGGGGACCTAGTAATCAAGCGCATTATTCTACCTCAAGGTGATCCCAGGGGAAAATGGACCCTTACTTACGAAGGGCCATTTGTGGTTAAGAACATTTTCTCAAGAGGAGCTATGATTCTAACCACCATAGATGGTGACGACCTTCCTCACCCCGTCAATGCATACATAGTAAAAAGATACTACGCATAATAAAAGACCCGCTAGGTTGATTGGCCTAGGAAAAAATAAGGGCTTCCCGGCGAACCAAAAGGGTTCGGGAAAAAATAAGGGATGAAAATGGAAAAAAATTTGTACACCCGGCAAGTCGAAAACCTGAAAAGGCGGCTTGGGAAAAAAAGGGTATCCCGGTGGACTGAAAACCCGAAAGGGCGGTCCAGGAAAAAATTAGGGATTAAAGTGTAACACTATGTCTCATTGGATCACCTCGCATCCAGACTTCGGTATCGACCATCAAGCTCGGACGACACCAATCAATCAGATTCATCTTCGACTAAGCAGCAAAGTGATGAGATGCTTGAAGATATAAAGGCAATAGCAGAGTTGGAACCCATTGGGATTATTCACATAGCTGTTTTATTTCCTTTTCACAATTTGTATAAATTTTATTTGTTCGGCGGCGCCCTCTTACTAGGACGTCAGCCTCTTGTACAAAAACGCCTATTTACAAGCAAACTTCAAAATCAATACAAATCCATTTTCAGACAAGTTTCAAATTGTTTTTCCTTTATCTGTTTTGTTTTGCAAAGAACGTCCAATGTTCATTTTTGATATATGCATTTGACATTAATTGCTGCTCATAAATATTTACATGTGAAACAAAGGACGAATTACGGGTAATATCAGAAACAGGGGCATAAGAAATGTCCAAACTGTGTAGTTACTTTGTCCACCAAGGTACCAAGGTAGGTTCAGCTGAAGAATATGAGCAAGATACCATCACTCCCCGCAGAGTAAAACAGTAATGGTAGCTCTCCCCACTGAGACTTGCAACTATGAACGAATCAGCAACACTCTCCCCAAGAAGAGTTAATCTACCATCAGCCCTGAAAAGGTTTGGTTTCCCCATAAGGTCTTAATAGTCCTCAGCGGAGTATAAAGACATTCCCCAGCAAGTATAAGAACATCCCCGACAGTCTTAATATTCCTCAACAGAGTATAAGAATGTTCTCCGGCGGAATACAAGATACCCCAGTGGAGTCATTTCCCCAGCATAGTCTAAAAAAAAGCTTTCCCAACGGAGTTGAACCATCTTCCCCAGTAGATTCTGGAAGCTTATCCCCTGCAGAGCGCAAATAAATCTCCCCAGCAAAATTCAGAAGGTTATCCTCACAAGAATCTAACTGGGTTATCCTCAGCAAGTTGCAACTGAAAGATCATCCCCAGCGAAGTTCTTTCTATCCCCAGTGGAGTTCATCATTAAAATCCCCAACAGAGCTTATCAACAGAATCTCCAGCGGAGTTATCGTTAAAATCCTCAGCAGAACATCTCTTCCCCACAGAATAATTCCCCTCGGAGTAATCTCTTCATCAGTTTATTCCCCCAACGGAGTTTTTTCTCTCCTACAGATTTATCATCTTCGTTCATCATCCCCAGCGGAAACGAAGAACTCAACTCTATTCTCCAGCAGCTCCGGGATTTATTTTCCCCATCTAAAGCATTATATCCCCATACATCATGATACATGCATATACGCATCATACGAATACAATCTCATTTATTTTGAGAACATCATTGCTTGATCCGTATCATGCATTGCATATGACTGACCTTTACCTTTCAGGAGAGATACAATTAAAGTTCTCAATTATGTCGAAGACCTGACCGGTTCTTAAATCTCAATTGAATTATCCTCGGTTGAATTTCAGACAAGGTTCTCAATCTCGACAGTTTCCCTACGTCATAGTGTGGACGAGTACTATAACCTCGACGGTATACTCCGTGGAGCACGAGTCAGTTCCTAGATCTTGATGTTTTCCTCCGTCATAGTGTGGACGAGTTCTATAACCTCAACGGTATACTCCATTGAGCACGAGACAGTTCCTAGATCTTGATGAAGATGTTTCCCTACGTCATAGTGTGGACGAGTACTATAACCTCGACAGTATACTCCGTGGAGCACGAGTCAGTTCCTAGATCTTGATGTTTTCCTCCGTCATAGTGTGGACGAGTTCTTTAACCTCAAGGGTATACTCCATTGAGCACAAGACAGTTCCTAGATCTTGATGAAGATGTTTCCCTATGTCATAGTGTTGACGAGTACTATAACCTCGACGGTATACTCCGTGGAGCACGAGTCAGTTCCTAGATCTTGATGTTTTCCTCCGTCATAGTGTCGACGAGTTCTATAACCTCAACGGTATACTCCATTGAGCACGAGACAGTTCCTAGATCTTGATGAAGATGTTTCCCTACGTCATAGTGTGGACGAGTACTATAACCACGACGGTATACTCCGTGGAGCACGAGTCAGTTCCTAGATCTTGATGTTTTCCTCTGTCATAGTGTGGACGAGTTCTATAACCTCAACGGTATACTCCATTGAGCACGAGACAGTTCCTAGATCTTGATGAAGATGTTTCCCTACGTCATAGTGTGGACGAGTACTATAACCTCGACGGTATACTCCGTGGAGCACGAGTAAGTTCCTAGATCTTGATGTTTTCCTCTGTCATAGTGTGGACAAGTTCTATAACCTCAACGGTATACTCCATTGAGCACAAGACAGTTCCTAGATCTTGATGAAGATGTTTTCCCCCAGTTGAATTATGGACAGGTTCTTAAGACTCAACCGAGGCATTCTCTCAGATGAAGTACAGACCAGATTCCTGAATCTCAACAAAGGTTAAGACTTCCCGAGCAGAATCTTTTACAACAACAGGTGTTGTACCCCAAAATTCGCCCTCCTATTTTCCACAAGAAATCACAGCTTCGGGCTTTTCCTGATTTTTCAGATTGGCTCAAGAATCAGTCAAACAGACTTTTTCTTGTCAGTCTACCCAAATTAGGGTTTTCATGGACTCTGGAACAGTTTAAGCAAATTATTAGGGTTTGGTTGAGTTTGGCTCAGGGTTTGATCAGACAAGCGTTTCTTTGGTGTTAAGTCAAGAATTAGGGTTTTGCACGCGTAGTTTCAGAAGAATTTGAATCCACAGTGTCTTAATTGACTGTCACATAGTTTTGACGTTTGTTCAAGATTTCTGTCTAAATATCTGAGATAAAAGCTAAGGCATTTGAATTGAGAATTTGCAGTGTTTGGTTTAATCAGTAAAAGGAAAGGACATATGGGCATTTGTTGTGATTGACTGTGCATTGCTATGGTTAATTGGAGCGTCGGGTTTATTATTGATTAATGCTAAGTGGCAAGACTACAGTGTTTATTAATTATTTATTTATTCTAAGTTAGAATAGTTGGGATTTACTTCCAGTTATTTTAATTTAAGAAACTTAAATAATTAAATGGACAGTGAATTGAAAAAAGAATTAACTGACAAAGAAGGATTTTTATTCATCTTTAATTGTTTGTTACAAATTATTATTTGAACACTGTAAATTTATTTACATTTTGTTTACAATAATAATATTACAAATGGTTAAAAGTAAAATAAAATTGCATCCTAATTATCCTAAATCTTCATCCTCTATTGCTGCTCCCCATTGCTCAATTGATTTTCATCTGCAAAAACAAAAGAAGAAAAGAAGTCAACACAGATGAAATCAAAAGCAGACAAATATTTAAAAGCTCATCATTAAAAGTGATTGGCCGGAATCAGTGGTTCACCCTCTCTGCAAATCACAAGAAATACCCTTGGTTCACAAAGAGGGAAAGAGAAAGATGCTTGCAAAAAAAATATGAAAACGCACAAGGCTGCATAATGCCAAAGAAACAAATTGCACAAAATTCAAAATGTCAAACAAGCTGCACAGTTCAAAATAAGCCAAAGGGACAAGTTACACAAATCCAAACCAAAGTCCAAACTGAACTGCACATAGCAAACCAAGTCTAACATGTCAAACAAACTGTCCAAAGAAAGTACAAAAAGCTGTCAAGAGATATGTAGAAAATCTTGAAAAAAAGAAGAAAGTACACAAAGGAAAGATACAATGCAAGCTTATTTCAAATTCATCATTTCCCAAGCCAATCACTTTTTCAGAAAGTACAGATTTAACCAATATAATATGTTTTTTTTGTGGAGAGAGAAAAGAGAGAGAGAAGAGGCTTACAGGCTTAGGCTTAAAGGATATAACAAACAGTTCAGAACAGAAAAAAAGGGGAGGAAGAAAAATACAAAGAAAAAGAACAAGCTCTCAAGCTTGTATCAAAAACACAAACAGAGCTGCCTCAAGCTTAAAACCTGTGTCAAGCAAAAACAACAAGCTTGCAACCCCAGCATGTCAAAAACTTCAAGCCTCATGCCTGCCTAAACACTAACACAAGTTGCCTCCAACCTGTTTCAGACCTGCATAGACATAAGCCTGTACCAATACAAAAACCAGAAATGTCCACAAACCTGCATAATACATCAAGCCATACAAGCCTGAAGCCTAAACCTTAAGCTTTCAAACCAGCATATCAAACACAAGCCTAAAACTTCAAGGCCTTTAACCTCAAGCCTTTATCCAAACAAAATTCCAACCAAACCTGAAACTTCAAACCCAACCCATAACCTGTCAAAACTAGAAACCCCATACAAACCAGTTTCAAGCTAGTTTCCAACCCATCCAAAACTCAGCATCAAACATCATGTAGCAACAACATCCAAGCTCTCAGAACTAAAAAGATCATCATTGAGCAAATCAAACCAAAATAGCCAAACAACATATTCAGATTCAAACATCATCATCATAGACAGAAGCTCACTCGAAGCCAAGAGAGGAAAAGAAGCAACAGAAGCAAATCATACAAGCATCTCAAAAAATCTCAGATATCAGAATCACACAAGCCCTCAGAATAAGTTCCTCATAGGGTTTAACAATCAAAAGGCAAACAACCCAGGTATCAAAATCATCAAGATCATCAGTATCAGAACAACAACAAATAATCTCAGATTCAGAAGCGAGCAAGTAGAAGAGGAAAAGAAGTTTTCAGAAGAAAGGGCCCTAAGGTTTTCAGATTACAATACTATCTTCATAAAACCATAAAAAGCAAAGATACGAATACCAGATTTCCAGTGAAGCTAGCACATCATCACACTCCCTCGCCTTGGCCGCCCTAGGACGCTTCCTGTCCACCTCCAGAACCTCCGTCTCCAAGAGCCAACAAAGGTATAACTACTCTCCCTCTTTTCACACCTCACACCACAAAAATGACATAGAAAATCAGAGCTTTCTAAAAAAGGGAAGGGAAATCAATAACATATAAAACTGGAAACCCTAATGCGTTAAGACAGAAATCATAACTTTTGTGTCATCACTGTCTTGCTCAACCTTGGAGAGAGGGAGATGGAGGCAGCGCCTAGTAGCTTGAGGCGAGGAGGCGAGTGTTCAGTGGCTCCATTTTGAGAAAGTGAAGAGGACGAAGAGGGAAGGTGGAAACAGTGCCGCTCTAAGCCTGTAAATCTGTAACCCTAAGTTCTGAGACGAAACAAATGAAACCCTAAAACAATTGTTAAAACGCGTTTGGGCCTCAATCCCATTAACATGCCTAAGCCCAACTGTTTCTAGCGCCAGACCCCTCCTTTCAGCGTGCATACCCCCCTTTTGTTTCCCTTTCAAATTTCATTTTGGGCCCAGCATGATGCTCTAAGGCCCATTCAACTTTTTTTTTCTTATACTCATAAATCAATCTTTTCTTATTTTATCACTTTACTTCTTTGTAAATAAAATAATACATTAACTCTTTTTATATAAAACCTTCTTAATTACTTTTTATTTTAGTTAGTATAATTAAAAATACATAAGAATAAAATTTGGAGTTAAATATTTTTCTTGTATATAAAACATTAAAAGATACATAAATAATTAGTTCGTTTTAAGGTAAATACTTTTTCTTTAAAACCCTTTTGTTTATATAACATTAACTAAAATGTATAAATATTAATTTTCTTTAACTTAAAACATTTTTCTTTAGAACATTTGTTTGTACATATTTAACAAAAACCCAAAAATAATACTTACTTAATTTTGCATTAAGTTAACATCTTGCATCACTTGTAAATAATCACATACACTTTCACAAATACTTTCGATACGTTGCTTTCATTCTTATCCATTGCTACATTTTACATTGAGAATGCGATTCGATTTGGTTGTAAATATTATTTGGACACTACTATCCTGATAAGACTCATCCCCATTTGTAAATATTTGTACCCCCATTCCCGGATACTTATTTGTAATAGCTTAGACTTTAAATTCCCGAAATTTATCGCTTTCTATATACTGTATAGTAATTAGGGTTTGTATGCGAAGATTCAAAATCAACCGCTAGATAACCTAATACAAGACAAATGCATGACAATTAATACACAATTCACACTTGCACCCCTAGGGTAATCCCGCTTATTGCCTTTCAAAATGGGCCATGCTTGCATGTTGAGTTTCTTTGGCAAAACAAAACAAATCAAATGATCATAGTCCCTCGATGACCCTTTCGAAGTTGCCTAAAAATGATCATAGTCCCTTCAAGCAAAAATTGCCAAAGACACTTGGCACCATTGCATTCATGGTCTAAACGATGACCCGCGCCCGTCCCGTTAACATCCTAACACAAGATTGTCCACCAAATACAATGGTGGAACGATATTGTTAAAAGGGTTAAAACATGAGAAAAATCTTTGAGTGAATTTAGGGGTAGACAACTCTTAGTTACTTGATCAAACTTGCAAAACACACTTGCCTACTTTCAAAACACACTTCACAAACACAACTTTCAAAACAACTTTCAAAACCTTGAAACATCTTTTCAAAAAGACAAACACCTTTTGTAAAACATTCGAGTAAAGAATTGTTACAAGGGTTGCCTAGACAAGGCATCTTTTTCAAAACATTTTCAAACACACACACACCACCATTTCAAGCAATTGAAAATCAAAGGTAAGTGATCTAAAACAAGTAACTAAGAGCCCATGGATAACCATGGATAGAAAGGGTGCTAATACCTTCCCTTTCTATAATCTACCCCCCGAACCCACGAAAACATCTCAAAGGTTTTTCCTGTGCTTTTTAACCTTTCCGTAGGATAAAATAAAAAAATGGTGGCGACTCTTGCTCAACCGAAACATGTGCGAATACAAACGTAAAACCTCAAGTCAGTTCTCCCACCGTATCACAACAGGTATACAAGTTCTCGCTAAGGAATCTCTTATGCGATCGACACTCCTGCAGATGGAATCTGTAAGCCCATCCTCCTACCGACAATCTCCAAATGGCATCTGTAAGCCCATTCCCAACATCACAATGTTGATACTACACCATGCGAGGGCAAATTTCTGGGCACTCTAGTGTTCAATTATCTTCCACCTTCGGATCACGAAAGGCTCAAAAGCCAATATATATCCTCAGGTTTAATAAAATTGAACAGGGGCAACTGTTGTACCCCAAAATTTGCCCTCCCATATTCCTCAAGATTTTCCAAGAATAATCTTCAAGTTGCTCAAGTTGGCTCAAGGATTGGACAGTCAAGTCACCTCATAAGGTAGTCAAGTCAAAATTAGGGTTTTGTGTTGCATCAAGGTACTTACATCCAAATGGCCTCAAGTGCTTCCCAATGTCTTAATATGTTCTTAAGTTCATCCATGTCAAATTTCAAGCCTTGTAGAGGAAGTTTGGTCAGTCAATTGCTCAAGAGGTCCAAAAATCGACTGTGCTAGGGCAAAAGTCAACTATGTCCTAAATATAGTCAAACCTCAATATTTTTTGTCAACATTATCATTTTGAAGGATAATTCATCATTTGATCAAGGGTTGATCATGATTCATCAAGGATTTCTCAAGATTCATCAAAATTCAAAAGTTGCTAAATTAGGGTTTTGTAGGAAAAGTCAACTCAATTTTGACCAAGCATAACTTTCTCATACTTTATGAGAAATGACCCATACAAAGCTCATTTTGAAGAGGATGAAATTTCCTACAATCCATATTCACACCACAAGATCAAGAAATGCTCTCACAAAAAGTTACAAATTTGGACATTATAGGTCATTTTTTAAAGTCAACAAAAACACCTTTTTTCCCAAAGCTTATAACTTGAGCATGGAACATAAAAATGAGATGAGACCAAAATGGTTGATTATAGGACAGCTCAAGGTTTCTAAAAAGTCCAATAACACCTCCAAAAGTTCAAAATTGAAGAAGTTATGCATTGGTGAAGTTGGGCATTTTTCCAAAATTGCCAAAACTCAACTATCCTCAAAACTCCAATTTTTGACAAAAGGGCCCACTTTTTTCCACTTGATATAGTCTTGTCATGCCACACACGTGTTTCATCTTTAATTTCATGGCCATTCATTTATTTTTCTATTTTATTTAATTTTTATTGATTTAATTCATTTTAAATCAATATTAAATGAAATAAAATCTAAAAAATTGATGTAAGGGGATTCTTGTGATCATTACAGCTTGCAAATATCATGTGATACTCAATAAAACTTGTGCCAAGTCAAAACAGGCACAAAATCTCAGATTTGATGCAAATATGGCAACTTGATTATGGTGATCAAAAGAAAATCTTGATTCTTCAATGCATAAGGTTTAATGCCCAAATTTTGACCTAAACACATTCAATTATATGCACACAAGAGAGGTAGACCAAGAGGACGCACAAAACACTGCAGAAACAACCATACAAAGTTTGGAAAAAAGCTTGAAAAGTGGGAGATCAAAAACAACATTGGAGCACGATTCAGTCAAAAAGCTTGACATAGTTCTCTTCCCTGACATCCAGTGAAGCGATACCAATAAAAATCCAGCCTTCTCATTGCCTAAATTGCATTGTAAGTCATCACGAACCAACCTCTGAACATGGATTCCAAATCTCCAATTCTTGCATCTTTTCTTTAAAATCTTGGCATATTTATGTTTGTTGTTTGATTTGGAACGTTTTGGTATTATTCAATTGTATTTTTAGGACCTGTATCATGATGCTCGAACCTAGGGTTCTTGTTCTTGTTTTTTAGGCGTTTTTTATGCAGGTTAAATTGAGGCTAATGGTGGGTATAGGAATGATCAGGGAAGAGAGACGAATGCAGCGGTGGTCTCCATTGGCATTTATATGGCCTGTAGCACATGGTAGGATGATGCCATGGATTTAGTTGCGGAATAAAATCTGCAGGTAAATGAACAATCTTCGTTGAAGAAGAAGAAGACGTGGCTTGCATCCATTGGTTCATTTGAATCATTAGCGCCTTTTTATTTTTTTGTCAGGCATAATTAATTGTTTGTCTTATATTATTTGTTTTCCATCCCATTAACAACTAAGAAACGTGGATGAGTTGGCCAAGGGAGCGTGTCAATGAGCATTGGGACCTGGGTTCAAATCCCAGGTCCCCCAAAACTTTGTTATAATTTTTCTTCAGGTACTCATGTGCAGCGCCCAAAGCGTGAACCACCTTGTTTCTCTTCCCATCAAATGCCAAGTGGCTTCAGTCCAAGATCCAAAGGCTAGAGTTGCAGATCCACCATGGACTAAAGTCAACCAGCGCATATTGGAATGGGAAAGTCAAAGCGGGTTGATTGAATTTGGGCCTGGATATTATTGATCATACTCCCTCTTCAGGCCCAAACCCCCCATTTTGGTTTATTTCTTTTTCTCTCTATATTTATTTATTTAATTATTATTATAAAAAATTAACCAATTAACATTTTTTATATAAAATCAGAAAACCCTAAAAAATAATTTTTTTATTAATTTCACTATTTTATTATTTTTGTAAATAAACATTAATTAATTTTATTTAGTTTAATTAGGTACAATTTTAATATCTTTTGCAATAAATTAAAATTAATTTAGAATTAGGTTTTTAATATTTTTAACCATTCTTATTTTATTTCCTTAAATAATAAAAAACCAAAAAATCTTTTCATTTAATTAATTAATTCAATTATTAACTTAGACTAATTTTTAATTCAAAAAATAACAAAAAAAATTTGCTTTATTTGATAAAAAGGGTCAAAACCCTAAAACACTTCGATTTAATTTTCTCGCGCGCGTATTATTTTTGATCCATATTTCAATATTGTAACTGCTTCGAGGATGTAATAGTTTTTAACTTAGGACATTATTTATTTATTTATCGCTATTATTTACTTTTCGCAATTTAATTCTTAAGGGTTTGTCTTTGGCGATGTAAATACCCGACGCCTTGTAATAGCTTAGATTTATTTTCCGCAATTTAATTTCCGCAACCATTAACTGTTAGATGTTTGAATAATAGGCAATGCATGACAAGACGAATCTTTAACCTAAAATCAACAGTAGCTCACCATTAACATGTACAGATAAAAATAACTGAAAACAATACACTCGCACATGCCACTCTTAGGGTACACCTCACTTGGTTGCCTCAAACGTGGTCATTGAGTATAGGAAGTTTTAGAGGTCGCCCTCTTGTCCAAAGATCATAAGTTGCCTCGAAATGGTTGCCTCGGATAAAATGATCTAAGACATTAGGGTTACCGCTAAGGCGTCCTAACATTGCTTTAGTGACCACACGTCCCTTAATCGAATTGACCCGAAAACTCCAACGATGATGCTACCTACTCATCAATAGTGGGCTAGCATTGTCTAAAAGACATTTGCACAACTTAATTCCTTTTTGAGTAGGTAGGTGGTTCTTAAGTACTTGCTCCTTTTAAAAAACAAAACAAAACTTTTCGCACTCACACTCCTTTCAAACAAAAATTCTTTTCAAACCCACAAACACAAAGAAAAGCAAACTTTTGAAAACATAATGAGCAAGTACCTAAGAGCCCGTGGATAACCACAAATAGAAAGGGTGCTAACACCTTCCCTTTCTATAATCTGCCTCCCAAACCCGAGAAATATCTCAAAAAGGAATTTATCTGTGCTTTTGTCCTTTCCTTGTTAGATAAAATAAAAGACGGTGGTGACTGTTGCTTACCGCGACATTTTGCGAAAACAAACGCAAACACGAACCGGCATTCTAAAACAGTCAGTTCTATTCCCACCGATCACACTACCCAGAAAGTAATAAAGGGTAGTGTACTAGCTGATCACCTTGCTCACCAAGCTGTGGAAGACTACCAGTCCATGAAGTTCGAATTCCCAAATGAAGACATCATCACGGTACACAACTGTGAAGAATTCAGACCATATGACGGACCTGAACAAGGATCCCGATGGACCCTGGTTTTTGATGGGGCATCCAACGCACTCGGCAATGGTATTGGTGTTGTACTCATATCTCCTGAAGGATGTCATACCCCCTTTACGGCAAGACTCTGCTTCAATTGTACCAATAACATGGCAGAATACGAAGCGTGCATTTTTGGTCTCAAAGCTGCCATAGACTTGGGGATCAAATCCTTAAATGTATTCGGAGATTCAGCTTTGGTCATCAGCCAGATCAAATGGGAATGGAACACCAAACACCCTAACCTTATCCCCTACAACGAAGATTTGTTGACATTGCTCCCACATTTTGAGAAGATTACCTTCGAGCATTTCCCGCGAGAAGAAAATCAGCTAGCAGATGCACTAGCCACAATGTCATCCATGTTTAAACTTAAATGGGATAACGAAGCTCCCCAGATCACCTTTGAACGAATGGATGAACCAGCTCACTGTCACGAGATTAATACTGAAGAAGTAGTGAACCAGCCTTGGTTTCACGAAGTCAAGAGATATCTCGAGGCTCAATAATATCTGGAAGGAGCTTCAGTCAATGATAAGAAGTTCTTAAGGAGATTCTCTGCTAAATTCTTCCTTAGTAATGGCATTCTCTACAAACGCAATCATGACTCTGTTTTACTCCATTGCATAGACAAGGTTGAGGCAGAAAAGATCACGGCTGAGTTACATGAGGGAACTTTTGGCACCCATTCCAGTGGGCATACGATGGCAAAGAAGATCCTACGGGCTGGCTATTACTGGTCTACCGTGGAAGCAAATTGCTATCAACATTCTCGAACCTACCACAAGTGTCAGATCTATGCTGACAAGGTGCACGTACCTCCGGTTCCTCTGAATGTCTTGACGGCTCCTTGGCCCTTTGCTATGTGGGGGCATAGATATGATTGGGGAAATCAAACCAACAGCCTCCAATGGACACCACTTCATCCTAGTGGCCATTGACTATTTTACAAAGTGGGTTGAGGCAGCCTCTTTCACTTCCGTGACCAAGAATTACGTAGCCCAGTTCATTAAACAAAATCTTATATGTCGGTATGGTATCCTGGAGAGGATCATCACAGACAATGGTATGAATCTAAACAATACTATGATCACTGCCCTGTGCGAGCATTTTAAGATCCAGCATCACAATTCTTCCCCTTACCGGCCAAAGATGAATGGTGTTGTCGAAGCCGCAAGTAAGAATATAAAAAAGATCATACAGAAAATGACAGTCACATACAAAGACTGGCATGAGATGCTACCATTCGCTCTCCACTGGTATCGTACCACGGCACGTACATCAACCAGGGCAACACCCCACTCTTTGGTATATGGCATGGAAGTTGTCTTGCCTATTGAGGTCCAGATCCCCTCTCTAAGAATTATGAAGGATGCAGGGCTGAATGAAGAAGATTGGATCCAAACTCGTCTTGATCAACTAAACTTGATTGATGAGAAAAGGATTACTGATGTCTATCATGGTCAAATGTATCAAAAACAAATGATCAAGGCTTTCAAAAAAAAGGTCAGATGCCAAGTATATCAAGTAAGGCATTTGGTGATCAAACGCATCATACTACCACAAGGTGATCCCAGGGTAAAATGTACTCCTACCTACGCAGTACCATTTGTGATCAAAAGCATATTCTCTGGTGGAGCAATGATCTTGGACACCATGGATGGCGACAACCTGCCACACCCTGTGAACGCAGACATAGTCAAAAGATACTACGCATAAGAGACCCGCTAGGTTGACACACCTAGGCAAAACAAGGGCATCCTGGCGAACCAAAAAGGTTCGAGCAAAAATTAGGGATAAAACAAAAAATCTGTACACCCGGCAAGTTGAAAAATCCGAAAGGGCGACTTCGGCAAAAAAGGGTATTCCGGTGGACTGAAAACCCGAAAGGGCGGTCCACGAAAAACTTAGGGATTTAAAGCGTATGACTATGTCCCGTTGGATCACCTTACGGACAACCTAAAAACTCGACGGTTCTAATCAATTCAATCAGCTCCGTACAAGGAACCAAATAAACAAGATGCTCAGAGACACGAAGGCTATAGCAAAATGGGAACCCCATGGGATTATTTCACATAGCTATCTTTTCTTTGTATCAAATTTTCATTTTTTTATGACGACATTATCTTACTAGAATGTTTGTCTCATTGTACAAAAATACTTACTCAAAGTCAATACAAAGATATCCTTTTGAAAGTGCAAAATTATCTGTTTTTCTTTACTTTTGTGTTTTATTTACAAAAGCGTCCAATGATTTATTTTTGAACATATGCATTTGAACATAATTACTGTTTACAAATAAACAAAGTAGAAAGGCAATCACTGATGGCTTTAAGAGATAGGGTAATATCTTTGAGCTATTCCATAAATTCCCCCGCAGTGCGCAGTTTAATCCCCAGTAGAACAAAGCTTCCAGTTATCAATCCCCAGTAGAAGTCGTCCAATTTCTCAGGTTTCCCCAACAGGATTTTACAAGTAGTGTACAACATTTCCCTTACAACAAAGTTTATTTCTCTAAACGGAAATTCTTCAACACTTCAACTTCACAACATAAAGACTTACACTCCATATCCTCAGCAGCAGTCAGAGATTTATTTTCCCCAATCCAACAGCAGTGCAGCAGATTAGCTCACATACGCATACATCGCATCCATATATCTTAAACGTTAATAACACGAATGCATGTATCACAATCTCATTATACCATGCATTTCATACAACTTGACTTTGCATTTTAGCTAACATTTTACCCTTTTCAGGATAAGGTTAATCAATAGCTACCATTAACAATGTTCAAAGGATTTTTAGATACAGTTCAGATATGCTCCAGACACGGATGCCATTCTGATATTCATTCAGACTCAACTTTTGATACAGTTCAGATTCGCTCCAGACACGGATGCCATTCTGATACTGATTCAGATTCAACTTTCAGATACGCTCCAGACACGAATGTCTTTTTTATACTCATTCAGCCTCAACTTTCAGATACAGTTCAGATACGCTCCAGACACGGATGTCATTCTGATACTCATTCAGATTCAACTTTCAGATACAATTTAAATATGCTCCAGACACGGATGCCTTTCTGATAATCATTCAGCCTCAACTTTCATATACAGTTCAGATACGCTCCAGACATGGATGTCATTCTGATACTCATTCAGATTCAACTTTCAGATACAGTTCAGATACGCTCCAGACACGGATGCCATTCTGATACTCATTCAGATTCAACTTTCAGATACAGTTCAGATACGCTCCAGACACGGATGCCATTCTGATACTCATTCAGATTCAACTTTCAGATACAGTTCAGATACGCTCCAGACACGGATGCCATTCTGACACTCATTCAAATTCAACTTTCAGATACAGTACAAATACGCTCCAGACACAGATGCCATTCTGATACTCATTCAGATTCAACTTTCAGACTCAACTTAGATACGCTTTAAGCACGGACGTCATTCTGATACTCATTAAGATTCTCTTTTAGATACAGTCTGACAATCATTTTGGATGGCATCTGCAAGCCCATCTACGAAAACTTTCCATCATCTCTCCAAATGGCATCTTTAAGCCCATTCCCTATGCCATCAACCATCAACATCACCGAGTGCAAATTTCTGGGCACTCTAGTATCCAATCATCTTCCACCTTCGAGTCACGAATGGCAAAACTCGCCAATCTACCTCTTCAGGCTTAAGAAGATTGAACAGGGGCAGCTATTGTACCCCAAAATTTTCCCTCTCACTTATCAAGAATTTTTCTCACAAGATCTCCTTTGGCTCAAGACTGCACTAGGGTTGATCAGCTCAAGACACCTCCTTAAGCACTGATGACCAAAATTAGGGTTTGAGATTGCACAATAATTTTTGAACTTCCAATGCCCCATATGACTTTCATGGATCATTGTGGACCCCTAAGATTACTCATGTCAAGTTTCAAGCCTTGGATCACACTTTTGCTCAATCAATTGAGCAATTGACCTAAAAATCAGCTGTATTGGGAAAAAAGTCAACTATGGACAATTTACAGTCAAACTTCATAATTTTTGATCCACATCAACAATTTAAACTCATATGTATCATTTGATCAAGTTTGGACCATAACTCCTCAAGAAATTTGATCAAATCTCCAAAAGGGCAAAATGGTCAAAATTAGGGTTTTGATTGGGAAAGGGCAATTTCTAATTGTTGACCTAGAAAATGATAAATTGGTTTAAGGAATGATCTCAAGAGTCCAATTTCATCATTTTAACCTAATGACATGGCTCAAAACATTGCAAGTCCAATAGATTGACAAATGAATTTTTCAGTCAACTAATCAAAAGTCAACTGTATACTGAAAAGTCAAACTTTGACTTTTTGTTCAAATTCAAATTCCAAAGATCACAATTCATCAAAACATGTAAAAATATGAAACTTATTCCTCAAGAAATCCAAAATTAAAAATTTCATTTGGAAAAGTAAAAATTTCTAAACTTAGAAATTTTTCTAAGTCTTGGAAATTTCTTATTTTTTCACAACTTTGAGCAAAATTTTCATCATTATGCAAGATGATTCAGGAGAAACTTCCAACATGAAAGTTGTAGATATCCATGAAATCTACAACTTTTATTGCAAAAAATTCTTCCAAAAGTGCTTATATCTCAAGTTATAATTTTAAGAACATGTGGTCATGAAACAAAACACTTAGTGAAATTTTTGCCCTAATTTGGTCAGGATTTTGACCCAACTTCATGGCACTTTTTCATATAGTTCCAAGGGGAATCTTAAAAAGAAATTAAAATATGGGTTGTAGATCAAACTTAAAGATTTCCAAAATGTCCAAGAACTCCTTGAGATCATTTTTGAGTAGGGAGAATCGAAGAGATGAAGTTAGGGTTTTATCACTTGAATTACAAGGCATTTTGTGATGAACAAAATTCAAATTCAAAGTTGTGCTGCATAAACTCTACTTTGAAGGCCTCAAACTTGTTAGGAACTCCATAATTAATTGCTTGCATAGCTGTTAGAGGTCTCATTTCAAGCATTCAATGCAAGGCCATGCTTTATATCCATTTTGGGAAGAAAGTGCACATTGCCATTTTGATAAAGTGACTTTTTGCACAAAACTTGTTCTTGAGCCTTGCACTTGTTATCTTCTGATCATACAAGTCCTATAACTCATAAGAAACTTGTTAGACACTTACAATCACTCAGCCCATGCTTGTACCTCCCCTTGAAACTTGGTTTCTCACTTTTCTTCAAAATCAAATAACCTAGCAATTAGCTAAAAACTTGTACTTCTGATTGTCCAAACCACTCCAATCCTTTTGCTTATAGATATACAAACCATTTTCCACAAAAGACACGAAGTCTTGACCCCTGAAAACACCTAGAGTTCAGAATCACATCTCATACCTCCATTTTCACATAAACTGACCAAAAACTTGAAACTCATAACTCCCTCGTGCGTTTTTAAGCCTTTTGGTTCCTAAAGCTTCTAAACATCATTTAGAACTGATCCCACACACTGTTACAGAACTGTAACACCATTAACACCATCCTTCATTTTCAAAAACAGAGCTTTACACTTGGACTTCTCCATAACTCCTCAAGTACTTTCAGCTCAAGCTAAGCATCCCATTAGCTTCCTGGGAACTTGAGGAAGCTAACCCAATCATTGGAACTCCTTGAAAGCTGCTCAAACTTCAAACTCGATACCCTCTTGCAAGGTAAGTTTTCTAACTTTGGAACTTTTCATACAAGCATCATCAATGATTTATTTGTGAATGAAACATGTAGATATCATTGCCCTAAAGCTAACTATGTCCATAGTTTCCCTTAATTTTGCTTGAGCTTAGAGAATTTTAGGATTGAAGTTTCTGAGATTTTTAGGGTTCAGATTAGGGCCAATGAAATTCATGCTTATCTTTGATCTTTAGTTCTAATGCTTTACATTTCTGAAACCGTGAGAAATTTGCTACAAGTTTCATGTTTATAGTTTTCATTTTTGTTGAGATTTGAACAAGTTACAGAGCTTTTGGCTGGGCGTGAGGTTGAAGATGAAGTTGGCCTTAGGAACATGTTTGCCTTATGTATTTATTGTTTGATTTATATAAACAGATGTATAGCCACCCCAGTGGTAGAAGCGCACACATGTAACCAAAGGGACCTGGGTTCGAGCCCCAGTGGTACCCTTTTGGTTTTTTTCACATTGTTTTGCATTCTGACCTTTTTTTTTGCAGGCGTTGGGCCTCTTTGGGCTTTATTGTTTTTGTTTTTACTTGCTAACCCCCCTGTTTCATTTACAGACCCCTGGCCCAGTTTTATTTTCTTTTCTTATTTTCATTTTATTTATTTTCTTAATTATTTTTCTAATACTATAAAATCACAAAAAAATATAAAAATAGTAGATTTATATTTTGAATTAGTTTATTTATTTATCTCACAAAAAATATATTTTATTTAACCAAATTTTATTTATTTTACTAATTATTCTTGTAAATTTAATTAAAACTAGGTTATTATTTATTTTATTTTACACCAATTAAAATATATTATTTTAATATTTAAAAAGAACAAAAATATTTTATAATACCATAAATTATTTTCAAGACAAAAATACAAAAAAATACTTTTCTTAAACTTAATTTCCTTTTAATCAATTAATATACTTAGGGTTTTATTTAAAAAAAATTCCTAGTAAAATTAGGTTTACTTTTTTACCTTTAATTAATAATTTTTCCCTTTAATTAATTAAGTTAAACTCAAATTCCCTTTTTCCTAAAAAAATCCAAAAAAAAGATCCATTTTCTTTGCATTTGCATTCTTGAATATTTATTTGTTTTGTACATTTATTCAAATTCAATATGGTTGTAATAATTATTTAGATTTAATTTCTTGCAATTCCCCATTTGTAATTTGTACACCCCTCCCCTAAATCATGTAATAGCTTAGTATTTTTATTTTCCGCAATTTAAATGCTTTATATACAAATGCTAGTAATTAGGGTTTGTATGGAAAGATTAAAACCAACAAATAGAAAACCCTAATCAAAGACAAATCAAACATGTAAATCAATACACTTGCACACATACACCCTTAGGGTAAACCCACTTTATTGCCTTACAAAAATGGCCATATTATGCATGTGAGGTATCTTAGCAAACACAAACAAAAAAATACAAGATCATAGTCCCTCGATGATGCTATTCACGTTGCCTTTCAAAATGATCTTAGTCCCTAAATAAAATGCTAAGATACCTTGCAACATTGCTAATCATGGTTATACGATGACCCACGCCCGTCCTGTTTACATTCAAAGATAGGGTTACTTACCAAATCAATGGTAAGATAACAATGTCAAAGGAAAAGAAAATGAACAAGAAAGACTTTTTGAGTAGGTAGAATGCTCCTAATTACTTGATCAATTTCAAAACATCCTTGCTATTTTTCAAAACAAACACCTACACTTTTAAAACCTCTTACAAACTTGAAAACATTTTCAAAAGATCAAACATCTTTGTATACATTCTTACAAACGAGAATCATTACAAAGATTGCCTAAACAATGGACTCTTTACAAAATACTTTCAAAAACCACACAAAGCACAATTTCAAACAAAAGAAAGGGATCTAGCAAGTAACTAAGAGCCCATGGATAACCATGTATGAAAAGGGTGCTAATACCTTCCCTTTTCATAATCTACCCCCTGAACTCAAGAAATAATCTCAAAGGTCTTTCCTGTGCTTTTTCACCATTCCTTTTGGATAAAAGAAAAGTCGGCGGCGACTCTTGCTAACCGCAACATTTGCAATCAAAAGCAAAACCTTCAAGTCAGATCTCCCACCATATCACAATCACTGTATCCCATTACACCGGTGGTAAGATTTTTCCTCTTTTCGAATCTTTAATTGCATGAATATTTAACCTCTTTTGATGGTACAAGTATACTAGTAATGTATTTTAGGGCATGTTTGGATGATCACATGCTGTTTTGGATGTCAGAAACATATAGTTCCATGTTTGACCGTCGTTAGGGTTTCATGTTCGAATCCATTGATACACGAGGCTTTAGAAATTTTAGAGGTCGTATTCATGATCAGGAGACTTTTTTAAGTCAGTCTGTATTGTTTGTTTTTGTGTTTGATCACGTTTGCAGGGGGTCTCACCGGAGAAGACGGTGGAAACCACCGACTCTGGTGGTTGGACTGGTCGGAGCTGAGGTCAAAAGCTGGCGTGGCCTTATGCTTTCAACCCATTGGTTGATTCAAAATATTAGTTCTCTCCCTCCATTCCTGATTGGTCCACCCAAACACCAGGGTCCCACCTGCGTTCATTTTTTTTAAATTTAAAATAATTGCATTTGTTTATAATATATATTTATGGATTCGTTTAGGCTAATGGAAGTATCACCGTCCCAATGGTAGAGGCAACGTGTTTAAGGCTTTGTTATGTTTAAGGGAAGGGGTTCGAACCCTGCCTCTTGCACCTTTATTTTTCTAATGTTTATGTTGTAGATCCAGCATTTCAACCTCCAGCGCGCACACCCTGTGTCCTGAAATCACCACCATCAAAGCATCACAACATCAGATCAAATGTTCCAGATCCAGGCGCTCATGATAGATCTTCGAGGGGACAATACCACTGAATCGTATACAGGACTCTGGGCCAGCTTAACATGGGCTTCACATTTTCCAGATTACACCCCCTTTATGCTTTGTGTCAAGCCCATTTACTTTTTTCTTTATTTAATTGTTAAATTGTTTTTGTTTTTTTTAAATCATTTTTATTAATAATTATTAAAAAAATCAAAAAATATTAATAATTAGACTTAGTATTTTTTTAAAATTAATTTTAATTTTTAAAATTAATTAAATTAATTATTCTAACTTTATTTATTAATTTAAAATCAATTAGAAATAGGTTATTTAATTTAAATATTTTCTTAATAAAAATATAAAAATATTAGAATTAGGTTTAAATTCATTTAATATATTATACTTTTTTAATTAAATTTAGATTTAAGGTAGTTTAATTATTTTCTTATAAAAAATAAACAAAAAAACCTAAAATATTTTCTTATTTTACTTAGAAGTTTTTTTAGGTTTTTTAGACGTTTCTTTCCATTTCGCGCGCGTTATTTATTTTTGCACTTTTTTATATACTAATGTATCTACTGATGGAATGTAGTAGAATTAATTAGGACGTTACTTTTACCGCTTTGTTTATTTCCCCCCATTTGTTGGACATGTAAATATCCCCCTCCCCGAAGCATTGTAATAGCGTAGTGTAGCGGTAGAAATGTTTAAGACTGAGCCATTTGATTGACTAGACTTATACAGATCAAGATAAAAATCGCCACAGCGCTTTATTATTTCCAAAGGAATGGGAAAATAGCGAGTAACCCAAAAAGAGGGGGAAAGATTCTAGGTAAGGGGGTTGGTTATGCAAAGGGAAGGTATTAGCACCTTAAACATCTATGGTACTCCACAGAAACCTCTTTGTAAAATCTGTATATTTTCGCTATAAAATGTTGTATAAAAAATAGACGGTGGAGGTGAGAAAAGAAATATTTTTTATGATTTTTGCACCCGCCGCGGTTGTGAACCTTTAGTTCCTATGTACCACCTTCCGTGCAATAGGGGACCAGGGTACATGTAGTTCACCTTTAAAAAATTTAAAACACAAGTGTGTTGGTTGATTTTATGGGATAAGACATCATCGTCATTGTTCGTGTGGAAAACATACTTACTACCCACAATCATGAGAAAGGAGAATTTGCATAATCTCAAAGTGGAGGATATGGCTTGGATTTTAAAATCAACAATGCCTCATTCAACACCCAAGTGGAAAATATCTCTCTTCACTATATATTGTAGAAGTATAGTTGTTTGCATCACTACAAGGATTGACAAGAGTCTAATCTTTTGAGAAAGTTTTAAAAATAAAAAGCCAAAGTGGAAAAATGGTTTGAAATGAGATTAATGGACTTTTAGTCTTCTCACAAAAAAATGTCAAGGTACTATTAAGTTGATTGAATTTTATTTATGAAAAAGTTTTGAAAATCCATGGACCTAGGTCCAAGTTTATTATGAAAATGGTTTAAGTTTCAAAACAAGAAGAGTTTTCAAAAGGAGAAAGAAGATTTTTGAAATTAAAGAAGATGGAAGGAGAAGAAGAGACTATCCTAAAGCATAAGGTAAAAGCTAGGGATAAAAACCATCTAACCAACAAGAAGCCAATACTTGACATTATGAGTCAAGATAGAATTCTCATTCTTTAGATTAAAACTAAACGAGCAAAGATACTAGATCTCTTGAGAGAACCAAACTTCAAATGTATTAAGTCTTCACAAAAATTGGGCAGAGTAACGGCTGTATACGGGTGAATTCCAGATTACAAACAAAGCATGTAATCACAATAACATGCACACAGAACAAACAAACAACCCAATGTCTTGAGGTAAACCTCAAGAACTCCAGACAAAATATCAATTAAGATCACAAGGTCTCTAACATAGGCCAAGGTTTCTAATCCAAAGTCCAAGAAGTCCAATACTCCATAATGCCAATGATAGTAACCAAATAGTCCAAATATCATTAAAGCTTTTTATGGTTCATGTTGATTATTAGGTGTCTTAAAAAAAGAAAAGAAAAGCTCAAGTGAGAAAAATAAAGAATAACAAGAATATAAATGCTCAAGTGAGCAAAATAAAAATGACATGAAATGTAATGCTTAAAGTAAATGGTACATAAAGCATAAAAATAAAAGCATAAAGTAAAAACAATTTAATAATTAGTGGTTAGTTGGATGACTATCTTGAAACTTGCATTTGGAACTCATTAGAGAATTTGTAGAACTAAAGCCTCCACAAAACAAGTTGCATTTTCTTTTTGTCAAGTATATCATCCATTTGGAATCCTCAAAAGTACCATTTAATGATCAACGATGTTTAAGTGATCCGCATTGACCAAAAGTATTGTAGATCCATTAGAGGATTGGTAGAACCAAAGACTCCACATAATAAATCTCAAGGTTATAGGATCAAAGAGATCAAATCAGCATACTTGGGCTTGCAAACATAGGTTTAGGCCACAAATGATCATTTATTCGAATCGGGACAAAATTTAGCGTTATGTTAAGCAATCGTAAGAGGACTTATATAGAAGTCGCACCTATTTTGAGGTCGGTCAATAGCAATCTACGCACCATTTGTTTTGATACATGATATAGAGAACATGCTCCAATAACACTTAGTGCAATAAGAAAGGGATAAGATGAAGAGGGGCGGGAAAGAATATACAAACCACATTTAAATTAAAATTTAATTAAACTATTATTAAAATCATTCATCCATTTTTTGTGGAGTTAGACTCAACACCATGGATTCAATGATGTTAATAAAGTTCATGATCAAAATTTCAACCCAAGATCAGTCAAAAAATAATCACAAAATAATATTGTATTAATATATATATATATATATATATATATATATATATATATATATATATATATATATATATATATATATATATATATATATATATATATATATATATATATATATATATATATATATATATATATATATATATATATATATATATATATATATATATATATATATATATATATATATATATATATATAAAGGGTTTTAAAATATTTTAAAATAGAAATAAAAGAGAAAAAATATCAACCATGTTCAAACTAATCAAGAAATATTAAGTAAGACCATAGAAAAATCTGAAATAAACTAAAATAATCTGAAATGAACTAAAAGAAATGAGTAAAATAAACCAAAAATGATGAAAAATAACAAAGTCAAAAATAAAAAATAAATAAGGTCACCAATATTTGTCACAATATCATTGGATCATTCCATATCTTTTTTTTAGAATTTAAAAATGCATAAAAGTATTTTTAAACATTTGAAAAAAATCAAATAAAGTGGAAATTTATAAAAAAATATCAAAACACAAAATAAAATTGTGAAAAAATAAAAATCAGAAAGAGAAAAATCAAAAATATTTCTCAAAATTTTTTCAGATTTTTTGGACTTAAAATGAATTTTGTATAAATTTTTGAAATTTAAAACAATTAAATATAAAAATCAAAAAAAGAAAATTAAAAAAAATATGTGGACCAATGGATGAGAGTCAAAATGCATTAGTAATCAAATCCAAGGGATCTGGCGCGCTATGCATATCATGGTCATTAATGAATAAAGCACTGAATCAAATGTAAAATCAGAAATTCAAAAAATACAAATGGCACGCCATCATTGGTTGGAAGACGACACACTGGTCATCTTCAACCTCCATCCAGTCCCAAAACCAAGTTGCTCAATCTGTAAAATTAGAGCACGAGACCTATGTCATTCGCTTCGCCTCTTCAAGGCGGAGACTACCACAACTTCGTGACAAATTTATATAAACTGTAGCTCAAGCAATTTGGAAGGAAAGTTTTGAAAAAGGGATTTGAAATTTCATGGTCAAAATGTGTCTCCAGATAAAATCAAGTGTTGTGACTAGAACCAGGGCAATGAGAGCTTCACAATGATATCAAAGTTTTGAAGAATTGATGGAGAAATCTACCTATTGAAGTTGAGTTGCAGAGCTCTGAAACTGGACTTCTATGGATCAATATAGGTCACGATTCTTGAAGGTAATTGTACGGTTAGCTTCAGGGAAGATCAAGGAAGGTGAATTGAGAGAAAATTAGATTGAAAAATGCTTGAACACTGATTTTAAAGTTGCAGAAAAATGAGTTATGGAGCAAGTTTGGCAGGGTGATTTTGGGTGTTCAAGCTCGAGGAAATGAATGAGGGATGACCTTCTATTTATAGGGAATCAAATGGAATGTTCAAGCGTGTGAAATGATGAAGTTTGGAGGGAAATCGTATGGAGTTGCAAACAAGAAAAGTGTGACTTCTATATTGATCAAAACTCATCCAAAACACGCGTTTTGCTATGCTAATCACTTATAGAAGTTCACTAAACATGTTTAGAGGAAAAAACACGCAGAAACAATGTGTTTAGAAGCTAAATCAAGGATTTCAAATTCTGACTTTTGATGAAACTTCAGTTTCAAGTTACCAAGTTCAAATCAATTGTATTCTCAGCTCAAGGGGTCTTAGGGCATGATTCTTGATGCTTTAGAAAGATGAGGTTATAAGCTTTGAAATGGGAAAATAATGGAATCAAATGGATGTTTGAGCTAAAAGTTGCAATGAGTCAAAGTTGGGAAAAAGAAGTTGACTTTCCATACTTAGAAATATTTCAAGTTTTTTCTTCAAAAGTGACCTATAATGTTTTGCATCCAAACATGGCCTTCCACTTGGAATTTGCTGTTGAACAAAAAAGATGTCATGAAATGGACCTCTTGAATGACAATTTGAAACTTGAACCATTCAAAATCTCCAAAAATTGAGAGAGTTATGAATTGTTGAAGTTGGCAAAAAATCATGAAATGGCCTATAATCTTTTATATCCTTAGGGCATGTTCTATCCATTTTATCACTTTGCACATAAAATAAGGAATAATGTTCACATCCTCAAGATCATTGTGGAAAATGTTTGGGCTCAAGGTGATAAAAATTGACCATGTTATGATCATTTGAAGTCACACATGAGAAATTGGTGGTCCATCTAGAGGACTTGTAATATTTCTTCATCATCAATCCTCTTCCACATGAAAAATACTTGAAACTTTTGAAGTGATTTATTATTAACCCTTTGAAGAGAAGGATGTCTTTGGAATAACTCAAAAATACCAAAAGATGAGCAAGATATACTTATTTGAAGTTCAAAACCCTAGCTCCTAGATCAAGATAATGCTTTGAGGAACTTTGACAATTTTGAACAACCTTCTTGTACCAACACTTTTGCTTTGTACACAGAAGTTGTTGAGGATGATAATGAGAACTCATATCCACCAAAACCACTTCTATATCTTGAGAATTGAGATAAATATGCACTTGTGACCAATCAGAACAAAGCCTTGTCCAAACATGACAACTTCTTTAATCAACCCCTTGTACCTTTGAATCAATCTTGATAACTTTGAAATGTGGTGAACCAAGATAAAAATTGCCATGCCATTTATTCCAAAATAACTTCAATGGTGAAGTTTGAACTTCTCAAGCTTTATTGACTAGGGCGTGGAAATAAACTCATGAACTCATGGATCAACTTACTAAGCCATATTGCCTTTACCTACTGTTGTATCCCAAAAATTTTCCTCTCATTTTTCAAGACCTTTCTCACAAGGATTCTCAAGGTTCAAGCTTGCACAAGTGCATTGGGATTTTCCAGTATCAAGATTAAAAGGAAACTGTCAAAAAGGGAGAAAACAAATAAAAATAATATTTTGACAAATTTAAAGAAAAAACAAGTGCACTTCGATTCAGCTCTTTGATTGGCCTTTTGGCCTCTTTTGATGCAAGCTTGGCTTGCATCCTTCGACTAGGCATGGGCCTCTGGCACGTTTTGGTTTGGATTCACAAGGAAAAAAGCCTCCTGTAGTCTATTTCATTTCCAAGGCAAAAGGCTCTCTTTTTGCATCCTTTGATTTTCACTTTTTGTACCCTATATGCCTCTTTCGAATCTGGACATTTTGGCCTCCTACAAGCACCTTTCATTTGGACATGTTGGTTCCCTTTATACAAGCTTTGTTTGAACATAGATCTTTTACATGTTGGCATGAAGTCGCAAGACAGGGACCCTCTATGTACACTCTTTCGTTTGGCCACATGTAACCCCTGGCAGGCAAGGCTTCGATTGGACATGAGCCACCTTCACACAAAAGCTTCAATTGGAGTTTTGGTTCCCTTCGAATCAGCATCTTTCAAATCCAACTCTGAATCCTTCGACGCAGTCTTCTTTAGTACATTTCTAGAACTCTTCGATACAAGTGGAAAATAGGATTTTGAAAGAACACTGATCAAATCTTTGGACCATGCAACATGATCTTACTTTATAGGCCTTAATGCTTGTATTTCATGCCATAATTAATTGCTTACATTTTGGATTAAGTTATTGTCCAGGTGATTAAACCTTTGTCCAGAAGATTATTTTCTTGAAAGTGAACTTGCTAGTACAAATCCTGTCCTAAGCCCATGTTTTGCTTAAATCCTGTTTATACTTCACCATAAGTCAGGGGAGTCAGCCCCTTTTAACCAACAACTTTAGTACTTCACCTTGGGATCTTGGAAAATCTGACATAGCTTAATATTCATGTTTCAACCAAGCCACATCTTTGTTCAAACTCCCAAACCTTTTCTCTATAAATAGAAAAACCATTGACAAAGAAAGGTGGAGATTTTTGCTAGAGAGAAAAATCATAAAAATCCTCAAGCACTCAAACTCTCCAATATTCTCAAACTCTCCAACATTCTCAAACCTTTAAAACTCTACAACTTTTTTTCACAAGAAAATCTCAGTAGGGTACCTTTCGATTCACTTCCCCTAAACTGTGGTATAACACCACTTTCGATTCACTTCCCCTAAACTGTAGTATAACACCACCTTCGATTCACTCCCCAAAACTGCAGTATAACAAAACCTTCAATTCCCTCATAAAAACCAACCTTTCAATTCAAGCAGAGAAGTGGTCCCAGTAGATCAAGGAAGTTTACAGCAAAGTTTGGTCCACCACCAAGGAAGTCATATACAGCTCCTTCGATTGACACTTCAAGAGGTAAGTTCCTCTAAACTTGGAAATTTCTATTTAAAACATCATTTGTACATATAAATAAAAGAGAAAGTATAGATATCACATCTAAGGAATTGACCATGCTTTAGCTTTCGATTATCACTGCCATGTGCATTCAGTCTTGGGATTTTGGTGCCAAATAAATTTGTGTTAACCCTTGGGCCTGTAGCTTTCGAAGGTTATGTTTGTTAGGCTCTTATCCAAACTTTAGGCAGGTTATGTGTATCCTTCGATTGGCTGAACAAGGGAGCCTTTCGAATCTCAACTAGGAAGAGTTGCACTCATGCAAACTAAAGGGAGGACTGGGCACTTTAAATGTTCATAAACAAGTTTACCTTTTACCCAATTGAAGCTGCCTCATGAGCAAATGAAACAGGCCACCCCAGTGGTATCAACAGCACGCATGAAAAGTATTTCTGTATAGGGACCTGAGTTCGAACCTTGGCAGAACCAAAAATAGTTTTTGCCTTTCTATTTGTGTTCTTTGTTCTTTTACAAACTTCAAACATTTTTTCAACCAATCAAAACAACTCCTTTTGAGTTGATTTTTTACACACTATTTATTTATAAGTTTTATTTCATGAATATATAAAAATATTACAAAAAAAATATTTTATTTTAATTAAACAAAACCTTTCATATAAATAAAAGTCAAAACAAAGTTCGTCTTCTTTTCATTCCAATTTTGTACATTTATTCATATTCGATATGGTTGTAATAGATAATTAGAATTTTATTTCTTGTAACCCCAATTTGTACATTTGTATCCCTATCCCCAAGTGATGTAATAGCATAGTAAATTTACTTTCCGCAATTTATCGCTTTCATATAAATGCTAGTAATTAGGGTGTGTATGGCAAGATTAAAACCAATGCTTAGAAAACCTTAAATTCAAGACAAAAATGCATGCAATCAAACACACTTGTACACATGCACCCCTAGGGTTAACTCCACTTGTTTCCTTATGGAAAAATGGTCATGTTATGCACGTGAGATGTCTTAGCAAAAACAATCAAAATGCGAGATCATAGTCCCTCGATGACGCTTCAAATATTGCCTTACAAATGATCTTAGTCCCTCAAGAGAAATGCTAAGATATCTCACAACATTGCTATCACGACTATACGATGACACACGCCCGTCCCGTTAACATCCAAAGATAGGGTTACTTACCAAATAAATGGTAAGATAACAATGTCAAAGGAAAAGGAAAATGAACAAGAAAGACTTTTGAGTAGGTAGAATACTCCTAATTGCTTGCTCAATTTCAAACAAACATCCTTGCTATTTTCAAAACAAACACTTACACTTTCAAACATCTTACAAACATGAAAACATTTTAAAAAGATCAACATCTTTGTATACATTCTTACGAATGATAATCATTACAAAGATTTCCTAAACAATGGCCTCTTTACAAAATACTTTCAAAAACCACATAAAGCACAATTTCAAACAAAAGCAAGTGATCTAGCAAGTAACTAAGAGCCCATGGATAACCATGGATGAAAAGGGTGCTAATACCTTCCCTTTTCAAAATTTACCCCCCGAACTCAAAAAATAATCTCAAAGGTCTTTCCTGTGCTTTTTCACCTTTCCTTTTGGATAAAAGAAAAGTCGGTGGCGACTCTTGCTAACTGCAACATTTGCAATCAAACGCAAAACCCTCAAGTCAGTTCTCCCACCGCATCACACCTACATTATTAACAAGTAAGACAAACCAACATTGCATTTTATTAATTAAAAGGAAAGTCAAAACAAAACATGCATGATCATAAAAGAAAAACAAGTCAAGGTGCTTGGTGATTCTTCAAAGAGCAAAGCTAAAGATAGGGAGGAGAACCCAAAACCATAATGTGATCTTGTTGTGATTGAAACAATACGGTATGATGAAGGGATCTTAGGCGAAAAATTGGGGTATAACACGTAGATTTAAATTCCTGCACTTTAAATTAATGTATATATTACTGCTAGACTAATAGGATTGTATGACAAGATTAATAATAAAATGTTAGCAAACCTAACATCTAAGACTAAAATAACTGAACATAACACACTTGCACATATACACCTCTAGGGTACGCCTACTTTGGTTACCTTTCAGAAAATAAAACAGTCATGTCCCTCGAAAATGGGGACGCTTTAGCAAAGACGCTTAAATCAAAAGATCATAGTCCCTCGATGACCCTACAGTGTTGTCTTTCGGTAAATGATCTAGTCCCTTAAACAAAATTGATAAAGTGTCTCTATATGTTGCCTTTATGACTGCACGTCCCTTCGATTGTCCCTTAAACATCCAACGATAGGGCTACCTACTCACTAATAGTAGGATAGCACTGTCTAAAGGATAGAAAGAAAAGAACATACCTTTCGAGTATAAGTAGATAGTTCTTAGATGCTTGCTCAAAACAAACTTTTTACACTTACACAAAACCTTTCAAAAATACTTTCAAAAAACGCTTTATCAACACTCTTGAGGACTGATACAAGAGTTATCATAAAGTGAATCACTGCACTAAGGCAATTTCAAAATACTTTTCAAAAAACACACAAAAAACACAAGGTATTTTTCGAATGAGCTAAGCATCTAAGAGCCCGTAGATAACTACGGATGGAAAGGGTGCTAACACCTTCCCTTTCCATAATCTACCCCCCTTACTCAGAAAACTCTCAAAAGGTCTTTTTCTGTTCTTTTCACCCTTTCCTTTATTTGGATAAAAGAAAAGTCAGTGGCAACTCTTGCTTAACATTTGCAAACACAAACGCAAAAACTAGTATAACAGTCGGTTCTGCCACCGTACCACATAACTGGCGACTCTGCCGGGGACTATAAAAAGTGGGGTTAGCTTAGAGTTTAGTTCATCATTTTAAATTGCTTGTATGCTTTTCTTGCTTTATCTTTGAGGGTTTGCTGGGGTATTCTTGTAAAGATCCTACACCCGGATCTGGGGAACATTTTTAGGTAAATATCAATAGATCATGGAGACTGTACGGTGTAAACCGATATGGTTGAAGCGATAGCTGTGTTGGTGTGACACTTTGGTTGGTATCGGTATCCCTTGTGTTAAACCGAGGAGAGTACGGGGCCGCTGCGTGGTGTCCTAAAGCACTAACGGGCCTTAGAACCTTAGTTGAACAAACTTAGCCATTAGAAAGTAGTGAGATAGCCGACCTCGGTATAAAGCTGAGGATTGGTTGATACTCGATGCTACACACATTGAGATCGGACTTTCGGGGTATTTCGGCCGCGAGAAAATATCGCTTGAGCTGAAACAATGTCTGATAAAGAAAGATCAGTGATATTGAGACTCCTTAGAACACGATTACTTTTCTAAGACAGGTTAAACCAACTAAACTTCAAAAGGGTATCTGCCTATAAACCCCATGCAAGCCTAAGCCTAAGGTCTTCTGTTTTTTGCTTGTGTGTGATTAAACTGTTCCAACATAACATCATGCATCATAACATCCATATTTAATTTCACTAACCATTTGAAGGACTGGAGGAATTTATCTTTGTTCTATTTTTCAAATCATTATAGTAGTAGAAATGTTCAAGACTAAGCCATTGGATTGACTAGACTTATACAAATCAAAATAAAAATTGCCACCGTGCTTTATTGTTTCCAAAGGAATGGTAAAAGAGAGAATAACCCAAAAAAGGGGGAAAGATTCAAGGTAAGGGGGTTGGTTATGCAAAGGGAAGATATTAGCACCCTAAACATCAACGGTACTCCGCAGGAACCTCTTTGAAAAATCTGTATATTTTGGCTATGAAATATGTTGTATAAAATAAGTGGTGGAGGTGAGAAAAGAAATATATTTATTATTTTTGCACCCGCCGTGGTTGTGAACCTTTAGTGCCTACGTACCACCTTTTCGTGCAATAGGGGACCAGGGTACACATAGTTCCTCTTTTAAAAACTTTAAAACACAAATGTGTTGGTCAATTTTATGAGATAAAAAATCATCGTCATTGTCCGTGTGGAAAATATACCTACTACCCACGATCATGAGAAAGGAGAATTTGCATCATCTCAAAGTGGAGGATATGGCTTTGATTTTAAAATCAACAATGCTTCACTCAACACCCAAGTGGAAAACATCTCTCTTTACTACATATTGTAGAAGTATAGTTGTTTGCATCACTACAAGGATTGACAAGAGTTCAATCTTTTGAGAAAAGTTTAAAGATAAAAGCTAAAGTAGCCAAAATGGTTTGAAATGAGATTGATTGACTTTTAGTCTTCTCACAAAAATTTCAAAGTATTGTTAAATTTATTGGAGTTTATTTATAAAAATGTTTAAAAATGCATGGACCTAAGTCCAAGTTCATTATAAAAGTAATTCAAGTTTAAAACAAGAAAAAATTTCAAAAGGGGGAAGAAGATTTTTGAAATTGAAGAAGATGGGAGGAGAAGAAGAGGCTACTCTAAAGCATAAGGTAAAAGCTAGGGATAAGAACCATCTAACCAACAAGAAGCCAATATTTGAAATTATGAGCCAAAATAGAATTCCCATTCTTTGGATTGAAACCAAACAAGCAAATGTACTAGACCTCCTGAGAGAACCAAACTTCAAGTGTATTAAGTCTTCACGAAAATTGGACAGAGTAACGGTAGTATACGGGTGAATTCCAGATTACAAACAAAGGGTGTAATCACAATAACCTACACACAAAATAAACAAACAACCCAATGTCTTGAGGTAAACCTCAAGAGCTCCAGACAAAATAATCAGATAAGATCACAAGGTCTCCAATCATAGGCCAAGGTTTCTAATCCTAAATCCAAAAACTCCAATGCTCCTTAATGCCAAGGGTAGTAACCAAATAGTATAAGTATCATTAAAGATTTTTAGGGTTTATGTTGATTATTAGGTGTCTTTAAAAGAAAAGAAAAGCTCAAGTGAGCAAAATAAAAAATGACAAGAATATAAAGGGGCTCAAGTGAGCAAAGATGAAAAATAGCATGAAATGTAAATGCTAAAAGTAAATGGTGCACAAATTAAAGAACATAAAATAAAAACACAAAATAAAGTCAATTATTAGTGATTAGTGGTTAGTTAGATGATCATCTTGAAACTTGCATTTGGAACTCATTAAAGGATTGGTAGAACCAAAGTGTGATACGGTGGGAGAACTGACTTGAGGTTTTGCGTTTGTGTTTGCAAGTGTTGCAGTTTAGCAAGAGTCGCCATCGAATTTTCTTTTATCCAAAAGGAAAGGTGAAAAAGCACAGGAAAGACCTTTAGAGATGTTTTTGAGTTCGGGGGGTAGATTATGAAAAGGGAAGGTATTAGCACCCTTTTCATCCATGGTTTTTCATGGGCTCTTAGTTACTTGCTAGATCATTTGCTTTTGTTTGAATGTGCTTGTGGTGGGTGATTTTTGAAAGTATTTTGAAAACGGAACTTCGTAATGGTTCTCATTTCTATAAGAACTCCTACAAAGTGTTTGTTTCGAAAATAGTTCAAAGATGAGAGTGTGGGTAAAAATGTTTTTGTTGTGAGTAAGCGAGTAACTAAGAGTGAACCTACCTACTCGAAAGGTCTTAAATGTGCTTTTCCTCCTCCATTAGATGTGGCTATCTTACCATTGATTTGGTAAGAAGCCCCATCATTGGATGTGAAGGGACATGCGTTTTGGACGTTTGTAAGGCAACCTATGGGACATTTTAGCAATGTCGTTTTAGGGACTAGATCACTTACCGAAGGCAACATCGAGGGTCATCGAGGGACTACGATCTTTTATCGAGGGTCTTTTGCTAAAACGCCCATGTTCGAGGGACATGACTATTTTCCGATAGGCAACACGTGAGATTACCTTAAGGGTGCATGTGTGCAAAGTGTGTTTGATTGCATGCATTTTGTCTTGATTAGGGTGGCCTATTTGTTGGTTTTATCTTACCATACATCTTATTTACTAGCAATATATGAAAAGCAAGTAAAAATGCGGAAAATAAAATCTAAGCTATTACATCACTTTAGGGGGATGGGGGTACAATTTAACAAATGGGGGTGAAGTAGGATCTAAAATATTACAACCACATCGAATGATAATAAAAATAATGTGAAAACAGTGTAGAATAAAGGAAAAATGCATTTTTGAACTGCTATGTGTCGACCCATGCTGCTATGCATCGACACATAGCTTCTCCTTGCTCCTGTAAAGTGAAATCTGTTCAGTATGGGTCGACACATAATGGGATGTGTCGACTCATGTACCTTCTTGTATCGATGCGAAATGCGCATGTATCGACTCATAGGCTTTTCCATCTTCTGTTAAGTGAAATCTGTTTAGTATGGGTCGACACATAATAGGATGTATCGACTCATACACCTTTTTGCATCGATGCGAAATGCATATGTGTCGACTCATAGTCCTTTCTAGTTTCTGTTTTGTGACCTGAACTCAGTATGAGGGTTATGTGTCGACTCATACCCTGTATTTTCACTAAGATGGGTCGACACATGTGGATATGTGTCGATACATACTTCATTTTTCTGCCTTAAACACCATTCTTTGCATACATCAGTTAGTTTTTAACATATGAATGAATAACAGGAACAACAAATAAATGATTAACTTCAAGAATAATGATGCTACATCCTATAAACAGAAAAGTTGATGTATGGAAAAGGCAAGGTAAAGATGACTTACCTTGAAACTGCACTTTACGTTTTGAGTCCAAATGCCCTTCAAGATGTTGTATGAACCTTAAGGAAGCTCCAACAGGCTGCTAGACTTTCCTTTTTGTTGAAGGTTATTAAACAACCTCTGTATGGCATGAAATGTTTGGATGGTTTTTAGATGGAATATGCAAAGTGTGATAGGTTTAAAGGTTTAGACTTCAAAACTCAAGAGTGGAGGTTTTATGGACTGTTATGGCTTTTTGTGAATATGAGATTTTAAGGGTTTATCAATATAACTTCTGGATTTTCTCCTTGTTCTTTATCTCTATTTTTTCTAACCTGTTTTTCCAACCCTTTTCTCTTGCAAATGCTTCTTCTATTTATAGGCAAGAGGTTTTGTGAACAAAGGCTGAATAGGTTTACAAAATAACATTTTATGGTTTGGTTGGGATGTAAGTATCAAACTATGTCAAGTACTCCATGGTTCCAAGATCAAGTACCAAAGTTGCTGGTTTAGAGGGGTTGATTTCCATGTTTTATGGTGGAGTGAAATCAGAAACAAGCAAGGTATGGGCTCAAGACAAACTTTGTACCAAAAGGCTTGCTTTTCAAGAGTAGTAATGGTGCATTTATGCCATAAATGGAAAGATATTTTGGACAATGGCTCAAACACTTGGGTAATAGCTCAAGCTCTTGTGTAAACATTAAATTATGTTGAGATTTGCAAGTCACAAGACCTGCAAAGTGAGATTATGCAGTACATCATGCCAATTGGATTATGTGTTCTTCAACAAAAATGGCTTGTAATTCAAGAATGGATGCTCAACTTCAGATCCTTGTATCTTCTAGCTCAAATATGATAAATTCATGCTCTTGGATGTTTTGGAAAGCTTGAAACACCCTCTATAACTTTCATGTTGGCCATTTTGACAAAATCATCTTGGAACTATGTGAAAAAATGCCAAGAAGTTGGGATAAAATCCTGAACAGAATCTGTTGAAAATTTCTCTAAGTGTTAAATGAAAATGTCATGACTTCATGAATTTATAAATCAAAATCCAAGAACTTCTAGGAGAAGTTGTGTAAAGCAATATTGTAGATATCATGGAGATCTACAACTTTCATGTTGAAAGTTTCCCTTGAACTGTCTTGCATCTTGGTGAAAGAATGGCATGAAGTGATGAAATTATCATGTATAAAAACAGTTAGAAAATTTCTAAGTCTTGGAAATCTTGACTTTTCAAGTTGACTTTTGACATTCTTAACTTCTTGATGATCAAGCTTGATATTTTTGAATTTCTTGATGAAATTTAATTTTTGGGTTGTAATGTTGACCAAAAATTCAAAGTTTGACTTTCCAGTATGCAATTGACCATTTTACCCTTGTGCCAATTTCAAGCCTAAATTGATGTATCAGTGCTGCAAACTTGACGTCTTAGAATATCTTGTGAGCAAATACTTGACAAATGAGAGGGAAAATTTTAGGGTACAACACAAAGCCTCTACACAACAAGTTGCATTTGCTTTTTGACAAGTATATCACCCATTTGGAATCCTTATGAATATCATTTAATGATCAACGATGTTTAAATGATCCGCGTTGACCAAAGGTATTGTAGATCCATTAGAGGATTCGTAGAACCAAAGCCTCCACACAATGAATCTCAGGGTTATTGGATCAAAGAGATCAAATTAATATACTTGGGCTTGCAAACATAAGTTTGGGCCACGAATGATCATTTATTCGAATCAGGACAAAATTTAACGTTATGTTAAGCAATCGTAAGTGGACTTATATAGAAGTCGCACCTATTTTGAGGTCGGTCAATATCTATCTATGCACTATTTGTTTTGAGACATGATATAGAGATCATGCTACAACAATATTTAGTGTAATAAGAAGGGGATGAGATAAAGAGGGATGGGAGAGAATACACAAACCACTTTTGGATTAAATTTAATAAAACTATTATTAAAATCATTCATCCATTTTTGTGGAGTTAGGCTCAACACCATGGATCCAATGATGTTAATAAAGTTCATAATAAAAAATTTAATCCAAGATTAGCCAGAAAATAATCACAAAATAATATTACATTTTAATATATACAAAAAGGTTTAAAAATAATGATTAAAAATAGAAATAAAAGAGAAAAATATCAACTATGTTCAAATTAATCAAGAAATAAAAAGTAAGACCATAGAAAAATCAGAAATGAACTAAAATAATTTTATAATTTTTTTGGAAATTTTTTTAAGTGAGAAACAATTTTTAAAATTAAAAGAAAGGGGTAAAATAAACCAAAAATGATAAAAAAATAGCAAAGTCAAACAAAAATAAAATAAGCTCACTAGTATATGTCATAATATCATTGAATCATTCCATAATTTTTTTCAGAATTTAAAAATGCATAAAAGTATTTTTAAACATTTAAAACAATTTCAATAAAGTGTAAATTTATAAATAAAATACCAAAACAAAAAATTAAATTGTGAAAAAATAAAAATCAGAAAGAGAATAATCAAAAATATTTTTCATATTTTTTCCATATTTTTTGGACTAAAAATGAATTTTCTATGATTTTTTGAAGTTTAAAACAATTAAATATAAAAAATCAGAAAAGAAAATAAAAGTAAAAAATATGTGGACTATTGGATGAGAGTCAAAACGCATTAGTAATCAAATCCAAGGGATCTGACGCGCTGTGCATATCATGATCATTGGTGAATAAAGCACTGAATCAATTATTAAATCAGAATTCAAAAATAACAAGTGGCGTGCCATGATTGGTTGGAAGATGACACGTTGGTCATATTCAACCTCCAGCCAACGTGAATTGCAGGTCTCTCAAACTGTAAAATCAGAAGCTTAGACCTATGTTATTCGCTTCGTCTCTTCAAGACGAAGACAACCACACCCTCACCCCAAATTTATATAAACTGTAGCTCAAGCAATTTGGAAAGAAATTTTTGAAAAGGGATTTTAAATTTCATGGTCAAAACGTGTTTCCAGTAAGAAGTAAGTGTTGCAACTAGAACCAGGGCAATGAGAGCATCACAATTATATCAAAGTTTTGAAGAAGTGATGAAGGAATCTACCTATTGAAGTTGAGTTGCAGAGCTCTGAAACTGGACTTCTATAGAGCAATATAGGGCATGATTCTTGAATGTAATTATATGGTTAGCTTCAGGGAAGATCAAGGAAGGTGAATTGGGGAAAAATTGGATTGAAAAAGTCTTGAGAATGGATTTCAAAGTTTCTGAATTCTGAGTTAGGGAACAAGTTTGGCAGGGTGATTCTGGCTATCTAAGCTCGAGGAAATGAATGGGGGATGACCATGTATTTATAGGGAATCAAATGGAATGTCCAAGCGTGTGAAATGATGAAGTTTGGAGGGAAATCTTGTGAAGTTGCAAACAAGAAAAGTGTGACTTCTAATTTGATCAAAACTCATCCAAAACGTGTGTTTTGTTGTGCTAATCAATTCTGGAACTTCATTAAACATGTTTAGAGGCATAAACGCGTGGAAAACTTGTGATTAGAAGCCAAAACAAAGACTTCAAATTCGTACTTATGGGAAAACTCAAGTTCCAAGTTATCAAGTTCAATCTAATGGCATTCTCAGCTCAAGGGGTCTTAAGGCATGATTCTTGATGCTTTAGAAAGACGAGGTTACAATCTTTGCAATGGAAAAAGAATGGAATAAAATGGATGCTTGAGCTAAAAGTTGTGTTAAGTCAAAGTTGGAGAAAAAGGGTTGACTTTCCATACTTAGAAATATTTCAAATTCTTCTTCAAAAGTGACCTATAATGTCTTGCATCCAAACATAGCCTTCTACTTGGAATTTTCTCTTGACCAAAAAATATGGCATGAAGTAGATCTCTTGAATTACATTTTTGAACTTGAACCATTCAAAATATCCAAAAATTGAGAGAGTTATGAATTTTTGAAGTGGGCAAACAATCATGAAATGAGCTATAATATTTTGTATCCTTAAAGAAATTTCCATCCATTTTCTCACTTTGCACATAAAAGAAGGCATAAAGTTCACATCTTCAAGATCATTATGGAAAAATAATGGGCTCAAGGTGATAAAAATTGACCAAGTTATGATCATTTTAAGTCACACATGGAAAATTGGGGATTCATCTGGAGGACTTGTAATCTTTCTCCTTCATCAAGTTTCTTCCACATGAAAAATCCTTGGAAATTTTGAAGTGATTTGTTGATAACCCTTTAAAGAGAAGGATGCCTTTGGAATCACTCAAAAATACCAAAATATGAGCAAGATATGCTTCTTTAAAGTTCAAAACCCTAACTCCTAGATCAAGAAAATGCTTTGAGGAACTTTGACAATTTGGAACAAACTTCTTGTACCAAAGCAAATTATTTTTAAATATAAGTTGTTGAGGATGATAATAAGAACTCATAGCAACCACAACCACTTCCATATCTTTATAATTGAGAGAAATATTCACTTGTGACCAATGGGAACAAGACCTTGTCCAACCATGACTATTTTTCAATCAACCCCTTATACTTTTTGGATCAAATCTTGATAACTTGGAAATGTAGTGAACCAAAATAAACTTGCCATGCCATCCCTTCCAAAAAAAATTCAATGGTGAGGTTTGAACTTCTCAAGCTTCATTGAATAGGTCATGGAAATAAACTCATGAACCCATGGATCAACTTGCTAAGCCCCATTGCCTTTACCTGCATTGTTGACAAGTAAGACAAACCAACATTGCATTTTATTAATTAAAAGGAAAGTCAAAACAAAAACATGAATGATTACATAAGAAAAACAAATCAAGGTGCTTGGTGGTTCCTCAAAGAAAAAAGATAAAGATATGAAGGAGAACCAAAAGCCCTAATGTTATCTTGTTGTAATTGAATCAATATGGTACGGTGAAGGGATCTTAGGGGCAAAAATTGGGGTACAATAGCTGCCCTTATTTAAGTTTCTTCTATTCGGAGATACGAAGGTTAAAAATATTTGTGTCGACGCGATCGAAGATACTTAAATATAAAACAAACCCTATTTTTGACCCTAAGATGCCATGCAATGCTTATGAATATGAGTGCACATGGACAAATCCAAAGGGACGCGAAACACCACTGGGGATGTAACAATAATAAAGAAACAAGGGAGCAACCCGACTAGGAAAATAAATCACTGGTGTATCAAAAGACCTGAGCCAGAGAGGATGGTAAAATGGTCAAAGGATACACCAAATCCTACTTGAGGTAAAGCTACCAACGTTCATTAATGGTAGAAGGAAAAGAAATATCAAAACCGATGTTCACTGACGGTGAGAAAAAAGATAACAATCATCGATGTTCACTGCCAATGACCTAGCAACTTTCACTGAAGGTAGAAAGAGAATATATCATAACACCACCATTAACCGACGATGAACTACCATCATTCACTCAAGGTAGAAAAGATAACAAACACCATCTTTAACTGATGGTGATCTACCAACTTTCACTGGAGGTAGAGAGAAAATATATCATAGAACTATTGTTCACTGACGATGAACTACCAACGTTCACTGAAGGTAGCAAAAAGATAACAATCATCGATGTTCACTGCCAATGACCTACCAACTTTGACTGAAGGTAGAGAGAAAATATATCATAGCATCACCGTTCACTGACGATGAACTACCAACGTTCACTGAAGGTAGCAAAAAGATAACAAACACCAACTTTCACTGGTGGTGATCTACTAACTTTCACTGAAGGTAGAAATAAAATATATCATAGCACCGCCGTTCACTAACGATGAACTACCAACATTCACTGAGGGTAGCAAAAAGATAACAAGTTTCCCTAGAATTATGGCATTTCGCCTAGAACGAGTCTCAACTTCTTCTTTAACTGAGGAAATTTTCCTAGAAAGAGTAAGATGTAGGATGTCTCAAATAAAGAGACTTCCACTTGCAAAGATTTTACAACGAGCTGTTTCTACGTATTTAAAAGTCTTGCCCTCCACTGGCTTAAACTGACCACGGACTGCAAACTGTCCACTCATAGAGGAGATAGCAAAAAGGTTACGTCGACTTTTACAGGGAAGCATAAGTTGCTCAAATAAAGAGACATGCTACTTGTTGTCACAGAGGATTGTAAAAAGAAATGACTTTTCAGGGATAGAAATATGGCTTCCTGGGGAAATAAATATGACTTCCTGGGGAAATGCCATGATATTCTTGCTGAGGAGATAAAGTCTTCTTGTGCAAAATAAATGCACAAACCAAAACTCGAATCTTTCAGAAATCCAAAGTAAATAATATTATTGTGGAACCACAGATTGAAACCAGAAATAAACTGGAATGGAACAGTCATCAAAATACATCCTTTGAGAAATAAACTCAAGAGGGAAAACCAAATGCATCCAAACAAGGAGATGTATAGGAAGGCTAAAGCAAAAATCTTCCACGAGGGATAACTAAGTGGGGAAATTGAAAGAATATACGCTTTCTGCTTAGGGCCACCACTCTATGGAAGAGAGGACAACGTAACTCTGCAAAACAGGGTGATGTGTCAACAAAACATAAAAAAATGTCAACGAACAATAATTTTCCAATTTTAGCTATGCATGATGTATGTATGAATGTATGAGTGTTATCGTACGTATGTTGACAAAACAGATACACAACCCTGGGAGTAACCAAGCAAAACCAACTCTGGCACAAACAACAATCGGCTAAACCACATCCAGGATGATCATTCCAATAAAAAGTAAATGCCAACTGAGGAAACAAAACCTACTGCATGCTTTAGCTTTACTGGGGAGAAACATAATCCGGAAGTAAACAAAACAAAGTGATAAAATAGTACAGATACAGGGATAGAACATCTTTCTCCAGGCTTCACCGGGGAAACAAACGTTTTCAAAAGTAACACTTCTACTGGGGATTGCAAAACCAGTCTCAAGTAAAGCAGGTGGACACCAAATCATCAAAACATTCACTGGGGAATTCAGGCCTACTTCATTGGGGAGATTAACACCATATCTTCAAAGGGAAAACCATAATGCGTTCTTCACTAGCGAAACCAGGGACCTGCGCTCTTCAAGAGTGATTATGGTACCAACTTCTAGGGAAAAAGAAACTTCCATTAGACCAAACAAAAACTTCACTGGAGAAATCTTGGATTGAGACTTCGCATCATGAAAATTCAGAAAAGAGGAGAAATGAATCCAAACTTGACCGAGGATCCTAGAGTCACGAACCCAATACGGCGAATCATCCTGAGTAAACCTTCCCGATGGGAACAAAAACTTCTTAAAACAAATTGGAGTTTGTCCATTCTCGGGATCACCATTTTATTGTTGTTTTTTTTTTCCGCATCACAAATTCCGAAGTAAAAGAAAATTGTAAATTCTTTTTGAAAAAGTCGATTTTGTTATTTATTCTTTTTGCTTTGAAAGTTACTATCAATAATAAATGGAGTATTTGCAAGCTAAATAAAATAAGAAATACAAAGATTTGGTTAAAAGCTCAAATTTCATTAATAGAATGGTAGTCTGCAAATGGCGAGACTCCATGGATAATTACAAAGTTCCGAAAATGGTAATATATAATGGAAAAGATACATTGAGATACAATGACCACTATCCCCTCTAACAACTTTTGAAATCCTGAGCAACAACTTCTGTTGAAGTTGTGATGAGAATCCGAGAAGATTGTTTCTCCAACGATCAAGTCTTGTCTGATGTAGTTAATTGCCGAGAAGGTCCCTAACTTTTGCCTAAACTACACTTGCGGGTTTTCAGCTTAGCAGGAAATTTATTCTGTTTATGTCTCTAATTTTTTCCTAGACCGCCCTTTCGGGTTTTCGGCCTACCGAGACGCTCTTTTTTGCCTAAGCCGCCTGTGATACGGTGGCAGAACCGATTGTTATACTGGTTTGCGTTTCGCGTTTTTTGTTTGCAAAATGTCGTGGTAAGTAAGAGTCGCCACCGACTTTTATTTCATCCAATCATGGAAAAGGAAAAAGAACAGAAAAAAATCTTTTTTCCAGATTTCTGAGTACGGGGGGTAGATTATAGAAAGGGAAGGTGTTAGCACCCTTTCTATCCATAGTTTTCCATGGGCTCTTAGGTGCTTGCTCATCTTTTTAAAATTGCTTGTGTGTGCTTGTTTTGAACAATTTTACTTTGTGATAACCCTTGTATCAGTCCTCAAGGATGTGACAAAGTAGTTTTGAAAATTTGTTTTGAAAGGTGTTTGTGTGAAAAGTTTTATTGAACAAGTACTTAAGATTCTACCTACTCGAAAAAAGATTGTTCGTTCTCGTTTCCTTTAGACAGCGCTATCCTACTATTAAGGAGTAGGTAACCCCGTCGTTCGAGTTTGTAAGGGACGTTCGGAAGGGACAAGTACAGTCACCTAAGCAATGGGTTGGAAACTTTAGTACTAACCCTAAAGTCTTAAGATCTTTCCGATGCAACATTTCCGAGGCAATATTCGAATGGGACATTTGATCTTTTAGACAGGAGGGCAATCACTAAAATCTCCTATGCCTAAATGACTATTTTATCGAAGGAAACCGAAGTAAGGCAAACCCTAGGAGTGGATATGTGCATGTGCATTTTTTCAGTTAATTAGTCTTTTCACATTAGGTGATCTACCGTTTTAATTTTCAAGCATTCTTCCCATATAATCCTATTAACCATGCATCTAACTGTTAAAGATTTGCAAGAATTTAAAGTGCGAGAAAATAAACCTAGCTATTACGAGGCATCATGGAGGGGGATTAATTACATAACCAAAAAACCGGGGAAAAGCGATAAGTAAAAACCCTGATTTAAAGCTATTACAAACCATTGGCAGTTACAAAAATAATGAAAAATAATTAAGATGTGCGTCGAGTTAAATGCGAGGACACTTAAAAATAACCTAAAACCCTAATTGAGGAAAAAAGTATTTTTTTGTGCATTTTTATTTAAGAAAACAATTAAATTGCAAATTGATTAAGCCTTAATTTCTAATTAGTTTTATTTACAAAAAGAATTAAATGAACCTAGTTTCTAATTATTTTTAATTATGAAAAAAAAGAAATTAAATTAACCTAATTTACTAATTAATTCAAAATAAATATTTTATAAAAAATGTTCTTTTTGTGATTTTTGTGATTTGTTGATTTTATGATAAATTAAAAAAAAGTAATTAATTTTTGATGAAAAGAAAATAATTAAACAAATTAATTTAAATAAAAGAAATAAAAAAAAGAAAGAATTAAAAATGGGTTTGTGGTGTATTGCTGAAGGAGGGTGTATTTCTGAATTTTCCAGGCCCAATAGCGCTGAGCCCAGTCAATGGCCTGATTCCTGTGGCATTAACTTGAGGGTATACCATGGTATCTCAATGGTAGGCGTCAGATCTGACTGAATGATGAATCCAAAGGATGGATGGTTGATAGCACATGGTGAACGCTAGGGCAGGTGATGCACATGATCTGCAAATGGAAAAGAAAATAAAGTTTTGCTGGGACCTGGGATCAAACCCAGGTCCTTATACTCTCCACCAACGCGCTCTTCCACTGGGCCAGTGCTGCTTTGTTGTAAAAATAATGAAAACACAATATAATATAACAAAACACGCGCGCTGGTTTGAATAGCCCAGTGGTTGGCTGCCACATTATCTCCTTCTATCTTCCTTCGTCGTCTTAGGCCCCTGCACTTTTACCTACAGACAACGTTCGTAGCTACAACCCTGTACAACTCAAAAACTCACAAAACGCAATATAAATGAAATTAAAGGCCAAGGTTCAACTGGTTATGATGTCACGGTCATCATGGTACCTTATTCATGGCCTAATTTTACCTGTAGCCAAAAACCCTAAAACGCATGTGGAAACCCTAACAATGGCAAGTACAGATATAGGCTTTCAAAAATGCAATTAAACTATTCAGTCAGCTTGAAAACATGTCAAAGATTACAAATATATCAATTAAACGTACTAATGATGCAGGAATTATGATAGTCGATTCTGGAAAAAATTGCAAACCGTGTGACGGCTACGTGATGATTTTGGCCTTGGGGCGACTTGAAATTGATTGGGATACGTTCCTGAGATGTCCAGCAATCTATTGGCAATGTTAGGATGGCTTGAATTGAACTCTAGAATAGAAATCGAACCACCTCTTTTCTTTGAAATTTTGAAGTTTGTTCTGGCCTCTTCATGACTGCTAACCATTATCTTTTGCCTTGTACATGTTCATTATATATCATAGAACGAATTAGGGTTATAAAAATGGCTTGTATCTTTGCAATTATGGAAGATTTGATTTAATTTCCATGCCATATGTAAACTTGCTATATTGAGCCAAATCATCTCTTTCTTGTACCAATCATGCTTGATTTTATTTGGCCTTGATATTTCAGCATATTTTGATTGCAAACCTGTCAAAAAATCATATCAAAACAGATCTTTGATATTATTTACCAATTATTTGATTTAATTCAATTTTTAATTAATAAAAAATCAAAATAAATTGGAAAATGAAGCAAATAACATGTGGATAAGTAATTTGGTCGTGGACCATGTTATAAGTGAGGTGAAAGCATAAAAAGTTAGGCCCATTTGGCAAAAAATGTAATTTTGAGCCCATTTGACTTTTGGTAATTTTGCAAAAAAGGTCAACTTTGACAAGACATATCTCCTCCAATTTTAACCCTAGAGAGGTTTTCTTGGACTTTTTAGGAATCTTAGGATGTCCCCTAATCAACCCTTTTGGTCTCATTTCAATTGGGTCGTCCATGTTCATGTAAGAAGCTTTGACCCAAAATGTGTTTTTTTTTACTTTTCAAAAGGACCTATAATGTAGAAATTCATATCTTTTAATGAGTGCATATTTTGAACTTGTGGGATGAAGATGAATTGTAGGGAATTGCATCCTATTCAAAATGAGCTTTGTATGGAAAATTTCTAATAAAGTATGAGGAAGTTATGCTTGGTCAAAGTTTGGTTGACTTTTCCTGAGAAACCCTAATTTAGCAACTTTTGGGTTTTGATGAATTTAGGGCATTCCTTGAAGAACCATGATCAACCCTTTATCAAATGATGAAATTCACTTAAAAATATTGATGTTTACCAAAAATCTTGAAGTTTGACTGTATGTGGGCCACAATTGACTTTTGACCTAATACAGTCGATTCTCAAGCATCTGAGTAGTTGACTGAGCAAACTTCTTGTGCAAGGCATGAAAATTGACATGGATGATCTTGATAATATATTAGGACCATGGAAAGAATTTTGGACTTTTTAAGTTTACACATCTTGATGAAAATGGAAACCCTAGTTTGAGGTACATTGCCTTAGGAGATAGTTTGTCTGGTCAACTCTTGAGGATCCTTGAGAAAATTGAGGACCTCAATGGGCATGTGTTGAGTAAAATGAGAGGGAAAATTTTGGGGCACAACAGCTTCCCCTGTTCAATCTTCTTAAACCCGAGGATGTAGATTGGCTCGTCTGCCTTTCATGATCTAAAGGTGGAAGATGATTGAACACTAGAGTGCCCAGAAATTTGCACTTGCATGAAGTGATACTTGATTTTTGATATCGGGTGTTGTACCCCAAAATTTTCCCTCTCATTTATCAAGACTTTTCCCACAAGACTTCTTGGACTCAAGACAAGTTTAGGGTTTGGTCAGCTCAAGACATCACCTTACACTGATAACCTGAAATTAGGGTTTGAGTTTGCACAAGGATTTATGGACCACCAATGCTTCATGTGACTTTCATACACCATGTTGGACCCCTAAGATTTATCATGCTAAGTTTCAAGCCTTGAACCACATCTTTGATCAGTCAATTGGAAAGTTGACCTAAAAATCAACTTTATTGGGGGAAAAGTCAACCATGGACAATTTACAGTCAAACTTCATAATTTTTGATCCAGAACAACATTCTAGACTCATATGTACCATTTGATCAAGTTTGGATCATAATTCCTCAAGAAATTTGATCAAATCATCAAAAGGGAGAAATGGTCAAAATTAGGGTTTTGATTGAGAAAGGGCAATTTCAGATTTTTAACCTAGCCAATGAACAATTGAGTTCAAGCATGATTTCAAGGGTTCAATGGCATTATCTTGACCTAATTACATGGTTCAAAAGATCTCAAGTTCATAGGATTGACAAATGAATTTGCAGTCAACTAATCAAAAGTCAACTGTACACTGAAAAGTCAAACTTTGACTTTTTGGTCAAAATCAAGTGCCAAGGGTCATAATTCATCAAGATATGTCAAAATATGAAACTTGTTCACCAAGAAAACCAATTTTGAAAATTAGGGTTTTGAATTTGAAAATTTTCATAACTTAGAATTTTTCTAAGTATAAGAATTTTCTTATTTTTTCCCAACTTTTCACCACTTTTTCACCATGATGCAATTTGATTCAAAGAAAACTTCAAACATGAAAGTTGTATTCCTCCATGAAATATACAACTTTTCTTCACAAATGTTTCCCAAAAGATGCTTGGATCTCAAGTTATGAATTTGTGAATATAGGTCCATGAAGTAAATACCTTTGTGAAATTTTGCCCTAATTTAGGCAGGTTTTGGACCCAACTTCATAGACATTTTTCACCTAGTTCCAAGAGGTATCTCAAAATTCATTTCAAAGATGGATTATAGAGCACATTTCAAGCTTTCCAAAATGTCCAAGAACTCTCCAAGATCATTTTTGGTTAGGGAGAATCGAAGAAGGGAAGTTGGCATTTTCTCACTTTTGTTCAAGCCATTTTTACAAAGCATCAAGTTGCAAATCCAATCCATGTTGTTTGTACCTTGCTTTAAAGGTCCTAAACTCATTCTACACACCATAATTAAATGCAAACTCAGAAGATAAAGGCTTTATCTTTGCTTTTGAGGCTTTGTACAAGTTACATTTCCATTTTTGGCCAAAAGTGCACAATGCCATTTTCATAAAGAGAAGCTTTTGTAACTTTATCAATATTGAGCCTTGGACATATCTCTTTAATGCAAGCATTTTACACAACACTCAAGCAGTTGGTACAAGTTCATTCCAGGCTTCAAGCAAGCAAGGACAAGCATGTAGCATAAGTCATTTCACTTTACTTCAAAAGCAAGAAAGTTGGTGAAAAGGTCAAAGCTTGCACATCTGTTGAGAAGCTGACTTTGTATCCATTCTATACAAGTATACAAACTTGTCACAATGCAGGACACGATTGGCTTGCACCTCAAACACTCTGCTGGGGAAAATTCTAAAAGTGGGGTTACCTTAGGGTTTTAGATCACATTTACTTGCTTACATTGTTTGACTTGTTTGCTTTACACTTTGGTTCTATTGTTTGGGTTTGAATCCTCCACCCGGATTTGGGAAGCATTATAGGTAAATAGCAATACGTTGTGGAAATTATGCGGGGTATACCGACACGGTCTAAGGAATAGTTATGTTAGTGTGATATATTTGTAGGTACCGGTAGCCTTTGAGTCAATCAAAGAGAATACGGGGCCGCTGAGTGATGTCATGAAGCACTAACGAACTTCTAGAACCTTTACTTGACCAACTTGGCCTTTTAGGATGTAGTGAGATGACCGGCTTTGGTGCAGTCCGAAGTTGGTAGATACTCGATACTACACTCATTAAGGGTTGGTTCCTTGGAATATTTTGGTCTCCAGTAAAGAGGCTTGAACTAAAACAATGAACAAGGAAACATTCCAATGATATTGAGCTCCTTAGAACCCGATTACTATTACTAGGACAGGTTGAGCCAACTAAACTTCAAGAGGGTACTTACCTATGAAACCCCATGCAAGCCTAAACTAGGAACTTGTGTGATTTGCTTGTAAATATATACTTGTGCATAACATCATGGACATCATGAAAATCATGTGAATTCACTAACCATTTCAAGGATTTTGGAAATTCATCTTTGTTCTTATTTTGTAGGTTATGGATTCACTTCGCAGGAAAACTATCCAAATCAACCTTGTAAGAATTCCTCCACAACTCAAGGAGCTAGCTTCAAGGATTCCTTAGAATTCTCCATTCACCGAGAGACATGGTCGTCTACTCAACTTGGTCACTTCCAACACAGAGGAGGATATGATGAAGGTTCTCTTCCAGTTCTTTGACCCTTTGCATCACTGCTTCACATTTCCTGACTACCAGCTTATGCCTACTTTGGAAGAATTCTATCAACTCTTGAGGATTCCTATTCTCAATCAACTACCTTTCAACGGTACGAAAAGAGATCCAAAGCCATAAGAGATTGCTCAAGCCCTGCACTTGCACTCATCTGATGTCACAACCCATTGGGAAACTAGAAGTGGTGTCAAAGGCTTCTTGGAAAAGTTCTTGTTTGAGAAGGCCCAAAGCTATTGGAATTCCCTAGATTTGCAAGCTTTTGAGGAGATTGTAGCTCTTATCATCTATGGGATGGTCTTGTTCCCTAATCCTGACCAACTCATAGATGTGAGTGCTGTCAAAATCTTCATGTCACGCAACCCGGTGCCTACTTTTCTTGGGGATATCCTTCACTCTTTTCACACTCGTACAATGAGGAAAAGAGGTGACCTTATGTGTTGCACTCCTCTCCTGGAAAGATGGTTTATTTCTCATCTTCCCCAATCAGTCTTGAAGAATGAGCAAGGTTTGAGGTGGTCACAAAGTTTGATGACACTTAAACTTCCAGATATTCATTGGTGTTCTCGATCCAAAGAGAATGTTATAATTGTCGACCATTGTGGGGAATTCCCTAATGTCCCTCTACTTGGCATTAGGGGAGGCATCACCTACAACCTGTGCTTGGCTCTAAGACAGTTTGGTTATTCCCGAAGGGATGGCCCACATGATATGTTGATTCAAGGCTTGGTTTTCGACTTCGATAACGACGATCAAGGTCTTCGCTAAAGGTTCATCCGAGCTTGGAGGATGCCAAACAAGGTATATAGCAAGACTTTGGGACACAAGAATTCCATCCCTCTTGAGCCTTACCTCAAGTGGGTACGAACCTGCGCCCAAAGTCTTATGATGCCTTACCCCTCCATTCTCCCAGTGATTATAGAGCCTGTTAAGAAAGGAGAGGTTCCATACACCATCCTACATCCTGACATGCCGACATCACTCGAAGACCTACAGAGGAGTTTGATACAGCTCAAAGAAGAACGCGATACTTTCGAAGCCCAATTCTACGCAAGCGATAAGAAGGTTTTGGAACTCACTCGGTTACTTCATGAAGAGCAGACTCTCAACACCTACATTGCACCAAAGAGGATGCGCAATTTCTTTTTATCTTAGAATTTTGTATTATTTTGCCATAGGGGCATTGATGTACTCAAATTCTATTTTATTAATATAACGTGTGTTCTTTTTTGTTTGACACAAATTTGAATTTTCAAATCCTTGAAAACATTGCATGCATACATATCATTCATCATTAGCATAAACAGGTATTTGCAACAAGTTTCCTCATCCTTCTACTGTTTATTTCAAAAAGATGGATCTTGAACAAACGGTCAAAGACTTGCAAGCTCAGAACTCATAATTTCAACAGTTACTCTTGACCTTAGCCAAGGGGTAGGAGGAGCTAAAGACTCTGCTAGAGAAAGAGAAATAGAAAAAGAAGAAGAAGCCAGCTGGTGTGGTTATCATGGGCAGAAGGTTTCAGGGACAAGCCAGAAGGACCTTAGAATTTCCAACCACATTTGATGAAGGGGAACGAAAAGGAAAAGAAACAGCAGTACCATCAGATTTTGAAGCAGAAGAAGAGGAAGAAGAGGACTACTCTGAACAACAATACCCTCCGGCTGATGACAAATACAAACACCTGGAAGAGCGCCTAACTGCTATGGAGATACAGAGAGTACCGGGGCTAGACTTTGAGGAGTTGGGGCTGGTGTCAGGAATAGTAATCCCTCCAAAGTTTAAAGTGCCATTATTTGCCAAGTATGATGGGGTGTCTTGTCTCAAAATGCACCTACGATCTTATGTCAGGAAAATTCAGCGACATTCTGCTGACAAAGACTTGTGGGTCCACTTTTTCCAGGACAGTCTATCAGGAACGCAACTTGATTGGTTCTACTAGTTGGAGAGGGCCGATGTTCATAATTGGGAAGACTTGGCAACAGCCTTCTATAAACAGTATCAATACAATGCTAATTTGACACCAACTCGTACTCAACTCCAGAGTATGGCTATGGTATCAAATGAGGGCTTCAAAGACTACGCAGAAAAGTGGAGGGATCTAGCCAGAAGGGTGCAACCCCCCTTGTCTGAAAGAGAGTTAGTGGACATGTTCTTGGGAACTCTATCAGGTCCCTTCTTTAATCATCTGATTGGGGGCTCCTCTGCAGGGTTTACCGAATTGATTTTAACTGGCGAGAGGGTGGAAGCCGGTATAAGAAGTGGGACAATTCAGAAAGATGTGTCTGCTTCCACAGCTGTGAAAAAGCCCTTCACTGGAAAGAAGGAAGTCTGCTATCTATTCACAGAGGAATCAGGGAAGAACTGAGCACCGACCAACGGTGGGGGCCATTATGATTCAAAAGCCTGCATCAGACCAGCCAAGAAATAACCAGCCGAGAAATAATCAGCAAAGGGTGGAAAGGCCAGTTCGACAATTCACCAAGATTAACATGACTCCAGCTCAGGTCCTAACATATCTTCTAAAGTTGAATCTGACCATGCTAAAAGAGGCCCCAAAAAATCCCAATACTGCGTCTCCACATAACCATCCCAACGCCAGATGCGCGTACCATTCTGAAAGTCCAGGGCACGACACCGACAATTGTTGGGCTCTGAAGAACAAAATTCAAGACCTCATAGACGCGAAGGAAGTTGAGTTTGAAGCGCATGAGAAACCGAATGTTATTTTCGCTTCGATGCCGAGGCATGGTCACAATGCCAACGCTATTGAAGAAGACTTGTTTGTTGTTACCGTGGATGATTTGTTAACTCCGCTCCCGATCATCAAGTTGAATTTTTTGAAAGCTGGTATATTCCCAGGTTGTGACAAAGACTGCCATGTTTGCCTATTCTCATCATTTGACTGCCCTCTGTTGAAAAAAGGTATCCAACAACTGATTGATAACCAAGAAATTTTGTTTGAGAAAGCTCCTGTTTCACCCGTTCCAGTTAAAGAAGTTTCAATAATAACCATCTACGCCAATCCTTCCAGGTTCCCTAAAAGACCCGTTAGGATTACATCTGCTCCAATGACTACTCCACTTAATATAAAAATGCCCGGGCCGACTCCATACCAATTAGATAAAACGGTACCATGGAATTATGGTGGAGAAATCTACTACCATGGTATTAAACAGGATGAACTGACTGCCGAAGGAGAGAGCTCCGAAGAGGACAATTCCGACATTAGTAACATTGCTGGAACAAGCAAGATCACCAGTGGTGGGAGAATTTTCTCTCCAGAGATTGCCCCTCCAAAGGCAGTCTTTGGACCCGTGGCCATTTCGAAGATTACATATGTTCCAGTGATTGTACCTGCAAGCGTACCTACCAATGACGACAACACATTTCCTATCCCTACTTCCACTGCTGAGAATAAAGGAAAGAATGTTCAAGAGGAGCATGTCCTGATGAAGGCTCAATCACTAGCTATTCCTGAAACATCCAAGAAGAAGATGGAAGAAATCCTGAGGATCATAAAGAAAAGTGATTATGATATGGTGGAACATTTGGGGAAAACCCCTTCTAAGATCTATATGCTAGCCCTGCTACTCTGCTCTGAAGCGCACGTTAAAGCTCTGATAAAATTTCTGAAGACAACTCACGTGCCGCAAGAGACGACTGCTGACCAGTTCCAAGACTGTGTGGCCTGTCTGACAGCTGATAATGGCCTGGGTTTCTTCGATGCTGACTTGACACCTAGATGGATAAAACACAACAAGGAATTACATGTCTCAGTGGAGTGTAGAGGAACGACCCTAGCCCATGTCTTGGTTGATACGGGATCATCTCTGAACATCTTGCCAAAGAAAGCCCTTGATAGATTGGATTGTGAGGGGATGACATTAAAACCCAGTAATATAATTGTGAGAGCATTTGACGGCTCTAAGAGGATGGTCCATGGGGAGGTGGACATCCCGATAAAGGTGGTAACCCAGACGTTCAATTCAACCTTCTACGTGATGGACATCCTTCCTTCTTACTCTTGTCTGTTGGGATGCCCCTGGATTCACAATGCTGGTGCTGTCACATCCACTTTGCATCAGATGCTGAAGTACCCTGTCCAAGGGAAGATCATAACTTTCCATAGGGAAGAGGAGTACATGATTAGTCATCTGAATTCTTTCCGATATGTAGAGTTAGATGGCGAGTTCATTGAGACCCCTTTCCAACATTTTAAAGAAGTCTCTCCACAAGTAGCGGCGACTAAGGCAGTATCTTCAATTCTTATGATCACAAGACCTCCACCTCGGATGTCATCTATAAAGGATGCAAAGGAAGTAGTGGAAGAAGGGGGATGCACCATCTGGGGGCAGCTTCCAGACATCCCGTACAAATCAGACAAGTTTGGCTTGGGGTTTACTTCGACTGCTCAGAAGGTTGTGCGTCGCGCCCGTGCCGGAGGGCCACCTGTGAAGATTACCAACCAAGGGGTCAATGCATTAGAAGACAGTGAAGAAAATGGCAGCTTGGAAGATTGGATATTTCCTACTCTCAGCGGAGGACTTCGCAACTGGGAAGCCAAAGACTTCATCCCGATAACTCTCATATCGTAGTAATTTATCTTTTACATTTATGCTGGACTTGTAATAATTCACAAACAATTCATACATTTTCAACCTTGTGTCTTACCCGAGGCACATCGATCTATTTGTAAGGGTTTTTATTTCATTTTCATATGTCATTCAATGAATCATGGACGCTTTTTCATATATAAACCTTTTATGCTCATTGTCTTTCTTTTACATTTTATTGTTTTAAGATGGTTATACCCTTACACACACCCACACTCACAAATGCAGGTACCCTTCCATTCCGGATCCCATGGGTAACGATACTTCTATAGCCTTCAGTGACTCTGAAGATATGATCTACCAAGCCGAATACTAAGGTGAGGAAGATTGTGAGGTTCCAGGGGAGTTGGCCATACTATTACAACAAGAGGAAAGAGTTATTCAGCCTCATGAGGAGCTGTTGGATACAATCAACTTGGGCACCGTGGAAGATAAAAAGGAAATCAGAGTGGGTGCCAATCTAGAGCCGAGTGTCAAGAAGCGCCTAATTCAGCTGTTGCATGATTATGTTAAGATCTTTGCCTGGTCATACGAAGACATGCCGAGACTTGATACATATATCGTGGTACATCGTCTGCCAACAAGAGAAGACTGTCCACCAGTGAAACAAAAAGTCCGCCGCATGAGACCTGACATGTCAGAGAAGATCAAAGCAGAAGTTATGAAACAGTTCAATGCTGGATTTCTAGCTGTTACTTCCTATCCACAATGGGTTTCTAACATTGTTCCCGTGCCTAAAAAGGATGGCAAAGTAAGAATGTGCGTGGATTATAGAGATTTAAATAGGGTCAGCCCTAAAGATGATTTTCCACTTCCACACATTGACATCCTAGTTGACAATACAACCCAACACAAAGTATTTTCTTTCATGGACGGATTCTCAGGTTATAACCAGATCAAAATGGCACCTGAGGACATGGAGAAAACTACATTTGTCACACAGTGGGGTACGTTCTGGTACAAAGTCATGCCATTCGGACTGAAGAATGCTGGGGCAACCTATCAGCGCGCCATGGTAGCTTTGTTTCATGATATGATACATCATGAGATAGAGGTCTACGTAGATGACATGATATCCCGATCACAAACTGAAGAAGAACACCTTGATCACTTGCAAAAGCTGTTTGTCAGGTTGAAGGAGTACAAGGTAAGATTGAACCCGAACAAGTGCACATTCGGAGTCTGGTCCGATAAACTCTTAGGTTTCATTGTCAGCAACAAAGGCATCGAGGTTGATCCTACCAAAGTTAAAGCGATACAAGAAATTCCTGCTCCTCGCACTGAGAAGGAGGCCATAGGTTTTTTGGGACGCCTAAACTACATTGCTAGGTTCATTTCTCACCTAACATCTACTTGTGAACCAATCTTCAAACTGCTGAAGAAAGATCAGGTAGTTAAATGGAATGAAGACTGTTAGATTACTTTCGATAAAATCAAGGAGTATTTACAAGAGCCTTCTGTCTTGATGCCTCCAATTGAAGGAAGACCGCTAATCATGTATCTGACCATCTTAGAGAACTCAATGGGGTGCGTACTGGGGCAGCATGACGAGTCTGGCCGAAAAGAGCATGCCATTTATTACCTGAGAAAAAAGTTTACCGACTGTGAAACCAGATATTCACTGCTCGATAAAACTTGATGCACTTTGGTATGGGCTTCTCGCTGGCTAAGGCAGTCTATGTTGACTCATACCACTTTGCTGATATCTAAGATGGATCCGATAAAGTACATCTTCGAGAAGCCTGCTTTGTCTGGAAGGATAACTAGATGGCAGACGATCCTAACAGAATATGATATACAGTACACTACCCAAAAAGCTATAAAGGGAAGTGTGCTAGCTAATCATTTGGCCCATCAAGCTATAGAAGATTATCAATCTATGAAGTTTGAATTCCTTGACGAAGACATCATGACATTGGACAACATTGAATAATTCAGACCATATGACAGACTTGAACAAGGATCCCGATGGACTCTATACTTTGATGGGCCATCCAATGCACTTGGTAACGGTATCGGTGTTATGCTCTTATCTCCGGAAGGATGCCATACTCCTTTCACTGCCAAACTTTGCTTCAACTATACGAACAACATGGCAGAGTACGAAGCATGCATCTTTGGACTCAAGGCTGCCATAGACTTGGGAATCAAATCTTTGATTGTGTTTGGGGGTTCAACTTTGGTCATCAGTCAGATCAAAGGAGAGTGGGACACTAAGCATTCAAACCTTATCCCTTACAAAGAACATGTCTTGACATTGTTACCACATTTCGAGCAGATTACCTTCAAGGACTTCCCGCAAGAAGAAAATCAGCTAGCAGATGCTCTAGCTACAATGTCATCCATGTTTAAACTTAATTGGGATAACGGGGCTCCCCAAATCACCATTGAACGGATGGATGAACCCTCACATTGTCACGATATTAATACCGAAGAAGTAGTGGACCAGTCGTGGTTTCATGAAGTCAAAAGGTATCTCGAGACTCAAGAATATCCAGAAGGAGCTTCAGTCAATGACAAAAAGTTCTTAAGGAGATTCTCAGCCAAGTTCTTCCTAAGTAATTGCATTATGTACAAACGCAATCATGATTCTATTCTGCTCTGTTGTGTGGATAAGGCTGAAGCTGAAAAGATCATGGTTGAATTGCATGAAGGTACCTTTGGCACTCACTCTAGCGAGCATACGATGGAGAAAAAAATCCTACGGGCAGGCTATTACTGGTCTACCATGGAAGCAGACTGCTATCAACACTCTCGGACCTGCCATAAGTGTTAAATCTATGCAGATAAGGTGCACATGCCTCCGGTTCCTTTAAATGTCTTGACAGCTCCTTGGCCCTTCGCTATATGGGGAATTGATATGATTGGGGAGATCAAGCCTACAACATCCAATGGACACCGCTTCATTCTGGTGGCCATTGACTATTTCACCAAGTGGGTCGAAGCAGCTTCCTTCGCATCCGTTACTAAGAATGTTGTTGCCCGCTTCATCAAGCAGAATCTTATTTGCCGGTACAGTATCCCAGAAAGGATCATCACTGATAACGGTACGAACCTTAACAATACTATGATCACCGCCTTGTGCGAGCAGTTTAAGATTCAACACCATAATTCATCCCCCTATCGGCCAAAGATGAATGGTGCAGTCGAAGCTGCTAAGAAAAACATTAAAAATATCATACAGAAAATGACAGTCACCTACAAGGACTGGCATGAGATGCTACCATTTGCTCTCCACGGGTACCGTACCACGGCTCGCACGTCAACTGGGGCAACACTTTATTGTTTGGTTTATGGCATGGAGGCTGTTTTACCTATTAAGGTTCAGAACCCCTCATTAAGAATCATGAAGGATGCAAGTTTGAGTGAAGACGATTGGATCCAGACTCGACTTGATCAGTTGAACTTAATTGACGAAAAGAGACTTACTGCTGTTTGCCATGGTCAGATGTATCAAAAACAGATGATCAAAGCTTTCAACAAGAAAGTCAGACGCCAAGTGTATCAAGTTGGAAATCTAGTGATCAAGCGCATCATCTTGCCACAAAGTGATCCCAGGGGAAAATGGACTCCTACCTATGAAGGACCATTTGTAATCAAGAACATCTTTTCTGGTGGGGTAATGATCTTAACCACCATGGACGGCAATGACCTGCCACACCCTGCAAACGCAGACATAGTCAAAAGATACTACACATAAAAGACCCGCTAGGTTGACACACCTAGGAAAAACAAGGGCATCCCGGCGAACCAAAAGGGTTCAGGCAAAAATTAGGGATAAAATATAAAAAATCTGTACACCCGGCAAGTTGAAAACCTGAAAGGGCGACTTGGGCAAAAAAGGGTTTCCCGGTGGATCGAAAACCCAAAAGGGCGGTCTAGGCAAAAGTTAGGGAATTAAAGCGTATGACTATGTCTCGTTGGATCACTTTAAAGACAATCTCTTCACCAACAAACCTGGAGCTTTTGATCAATCCAATCATCTTCGGACGAAGCAACAAATGGACAAGATATTCAGAGATATGAAGGCTATAGTAGAATGGGAACCCCATGGGATTTTTTACAAATAGTTATCTTTCTTTGTATAAATTTTTCTTATGACACCATCCTCTTACTAGGATGTCTGTCTCCTTTGTACACAAATACTTATTCAAAGTAAATACAAAGATATCTCTTTAAAAGTGCAGAAAACCATTTGTCCTTTTCTTTTTACACTTGTGTTTTATTTGCAAAAACGTCCAATGATTCATTAATGAACGTATGCATTTGAACATAATTACTGTTTACAAATAAACATGATGAAAAAAGAACAATTACTGACAGGTTGAAAGAATATGAAAACGTCTTTAGGCTATTCCATGAGCAATCCCTACAGTATATCATTAACATCCCTAGTGGAGCTGAAACTTTCAATCCCCAGCGGAGCCAAAATTTCAAACTACCAATCCCCAGCGGAAACCTTTCGGTTTCTCCAAGTTCCCTAGCAAGTTATCTTGAAGCCTGAAGACCAACCAGACAACAACTTCTGATAACTCCCCAGTAGAGTGGCAGACAACCCAAACTTCTAACCTTTTTTCCAAACATGAATAAGCCTTTTCCCCACAGAGTTTTCATTTGTCCCCAACAGAATGAAGATTCTCATTCTTATTAGCCAGCAGAAGTCATCAAAGTTCTCTGGATTTCCCAAGAAGATTTCTCAAGAAGTACATGACATTATTCTCACAACGAAATTTTTGTCAATACTCCAACTTCAATACTTGAAGGATCCCTATATCCCCAGTGAAGTCGCCAAGGATTTCTTATCCTCAGTGGTCAAGGATTTATTTTCCTCAGCAATACAGCAAATCAGCTTACATGCGCATACATTACATCCATATATCATAAACATTGATAAAGTACATATATTGCATCATATATTTCATGCAACATAACTTTGTGTTTCAGCTAACATTTTACCCTTTTCAGGATAAAATCAACAGTTATCATTAACAATGTTCAAAGATTCTAGTTACAGTACAGATACACTCCAGACACGGAAGTCATTTTGTCACTTGCTCAGATTACAGTATAGATACGCTCCAAACACGGTAGCCATTCTGTTACTTATTTAGATTCAGCATTCAGATATAGTTTAGATACGCTCCAGACACAGATGTCATCCTGATACTCATTCAGATTTCAAGTTCAGATACACTCCAGACACAGAAGTCATTCTGTCACTTATTCAGATTCAAGTTCAGATACACTCCAGACACGGAAGTCATTCTGTCACTTATTCAGATTACAGTCCAGATACGCTCCAGATACAGATGTCATTCTGTCGCTTATTCAGATTTCAAATTCTAGATACAGTACAGATACACTCCAGACACGGAAGTCATTCTGTTACTCATTCAGATTTCACACTCTTGATACAGTACGAATACGCTCCAGACACAGATGCTATTCTGTTTCTCATTCAGATTTCAGTCTCCAGATGCAGTTCAGATACGTTCCAGACGCGGATACCATTTTGATACTTATTCTTTTGGCCTACAACTTACAATTCAACAAGCATTATTGGATGGCATCTACAAGCCCATCTCCAACAAGATTCTATCACCTCTCTAAATGGCATCTTTAAGCCCATTCCCTCAACTACATTTCGTCGAGTGCAAATTTATGGGCACTCTAGTGTCCAATCATATTTTACCTTCGAGTCACGAACGACAAAACTCGCCAATCTAACTCTTCAGGTTCAAAAAGATTGAACAGGGGCAGCTGTTGTACCCCAAAATTTTCCCTCTCATTTATCAAGACTTTTCCCACAAGACTTCTTGGACTCAAGACAAGTTTAGGGTTTGGTCAGCTCAAGACATCACCTTGCACTGATAACCTGAAATTAGGGTTTGAGTTTGCACAAGGATTTCTGGACCACCAATGCTTCATGTGACTTTCATACACCATGTTGGACCCCTAAGATTGCACATGCTAAGTTTCAAGCCTTGAACCACATCTTTGATCAGTCAATTGGCCAGTTGACCTAAAAATCAGTTGTATTAGGGAAAAAGTCAACCATGGCCAATTTACAGTCAAACTTCATAAGTTTTGATCCAGAACAAAATTCTAGACTCATATGTACCATTTGATCAAGTTTGGATCATAATTCCTCAAAAAATTTGATCAAATCATCAAAAGGGAAAAATGGTCAAAATTAGGGTTTTGACTGAGAAAGGGCAATTTCTGATTTTTAACCTAGCCAATGACCAATTGAGTTCAAGCATGATTTCAAGGGTTCAATGGCATCATCTTGACATAATTACATGGTTCAAAAGATCTCAAGTTCATAGGATTGACAGATGAATTTGCAGTCAACTGATCAAAAGTCAATTGTACATTGAAAAGTCAAACTTTGACTTTTTGGTCAAAATCAAGTGGCAAGGGTCATAATTCATCAAGATATGTCAAAATATGAAACTTGTTCACTAAGAAAACCAATTTTGAAAATTAGGGTTTTGAATTTGAAAATTTTCATAACTTAGAATTTTTCTAAGTATAAGAATTTTCTTATTTTTTCCCAACTTTTCACCACTTTTTCACCATGATGTAATTTGATTCAGAGAAAACTTCCAACATGAAAGTTATAGTCCTCCACGAAATCTACAACTTTGCTTCCCAAACTTTTCCCAAAATATTCTTGGATCTCAAGTTATGAATTTGTGAATATAGGTCCATGAACTAAATAACTTAGTGAAATTTTGCCCTAATTTAAGCAGGTTTTGGACCCAACTACATGGACATTTTTCACCTAGTTCCAAGAGGTATCTCAAAATTCATTTCAAATAGTGATTATAGAGCACATTGCAAGCTTTCCAAAATGTCCAAGAACTCTCCAAGATAATTTTTTGTTTGGGAGAATCGAAGAAGGGAAGTTGGCATTTTCTCACTTTTGTTCAAGCCATTTTTACAAAGCATCAAGTTACAAATCCAATACATGCTATTTGTACCTTGCTTTACAGGTCCTAAACTCATTCTAAACTCCATAATTAAATTCAAACTCATAAGATAAAGGCTTTATCTTTGCTTTTGAGGCTTTGTACAAGTTACATTTCCATTTTTTGCCAAAAGTGCACAATGCCATTTTCATAAAGAGAAGCTTTTGTTATCAATCTTAAGCCTTGGACATGTCTCTTTGATGCAAGCATTTTACATAGCACTCAAGAAGTTGGTACAAGTTCGTTTCAGGCTTCAAGCAAGCAAGGACGAGCATGTAGCATAAGTCACTTCACTTTACTTCAAAAGCAAGAAAGTTGGTGAAAAGGTCAAAACTTGCACATCTGTTGAGAAGCTAACTTTGTATCCATTCTATAAAAGTATACAAACTTGTCACAATGCAGGACACGATTGGCTTGCACCTCAAACACTCTGAAAACTCAAAAACACAATTTTTCTGCCAAAAGTCACGTCAGGAATGGGCTTATAGATGCCATTTGGAAGTTGCTAGATAATTGTCAGATATGGGCTTAAAGATGCCATCTAAGCTGTGACGGAGTACCGTCAGAGATGGGCTTAAAGATGCCATCTAGAGGATGTTTATTTCCTGAGATATTCCTTCGATGAGAGTTCCTGTCCTTGTTGTTGATGAGGAATCTGCTGAGGAATGTTGGTATCTGTCTTGGGAGAAATAGAATTTTAGGAGCTTCAGTTGTCCGTTATTCTACTGGGGGAATAAATCATGCTTGAGGAAGCGGAAGTGAACTGCATATCTGGTCAAGGTACAAGCTGCACCGTAACTTACTAGGGAAATGCGAAACCAATCGTGTTTGATCAGGTCCCAGTCTTATAGTGTTGTGAACTGTTGCCTGGAGATCTGGATGGTAAGGTTATGAGAAGGAACCTGGACAGTAGAGTTACTTTGAAATGAAAGCCTGGATAGTAGGGTTATGAGAAGGAACCTGGATAGTAGGGATACTTCGATATGAAAGCCTAAATAGTAGGGATGTGAGAAGGAACCTGGATAGTAGGGTTACTTCGATATGAAAGCCTGGATAGTAGGGATGTGAGAAGGAACCTGGATAGTAGGGTTACTTCGATATGAAAACCTGGATAGTAGGGTTGTGAAAAGGAACCTGGATAGTAGGGTTGTGAGAAGGAACCTGGATAGTAGGGTTACTTCGATATGAAATCCTGGATAGTAGGGTTGTGAGAAGGAACCTGGATAGTAGGGTTACTTCGATATGAAAGCCTGGACAGTAGGGCTTTGAGAAGGAACCTAGATAGTAAGGTTACTTTGATATGAAAGCCTGGATAGTAGGGCTGTGAGAAGGAACCTGGATAGTAGGTTTACTTCGATATGAAAGTATGGATAGTAGGGCTGTGAGAAGGAACCCGGATATTAGGGTTACTTTGATATGAAAGCCTAGATAGTAGGGTTGTGAGAAGGAACCTGGATAGTAGGGTTAATTCGATATGAAAGCCTGGATAGTAGGGCTGTGAGAAGGAACCTAGATAGTAGGGTTACTTCGATATGAAAGGCGGGATAGTAGGGCTGTGAGAAGGAACCTGGATAGTAGGGTTACTTTGATATGAAAGCCTGGATAGTAGGGCTGTGAGAAGGAACCTGGATTGAAGGGTTACTTCGATATGAAATCCTGGATAGTAGGGTTGTAATAAGGAACCTGGATAGTAGGGCTACTTCGATATGAAAGCCTGGATAGTAGGGCTATGAGAAGGAACCTGGATAGTAGGGTTACTTCGATATGAGAGCCTAGATAGTAGGGCTGTGAGAAGGAACCTGGGTGTAGGGTTACTTCAAAGCGATAATTTAGATTAGTTGACCCGTTTGGTTTCGGGAACTGAGTTTCCGTTAGTCATATGTAGATGTGACTTGCATAACTGTTGAGTTTGTTGAAGCTAATCCTCCTTTCCTAGAAAGATATCAGGGTTAGTTATATGTGATGCATGAAATGTAGGGTGAGATGATGTTCTCAAAATAAATGAGATTATGCTGTATATGATATGTATGTGTATGTCATGATGTATGTTCATGAAATGCTATCGGGGTATGCTCGCGTATGGGAAAATAAATCCCTGATTGTTGCTGGAGATTTGTAAATATTCTGTCGGGAAGAGATGCTGCTTGAGAATAAACTCTGTGGGGGAATGAACTTAGAAAATGCATTTTTGTAGCTGAAGTGATGAACTCTGTCGGGGATTGAGCCTCTGTATCTGGAGAAATAAACTTTGCTTGGGGGATAAAATTTACTGACTCACCCGCGACTATGAACCTTAGTTGGGGTGGTTACGTCCTGTTTCAGGAAAGCTAACATCAAATGCCTTTGGATACTTTGACTCTGTTGGGAGTGTATATACCAATAACTATGTTCCCAAGCTGGCTCTATCCCGGTACCTGCTGGACAGAGTAACTGTAGGGTTTGGCACTTCTTGTTTTTGCCCCTGTTTCAGCAATCATTTTCAAAAGCATATATAAAAAATAAGCCATTGGACGTTCTTGCAAAACAAAACAGAAAAAGAAAAAACAGATTGAAGTCTCTTGTGAAAATGATTTGTATTGATTTTTGAAGTTGGCCTGTAATAGGCGTTTTTGTACAAAGAGGTTGACGCTCTAATAAGAGAACACCGCCGTAAAAATAGAAACTATACAATTTGTGTAAAAGAAAGAAAAACAACTATGTGAAACAACCCCATTGAATTCCAGCTCCGCTATTGCCTTTATATCTTCAAGTGTCTCATCACTTTGCTTCTTGGCCGAAGGTTGATCAGATTGGTTGGTGTCGTCCAAGCTTGATAGGCAATACCGAAGTCTGGTCGCAAGATGATCCAATGAGACATAGTGATACGCTTCAATCCCTAAATTTTTCCTGGACCGCCCTTTTGGGTTTTCGGTCCACCGGGATACCCTTTTTTGCCCAAGCCTCCCTTTCGGGTTTTCAACTCGCCGGGTGTACAAATTCTTTTCATTTTCATCCCTTACTTTTTCCCGAACCCTTTTGGTTCGCCGGGAAACCCTTATTTTTTCCTAGGCCAGTTAACCTAGCGGGTCTTTTAATTAAGCGTAGTATCTTTTCACTATGTCTGCATTGACGGGGTGAGGAAGGTCGTCACCATCCATGGTAGTTAGAATCATAGCTCCTCCCGAGAAAATGTTCTTAACCACAAATGGCCCTTCGTACGTGGGGGTCCATTTGCCCCTGGGATCACCTTGCGGAAGTATGATGTCTTTGATCACTAGATCCCCGACTTGATATTCTTGGCGTCTAACTTTCTTGTTAAAAGCCTTGATCATTCTCTTTTGGTACGTCTGACCATGACAGATAGCAGTAAGTCTCTTTTCGTCGATTAGATTTAACTGATCAAGTCGGGTTCGGATCCAGTCATCTTCACTCAAACCTGCATCCTTCATGATCCTGAGAGAAGGTATCTGGACTTCGATGGATAGGACTGCCTCCATGTCATATACCAGACAATAGGGGGTTTCCCCTGTCGACGTTCGTGCTGAGGTACGGTACCCATGAAGAGCAAATGGTAACATCTCATGCCAATATTTATATGTCACTGTCATCTTCTATATAATCTTATTGATGTTTTTATTAGCTGCTTCAACATCACCATTCATCTTCGGCCGGTAGGGGAATAATTATGATTCTGTATCTTGAACTGTTTACAGAGCTCAGTGATCATTGTGTTGTTCATATTTGTACCATTGTCAGTAATAATTCTCTCTGGAACACCATATCGGCAGATTAGATTATGTCGGATAAACCGCGCCACGATGTTCTTAGTAACTGTAGCAACGGAAGTTGCCTCAACCCACTTCATGAAGTAATCAATGGCTACTAAGGTGAAGCGATGTCCATTTGAAACGGTGGGCTTGATTTCTCCGATCATGTCGATGCCCCACATTGCAAAGGGTCACAGAGCTGTCAATACATTTAAGGGACCCGAGGCACATGCACCTTATCAGTGTAGATTTGGCATTTATGACAAGTTAAAGAGTGCTGATAACAATCGGCTTCCATAGTGGACCAGTAGTATCCTGCCCGTAGGATCTACTTAGCCATGGTGTGTCCACTGGAATGGGTTCCGAAGGTGCCTTCATGTAGATCTGTCATGATCCTTTCTGCTTCGCTCTTGTCTACACACCGTAATAGTGTGGAGTCATGGTTGCGTTTATAGAGGATTCCATTACTGAGGAAGAAATTTGCATCAAATCTTCTCAGAAACTTCTTATCATTGACAGATGCGCCTTCGATATACTCTTGAGCCTCAAGGTACCTTTTGACTTCGTGAAACCAGGGTTTGTCTGCCACTTCTTCGGTGTCGATTTCACAGCAGTGTGCTGGCTCATCCAACCTCTCAGTGGTAATTTGGGGAGCTTCATTGTCCCACCTAACCTTGAACATAGAAGACATGGTAGCTAGCGCGTCCGCTAACTGGTTCTCCTCTCGTGGGAAATGTTCTAAGGTTACCTCCTCAAAGTCTGGGAGCAACGCCAGTACATACTCTTTGTACGGGATGAGATTCGGGTGCTTCGTATCCCGCTCGCCTTTGATCTGACTTATCACCAAAGCGTAATCCCATAATATATTTAAGAACTTGGTCCTTAGGTTAATAGCAGCTCGAAGACCCATCATAATACATGCTTCATACTCCGCCATGTTGTTGGTGCAGTTGAAACATAATCGGGCAGTGAATGGGGTATGACAGCCCTTGGGGGATATGATTATAGCGCCAATGCCGTTACCCAGTGCGTTTGAGGCTCCATCAAAATACATAGACCATCGGGATCCTTCCTCAGGTCCTTCATCTGGTCCAGGTTCTTCATAGTCAGTCACCAACATAATATTCTCATCCGGGAACTCAAAATTCATGGACTGGTAATCATCCACGGCCTGATGAGCCAAATGATCAGCCAATACACTCCCCTTTATTGCTTTTGGGGTTGTATATTATTTGTCGTACTCAGTTAAGATAATTTTCCACCTTGCTATCCTTCCGGAGAGGGAGGGCTTCTCGAAAATGTACTTGATCGGATCCATCTTTGTTATCAACAAAGTAGTGTGAGTTAGCATATACTATCTCAGTCGGCGAGCAGCCCATGCCAAAGCGCGGCAAGTTTTCTCGAGCAATGAGTATCGTGTCTCATAGTCGGTAAACTTTTTGCTAAGGTAGTATATTGTGTGCTCTTTTCGACCAGACTCATCATGTTGCCCCAGCACACACCCCATTGAATTGTCTAACACTGTCAAGTATAATATCAAAGGTCTTCCTTCAACTGGAGGCATCAGAATTGGTGGTTCTTGAAGGTATTCCTTGATTCTTTCAAAAGCGGTCTGGCATTCATCATTCCACTTTACCACTTGATCTTTCTTTAGAAGCTTGAAGATTGGCTCACAAGTAGCAGTTAGATGTGAAATGAATCGGGCAATGTAATTTAGGTATCCCAAGAAACCTCTAACTTCCTTCTTTGTACGGGGAGCTGGCATTTCTTGTATAGCTTTTACCTTTGCAGGATCTACTTGGATGCCTTTGTCGCTGACAATAAAACCCAGAAGTTTACTAGACCTTACCCTGAAGGTGCACTTGTTCGGATTCAACCTCAGCTTATACATCTTTAACCTGTCGAACAAATTTTGGAGATGATCAAGGTCCTCTTCCTCAGTTTGAGACCTGGCTATCATGTCATCAACATAGACTTCGATCTCGTGGTGAATCATATCGTGGAACAAAGCGACCATGGCGCACTAATAAGTTTCCCCGACATTCTTCAACCCAAAAGGCATCACCCTATAGCAGAAGTTTCCCCACTGTGTAACGAAGGTTGTCTTCTCCATGTCTTCAGGAGCCATCTTGATCTGGTTGTAGCCAGAGAAACCATCCATGAAGGAGAAGATTTTGTGTTGCGCGGTGTTGTCGACCTGAATATCAATGTGAGGAAGTGGGAAGTCATCCGTGGGGCTTACCCTGTTCAAATCCTTGTAATCCACACACATCCATACCTTACCGTCCTTTTTATGCACCGGGACGACGTTGGCAACCCACTGTGGATAAGAAGTGACAACTAAGAACCATGTGTCGAACTGTTTCATGACCTCTGCCTTGATCTTCTCTGACATTTTAGGGCGCATACGACGGACCTTCTGTTTAACCAGAGGACAGACTTCTTTAGTCGGTAGGCGATGTACCACAATATCAGTGTCCAAACCAGGCATGTCTTCATAGGACCAGGCGAAGATCTCAACATAGTCATGAATCATCTGTATCAACCTCTATTTGACGCTAAGCTCCATATTTGCACCTATTTTAACCTTTTTTTGTCTTCCTCGGTACCCAAGTTCATTGTCTCAACCAGCTCTTCATGAGGATGTATGGCCCTTTCTTCCTGCTGTAGTAGTCTAGCAAGTTCTCCAGACACCTAACAATCATCCCCACCTTCATCCTCGACTTGGTTGATCGGATTTTTGAAGTCATAACTGGCAATAGTAGAGCTGTTATCAATGGGATCTAGAGTGGATATGGATCTGCATTATGATATGTGAGTGTGTGTAAGAGAATAACTGTTTTGATAAAATGAAAACAGAAAAGGAAAACAGAGAGCGTAAAATTTGTATGCAAGAAACGTCCAATGCTTTATTAATGATATATGAAATGACAAATAACAGCCCTCACAAACAAAACCAATGTGCCTCGGGCAAGGCACAAGGCCATAAAGTTTTAAATTGTTTATTACAAATCTCAAAACAAGTAAGTCAATTACTGCGGAATAAAAGAAACTGGTATAAAGTCCTTAGCCGTCCAGTTACTCAGTCCACCGTTGGTAGTTGGGTAGATCCATCTGTCGATGTCCGAGCGCATCGAACAGCCCTTTGAGCCCCTGTAGTAAAGCCCAAACCAAATTTGTCAGCTTTGTGAGTGAAATCAGGGAGATGACCCCAATTGGCACACCCACCTTCTTCAACCACGGCCTTGGCGTCCTTGAGGGAATCCATCTTCAGAGGAGGTTTGTTGTTGGTAGTAGTTTCAGTTGATGCCAAGATCTGAGGGACCTCTTCAAAATTCTGACAAGGAGTTTCTATAAATTCACCGTCCATCTCTAAGTAGCGGAAGGAATTGAGATGGCTCACCATATACTCCTCTTCACCCGCACTGTGACAATCTTCCCTTTTACCAGATACTTTAGCATTTGGTGAAGTGTGGAAGTAACTTCCCCAGCCTCGTGGATCCAAGGATGACCCAACAAATAAGAATACGACGGTCATATATCCATCACATAGAAGGTGGACCCAAAAGTATGAGAACCCACTTTGACAGGGATGTACACCTCCTCATGCACCATTCTCTTCGATTCGTCAAAGCCCTTACCACAATGTTACTAGGCTTTAGAGTCAAACCCTCACAATCCAACTGGTCCAACGCCTTCTTCGACAGAACATTCAGCAAAGACCCAGTATCTACCAACACATGAGCCATAGTGGTGCCCCTACATTCAATTGAGACATGCAGAGTATCATTATTCTTCCTCCCCTTTGGTGTCAAGTCCACATCTGAAAAATCCAACCCATTATCAGCAGTCGGGCTGGCTACATAATCTTTGAACTGATCAGCTGAAGTCTCTTGCGGCATATGTGCAGTTTTGAGGAATGCGATCAAAGCCTTCGCATGGGCCTCGGAGCACAACAACAGAGACAACATGGATATCTTTGATGGGGTCTGCCCCATCTACTTGACCACATTGTAGTCGCTCTTCTTAATTATTTTCAGTATTTCCTCTATCTCTTTCTTAGAGGCTTCCACAACAATTTTCCTAGGCGCCTCCCTCCGGGAAGGCTCACCTATAATTTCTTTTCCGCGAGTATCAGACGATTCGTCGACAGGGGTAATAACTGGAGTAAGAACAGGAGCAGTAGTTGATGTATTAGCAGGAACAACAAATGGAATGACAATAAGCTTGTTGATAGTCTTAGGGGAAATATCGGGAGAGAAGACCCTTCCACTTAGGGTGATTTTGCTGGTTCCAACAATGTTACCAATATCAAGATCAACCTCTTCATCCTTCAAATCTTGTTTGATGCCATGATAGTACACATAGGCACCATAATGCCAGAGGACAGCTTTGTCCGAGACATACGGGACAGGACCAGGAACAGTGATTATCAGCGGAGCAATTCTTGGAGCAGATGTAATCCTAACAGGTCTTCTTGAGGATACCTTGGAAGGATTGGCGGAAAATGTCTTCAGATGGAACAAAAGGAACCAAAGTTTTCTCAAACAAAATTTCTTTGCTATCCATCAGGCATTGAACACCTGACTTCAGCAAATGGCAACCAGAAGGTAGAAACAAACACATGTGGCAACCTTCACCACAACCCGGAAATAAACCGGCCAACAACAAATTCTTCTTCACAGTCATGAGAGGAGTAGAAATTTCATCAACAGAGGTAACGAACAAATCAGTATCAACAACATTAATTCCACGACCGTGTTTAGGCATGGGAGCAGTTATGACATTTGGCTTCTCCGGAGCATCGAACTCAATTTCCTTGGCTTCAATCAGATCTTGTACCTTATTCCTTAGAGCCCAGCAGTCATTGGTATCGTGGCTAGGACTCTCAGAATGATAGGCACACCGAGCATTTGGATTATATCGGGGAGATGTAGTATTTGGATTATTGGGAGCCTATTTCAAGGTTTCCAAGTTGGATCTTAACAGATGAGGTAGAACTTCAGCCAATGTCATGTTAATTTGGGTAAACTTCCGTTGCGGTCTTTCCACTCTTTGTTGATTGTTGCATTGTGGAGCAACTGTAGGCCTAGGTATCATTACGGCACTTACTGTCTGACGATGTTCAGCCCTGTTCTGCCCCCTCGGGCTATAGATGGCACTCGCTTCCTTCTTACTAGCAAAAGGCTTCTTTACTGAGCTCGAAGAGGTATCCTTCTGTATCTTGCCGCTCTGAATCCCATCTTCTACTCATTCTCCAGTTAGAATCAGCTCGGTGAAACCAGCCGACGAGCTGCCGATCAAATGATTGAAAAATGGACCAGATAGCGTCCCCAGAAACATATCAACTAACTCCCTATCAGAAAATAGGGGGTTGAACTCTTCCAGCCAAGTCTTTCCATTTCTGTGCATAATCCTTAAAGCCTTCACTTGCACCTATGGACATACTCTGGAGTTGAGTACGAGTAGGAGCAAGGTCGGCGTTATATTGATACTGCTTGTAGAAAGCAGCAGCCAGATCTTCCCAATTTCGGACATTGGCTCCCTCCAGCTGGTAGAACCATTCAAGCTGAGTCCCTGACAGACTATCGTGAAAGAAATGAATCCACAGATTTCTATCAGCGGTGTGGGGCTGGATCTTTCGGACATAAGAACGGAGATGGAGTTTTGGGCAGGACACCCCATCATACTTAGCAAAAACTGGAGCTTTGAACTTCTGCGGGATGACCACTCCCAACACTAATCCTAATTCTTCGAAATCCAGTCCAGGTATCCTCTGAACTTCCATGGCACTCAAACAATCTTCCAACTGCTTGTATGTATCCTCAGCAGGAGGATATTTCTCATCATTATAGTCGGTATCATTTTCAGAAGTTGCAGGGATGGGATCCTTCTCTTCTTCCTGATTCTCCCCTTCCTTGGATGAAGAGGTCAGATCGACTTGTCGCTTCAACCTCTCTCCAAACCTACTGCCCATATTCCGAATACCGGCAGCCTTCTTCTTTTTCTTTTTCTCTTTCAGGATGAGGGCTTTCAGGTCCTCCTGCCCTTTTTCCAGACTTATGAACATTTGTTGGAACTGGGCGTTCTGTGCCTGCAGGTCCTTGATGCTTTGTTTGGAAGACATTTCTGTTGAAATAAACAGCGAAGAAGATGAGAAACCTGTAATGGTACATGTACCTGCAATGTTATGAATGGGATGCGCATGCAATAATTTCAAAGACTTTGGGAAATTTAAATTTGCAAACCAAAATAAACAAATATTTTATTAGCTGAATTTGAAGTTCAAATGCCTTTTAGGTGTTACAATTAAAAATAAATCTAAAACTAGAAAAGAGATCAAAATTCCCATGGATGCTTCCTCTTTGTGCCAAGATAAGCATTGAGTCCTTTTTCCTCATAGAGCTACTTTATGAGCTCTAAAATCTTTCTCTCCTGAGCATGGAATTGATCCCTGTAAGTATCTCGCTCATTCATCAACTGAATCCAAGACCTCTGTAATTCCCCAATATCAGTGGGCATATAAGGATAGAGAACCGTATAAGGAATACCCCCTTCAGTAGTGGGTTCCATAATCACTGGTAAAACAGCCACATAGGACATCATGAGCTTCTGGGCGCGAGCTCGTACCCATTGGAGGTAAGGTTCCATAGGAATGGAAGCCTTTGGCCCTAAAACCCTGGCACCATATCGGTTTACCATGCCCCAAGCTCGTATGAACCTTCAGTGATACTCGTGAGCGTCATCCTCATAGTTGAATACAATGCCCTCAATAAGTAACTCGTGGGGACCATCTCTTCGAGCATAACCAAATTGTCGTAGAGCTAAACAAGGATTGTAGGTTATACCCCCTCTGATACCAAGTAATGAGACATTAGGGTACTCCTCGCAGCGGTCAACAATAGCAGTGTTTTCCATAGCTCGGGAACACCAGAGAATATCCATGTGAGCGAGTGACATTATCCTTTACGAAAAACCCAAACCTTCTTCATTTTTCAGTACGGACTTAGGGAGGTGAGAAATAAACCACCTCGATAGCAATGGCATACAACATATAAGAATCCCTCTTCTCTTCATGGTACAAGTATGGAGAGTGTGCAAAATATCTCCGAGCAAGGTAGGCACAGGGTTGCGGGAGAGGAAGATCTTAATAGCATTCACATCTATGAATGAGTCTGGATTAGGGAATAGGACTAACCCATAGATTAGAAGAGCCAAAACCTCCTCAAAATCCTGAAAATCCATATCATCCCAAAACAGCTGGGCCTTGTCTATCAGAAACTTGGCTAGAAAACCCTTGACTCCGCTTCTTGTTTCCCAATTGGATACCACGTCGGCTCATTTCAGATACAAAGTTGAGGCAATGACTTCTGCCTTAGGAACTTCTTCTAGACCTGTGAAGGGAAACTGTTCAAGAATAGGTATATCCAACAGCTGAGATAATTCTTCCAAGGTAGGCACCAACTGATAGTCTGGAAAGGTGAAGCAGTGGTGCTTGGGATCGAAGAACTGAAAGAGTACACTCATCATCTTTTCGTCAAAGTTTGAAGTAACCAGGTTGAGAAGTTGACCATGTCTCTTAATGAACGCTGAAGTTTCAAAAACCCTTGATACTAGCTCTTTGAGTTGGGAAGGTATCTTCACAAAGCTGATTCAGATAGTGTTCCTACGAACGGAAGCCATAATCTGCAAAACAGAACAAAGATAAATTCTCTTGGTCTTTGAAATTGTTAGTGCAATAAGAATGGATGCTATGTTATGATGCATGATGTCATGATAAACCACAGGTATAGCAAACGCAATCAAATCACACCAATTCCTCGGGTTTAAGGCTTGCATGAGGTTAAAGGTCATACCCTCTTGAAGTTTAGATGGTTTCAAACATGTCTTAAAAAGTAATCGGGTTCTAAGGGATCTCAATATCACTGACCATCCTTTATCGGGCATTGTCTCAGCTCAAGCAATCTTTTCTTGCGGCCTAAATATCCCGAAAGTCTGATCTCAATGAGTGTAGCATCGAGTATCAACCAATCCTCAACTCTACACCTAGGCCGGCTATCTCACTAATTTCTAATGGCCAAGTTTGTTTAACTAAGTTTCTAAGGTCCGTTAGTGCTTCATGACACCACGCGGCAGCCCCGTATTCTCCTTGTTTCCCCCACAAAGGATACCAGTACCAACCAAAGTGCCACACTAACACAGACATCGCTTAAACCATATCGATCTATGTCATACAGTCTCCATGATCTATTACCGTTTACCTAATGAGTGCCCCCAAATTCGGGTGTAGGATCTATAGTAACCCAAACAAAACCCTTTTAAGAATAAATCAAACAAATAAGAAAGCAATTTTTGAAATGACCTAGATCCTAAGGTAAACCCCACTTATTAATATACTCCCTAACAGAGTCGCCAGTTCTGTGATACGGTGGCAGAACCCACTGTTATACTGGTTTGCGTTTCGCGTTTTTTGTTTCTAAAATGTCGCGGTAAGCAAGAGTCGTCGCTGAACTTTATTTCATCCAATCATGGAAAAGTAAAAAGAACAGAAAAAAAAACCTTTTTTCGAGATTTCTGAGTACGGGGGGGGGGGGGGGGGGGGGGGGGGGGGGGGGGGGGGAGATTATAGAAAGGGAAGGTGTTAGAACCCTTTCTATCCATGGTTTTCCATGGGCTCTTAGGTACTTGGTCATCTTTTTAAAATTGCTTGTGTGTGCTTGTTTTGAAAAGTTTTACTTAGTGATAACCCTTGTATCATTCCTCAAGGATGTGACGAAGTAGTTTTGAAAATTTGTTTTGAAAGGTGTTTGTGTGAAAAAATTTATTGAGCAAGTACTTAAGATTCTACCTACTCGAAAAAAGATTGTTCGTTCTCATTTCCTTTAGACAGCGCTATCCTACTATTAAGGAGTAGGCAGCCCCGTCGTTGGAGTTTGTAAGGGACGTTCTAAAGGCACAAGTACAGTCACCTAAGCAATGGGTTGGAAACTTTAGTAGTAACCCTAGAGTCTTAAGATCTTTCTGAGGCAACATTTCCGAGGTAACATTTCCGAGGCAATATTCGAATGGGACATTTGATCTTTTAGACAGGAGGGCAATAACTAAAATCTCCTATGCCTAAATGACTATTTTACCGAAGGAAACCGAAGTGAGGCAAACCCTAGGAGTGGATATGTACATGTGAATTTTTTCAGTTAATTAGTCTTTGCACATTAGGTGATCTACCATTTTAATTTTCAAGCATTCTTCCCATACAATCCTATTAACCATGCATCTAACTGTTAAGATTTGCAAGAATTTAAAGTGCGAGAAAATAAACCTAGCTATTACGAAGCTTCGGGGAGGGGGATTAATTACATAACCAAAAAACTGGGGAAAAACGATAAGTAAAAACCCTAATTCAAAGCTATTACAAACCATTGACAGTTACAAAAATAATGAAAAATAATTAAGACGCGCGGTGAGTTAAATGCGAGGACGCTTAAAAATAACCTAAAACCCTAATTGAGGAAAAAAAGTAGTTTTTGTGCATTTTTATTTAAGAAAACAATTAAATTGCAAATTGATTAAGCCCTAATTTCTAATTAGTTTTATTTACAAAAAGAATTAAATGAACCTAGTTTCTAATTATTTTTAATTATGAAAAAAAGAAATTAAATCAACCTAATTTACTAATTAATTCAAAATAAATATTTTATAAAAAAATATTCTTTTTGTGATTTATTGATTTTATGATAAATTAAAAAAAAGTAATTAATTTTTGATGAAAAGAAAATAATTAAACAAATTAATTAAAATAAAAGAAATAAAAAAGAAAGAATTAAAAATGGGTTTGTGGCATATTGCTGAAGGAGGGTGTATTTCTGAATTTTCCAGGCCCAATAGCGCTGAGCCCAGTCAATGGCCTGATTCCCTTTGGCGTTGACCTGGGGCTATACCATGGTAACTCAATGGTAGGCGTCAGATCTGACTAAATGATGAATCCAAAGGATGGATGGTTGATAGCGTATGGTGAACGCTAGGGCAGGTGAGGCACAGGATCTGCAAATGGAAAAGAAAATAAAGTTTTGCTGGGACCTGGGATCGAACCCAGGTCCTTATACTCTCCACCAACGCGCTCTTCCACTGGGCCAATGCTGCTTTGTTGTACAAATAATGAAAACACAATATAATATAAGAAAACAAGTGGGTTAGTGGGAAAAATACAAAATGCGCACGCTGATTTGAATAGCCCAGTGGTTGGCTACCATGCTATCTCCTTCTACCTTCCTCTGTCGTCTTAGGCCCCTGCACTTTTACCTACGGACAACGTTCGTAGCTACAACCCTGTACAACTCAAAAACTAACAAAACACAATATAAATGAGATTAAAGGTCAGGGTTCAACTGGTTATGATGTCATAGTCATCATGGTACCTTATTCATGGCCTAATTTTACCTGTAGCCAAAAACCCTAAAACGCATATGGAAACCCTAACAATGGAAAGTACAGATATAGGCTTCAAAAATGCAATTAAACTATTCAGTCAGCTTGTAAACATGTCAAAGATTACAAATATATCAATTAAACATGCTAATGATGTAGGAATTATGATAATCGATTCTGGAAAAAATTGCAAACTGTGTGATGGCTACGTGATGATTCTAGACTTGGGGAGACATGCAATTAATTGGGATACGTTCCTGAGATGTCCAACAATCTATTGGTAATGTTAGGATGGCTTGAATTGACCTCTAGAATGAAAATCTAACCACCACTTTTCTTTGAAATTTTGAAGTTTGTTCTTGCCTCTTCACGACTGCTAACCCTTGTCTTATGCCTTGTACGTGTTCATTATATATCATAGAACGAATTAGGGTTATAAAAATGGCTTGTTTCTTTAAAATTATGGAAGATTTGATTTGATTTCCATGCCATATGTAAACTTGCTATTTTGAGCCAAATCATGCCTTTCTTGTACCAATCATGCTTGATTCTATTTGGCCTTGATATTTAAGCATATTTTGATTGCAAACCTATCAAAAAATCATATCAAAACAGATCTTTGATATTATTTACCAATTATTTGATTTAATTCAATTTTTAATTAATAAAAAATCAAAATAAATTAGAAAATGAAGCAAATAGCACGTGATTAAGTAATTGGGTCGTGGACCATGTTATAAGTGAGGTGCAAGCATAGAAAGTTAGGCCCATTTGGCAAAAAAATGTAATTTTGAGCCCATTTGACTTTTGGCAATTTTGCAAAAAAGGTCAATTTGACAAGGCATATATCCTCCAATTTTAACCCTAGAGAGGTGTTCTTGGACTTTTTAGGAAGCTTAGGATGTCCCCTAAGCAACCCTTTTGGTCTCATTTCAATTGGGTCTTCCATGTTCATGTAAGAAGCTTTGACCCAAAAGGTGTTTTTATTGACTTTTCAAAAGGACCTATAATGTAGATATTCATATCTTTTGATGAGTGCATATTTTGAATTTGTGGGCTGAAGATGAAATATAGGGAATTGCATCCTCTTCAAAATGAGACTTGTATGGAAAATTTATGATAAAGTATGAGGAAGTTATGTTTGGTCAAAGTTTGGTTGACTTTTCCTAAGAAACCCTAATTTAGCAACTTTTGGGTTTTGATGAATTTAGGGAATTTCTTGAAGAATCATGATCAAACCTTGATCAAATGATGAAAGTCACTTCAAAATGTTAATGTTGACCAAAAATCTTGAAGTTTGACTGTATGTGGGCCACAATTGACTTTTGACCTAATACAATCGATTCTCAAGCATCTGAGTAGTTGACTGAGCAAACTTCTTGTGCAAGGCATGAAACTTGACATGGATGATCTTGATAACATATTAGGACCATGGAAAGCATTTGGGACTTTGGAAGTTAACACATCTTGATGAAAATGGAAACCCTAGTTTGAGGTACATTGTTGTGATGTGCGCCAGTCAGTTCTTCCCGCCGTATCAACAGGCTTCCGGACAGTTGGTGGAGAGATCTTAGGGGAGAAAAACCTTCCGCTACGGGTGAATTTACTAGATACAAAAATGTTGCTGATGTCAGTATCAGCATCCAAATCTTGTTTAACTCCTTGATAATACACGTCAGCCCCGTAGTGCCATGGGACAACTTTATTTGATGTATAGGGGATAGTCCCAGGAATGGTGATGATCAATGATGCAATTCTTGGAACGGATGTAATTCTAACAGGCTTTCTCGAGGAAGCCTTGGAAGAATTGTCGAAAACGGTGATTATAGAAACTTCTTCAGTAGGAACCAAAGGAACAAAAGTTTTCTCAAACAAAATTTCTTTATTATCCATCAGGCGTTGGACACCTGACTTCAAAAGATGGCAACCGGTAGGTAGGATAGAACACATACGGCAACCTTCGTCACAGCCCAGAAATAAACCGGCTAACAAAAGGTTCTTCTTTACAGTCATCAATGGGGTAACAATGTCTTTCACAAAAACCACAAACGAGTCTTCATCTACAGCATTTACTCCATGCTTGGGCATAGGAGCAGTCACAACATTAGGTCTTTCAGGTGCTTCGAACTCAATCTCCTTAGCATCAATCAGGTCTTGCACCTTATTCTTTAAAACCCAGCAGTCATTCGTGTCATGCCCTGGGCTATCAGAGTGAAAAGCACAGCGGGAATTCGGATCGAACATCGGTGATGTTGTATTTGGATTCTTCGGGGCCTCCCTTGGAATCACCAAACTGGTCTTTAATAACTGCGGTAGAATTTGGGACAAAGTCATGTTGAGCTGAGTGAATTGTATTTGCGGCCTCTCGGCCCTTGGCTGACTGTTGCGCTGAGGAGCAACAACAGGTCTTGATATAACCACCGCATTGACTTCTTGGCGGCGTTCAGGTCTGTTATGGTTTTTCAAACTGTAAACAGAACTGGATTCCTTCTTAAAAGGTTTCTTCTCGGTGCCTGATGAAGCACCCTTCTGTATCTTACCAGATTTGATACCGGCCTTAATTCTTTCCCCGGTCATAATCAGCTCTGTAAACCCGGACGATGAACTTCCAATCAGATGGTTGAAATACGGACCAGACAAAGTCCCCAGAAATATATCCACTAGCTCCCTATCAGCCAATGGTGGTTGCACTCTTCCAGCGAGGTCCCTCCACTTCTGAGCATAATCTTTGAAACCTTCGCCCACACCCATAGACATACCCTGGAGTTAGGTACGCGTGGGAGCGAGGTCGGTATTATATTGGTACTGCTTGTAGAAAGCAGTAGCCAGATCTTCCCAATTATGGATACTAGCTCCTTCCAGCTGGTAAAACCATTCAAGCTGGGTCCCTGAGAGACTGTCTTGAAAGAAGTGGATCCAGAGGTTCTTGTCAGTGGTGTATGGCTGAATATTCCTAACATACGAACGGGGGTGCATTTTTGGGCAAGAAACCCCGTCGTATTTAGAAAAGATCGGTGCTTTAAACTTGTGGGGAATTACCACCCCAGATGACAGACCAAAATCACCAAAGTCCAGACCAGACACTTTCTGAACTTCCATCGCGCTCAACCGGTCTTCCAATTGCTTATATCTATCCTCAGTCGGAGGATACTGGTATTCGTCAAAGTCGGTCTCGTTGTCTGAAACCACAGGGCTAGGAGCCCTCCTTTCTTCCTGATTATCTCCTCCTCCAGATGAGTGGGTCAAATCAACCTCTTCTCGCAAATCGTTTCTGAATCAGCGACCCATATTAAATAGGATTGTCTTCTTCTTCTTCTTCTTCTTGTCTTTCAAGATAAGGGTCTTCAGATCTTGCTGACCCTTAGCCAAACTCATGAACAATTCCTGGAACTGGGCATTTTGGGCTTGCAGAGCCTTGATTGCTTGTTCAATGGATGTTTCAGAAGACATGATGCTGAAATAAATAGCGAAGAGGATGAGAAAAACCTGTAAGGGTACCTGTTATGAGGTGCATGGAATGAAATGTGCATGATATGATTTCAAAGACTTTAGAGATTCAAATTCGTAAGCCAAAAAATGAAACACACTTTTATTAGATAAACTTGAAATTCAATTGTTGAACAGATGCCTTTAAGGCGTTACAAGAAAGAAAAACTGAAAAGTAAATCAAAATTAGAAATAAACAAAAGACAATCAGTGCTCCCATGGTCGTTTCTTGTCGGTGCGGACATAGTCGTTGAGGATCCGCTTGTTCTCTAGCTGCCTTGTCAACTTCTGAATCTTCTGATCTTGCTCGTGATACTTTTCTCTGTAAGTATCCCGCTCTTCTCTTAGCTGCATCCACGATCTCTTTAATGCCCCAATGTCATTAGGCATGTATGGATGGAGGATGGTAGTAGGAACCCCTTCTTCATCAGCAACTTCAACAGTTATAGGCAAGACAGCTTCGTACGGCATTCCCAGCTTTTGGGCACGGATTCGAACCCATTGGAGATATGGCTCCATCGGAAGAGAAGTTTTCGCACCTAGGTCGTGCGGATCATACCTGTGTACTCTATCCCAAGCTCGTATGAACCTGCGGCGTTGCTCATCACTATCCCCTTGGAAATCAAAGACAATACTTGGCATTAGCAACTTATGGGGTCCTTCCCTTCTAGCTCGCCCGAACTGACGTAAGGCCAAACATGGATTATAAGTGATCCCTCCATTGGTTCCTATCAGTGGAACATTGGGGTATTCCCGACAGCGATCAATAATAGCCACGTCTTCCATACCCTTGATAGTCCAAATGATGTCATTATGAGAGAGAGACATAATCCTATAGGCCCAGCCCATGCCTTCCTTGTTCTTCAAAACTGATTTGGGGAGGTGAGAAATAAACCACCTCGCCAACAATGGCACACAGCACATAAGGGTTCCCCGCTTCCGAGTAGTACGAGCATAAAGAGATTGAAGAATGTCACCCAAGGGAGTGGGCACAGGATTACCGGACATGAAAATCTTCACTGCATTCACGTCGACGAAATAATCCGAGTTAGGAAACAAAACCAAACCATATATGAGAAGAGCCAGAATGTCTTCAAATTCCTGGAAGTCTAGATTGTCCCAGGACTGATTAGCCTTACCAACCAAGATTTTAGTCAAGAAGCCCTTTGTTCCACTATGAGTTTCCCAATTAGACATTACCTCAGCCTTTGTCAGATGAAGGGCTGAAGCAATCTCTTCCGGCCTAAGGATTTTCTCCCAACCTGTGAACGGGGTCTGCTCCAGAATAGAGATACCAAGTAGATCAGAGAACTCTTCCAAGGTAGGGAGGGACCAACTGGTAGTCCAAAAAAGTAAAGCAGTGGTACAGTGGATCAAAGAACTGGACTAAGACACTCATTATCTGTTCATCCATCTTAGAGGTGACCAAACCAAGGAGGTGCCCATGTTTTCTGATAAAGGAGGTAGTATCTGAAACCTTTGCCACCAATTCCGTAAGCTGAGTGGGAATCTAGACAAAGTTGATCCGAATAGTGTTTCTATGCATGGGTGCCATGACCTACAAAACAGAACAAAGATGAATCCCCTTTGTCTTTGAAATGGGTTAGTCCAATGCAAGATGCATGCAATGTTATAATGCGCGATGTCATGATAGAAAACACACCACAAGTATTCACAAATAGCAAACATGGTAAGGGCACACAAGTCACACAGATAGCCCTTAGATTTTAGGCTGGCAAGGAGTCTAGGTACTACCCTCTTTCAGTTCAGTTGGTTCAAACCTGTCCTAGAAATAGTAACCGGGTTCTAGAGGATCTCAATATCACTGATCACCCTCGATCGATCATAATTCCAGTTTAGTAACCTTTTCTTGCGGTCGGAATCATCGCGAGAGTTTGTCTCAATGAGTGTAGCATACTGCTACTGTTCTATGGCCAAGTTGGTCAATTATAGGTTCTAAGGTCAGTTGGTGTTTAATGACCCATTAGCAGACCCATATTCTCCTCGTTGCGCCACAAGGGATATCGGTACAAACTAAAGTGCCACACCAATGTAGCTACTGCTTCAACCGTATCGATCTACGCCGTACAGTTCCCTCACAGTTTATTGCTACTTACCTAAAGGGTGTCCCCCAGATCCGGGTTAGGATCTATAGTAACTCCAATTCAAACCCACAAAGAGAAATCATACAAATCAAGCAATTGAAAACATTATGAACTATTCCTAAGGTACACCCCACTTATTAATTCCCGAGCAGAGTCGCTAGTTCTGTGATACGGTGGGAAGAACTGACTATTTTTTGGAATGCTGGTTTGCGTTTTGTGTTTTGTTTTCGCAAAACGTCGCGGTAAGCAAGAGTCGCCAACGACTTTTATTTTGTCCAACAAGGAAAGGAAAAAAGCACAGAAAAATTCCTTTTTCGAGATATTTCTCGGGTTCGGGGGGTAGATTATAGAAAGGGAATGTGTTAGCACCCTTTCTATCCATGGTTATCCACGGGCTCTTAGGTACTTGCTCAATTGTTTTCAAAATTGCTTTCTTTGTGCTTGTGGGTTTGAAAAAGTTTTTTATTTGAAACTTTGATTTAACTCTTGCTTCTTCCTCAAGAGTGTATGAAGTGTTTTTGAAAACTTTGTTCGAAAAGTGTAAGTGTGAAAAGTTTTTGTTTTTGAAAGAGCAAGTGTCTAAGAACCATCTACCTACTCGAAAAAGGAATCATTCTATGTTAATTTCCTTTAGACAATGCTATCCTACTATTGATGAGTAGGTAGCACCATCATTGGAGTTTTAAGGGTCAACTCGAATGCGGGACTTACGGTCACTAAAGCAATGTTAGGACGCTTTAGCGATAACCCTAATGGCTTAGATCATTTATTGAGGCAACAATATCTGAGGCAACCGTTTCGAGGCGACTATAATCTTTTAGACAAGAGGGCGACCTCTAAAACGACCTATACTCAATGACCGCGTACGAAGGCAACCAAGTGGGGTGTACCCTAAGAGTGTGCATGTGCGAGTGTGTCATTTTCAGTTTATTTTTATCTTTGTACATGTTAGGGGTGATCTAAGTTGATTATAAGATTAATATTCAGTCTTGTCATGCAACTCTATTATCAAACATCTAACAGTTATAATTTGCGGAAATAAAATGCGGAATTTAAATTACAAGGCGTCGGGTATTTACATCGCCAAAGACAAACACTTTGAAAAAATAAAATAAAGCAATAAAAAATAATTAAATGTCCTATTAACTATTACAATCCGGAAGCAGGTACATTATTGGATAAGAAGTAAATCGCGGCGCAAAATTAAATCGGGCGCATGATTAGGGTTTTGACCCTTTTGGTTAAAGAAGAATATCTTTTTGTTGTTTTTATTTTAAGAAAGAAATAAATTCTAAATTAATTACTAAATTAAATTAAATTAATTAATTAATAAAAATAAATTATTTTTGGAGTTTTGTTATTTTAAGAAAGAAAAGTAAAATAATTAAATTAGTGCTTAATATCTAATTAAATCTAATTAATTAAAATTATTTACAAAAATGGATTAAAGTTTTATAGAATTAAAAACCTAATTAATTAATTAGTATTTATTAATAAAAATAAAAGTTAAAAATTTTTGATTGAAATAAAAAAATATTTTTTGTGATTTTATTTAATAAAACATAATTTTTGATTGGTTAGAGAATTAAATAAAACAAATAAAGTAAATAAACAAAAACAAATAATAAGAGAGGAGTAGAAATGGGCCTGCTTTTGGAGGGTGTTGGTAGCAATTTCGTGAGCCCAATATTGCTGGCCTTTTTGACTTTTTTGGATCTGGTACAAGCATGTTGACTGGCCTCTTGGTGGAACTTCAGCTTTGGACCATCAGATCTGGACTTTGGCCATCTGGAATTTGGATGCATGAGGGAGTATGATGGACTGCATAGCTAACGCGCCATGGGAATACCTGAAGAACAAAATTATTGAGAAAGTGGGGGATGATAACGAGAAATCGTATCATATATTTACCATAAAATTAATCCGCTTTATATCATATTGACCCGATTAACTCTCGAATATTCCAAGTTTTGTATGATTTTATGCAGGTACAACATATCTCAGCTCAAACTAGAAAGAGACGTGAAATGTGCGAGATTGCGACCAAGACCAGAAGAGAAAAGATAAAACTGTCAAAAAAATCCATAATTGCTGCTATTACGGTCGTCACGCCCTTGCCACGACCGAAAGGAGCTTCAGAAGAGTGTGACGACCGTCACGCCCCTGCCACGAACGTAACGCGCTATCTTATGAAAACTGCACGTAACGAAGCAGCTACGACCGTAACAAGGCTTATTACAGCTATTTTGGACATGGTCAAGTAACAGGACGTGGTCAAGCAAAGCATGCATACGTGCCTAATTTTTCTCCAACTTCCAAGGCCACTTTCTCCTTATTTTTCTCAACAAGCCAAGAATCTAGCAACTGAAATATAATTCCAACCGTATTTTATTTTCTATAAATAGCTGAGACTTAAGAAGAAATAGGGGGAGAGTTAAGTTCAAAAAAACCTTGCGGAAGCTCTGCCGATTTTAATCTCGATTCTATTTCCGCACTTCGTTCAATTTTAATTTCCATTCCGACGTTCCAATCTTGTCGGCTTGTGGAAGAAGGATCTAGGATATTATTACTTTTCAGGTTTTTATTGTATTTGATATAATTGCAAATTTATTTATGTTAAATCTCTATTCTTTAATTATAATGCATGTGTTGTTATTGTTTTCCGATTTTATTTCCTGCTTTTTAATTCCGAGTATTATGAGTAGCTAAATACCTGTAGTCGGGGTGTGATGAAATAACCGGATGGATTAATGTATTTCTAAGCTAAAACCGCAATTAACTTAATTTCTGGCCGTGACTTTTTATAATAAAAAATTAAAGCTTTTTGTTACGAGAGTAAGGAAAGTGAAATAGGGAGAAATCAAGACCACGAGAGTGTGAGGTTTTAACCGGATAGCTAAAGTTAGGCATTCAATTTAAATACAGCGAGAGCGCTTTAAAACGGATTAGATTTATTTAGTTTTCAAAAAGATGCTTTCTAAACACTTATGGGCTAGCGAGAGAAGACATTTGGCTTTAGGAGTATGATCCGAGGTAAGACCACGCGAGTGTGAATCAAGGGTTTTTAAACTGATAAATACTACAGAACAATTTAAGTTAAATACTTTTACATGCTTAGGTACATTTTAATTCGCTTAGGTTCAAAATGTTACACTCCGACCACTTTAATATTATAATTCTTTTAATTGAATTTAGTTTCCCCTTTAGTTTTAAACTCCTAAAAAAAACCAAACGTGACAATTTCCGCCTTAGCTAAACTAACCTGTTTAAAACACTAGAGTGATTACAAAGTCCCTGTGGGTTTGACATCTTTTTATTACTACCGCGATAGACTGTGCACTTGTAGTTAAGATACCGTTAGACACATTAGGTCAATCGCACATCAAGTTTTTGGCGTCGTTGCCGGGGACTTTAGTTTAGTCACTAGTGTATTCTAAAAACAATGCTGTCTAGACTAAGTCAACTTTTTATATTTCCCTCTGTTGTATGCCAAACACTCACTCCCGAAGCGAGTCTTTGCATCTACGAATCTTGTCCCAATTACTATGTATCACCCAAATTTTTTCTACAACGCCCACTCTGAGTATTTCGAGGAATCACAAGAATCCCATAAATCCGACCTTGAAATACTATTGGAGAATTTCAATGCATCACAGACTCATTCTCACCCGAATTACCATTCCAACTATCAATCCCAAAATTTTGAGGAATCGCAAGAATATTATAGATCCAACCAAACTTATCCTCAACCAAATTTCCCCTACAATCACTACACCCAATATTTCGAGGAGACGCAAGTATCCTATAAATCCGACCTCGAAATATTAATGGGAAATTTTAATGAAATATCAATGATGACAAAGCGCTTTACGGAAACACAAAATACGACTCTAACTCAATTTGAAGAATCAGAAGAATCGCATGATTTCAACTTCGAAACATCAATGGAGGATTCCGACGCGACGCTAATTCACTCTAGGTTAGAATCTTTGATGGAGAACTTTGTAGAGACACAAACTGTCCAGAACGAAGAGTCTAGAAAACAAAGTCTTCAAAACAGTGAAAACCTTAGGCAACTGACCACTGTGGTTGAGTCGCTCGCGACCCACAACATAGCCTTAGAGACCCAAATCTCTCAGCTTGAACAAAACCCTCTAGGACCCTTCCCTGAGGAGAAATTGGATGTTGTAACAACCAGTAGTGAAAAACAAGTTGAAAATCCTAAGGAGAGCGATAATGAGGTTGAGGAGAGTGATAATGAGGTTGAGCAGAGTGATGATGTGGATGAGGAGAGTTCAGACGAGGAAAGAGTAAAGATTAAGAAAAATCCTCCAACACCATCTAAAAGGGAGGTTGTAGAAGAGGTAGAAAAGGGAGCACCTATTGTTATGCCTCACCCCTATACCCCACCGTTTCCTTTCTCGAAACGTTTTATGGAAGCTCACATAGACTCCAAATCTAAAACGTATGTGGAGGTATTGGAAAATATCCACACTAATGCACCCTTGTTGGAAGTCTTGCATAAAAAGAGAAAATTAGAGGACCGTGAAACTAGGGATATAATTACTGTTAAGAAGGTAAGGTTAACCTTCAAGGTGGTGGATGAAATCACTAAGCCCAAACTTGAAAAGTTGATACTTAGGATAGATCCAGAACTGCCACCACAAGTTCAGAAGAATGAACCACCCCATAGAAGAAATAAAAGAAAAGGTGAGGGATATGTGAGATGGCTTGATAAGTGGCCATGGAAAATGACAACTACTAAAAGTTCAACCGAGGGGTCATCCTCGAGAGAACCACCATGAGTGCTTGCACTCCTATTCGTCAGGCTTATGACGTTAAACAAAGTGTTGAGTGGGAGGCAACCCACCTATTTGTTAAGTGTTATTTGTTTTTATTTATTTATTATACTTTTCGTTTTTGCATTTATTCCTATTTAAGTTTTATTTTTCTTTCTTTTGAACTAATTTTTATAAAATTGCTGCTGATTTCAAAATAATTTTAATTGCCACAGGATTTCTGAAAAGTTTTTGTTTCTCTTCTACCTTCTCTTCTGACTTGTTTCCCTGACTAACATTAACCATGGAACCAAAATCACATAATTTCATGGAAACCGCCTTTAGGGGTAGAAACCAAAAGAGAGAATTCGAGGAATTATCAAAAAGAAACATTGGTATGACACTTTATTATGATGAACCCACTATGAATGCTTTAGGTATATTGGATAGTGTTATGTACTTGTTTAACCAGCTGGGGTGGGAAAAAGCCCACATTAAGACTAGGTTTGCCACCTACCATGAGCTCACCTTTGAATTTCTCAGCTCACTAGTCCATATACCCGAACATGGAAAAGGGACCCGAAAAGGATTTATAAGTTTCCGTCTCTTTGGCATTGAGTTTATTTACAATCATAAGGAACTAGCTGACCTGTTGGGATTCCCTAGCGGCCCTTTTGCTTACTCTACTACCCAGGTTGAACTGATGGACATTGAGCTAGATTACTTTTGGGGGACTTTAACTGGTAATTATCACCCTGATGCGAATAACATGGATAATGATGAGATACATAACCCTGCCATCCGCTACTTCCATAAGATCCTAGCCCACACTGTATTCGGGAAAGAGGAGAACCATACTGCAGTGTCTAAGGACGAGATATTTTTACTATATTGTATGCACCAAGGCCACCCCGTTAATGCCGTGTAATTTCTAATGCAAACCTTTTTCCGCATTATCGATAACCCTGATGAACCAATCATCATAGCTGGCCTGGTCACAATGATTGCACATGCCCTCGGCCTCAGACACCAGCTGAATAGATGCCCACATTTTGGTACGATTCATCCCATGAATATTGCTTTTTGCTTTGACCGCCGTATGATAGCAAATCATGATTACCAACCTTATGAGTACTTGATAAGAGAGGAAGTTGTAAACCTATTCACCCTTCCAAACCATAACAAAGTAAGTGTCCACAACCGTGATAACTGGCTTTATGAGCTAAACCCACCGGACCACCCTCCTACACCTGAGACACCACAATACTATCAAATTTATGATGATATTATGTCTGACATTGGTGACCCTGAGACTCCTCCTGGTTACTACGAAAACTTCAACATGGCCGAGGCCCATGAAGCCTCTAAAACAACCAAGAAGGATTACCATGATAGTCTTAATAAAATTGTTACCACACTTGATACCTACCAGACTAACATTAATGGAATTAAAGATGAAATAAAAAGCATGCGTCTGGAGATAGTGGGATTAACTGATATAACCGTGGAGCAATTTTATCACATCCATAATTCACTCGAAGACATCAAAGCAAAGCTTGGATGAATTCACAAATGGCAGCTCCAGTTTTATATTTCATTTCGTTTTGTTTCTAGGAAGTTTCCCATTTTTGCACACTTTCAGTTTCGTTTTAAATTTAGAACAAATTTATTTTTATGTAGTTTTTGAGTTTCTGGTGTTGAACAAGCAAATTTGCGAAATCACAGTTTCAGTCATTTAATACTCATTTGCTAGTTTCCTCCGCGCAAATTATAATGCTTTCTATAAATTGCGGGCTTTACTCTTATCGATGGATGTTGTTATACTTTGGAATATATATATGCTTGCATTTGTTGGTATACCATTGAATATATATATTGTTATTGAAATGCCTCTGTGTAGAGATAGAACGTTACAGAATTCATACAGAACTGTCTGCTTAAAATTGCACATTTTGCAGCTGTTACGACCGTCACAACCCCCTTACGATCGCCACACGCCTTTTAGTGCGTTACGACCGTCATGCCCGTGTTACGACCGTAACACGGGTTATATTAGTAACCCCTGTAGCAGACAGAAGCTCTTCTTCTGCAACCTTTCCCTCTTCCTCCACTACTTCAAAACCGTCCCACTACCTCCATCAATCCCCACTCACACAAATTAACTCACCATTATTCTCCATTAAATTTCAATCTTCCCATTACCTTCCTCCATCATATATACATCCCATAAACCAATCCCTCAAACATTCCATCCCACAACCCAAACCCACTCTCTCTAACACTTTAGCATTCAAATATGGCAAACATTAACCAATAAATCCCTGGCATTTACTTACGCGATGGTGAACAAGGCGAAACCCAGCGCACGAAGTTCTTGAAATTCCAACGCCGCGGCCTCCATCCCACTAGGTACGTCGACATTGACTGTCTCAGGGACCTCAGACTACTTCAAAGTGTCCAACAACTCCTACAGAATGTCAACCTTTGGACCCTCTGTAGCCAGCCCAAACCCACGTACGAGAATCTCACTCTCGAGTTTCTCAGTTCCTTCTGCTACATCACCCCCAATGGTCCAACAAATCAACTCACCGGTGCGGTACGGTTTCTCATTTTCGGAACCGAATACGACTTCTCTCAAAATGCATTCGGTAGATTACTCGACTTATGTACTGAGGAAGGCGCTCACCTCCGTGTACCTGACACCTTCCATGAGGAATCCTTTAACCTATGGCATAGCCTAACCAACAACCGTGCTAACTCCTACGATCACCTAAACGCCACACAAATCCATAACCCCGTCATTCGCTACTTCCATCGCATTTTGTGCAACACCATTTTCGCAAGGGATAGTAACCATAAACTTAACTCCAAAGAGTTGTTCTTCATGCACTGTGCGTTTACCAATCAGAAAATCAACGCCGCACCATTCCTCTTGGCCCATATTCATTCTATTTGCACTCGTGGCGGCAAACCCTTCTATTTCGGAGGGCTTGTCACTTCTATTGCATTGGCTCTGAATCATGGCGACACCCTTGCCCATCTTCCCTCCAGAGCACCGGTCTTGCTTACCTTAGACCATTGCAAATCTGCTCATCTCATTCACCAACGGGACGACGGCCGGTTCAATCCAGTGATCCATAACGTTGTTTATTCTAACATTGTTCTGCCTTGCAGGGACCGTATCGATCCGCATAACCGAGCCAATTGGCTATTTGATGCCCCTGACGGCCATGCTCCCATGCACGATGCCCAGCCAGATGCTCTAACTGACGAGATCCAGGAGGAATTGGACCGCGAAGCACCTGCTCCCGACATTCCTGAGTCCTCTTCTGCACCACCTCCTTTTACTATGGAGGACATCCTCAGAGCCCTCCATCAGCAAAATCAGATGGTTGTAGCTCTTGAAAGGAAGCATCAAGAGCAGTATGACACTCTACATGCGCAAAACGTCCAAATCCTGAGCGGCCAGTGCAACGTCAATGAGAAGCTGGACGAGGTTTTCTCTGAGCTAAACGCCTTACGAATGGACGTCACCGCTCTTGGCTCGCATGATACCGACCTCGAGGCCACACCTACCCGCCGCTCCCGCACCCGAAGCAGAGGCAGACGCCACCAGTAGCTTTCTTTTGTTTTTGTTGCTGTATTCCATTCATTTACCTTTCCGTCAGTTTTTCTTTTTGTAATCCTTCCTTCCATATATCATGACATTGAGACAATGTCTGATATAGTGTGGGAGAGACGTTATATTTTCTTCATGTTGTAGTAAATTTATGGTAACTCTATGATATTTTCAAGTTTTTCAAGTTTTCCCCGTATTTTAAGCCATACCTTCTCTGCTCGCATAGCTCGACATACCTACCTTAAAGCGGAAACCTAGTTAGGAAGACGAGAACGAGTAAACAAAATCAATACGACTATGACACCGCTAACATCCTACTTATGCAACCCGTCTAAACAAAACGCTATATGGACACCTCGATTTTTAAGTTCTGAAGTAACCCCTAGTAGTTTATACTAGCAGTCAGCACCGTCTGGACACAAACCATGTGGGGAGCCAATGAATATAAGTGTTTGATGCCTAATCAATGAAACACCCTTCTCATCTCGATGCTAAACAAAGAAAATCTTGTGCCAAAAGACAAAGATAGCATACGAGACATAAGTATAATAGAAGAATTCCATTGTTGGTTGGTTCAGAGGTATCTGGTTCTGAACTTGGTAGGGCGTGCTACGGCTCGATCCCCCGCAACCTCCAATTTGGAAAAATCCAGGGTAACCACATCCGTGTACCAGACCCCGCGACAAAAATAGGATCAAAGTCACTAACCGGCTACTCCACTACGTGCGTGCAAAGACAAAGGGCTTAATGTGATTGCGTAAGAACAAAACCGGGCGAAAAAGCACGAGAAGATCGAGGTCAAAATGTGACGTAGCGATTAAGCGGTTTGTTAAAGTGGAAATACGCGACTAAATTGTGTCATTGGCACATCAATGATGTTTTACTCAAGTACCGGCCGACTGATGATTGGTTTCATGTGTTTTATCTCGAAAATAAAAGGTATGTCGTGCATGTGCGCCTGACGAACACTTGTCCGATTTTTACGACTATTTGCTTGAGGACAAGCAAAGGTTTAAGTATGAGAGGATTTGATAAAGAGAAATCGTATCATATATTTACCATAAAATTAATCCGCTTTATATCATATTGACCCGATTAACTCTCGAATATTCCAAGTTTTGTATGATTTTATGCAGGTACAACATATCTCAGCTCAAACTATAAAGAGACGTGAAATGTGCGAGATTGCGACCAAGACCAGAAGAGAAAAGATAAAACTGTCAAAAAAATCCGTAATTGCTGCTATTACGGTCGTCACACCCTTGCCACGACCGTAAGGAGCTTCAGAAGAGTGTGACGACCGTCACGCCCCTGCCACGAACGTAACGCGCTATCTTATGAAAACTGCACGTAACGAAGCAGCTACGACCGTAACAAGGCTTATTACAGCTATTTTGGACGTGGTCAAGTAACAGGACGTGGTCAAGCAAAGCATGCATACGTGCCTAATTTTTCTCCAACTTCCAAGGCCACTTTCTCCCTATTTTTCTCAGCAAGCCAAGAATCTAGCAACTGAAATATAATTCCAACCGTATTTTATTTTCTATAAATAGCTGAGACTTAAGAAGAAATAGGGGGAGAGTTAAGTTCACAAAAACCTTGCGGAAGCTCTGCCGATTTTAATCTCGATTCTATTTCTGCACTTCGTTCAATTTTAATTTCCATTTCGACGTTCCAATCTTGCCGGCTTGTGGAAGAAGGATCTAGGATATTATTACTTTTCAGGTTTTTATTGTATTTGATATAATTGCAAATTTATTTATGTTAAATCTCTATTCTTTAATTATAATGCATGTGTTGTTATTGTTTTCCGATTTTATTTCCTGCTTTTTAATTCCGAGTATTATGAGTAGCTAAATACCTGTAGTCGGGGTGTGATGAAATAACCGGATGGATTAATGTATTTCTAAGCTAAAACCGCAATTAACTTAATTTCTGGCCGTGACTTTTTATAATAAAAAATTAAAGCTTTTTGTTACGAGAGTAAGGAAAGTGAAATAGGGAGAAATCAAGACCACGAGAGTGTGAGGTTTTAACCGGATAGCTAAAGTTAGGCATTCGATTTAAATACAGCGAGAGCACTTTAAAACGGATTAGATTTATTTAGTTTTCAAAAAGATGCTTTCTAAACACTTATGGGCTAGCGAGAGCAGACATTTGGCTTTAGGAGTATGATCCTAGGTAAGACCACGAGAGTGTGAATCAAGGGTTTTTAAACTGATAAATACTACCGAACAATTTAAGTTAAATACTTTTACATGCTTAGGTACATTTTAATTCGCTCAGGTTCAAAACGTTACACTCCGACCACTTTAATATTATAATTCTTTTAATTGAATTTAGTTTCCCCTTTAGTTTTAAACTCCTAAAAAAAACCAAACGTGACAATTTCCGCCTTAGCTAAACTAACCTGTTTAAAACACTAGAGTGATTACGAAGTCCCTGTGGGTTCGACATCTTTTTATTACTACCGTGATAGACTGTGCACTTGTAGTTAAGATACCGTTAGACACATTAGGTCAATCGCACATCAGGGGACCTGGGATTCGAAGCCAGGTCCTGAAGGATATACGTTGCTTTCTTTGCTACTGCGCCACATTGTTTCAATTGTTATTATAATATAAACAAATAATATTATATGAAAACAAAATAATTTCCAGAAAAATAATAAAAAAACGCGCGCTTGGTTTGAATGGCCCAATGATGGGACGCCACGCATCATCCCCAACCTCTCGTTCGTGGCTAAAAGGTCACAAACCTATACCAACGGACAGAAGTCCGTAGTTATAAGCAAGTCCACCTCTAAAATCATGTACAAGCCATAAAAATGATTTCCAAAGGCATAGTCATGTTCGTCTCAACCTCCCGGTCATAACCATACCCTTCTTGGAGGTCAATTGTTCCTGAAATAAAAATTCCCAAAAACTCCAAGCAAAACCTAGCTATGGTGAATTGCAATACAGACCATATAAATGAAATTAAATGATGCAAATAGCTTGGAAATGTTCTTCTGATTACAAATATGCCAATAGTTTTCTCAAATAATGCAAGAACAAGTCAAATCGATTTTAAGAACATGGCTATGTTTCGTGAGACTTACAGTGCTTGTAGGGGCCTGAAAATGCTTGCTTTTGATCCAGGTAGCTCGTGTGAATGCCCAGGAAGCGATTGGGACAAGTCTCGTGTCCCGAAATTGTCTCTAACTTGGACTTTGATCTCCCACTTTTTTGAGAATTTTTCAATTCTTGTTCTGCCTCTCTCCATAGTCTCCAACCCTGATTTCGTATGCCTTTGCTTGCTTATGTAATGTGCTTTGTATTAGGGTAAAAATCATGGACCAAATCCCTCTATATCAATGCACATGAATGTGATTTGATCTCCATTGAAAACCTTCCAAATTTGATTTGATTTGGATATTTTTACACATGATTTGGCTTGATACGAATTTGATGGTGATGCTAGCTGTGAACAAAGCCTAAAACAATCAGAAAATCATAAGTTATTAATTTTTGGATTTTCTATGATTTTATTTGATTTAAAATGAATAAATTCAATTAAAAATCAAATTAAATATTAAAAATGAAATATGGACACATGGCTGATGCTAGGGTACATGGAAAATGATGCAAACTTAAATCAAGTGGAAAAGAATGGGCCCATTTGACAAAATTTGAAGTTTTGGGGATAGTTGACTTTTGGCAATTTTGTAAAAAAGTCCAACTTCAACAATGCATAACTTCTTCAATTTTGAACTTTTGGAGGCGTTCTTGAACTTTTTAGAAATATTGAGATGTCCTTTAACCAACCCATTTGGTCTCATATGATTTTGATATTCCATTCTCAAGTTATAAGCTTTGGAAAAAAAGGTGTTTTTGTTGACTTTCAAAAATGACATATAATGTCCAAATTCATAACTTCTTGTGAGTGCATTTTTTTATCTTGGGGTATGAATATGGATTGTAGGAAATTGCATCCTCTTCAAAATGATCTTTGGATTGGTCATTTATCATAAAGTATGAGAAAGTTATGCTTGGTCAAAGTTGAGTTGACTTTTCCTACAAAACCCTAATTTAGCAACTTTTGAGTCTTGATGAATTTTGAGCAATCATTGATGAATCATGATAAACCTTTGATAAAATGATGAAATATCCTTAAAAATGAGAATGTTTACAAAAAATATTGAAGTTTGACTGTTTGTAGGTCACAGTTGACTTTTGCCCTAGCACAGTCGATTTTTTGGACATTTGAGAAATTGACTGAGCAAACTTCCTCTGCAAGGCTTGGAATTTGACATGGATGATCTTGAGAGCATATTAGTAAATTGGGGAGTACTTGAGGTCATTTGGACTCAAGGGTCTTGATGCAACACAAAACCCTAATTTGGGGTAGACTGCCTTAGGAGATAGATTGTTTGACCAACTTTTAAGCAACCTTGGGCAACTTGAAGATCTTTCTTGCAATGTTTTGAGAAACATGGGATGGAAAATTTTGGGGTACAACAGCTTCCCCTGTTCAATCTTCTTAAACCTGAGGATGTAGATTGGCTTTTGTGCCTTTCGTGATCCAAAGGTGGAAGATGATTGAACACTAGAGTGCCTAGAAATTTGCACTCGCATGAAGTGGTATCAGCCTTGTGATGTCGGGAATGGGCTTACAGATGCCATTTGGAGAAGTTTTGATCGCGTAAGAGATTCCTTAGTGAGAGCTTGTATACCTGTTGTTGTGGGAGATTCCGCTTGGGGAAGTCTGATCTTTGTTGAGATTTAGGAACTTGCCTTTACTTCAACTGAGAGAACATCTCTGCCGAGTTTTAAGAACTTGTCCGTAATTCAACTAGGGGGAAACATCTTCGTCAAGATTTAAGAACTCACCCATAATTCAACTGAGAAAAACTCTGCTGAGATTTAGGAACTCGTCTGTAATTCGACGGAGGAACTTTGTCGAGATTTAGAACCTTATCTGTAATTCAACCGAGGATAATTCCGTTGAGATTTAAGAACCGGTCAGTAGTTCGACTGAGAGGAAACATCTTCATTGAGATTTAGGACTTGTCTGTAATTCAACCGAGGATAATTCTATTGAGATTTAAGAACTCGTCCATACTTCGACGGAGGAACTTTGCCGATATTTAGAACCTTATTTATAATTCAACCGAGGATAATTCAGTTGAGATTTAAGAACCGGTCAATACTTCGACTGAGGGGAAACATCTTCATCGAGATTTAAGACTTGTCTGTAATTCAACCAAGGATAATTCCGTTGATATTTAAGAACTCGTCCATACTTCGACGGAGGAACTTTTCCGAGATTTAGAACCTTATTTGTAATTCAACCGAGGATAATTCAATTGAGATTTAAGAACTGGTCAGTACTTCGACTGAGGGGAAACATCTTTATCAAGATTTAGGACTTGTCTGTAATTCAACCGAGGATAATTCCGTTGAGATTTAAGAACTCGTCCATACTTCGATGGAGGAACTTTGCCAAGATTTAGAACCTTATCTGTAATTCAACTGAGGATAATTCAGTTGATATTTAAGAAACGGCCAGTACTTCGACTGAGGGGAAACATCTTCATCGAGATTTAGGACTTGTCTGTAATTCAACCGAGGATAATTCCGTTGAGATTTAAGAACTCGTCCATACTTCGACGGAGGAACTTTGCCAAGATTTAGAACCTTATCTGTAATTCAACCGAGGATAATTTAGTTGAGATTTAAGAACCGGTCAGTACTTCGACTTGGGTAAAAGCTTCATAGCTAAGAACTTAACTGCATCCTTCCTGAAAAGGTAAAGGTCAGTGTAGCGATAAAAGATGTAGCGGGGTAAATCGGAGATCGAATTATTGATTAATTCGTCTCACAAAAGCAAGAGTCGCCGCCGCGCTTTATTATTTCCAAGGGAAAAGGGGAAAGAGCGAAATAAAACCCTAAATATGCAATGTAAATAATACTTTTTAAAAGTAATAAAAATACAAGGCGTTTTGAAAAGAGATCTATGGTTCGGGGGTTGGTTATACAGTGGGAAGGTATTAGCACCCAGTGTATCTATAGTACTCTATAGGAACCTTTTGAAATATCTGTTTATTAAAATTGTTCGTTTGATTTAAAAATAAAATGTTTTGGCCGAAAAGGGGTACAGACGGGTTTTTGAAGGTACGACGACCTAATGTCGAAGTTTTTGTTTAAAAGGTATGAGTTTTGAAAAGATCGAATATTTAAGGAAAAATTGTCTTAAGTTTTCAATGAGAGGAGGGTATTCGCACAATGTTTTTTGATGACATGAAGTCGACAAAAATTAAACAATTCCCTTAGATTTAGACATAAACAGAGTGAACAAGTAAAGATGAAATAGTTGACAGAAAATTATGCAGATAATGATATACAACAATTAAATAAAAGACTGAATGGTGTAAACATGTATTTTTGTATTTTTTGTTTAATATTAAAGCGAGGGAATTAATTAAAGAAAAGATAAAATGTTTTTTAATGCTTTTATATGTTTCTATTTTTTATGTTTTTTTTAGAGTTTTTAATATTTATGTTTTTAATATTAATATAAAGCATTATTTTAAGAATTATTAAATAATTAAACTAAATTAAACCTAAAAGCTACTAACTCAAGTCTAATTAAAAGGGATACTAAAATTACTAAATAAACCTAAATTTAAACCTAATAAACAATGGTCAAATTGTAAAAAATTGTTTAATTAAACTATCTCTATTTAATTAAGTCTAATTAACTAAACTAAATTAATAATAGTTCTAAAAAAGAAACTAAAAAAAGTGTATTATAAATAAAAGGTTAGATGAATAAATTATGGGCTAAAGGGTTTTTAAAGGGCCCAAAATCTGATTAAAAGAGAAAAAAAACAGAAACAAAAGGTGGTAAGGAGTCGTTGGGCTTTAGGCAGGGGCATGGGTTAAGTCCATATATCCTAATTGGTTTTTTAGGGTTAAACGTGTTTTGGTTTAGTTGAACAAAGGGCTTAAGGGTTTGGCAGAGCGGCGCTCATTCTCTCTTGGCCTTCGTCTTCTCCGCGTGATATCCTCTTCATTCGCTTCTGAATTTTTGCCTGAGCTCTCCTTCGTCCCAAAGGCCACCAGCTTCCAATCTTCTTCTTCTCTCCAACTAAAAGCTACGGCGATGGATTCACGGTACGATTTTTTTTCGATTTCGTTAGGGTTTGTTGATTACTGCATGTTCATGATTTTTATCTATTTGATTCTTATTCACATTATTATGTTTGTTGGAGGTATTATGGAAGTAAAAGAGGGAAAAAAAATCGCTACCTGGAGGCGGAGACGGAGGAGGAAGGTTGGACGTGCGTAGGAGGCCGGACGGAAGGAAAGGTGATGCGTGCTTCAGTGCTGTACTCTTGCGTTGCCTTTATTAGACGCCTTATTGAGTTGCCTAATGATGAGACTCTGAAGGCCTCGACGCTTGAATGCTATTGTTGACAAATTTATTTTTTGACTGGCTTCTCTTCTTCTTCTTCTCTTGCTACTGTACGCGTTTCTGTTGGCTTTGCTTTTGATTATGGTTGATGGTATTTTGGCTGGGCATGTATGTTTTGGTAATGGCCTTATTGCAAGTTTGGAAACAGTTGAACTGTTTTTTTGGTTTGAGATAGCACGTTTTGAAATGGTTCACAGGTTTGACTGGTTTTTAGGCCATAAGGTTTTGGTTTGACATGGTTTAGGCCATGGCTTTTCTGGTTTCGGTTAGGCTGGACAGCAGGTCTTATGGTTTTGAAGTGGTTATGATTGATGGTGATGCTGTACTGGTTTTATGCAGGTTATGGCCTTTATGGTTTATGCTGGTTTAGGCCAAGGTTTTACTGGTTTTGGTCTTGATACAGTAGGTTTTGAGGTTTTTTTGTATTGTTTTGACAGTTGAGCTTTGAAAGCTTGAAGATAGGTTCAACTCCCTCTCATTTTCTTGAAGTGTTTCTGTTATGTATAACAGTTTTGCCTTTTGGTTTTTGGTATCAGGTTTGAATATTTTTATTATATTTCTTGATGCTCTGCACATATGCTGCTACATATGGTTTGTCTCTATTCCTATTTCATGCTTTTCATTTTTTCTACTATGTTACTGCTGTTCTGTTTCTATCCTCTTCCTGCCTAAACCAAAACCTGCAAAACCATACTTCTATCTCTCTTCTCTCTCCTCAATACAAATTGACATAAAAATGATATGTTATGCATTTGTTCTGAAAAAGCAATAGTGCTGGAAAATGATGTAAATGGAAATGTTTTTGCTTGCATATATTGATTTGAACTGCATCTTTGCTCTTTGTCTATGCAATGCAACAGTAAGGAGCCTATGCATTTTGGCTTCTTCCCACCTTTAGCATGTTAACGTTGCATTTCTTTTGAACATGTAATTTGTTTATGCATATGCTGTTGCTTTATGCTTTTGAAATATGCATGGGATTTGAAAATGTGCAATTGATTTAAAAAATGCAGTTTACAATTAAAATGCAATTTTGACAAAAAGAAATGAATTTGTGCATATTTAAATTTGTGCATTCATTTTGAAAATAAAAATTCACCCCTTTTTGTGAACCGGGAGAAATCCCGTGATTTGCAAAAAGGGTAAAACTGATTCCAGCCGTTTGCTTTTAATGATGAACGCTTAAGATTAATTTTCTGCTTTTAATTATTTATTTATTTCTAACTTTTTCTTTAATTCTTTGCAGGTAAAAAAATCAAATGAGCAATTGGATAGAAGATTTAGAATTTAGGAAAAATTAGAATAGTTTTTATTTCATTTTAAACTTTGTAAAAATTATTATTGTAAATACGTTGTAAATAAATACAGTATTTACACAACAATTGTACAATTAGAATAAAATGAATAAAATTCCAATATTTTGCCAATTAATTCTTTCCTTCTCTCTAATTATTTATTTTATCGTTTATAATTCTTTAAATTATATAATAACTGAAAATAAATTTCAGTTACTTAAATTCAGAATAATAAACAATTAAATAAACATCATTTGATCAATAAACTTTTCTTCAATCTATTCCATTATTTATAATTCTCTAAATTATAATAACCGAAAAAATAAATTTCAACTATTAAACTTAGGATAATAAATAATTAAATAACATTGTTGATCAATTAATGAACTTCCTTTCCAATATTTAATATATTATTTATAAATCTTTCAATTATATAATAACTGAAAATAAATTCCAATTATTAAATTTAAGATAATAAATAATTAATAAACATTGTTTTAACATTGATCAATTAATAAACTTAGCGTTCAAAAATAAACAGCTCTCGACTTGAAAAAGTTATGAATTTTAATCTGCTTTAAAAAATTGATAAAAATAGGTCAAAACCCTTGCAAGGCAATGATGCAGATGGGAGATGGTATCTTAGGTCAAAATTTGGGGTACAACAGCTGCCCATATTTAAGTTTCTTCTATCCGGAGATATGAAAATTAAAATCTTCATTTCGACGGGATTGAAGGTACTTAAATACATAATACGCAAATTTTGCTATAAGATACCGCCATTATGTTTGATATGAATGCAGTGATAGAATTCACAGAGAAAGATATTGTATGAAACAAGACAATGATGGAGAAATCAAACACCAACAAAACACAGAGACATGGATTATACACTACTGGGGAAACGAGCTATCGACTTCAAACGACAGACTCTTGACGGTGAATAAAATTGAGGGAATACGACCTCCGACCATAACAAAGAAGGCATCTTGCATAGGCCATAAAACAGATTATCGACCCAAAAACAGTGAGTTCACAACTCAAAGTCAAAGATAGACAGAGAGTATCAAATTTTGCTGATGATGGATTACCGACTTCTGAAGGTAATGATTCATGACAAGCTTCTCTGCGAGATTTCCCGAGATATACTCATTAATGCTGAGATAATAAGATTGTAGATACACAAGTTGCCTCAAATAAAGAAGCTGCCACTTGCTGTCTTCCCAAAAAATATTATGACATACGAGCTGCTCAAATAAAGAGGCCGCCACTTGCTTTCGTCCAGGGATGTCAATAACATACAAGCTGCTCAAATAAAGAAGCCGCCACTTGCTGTTTTCCAAGAAAATACCCATAACATACAAGCTGCTCAAATAAAGAAGTTGTCGCTTGCTGTATTCCAAGAAAATACCCATAACATACAAGCTGCTCAAATAAAGAAGCTGTCGCTTGCTGTATTCCAAGAAAATACCCATAACATACAAGCTGCTCAAATAAAGAAGCTGCCGCTTGCTGTATTCCAGAAGAAAAATAACGTACAAGTTGCTCAAATAAAGAGACTGCCGCTTGCCGTTTTCCCAAAATAATAATAACGTACAAACTGCTCGTGAAGAGCTGCCGCTTGTCGTTTTCCAAAAATAATAATAACGCACAAGTTGCTCGTGAAGAGCTGCCGCTTGTCGTTTTCCAAAATTAATAATAATGCACAAGTTGCTCGTGAAGAGCTGCCGCTTGTCGTTTTCCAAAAATAATAATAACGCATAAGTTGCTCGTGAAGAGCTGCCGCTTGTCGTTTTCCAAAGATAATAATAACGCACAAGTTGCTCGTGAAGAGCTGCCGCTTGTCGTTTTCCAACGATGTCTATAACGTACAAGTTGCTCGTGAAGAGCTTCCGCTTGTCGTTTTCCAACGATGTCTATAACACACAAGTTGCTCATGAAGAGCTGCCGCTTGTCGTTTTCCAAAAATAATAATAACGCACAAGTTGCTCGTGAAGAGCTTCCGCTTGGTGTTTTTCCGAAAATAATAACGCACAAGCTGCTCGTGAAGAGCCGCTGCTTGTCGTTTTCCAACGATGTCTATAACGCACAAGTTGCTCATGAAGAGCTGCCGCTTGTCGTTTTCCAAAAATAATTCAGAAGGAAATTGCAATGACACTGGCAGAGAATAAAATCTTCGTCAAAGAAAATCATGAATCAATCCTTCCCGAGGAGATCACATATTTAAATGTGCAAAATAAATGCACCATACGTCTAGGTTGCGACTTCACTGGGGAAAATCATGAGATAGCCTACGCAAGAGACAACAACTTCATCCAGGAATAACTAGAGAGAAAACAGTCAAACAAGACTCCACCCAATGAGAAAGCAACTCGATTGGGGAATTCATCCTATCCAGAAATGGACAAGGTGAGCTAAATAAAAAATCATCCATGAGGATTATCTCAGTTGGCGAATTTAGAAAGGAAGCACATTTTCTGCCTAAGCTAACCTTCTACTTGGAAAGAAACATGTACGTTATTTGAATAAACAAAGTACAACCCAAAATCGATGGCAAATGTGAATATGTATGGGTGATATAAGTGTAAATGAATAAATGAATGTTATGCTGACAAAACGAACAGATGGAATATCTTGAAGATAATAAGATGTCACAGCATAATAGATACTCGGCCAATCCTTAAAAAAAAGAAGACAGAAAATAACTGGAACTGGAACCCCAAAGCAACGTCAGAGCGTATCACGCTACAAGGCTCAAACCTTCTGAGGAGAAAAGCATTCAAATCCAATCTTCTAATACCAATAAACCACTGGCATGAGACAAAGCATACCACACTACGGAAATCTGCTCGAATGATAACCAAAACAACGCTTAACTGGAAAAGCTGGGGAGTCAACAAACTTAGTACCACCAGAAACACAAGTTTACACAACCAACACCTTATGACGATTTTGAAATAAGACATGTTCATCATGCAAGGATAAACTACTATACTGTTGCATTTCATGGCTTGACCATCCTCGGAACAACTGTTAATATTCCTTTCATTATTTATGACGCATTTTAAAATAAAAATACTTTAAATAACTTTATTTCAAATATTTCCATAAAAATTAAAATTTTGCCCACAAAAGGTAAATGCTCAAATTTCATTAATAAGATGGTAGTTCGCTAACAATGCGACTCCAACGGTTTACAAAAGTTTGGGAAATAGTACATGAAAGAAAGGGTTACATAAAAACAATGATCACTATTCTCCCTAACAACTTCGAATTTCCAAAATGTGTTCAAATGCCAAGACTGGTCTGACCAAAAGCTTGCCTAAGCCGCCCCTTCGGGTTTTCAACTTAGCAAACTGTCAACTCAAACCTAAGCGAAATACTTCTTGACTGCATCAGCGTTCATGGAGCGCGGGAGCTCTTCACCGTCCATACTGGTGAGAATCAAAGCACCTCCAGAGAAAACCTTCTTAACGACATACAGTCCTTTATAATTCGGAGCCCACTTGCCCCTAGAATCAGGTTGGAAAGATAATATCTTCTTGAGCACAAGGTCACCTTCTCTGAACTCGCGTGGTCGAATCTTCTTATCAAAAGCCTTCTTCATTCTTTGCTGATATAATTGACCGTGACACAAAGCTGTCAATCTCTTTTCTTCAATTAAATTCAACTGATCATACCTACATTGATACCACTCAGCCTCAGAAAGTTTAGCTTCCATCAACACTCTCAGAGACGGAATCTCAACCTCCACGGGGAGTACTGCTTCCATACCATAAACTAGGGAAAATGGGGTTGCGCCCGTTGAAGTTCGAAATGAAGTACGGTATCCATGCAGGGCAAACGGAAGCATTTCATGCCAATCTTTATAAGTTACCACCATCTTCTGGACAATCTTCTTGATATTCTTGTTAGCAGCTTCAACAACCCCATTCATCTTCGGTCTGTAAGGAGAAGAATTATGATGTTCGATCTTGAACTCTTCACAAAGCTCTCTCATCATCTTGTTATTCAAATTCGAACCATTATCAGTGATAATCTTGCTCGGGATACCGTATCGACAAATGATCTGATTCTTGATAAATCTGACTACCACCTGTCTGGTTACATTAGCATAAGATGCTGCTTCCACCCATTTAGTAAAATAATTGATCGCTACCAAGATGAAACGTTGACCATTTGAAGCTTTGGGTTCAATCATTCCAATCATATCAATGCCCCACATAGAGAAAGGCCAAGGTGAAGAGATAACATTGAGGAGGGTCGGTGGCACATGCATCTTGTCCGCATAAATCTGGCATTTATGACACTTCTTCACATATTTGCAGCAATCAGATTCCATTGTCATCCAATAGTAACCAGCTCTCAACATCTTTTTAGCCATTGCATTTCCATTGGCATGTGTGCCAAAGGATCCTTCATGTACTTCTTGCATCAGCATGTCTGCTTCACGTCTGTCTACACATCTGAGCAAGACCATGTCATAATTCCTCTTATACAAAACTTCTTCATTGAGGAAGAAACTGCTTACTAATCTTCTCAACGTCTTCCTATCTTTACTGGATGCCCCAGGCGGGTACTCTTGAGTTTGAAGAACACGTTTGATGTCATAGAACCACGGTTTGTCGTCAGTGACCTCTTCTACCGAGAACACATGAGAAGGGCTGTCGAGGCGCATAAATCTGATTGTAGGCACATCGTTCCAAACATTCACTTGAAACATTGAAGACAAAGTAGCTAAAGCATCATCCATTTGGTTCTCATCTCTAGGGATATGATGTAATTCCACTTTGTTGAAAAAGGTTAACAATCTTCTAGCATAGTCTCTGTAAGGGATCAAACCAGGATGACGAGTCTCCCATTCTCCTTTGATTTGATTAATCACCAATGCCGAATCCCCATAAATATCAAGAATCTTAATCCTTAGATCCACTGCTTCTTCGAGACCCAAAATACATGCCTCATATTCAGCCATGTTGTTCGTGCAGTCAAACTTCAATCTCGCTGTGAACGGGATATGAGTGCCTCGGGGAGTGACGATGATTGCCCCAATTCCATTTCCATAAGAATTTACAGCTCCGTCAAAAATTAAACCCCAATGGGATTCGGGATCAGGTCCTTCTTCGGGTAACGGCTCTTCACAATCTTTAGCTTTCAAGTACATAACATCTTCATCTGGGAAATCAAACTTGATGGATTGATAATCTTCAATTGGTTGGTGAGCCAAATGATCGGCTAAAATACACCCTTTGATTGCTTTCTGAGTGTGATACTCAATGTCATATTCAGATAACAACATCTGCCAACGGGCTATTCTTCCAGATGAGGCGGGCTTCTCAAAGATATACTTGATCGGGTCCATTTTGGAGATCAACCAAGTGGTGTGGTTAATCATATACTGGCGCAGACGACGAGCAGCCCAAGCTAAAGCACAACAGGTTTTCTCAAGAAATGAGTATCGAGACTCACAGTCTGTGAATTTCTTACTCAGATAGTATACGGCATGTTCCTTTCTTCCAGTCTCATCTTGTTGACCAAGCACACATCCCATAGAGTCTTCCAATATAGTCAGGTACATAATCAAAGGTGTAGTTGTTTAGGTATTGGCTTGCATTTTTGGTAAAACCCAAGTGTATGTGTGAATGTCATGACTGATGTCATAACATTCTAGTTTAGTTTGTACTGATTCATTAGGTACCTTTGCAGAAAAATATTGTCATTCAGGTACTGGTGTTTATAAGTGTGTATCTGAGCATTTTGCAAAATGATCACATTTTCCTAAATCAGTAGACAGGTTTTTCAGATGTCATAACAGATGTTAAGACATCCTGTTCTGAACTAACAGGTATGCAGGTTGGTTAATTCTGAGTTTTTTCAGGAAAATAACTCAGTCTTTCCAGAACAAAATCCTGCGTTTTCTTTGGGTTAACCTAGCTCAACCCTAACCTGGTTAATAAAGTCCTGTGACCTAGTCTTAAGGTCAAACGGAATTAACCCTAGGTTTTTGTGGAAACCCTAACTAAAGTTGCAGCTGCTATATATTCAACAGATCTGCTGTTTTTCAAGGTATCCCTTTTTGGTCAGAAGATCATTTGTAAACTGTATAGGTTAATTATTGTACTTCAAGCAATTATCATTGTGATAAGTGACTTGGAATAGGTTTTTAATTGTAAGGGTTGTGTAGCACTCAAAGCTTTGAAGCAAGAGTGTTTGAATGTTTCTTGACTAAAGCTGTGAAGCAGAGTCAAGTTAGTTGTGTGTATCACTCAAAGCTGTGAAGCAAGAGTGGTTGTGTTGCTTGATTAAAAAGCTGTGAAGCTTAATCAAGTGTATGTTTTTGAAGAGTGTCTTCATCAATTCATTAGTCAAATTGTTTTATGTATCACTGTTGTGATTGAGGGGGAGTGAGTAGGAACTCAGGTTTAAGTTGTACTAAGATTGAAATTGCATTGGGTAGGTCTTAAGTGAAGGAGATAAACAGGTTGGTTTATTCCTGAATTAACATCTCTTATAGTGGATTTCCTCCCTGGCTTGGTAGCCCCCAGAGTAGGTGTTGTTGCACACTGAACTGGGTAAACAATTGACTGTGTTCTTTATTGTTTTTGTATTTACTGTCATATAGTAAGTCAGATACGGTGTCATAACATTGAACGTGACATTGAGTATCTGCAGCCAGAATTTCAATTGGCATCAGAGCAGGCACCCTGCCTATATTACTGGGTGAGATCTAGGGATATCACTTTTTGGCACTATGGACAAAGAAGGAGTTTTTGGAAATAGACCACCCATTCTGGATGGAACTAATTATGACTACTGGAAACCTCGTATGATTGCCTTCTTAAAATCTCTAGACAAAAAGGCTTGGAGAGCTGCTGACAAAGGATGGATCCATCCCACCATAACTGAGAAAGATGGGACAATCAGTCTGAAGCCTGAGGAAGATTGGAGTAAAGAAGAAGATGAGTTAGCCCTGGGAAATTCCAAAGCTTTAAATGCCTTGTTCAATGGAATTGATAGAAAAATTTTCAGACTAGTACATCAATATGAACTGGCCAAGGAAGTTTGGGACACTCTCAAAACTACTCATGAGGGCACTTCCAAAGTAAAAATGTCAAGGCTTCAGATGTTGACTACCAAGTTTGAAAATCTAAAAATGATGGAAGATGAAACCATTCATGAGTTTCACATGAACATCTTGGAGATTGCCAACACCTCAGGAGCACTGGGAGAAAAAATGGCAGAAGAAAAATTGGTGAGAAAGATTCTCAGATCCTTGCCTAAAAGATTTGCAATGAAGGTAACTGCCATAGAAGAAGCCCAGGATATCAGCAAGTTAAAAGTGGATGAACTTATTGGGTCTCTTCAGACTTTTGAGATGGGGATCACTGATAATGGTGACAAGAAGAATAAGAGCATAGCACTTGTGTCCAACACTGATGTTGAAGAAAATATTTCAGAAGCTATAGCCATGCTTGGAAGACAGTTCAACAAACTCACCAAAAGAATAGATCCAAAGTCAAGGTCTAATGTTCATAACATTCCCTCTGACATTGACAGTTCCAGAAGAAGACCAAGGTCAGAAGAGAAGGGAAATCAAGGCAGAGGAATTCAATGCCATGGTTGTGAAGGATATGGGCATATTCGAGCTGAATGTCCTACCTTTCTTAAGAAACAAAAGAAAGGAATGATTGTTACTTGGTCTGACTGTGATTCAGAAAGTAATTCTGAAGAAGAATCTGCCAAACTAGTTACTGCTTTAACTGGTGTTTGTACCTCTGAAAGTGACATCAGTGATGAAGAGGTGACTTTTGAAGAACTGGCTGATACTTACAAGAAATTGTGTATCAGAAGTACTGAAGTCTGTGTGCAGAATGAGAAACAATCAAAACTCATCATAAAGCTGGAGGCTGAAAAAAGGGCAAACCTTGAAACTATAAGTCATCTAGAAGGAGAAGTTCAATTGCTGAACTCACAACTGAATCAAATGACCAAATCTGTCAAGATGCTGACAAATGGAACAGACAAATTGGAAGAGATCCTTCAGGTTGGACAAAATGTGGGAAATAAATCTGGACTAGGATTTATGGAAGCAAAGAAATCTGGTACTGATAAGCAAATGTCAAAACAGGTGTCTCAACACAACTCTCAACATCAGGAACAGAGACATATGAAGAAAAGGTACCAAAGATGGAGATGTCATCATTGTGGGAGATATGGTCACATAAAGCCCTTCTGCTTCAGATTGCATGGATACCCTAATCAGAACTCAGGTGTCAAACCTAAGTCTAAAAAGGTACCACATGCTCCTAAATGGAAGAAAAAGGCTACTGCCCTGATAGCCCACACTTCCCTGAGGGTCTCTGCAAAGGAATACTGGTACTTTGACAGTGGATGTTCCAGACACATGACTGGAATCAAGAACCTCCTCAATAATGTTAAGCCTCACACCACCAGTTTTGTGACCTTTGGAGATGGTGCTAAAGGTGAAATCAAAGGAGTTGGTGATTTGGACTGCCCTGGAGTTCCAAGTCTGAATGAAGTACTGCTGGTAAAAGGGCTGACTACTAATCTCATTAGTATCAGTCAATTGTGTGATCTAGGATTCAAGGTCAATTTCTCAAAATCAGAATGTCTTGTAATCAATGACAAACAAGAGATAGTAATGAAAGGAGTCAGATCCAAAGACAACTGTTACTTGTGGGAGCCTGAGAACACTAATTTCTCATCTGTGTGTTCCATTGCAAAAGAAGAAAAAGATGTGAAACTGTGGCACCAAAAACTTGGCCATCTTCATCTAAGAGGTATGAAGCGGATTATCTCCTTGGAGGCAGTCAGAGGGATTCCAAGACTGCAAATTGATGAAGAAAGAGTTTGTGGTGAATGTCAGGTTGGTAAGCAGACTAGGATGTCACATCCAAAGTCAAGACATCTGACCACCTCTAAGGTTCTAGAACTTCTTCATATGGATCTGATGGGACCAATGCAAGTAGAGAGTCTTGGTGGAAAAAGATATGCCTATGTGGTTGTGGATGATTTTTCCAGATTCACCTGGATTAATTTCATTAGGGAAAAATCTGATGTATTTGAAGTCTTTAAAGAATTGTGTAAAAGAATTCAAAGAGAAAAGGAATGGTGTATTGTCAGAATCAGAAGTGATCATGGCAAGGAATTTGAAAACAGCAAGTTTGATGATTTCTGTTCTTCAGAAGGAATTAGTCATGAGTTTTCTTCTCCTATAACACCTCAGCAAAATGGAGTTGTGGAAAGAAAAAACAAGACCATACAGGAATCTACCAGAGCAATGTTACATGCCAAAAGACTTCCTATGTATTTTTGGGCTGAAGCTATGAATACAGCCTGCTATGTTCATAACAGGGTCACCTTGAGAAAGGGAACCTCATCCACCATATATGAACTCTGGAAAGGAAGAAAACCAACTGTGAAGTACTTCCATGTGTTTGGCAGCAAATGCTATATTCTGGCTGATCGTGAACAAAGAAGAAAACTGGACCCTAAAAGTGATGAAGGCATATTTCTAGGATACTCCTCAAACAGCAGAGCTTATAGAGTATTCAATTCCAGAACCAAAGCCATGATGGAATCAATAAATGTTATAATTGATGATTATCATGAAGAAATAGATGTTCTTTGTACTGTTGAGACATTCTTTGAGACCTCAACCCAACAGAATGATCTACCCAACTCCACCACAACAGAATCTGAATCAAAGGAAGCTAGCAAGATCCCTTCCATCAGAATTCAGAAGGATCATCCAAAAGAACTCATCATAGGAGATCCCAACAGTGGAGTAATTACAAGATCTAGAGAAATCATCTCAAACGCTTGTTTTGTGTCCAAAATGGAACCAAGAAATGTCAAGGAAGCTTTAACTGATGAATACTGGATTGGTGCAATGCAAGATGAACTGAACCAATTCAAGCAACATGAAGTTTGGGAACTGGTTCCTAGACCTGAAGGAACTAACATCATTGGGACAAAATGGATTTTCAAGAACAAGTCAGATGCTGAAGGAGTTGTCACCAGAAATAAGGTAAGACTTGTTGCTCAAGGATACACTCAGGTTGAAGGGGTTGATTTTGATGAAACCTTTGCACCTGTAGCCAGGCTAGAATCAATCAGACTCCTATTGTCAATTGCTTGTCTTCTGAAGTTCAAGTTATTTCAGATGGATGTGAAAAGTGCCTTTCTAAATGGGTACTTAAATGAGGAAGCTTATGTGGAACAACCTAAAGGCTTTGTGGATCCAACCCACCCTGATCATGTCTACAAATTGAGAAAAGCTCTATATGGCCTGAAACAAGCTCCTAGAGCATGGTATGACAGGTTAACAAAGTTTCTCTCAGACAAAGGCTACAGAAAAGGAGGCTTGGACAAAACTCTCTTTGTCAAAACTGAAGGAGGGAAGTTGATGGTTGCCCAAATATATGTTGATGACATAGTGTTTGGAGGAATGTCAGAACATATGGTTAAACACTTTGCTGACCAGATGCAGGCTGAATTCGAAATGAGTCTCATGGGAGAACTAACTTATTTTCTTGGACTGCAAGTCTCACAGATGGAGGACTCAATCTTCTTATCTCAAAGCAAGTATGCTAAGAACATTGTAAAGAAGTTTGGTATGGAGAATGCAAGTCACAAAAGGACTCCTGCTCCTACTCATCTAAAGCTTTCCAAAGATTCAAGTGGGGTTAAGGTGGATCAAAGTCTGTACAGAAGCATGATAGGAAGCTTGTTGTACTTAACTTCCAGCAGACCTGATATTTCCTTTGCAGTTGGAGTTTGTGCAAGATACCAAGCTGATCCCAAAGTCAGTCATATCAACCAAGTGAAGAGAATTTTGAAGTATGTGAGTGGAACTTACAACTATGGGTTGATGTATTCTCATGGCTGTGAACCAGCTCTGACTGGCTACTGTGATGCTGATAGGGCTGGTAGTGCTGATGATAGAAAAAGCACCTCTGGAGGATGTTTCTTCTTGGGAAATAATCTGGTTTCCTGGTTCAGTAAGAAACAGAACTGTGTGTCTCTTTCTACTGCTGAAGCTGAATACATTGCAGCTGGTAGTAGCTGCTCTCAAATGATCTGGATGAAACAGATGCTCACTGAGTATAATGTCACACAAGATGTTATGACATTATACTGTGACAATCTGAGTACAATCAACATTTCCAAGAATCCCATTCAGCATAGTAGGACCAAACATATTGACATACGACATCACTTTATCAGAGACCTTTTAGAAGAGAAGACAATCAAATTGGAACATGTTGCCACTGAGCTACTGCTGGCTGACATTTTTACCAAGGCTCTGGATGCAAATCAATTTGAAAACTTGAGAGGTAAGTTGGGTATTTGCCAACATGAGGAATTGTAGCAATTAATTTTTCTTAAAACAAGGATTAAAGGAGTTATGCTTGTTCTGATTGGGTTAAAATTATATTTTCCCATTTCCTTCAATTCTTTTAAGAAGTTGAATAGACACTCCTTTTCTTCCTTCCCCTCTCGTCTCCTCATCAAAACCCAGTCTCTCAATCAGAATTTTCTCTTCAGTTGCTGTTGGTCCTCTAAGACTGTCAAAATGTCTCAAACACCATCATCATCCAATACGACTATTTCAACCTCTTCCTCTGATCAAGATTCGAGGACAATCTCTTCCTGTCTGGACTCTGAAGTCCTGGAGATCTCTTCTCGTAGAAAAGTGGGAACTAACCCCACCAAGGTCAAAGAGTTGAGAACAAGACATGCAGGAAAGTCCCAAGCTTCTGCCTCTGGTAATCCATCTCATCCTTCTTCTTCAGTTCCCCCTGAAATTGCAAATAGGGAAGGGTCAGCCTATGTTAATCAAGCAATAGCAAAAATTGTTTCAAGAATTCTGAACGAGAACCACTCAGTTCCTGGCATTTCTGTTCCTTTGAATCAAGAAAGTTCAAATGCTGAAACAAATCCAGATGTCTCTAAGGATGTTGAGACATCAGACAAAGAGAAGAATGCTGACATTGCTCACAAGAAAAGGAAGAAGCCCGAATCCTCTGAGTCTGATGACAGTGCTTAAAGGTTGGTTGTTGTTTGGTGGTGTTGCTGGTTGGTGCTGGTATCTGGTGGAGTTTGGAAGTGTGTTCAGTTTTTTTTCTGCTGCTGCTCTTATTATTTTTTTTGGATAACTGTATGAACATGTATCTTTGGCCCATTTGTGGCTAAAGAGGGGGAGAATATTTTGGTACTTACTTAATTAGTACCTGCTTAATTAGACATTCTATTTTTCTGCAGTCATTTCTTTCTGCTGCTATCTATCTCTGATTGCTTAGGGTCTTTAGCCAAAAATCTGCCAAAGGGGGAGTTTGTAGTTGTTTAGGTATTGGCTTGCATTTTTGGTAAAACCCAAGTGTATGTGTGAATGTCATGACTGATGTCATAACATTCTAGTTTAGTTTGTACTGATTCATTAGGTACCTTTGCAGAAAAATATTGTCATTCAGGTACTGATGTTTATAAGTGTGTATCTGAGCATTTTGCAAAATGATCACATTTTCCTAAATCAGTAGACAGGTTTTTCAGATGTCATAACAGATGTTAAGACATCCTGTTCTGAACTAACAGGTATGCAGGTTGGTTAATTCTGAGTTTTTTCAGGAAAATAACTCAGTCTTTCCAGAACAGAATCCTGCGTTTTCTTTGGGTTAACCTAGCTCAACCCTAACCTGGTTAATAAAGTCATGTGACCTAGTCTTAAGGTCAAACGGAATTAACCCTAGGTTTTTGTGGAAACCCTAACTGAAGTTGCAGCTGCTATATATTCAACAGAGCTGCTGTTTTGCAAGGTATCCCTTTTTGGTCAGAAGATCATTTGTAAACTGTATAGGTTAATTATTGTACTTCAAGCAATTATCATTGTGATAAGTGACTTGGAATAGGTTTTTAATTGTAAGGGTTGTGTAGCACTCAAAGCTTTGAAGCAAGAGTGTTTGAATGTTTCTTGACTAAAGCTGTGAAACAGAGTCAAGTTAGTTGTGTGTATCACTCAAAGCTGTGAAGCAAGAGTGGTTGTGTTGCTTGATTAAAAAGCTGTGAAGCTTAATCAAGTGTATGTTTTTGAAGAGTGTCTTCATCAATTCATTAGTCAAATTGTTTTATGTATCACTGCTGTGATTGAGGGGGAGTGAGTAGGAACTCAGGTTTAAGTTGTACTTAGATTGAAATTGCATTGGGTAGGTCTTAAGTGAAGGAGATAAACAGGTTGGTTTATTCCTGAATTAACATCTCTTATAGTGGATTTCCTCCCTGGCTTGGTAGCCCCCAGAGTAGGTGTTGTTGCACACTGAACTGGGTAAACAATTGACTGTGTTCTTTATTGTTTTTGTATTTACTGTCATATAGTAAGTCAGATACGGTGTCATAACATTGAACGTGACATTGAGTATCTGCAGCCAGAATTTCAAAAGGTCTTCCTTCCACCGGAGGAATCAATATGGGAGGTTCAAGCAAATATTCTTTGATGCTATCAAAAGCTCTCTGACAATCTTCTGTCCACACACATCCTTGGTTCTTTCGGAGAAGCTTGAAAATCGGCCCACAGGTAGCAGTCATATGAGATATAAATCTAGAGATATAGTTCAGTCTCCCAAGGAATCCTCTTACTTGTTTTTCCGTCTTGGGTGCGGGCATTTCTCGAATAGCTTTGACTTTATCATGATCTACCTCAATACCTTTCTGACTGACAATGAACCCCAGAAGTCTTCCAGAACGAACACCAAAAGTGCACTTGTTGGGATTCAGACGGAGTTTATACTTTCTCAAACGCTGGAATAACTTCAACAAATGTTCCAAATGATCTTCTTCAGTCTGTGATTTGGCAATCATGTCATCCACATACACTTCTATCTCCTTATGCATCATGTCATGGAACAAAGCAGTCATGGCCCTTTGGTATGTTGCACCAGCATTCCTCAAACCAAACGGCATAACCCGATAACAAAATGTTCCCCACGGTGTAATGAAAGTTGTCTTCTCCATATCTTCTGGTGCCATCTTGATTTGATTGTAACCAGAGAAACCATCCATGAAAGAAAAGACTTTGAACTTGGCGGTACTGTCGACCAGTACGTCAATGTGCGGTAATGGGAAGTCATCCTTTGGGCTAGCTCTATTCAGATCTCGATAGTCTACACACATCCGAACTTTGCCATCTTTCTTAGCAACAGGAACTATATTGGCTAACCAATGAGGATAGACCGATGTAACAAGGAAACCTGCATTAATCTTCTTTTGAACTTCTTCTTTGATCTTGTCAGCCATATCGGGACGAGTCCTTCTCAGCTTCTGCTTAATCGGCGGACATTCAGGTCTCAACGGTAAACGATGCTCCACAATATCGTTGTCCAAATCTGGCATATCTTGGTAGGACCAAGCAAACACATCAACATACTCTTTGAGAAGCTCCAACATTTTCTCTTTAACCTCTGGGATAAGCAATGCTCCGACTTTGACTTCCTTTCTATCTTCTTCATCACCCAAATTGACTAACTCTACAGGTTCTTCAAATGGCTGGATAATCTTTTCATCATGCTCAAGCAAACGGGAAATTTCAACAGGAATCTTTTCACCATCCTCTTCTTCGGCTCTGAACACAGGGAATTCAAAGTTGGGAGAGGGCATAGGATCATTGTTTTCGATGGTTAAGTCATGGATTAATCTGCACATATGATTATGCTTTAATTTAGAAATCGATTTGTGCAAATAAAACAAAAGGTTATTATATTTCCTATTACTACCAATTAATTTTCATTATTATTTCCCAGAAAAAGTGAAAAAATAAAACAGTAGTGGACAAAATAACATTTTTATTCATTGAAGGGAAATACTTGAAACAAAGAGCCCAGACATTTCTCTTTTGCCTTGGGCAGAGCAAAAGGATTTATTTTTATCATAGCCCGACACAAAATACTTTTCGCCTTGGGCAGAGCGAAAGTTTTTTTTTCAAAAAAAACATTACTCAGAAATGTGCATCACAACAGGAACATCAACAGCAATCCAGTTCTGGAAAAACCACTCCATGCGTTACAAAATCCAGTTTTAGAAAACATGTGAAATGGAATGTTGGATGATGCATGATATGCGATGCAAATGATTGTTCATTTTGATAGTTTTTTTTTCAAAAAATGTTGATGGATGCATGGATGAATGATAATGCAACAATTACACACAAGTTCACAAACATGGGGTTCAAAGGTTCAACGTTTCAGCATGGAGTTGAGGGTAAAGCCCACCCCAAGGTATGTACTAACGGTTCAATCGCACCTGTAAGACAATGTTCTAAGAGTTCCCAGAGTCTACATTCCTCCTTCGGATATTGCCAACGTCTTGATTACTCGATAATTAGCAATATTCTCAAGAGAAACTCATCTGAGCGTAGCATCGCGTGACAACTACTTCCGAATTACTCTGTGATAGTCTCCGCGCTACACCTAAAAAGGCCAAGATGGGTTAGGGTTCTACGGTCCTCAACTTCTCGGGCTCCTAGGTCGAAAATAATAATGTCTTCCCGATTACTCGTTAAACAAATATTAAGTTCAAGAGGGCCTTCCATTGAGTGGGGGATCTCATGCCTCCTTCTTCGGGATTACTCCCTCAAAGTTAACATGACTGTACCGCCCGTCCTATTCCTTAAGTGTTACTTAATCCGGGTATAGGATTCGTCCTTTGCAAAAACCCAAACACCCCAATTTAAACACATAATCAAACAAATCAAATAATAATAAAACAGATAAAACAAATTAGGCTTAACCCACTTAGGGATGGACCAGCAAAAGGTCAATCTGTCCCCAGCAGAGTCGCCAATTCTGTAGCGATAAAAAATGTAGCGGGGTAAATCGGAGATCGAATTATTGATTAATTCGTCTCACAAAAGCAAGAGTCGCCGCCGCGCTTTATTATTTCCAAGGGAAAAGGGGAAAGAGCGAAATAAAACCCTAAATATGCAATGTAAATAATACTTTTTAAAAGTAATAAAAATACAAGGCGTTTTGAAAAGAGATCTATGGTTCGGGGGTTGGTTATACAGTGGGAAGGTATTAGCACCCAGTGTATCTATAGTACTCTATAGGAACCTTTTGAAATATCTGTTTATTAAAATTGTTCGTTTGATTTAAAAATAAAATGTTTTGGCCGAAAAGGGGTACGGACGGGTTTTTGAAGGTACGACGACCTAATGTCGAAGTTTTTGTTTAAAAGGTATGAGTTTTGAAAAGATCGAATATTTGAGGAAAAATTGTCTTAAGTTTTCAATGAGAGGAGGGTATTCGCACAATGTTTTTTGATGACATGAAGTCGACAAAAATTAAACAATTCCCTTGGATTTAGACATAAACAGAGTGAACAAGTAAAGATGAAATAGTTGACAGAAAATTATGCAGATAATGATATACAGCAATTAAATAAAAGACTGAATGGTGTAAACATGTATTTTTGTATTTTTTGTTTAATATTAAAGCGAGGGAATTAATTAAAGAAAAGATAAAATGTTTTTTAAGGCTTTTATATGTTTCTATTTTTTATGTTTTTTTTTAGAGTTTTTAATATTTATGTTTTTAATATTAATATAAAGCATTATTTTAAGAATTATTAAATAATTAAACTAAATTAAACCTAAAAGCTACTAACTCAAGTCTAATTAAAAGGGATACTAAAATTACTAAATAAACCTAAATTTAAACCTAATAAACAATGGTCAAATTGTAAAAAATTGTTTAATTAAACTATCTCTATTTAATTAAGTCTAATTAACTAAACTAAATTAATAATAGTTCTAAAAAAGAAACTAAAAAAAGTGTATTAGAAATAAAAGGTTAGATGAATAAATTATGGGCTAAAGGGTTTTTAAAGGGCCCAAAATCTGATTAAAAGAGAAAAAAAACAGAAACAAAAGGTGGTAAGGAGTCGTTGGGCTTTAGGCAGGGGCATGGGTTAAGTCCATATATCCTAATTGGTTTTTTAGGGTTAAACATGTTTTGGTTTAGTTGAACAAAGGGCTTAAGGGTTTGGCAGAGCGGCGCTCATTCTCTCTTGGCCTTCGTCTTCTCCGCGTGATATCCTCTTCATTCGCTTCTGAATGTTTGCCTGAGCTCTCCTTCGTCCCAAAGGCCACCAGCTTCCAATCTTCTTCTTCTCTCCAACTAAAAGCTACGGCGATGGATTCACGGTACGATTGTTTTTCGATTTCGTTAGGGTTTGTTGATTACTGCATGTTCATGATTTTTATCTATTTGATTCTTATTCACATTATTATGTTTGTTGGAGGTATTATGGAAGTAAAAGAGGGGGGAAAAATCTCTACCTGGAGGCGGAGACGGAGGAGGAAGGTTGGACGTGCGTAGGAGGCCGGACGGAAGGAAAGGTGATGCATGCTTCAGTGCTGTACTCTTGCGCTGCCTTTGTTAGACGCCTTATTGAGTTGCCTAATGATGAGACTCTGAAGGCCTCGACGCTTGAATGCTATTGTTGACAAATTTATTTTTTGACTGGCTTCTCTTCTTCTTCTTCTCTTGCTACTGTACGCGTTTCTGTTGGCTTTGCTTTTGATTATGGTTGATGGTATTTTGGCTGGGCATGTATGTTTTGGTAATGGCCTTAGAACTAGTTTTGCAGGTTTGGAAACAGTTGAACTGTTTTTTTGGTTTGAGATAGCAGGTTTTGAAATGGTTCACAGGTTTGACTGGTTTTTAGGCCATAAGGTTTTGGTTTGACATGGTTTAGGCCATGGCTTTTCTGGTTTCGGTTAGGCTGGACAGCAGGTCTTATGGTTTTGAAGTGGTTATGATTGATGGTGATGTTGTACTGGTTTTACGCAGGTTATGGCCTTTATGGTTTATGCTGGTTTAGGCCAAGGTTTTACTGGTTTTGGTCTTGATACAGTAGGTTTTGAGGTTTTTTTGTATTGTTTTGACAGTTGAGCTTTGAAAGCTTGAAGATAGGTTCAACTCCCTCTCATTTTCTTGAAGTGTTTCTGTTATGTATAACAGTTTTGCCTTTTGGTTTTTGGTATCAGGTTTGAATATTTTTATTATATTTCTTGATGCTCTGCACATATGCTGCTACATATGGTTTGTCTCTATTCCTATTTCATGCTTTTCATTTTTTCTACTATGTTACTGCTGTTCTGTTTCTATCCTCTTCCTGCCTAAACCAAAACCTGCAAAACCATACTTCTATCTCTCTTCTCTCTCCTCAATACAAATTGACATAAAAATGATATGTTATGCATTTGTTCTGAAAAAGCAATAGTGCTGGAAAATGATGTAAATGGAAATGTTTTTGCTTGCATATATTGATTTGAACTGCATCTTTGCTCTTTGTCTATGCAATGCAACAGTAAGGAGCCTATGCATTTTGGCTTCTTCCCACCTTTAGCATGTTAACGTTGCATTTCTTTTGAACATGTAATTTGTTTATGCATATGCTGTTGCTTTATGCTTTTGAAATATGCATGGGATTTGAAAATGTGCAATTGATTTAAAAAATGCAGTTTACAATTAAAATGCAATTTTGACAAAAAGAAATGAATTTGTGCATATTTAAATTTGTGCATTCATTTTGAAAATAAAAATTCACCCCTTTTTGTGAACCGGGAGAAATCCCGTGATTTGCAAAAAGGGTAAAACTGATTCCAGCCGTTTGCTTTTAATGATGAACGCTTAAGATTAATTTTCTGCTTTTAATTATTTATTTATTTCTAACTTTTTCTTTAATTCTTTGCAGGTAAAAAAATCAAATGAGCAATTGGATAGAAGATTTAGAATTTAGGAAAAATTAGAATAGTTTTTATTTCATTTTAAACTTTGTAAAAATTATTATTGTAAATACGTTGTAAATAAATACAGTATTTACACAACAATTGTACAATTAGAATAAAATGAATAAAATTCCAATATTTTGCCAATTAATTCTTTCCTTCTCTCTAATTATTTATTTTATCGTTTATAATTCTTTAAATTATATAATAACTGAAAATAAATTTCAGTTACTTAAATTCAGAATAATAAACAATTAAATAAACATCATTTGATCAATAAACTTTTCTTCAATCTATTCCATTATTTATAATTCTCTAAATTATAATAACCGAAAAAATAAATTTCAACTATTAAACTTAGGATAATAAATAATTAAATAACATTGTTGATCAATTAATGAACTTCCTTTCCAATATTTAATATATTATTTATAAATCTTTCAATTATATAATAACTGAAAATAAATTCCAATTATTAAATTTAAGATAATAAATAATTAATAAACATTGTTTTAACATTGATCAATTAATAAACTTAGCGTTCAAAAATAAACAGCTCTCGACTTGAAAAAGTTATGAATTTTAATCTGCTTTAAAAAATTGATAAAAATAGGTCAAAACCCTTGCAAGGCAATGATGTAGATGGGAGATGGTATCTTAGGTCAAAATTTGGGGTACAACAGTCAGTCGTATGCAATGCATGATATATATCAAGCAATGATGTTCTCAAAATAAATGAGATTGTGTTGTGTGATGCGTATATGCATGTGTCATGATGTATGGAAATGTAATGTTTTTAATTGGGGAAAATAAATCCTGGATAGCCGCTGGAGAATAGAGTTGGATTCTTCGTTTCCGCTGGGGATGGCGAACAAAGATGACTGTGAGAATAAACTTGCAGGAGAGGAAAACTCCGTTGGGTAATAAACTGATGAGGAGACTACTCTGTGGGGAAGAGAGGCTCTACTGAGGGTTCTACCGATAAATTCCGCTGGGGATGAATTACCGTTGCTGGTGATACCGAATCCTATTGGGGATTGACTTCTTGTTTGTGAAAGGAAAGAACTCCGTTGGGGATGATCTTTCAGTTGCGGCTTCACTGGGGATAACCTTTTAGACTCTAATGGGGATAATCCTTTGAGCTCTACTGGGGACAATCTTCCAAAGTCTTATGGGGATAATTCTCCAAACTCCAATGGGGAAGCTTTTTCAGACTACGCTGGAAAACATTTCAAACTCCACTGGGGATATTTTGTATTCTACCGGGGAATATCCTTATACTCCGCTGGGGAATATTAAGACCTTTCAGTGCCGATGGTAGATAAACTCTGCTTGGGGAGAATATTACCGATTCATTCACAGTTGCAAGTCTCAGTTGGGCAGAGTTATCATTATTGTCTTACTCTGCGGGGAGTGAAAGTACCTCAGTCATATTCTTCAGCTGAATTCACCTTTGTACCTGGTGGATAGAGCAACTGTATAGTTTGGACATTTCTTATTGCCCCTACTTCTGATATTATGAGTAATCGTCTTTTGTTTCGCATGTAAATATTCATGAGCAGCAACTAATGTCAAATGCATATATCAAAAACTGAACCTTGGACGTTCTTTGCAAAACAAAACAGAAAAAGGAAAAACAGTTTGAAATTTCTCTGAAAATGAATTGTATTGATTTTGAAGTTTGGCCTGTAAATAGGCATTTTTGTACGAGAGGCTGACGTCCTAGTAAGAGAACGCCGCCGAATAATAGAATTTACACAATTTGTGAAAAACTAAACAAAACAGCTATGAGAATAATCCCACTGAGTTCTAACTCTGCTATTTCCTTTATGTCCTCGAGCATCTCATCACTTGGCTACTTGGTTGAAGGTAAATCAGATTGATGAGTACCGTCCGAGCTTGATAGTCGATACCGAAGTTTGGTTACAAGGTAATCCAACGAGACATAGTGTTACGCTTTGATCCTTAATTTTTGCCTGGACTGCCCTTTCGGGTTTTCAGTCCACCGGGATACCCTTTTTTGCCCAAGCCACCTTTTCAGGTTTTCGACTTGCCGGGTGTACAGATTTTTCATTTCATCCCTTATTTTTGCCCGAACCCTTTTGGTTCACCAGGAAGCCCTTATGTTTGCCTAGGCCAGTCGACCTAGTGGGTCTTTGATTATGCGTAGTATCTTTTCACTATGTCTGCATTGACGGGGTGAGGAAGGTCGTCACCATCCATGGTGGTTAGAATCATAGCTCCTCCTGAGAAAATGTTCTTAACCATAAATGGCCCTTCGTAAGTAGGGGTCCATTTGCCCCTGGGATCACCTTGAGGTAGTATGATGCGCTTGATAACCAGGTCCCCAGCTTGATACTCTTGTCGTCTAACTTTCTTGTTAAATGCCTTGATCATCCGTTTTTGGTACGTCTGACCATGACAAATAGTAGTAAGTCTCTTTTTGTCGATTAAGTTCAGCTTATCAAGCCGGGTCTGAATCCAGTCATCTTCGTTCAAACCTGCATCCTTCATAATCCGAAGAGAGGGTATCTGAACTTCAATGGGCAAGACTGCCTCCATGCCATATACCAAAGAATAAGGGGTTTCTCCTGTTGACGTCCGCGCTGAGGTACGGTACCCATGAAGAACAAATGGTAACATCTCGTGCCAGTCTTTGTATGTCACTGTCATCTTCTGCACAATCTTCTTAATGTTCTTATTAGCTGCTTCTACATCCCCATTCATCTTCGGCCGGTAAGGGGAAGAGTTGTGATGTTGTATCTTGAACTACTTGCAGAGCTCGGTGATCATCTTATTGTTGAGATTTGTACTGTTGTCTGTTATGATCCTCTCTGGTACACCATATCGACAGATCAGATTGTGCGGAATAAATCGTGCCACGACATTCTTGGTTACAGTAGCAAAGGAAGTTGCTTCAACCCACTTAGTAAAGTAATCAATCGCTACTAGGATGAAACGATGTCCGTTGGACGCTGTAGGTCTGATCTCGCCGATCATATCAATGCCCCACATTGCAAAAGGCCACGGATCTGTCAAGACATTCAGAGGTACCGGAGGTATATGCACCTTATCAGCATAGACTTGGCACTTGTGACAGGTCCAATAATGCTGATAACAGTCGGCTTCCATTATGGACCAATAATATCCTTCCCGAAGGATTTTCTTTGCCATGGTGTGTCCACTGGAATGAGTTCCTAAAGTACCTTCGTGTAAATCTACCATGATCCTTTCTGCCTCGTTCTTATCCACACATCGCAGTAAGGTTGAATCATGGTTACACTTGTAAAGGATGCCATTGCTGATGAAGAACTTTGCCGCGAACCTCCTCAGAAAATTCTTATCATTAACAGATGCACCCTCGGGGTATTCTTGAGCCTCAAGATACCTTTTTACTTCATGAAACCAGGGTTTATCTGCTACCTCTTCAGTCTCAATGTCACAACAATGTGCATGTTCGTCCAATATTTCAATGATAATCCAGGGAGCTTCGTTGTCCCAATTGACTTTGAACATAGAAGACATCGTAGCCAGCGCGTCCGCCAACTGATTCTCCTCTCTAGGGAAGTGTTCAAAGGTTATCTCCTCGAAATGTGGAAGCAACGTCAACACATACTGCTTGTAAGGAATAAGATTTGGGTGTTTCGTATCCCACTCGCCTTTGATATGACTGATCACGAGAGAGGAATCTCCGAAGACACTCAAGAACTTATTCCTTAGGTCAATAGTTGCTCGAAGACCCATGATACACGCTTCATACTCCTCCATGTTGTTGGTGCAGTTGAAACATAGTCGGGAGGTAAATGGAGTATGAGAGCCTTTAGGAGATATGATCACGGCGCCGATGCCATTACCCAAAGTGTTTGAAGCTCCATCAAAGTACATAGACCATCAGGATCCTTCATCCGGTCCAGGTTTCTCGCAGTCGGTCACTATCATGATATTCTCATCCGGAAATTCAAAGTTCATAGACTGGTAATCATCCACTGCTTGATGTGCCAAATGATCTGCTAACACACTTCCCTTGATTGCCTTTTGGGTCGTGTACTGGATGTCATACTCAGTCAAGATCATCTGCCATCTTGCTATTCTTCTGGACAAGGCAGGCTTTTCAAAGATATACTTGATTGGATCCATCTTTGATATCAATAGAGTAGTGTGAGTCAGCATATACTGTCTCAACCGGTGAGCAGCCCATGCCAAAGCACATCAAGTTTTCTCAAGCAACGAGTATCGGGTCTCGCAGTCGGTAAACTTTTTGCTAAGGTAATAAATAGCATGCTCTTTTTGGCCAGACTCGTCATGCTTCCCCAGCACACACCCCATTGAGTTGTCGAGTACTGTCAAGTATAAGATCAGAGGTCTCCTTTTAACTGGAGGCATCGGAATAGGTGGATCTTGGAGATACTCTTTGATCCTTTCGAAAGCGTCCTGACATTCATCGTTCCATCTTACCACTTGATCTTTCTTCAGTAGCTTGAAGATTGGCTCACAAGTAGCAGTCAGGTGCGAGATGAATCAGGCAATATAGTTCAGACGTCCCAGAAAACCTCTGACTTCTTTTTTTGTTCGGGGAGCTGGCATTTCCTGTATAGCCTTCACCATTGCAGGATCCACTTGAATACCTTTATCACTTACGACGAAACCCATCAACTTACTAGATCTTACCCCGAAGGTGCACTTGTTCGGGTTTAACCTCAGTTTTTACAACTTCAATCTGTCGAATAGCTTCTGAAGATGGTCCATATCCTCTTCTTTAGTCTGGGATCTTGCAATCATGTCGTTGACATACACCTCAATCTCATGATGGATCATGTCATGGAACAAAGCGACCATGGCACGCTGATATGTTGCCCCAGCATTCTTCAATCCAAAAGGCATGACCTTATAGCAAAAGGTACCCCATTGAGTAACAAAGGTTGTCTTCTCCGTGTCTTCGGGAGCCATCTTAATTTGATTATAACCGGAGAAACCATCCATGAAGGAGAAGACCTTATGCTGAGCGGTGTTGTCAACTAGAATGTCGATATGAGGCAGAGGGAAATCATCCTTGGGGCTTGCCCTGTTCAGATCCCTATAGTCAACACACATTCGAACCTTACCATCCTTCTTCGGCACAGGAAACACGTTGGCAACCCACTGTGGGTAATAAGTAACTGCTAGAAAACCGGTATCAAACTATTTCATCACTTCAACCTTGATTTTCTCAGACATCTCTGGGCGAATTCGACGAACCTTCTGTTTTACTGGAGGACAATCTTCCTTGGTAGGCAGGAGATGAACCACAATGTCGGTATCCAACCCAGGCATATCTTCATAAGACCAGGCAAAGATCTCAACATAGTCATGCAGCATCTGAATCAGTCGTTGCTTAACACTAGGCTCCAGATTTGCACCGATCTTGACCTCTTTCTTGTCTATCTATGTACCCATATTTACCGTTTCCACAGGCTCCTCATGCGGTTGTATGACCCTCTCTTCCTGAAGTAGAAGTCTAGAAAGTTCACCAGGCACTTCAAAATCATCTTCACCTTCGTCTTCAGCTAAGTTGATCGGACTTTCGAAGTCATAACTGGCAGTAGCAGAGTCGTTACCAGTGAGATCCAGAGTGGATGTAGACCTGTATATGTGAGTGTGCGTAAAATAGCTGTTTTGCAATATATAATAAAATAGACACAAGGAGCGCAAAATTTGAAATGAAAGAAACGTCCAATGCTTTTATTAATGATATATGTATATGACACACATAAAGCCCTCACAAATGAAGCCACGGTGCCCCGGGTAAGACACTGGTCTGTAAAGTTTAAAACATTGTCTGTTACAAATTCAAAACAAAAGTATCATTACTGGGTGATAAAAGAAATTGGGACGAAGTCCTTTGCTGTCCAATTGCTCAATCCACCATCAGTAGTAGGATAGATCCAACTGTCGAACTCAGATTCTTCAACATCGTTCTCAATGGCATTCACACCTGAATTGTTGATGAACAGGGAAGGTCTTCCGACCCGTGCACTCTGAACATCCCTTTGAGCCTCTGCAGTGAAACCTAAACCATACTTGTTAGTCTTATGTGTAAAATCAGGGAGTTGGCCCCAATTTGCACACCCACCTTTCTCAACAACATCCTGGGCATCCTTGAAGGAAGCCATCTTCATTGGAGGATCTTCAACAACAGTCTCAGTTAATGCCAGCGTCTGGGGAACCTCTTCAAAATGCTGGAACGGGGTCTCAATGAATTCCCCGTCCATCTCTACATATCGGAAAGAGTTGAGGTGGCTCACCATGTACTCCTCCTCTCCTTGTACTGTCACAATTCTCCCTTTCACCGGGTACTTTAGCTTCTGGTGGAGCGTTGAGGTTACTGCCCCAGCTTTGTGGATCCACGGGCGACCCAACAAACAAGAATAAGATGGCCGAATATCCATCACATAGAATGTAGATGCGAAAACCTGAGAACCAACCTTAATCGGAATATCCACTTCTCCGTGTACCATTCTCTTGGAGCCATCAAAAGCCCTGACTACAATGTTGCTTGGTTTCAGCTCCAACCCTTCACAGTCTAACCGGTCTAGAGCCTTTTTAGGTAGAACATTCAATGAAGACACGGTGTCCACCAATAAGTGAGAAAGAGTAGTGCCCCTACATTCAATGGAGACATGTAGGGTGTCATTGTGATTCTTCCCCTTAGCAGTCAAGTCGGCGTCAGAGAAACCCAACCCATTATCAGCAGTCATACTAGCCACGCAATCTTTAAACTAATCAGCTGATGTTTCTTGCGGTACGTGGGAAGTCTTCAGGAAAGCGATCAGAGCTTTGGCATGGGCTTCTGAGCATAGAAATAGAGACAACATAGATATTTTGGATGGGGTTTACCCCAGCTTCTCAACTACATTGTAGTCGCTCTTTTTGATGATCTTCAGAATCTCCTCCATCTCTTGTCTAGAGGCTTCAACAGTAATCTTCTTCGGTGCCTCCGTCTGGGCAGGCTCACCGGCGGTCCCTTTGCCCGAGCATCAGATGCCTCGGCAATAGGGGTAAGAATTGGAACTTGAACAGGGACAGTAGCAGGTGTATTGACAGGCGTAATAACAACAGGCTTCCGGACAGTTGGTGGAGAGATCTCAGGGGAGAAAAGCCTTCCGCTGCGGGTGACTTTACTAGATCCAACAATGTTGCTGATGTCAGTATCAGCATCCAAATCTTGTTTAACTCCGTGATAATACACGGCAGCCCCGTAGTGCCATGGGACAGCTTTATTTGATGTATAGGGGATAGGCCCGGGAATGGTGATGATCAATGGTGCAATTCTTGGAACGAATGTAATTCTAACAGGCTTTCTCGAGGAAGCCTTGGAAGAATTGTCGAAAATGGTGATTATAGAAACTTCTTCAGTAGGAACCAAAGGAATAAAAGTTTTCTCAAACAGAATTTCTTTATTATCCATCAGGCGTTGGACACCTGACTTTTAAATATGGCAACCGGTAGGTAGGATAGAACACATACGACAACCTTCGTCACAACCCGAAAATAAACCGGCTAACAGAAGGTTCTTCTTTACAGTCATCAATAGGGTAACAATGTCTTTCACAAAAACCATAAACGAGTCTTCATCTACAACATTTACTCCATGCTTGGGCATAGGAGCAGTCACAGCATTAGGTCTTTCAGGTGCTTCGAACTCAATCTCCTTAGCATCAATCAGGTCTTGCACCTTATTCTTTAAAACCCAGCAGTCATTCGTGTCATGCCCCGGGCTATCAGAGTGAAAAGCACATCGGGCATTCGGATCGTACATCGATGATGTTGTATTTGGATTCTTCGGGGCCTCCCTTGGAATCACCAGACTGGTCTTTAATAACTGCAGAAGAATTTGGGACAAAGTCATGTTGAGCTGAGTGAATTGTCTTCAAGGCCTCTCGGCCCTTGGCTGACTGTTGCACTGAGGAGCAACAGCAGGTCTTGATATAACCACCGCATTGACTGCTTGGCGGCGTTCAGGTCTGTTATGGTTTTTCAAACTGTAAACAACATTGGATTCCTTCTTAAAAGGTTTCTTCTTGGTGCCTGATGAAGCACCCTTCTGTATCTTACCAGATTTGATACCGGCCTCAATTCTTTCCCCGGTCATAATCAGCTCTGTAAACCCAGACGATGAACTTCCAATCAGATGGTTGAAATACGGACCAGACAAATTCCCCAGAAACATATCCACTAGCTCCCTATCAGCCAAGGGTGGTTGCACTCTTCCAGCGAGGTCCCTCCACTTCTGAGCATAATCTTTAAAACCTTCTACCGCACCCATAGACATACCCTGGAGTTGGGTACGCATGGGAGCAAGGTCGGCATTGTATTGGTACTACTTGTAGAAAGCAGTAGCCAGATCTTCCCAATTACAGATACTAGCTCCTTCCAGCTGGTAAAACCATTCAAGTTGGGTCCCTGAGAGACTGTCTTGAAAGAAGTGGATCCAGAGGTTCTTGTCAGTGGTGTATGGCTGAATCTTCCTAACATATGAACGGGGGTGCAGTTTTGGGCAAGAAACCCCGTCGTATTTAGAAAAGATCGATGCTTTAAACTTGTGGGGAATTACCACCCCAGATGACAGACCAAAATCACCAAAGTCCAGACCAGAAACTTTCTGAACTTCCATCGCGCTCAACCGGTCTTCCAGTTGCTTATATCTATCCTCAGCCGGAGGATACTGGTCTTCGTCAAAGTCGGTCTCATTGTCTGAAACCACAGGGCTAGGAGCCCTCCTTTCTTCCTGATTATCTCCCCCTCCAGATGAGTGGGTTAAATCAACCTCTTCTCGCAAATCGTTTCCGAATCGGCGACCCATATTAAATAGGACTGTCTTCTTCTTCTTCTTCTTCTTGTCTTTCAAGATAAGGGTCTTCAGATCTTGCTGACCCTTAGCCAAACTCATGAACAATTCCTAGAACTGGGCGTTTTGGGCTTGCAGAGCCTTGATTGCTTGTTCAGTGGATGTTTCAGAAGACATGATGCTGAAATAAACAGCGAAGAGGATGAGAAAAACCTGTAAGGGTACCTGTTATGAGGTGCATGGAATGAAATGTGCATGATATGATTTCAAGGACTTTAGAGATTCAAATTCGCAAGCCAAAAAATGAAACACACTTTTATTAGATAAACTTGAAATTCAATTGTTCAACAGATGCCTTTAAGGCGTTACAAGAAAGAAAAACTGAAAAGTAAATCAAAATTAGAAATAAACAAAAGACAATCAGTGCTCCCATGGTCGTTTCTTGTCGGTGCGGACATAGTCGTTGAGGATCCGCTTGTTCTTGAGCTGCCTTGTCAACTTCTGAATCTTCTGCTCTTGCTCGTGATACTTTTCTCTGTAAGTATCCCGCTCTTCTCTCAGTTGCACCCACGATCTCTTTAATGCCCCAATGTCAATAGGCATGTATGGATGGAGGATGGTAGGAGGAACCCCTTCTTCATCAGCAACTTCAACAGTTATAGGCAAGACGGCTTCGTACGGCATTCCCAGCTTTTGGGCACGGATTCGAACCCATCGGAGATATGGCTCCATCGGAAGAGAATTTTTCGCACCTAGCTCGTGCGGATCAGACCTGTGTACTCTATCCAAATCTCGTATGAACCTGCGGCGTTTCTCGTCACTATCCCCTTGGAAATCAAATACAATACTTGGCATTAGAAACTCATGAGGTCTTCCCTTCTAGCTCGCCCGAACTGACGTAAGGCCAAACACGGATTATAAGTGATCCCTCCATTGGTTCCTATCAGTGGAACATTGGGGTATTCCCCACAGCGATCAATAATAGCCATATCTTTCATACCCTTGATAGTCTAAATGATATCATTATGAGAGAGAGACATAATCCTATAGGCCCAGCCCATGCCTTCCTTTTTCTTCAAAACTGATTTGGGGAGGTGAGAAATAAACCACCTCGCCAACAATGGCACACAACACATAAGGGTTCCCCGCTTCCGAGCAGTACGGGTATAAAGAGAGTGAAGAATGTCACCCAAGAGAGTGGGCATAGCATTACCGGACATGAAAATCTTCACTGCATTCACATCGATGAAAGAATCCGAGTTAGGAAACAACACCAAACCATATATGAGAAGAGACAGAATGTCTTCAAAAGCCTGGAAGTTTAGACTGTCCCAGAACTGATTAGCCTTACCAACCAAGAATTTAGTCAAGAAGCTATTTGTTCCACTATGAGTTTCCCAATTAGACATTACCTCAGCCTTTGTCAGATGAAAGGCTGAAGCAATCTCTTCCGGCCTAAGGATTTTCTCCCAACCTGTGAACGGGGTCTGCTCCAGAATAGAGATACCAAGTAGATCAGAGAACTCTTCCAAGGTAGGGACCAACTGGTAGTCCGGAAAAGTAAAGCAGTGGTACAGTGGATCAAAGAACTGGACTAAGACACTCATCATCTGTTCATCCATCTTAGAGGTGACCAAACCAAGGAGGTGCCCATGTCTTCTGATAAAGGAGGTAGTATCTGAAACCTTTGCCACCAATTCCTTAAGCTGAGTGGGAATTTGGAAAAAGTTGATCCGAATAGTGTTTCTACGCATGGGTGCCATGACCTACAAAATAGAACAAAGATGAATCCCCTCTGTCTTTGAAATGGGTTAGTCCAATGCAAGATGCATGCAATGTCATGATGCATGATGTCATGATAGAAAACACACCACAAGTATTCACAAATAGCAAACATGGTAAGGGCACACAAGTCACACAGATAGCCCTTAGATTTCAGGCTGGCAAGGAGTCTAGGTACTACCCTCTTTCAGTTCAGTTGGTTCAAACCTGTCCTAGAAATAGTAACTGGGTTCTAGAGGATCTCAATATCACCGACCACCCTCGATCGGTCATAATTCCAGTTTAGCAACCTTTTCTTGCGGCCGGAATCATCGCGAGAGTTTGGTCTCAATGAGTTTAGCATACTGCTACTATTCTATGGCCAAGTTGGTCAATTATAGGTTCTAAGGTCATTTGGTGCTTAATGACCCCTTAGCAGACCCATATTTTCCTCGTTGCGCCACAAATGGATATCGGTACAAACTAAAGTGCCACACCAACGTAGCTACTGCTTCAACTGTATCAGTCTACGTCATACAGTTCTCTCACAGTTTATTGCTACTTACCTAAAGGGTGTCCCCCAGATCTGGGTTAGGATCTATAGTAACTCTGATTCAAACCCACAAAGATAAAGCATACAAATCAAGCAATTGAAAACATTATGAACTATTCCTAAGGTACACCCCACTTATTAATTCCCCAGCAGAGTCGCTAGTTCTGTGATACGGTGGGAAGAACTGACTATTTTTGGAATACTGGTTTGCGTTTTGTTTTCACAAAATGTCGCGGTAAGCAAGAGTCGCCACCGACTTTTATTTTCTCCAACAAGGAAAGGAAAAAAGCATAGAAAAATTCCTTTTACAAGATATTTCTCGGGTTCGGGGGGTAGATTATAGAAAGGGAAGGTGTTAGCACCCTTTCTATCTGTGGTTATCCACAGGCTCTTAGGTACTTGCTCAATTGTTTTCAAAATTTCTTTCTTTGTGCTTGTGGGTTTGAAAAAGTTTTTTATTTAAAACTTTGATTTAACTCTTGCTTCTGTCCTTAAGAGTGTATGAAGTGTTTTTAAAAACTTTGTTCGAAAAGTGTAAGTGTGAAAATTTTTTGATTTTGAAAGAGCAAGTATCTAAGAACCATCTACCTACTCGAAAAAGGAATCATTATATGCTAATTTCCTTTAGAAAATGGTATCCTACTATTGATGAGTAGGTAGCACTGTCGTTGGAGTTTTAAGGGTCAACTCGAATGCGGGACTTACGGTCACTAAAGCAATGTTAGGATGCCTTAGCGATAACCCTAATGTCTTAGATCATTTGTTTTGAGGAAACAATATATGAGGCAACCATTTTGAGGCGACTATGATCTTTTAGACAAGAGGGCAACCTCTAAAACGACCTATACTCAATGACCGCGTACGAAGGCAACCAAGTGGGGTGTACCCTAAGAGTGCACATGTGCGAGTGTGTCATTTTCAGTTTATTTTTATCTTTATACATGTTATGGGTGATCTAAGTTGATTTTAAGATTAACATTCAGTCTTGTCATGCAACTCTATTATCAAACATCTAACAGTTATAATTTGCCGAAATAAAATGCAGAATTTAAATTACAAGGCGTCGGGTATTTACATCGCCAAAGACAAACCCTTTGAAAAAATAAAATAAAGCAATAAAAAATAATTAAATGTCCTATTAACTATTACAATCCGGAAGCAGGTACATTATTGGATAAGATGTAAATCGCGACGCAAAATTATATCGGGCGCATGATTAGGGTTTTGACCATTTTGGTTAAAGAAGAATATCTTTTTGTTGTTTTTATTTTAAGAAAGAAATAAATTCTAAATTAATTACTAAATTAAATTAAATTAATTAATTAATAAAAATAAATTATTTTTGGAGTTTTGTTATTTTAAGAAAGAAAGGTAAAATAATTAAATTAGTGCTTAATATCTAATTAAATCTAATTAATTAAAATTATTTACAAAAATGGATTAAAGTTTTCTAGAATTAAAAACCTAATTAATTAATTAGTATTTATTAATAAAATAAAATTTAAAAATTTTGATTGAAATAAAAAAAATATTTTTTGTGATTTTATTTAATAAAACAGAATTTTTGATTGGTTAGAGAATTAAATAAAACAAATAAAGTAAATAAACAAAAATAAATAATAAGAGAGGAGTAGAAATGGGCCTGCTTTTGGAGGGTGTTGGTAGCAATTTCGTGAGCCCAATATTGCTGGCCTTTTTAACTTTTTTGGATCTGGTACAAGCATGTTGACTGGCCTCTTGGTGGACCTTCAGCTTTGGACCACCTCTTGGTGGACCTTCAGCTTTGGACCACCAGATCTGGCCTTTGGCCATCTGGCATTTGGATGCATGAGGAAGTATGATGGACTGCATAGCTAACGCGCATATGGGAATACCTGAAGAACAAAATTATTGAGAAAGTGAGGGACCTGGGATTTGAACCCAGGTCCTGAAGGATATACGTTGCTTGCTTTGCCACTACGCCACATTGTTTCAATTGTTATTATAATATAAACAAATAATATTATATGAAAATGAAATAATTTCCAGAAAAATAATAAAAAAACGCGCGCTTGGTTTGAATGGCCCAATGATGGGACGCCACGCATCATCCCCAACCTCTCGTTCGTGGCTAAAAGGTCACAAACCTATACCAACGGACAGAAGTCCGTAGTTATAAGCAAGTCCACCTCTAAAATCTTGTACAAGCCATAAAAATGATTTCCAAAGGCATAGTCATGTTCGTCTCAACCTCCCGGTCATAACCATACCCTTCATGGAGGTCAATTGTTCCTGAAATAAAAACGCCCAAAAACTCCAAGCAAAACCTAGCTATGGTGAATTGCAATACAGACCATATAAATGAAATTAAATGATGCAAATAGCTTGGAAATGTTCTTATGATTACAAATATGCCCGTAGTTTTCTCAAATAATGCAAGAACAAGTCAAATCAATTTCAAGAACAAGGTTGTGTTTCGTGAGACTTACAGTGCTTGTAGGGGCCTTAAAATGCTTGCTTTTGATCCAGGTAGCTCGTGTGAATGCCCAGGAAGCGATTGGGACAAGTCTCGTGTCCTGAAATTGTCTCTAACTTGGACTTTGATCTCCTACTTTTTTGAGAATTTTTTGATTCTTGTTCGGCCTCTCTCCATAGTCTCCAACCCTGATTTCGTATGGCTTTACTTGTTTATATAATGTGCTTTGTATTAGGGTAAAAATCATGGACCAAATCCCTCTATATCAATGCACATGAATGTGATTTGATCTCAATTGAAAACCTTCCAAATTTGATTTGATTTGGATCTTTTTGCACATGATTTGGCTTGATACGAATTTGATGGTGATGCTAGCTGTGAACAAAGCCTAAAACAATCAGAAAATCATGAGTTATTAATTTTTGGATTTTCTATGATTTTATTTGATTTAAAATGGATAAATTCAATTAAAAATCAAATTAAATAATAAAAATGAAATATGGACACATGGCTGAAGCTAGGGAACGTGGGAAATTATGCAAACTCAAATCAAGTGGAAAGGAATGGGCCCATTTGACAAAATTTGATGTTTTGTGGATAGTTGACTTTTGGCAATTTTGAAAAAAAGTCCAACTTCAACAATGCATAACTTCCTCAATTTTGAACTTTTGGAGGTTTTCTTTGACTTTTTAGAAATCTTGAGATGTTCTCTAACCAACCCTCTTTGTCTCATATCATTTTTATATTCCATGCTCAAGTTATAAGCTTTGGCAAAAAAGGTGTTTTTGTTGACTTTCAAAAATGACCTATAATGTCCAAATTCATAACTTCTTGTGAGTGCATTTTTTGATCTTGGGGTATGAATATGGATTTTAGTAAATTGTATCCTCTTCAAAATGAGCTTTGGATTGGTCATTTATCATAAAGTAGGAGAAAGTTATGCTTGGTCAAAGTTGAGTTGACTTTTCCTATAAAACCCTAATTTAGCAACTTTTGAGTCTTGATGAATTTTAAGCAATCCTTGATGAATCATGATCAAATTTTGATAAAATGATGAAATATCCTTCAAAATGAGAATGTTGACAAAAAATCTTGAAGTTTGACTGTTTGTAGGTCACAGTTGACTTTTGCCCTAGCACAGTCGGTTTTTTGGACCTTTGAGCAATTGACTGAGCAAACTTCCTCTGCAAGGCTTGGAATTTGACATGGATGATATTTATAGAATATTAGGACATTGGGAAGTAATTGAGGTCATTTGTACTCAAGGATCTTGATGCAACACAAAACCCTAATTTGGGGTAGACTGCCTTAGGAGATATCTTGTCTGACCAACTTTTGAGCATCCTTGGGCAACTTGAAGATCTTTCTTGCAATGTTTTGAGAAATATGGGAGGGAACATTTTGGGGTACAACAATTGCCTTAAGATAGAGTTTGTTTGGTCAACTCTTGAGCATCCTTGAGCAAATTGAGGACCTCAATGGGCATGTGTTGAGTAAAATGAGAGGGAAAATTTTGGGGTACAACACCGCCCTTTCAGGTTTTCAACTCAGCGAGCTGTTCTTTTATTTCTTTAGGTGAAGTATTTCTTGACTGCATCATCATTCATGGGACGTGGGAACTCCTCGCCATCCATAGTTTCAAGAACTAATGCACCGCTAGAGAATGCTTTCTTGACAACATATGGGCCTTCAAAGTTGGGAGTCCACTTGCCCCTAGGATTAGTGTTGAAAGACATGATCTTCCTGAGCACAAGGTCGCCTTCTCTGAATTTACGAGGTTTGACCTTCTTATCAAAAGCCTTCTTCATCCTTTTCTGATATAACTGTCCATGACATAAAGCTGTCATCCTCTTCTCTTCTGTCAGATTCAATTGGTCAAACCGGTTTTGGACCCATTCATCCTCTGGTAACTTATTTTTCATTATCACATGCAAAGAGGGAATCTCAACCTCGATTGGGAGTACATCTTCCATTCCATACACCAGGGAGAACGGGGTTGCTTCTGTTGAAGTGCGGACAAACGTTTGATATCCATGCAAAGCAAAAGGGAGCATTTCATGCCAATCATTATAAGTAACGACCATTTTATGGATAATCTTCTTGATATTCTTATTAGCAGCTTCAACAGCCCCATTCATCTTTGGCCTGTATGGAGATGAATTATGATGGAAAATCTTGAATTCTTCGCACAGTTCTGTCGTTATTTTATTGTTCAGATTCGAGCCATTGTCGGTGATAATTCTGCTCGGCATACCATACCGACATATAAGATTATTCTTGATGAAACGCACAACCACCTGCTTAGTAACATTGGCATATGAAGCAACTTCCACCCACTTGGTGAAGTAATCAATTTCTACCAAGATAAAATGGTGTCCATTAGAAGCTTTAGGTTCTATCATCCCAATCATGTCAGTACCCCACATAGAGAATGGCCACTGGGAAGAGATCACATTGAGAAGTGTCGGAGGCACATGGACCTTATCTGCATAAACCTGACATTTATGACACTTCTTTGCAAATTTATAACAATCAGATTCCATTGTCAGCCAATAGTAACCTACCCTTAGCATCTTTTTAGCCATCGAATGTCCATTGGCATGAGTGCCAAATGAACCTTCATGAACCTTATGCATCAACATGTCTGCTTCGTGTCTATCCACGCATCTGAGCAAGAGCATGTCATAATTTATTTTATACAACACATTTTCACTGAGGAAGAAACTGCCAGCCAATCTTCTTAGTGTCTTTCTATCTTTCTTCGATACACCGATCAGGTATTCTTGAGTCTGGAGAAAAAGCTTGATATCATGATACCAAGGTTTTTCATCTGCTACCTCCTCTGTTGTAAACACATGAGCGGGCCTATCTAGTTGTTGAACCATAATTCAAGGTATATCATTCCAAGTATTCACTTGGTACATAGAAGCCAGAGTTGCCAGAGCATCCGCCATTTGATTTTCATCTCTAGGAATGTGATGGAATTCAACTTTGTTAAAGAAGGGTAACAATCTTCTAGCATAATCTTTATAAGGGATCAAGCCGGGGTGACGAGTATCCCATTCTCCTTTAATCTGATTTATTACCAAAGCTGAATCACCATACACATCTAGATTTTTAATTCTGAGGTCAATAGCTTCTTCGAGACCCATGATGCAAGCCTCATATTATGCCATATTATTAGTACAATCAAACGTTAACCTTACGGTAAAAGGAATGTGCGATCCATGTGGAGTGACCATCACAACACCAATTCCTTTACCATAAGCATTCACAGCTCCATCAAATATCATACTCCAACGAGATTCAGGGTCAGGACCTTCCTCAGGCAATGGCTCATCACAATCTTTCACTTTTAGGAACATCACATCCTCATTGGGGAATTCATATTCTACAGACTGAAGATCCTCCACTGGTTGGTGAGCAAGATAATCTTCCAACACACTGCTTTTAATAGCTTTTTGAGTGCGGTATTCGATGTCATATTCAAATAGCAACATATGCCAGCGGGAAATTCTCCCATTAAGAGAAGGCTTTTCAAAAATTTACTTGATTGGATCCATTTTGGAGATCAACCAAGTAGTGTGATTCAACATATACTGCCGCAAACTCTTTGTCGCCCAGGCCAAAGCACAACATGTCTTTTCCAGCATGGAATATCACAACTCACAATTAGTGAACTTTTTACTGAGGTAATAAATGGCGAACTCTTTCTTCTCGGTTTCATCTTGTTGTCCCAGAATACAACCCATGGAATTATCTAACAATGTCAGATACATAATCAGCGGTCTTCCTTCGATAGGAGGGATCAGGATAGGAGGTTCAAGTAGATATTCTTTAATACTTTCAAATTCCCTTTGGGAGTCATCCGTCCACACACAACCTTGATCTTTTTTTAACAACTTAAAGATCGGTTCACATGTTGCAGTCATGTGGGAAATGAATATGGAAATATAATTCAAACGCTCGAGGAAACCTCTGATTTGCTTTTCAGTTTTTGGCGCTGGCATCTCTTGAATTGCTTTGACTGTATCAGGGTCAACTTCAATTCCTTTCTGGATAATAATGAAACCAACAATTTCCCTGATCTAACACCGAAGGTTCATTTATTTGGATTCAAGCGGAGACGATACTTCCTCAAACGCTGAAAAAACTTCAAAAAATCTTCTACATACCCTTCTTCAGTATGAGATTTGGAAATCATATCATCAACATATACTTCGATTTCCTTGTGCGTCAGATCATGGAATAGGGTTGTCATAGCCCCCTGGTATGTTGCACCAGCGTTCTTCAACTCGAAGGGCATCACTCTATAACAGAATGTTCCCCAGGGTGTGATAAATGTTGTTTTTTCCATGTCCTCCGGAGACATTCTTATTTGATTATACCCGGAAAATCCGTCCATGAACGAGAATACTTTGAATTTTATTGTTCTATCCACTAACATATCAATGTGTGGCAATGGAAAATCATCTTTTGGACTAGCTTTATTTAGATCTCTGTAATCTATGCACATGCGCACTTTTCTGCCTTTTTTAGGTATTGGGACAATATTGGCAATCCACCGAGGATACACTAACGTCACAAGAAAACCAACATTAATCTGCTTTAGAACCTCCTCTTTGATTTTCACTGCCATATTTGGGTGATTTCTTCTCAACTTCTGTTTGATTGGCGGACACTCTGGCTTCAACGGTAAATGGTGCTCCACAATATATATATCTAGACCAGGCATATCTTGGTAAGACCAAGCAAAAATATCCACATATTCTTTCAACAGCTTAATCAACCTGCTCTTCACATCAGGATGCAGCAATGCTCCAATCTTGACTTCCTTCGGATCTTCTTCTGAACCCAAATTAATCACTTCCAATGGCTCTTTATATGGATGAATGTTATTTTCCTCATGCTCAAGAAACCGTGAGACCTTTTCTGGAATCTCATCATAATCTTCTTCTTCAGCCCCATATACAGGACATTCAAAGTTGGGAGAGGATGCAGGGTCATTGTATTCAACGGGTTTTTTAATTAATCTGCACATATGATTTATGATTGCTTTTAGAAACTGACATATATAATAAGTGATCATGCATATTGGATTTCAGTTATTATTTATTTTAAAGGGTTTTTATTTATTTATTACCATTTTCCGAGAAAAAGCATAAAATAAAGACACAATTTGGGAAACAAAGACAACTTTTATTATTTATTTTAAAAATCAAAGCCAACAGATAAGCCCATACAATATTAATACTTTCACCTTGGGCAGAGTGAAAGCTTTTCAAAAAGATTAACAAAACAAATTACTTTGAAACATGTATGCAAGAAGGAACATCAATGGTGATCCAGTTCTGGACCCTAACTCCGTGCGTCACATAATTCGGCCTTTCCTGCTCTGCTTCATCTTCCACAATGGCATTGATCCTGGAAACAGTTGGATGAAGATAACCCCTGCTATAGAAGATGTCTTGATATTTTCTTGCAGCAGACTTCGGCTTTATGCCCTTACCTTTGTCATTCTTCAAAGAGAACCCCAAGCCATCTTTGTTCCTATTCATAGGTGGATCCACAATCTGTCCCCACACTTCACTATGACCCTTACGTACAACCTATTGCGCATCCTTAAGTGAAACCATGGAATTCTCATTTCCTCTTATATTGTCAATGGATAAGGCTTGGAACTGGGATCCAACATCAGCTTAATCCGCCTCCATAATGCTGAAAGAGGACAAATGAGATATCAATAATGCTTGTTTCCCATTTATGATCACTACTTTCCCTTCACGTACAAACTTCAGTTTCTGGTGTAAAGTTGAAGTGACAACCCCTGCCTCATGTATCCATGGCCGTCCCAGCAAGCAGCTATAAGCGGGAACAATGTCCATGACGTGGAAAGTAATCTGAAACAAATATGGTCCTATATGAATAGGCAAGTCCACTTCACCAATAACAGATTTCCTTGATCCATCGAACGCTTTCACAATGATGCCACTCGGGCGCATAGGTGTTCCTTGATATTTTAACTTCATAAGCGTACTCCTTGGTATAACATTCAAAGCAGATTCGTTATCAATCAGCACATTGGATAGTGAATCATTCTTGCAGTTCATAGAGATATGGAGGGCCAAGTTGTGATTCCTTCCTTAATCTGGTAATTCATCATCGCAGAAACTCAAGTTATTACATGATGTAATGTTCCCTATTACACTGCTTAATTGGTTTATTGGCATATCACTTTTCACAAAAGCTTGGTCCAATACCCTCATCAAGGATTCTCTGTGAGCAGAAGAGTTCATCAATAAAGCTAAGATAGATATTTTTGAAGGAGTCTGCAGTAGCTGATCTACAATTCTGTAGTCGCTCATCTTGATTATCTTCAAAATATCATCCACTTCTTTCTCTAACACAGCCCCACTAGTCTCACACGTAGCCTTCTTGGGTTCAACGTTCTCAGCAATTTTTTTTCCATCACTAACATCTCTTCAAACAATTGGTGTAAACACACGACCGCTACGGGTCACCCTGCTATTCTCAGAAATATTCCCAACATCAGGAATTGGCTGGATGGGAACTTCCACTCCATCCTCTAAGATTGTAGCGTTGTATTTGTAAGGCACAACCCTATCTGACTTGTAGGGGATAGGACTCGGTAAACTAATCACCAATGGGGTAATCATTGGCTTTCTATAATACTCAACTTCAAGATGGGCGGGTGCCCCAAAACAAGGTACAATGACGTTTATCCCTTCTTCAACATAATCAGTCATTATTGAGTCATTTCTGGAAAACAAATCCTCATCTGAGGAGAAATACTCATCCGCGGATACATACCCTTCATCCGACTCTTATGCCATCAAACAAACCTCAACCATATCAACTTCATGGTAATCATCCCTTTGACTTGTAACCTCGATAATTCTTTTATCTAACAACGACTGAACACCCTTCTTCACGATTGAACATCCTCGGGAATCTCGACAGCAAACTCGGCAAGATCCATATTGGTGTTTCACCTGACATGCCATATGGCAGAAGGTAGCATGCAATTGCACAAGGTCTTCATTCATATACTCTACATAAAAAATTCTAAATTCTCCAGGACATCCAGAAACCATATTCACCTCCTTTTCATACTCTGCCCTAGGCCTGATTATGTGGATTAGGCTCTCATGCATCATCTCTTGTAAATCAGCCTTTATCTTATCACAACCATGTATATATGTACTGCAAATAGCACAATCGGCATGGTCATGCGTATAGTAGCTAAATTCACAAAGGTCTGCATGCATTTTCACCAAATCTCCTCTAACCAGATTAATATAAAAAATCTGGAAGTCGCCTGGACAACCGGCCACCATATTCACAGCATTTACTCCCCATTCTTGGGTAGAGGATTGTCTTTCACATTAGGTCCCACATCCTTGAAAGATAGAACACCAGACGTTACCAACTTCTGCACCTCAGTCTTCAAAGGATAACAATTCTCAACATTATGCCCTGGTGCTCCCTGATGAGAAGCACATGTTTGGTCTGCTTTGTAATACCAAGGCAATGGTGATGGTATGACGGGAGGTGGTCGGGTCTGAACCAGCTTCTTCTAAATCAATGCCGGTAATAACTCTGTATAGCTCATAGGAATAGGGTCATAACTCTCCCTTCTCTGACTATACCCTTGATTCCCCTGCTGGGATGGTCTTTGATAAGCAACAGTAGTTGGAGCTGCACCCACAACTGGAATAACTGAGGCAACCTGCTGATGACGCTGATAATTCCTTCTAGGAGTATTAACCCTTCTCTCTTGCATGACAACATTTGCATCCCCTTCCTTCTTCTTGGTAAACCCATAAGATGGTTTCTTCACACCTCTATAACTTTCACTCTTCATTAAGCGGCCCTCTCTTACAGCCTCTTCTAAGCGGATACCCATTCCTATTATTTCAGTAAAATCATTTGGCGCACTTGCCACCATCCTTTCGTAGTAGAAAGCACCCAGTGTTTTCAAGAAAATCTTAGTCATCTCCTTCTCTTCCATGGGAGGAATCACTTAGGCGGCTACCTCACACCATCTTTGTGCATACTCTTTGAATGATTCCCTGTCTTTCTGAACCATGACCCTGAGTTGATCACGGTCAGGCTCCATGTCCATGTTGTACTTGTATTGTTTGATGAATGCTTCTCCCAACTCATTGAAAGTATGGATATTGGCGTTGTCCAAACTCATATACCACTTTAGCCCAGCACCGGTCAAACTATCTTGAAAAAAGTGAATCAGCAGACATTGATCATCAGTATGGGTAGACATTCTCCTTAGGTACATCACTAGATGAGCACGAGGGCAAGTGTTGCCCTTGTACTTCTCAAAATCCGGGACCTTAAACTAGCAGGTATCTTAACATTCGAGACCAAGCATAACTCATTCACATTCTACCCAAATAGCTCTTTTCCCCTGAGGGCCTTCATCTCTCTTTGCATCTTGTCAAACTGCTCTTGAAAATCATTCATTCTGTCATAAAGACCCAAGTCTTCACTCGATGGAGGGAAAGGACGAAACACATCATCATTAACAAACAGAACCATATTCACCAATAGAGGTGTAACAAGAGCAGCATGCACCACAGGAGGTGCCAGAGTAACAATAGTCTGAACAATCGGAGTATCTTAAGGGCCAAGATTGAAACCTTAAGGTGTAAAATTCTCTGGCTTTCCCCATGGATAACCTTGAGGCATGCGATTCTGAACAGCAGCTGGAGTAGCAGATACGGGAACAGTCGGAGCTTCAGTAGTTGCCCTTGTTGGTTGAGGTTGAACACTCGGTGGCTGATTCTGAGCAGCCACCAGAGCTTCCATCGGAGTAGTCAGATTGGCCATGCCAGCCTTCAAAGCAGAAACCTCCTCGCGTGGCTCACGATTCTCTTGTTCTAGGTTGTCCATCTTCTTTGAGATTAGCCCGAGTGTTGTAGTGGTGAGTCAGCTTGCTGAACGAAGTAAAGAAGCTTGATAAGACACCTGGATATGCATAACAAATGCAAGAAATATGATGCATGATATGCAATTCACATGATTTTATTTAATATTTCAAGGGATTTAAAATTTGTAGACATATTGCAAATATCAAAGTAATAACGCATTTGTAATACTAAATTTTTTTATTATAACAATTCCAAAATGGATTACAAGTTTCAATGATCCCAAGTACAAGATGAAATAAAAATCTAAAACCCTGAGAAGTAAAACTGATGGATATCACTCTATACGTTGGTGCTTCCCTGTGAGCCTGGCAATTTGAGCCTTCAACCTCTGGTTTTCTTCTGCATGTCTGATGGCAACCTCCTTCCAATCACCTGAATCAGGAAGTGAGTGATCAGCATCTGATTGAGGCTTAGGAGAAAATAAATCCCCTTTCCTCTCCATAGTCTTTACCGCTCGACTCTCAAGGATCTCAATCAAGTCGTCTTTCTCCTTCAAGTCTGCTCTATAGGAAATCTCTAAAGTTTGACACTTATTCTTCCAAACGTCCTTTTCCTGTTGCATTTTAACCAAAGCGAGTTGCAGCTCTTCTAGATCATCTAATAAGGGAGGAGTGGTCTTTATAAACGGATCATGCATAAGTGTTTCCCGGGAATACGACATCTTCAACTGAATAGCTCTCATTTGGACCCACTGAAGATATGACTCCAAAGAAATAGCACCCCTAGGTCCAAAATCCTTCGTACTCTTCTTATGAATGTGACGCCAGGCCTTCACAATATTTTCCCTAGCTTCCCTATGGTCTTCTCCATCCTTCAGAAAGAAACTACTCAAATGAATACTATCTGGTTTATCCCTCATCGGATAGCCAAGTTGTCGTCGTGCAAGAACAGGGTTATAGTTAATCCCTCCCTTTGTACCAAGAAGAGGTACATTGGGGAAACTACCACAACTGTCAATAATCTCTATATCCTGGTAAGCTCGATGATACCAATTAATATCCGAGTGAGTAAGTTCCATGATCTTAGGAGCCCAATGGAGTTCTTTCTTGACATCCCAAAAAGCATCAGACGGAGGCATATGGAGATGAACCACCGGTACAACAGAGGCGTGCAACAAATAATCATCCCCCCATGATAAGAATTCCGAAGATGAATAGATTAATAAGCATCACCCAACAAGGTAGGAACTAGGTTTCCCATCATGAAGATCCTGATAGCATTAATGTCAACAAACTTGTCCACATTAGGAAATAAGAACAACCCGTAAGCAAGTAGAGCAAAGATGGCCTCAAAAGTGACTGTACTCTTCATCCTGGAAAAGTAACGAGATTTCTCCAATAAGAACTGAGCTGGTAATCCTCTAATCCCTCCTTTAGTAGTCATATGGGCTTCCACCTCAGACTTCCCCAGATGAATCAAAGCAGCAACCTCATGTGGTTTTGGCTCACCCTCCAAACTAGTAAAAGGAACACGATCGGCAACGGGTAAATCCAATAAATAAGAATACTCCTCCAGTGTAGGCATTAACTGATAGTCGGGAAAAGTAAAGTAATGATACATCAGATCATAGAACTGGACCAAGGTCAAGAGAATACCCTCCTTCATCTTCAGCTTCATGAGAGGAATAATGGATCCATACTTCTTCTGAAAGTCTGAAGAACACTCAATCTCAGGAATTAGACTGATCAACTCATCTATCTTGGGATCCTTGAAACTGTACTTCCCGGTCTTTCTCTTTCCAGAATCCATGGTTAAAAAGTACCTGAGATATTCACAAATGGTAGACTTTTAAATCCCTTGAAATAAGATTTCTCCAAAAGATGCTTATGAGTGCATGGATGCATGATGCATCAATCACACACAAGATCACACATATAGGGTTCATAGGTTCAACGTCACGAGCATGAGGTCGAAGGTACTACCCATAAGGTGTTGGTCTAAAAGTTATCACCTACCGAACAAGGTTCTAGAGGTTCCCAGAGTCTACATCCTTCCTTCAGATATTACCAATTTTCCGATTAACTCGGTAATTAGTAATATTCTCAAGAAAAACTCGTCCGAGCGTAGTATCGCGTGACAACTATTTCCATATTACTCTGTTATCGTTTTCGCACTACATCTAAAAGGCCATTATGGGTTAGGTATTCTACGGTCCTCAGTTTCAGCAGGCTCCCAGGTCGAAAGCAGTACGTCTTCCCGATTACTCGGTAAACGAAACTACATTCAAAGGGGCCTCCACTGAGTGGAGGATATCATGCCTCTTTTTTTGGGATTACTCCCTCAAAGTTAACATGACTATACCTCATGTCCTATCTGAAAGTTTGTCGAAGTCCGGGTATAGGACTTATGAGTAATCACCAAGCACCCTGAAAACTAGGAAAATCCAGACAAACATATATACAACATATAACACAAAAACAATAATAACACATATACAGATACAAACAAGATAGGCTCAACCCACTTAGGGATGGACCAAAAAAAGGTCAATTTGTCCCCAGTGAAGTCGCCATTTTTTCCTATAGCGGTAGAAATGTTCAAGACTAAGCCATTGGATTAACTAGACTTATACAAATCAAAATCAAAATCGCCACCGCGCTTTAGTGTTTCCAAAGGAATGGGAAAAGAGAGAATAACCCAAAAAGAGGGGGAAATATTCAAGTTAAGGGGGTTGGTTATGCAAAGGGAAGGTATTAGCATCCTAAACATATACGGTACTCCGCAGGAACCTCTTTGAAAAATCTGTATATTTTGGCTATGAAATATGTTGTATAAAATAGATGGTAGGGGTGAGAAAAGAAATATATTTATTATTTTTGCACCCTCCGCGGTTGCGAACCTTTAGTGCCTATGTACCACCTTTTCGTGCAATAGGGGATCAGGGTACACATAGATCCTCTTTTAAAAACTTTAAAACACAAATGTGTTGGTCAATTTTATGAGATAAAACATCATTGTCATTGTCCGTGTGGAAAACATACCTACTACCCACGATCATGAGAAATGAGAATTTGCATCATCTCAAAGTGGAGGATATGGCTTAGATTTTAAAATCAACAATGCCTCACTCAACACCCAAGTGGAAAATATCTCTCTTTACTACATATTGTAGAAGTATAGTTATTTGCATCACTACAAGGATTGACAAGAGTTCAATCTTTTGAGAAAAGTTTAAAGATAAAAGCCAAAGTGGCCAAAATGGTTTGAAATGATATTGATTGACTTTTAGTCTTCTCACAAAAATGTCAAAGTATTGTTAAATTTATTGGAGTTTATTTATAAAAATGTTTGAAAATGCATGGACCTAAGTCCAAGTTTATTATAAAAGTAATTCAAGTTTAAAACAAGAAAAAATTTCAAAAGGGGGAAGAAGATTTTTAATATTGAAGAAGATGGGAGGAGAAGAAGAGGCTATCCTAAAGCATAAGGTAAAAGCTAGGGATAAGAACCATCTAACCAAGAATAAGCCAATATTTGACATTATGAGTCAAAATAGAATTCCCATTCTTTGGTTTGAAACCAAACAAGCAAATGTACTAGACCTCCTAAGAGAACCAAACTTCAAGTGTATTAAGTCTTCGCAAAAATTGGGCAGAGTAACGGCTGTATACGGGTGAATTCCAGATTACAAACAAAGGGTGTAATCATAATAACCTGCACACAAAACAAACAAACAACTCAATGTCTTGAGGTAAACCTCAAGAGCTCCAGAAAAAATAATCATATAAGATCACAAGGTCTCCAATCATAGGCCAAGGTTTCTAATCCTAAATCCAAAAAGTCCAATGCTCCATAATGCCAAGGGTAGTAACCAAATAGTTCAAGTATCATTAAAGATTTTTAGGGTTTATGTTGATTATTAGGTGCCTTTAAAAGAAAAGAAAAGCTCAAGTGAGCAAAATAAAAAATGACAAGAATATAAAGGGGCTCAAGTGAGCAAAGATGAAAAATAACATGAAATGTAAATGCTAAAAGTAAATGATGCACAAAGTAAAGAACATAAAATAAAAACACAAAATAAAGTGAATTATTAGTGATTAGTGGTTAGTTGGATGATCATCTTGAAACTTGCATTTGGAACTCATTAGAGGATTGGTAGAACCAAAGCCTCCACACAACAAGTTGCATTTGCTTTTTGTCAAGTATATCATCCATTTGGAATCCTTATGAATATCATTTAATGATCAACGATGTTTAAATGATCCGCATTGACCAAAGGTATTGTAGATTCATTAGAGGATTGGTAGAACCAAAGCCTCCACACAATGAATCTCAAGGTTATTGTATCAAAGAGATCAAATTAACATACTTGGGCTTGCAAATATAAGCTTGGGCCACGTGATCATTTATTCGAATAGGGATAAAATTTAGCTCTATGTTAAGCAATCGTAAGTGGACTTATATAGAAGTCGTACCTATTTTGAGGTCGGTCAATAGCAATCTATGCACCATTTTTTTTGAGACATGATATAGAGATCATGCTCCAACAACATTTAGTGCAATAAGAAGGGGATGAGATGAAGAGGGATGGGAGAGAATACACAAACCACTTTTGGATTAAATTTAATCAAACTATTATTAGAATTATTCATCCATTTTTATGGAGTTAGGCTCAACACCATGGATCCAATGATGTTAATAAAGTTTATGATCAAAAATTTAATCCAAGATCAGCCATAAAATAATCACAAAATAATATTACATTTTAATATATACAAAAAGGTTTTAAAATAATGTTTAAAAATAGAAATAAAAGAGAAAAATAGCAACTATGTTCAAATTAATCAAGAAATAAAAAGTAAGACCATAGAAAAATCAGAAATGAACTAAAATAATTTTATAATTTTTTTGGAAATTTTTTAAAGTCAGAAACTATTTTTAAAATTAAAAGAAAGGGGTAAAATAAACCAAAAATGATTAAAAAAAAATAGCGATGTTAGAAACAAAAATAAAATAAGGTTACCAATATTTGTCACAATATCATTACATCATTCCATAATTTTTTCAGAATTTAAAAATGCATAAAAGTATTTTTAAACATTTAAAACAATTCCAATAAAGTGTAAATTTATAAAAAATACCAAAACACAAAATTAAATTGTGAAAAAATAAAAATCAGAAAGAGAATAGTCAAAAATATTTTTCATAATTTTTTAAGATTTTTTGGACTAAATTTTTTGAAGTTTAAAATAATTAAATATAAAAAATCAGAAAAGAAAATAAAAGTAAAAAATATGGGGACCATTGGATGAGAATCAAATTCGTTAGTAATCAAATCCAAGGGATCTGGCGCATTGTGCATACCATGGTCATTAGTGAATAAAGCACTGAATCAATTATTAAATCAGAATTCAAAAATAACAAGTGACGTGCCATCATTGGTTGGAAGATGACACGTTGGTCATCTTCAACCTCCAGCCAACGTGAATTGCAGGTCTCTCAAACTGTAAAATCAGAATCTCAGACTTATGCCATTCACTTCGTCTCTTCAAGACGAAGACAACCACAACTTCACGCCAAATTTATATAAATTGTAGCTCAAGCAATTTGGAAAGAAAGTTTTGAAAAGGGATTTAAAATTTCATGGTCAAAACGTCCTTCTAGTAAGAAGCATGTGTTGCAACTAGAACCAGGGCAATGAGAGCATCACAATGATATCAAAGTTTTGAAGAATTGATGAAGGAATCTACCTATTGAAGTTGAGTTGCAGAGCTCTGAAACTGGACTTCTATGGAGCAATATAGGGTACGATTCTTGAATGTAATTATATGGTTAGCTTCAAGGAAGGTGAATTGGTGAAAAAATTGGATTGAAAAAGGCTTGAGAATGCATTTCGAAGTTGCTGAATTCTGAGTTAGGGAACAAGTTTGGCAGGGTGATTCTGGTTATCTAAGTTTGAGGAAATGAATGGGGGATGACCCTCTATTTATAGGGAATCAAATGGAATGTCCAAGCGTGTGAAATGATGAAGTTTGGAGGGAAATCGTGTGAAGTTGCAAACAAGAAAAGTGTGACTTCCAATTTGATCAAAACTCGTCCAAAACACGCGTTTTGTTGTTCTAATCAATTCTAGAATTTCATTAAACATGTTTAGAGGCATAAACGCATGGAAAACTTGTGATTAGAAGCCAAAATAAAGACTTTAAATTCTGACTTAGGGGAAAACTTCAGTTCCAAGTTATTAAGTTCAATCCAATGGCATTCTCGGCTCAAGGGGTCTTAAGGCGTGATTCTTGATGCTTTAGAAAGATGAGGTTACAAGCTTTGCAATGAAAAAAGAATGGAATCAAATGGATGCTTGAGCTGAAAGTTGTGTTGAGTCAAAGTTGGAGAAAAAGGGTTGACTTTCCATACTTAGAAATATTTCAAATTCTTCTTCAAAAGTGACCTATAATGTCTTGCATCCAAACAAAGCCTTCTACTTGGAATTTGATCTTGACCAAAAAAGATGGCATGAAGTAGATCTCTTGAATGACATTTTGGAACTTGAACCATTCAAAATATCCAAAAATTGAGAGAGTTATGAATTGTTGAAGTGGGAAAAAACAATCATGAAATGACCTATAATCTTTTGTATCCTTAAGGCAGTTTCCATCCATTTTCTCACTTTGCACATAAAGGAATGCATAAAGTTCACATCTTCAAGATCATTATGGAAAAATAATGGCCTCAAGGTGATAAAAATTGACCAAGTTATGATCATTCAAAGTCACACATGGAAAATTGGGGATTCATCTGGAGGACTTATAATCTTTCTCCTTCATCAAGTTTCTTCCACAGGAAAACTCCTTGGAACTTTTGAAGTGATTTGTTGATAACCCTTTGAATATAAGGATGCCTTTGGAATCAATCAAAAATACCAAAAGATGAGCAAGATATGCTTCTTTGAAGTTCAAAACCTTAACTCCTAGATCAAGAAAATGCTTTGAGGAACTTAAACAATTTTGAACAAACTTCTTGTACCAAAAAAATGCTTTGTAAATATAAGTTGTTGAGGATGATAATGATAACTGATAGAAACCACAACCACTTCCATATCTTGATAATTGAGAGAAATATGCACTTGTGACCAATGGGAACAAGACCTTGTCCAACCATGACTATTTTTCAATCAACCCCTTGTACTTTTTGGATCAAATCTTGATAACTTGGAAATGTAGTGAACCAAAATAACCTTTCCATTCCATCCCTTCTAAAAAAACTTCAATTTTGAGGTTTGAACTTCTCAAGCTTCATTGACTAGGTCATGGAAATAAACTCATGAACCCATGGATCAACTTGCTAAGCCCCATTGCCTTTACCTGCATTGTTGACAAGTAAGACAAACCAACATTGAATTTTATTAATTAAAAGGAAAGTCAAAACAAAAACATGAATGATTACACAAGAAAAAAAATTCAAGGTGCTTGGTGGTTCCTCAAAGAGTAAAGCTAAAGATAGGAAGGAGAACCAAAAGCCCTAATGTGATCTTGTTGTGATTGAATCAATATGGTATGGTGAAGGGATCTTAGGGGCAAAAATTGGGGTACAACAATCATGCCTTCCGATCGTAGAAACACCATCTGAATCAGCTTTGTGAGAATACCTCTCCAACTTAAAGAGCTAGTATCAAGGGTGCCCGAGACTTCCTTATTTACCAAGAAATATGGTTGACTTCTCAACCTAGTTACTACAAGCTTTGATGAGAAGATGATGGGGGTACTCTTTCAGTTCTTTGACCCCAAGTACCATTTCTTCACATTTCCCGACTATCAATTGGTACCCACCATGGAAGAGTTCTCTCAGTTATTGGGTGTACCCATTCTGGATCAAATGCTTTTCACCAGTTTAGAGGAAGCTCCAAAACCATAGGTCATTGCAGTTGCATTACATCTGAAACGGTATAACATCATATCCAATTGGGAAATAAGAAGCGGAGTCAAGGGTTTCCTAGTCAAGTTCCTTTTGGAAAAGGCTCGGTTATTTTTGGATGATTTGGATTTCCAAGCCTTCAAAGAAGTCCTGGCTCTTCTAATCTATTGGTTAGTATTGTTCCCTAATCCGGACTTGCTCATAGATGTGAATGATGTTAAGATTTTTTCTCTCCCGTAATGCTGTGCCTACTTTGCTCGGAGATATCTTACATTACCTCCACATTCGTACTATGAAGAGAAGAGGGGTTCTTATGTGTTGCATGCCTTTTCTATCTAGGTGGTTTATTTCGCACCTTCCTCAATCAGTATTGAAGAATGAACAAGGTTTGGGTTGGTCACAAAGGGTAATGTCACTTTCTCATTCGGATATTCTTTGGTATTCCATATCTTTGGGAGATATTTCTATCATTGACTGTTGTGGTGAATTCGCTAATGTTCCACTCCTTAGCATTAGCGGAGGTATCACTTATAATCCTTCCCTAGCTCTACGACAGTTTGGTTATGCTCGGAGAGATGGTCCCCATGATATGCTTATCCAATGCATTGTGTTCAACTACGAGGATGATGTTCAAGGGTATCGTCAAAGGTTCATACAAGCTTGGGACATGGTAAATAAGGTGGATAGCAAGATGTTGGGACACAAGAATTTCATTCCTATGGAGCCTTATCTCAAATGGGTACGAGCTCTCACCTAAAACCTTATGATGCCATATATAACCATCTTACCAGTGATTGTGGAACCGATCACTGAAGAAGATGTTCCTCATACAATTCTCCATCTGATATGCCCACTGATCTTGAAGAGCTGCAGAGGTCTTGGATTCAGCTGAAGGAAGAATGGGATACCTTTAGAGATCAATTCCATACCAGTGAGAAGAAAGTGTGGGAGCTCACAAAGCAACTGCACCAAGAGGGAAGTCTTAATGTCTACCTCGGCACGAAGAGGAAGCGCCCATGGGAAACCTGGTGTTTAGATTTTAAGAGTTTTTAATTTTCAGTCGTAAGCCTAAGAGGCATTTGTAATTTGAATCCTACTAATAAAATCTTTGTTTCATTTTGGCTCGCAAATTTAAATTTCTCGAAGTCCTTGAAAACATCGCATAAGCATATCATACATTTCATTGCATAAGCAGGTATTTCAAGACATGTTTCTTATCTTTTCGCTGTTTATTTCAGCAAAAGAAATGGCTCTTGAACAGACAGTGAAGGACCTTCAAGCTCAAAACGCTCAGTTTCAGCAAATTTCATAGCTCTGGCAAACAGGAAAGAATATCTGAAAGCTCTGATTATCAAAGAGAAGACTAAGAAGGCAAAGAAACCAGCTGGTGTCTTGAATTTGGGTAGAAGATTCAGAGGACCGGCTAAGCGAGCTTTAGATTTTGCAACCCCATCAAATGAGGGGGATAATCAAGAAGAGAAGCCAACAAAAGAAAACAATAATCTAGGGTCTAAGGAAGATGAAGCTGACTATTCTGAAGAGCAATATCCTCTTGTTGATGATAAATACAAACAGCTGGAAGATCGGCTCAATGCTATGGAGATCCAGAGGGTGCCCGAGCTGGATTTTGAAGAGCTATGACTGATCTCTGTGGGTCCATTTCTTCCAGGAAAGTTTAACATGGACTCAACTGGAATGGTTCTATCAACTGGAAAGAACCAAAATTCGTAATTGGGAAGATCTGACAGCTGCTTTCTACAGGCAATACCAATATAACATTGACCTCGCCCCAACTCGTACACAATTGCAAAGTATGTCTATGGGTTCCAGCGAGGGTTTTAAAGATTATGCCCAAAAGTGGAGAGACCTTGCAGGAAGAGTCCAACCTCCGTTGTATGATAGGGAGCTAGTGGACATGTTCTTGGGAATGTTATCTAGTCCATTCTTTAATCATCTGATTGGAAGCTCGTTTGATGGGTTCATTGAACTGGTTGGTGAACGGGTAGAAGCTGGCATAAAAAATGGTAAAATCCAGAGGGATGCATCCTCTAGCATAACAAAGAAGCCTTTCACTAGAAAGAAGGAGGTCAATGTTGTTTATGGCCAGAGGAATCATAACAAAACTGAACGTCGTCTGACGGTAGGGGCTGTTATGATTTCCAATCCTGCATCAAACTAACAACGAAACAATCAGCGTGAACCATATGCACCCAGAATACAGTTCACTCGGATCAACATGACATTATCCCAAGTTTTTCCACATCTACTGAAGTCCAATTTGGTGACCCTAAAGGAGGCTTCTAAGGATCCCAATACTGCATCTCCTCGCTATAACCCAAATGCTCGATGTGCATACCACTCGGACAACCTAGGGCATGATACAAATGACTGTTGGGCTCAGAAGAACAAAGTTTAAGATCTCATTGAGGCGAAGGAGATTGATTTTTATACTCCTAAGACCCCCAACGTCATAACTACACCCATTCCCAAGCATGAACCAGGAATCAGTGCCATTGGTGTTATTTCCGCTAAAGAGGATGCTGACAACGACTACGACGTGGACAAGTGGATCTTCCCAGCCATCAGCGGTGGACTCAGTAATTGGGAGGCCAAAGATTTTGTGCCTATTACTTTTGTTCAATAGTAACCATCTTTTTAGTTTTTTAGGATATTTAATATTTGAACAATTGAAACTTTAAATCCTTGTGTCTTACCCGAGGCACAATGGTCTATTTTGTGAGGGTTATTGCTTCATTTTCATATGTCATCAATAAAACATTGGACGTTTTGCATGCAAATTTTACGCTCTCTGTTTCTCTTTTTCTACTTTTTACTTTATCAAAAAAATATACAACTATGCTCTTACACACACCCACATATCAAACTGCAGATCCACATCCACTCTAGATCCCATTGATAACGGTTCTTCTATTGCCAATTATGACTTTGAAAATCTGATTTACCAAGCCGAGGACGAAGGTGAGGAAGATTGTGAGGTACCAGGAGAACTCGCCAGACTATTACAACGAGAAGAAAGGGCAATACAACCTCATGAAGAGCCGGTTAAGATATTTAACTTGGGTACTAAAGAGGACAAGAAAGAAGTCATGATAGGTGTTGACCTGGAGCATAGTGTCAAAGAGCAATTAATATAAATGCTACATGACTATGTTGAGGTTTTTGCCTGGTCATACGAAGACATGCCGGGACTTGACACTGATATTGTGGTTCATCGCCTACTAACAAAAGAGGATTTCCATATAGTGAAACAAAAGGTTTGTTCCATGCGGCCAGAGATGTCAGAAAAGATCAAGGCTGAAGTCATGAAACAGTTCAATGTCGGTTTCTTAGCTGTCACCTCTTATCCACAATGGGTTGCCAACGTTATTCCGATACCTAAGAAGGACGATAAGGTCCATATGCATGTGGATTACAGAGACCTGAATAGGGAAAGCCCCAAGGATGAGTTTCCGCTATCCCGTATCGATGTTCTACTTGACAACACTGTACAACATAAGGTATTCTACTTCATGGGTGGTTTCTCCGGGTATAATCAGATCAAAATGGCACCTGAAGATATAGAGAAAACTACCTTCGTCACACAGTGGGGCACTTTCTGTTACAAAGTTATTCCATTTGGGCTAAAGAACGTCGGGGAAACCTATCAGTGCGCCATGGTAGCTTTGTTTCATGATATGATCCATCACGAGATAGAGGTCTATGTTGATGATATGATAGCCAGGTCTCATACTGAAGAGGAACACCTTGGTCATCTACAGAAGTTGTTTGAAAGGATGAAAAAGTACAAACTGATGTTGAACCCGAATAAGTGCACCTTTGGAGTAAGATCCAGTAAGCTCTTAGGTTTTGTTGTCAGCGGAAAAGGCATTTAAGTGGACCCTGCAAAGGTTAAAGCTATACAAGAAATTCCAACTCCTCGCACTGAGAAGGAGGTCAGGAGATTCTTGGGACGTCCAGGATTTTATCACTTTCCTTGCCATGAGAAGTAGGAATAGAGATGTATGACGGGGATCTACGTTGCTGATTATGTTAGGAATCCTTCTGGTTTATTAAAGACCTTGGTTAAGGAAACTTCGCACCATGTGCATTTGTTTGCTATTTGTGTTTGTTTAAAAATCTACCTTTGAAGTAGGTATTTTGTAGGTGTGTTTGCATTTGTGTTTGTATAGCGGGATGCTGGTTTTAGGTTCTTTTATGGCGACCATCCCTAAGTCCTCCCAATGAAAATGAGAGGCATGTGGAAAGGGTTAGTAATCAACCCCCACCATTTTCGTTCGTGTCATTCCTATGCTCACTTTTTGCAAGTTCTGAGCTCCGAACATGTTCCCAAGATCATGTATATATAGTCGATCTAGTGGATAAGGGATTGGTTCCTTCCCCCACACTTTGTCTTGAGCTCGCATTGGTCAATGTTAACGTTCCGTGGTTGTGCATACCATATTAGTCTTCTTGTCTGGACTTCTAGTGCCATGGTATAGTTTTGATATCCTACAATTAAGCTTTTTCAGACTCAGTTGATATATTTCCCCTGGCTAGAGTTTTCCCTCTTTTCCCCCAGCACATGTGTCTTTCATTTCCTGCCTCGATCTTCGATATCTTGGTTAGGCATTTTACATGAGTTAGTGGTCACTACTCATGCCATGTGTGTGTGTGTTCTTTTTCCAAAGCATTTACTTGATTGTTTGACTGGTTACTCGCTTTCTATGCCACACTCCCCATAGGATTCTCGACTCTTTCTTGGTTAAGATTGATTCAAGTAGACCCTAGGATGTTTATCCAAGTATTATAACATTAGGTAGATGTTTCCCTTTCGTTAATCCAAACCTTAGGTCCACCATTGTATGATTACACTTGGGTTAGAGATTAGGATAGTCTCCCTTAGTTGTTTTCTCTTTCTGCATATTACATCTTAAAACAGAAAAAATTTCTTTTCTTGGAAAGTCATAAAACATATCTAATGAACTTATATCCTTCTTCAAGGTAAAAAATACAAACCAATCTTAATTGTTTGTGCACCTTTTGGCTTTGTTTTAAACCTGATTAAGTTGCCATCCGGCCGCCTTTACCATGATATTTTGCTATCTTTGTGTCGATATTTTGCCATCGCGTATATTTGTTATCCTACTTTGATTTTAAATATCATTGTTAGGTGTGAGGTTTTATCATCTAAATTGATGTTTTGCCATCCTTACCATGATATTTTGCTATCTTTGTGTCGATGTTTCGCCATTTTTTATGTTTGTTATCCTACCTTGTTTTTCAATATCATTGTTAAGTGTGATATTTTATCGTCTAATTTGTGATGTTTTATCATCTAAATTGTAATACTTTGTCATTTCTTACCATGATATTTTACTATCCTTGTGTCGATGTTTCGTCATCACATATGTTTGTTATCCTACCTTTATTTTCAATATTATTATTAGGTGTGATGTTTTATCATCTAATTTGCGATGTTTTATTATCTAAATTGTAATGTTTTGTCATTCCTTGCCATGATATTTTGCTATCTTTGTTTCGATGTTTCGCCATCGCATATGTTTGATATCCTACTTTGATTTTTGATATCATTGTTAGGTGTGATATTTTATCATCTAATTTGTGATGTTTTATCATGTATGTTATGATGTTTTTCCATCCATGTTTGATATCCATGTTTTGATGTTTACTATCCATGTTGTGATGTTTCGTCGTTCATGTTGTGATGTTTTGCCATCCATGTCGTGATGTTTTTTCATCTATGTTATGTTGTCTTATCATCTTTACCATGATGTGTTGCCATCATTACTGTGATATTTTACTATCTTTGCCACGATGATTTGTCATCTTTGTGTCGATGTTTTGCTACCCCTTATGATTGTTATCCTACTTTGATTGTCAATATCACTTTTAGGTGTGGTTTTTTGTCATTATTGATGTTTTTCCGTCTTGTTTGACGTTTTGCCGTCTTATCTGATGTTTTGTCGTCATTATTGATGTTTTGTCAGCTTGTTTGACGTTTTGCTGTCTTATCTGATGTTTTGTCATCTTGTTTGATGTTTTGCCATCTTATTTGATGTTTCACCGTCTTATCTGATGTTTTGTCATCATGACTATTGTTTTGTCTTCTAAACTAAAAAATACAAACCAACCAAAATATTTAAGCCGAACTACGACTTCTCTGATTTCTAAAAATGGATACATAGGCGAAGGCTTTTTGTGGGGCCTAATCGAGCATATCTTTGTAAAAAATCTCTTTCTTTTCCCCACACTTACTTTTCCTTTTATGTTGCATTCATCCCCTCTTTCTTTTTACTTTATACCTTATACATAGACTTTGACCACACCCATTAGATTAGAATAACAAGAGTGAATACCATAGAATAATATGAGCATGTGGGGTGCTAATATCTTTCCCTCGCGTAACAGACTCCCTTACCTGATCTCTCGGTCGTTTGATCATGATTTCACCCTTTTCATGTTTTCTCAATGTTTACCTTCCCCTTCCCGTGGGATAAAAAACGTTCGATGGCGACTTTATTGATCTTATATCTGATGTTTTTTCAGCCAGTTGTTTCATCAGCCATGATTGTTGAATGAAGATGATCTTTGGTTTTTCAGATTTCGAAGAATAGAAAATGGGGAAGATAGTTTCTCACAAACGATGCCACTGATCTTACTGGTTGATCAGAACCTGCAAGGTGGCCGGATGATGATCTTCTGTCGGGTTGGAATATTGAGGAGGAAAAAATGGGTTGTACCTGCAAGGAACTCTGACGATCAAGTAAGTATGGGAGAAAAGAGATACAAGCAAAGTGTTAGGATTTTAATGGTGAATAGTGAATATTCGATACTTGGCCCTCACATATGTGAGGGTTTATATAGTGCCCTGGCGCGACCATTGGTTCCTATTTTTGGGTCTAGATATGCGGGTCTGTGAAAATAGATAACTTCCAGGACTTGATCGTACCGAGCAGGTGTGCCTATTACTAGACGTTGGTCCCGAGGAGGAGGTAGGTTATGGGCAGCGGTCTGGTTGGTTCCTTGTTGTCTAGCCGACTTGAGGTTGGGCAGACTAAGAGACGCTCGTTACATGTCATAGATCAGTGTCGGTCCAAGAGGGCAAATGATCGATAGTGCTCGATGAAGGGCAAGGGAGATCCGGGTTGTGTCATATGCGCCTTAACAAAAGAGGACTCTAGACTGGGCCCACACAGGTTGTCGGGTCAGTCTAGAACAAGATCCTTTTCAAAGCCATGATGGTGATGATGATGAAGATATCAAGTAGTATTTATACACACACCCACATAAAACACAAGCAAGAAGAAGAAGAAAGAAAAAGATGGGATAACGAGAAGCGATGCTTATTTATAAACCACTTCTAATCTATTATTTCCTGTGATAATCAATTAAAGTTGTTAGTTCCATAAACCCTGATGACTGATTGATGTAGGTGCACATTTATATATGTCATATTTGATTATGACCTTAGAATTAATCGATTATGAGGCCCAAACTTTGAATTTCAAGAAGCCTATAATCAATTATACGTATATGATAATCAATTATGTAGTTTGATTTGAGTCTTCTTGCTTATTTTGGGCCTTGGCATGCATTTGGGCTTTTTCTTTTGCTTTTGGCATCCCTTTTCTTCAAGTATTGCACCCTTTGGCTTGAATACTTCATTTTTGCATGGATATCTTGCTAAAAGAAAATTTAAATCAAACAAAAAAAAATTGTTAATGATAAAATAATATTCACTAAGCATGAGATAGATCACTTGCTAGAGAATTTTATTAGAGTTTTCTGATTTAATTTCTACCAGGTGTTTTACCTCAAAAATCTCAAGGTATTTTGAAAAAATTCCCCCTCGGGACAGAATGACAAACCACTCTCAATTTTCCATCTATATAGTTTGCTTGATAGGAGAGTTAGCTCTAAAATCCGTAGAAGTAACACGATCATCAAAGATTATCGAACTCCATAAACATCATAACCATCACGACTGTTTAACACTACCATCAATTCCAACAAGAAACTACTTGAACAAGAATCAACAAGATCATTATATTTCATCTTACACTTTTATACTTATAGTATACACATGCTTTGCACATCTTTGTAAAATTTGTGTTTAGCTTCTTCAAACCGCAAAGTATTCCTGTAAAACAAATTAATTTTCCACCTTTGGTATCCAAATCTTAGTTTCATCGTCTTTTCTTGAAACTTTGAAGGATACATGATCTTTTTTTTTCTTTCATATTCCCTTATTTGAGAAAATACTTTATGAGAGTCATCTGACATATTGTTAGGGGTATTTTCAAAGATATCTTTGGAAAAATTTGTTTAGGTTGTATCATCTTCATGTGATGAATCTCTAAATGTACTTTCTAATTTTTTTTTATAAAAATTTTACTGGATAAAGCTTCTCCATATCTCCCACTAGATGAAGCTTCTTCGTAACTTCCACTTAATGAAGCTTGTTGGAATCCTCCATTGGATGAAGACTCCTTAGAAGATCGTTTATTTATGGTAATTGTTTTTTCAAAGGACATCTTTGGTGTTGATCTATAATTTATTTCTTATGATGATGAAGATGTGGACTATTCTAATATTCTTGAATTCATTATTTCATCATTATCATCTGGATCCCTTCGTTGTTTTTTCAATGATTTCTTCTTTTCTAGATTTTTCCTGAAACTCAATAAACAATCTTATATTCTTGAATCTAAGATATATGTTAAATATAAAGCTTTTAACAAAACCTCGAAGAATTCCAATGTTTGAGTATCATTTATGAAGATATATATTAAATTTGGGTAAAATACCTTTTTTAACCCTTAACTTTATCTTGAGTATGAGTCTCTTATGTCTTCAAACAACATCATTTAAGTCATTTCTATTTAATTTTAACAAACGACATTAGTGTTAACATGTGTGACATATGACGTGACATATATTTGTATGCTTGGCATCTGACGTGGTAGATGTGCATCAACAAACTAATAAAAAATTCAAGAAAAAAAATCCAAAACTTTGCCTCTCCTTAAAGTCAAACCCTGGTTGTGTTGGCTGCAGAACAAAGCATTGACCGCTAGACTACTTTATTTGTTGTTTTAATTTACAAATTGGAAGTATATTAGCATTTCTGTAAATTTCTTAACTGCAAATTTGGAGTTAGAACTTATCTGTAACCAATAAATTATCATCTTATGAAAATCAGTATTATTATTAAATGGCAATTATTTAACAGAGAAACACAACTAAATAGACGAGCATACCTTCTTTTCAAGTGTGTCACTGAATTCATTTTCATTTACTACAATGTCGGATTCTTGCAGCGCTTTGAATACATCTTTTCTCAATTTATTCATCTTCAATCCATCAGGATGCTGCCACAAGTAAAACAATTAGCACGTTAATCGTAGTAATAAAATTACATTCATCTTCTCGCCTTGAATTACTTCACCATTTTTAGTGTTAACTGAAGATGCTTCATTTTTTGCATCTTGGTGATCTCCATTATAAGGATTGGAGGTGAGCACAAACACAAGTTAATTTTTAATTTTAATTAATAGGGCTAATATACATGAAAGATGCTTCATACAACACTACAAGAAATGTATTCCCCAGCGACATAAAGTGGCTAAAAAAAGACAGTTACGACGTGATAATCACGTCACTATAAATTTATATATTAAAAAAATCAACATAACATTCAGATGTAGAGATTCTTTTTTTTTTAAATGAAATTTGTTGCGACGTGGGACTCACGTCACTACAAAAAAGTTAAAATAAAATAGAACAAAAACTGTAATGTTTAGATGGAGCGATTTTTAAATTTTTTTATAAATTAAGTTGTGACGTATTTTTCACGTCGCAACTTTAAAGAGGGAATTTATTTGATTTTGACTTGACAAGTTAGAGTCTATATGCAGAGTGAGCGAATATTTTATGACCGTTAAGTGTGTTGCAACGTGAAAATCACGTGACAAGGTTGCGACGTGATTTTCACGTCGCTACGTGCTGTATATCTTCAAATCCCAGTTTCATTGTTTCACAGTTTTTCATTGTTATCACTTCTTCTTCTTCTGAGTTTTCTATTTTCTTCTCCTCCTCAAATCATCTCAAATCTTCCATTAAATTTCTTCAAAAAATTTCCAAAACTACAATTTTATTGATACTGGTAATTATATTATATGATATAATTTCAATATGTTGATATTAATTTATTTATTGTTTATTATATTTAATAATACTAATTTTTATTCAATTTGTTTTGTCAAAATTGAAGAATATTGAAGAATTTAGAAAAAGATCAAAGAAGAAGATTGTTTGAAGGAGATTAAAGAAGAGGTTAGAACATTCTATTAATTTATAAATGATTTTAATTTGTATATATATTAAAACAGAATTTTAAGATATTATTTTTTAAATATATAGATTAAAATTTTATATATATATTTTGTAAGAAAAATAAAACAGAATATTTAATATGTTTATTAAATGTTTAGGATATATATATAATTTCAAAATAGTTATGAAATTTAATTATAATTAGTATAGTTAACTATTTATTTATGGTTAAAATATAAATAGAATAGAATTATATTTTATATTTCTTAAAGAATAATATCTTTGTTAAAAAAATTATGGTTAATATATATATATATATATATATATATATATATATATATATATATATATATATATATATATATATATATATATATATATATATATATATATATATATATATATATATATATATATATATATATATATATATATATATATATATATATATATATATATATATATATATATATATATATATATATATATATATATATATATATATATATATATATATATATATATATATATATAGTTATAAAATTTAAATATATTTATTATAGTTAAATATTTATTTATGGTTAAAATATAAATAGAATATAATTATATTTTATATTTCTTAAAGAATAATATCTTTGTTTAAAAAATTATGGTTAATATATATATACAATATGTTTATAAAATGCTTAGTGTATATATATATATATATATATATATATATATATATATATATATATATATATATATATATATATATATATATATATATATATATATATATATATATATATAATTTCAAAATAGTTATAAAATTTAATTATAATTACTATAGTTAAATATTTATTTATGGTTGAAATATAAATAAAATATAATTATTTATGGTTAATATATTTATTTATGGTTAATAATAAGATAATGATTGTATAAATGTGCAGTATGAAATATTATCGGTATGGTCGTAGTTGGATGTACGGTAGATTGTATTCAGGAAGACGTGCACTTAAACCCCATTTTATAGAAGGAGTTAATGAGTTTATCACGTGGGCGTTTGCTCAGGAATGTTGTCGAAGCGGAGGAGGAGTTAGGTGTCCCTGTCTTAAATGTGAATGTAGACCAATAATTAGTGACCCGGAGGAAGTAGCACGTCATTTGCATAGAAGGGGTTTCATTGAAAATTATTAGGTTTGGATGTATAATGGTGAAGAAATACCGAGTAACGTACCAGAGACTAGCAACACATATGCTTCAAGTAGTCGACCGCCTATGGAATTTGAGGAAAATTTTAATCTGATCGGTGAAATGGTTGAGGATGCTTTTGGTGTGAATGTGACATATGATCAACTTGAAGATTTTGACGGGGAAGAGTTGTCGAATGAGGAAGCGCAAAGATTTTATCAGTTGTTGAATGAGATGAATATGCCGCTGTTCGAGGGATCGTCAGACTCAAAGTTATAAATGTGTGTGATATTATTGACCGCCAAGTCAAATTGGAATGTTCCTGATCAGTGTTTGGAACATTTCACAAAAATGATATTAGACTCCACCGCAACGAAAGACAACTTGCCTACAAGTTTTTATGATGCAAAGAAATGGGTGTCAAAGTTGGGTTTAAAATTAAGAAAGATTGATTGTTGCATTAGTGGTTGCATGTTGTTTCATGATAATGAGTTTGGTACTCAAGATGGATTATTGGAGGAATGCAAGTTTTGTAAGAGTCCAAGATATCAAGTTCACAGTAGAGCCATTAACAGCAAACAAAAGCGTGTAGCAGTAAAGTCCATGTTTTATCTTCCGATAATACCAAGGTTAAAAAGAATGTTTGCTTCAATGCACAGTGCAAGTCAAATGACATGGCATCATAAAAACCAAACAAGTTCAGGCACTATGCGACATCCATCTGATGGCGAGGCATGGAAGCACTTTAATCAGACACGTCCTGATTTTGCCGCAGAACCTAGAAATGTCAGGCTTGGATTACGCTCTGATGGTTTTTCCCCATATGTGAAAGCGTCGGGAAGTGCGTATTCTTGTTGGCCAGATATTGTAACTCCTTAGAACCTCCCTCCTGAGATGTGCATGACAAAACCATACATGTTTTTGACGTGCGTCATTCCATGGCCTTCCAGTCCAAAATCCGGAGTCGATGTGCACTTACAACCTTTAGTTGATGATTTGAAGAGGTTGTGGATTGGAGAATGGACTTATGATATATCCTGTAAACAAAACTTTACTTTGCGAGCTACCTTGATGTGGACCATTAATGACTTTTCAGCATATGGCATGTTGTCTGGTTGGGGTACGCATGGCAAAATGAGTTATCCATATTACTTGGCATACACCAAAGCGTTTACGTTGGATAAAGGGGGGGAAATCTCGTGGTTTGACTGTCACCGCAGATTCCTACCAATAAATCATCCCTACAGAAGAAAAAAGACAAATTTTAAAAAAGACGAACGAGTAACAAATCTACCTCGGCCACGATTGTCACCAGGTGATATATGGAATCAAGTTTGTGAACTACCAAAATTTACAGATACTGGCAAAGCATGTAGAATTGAAGGATATGGAGTCACACACAATTGGACAAAAAGAAGTATATTTTAGGACCTCCCGTATTGGAAAGATAATTTGTTGCGCTATAATCTTGATGTTATGCATATTGAGAAGAATTTTTTTGATAATATATTTAACACAGTGATGGATGTTAAAGACAAAACAAAAAATAATGAGAAGGCTAGACAAGACATGAAAATTTGGTGTAACCGAAAAGAGTTGGAGTTGAAACCTCAACGAATGGAAAATTATTAAAATCCAAGGCTTGTTTTAGTCTGAATTCCCAAGAAGCTAAAGCGGTTTGTCGATGGTTAAAGGATTTGAGAATGCCAGATGGGTAATTTCAAATTTAGCAAGGTGTGCCGACGCTAACACGGGGAAGTTGCATGGTATGAAAAGTCATGATTGCCACGTTTTTATGGAACACTTGCTACCAATTGCGTTTGGTTCACTACCCAAACATGTTCTTAATTCAGTAACAGAAATTAGTTAATTTTTTAGAGATATTTGTGCGTCAGCTTTAAGAGTGGATGACATCATTAAGTTGGACCGAAACATTCCACTCATTCTCTGTAAGTTGGAACAAGTATTTCTGCCTTGTTTTTTTGACTCCATAGAGCATCTATTTGTGCATCTTGCATATGCAGCTTATCTTGGTGGACCTGTTCAATATAGGTGGATGTATCCGTTTTAAAGGTCCATGGGTGATTCAAAGCGATTAGTGAAAAATAAAGCTAGAGCTGAAGGATCTATATGTGCACATTACTTGCATAGGGAAACATCACATTTTTGCAGCCATTATTTCAATCACTTGATGTTAACTACTAGAATCATACGAAATCCCGTAAATATCAATGAGAGGAGTCAATTCACCTTATCAGTCTTTGGGCTTCCAAGTCGTCCCTCTGGAAAGAAGGGTGTGCATTGGTTGACCCAAAAAGAAATGCAATACGCACATGTCCATGTCTTGATCAACTGCCTTGAAGTTAAACCATATCTTGAGTAAGTTACCCCAAATGTTTTATTTTCTTTGCAATGTTAATATAAAACTTATTATCTTGAAACTTATAGTGTGTTTATTTTTAGGGAATTTAACATCGCATATTTTCATAGTGCCGATGTACAATCAACATCCGGTGTCATCCATGCTCAATTTCCAACATGGTTCAAGGAGAGATTGTCTAACATTATTACACTGACTCCAGAAATACTCCATTTGAGAAACTTGTCTGAAGGTCATGTTCAAAGCGCAAATGAATGGAACACATACTTCGTGAACATATATAAATTTCACACTAAGACATGGACTAGAGGGAAAAAACATAAACAGTGATGTATTTGTAAAAGGAGTTACAAATGGCGGTGAAGATGACTTCTATGGCTTTGTTAAACATATCTACGAGTTGGTATACAATTACTTGGACTTGGAAAATAAAGTTCTCTTGTTTTATTGTGAATGGTATGATCCAACTAGAGGCACAAAAATAGATAAGTCATATGATATTGTTGAGAATCAAATGGATCGGAGGTACAAAGAGTATGACCCTTTCATAATGTCACATATTGTTAGGCAAGTTTATTATGTTCCTTATCCTTCATTTGTACCACATAAATGAGGATGGTGTGTTGTAATAAAAACAAAACCGCTGGGTCATATTGAAACTGGAGATCAAGTGGAAGATGTTGTTTACCAAGTTGATGAAGTTGAGCAAATTAATGATGTGATTGCAGATGAACAAATTACAAGTTTGTCTGATACAACAGTTGAGGGGCATCAAGTTGATGCGTCTATATTGTTGGTTGATAATAATATAAACGAAGAGCATGATGAAGAGTTTGGATCCGAGGACAATATCACACCAGATGATGAGAATGATATAGATGATGAGCATGTAGATTTAGAATAATGAACTATTTATTGAATGTGTTAATGAATATATATTGATGAGAATAATGAATCATCTATTGAATATGTTAATGAATATGTATTGAAGAGAATGTATTTTTCAAATTTAGTATTTTTGTTTATGAATATATATATATTAACTGTGTATTCTATATAAATAGGTAAAATGCAACCTCGAACTGATAAGAGTAAGGATAGTGGTAAAAAGTCCCAACACCTGAGGTTAGTAACATGTGAGGCACCTCAGTCGGCCACATGCCCTCCCCTGCAGAGTCAGGTCGATCCTATGTCCATGGCCAGTACTCAGTCTTTTGTGCCATTGCTCTCCTCTCAAAGTATGCAATTTCCATCTGGGAGTTCTTATTTTATTAGCCCGTATGAGGTACCATCTTTTGTTAGGCCACCTGGTTTTCTTTCCCCCCAGACCCAGATGCCCTCATCCTTCCAACATTTTGGAAGACCTAGTTTTTCGCATCCCACATAGATGCCCTCATCCTTCCAGCATTTTGGAAGACCTAGTTTTTCACATCCCACACAGATACCCTCATCCTTCCAGCAGACTGGAGGGTCCAACACCCCACATCTCACACAAATGCCCTCATCCTTCCAGCAGACTGGAGGATCCAGCACCCCACATCCCACACAGATGCCCTCATCCTTCCAACAGACTGGAGGATCCAGCACCCCACATCCTACACAGATTGGAGGATCCAGCACCCCACATCCCACACAGACTGGAGGATCCCGCACCCCACATCCCACACAGACTAGAGGATCCTTCACCCCACATCTCCCACATGCACCTGCACGTGAGGATGATCATGCGCAGCCAGATGATGATGATGATGATCATGTGGATGGGGATGATGATGTGTTAGATGGAAATGATCTTCGAGGGAATGATGATACGAGTGAGATTCGTGTCATTGACGGGAGATTTTGGATTTGGCCCGAAGGAAACTCATAAGTTTCTTATTTATAAATTTTTATTTAAGAATACATTTTCATTTTTAATATAAATTTATATTTAATATTTCTAATTCAAATTATTGTTGTTTAGTTTCTCACCAAGTCGGACTGCTGCAAAGGTTATAAATTATATAATTCAGCAGATGTATAAACAATTTTGGAAGCCCTTCAGAGATGTAAAAAATAAAGAAGCTTGCTTTAACAAATTTAAGGTATAATTAATTTATTTTTTAGTTATTGTTATTTAAATGAATTTTTCATTATAATTATCTAACTATTCATTTTAATGTCATACAATTTTGCAGGAAAAATGTGTGCGGGACCCATTGAACGAGAAGATGATAAAAAAAATTATTATGGCAGAACCTCAAGACGACTTTCTGACATAATGCGGCGTGTTAGAGAGTGTTGGGAACTTCAGAGTATCCGTCCCAATTGGATAGGGAAAGAGGTTTTTGAGGAACTTCTTAAATATTGGGAGTCACCCGAATTTTGGGCTAAATCTGAAAATTTTAAGAAGATGAGGGCATCTTAAAAAGGGGGCTACGTTAATGCAGTTGGAAGTATAAGTACCGCATAGCATGTTCAACGCGTGGTAAATATTATCACTTTTTAAATTTATATTTTGATTCATAATATATTTTTTAAATAATGTTAATTTTACTATTTAGACCAAGAATTTGGGGAGACCTCCATTGATAATTGAGTTGGTTAAAAAGACTCGAACAAAGAAAACCGAAGATTTTATTGACGAACGCACTCTAAAAGCTTTCGTAAGTTATTTAATTTAAGTTGTTGTTTAAATTTTTTTTATTTAATGACAATTTTGTGTCGTGATTATCACGTGGAAACTGATAAACTGTGACGTGAAAATCATGTGGCAATTGACAAGTCGTGACGTGAAAATCACGTGATAACTTTTTTAATATAATATAATATAATATAGTTTAATTTAATTTAACTTAATTTATTAAATATTTAACTTAATTTTTTTATTGAATGTATAGGAGGATTATCAGACATTGCTCGCAAATTTTCTGATTCATAATCCTCAATATACTCCGGGAGAGGGAGAGCCGCTTCATCCAGATGTGGATTTTTATATTTGGGATCAAGTCATTGACGGAAAAGGCCCTAACGGTTATTTTTTTGGTAATGGAAATTTGGCGGACTCCTTGAGAAGTGGGGATAGAACTCTATTTCAAAGAGTTAGAGATGGGGAAGGGGGATCACGTCAACCAAATTTGACACTGGAACAACTTGAAACGGTAAAATAATTGGCGTTAATGAGGCGAGACGCGAGTCAGCGCAACGTGAGGCGGAAATGAAAGCCCAAATGGAGGCAATGAGACAAGACCAACAGCGACAAATGGAGGTCGTGGGGAAGAGGCAGGCTGATATGGAGCAATAAATGCGACGATTTATGCAAGGGTTTGGTGGAAATCAAAACTTTCGTGGCCAAGAGTCGGAGGATGACGAAAGCGAGGATGATTTTGACATTAACAATTATACCAACCAAGATGACCCGTAAACTTAAATTTTTTTATTTACGCACGTTTGAATTTGTGTACCGTACTAATTAATTAGTTCTTAAATTTATAATTTTAGTTTATTAATTTTATTATATTAAATTTAATATATCGAATTTATTATATATAGAATTTATTAAATATTAAATTTATTATATATTGAATTTATTAATTTAATTTATTATATATTGAATTTATTAATTTAATTTATTATATATTAAATTTATTAATTTAATTTATTATATATTAAATTTATTATATGTTAAAGTTATTAATTTAATTTATTATATTGAATTTATTAATTAATATTATTAATTTAATTAATTATATAAAGAAAAACAAATCTAGTTATTAAATTTAAATTAAAAAAAAAAAAGAAAAATATTAGCGACGTGAATTTCACGTCACAAGTTGTGACGTGAAAATCATGTCGCAACTTAGCATATAAAAACAAAAGCTGAAGAAAAATGTGTGTCATATGTTTAGGATTTAGTGACGTAATTTTCACGTCACTAGTTTGTGACGTGAAAATCACGTAGTAAATAAAGCAACTTTTATACCGTTGTTAGCTGGCTATTTCGAATAAGGAAGAAACCACTATCAAAATAATATTTCGAATAAAGTACCTAAGGAGATTAATATCAAAATTGGATATTGGTGGGAAATATGGAGTCATTATGCTGAAGGATTATTCAATTTCCAGCGAATTTCGATTTGGACTTTTTTAGTGTTTGAATTATAAAGAGCTCCTTTATGCAAGGGTGCCAGAAATTGGAAACGGTCCAGGTAATTGGGTTATTTCGAAAGCGACGAAGAAACAAGATGCTTCGATTGGTACAAATTTCGAATTTTAAATAAAGAACGTCATTCTAGAAGACGCGTGGAAGTCACTAAACATAGGAAGCCTGCATGCTTCGAACGTGGCGTGATTTTAGAATAGGACCGTTAGGGTCAAGACACTATAAATAGGTGTTCTTATGTTAGATTTGGACATGTTCGCTTTTATGTACTAAAAGATCTCAAAACACTCAAACTACCATGAATTAAGGGAAAAGAGTCAGAAGACACAATGTACGTATTGAACATCATCATTCTTTACAATTTCAATACAAGTCTTTTTATATTTTAGTTCGCTATTACAGTATTTCTGCCCTTTAAATCCTTCGATTTCCTTGCATTTCCTTGTTTTACTTGCCTTTAAACACAGTTACTTCGTTAAAAACTTTACTTTCACTTTACCCTTTTATTCAAACACTTATCTTTACATTCATGCCCAAGTCTAATTCGAAGCCTTTCCTTCCTCCATTCAGTTAGTTTATTCCTATAGACCATTTTAGAAATCTTTCCTAAGAATCTCATATTCGAACTTAGCATAAAATATAAGTCTATCAAGATAATAGATATGAAGATGGAAATAAGTTATGACACATGTGTTCTAGGATCAATCTAGTCGATCTTGCAAGTAACCAATAATAATTAGTAAATTGGAAGACTAGCGGTTGTTTACTAGAAATCACTGTAAACAAATTGGCACACCCGGTGGGACAGTGTCATAACAAAAATTTTTATCAAACATATTAGAGAAGTTTTAGGATTTTCTAAGTGTGGAGCGCGTTTCGGTACATGAACCTTCGAAGCGGGAAAATAAAGAATAACAATCCACATATACCCAGAAAACAACGTACCAAAACAATGGTTAATACAACCAACCAAGATGGGGTACAGAACCCCCCACAGGGGGCTGCAACAATCGTTTCAAGTTCGATTGATGCCTCCAATGCCATTTGTTGCACCCCAAAATTTGCCCTCTCATGTTTTCCAAAGTCTTCCCCCTGCCTGGTTGATCACAAACTCTTGCCTAAGGAAAAAGAAGATTTTTGAGTGGTACTTCAAATACCTTTCGATTGGCATTCTGAAGGAGTATTTCGATTGGCATTATGGATAAGCATTCGATTGGAATTATGTCAAGGCAATTTCGACAGGCATGTCAACCATGTCCTTCGATTGGCATGAACAACACCTTTTGATTGGCCTGTTAGCAGAGCATTTCGATTGAAATCCTTCGATTGATATTTGGGCCAGGCCCATTCGAAGGGTACGCAGGGAGTCCATTCGAAAGAGGAAAATCAGGACTAATCGAAGAGCATGGCCTGAAAGCATTCGAAATCCAAGCGTCCAGGTTCATTCAAGGGACACGAATGTTTCAAAAAAGGAAATGATTTAATGTGTTTGATTTTTGTCCAGAGCGTTAAAGGCCTATTTTAATGGTTGTCCCTTACCATTTTCGTGCATTCACACACTCCGATAAATAGGAGGCCAGTTACACATGACAAAAAAAAGGACACAAAAAAATTACACGAAAAATCACACGAAAATCATAGAACGAAAATTATACACACTTCTTCAAAAAATCTGCAGGAGAACAAAACATTGGAGAGACGCTGCCCAGAATTTTCCAAGCCAAAGAAGTCTCTCAGATCGAAGGTGCCTACGCCCAGAAGCCCTCAAATCAAAAGTTCCTACATCCAGTAAGTGCCCAGATCAGAAGTGCCTGCGCCCAGAAGTGCCCAGATCGAAAGTGCCTGCGCCCAGAAATCCCAGATTGAAAGTGCTCCCATCCAGCCAGTGCCCAAATCGAAGACTCAATCTGCAGGTAAGAAAGGGTAAATTGTCCAATCTTACATTTGCGTAAACGCATTATTACTTGTTGTTACCTTTGAATTGCCATCTTAGACAGGATCGAAAGGCCTGGGTTTGGCACCCAGGTCACATTTTTCGTGTGCTAACATTTGCTGCAGATTTAGCCTGAAGAGACCCCAACAAGTGCAGGATCGAAGGGCCTGGGATTCAATACCCAGGCCCTGGATTTTTGTTTCGCTCACATACTTTTGCAGGTATAACATCCCAGATCGAAGAAGAGCCCTTCTCAGGATCGAACCCATTAGTGTGATGGATCGAAAGAGGCATCTCATCCCTGGATCGAAAGCCATGACCTCCATGATCGAAGGGCAATCCTCTTCCCTGGATCGAAGGCTACTCACGCCTTACTGTCTGGCCCAATCAAAAGGACCAGGACCCTCTCTGGACCGAAGCAGTCCATTCCCTCTCTCGGTCGAAACTCCTTTTTTCCCTGGATCGAAGGATCCCTCCTGCACTTTATTTTTTTGTTTTTATTCTCATAGACTTCTTTTTATCTTTTAATTAACATTAAAATAAAATAAAAATCACAAAAAAAACATTAGGTTAGTTTTTTATTCAAATTAATTTTGTAAATAAATAAATTATTTTAACTTCATTTTATCAATTTAAAATAAACTAGACTTAGGAGTATTTAATTCAAATATCTTCTTAATCAAAAACAACAAAAAGAGTTCTTATTCTTAGGATTTTTTTTTAGATTCACGCGCGTTTATTTTACTGGGATGTAATAGCTTAAACTAAGACCTTCTTTTACTTTACTGTTTTTATTTCCCCCAATATTTTTGGATATGTAAATAATCCCCCTCCCCGAAAGCCTTGTAATAGCGTAGGATTTACAATTCCCGCACTTTAAATTCCTGTACATATATTAACTGCTTAGATGTATGCTAACTAGGATTGTATGACAAGATAAACTCTTAACTTAAAATCAACAGTAGTCCACCATGACATGCAAGAATAATATAACTGAAAATTGACACACTTGCACACGCCACTCCTAGGGTATACCTCATTTGGTTGCCTCGAACGTGGTCATTAAGTATAAGATGTTTTAGAGGTCGTCCTTTGTCCCAAGATCATAAGTTGCCTTGAAATGGTCGCCTCGATAAAAATGATCTAAGACATTAGGATTACCACTAAAGCGTCCTAACGTTGCTTTAGTGACCACACGTCCCTAAAATCGAATTGACCCGAAAACTCCAACGACGATGCTACCTATTCCTCAATAGCAGGATAGTATTGTCTAAAGGACATTTGCACAATTAAATTCCCTTTTGAGTAGGTAGAGGTTTTTAAGTACTTGCTCTCTTTTTTCAAAAAAAAACAAAAACAACTTTTCGCACCTACACTTTCAAAAAGTTTTCAAACAAACACTTCATACACTCTTAAGGACTGATACAAGAGTTACCTAGAAGTTTTTCAAACTAAACTTTTTTTCAAAACCCACAAACACAAAAGAAAAGCAAACATTTTTGAAAACATAGTGAGCAAGTACCTAAGAGCCCGTGGATAACCACGGATAGAAAGGGTGCTAACACCTTCCCTTTCTATAAATCTACCTCCCGAACCGAGAAAAATTCTCGAAAAGGAATTTTGCTGTGCTATTGTCCTTTCCTTGTTGGAGAACATAAAAGATGGTGGCGACTCTTGCTTACCGCGACATTTCGCGAACCAACACTAAAAAATAGTCAGTTCTATTTCCACCGATAACAGAATTGGCGACTCTGCTGGGGATACTTAATAAGTGAGGTGTACCTTAGGATTAGACCACTCTTATATTTTCAATTGCTTGCTTTGTTTGCTTTAATATTGTGGGCCTGTTTTGGAGTTTCATAGATCCTAACCCGGATCTGGGGGATACCTTTTAGAAAGTAGCAATAAACTGTGAGGGAACTGTGCGGGGTATACCGACACGGTTGAAGCAGTTTGCTACGTTGATGTGGCACTTTGGTGAGTACCGGTAACCCTTGAGTCAAGTCAAGGAGAGTACGGGGCCGCCGCGTGGTGTCGTGAAGCATTAACTGACCTTAGGAACCTTACTTGACCATCCTGGCCTCTTTAGGGGTAGTGAGACGACCGACTTTGGTGCAGTCCGAAGTTGGTAGATACTCGATACTACACTCATTGAGGGTTGTTTTCTTGGAATATTTTGATCGCCAGTTCAGTGGCTAAATCAAAACAATGAACATAGAAAACGACCCAATGATATTGAGCTCCTTAGAACCCGGTTACTTTTGATAGGACAGGTTTTGAGCCAACCAACTTCAAGAGGGTAGTACCTAAACTTCATGCTGGCCTAAACTCTAAGGGTTGTCTGGTGTGACTTGTGTGCCTTATCATGTTTGCTTTTTGTGGATACTTGTGGTGTGTCTTTATCATAACATCATACCATCATACCATTGCATGCATCCTGCATAAGGACTAACCTGTATACATCTTGCATAAGGACTAACCCATTTCAAGGATCTCAAGGGTCTGTGATGCAGGTCATGATGAATCAAATGTCTAGCAAGGGGCAAAGGGGATGTATTTTCCTCTAGCCAAGGTTAATGACTTGAGTCAGGGGCTATGACCCACTCGATATGGTGAGCTTTGACTCTTGAAGAAGGACTCTCAACAACATGAAGTTCCTTCAATCAAGCTACGAAATTCAAATTCTAACAATTTTCTTGTTTACCCTGCGAGATCCTTGAAAACATTGCATGCATACATACACATCATTGCATAACAGGTACCCTTGTTACGGGTCACTTACCTTCTTCGCTGTTTATTTCAGCAATGGCTTCCCAACAAGACAACCAGGATCTTCATGCTCAAGAGACTCGGTTCGGGGAGATCCTCCTAAATCTATCCAAGGGGCAGGAAGAGCTGAGAACACTCCTCATGGGGACTTTGGTCAGGAACAGTCCAGAAGACGATAAATACGAACAGCTGAAACGTCTGCAAGCTGAGGTAGATACAATGAGAACCCAGATGCTGGGGCAGATGGCTCTTATTCAAGACTTAGCTCAAAGACAAGAAGAGCTCAGGGTTCTCGTCAACCAACTGCTTCGGGATAACCAACTGGGGAAAACATCTAAGGTTGAAGATCAAGTCATCATTCAACCACCTTTGGGGCAAGAAGACAAGGGAAAAGCTCCTCAGCTTGCTTCAGGGTCACAAGCCCAGCATCAACCTCACCAAAAGCAACGGGTTGACCGAAGGGAATTTACCAAGCTCAACATGCCGTTGTCTCAAGCTTTACAACACTTGTTAAGATTGAATCTGGTGACATTAAGGGACCCTCCTAAGAATCCCAACACAGCCTCCCCAAGGTACAATCTTGAAGCAAGGTGTGCATACCATTCTGACAGTCCTGGACATGACGACGACTGTCGGACTTTGAAGAACAAAATTCAAGACCTGATTGATGAGGGAGCATTGGAATTCACACAAGATGGTCAGGCTGAGTTCTTCTACCATCCCTCCAAGGTTCACCATTTGAAGTGACAAGTACTGAGACGAGAATATTTTTGTTCATTTGAATTTTCAAGTTGTAATCTCTTTGTTATTCAAACAATTATCCATTAATGCCAAACTTTGTTTCATTAATGCATCGCATATGTTTGTCTTGATTTGATCCAATCATTTTCATTATATTTAAACTATGCTTTTTACTCTCTTTATGACATTCAACTCTTGCTAAAAAGTTACAAGCCTTTAGAGGGAGAATGACGAAACAATGCCATAATCTCATACAATATGCTTTTGGACAGACCTTGCTGACGATGTACAGGCATTTCTTTCAAATCCTAAACACTGGAGTTATAAGGAAGATAATCCCTAGTCAACCCCTTCGAGCCAAAGAAGTAGCAGTTTTCTGTTCTAAACAAATTGAAACCTTTGATTTAAACCTGGGGCAGGGTAGTCTCTCAGTTAATTCAAAAAAGATGCGCATTGAAGTCGCCAACTCTCAGTTCGTAATACAACGAACGACATAAAAAAAAACATTCCTTTGGAATCAAAAGACAGTGATGGTTCTCTATCTCATAGGCAGTCAATCTCACAAAAGAGAAAAACCCACTGAGCCAAAACCTACAAAGGAGGCTTAAGAAAGTTGGGGCATCCCGCTGACTGTAATCTCGAAAACAGGAACAGTCAGGCAAAAGTTAGGGATAACAAATCAAAAGAACAGGTCATTACAAATCCTCAACAACATGAAAAATGTTGCAAAAAAAAAGAGATGATGACTGCCTTCCAAAATTCAACTGATGTGAACCATCACCAAAAAGTCGTTCCAAACTCGAATGGAGTTCAACGTACAATTAACTGAGTTTAGGATTAAAGAACATCACGAAGAGCGGGTGGGTACAAATATACTTTGAGCCTTTATCCTTTGTTTCTTAAACCGTGAACCAAGCCACGTTACAACCCTCCAAAAGTCCTAACTGAAGCATGGGTTAGTTCGAAAGCATACTGTTACAAAAGGTATCCTGACTCCTGTAAGGCTTTGCCCTAAATCTTGCGTTGAATTTGTCTTATAAAAAAAAGTTTTCTGCTAAAAAACACACTTTTCAAAACTTCGAGACAAGCATAAACTTTGCATTATTTGAATATCATTGTTTGCATTTGGCTATTTGTTTGACAGCGGAGAAATTCACACAACGAATATCCGATGAACGAAAACCCTCTCAATAAACAAAATCACTTCAAAAAGGATGACACTTCCAATCAAGGGGCATGGCATGATCATTGTCCATCACCTGGGGCAGTCCAATTAAGATTCCAGGACTTCTCTCAAAGAAGTGCAGAGTAACCAGGGGAAAATCTCCGCCCGAGTCACTTGGGGCATTGGACATGAATTCCAGCAACGAATCCTGCATGATCAAATATCTTCTAGTAGTATGGCAACACCACGCTACTGACAGTGATAACTCCCTACACCCTGAGAGCATGGACATAGTCAAAAAAATACTACGCATAATCAAAGACCCGCTAGGTCGACTGACCTAGGCAAAAATAAGGGCTTCCTGGTGAACCAAAAGGGTTCGGGCAAAAATAAGGGATGAAAATGAAAAAATCTGTACACCCGGCAAGTCGAAAACCTGAAAAGGCGGCTTGGGCAAAAAAGGGTATCCCGGTGGACTGAAAACCCGAAAGGGCGGTCCAGGCAAAAATTAGGGATCAAAGCATACGACTATGTCTCGTCATCTCGTCACTTGTCTACCCGAAGAAGAGTTGTCAATCAGCAGTTATCAAGCACCTCCGCAGGCATCTTCTCCCACAGAAACTGGGGCAATAAGAATTGTTCGAACTATACAAGCTGCTCTGTCCTCCAGGTACAAGGTAGATTCAGTTGAAGAATATTACCAAGATACCGTCACTCCCTGCAGAGTAAGACAAGAATCAGCGATACTCTCCCCAAGCAGAGTTGGTCTCCCATCAGCCCTAAAAAGGCACAGTATCTTCAGCAAGTCAGCAATACTCTCCCCAAGGCGGAGTTAGTCTACTGTCAGCCTTAAGGAAGTTGGATACCCCCAGAAAATCTCAATATTCCCCAGCGAGCGGAGTATACAGATGTTCCTAAGAAAGCATCCCCGGCAGTCTTAATATTCCTCGACAGAAATATGAGATTGTTCCCCGGTGGAATACCAGACACCCCAGTGGAGCCATTCCTCCAGTACAGTCCAAAAGTTTCCCCAGGAGAGTTGAATCAATCTCCCCAGTAGATTCTGGAAGCTTATCCCCAGTAGATTCTGGAAGCTTATCCCCAGTAGATTCTGGAAGCTTGCCCCCTGCAGAGTACGAACGCATCTCCCTGGCTTTATTCAAAAGGTTATTCCCCACCAGAGCTTATAACTGGGTTATCCTCAGCTAATTACCACCGAAGGATCGTCCTCGGCGAAGTTCTTCCTATCCCCAGCGGAGTTACCATCAAAATCTCAGCGAAGCTTATCAACGGAATCCCTAGCGGAGTTACCATCAAAATCTCAGCGAAGTATCTCTTCCCCACAGAGTATTCCCCACAGAGTAATCTCTCCAACAAGTTTATTCCCCAATGGAGTCATCTTCTCCTACCGGTTTATTCTTGCAATCATCATCCCCAGCGGAAACGAAGAACTCCACTCTTCAATATCAGCCCAGGATTCAACGAACTTCCCGGCATTCGTCAAGGATTTATTTTCCTAGACGAAAATACATTCATAAACATATCACATCTCATACCTCCTATTTACATACATGATAAAGTGCATACGACGCAATCTCATTTATTTTGAGAACATCATGACATCATGCATTCCATACATCATGACATTGCATACAACTAATGTTTTGCCTTTTCTAGAAAAGGTCAATCCAAAGATGATTACCATCAACCTTTTGAAGTTCCAGATTCGATACCTGTATCTAGCCAGGGCATATCTGTGAGTGATTGATTGTAGATCTATACCTGAAACCAGCCAGGAAAGTTATCTACATGAAGAGATTGAAGATCAATACCTGTAGCAAGCCAGGAAGTCATCTTTATTTCTCGGGTCAGAGATCTACACCTGTATCCAGCCAGGAAAGCTATCTTGACCAACCTTTTGAAGTTCCAGATTCGATACCTGTATCTAGCCAGGGCATATCTGTGAGCGATTGATTGTAGATCTATACCTGTAACTAGACAAGAAAGTTATCTACATGAAGAGATTGAAGATCAATACCTGTATCCAGCCAAGAAGTCATCTTTATTTCTCAGGTCAGAGATCTACACCTGTATCGAGCCAGGAAAGCTATCTTGACCAACCTTTTGAAGTTCCGGATTCGATACCTATATCTAGCCAGAGCATATCGGTGAGCGACTAATGGTAGATCTATACCTGAAACCAGACAGAAAAGTTATCTACATGAAGAGATTGAAGATCAATACCTGTATCCAGCCAGGAAGTCATCTTTATTTCTCAGGTCAGAGATCTACACCTGTATCCAGCCAAGAAAGCTATCTTGGCCAACCTTTTGAAGTTCCAGATTCGATACCTGTATCTAGCCAGGGTATATCTGTGAGCGACTAATGGTAGATCTATACCTGAAACCAGACAGGAAAGTTATCTACATGAAGAGATTGAAGATCAATACCTGTATCCAGCCAGCAAGTCATCTTTATTTCTCAGGTCAGAGATCTACACCTGTATCCAGCGAGGAAAGCTATCTTGACCAACCTTTTGAAGTTCCAAATTCGATACCTGTATCTAGCCAGGGCATATCTGTCAGCGACTAATGGTAGATCTATACCTAAAACCAGACAGGAAAGTTATCTACATGAAGAGATTGAAGATCAATACCTGTAGCAAGCCAGGAAGTCATCTTTATTTCTCAGGTCAGAGATCTACACCTGTATCCAACAAGGAAAGCTATCTTGACCAACCTTTTGAAGTTCCGGATTCGATACCTGTATCTAGCCAGGGCATATCTGTGAGCGACTAATGGTAGATCTATACCTGAAACCAGACAGGAAAGTTATCTACATGAAGAGATTGAAGATCAATACCTGTAGCAAGCCAGGAAGTCATCTTTATTTCTCAGGTCAGAGATCTACACCTGTATCCAGCTAGGAAAGCTATCTCGACCAACCTTTTGAAGTTCCTGATTCGATACCTGTATCTAACCAGGGCATATCTGTGAGCGATTGATTGTAGATCTATACCTGTAACTAGCCAGGAAAGTTATCTACATGAAGAGATTGAAGATCAATACCTGTAGCAAGCCAGGAAGTCATCTTTATTTCTCAGGTCAGAGATCTACACCTGTATCCAGCCAGGAAAGCTATCTCGACCAACCTTTTGAAGTTCTAGATTCGATACATGTATCTAGCTAGGGAATATCTGTGAGCGACTAATTGTAGATCTATACCTGAAGCCAGACAGGAAAGTTATCTACATGAAGAGATTGAAGATCAATGCCTGTAGCAAGCCAGGAAGTCATCTTTATTTCTCAGGTAAGAGATCTATACCTGTATCCAGCCAGGAAAGCTATCTTGACCAACCTTTTGAAGTTCCGGATTCGATACCTGTATCTAGACAGGGCATATCTGTGAGCGACTAATGGTAGATCTATACCTGAAACCAGACAGGAAAGTTATCTACATGAAGAGATTGAAGATCAATACCTGTATCCAGCCAGGAAGTCATCTTTATTTCTCAGGTCATAGATCTACACCTGTATCCAGCCAGGAAAGCTATCTCGACCAACCTTTTGAAGTTCCATATTCGATACTTGTATCTAGCCAGGGCATATCTGTGAGCGACTAATGGTAGATCTATACCTGAAACCAGACAGGAAAGTTATCTACATGAAGAGATTGAAGATCAATACCTGTAGCAAGCAAGGAAGTCATCTTTATTTCTCAAGTCAGAGATCTACATCTGTATCCAGCCAGGAAAGCTATCTTGACCAACCTTTTGAAGTTCCGGATTCGATACCTGTATCTAGCCAGGGCATATCTGTGAGCGACTAATGATAGATCTATACCTGAAACCAGACAGGAAAGTTATCTACATGAAGAGATTAAAGATCAATACCTATAGCAAGCCAGGAAGTCATCTTTATTTCTCAGGTCAGAGATCTACACTTGTATCCAGCCAGGAAAGCTATCTCGACCAACCTTTTGAAGTTCCAGATTCGATACCTGTATCTAGCCAGGGCATATCTGTGAGCGATTGATTGTAGATCTATACCTGTAACTAGCCAGGAAAGTTATCTACATGAAGAGATTGAAGATCAATACCTGTAGCAAGCCAGGAAGTCATCTTTATTTCTCAGGTCAGAGATCTACACCTGTATCCAGCCAGGAAATCTATCTCGACCAACCTTTTGAAGTTCCATATTCGATACCTGTATCTAGCCAGGGCATATCTGTGAGCGACTAATTGTAGATCTATACCTGAAGCCAGACAGGAAAGTTATCTACATGAAGAGATTGAAGATCAATACATGTATCAAGCCAGGAAGTCATCTTTATTTCTCAGGTCAGAGATCTATACCTGTATCCAGCCAGGAAAGCTATCTTGACCAACCTTTTGAAGTTCCGGATTCGATACATGTATCTAGCCAGGGCATATCTGTGAGCGACTAATGGTAGATCTATACTTGAAACCAGACAGGAAAGTTATCTACATGAAGAGATTGAAGATCAATACCTGTAGCAAGCCAGGAAGTCATCTTTATTTCTCAGGTCAGAGATCTACACCTGTATCCAGCCAGGAAATCTATCTCGACCAACCTTTTGAAGTTCCAGATTCGATACCTGTATCTAGCCAGGGCATATCTGTGAGCGATTGATTGTAGATCTATACCTGTAACTAGCCAGGAAAGTTATCTACATGAAGATATTGAAGATCAATACCTATAGCAAGCCAGGAAGTCATCTTTATTTCTCAGGCCAGAGATTTATACCTGTATCCAGCCAGGAAAGCTATCTTATCAACCGACCCCTCTTAAGTTCCAGATCAACGCCTGTAACTAGCCAGGAAATATCTGTGGACGATGAATTGTAGATTAATACCTGAAACCAGACAGGACAACTATCTGCTCGACCATCTCAAACAATTCAACAATCACTCTTGGATGGCATCTTTAAGCCCATCTCCACAACTATTCAACAAACATTTCCAGATGGCATCTCTGAGCCTATCCCCGACGAGATTCTGTCACATCTCCAGATGGCATCTGTAAGCCCATCATCCTATCCATCATCTCTCCAAATGGCATCTGTAAGCCCATTCCCGACGTCACAATGTTAATACTACACCATGTGAGTGCAAATTTCTGGGCACTCTAGTGTTCAATTATGTTCCACCTTCGGACCGTGAAAGGCTAGAAAGCCAATCTATATCCTCAGGTTTAAGAAAATTGAATAGGGGCAACTGTTGCACCCCAAAATTTGCCCTCTCATGTTTTCCAAAGTCTTCCCCCTGCCTGGTTGATCACAAACTCTTGCCTAAGGAAAAAGAAGATTTTTGAGTGGTACTTCAAATACCTTTCGATTGGCATTCTGAAGGAGTATTTCGATTGGCATTATGGACAAGCATTCGATTGGAATTATGTCAAGGCAATTTGGACAGGCATGTCAACCATGTCCTTCGATTGGCATGAACAACACCTTTTGATTGGCCTGTTAGCAGAGCATTTCGATTGAAATCCTTCAATTGATATTTGGGCCAGGCCCATTCGAAGAGTACGCAGGGAGTCCATTCGAAAGAGGAAAATCAGGACTAATCGAAGAGCATGGCCTGAAAGCACTCGAAATCCAAGCGTCCAGGTTCATTCAAGGGACACGAATGTTTCAAAAAAGGAAATGATTTAATGTGTTTGATTTTTGTCCAGAGCGTTAAAGGCTTATTTTAATGGTTGTCCCTTACCATTTTCGTGCACTCCCACACTCCTATAAATAGGAGGCCAGTGACACATGACAAAAAAAAAGGACACAAAAAAATTACACGAAAAATCACACGAAAATCATAGAACGAAAATTATACACACTTCTTCAAAAAAATCTGCAGGAGAACAAAACATTGGAGAGACGCTGCCCAGAATTTTCCAAGCCAAAGAAGTCCCTCAGATCGAAAGTGCCTACGCCCAGAAGCCCTCAAATCAAAAGTGCCTACATCCAGGAAGTGCCCAGATCATAAGTGCATGCGCCCAGAAGTGCCCAGATCGAAAGTGCCTGCGCCCAGAAATCCCAGATTGAAAGTGCTCCCATCCAGCCAGTGCCCAAATCGAAGACTCAATCTGCAGGTAAGAAAGGGTAAATTGTCCAACCTTACATTTGCGTAAACGCATTATTACTTGTTGTTACCTTTGACTTGCCATCTTAGACAGGATCGAAAGGCCTGGGTTTGGCACCCAGGTCACATTTTTCGTGTGCTAACATTTGCTGCAGATTTAGCCTGAAGAGACCCCAACAAGTGCAGGATCGAAGGGCCTGGGATTCAATACCCAGGCCCTACATTTTTGTTTCGCTCACATACTTTTACAGGTATAACATCCCAGATCGAAGGAGAGCCCTTCTCTGGATCGAACCCATTAGTGTGCTGGATCGAAAGAGGCATCTCATCCCTGGATCGAAAACCATGACCTCCATGATCGAAGGGCAATCCTCTTCCCTGGATCGAAGGCTACTCACGCCTTACTGTCTGGCCCAATCGAAAGGACCAGGACCCTCTCTGGACCGAAACATTCCATTCTCTCCCTGGGTCGAAACTCCTTTTTTCCCTGGATCGAAGGTTCCCTTCTGCACTTTATTTTTTTGTTTTTATTCTCATAGACTTATTTTTATCTTTTAATTAACATTAAAATAAAAAAAATCACAAAAAAACATTAGGTTAGTTTTTTATTCAAATTAATTTTGTAAATAAATAAATTAATTATTTTAACTTCATTTTATCAATTTAAAATAAACTAGACTTAGGAGTATTTAATTCAAATATCTTCTTAATCAAAAACAACAAAAAGAGTTCTTATTCTTAGGATTTTTTTTAGATTCACGCGCGTTTATTTTACTGGGATGTAATAGCTTAAACTAAGACCTTCTTTTACTTTACTGTTTTTATTTCCCCCAATATTTTTGGACATGTAAATAATCCCCCTCCCCGAAAGCCTTGTAATAGCGTAGGATTTACAATTCCCGCACTTTAAATTCCTGTACATATATTAACTGCTTAGATGTATGCTAACTAGGATTGTATGACAAGATTAACTCTTAACTTAAAATCAACAGTAGTCCACCATGACATGCAAGAATAATATAACTGAAAATTGACACACTTGCACACGTCACTCCTAGGGTATACCTTATTTGGTTGCCTCAAACGTGGTCATTAAGTATAGGATGTTTTAGAGGTCGTCCTTTGTCCCAAGATCATAAGTTGCCTCGAAATGGTCGCCTCGATAAAAATGATCTAAGACATTAGGATTACCACTAAAGCATCCTAACGTTGCTTTAGTGACCACACGTCCCTAAAATCGAATTGACCCGAAAACTCCAACGACGGTGCTACCTATTACTCAATAGCAGGATAGTACTGTCTAAAGGACATTTGCACAATTAAATTCCCTTTTGAGTAGGTAGAGTTTTTTAAGTACTTGCTCTCTTTTTTATAAAAAAAACAAAAACAACTTTTCGCACCTATACTTTCAAAAAGTTTTCAAACAAACACTTCATACACTCTTGAGGACTGATACAAGAGTTACCTAGAAGTTTTTCAAACTAAACTTTTTTTCAAAACCCACAAACACAAAAGAAAAGCAAACATTTTTGAAAACATAGTGAGAAAGTACCTAAGATCCCGTGGATAACCACAAATAGAAAGGGTGCTAACACCTTCCCTTTCTATAAATCTACCTCCCGAACCGAGAAACATTCTTGAAAAGGAATTTTGTTGTGCTTTTGTCCTTTCCTTGTTGGAGAACATAAAAGACGGTGGCGACTCTTGCTTACCGCGACATTTCGCGAACCAGCACTAAAAACAGTCAGTTCTATTTCCACCGATCACACCATTCCTGTTATCAGTTCGAATACGATCCCAGTAAGTACATTAGACATGCCATCAAACGCGTCTTCGGTGCAAACTGCACTACACATAGGGAATCAACAGTATTCGACCCTCCCTAGGCCTCCAGGTTTCGAACCTTTGAGACCCAGAAATCCTCAGTATGGGATGCCAACTTCATTTATGGCAGGGTTACATAATGCATCAACTTCGTCCCCACTCCAAGGGTCTGGTTCAGGAATGATTCATTTGGGTACAAATTTCCAGAACATAGGAAACTTCGCCCAATTGCCTACTCTTACAACTAATAGTCAGGCAGCGCTTAGACAACAGATGGATGATAGCAATCATGATATGGTAGGAATCTTAGCCCGCAAAATAAATGCTATTTTCAATCCCCTAATCCAGAATATAAATAGAACAAACCAAGAAAATGCAGCCCAGATGGCAAGAATAGTAGATTTTTTGGTGCCCCTAATGCGCCTGCAAGGCATAGGCAGAACCCGGTGGTGATTCGAAATGAAGAACCCATAATCGAACAAATTCGACCCCCTGTACAAGTGGTCGAAGAAAGAAATATAGGGGTAAGATTAAGAGACCAGGGAATTCAGGAAGTTCAGAATGAACAGCCTAGACCTATAATGATGGTGAGTAGGGACCAAAATGCAGACGAAATTGTTCATAGAATTAGGAATGACAATTTAGTGGCAGAAAATAACCTCACCACCATGATTGAAAGAATAATGGCCCAGAATAGTTTAAATTCAGGATTTAGGAGGCCAAATTACACATCTCCTATTGTGGATTATATTTTGCAAACAGAATTACCCAGGGGCTTGAAAGTTCCTAAATTCACGAAATTTGCTGGAGATACAAGTGAATCAACAGTGGAATATATAGCAAGATATTTAACAGAAGCAGGAGATATAGCAAATAATGAAAATCTTAGGATAAAATACTTCCCAAGTTCTTTAACAAAGAACGCTTTTACTTGGTTCACCACCTTGCCCCCTGGATCTGTAGACACATGGCCTTATTTAGAAAGACTTTTCCATGAACAATTTTACATGGGTCAGTCTAAAATCAGTCTCAAGGAACTAGCAAGCATTGAGAGAAAATTCACGGAACCAATAGATGAATATTTGAATAGATTCCGTTTATTAAAATCCAGATGCTTCACAGTGGTCCCTGAACATGAATTGGTCGAAATGGATGCTGGGGGCCTAGATTATTCCATTCGAAAGAAATTGGATACACAATATCTTAGAGATATGGCCCAACTAGCAGACAGAGTGCGTCAGGTCGAAAGGTTAAAAGCTGAAAAAGCCAGGGCTAATAAAAATCATAAGAAAGAGAGAATAGCCTACATAGAGGCTGAAGAGGAAAACATAGATGATCCTCAAGACCCTTATGATTTCGATCAGTTTGAAATAGATCTTGCAGAACTAAAAGAAGCACCCCCTTATGCTTGCAAAGTTCTACTTCCTTCCAATGGAAAGGATTCTGTCGAAAGTGAAAGGAATGATAAATTCCCCAAGAAAATCTATACTTTCGATATAACTAAATGTGATGAGATATTTGATCTACTTGTTAAAGATGGCCAGTTAATAGTTCCTCCTAACCTTAAGGTTCCTCCGTTGGAACAAAGGAAAAAGAGGGGCTTTTGTAAATATCACAACTTTTTAGGCCATAAAACCTCACAATGTTTTCTTTTCAGGGATCTGATACAGAATGCAATCAAAGATGGCAGGCTGAAGTTCTCAGACAAGGGAAAGAATCTAATGAAAGTTGATACTGATTTGTTGCTGATGGCGGAGACTAACTATGCTGAACCACTAGACATCAATGTGGTAGAAATTGATGAGAAGAAAGTTGAATCAAAAGTGGAATTCGAAGAGGATGGGGACTTCATCCTAATCAAAAACGAAAAAGAGGCTACTGATGGCCTCCCATTGATCAAAAATGAAACAGGGGCTACTGATGGCCTCCCAAAGGTGCTCAAAGCAAAGATATTAAGTGACAAAAAATTAGCTGAGGCCACTGAAGGTCTTAGGATGAAATTTGAAGAAGTCAAAATTTCTGATGACCAAATGCTGGGAGTGAATATGGTGGACTTCGAACAGCCTAATGCTGAAATGGAAGAAGTAGAATGCTGTTTAGAGAGGGAAAGAGAACAGAGAACAGAGAACTTACCTAGAAAGGACGCAGGTTTGCGTGAATACCTCTTCCACTGTAATAAGAAAAATCAGGAAAAGTTGCTATGTCCAAGGTGCAGTATCATCTGTAACCCCAAAATTGCTGCTGAATTCGAAAGGGCCCAGCATGAACGAACAGGAGTCAACTGGAGGCAAGACAACCAACTATACAAAGTCTATCCAAAAGCTGATGAAAGTCTGCTCGAATTCCTGGTTCGTTGCCACAAGATTGGAACAAAATGGTTAATATGTCCCAGATGTGCAGCAGTGTATGATAAGGAAATGGCTGAAGCATTCGAGAGAATTCCGTTTGCGTCAGGCTGGGGGCACCAAGGCGGAATGCCTTCGAATCTTGTTAGCACATCCATAAGTATGCCAAGGAGGCCAGATAGCCCTTATCCTAGGGGAGCAAAGAGAGTTTCCTTTAAACTACCTGCAGAAATCCCCACTGACAGATGGCTGCAAGTGAATGCTGATAAGGGAAAAGGGAAGTGGCGCAACTTCGATCGAGGAGGCAGGACTGCAATGGCTTACAGGAGGCAATTCAATTCAAACAGGAGGGAAGAAATAAGATTGGAAAATTATAAAGGCAGAAACCCAATGTCTCGCTCTCAGTGGCGCAGACACCAGAGAAACCAAAAAGCTGCAAGGGATTCGAAAACTATGGGAGTAGGAGAATCCAGTACCAATAACCCAACATCACAGAACCAGACTGGGGGCAAACCCCCAGTGTCCAGGAAACTTTTTTCTCCACAGAAGGACACTAAAGAAAATAGGACTCAGAAGGAAGCTGCGAACGAAGAGGACTTGATGACTGATGCCTTCGAATCTGAAGGGGAATCCTTCTTCAATGCAAACTGCAATGTAGTTTCGGTGCTGCCTTGTGAGTACAATCAAGAAATAGAGGTTTATGCTGATGAGGAGACTGATAAGGACGAAATGGCCAGACATAGGCCAGTATGCTATTATGTGATGAACAATGAAGCGGTCGAAGAGCAGAACGCTTTCTTTGAAAAGCCAGACGAAGGAATGAAAAACCATCTCAAACCCTTATTCATCAGGGCAAAGGTGGAACAATATGGTGTGAACAAGGTTCTGGTGGATGGTGGAGCTGCTGTCAATCTGATGCCCCAATTCATGCTAAAGAGAATAGGAATGCAGGATTCAGATGTTAGACCTCACAACATGGTGCTTTCGAATTATGAAGGGAAGGTTGGCCAGACTTTGGGAGTAATACAAGTTAACCTGACAGTTGGTTCCCTCACAAGGCCAACAATGTTTATGGTCATTGCTGCAAAAGTAAATTATAATTTGTTGCTTGGCAGGGAATGAATCCATGGAGTTGGAGCAGTACCTTCTTCAATGCATCAAAGGCTGGTGTTGTGGAGAGATGATGGGATTGTTGAAAATATAGAAGCAGACCAAAGTTACTATATGGCAGAAATCAACAATGTGGACAAAAGAAATTTCGACAGAAATATGGCCAACATAGGGCCATGTCACCCACCTGAGGAATATTTCGAGCCTAATGAAAACGCTTATTATTCCCTAACCTTGCGTCCCAATGGATTCCAATGGGATAGGGAAATCATGTGGGATGGCCAGGTGACTGAGAGAGATGGAGAGACTTCGATGATACGGCCAACTGGCTGGGCAAGCGAAGGTTATTATGACTGAATCAAATTACTTCCAAAAGATTTTGGCCTACTTGGCTGAGAACAGACGAAGAACGGCTCTTGAAGCCGAAATACAGAACACGGCTGTCGAAGCCATAGACAAAAAAGAAATAGTAAATCCTGAAGGAAACTATTCATCCTCACCATGTGATGGACAAACTTCTGAACTGATGGATCAAAGACTGGATGCCATTTATGATCCAGAACCCTTGGGGTTCGAAAAGGATCCAGAGTCATCAAGCGCTAAGATGCTGTCCCAAGATCCTTTGGAGGAAGTTGATATTGGGGATGGTGTCGAAAAAAGGATTACATACATCAGTGCGAAACTTAGTCCCAACTTAAAAGGCAAAGTGGTTGAAATGCTCAAACAAAATAGAGATTGCTTCGCCTGGGACTATGATGAAATGTCTGGTTTAAAGAGGGAACTGGTAGAACATAGGCTTCCGATCAAGGATGGCAAGAAGCCCATCAAGCAGATGCCTAGACGATTTGCTCCAGAAATCCTCTCATGAATAAAGGCAGAGGTATAACGGCTCCTTCGATGCAAATTTATCAGGACCACAAGGTACGTAGAATGGGTTGCTAATATTGTACCTATTATTAAGAAAAATGGCTCTTTGCGAATTTGCATAGATTTTAGGGATTTAAACACTGCCACCCCAAAAGATGAATATTCCATGCCTATAGCAGGAATGCTAATTGATTCTGCTGCGGGTTTCGAATACCTGAGTATGTTAGATGGATACTCTGGGTATAATCAGATTTTTATTGCTGAGGATGATGTTCCCAAAACTGCATTCAGATGTCCAGGCGCCTTAGGCACTTATGAAAGGGTAGTTATGCCCTTTGGACTAAAAAATGCTGGGGCAATATATCAGAGGGCAATGAACACTATTTTTCATGATTTCATTGAGTCATTTATGCAGATTTATATAGATGACATAGTAGTCAAATCTGTTTCTGATAAGGATCATTTGACTCACCTTTTCCAGTCATTCGAAAGAATGAGGAAACATGGCTTAAAAATGAATCCTCTTAAATGTGATTTCTTTGTTCAGGCTTGGGATTTCCTAGGCTTTGTGGTCCACAAGAAGGGGATCGAAATTAACTTGAACAATACGAAGGCTATTATGGAGACGAAACCTCCTTCAACCAAGAAAGAGTTGCAATCTCTATTGGGTAAAATTAACTTTTTAAGGAGATTCATATCTAATTTGAGTGGGTGAACTCAGGCTTTCTCTCCACTCCTCCGTCTCAACCAAGGGAATTTTGAATGGACTGCGTAGCATCAGGAGGCATTCAAGAAAATCAAAGCTTATTTGATGCATCCTCCTATACTTGCACCCCCTTCGAAAGATAAACCAATGAGGCTATACATTTCTGCCTCCAATGTAACTATAGGTAGTATGTTGGCCCAAGAAAATGATGATGGCGTCGAAAGAGCCATCTATTATCTTAGTAGGGTCCTAAATAAAGCAGAGGCTAAGTATAGTAGCATTGAAAAACTATGCCTCTGTCTGTATTTCTCTTGTACAAAACTTAAATATTATATTAAACCAGTTGATGTTTGTGTTTCATCTCACTTTGATGTTATTAAGCATATGCTTTCAAAACCAATCATGCACAGCAGGATTGGCAAATGGGCCTTAGCGCTCACTGAGTACAACTTGACCTTCAAGCCTTTAAAAGCCATGAAAGGACAAGTAGTTTCAGATTTCATAGTGGATCATTTTGTGAGTGAGGACTTCGCGTTAGATTATGTTGAGATCCAGCCTTGGAAATTATCCTTCGATGGGTCAACACATAAATATGGAAGTGGTGTTGGAGTCCTTATAATTTCTCCTTAGGGAATTCCAACAAAATTCAAGTACAAGTTAGAAGGCCCTCCCTGTTCAAACAACGAAGCTGAGTATGAAGCATTAATTGCTGGACTTGAAGCTTTGTTGAAATTGGGGGCAACCAGAGTCGAAATTAGGGGAGACTCAGAGCTGGTCATCAAACAGATAACCAAAGAATACAAATGTATCAAGGAAAATTTGATCATGTACTTCGTTATTGCTAACTGATTACTCAAGAAATTTGAATATGTGGATATAAAACATATTCCCAGAATTGATAATCAGGAGGCAAATGACTTGGCTCAAATAGCTTCAGGATATAAGACATCTAGAGAAAAACTCCAATATCTCATAGAAACAAGAGGCAGAATAATGGCTACCAAATTATCACCATTAGACTTGAAAAATTCGAAACTGGGTTATGCAGATCAGAAAGAATTCGAAGTATTAAATATTGATACTTTGGCAGATACAGATTGGAGAAGTTCCATAGTAAATTACTTGAAAGAACCTTCAGTAAGTAAAGAGAAAAGGATCAAATATAGGGCATTGTCTTATGTCCTAATAGGAAATGAACTTTTTAAGATAACCCCAGAGGGTATATTACTCAAGTGTTTAGGAGAAAATGAAGCGTATTTAGCAGTATCCAGTGTGCACAGTGGGGCATGTGGGGCACATCAAGCCGGTCACAAAATGAAATGGTTGTTGTTTCGATATGGAATGTATTGGCCCACTATGCTCAAAGACTGCATAGAATTTGCTAAAGGTTGCAAGGAATGCCAAGTTCATGCAGGTATTCAACATGCTCCTGCAAGTGAGTTACATTCAATTGTTAAGCCTTGGCCTTTTAGAGGATGGGCATTAGATCTAATTGGTGAAATTCGACCAGCATCATCCAAAGGACAGAAATATATCCTTGTGGGTATAGATTATTTTACAAAATGGGTCGAAGCAATTCCTCTAGTGAATGTTGATCAAGAAGTCATTATGGAATTTATCCAGAGGCAAATAATTTACAGGTTCGGAATACCAGAAAGTATCACAACAGATCAAGGTTCAGTTTTCACAGGGCGAAAAATGCAAGAGTTTGCAAAAGAAATGGGAATTAAATTACTAACGTCAACTCCTTACTATGCTCAAGCTAATGGACAAGTAGAAGCAACCAATAAAGTCATAATAGGTTTGATAAAGAAACATGTAGGACGAAAGCCAAGAAATTGGCACAAAACTTTGGACCAAGCTTTGTGGGCATGTCGAACATCTCCTAAAGAAGCAACGAATACTACTTTGTTTCGACTTACCTTTGGACATGACGCAGTGTTGCCAGTCGAAATACACTTACAGTCAGTAAGAATCCAAAGACAAAATGAAATACCAACTGATCAATATTGGGAAATGATGATGAATGAATTAGTGGACGTGTATGAAGATAGGTTACATGCTTTAGAAGTTATGAGAAGACAGAAAGAAAGAGTAGCCAGAGCATACAACAAAAGAGTTAAAAGTAAGTTGTTCTCAACCAATGACCTTGTATGGAAAGTTATATTACCTATGGATAAAAAGAACAGATTATTAGGTAAATGGTCACCCCATTGGGAGGGTCCCTTTCGAGTTTTGAAAACATTTTCGAATAATGCTTATGAAATAGAAGAATTAGCAGAAGATAGAAGAATCTTGAGGGTAAATGGGAAATACTTAAAAAGGTATAAGCCATGCTTACAAGAGGTTAGAATCACTGCAGGATAATAAAAAATATATATATAAAAATGAAGCCAAAATGGTATTTATAAGTGCCAGAATGGTTATGTTCAATCATTTACAATAAAAAGCATTAACAAAATACATTCAACAATTAGAAAGGGGCGTTTTGTTTCAACTTAGCAAACTTGCTCTTGCATAAGTTGATTTTGCATTGGGTAGTATTTCTGATGTTTTCGAGCCCTTTGATTTCTTCACTTATTCCTTCAGCCACCTCCATCTGTTGAAGACTCTGTGTAACAAGATTTTCAAGCTCTTGGTCATCAACAGACTTCAAGGCTGCCTGCTCATTTCGAGCACCCTCAATCTTCTTCTTAAGTTCTTCAATCTGGGATTCCCAAAACATGATTGATCGAGCCAAGACATCATGCTTGTCTTGGGCCTGGATTTTAGCGCGCTCCAACTTCTCTGCTTCTTCAGAAAGCTTTGCAGTTTGATCATAAGCTTTAGACAAAGAGTCTTGTTTGCTTCGAATCTTAGGCTCAGCATCATTAACCCTAATATACTCACTTCTAACCTCATTGAGCAAGATTTGCAGATCATATATGGTTTCACTTACTTCAAGTGGACAGATGCTGAGATCTATCTGAGAAAGTAACTTCTTCATCGGAAAATAGGCTGCAGTATTTGCTTTTAGAATGGTAAAAATGTCAGCCTCAAGAATAGTTTTGTTGACTTGTTGAAGAAGCGGATCAAGAGAAGCAAGAGGGGCATCATCCTTTGTTTGGCTAGAATCTTCAGATTGATTTTTGTTGGACGAAGAATCCCATTGAGCTAGCACTAGCTTGATATATTTCAGGGGATTGCTCCGTTTTAGCTCTTCCTTTTGTTCCCCAGTCAAGATTGGAGGGTCTGGGTTTTTAGTGAAAATAGTCCCAGTAGGTACTGGAACTTCCACCTCTTCTTGCACCATCTCATCTTCGTCACCATCTGCGAAGTAATGACTCACAGTATGTGTGTCGCTTTCCTCTTCAGATTGTTCAGCAAAATGTACCCTTCTGGGAGAAGAGTCACTAGGATTGTCATTTATGAGAGTTTCGAGCACTGTGTTTGGTTTGCCAAATACATGGTCCTCTGTCAAGGGAGGCGAAGTTGCTTGTTGGTCTAAAGCTTTGACTAATGGAGGAGAAGTTGATTGTTGATCCAAGACTTCGACGGTCCCTGCAGGAGTAGCAGCAGTGGACGAACCTTTATTTAAAACAACTTCGTTGAAACCTTCTGGTTGAGAAGAAGCTGCAAGTTTGGAAGCTTGGCCTTGAATGTTCGGAGGATCAGAAAGAACAAAAGAAGCGCTCTGCATAGAAACAAAGGGTTAGCATAAAGAAGATTACATAGCCAATTTAAAAAGGATTTTAATGAGATTTACCTTTGGTTCATCAGAAGTTGCATTGCTACCAATGCGTTCTGAAATTACATTCTTCGAAGACTGAGACTTCGAAGATCCTTTGGATTTGACCTGGGGAGCAGTCACACTCACTTTGCTTTTTGACGGATTGGCAAGTTGAGAACCTTCACCAGATTTATTGACTTTCTTTTTCTTTTTTCGTTTTAGAGGAGAAGTGTCTTCATCTTTTTCTGATTCATTTTCAGAGTGGGCATTTTCGTGTTTTCGTTTCTTAGGAGACTTGGGAGGTAACCCACTTGCTTGGAGAAATAGGTTTGAATAATTAGTCAATTTAAAAAGTAATTTCGACAATAAAAAAGGAGTGAGCGAAGTATTACCTTTTTCTTTTTTGAGGAGTCATCTCCTTGGTCAGAAGGAAGATTCTCAGTAGTGGCTGTTGGCACTTTCAAAGAAGAAGTTGAACCTGCCTTGGGTACAACTTTATCCTTTTTCAAGGATTTTAGATCAACAGCTGAAAGGAATATCAAATGGTCAATTTTAAAACAAAGTTTAGGAAGAATAAGGGAGCTTCGAATTTCTTCAGTTCCGCACCTTCGCCGTTTTGAGACGTAATAGACATGGCTGACAAGTCATAACGAAGGTGCCCCCTGAAATTGTCTAAATCACATTTAGCCCACGTGACCCTTTGGGCAGGTTTTTTGGCATCATTTTCACACAAATGGAAAATGTTCCCACAAACAAGCCACCAGGGATACAGAGGAAAAAAGGCTAAAGCCAGCTCTGAAGTAGGTAGGTTTGGAAATTTTGGTGTTTGATGTTTAAAAGCCCACCAATACCTATCTTCAGGTTTTACATAAGGAGGAAATCGAATTTTTGAAAGTTGTTTTTCAAATTTTTCTTTCAAAGTGCTTGCTGCTTCGCAGATAGTTCGATGTATCTCCATAGGATTATAGACAATTTCGAAATATTTTTGAAAGGCTCGAATTTCCTTGACATGAGTAAATCTACCTCTTTTGACATGTTCCTGCACAAAGGAAAAAGCTGTCGTCAGTTGTTTTTGAATTTGGATGGTGCTGAACATATTCTTCGAATAGTAAGCCGTCCACCAAGTATAAAAATCTTTCGTCATGTAAAAGGAAGGAGTAAAAGAGACTAATAAAAAGTCAGCGAAACCAGCATATTTCTGTTGTCTAGTTTCGATTTCCTTGAAGGAGTAAGGCACCCCTGCTAAGCATATCTCCCTTTTCTTGTTGAAGAGAGGCTCAGGTAAAATCTGGCATAATCCAAATTGGCGAGCCACGAAATTAGGTTGATAGGCAAGGATACACACTTGGCTCTTCACAGGCGTGATCCTAGAGATAATAAGCCTAGGGTTTAAAAAGGCACACCAAATGTCCCTAATAATCTCTTCTTCAATGGCTTGTTCAAGGGGCATAGTAAACCAGGTTGGACCACAATTTCGATTGGCAAAAGGGGCCATTGAAGGATCGAACCTATGTCTTTTGGAGAAAATCATTGTATAGTTAACGAAGCATTTTTTGAAATTTTCCCTTTCATCGTTTGGGGTTAGTTTTAATAGCCTAGTGCCTTCAATGCTTCGATTTATAACGTCAGGATGTTCTTCGTTGATTACCCCAAAGGTTGATAGGGATGGTTCGAAAGTTGCATTTAACCAAAGCTGCAACAGCCAAAAGGGGCCAACAAGGAGCAGATTAGTGCTAGCTTCGTAAGTTTTCAGTTTCGAGACTGCAGCACCTATGCTTTCATATAAGCTTGTTAGCAGTAGCTCACTGATGCATACCCTTCGACCGTGATGAAGTTTATTGGCAAGGGTGATGAACCTGCTAGCAACTTGTAGAGACTTGCTGTAGAAGACATATTTTGATAACCATAGCACCAGAAAAGCTATATGTTCAACATCAGAAACCTCTTCCTCAGCAGAGTGATAGCGATTGATGTATTTTGAAAAACTGGTATTCTTGACATCAAAGTCAATGAGGTTATCTGCATCTTCGTTTGGATCGAAAGTCTCCTCAATAGGGGAAAGTCCAGTGATGGCAGCAATATCAAAGAATGTAGGTGTCAGCATTCCACAAGGGAGATGGAAAGTATTATAGGTGCTGTCCCAGAAGTATAATGAGGCTAGCAAAAAAGGTTGGCTGTAACTGAAACCTAATTTTGACATTCGAATTAGGTTTAGGATACCTATACTTTCCCATTCCTGGGATTTCTTATGTTCAACTTTCGAAAGCCAGTCTTGGTATAATTGATCTGATGAGGGACATGAGCGAAAGGGTTTGAAATTCCCAGTGACATAGTCCATGCAAAAAGCGTCCCTCATGGGTTTTGACGTTTCTGTGTCATGTGTTTTCTCTTTTAAGGTTTTGGACAATTTTACAACCGGTTCGTCTTCCTTAGGTTTTGGAGAAAGGGATTTGTTAACAGTGGGTTTTGTTTTTGAATACGCGGGAAAAAATCCCTTCGTTTTTTCTAAACGATCCGTTGAGATTAGAGGACCCATAACTCCTAGGGTTCTATCAAGGACAATAGTAGGAATAATTACCTGAGAAGCGTAGATAGATTTTTGTTCTTGAGTAAGTTTAGGGGTTGAAATGAACTCCTGATTATCAAGGTTGATAATCTTGCTTGCTGGTGTAGGAATGGAGGAAGAAGTTTGCTTGGACTTTCCAGACTTCTTGGATGAGGAAGGTAGTGCAGAAGACATTGTGAAAATAATTTTTGTTTGATATCTGAAAACAAGAAAATCTGGTTGTTGAAGAATGAGCAGTTTGGAAAAGTTGAAATGAAGAAGATGAAGTATTTTATAACCTTCCTCAATAGTTTAATAGTTTTTGACCTTTGGAAAAAAGGTGGGATACGTGTAACTCCCTCATTGGAAAAAGAAAAGGTGGATTTTTTGAGCTTCCTAGGGAAGTGATGTTTTTTGCTGCTAATTATTAGCTATAACTGCTGATTGCACGTTTTGGTATGGTGATTGGACGTTTTGCAGAAAGTAGGACACTTACTCTGCCATCGTGTGCAGTATGGTCATCATGAGTTTTTGATGCTCTCGAAATAGTCTGGATGAGTCAAAAATAAGTATTTCTTTATATCTATCGAAATACATGTTCTTGAGGGGCAATATGTTAGCTGGCTATTTCAAATAAGGAAGAAACCACTATCAAAATAATATTTCGAATAAAGTACCTAAGGAGATTAATATCAAAATTGGATATTGGTGGGAAATATGGAGTCATTATGTTGAAGGATTATTCAATTCCAACGAATTTCGATTTGGACTTTTTTAGTGTTCGAATTATAAAGAGCTCCTTTATGCAAGGGTGCCAGAAATTGGAAACGGTCCAGGTAATTGGGTTATTTCGAAAGCGACGAAGAAACAAGATGCTTCGATTGGTACAAATTTCGAATTTTAAATAAAGAGCGTCATTCTAGAAGACGCGTGGAAGTCAGTAAACATAGGAAGCATGCATGCTTCGAACGTGGCGTGATTTTAGAATTTGACCGTTAGGGTCAAGACACTATAAATAGGTGTTCTTATGTTAGATTTGGACATGTTCGCTTTTATGTACTAAAAGATCTCAAAACACTCAAACTACCGTGAATTAAGGAAAAAGAGTCAGAAGACACAATGTATGTATTGAACATCATCATTCTTTACAATTTCAATACAAGTCTTTTTATATTTTAGTTCGCTATTACAGTATTTCTGCCCTTTAAATCCTTCGATTTCCTTGCATTTCTTTGTTTTACTTGCCTTTAAACACAATTACTTCGTTAAAAACTTTACTTTCACTTTACCCTTTTATTCAAACACTTATCTTTACATTCAAGCTCAAGTCTAATTCGAAGCCTTTCCTTCCTACATTCAGTTAGTTTATTCCTATAAACCATTTTAGAAATCTTTCCTAAGAATCTCATATTCGAACTTAGCATAAAATATAAGTCTATCAAGATAATAGATATGAACATGGAAATAAGTTATGACACATTTGTTCTAGGATCAATCTAGTCGATCCTGCAAGTAACCAATAATAATTAGTAAATTGGAAGACTAGCGGTTGTTTACTAGAAATCACTGTAAACAACTGTCCCACCTACTTTTCCTGTAAAAGTGGGCATTCCAATAAAATATGTTGCGACGTGATTTTCACGTCACAACTTTGTGACATGAAAATCACGCCGCGAACAATTGGTCACCCTCTCCACAACCACGTGATCCTTCATGTCGTTAATAATCGATTGTGACGTGAATTTTTAAATTGTAACGTGAAATTTATACCGCAAATGAGAATTTTTTTTATAGTGCAAACAAATATTCAAGATGCTACCTTGATCCACACACATTAATATTGATTGTTCTAGTAAAATGATTAAGGTGACAATAACAAATATACATTATAAAATAATCCTTGTTCCTTTTGTTGTGTTGTCAATTTTCATGAAAACGCTCGGGGAGGTTTTCTTTATTCCTATTTCAAGTGCTGGAACTAACATGAAGAATCTTATACTTTAAAATTAGGAATGAAGTTTATAATATTTATTTATGATTCGAAATACAAATAAACAAACATGATATATCCCAGTGGAACATTACCTTTAATACTTATTTTCGAAATTTTGGTGACCTTGTTATGCCACGTCAGATGCGTGCAGAAATAAATACTGTTTGTGAGAATTAGACAGAAATGGCTTAAATGGTGTCGTTTGAAGACATAAAAGACTACATTAGTCTTTTTAAAAGTTAAGGGACTATAATGAACTCCGAAATAAAGTTACGAGATTAAAAATGATATTTTACCTTTAATTTACTTAGAGTTTCATGCAAATTTGTAACTTCTTTTTTCATCGAGACACAAGTCTTAAACATTCCAGCTGGGTTTCTAATATTAGTTATTTCATGCTTACGATTAAAGTTAAGATTTTTAATATTATCATTTTCCTCTACTAATTTAGTACTTAACTTAAATAGTTACTTGTAAGATAGCTTTGTTACTTTTTGTCATCTTATTCGAGAGATACTTTCAAGCAAACTTCATCTTCTTTGTTAGACGAAGATTCTTTGAAGATTTTACTTGAGGTTGAATCTTCGAGGTTCCTCCTTTATGATGAATCTGTGTAATTTTTAGAGACTTTCCACACAAGGATCAAAGAAACCAACCGGAGTTCAATCTCCCCATGTATGCATGTGCAAACATAACTAAATATATGCAAATTAAGATTATCACAAAACCTTAATCATATTGTATATCACAATAATCCATCAAAAATGAATTAACCCACCATTGCACAAAACATATATTTATCATGTTATCATCATCAACGATGCAATTATTTAGCATTCACCGTCACTACACATTCCTAATAACAGCTAGCATACAAGCCAACCAATGTTATTCACAACAATCACCAAAACTCAACATATAACAAATAATACGCAAACTATCATTCCAATTCAACACTAATTCACAATACACATAACACATGTACATATCATCTATCATAAATAGTTCATTCTCATAGCATTCATCACTTCAACAGATTACAATAACACATATCAAATAAAGCCAAATAATGTTATTCACATCCAACACCGATTCACAAATCAAATAACACAATTACAAGTCATTTACATAATAATGTTATTATTAAATCACTTATTTCCAAAAATATCATTTTTATTGAAAATAAAATCAAGCTAGTTTTTTAACGCTTCGAACGGGGACTCAAACAGGACTACGGTTCAAAAGTTATGAATATTTGAAACTTTTACAAATTGTAAGTCCCACATCATACACTAACACCACAAAACTCCATTTAAATACCAATTAAATTTATTTTCAGAACATGAAACTACTTTTATAAGAAAGTACACTGTATTAGCTTTCTCCAAGTTCAAACGACGCGTAAAACAGACACTCGAAGCTCAAATTATGAATTTTTGAAATTTTGAAAATTTTCGCATTACAGCTAGCCGCGCTCAGCGGCCCTTGCTGAACACAGAAAAATCTGTTTCGGACAACATTTTGTCCTCCACGAATTAGGGTCACAAAACTCACTCTAAACAACCCTATTTCATGAATTAAATACATATTAACCTATATCTAACATGTATCATTAATTAGAAACATTAAAACATGATTTCTAACAGCAATTCATGAATCTTAAATCTAACCCCTAACATGTTATAAACTAGAAATTGAAGAATAAATCCTTAATTTTATATTACTACCTATTACATACCATCATACAATCCCATAATGATAAGAAAATTCACACCCTTATCTTGATTGTAGAATCTTCTTAGAGTTTCTCCTTCTCTTTTCCTTTTTTCTCCTTATCTCTTCTCTTCTCTTCTCTTCTTTTGTTTTGTATTATGACAACACTAATTTTAATCCCTCCTCTTACTACTCTATTTCATTAATGAGCCTAATTCACTTACTCAAATAATTCAAATATTCATCAAATCACACAATTAAATCAATTATTATATAATATAATAATTAATAAAATAATTAAATAATAGAAAATAAAAATCAAGATGTTACAGAAGCTGGATGATTCCCGATTGATCTTGATGTAATATCGGCCTCTTTCCTACAAAATTGACAAAAAAGGGAATCCAACCTATTAATAGTGATTTTGTCCGGCAGATTCTTTCTGAGAGGAGATTTTGTCGCAGTAGCATGTGGCTTCTTTCAACAATCATCCTGCACAATTTCTAAAGATAGAGTGTCTCATGCTCACGCAGGAGAGATGAGCGATACACATTCATTCAAAGTAATTAGAGAAATTCCATAAGAGTTAAATACGACAAAGAAAATAGCTCTTCTTGTTTTAACAATATTTATTTCCAAACACAAAACTTTGTTCATTGTTCAGCTTCTTGTCTTTGTAGGCTGTATCACTTTATAGCTCATTTCTTTCTGAGATGAGTTTACCGATCCTGTTTGCCGAGTATACCCGTCTTTATAGCTTTTTGGCAATCAAGAACAATGAACAGAGTAGTTGAATCAGATTAGTTTTTCAACATATATAATTCATTCATTATTGAGGTCATGCAAATTCAATATTATCCTCAGTTTCATAAGGGTTGCACTGTATTAAATCGCAAGCTTCGGAGTCACCGAAATCGCTAGCTTCCAAGATTCATACCGGTTGTAGTTTGCCTCGTCACACCAATTCCTTTAAGTCATTAGAATTAACAGAAACGTAACAGTAAAATGTGCATATATGTGTATATGCATTATAATTTCTAAATTCAATAAGCATACTCATATACATTAATCAATTTACACGCGGATTAATCTCTTAACGGTTCTAATAACATATATCAGTACAATATATTTATTACTGACAAGTTTAGTAGAATGTCCATATAAAATATATACTGTTTTCTTGCTAGGGATATACAACACAGTGCACTAACATGATCGTTAACATGATTGTTTTCTCCTGAGAATATAAGTTACAGTATTAAACACATAGCACAGCTTCACATTGAAAGAGTGGGAGATAATATCTCATAAAGGCAAAAACGTTATATATGAATACGTATTGACTAAAGGCAAAAACGTTATATATGAATACGTATTGATTAAGAATTAAAGCGATAATATATTGTTGAAAATTCAACAAATATTTATGATGAATTTTTTATACAATGACAATGAATTATGAGAAAGAAAAGAAGACAGTTATTTTTCCCTTACAACTGCAAATTATGTGAGTACAACTTAATTGACTTAATTACAAAAATAGGAGTTACTCCCTCTATTTATAGATTTAGCTTGCACCCTAAGTCCAAAATTATAAAAGTCCAAAATACTTATTTTGGTACTAAATAAAAAATCTTTTATATTTTAGATCTAAATCAAATCTACTTAAATCTAAAACAAATCTAATCTCTTCGACATACATAGTTTCGACACTATGAATTACAATTTAACATACCACCTAATTCATTGTGTCTAAACTATCTATATTCATCATGACTCTTAGTCTTCTGAATACTCAACATGCACTCCCTTCGTCATGATGTCTGCAATCTGATTCTCAATTCTGTAGTGTTCCAAATTCATCTTCCCATCTGCTACATGCTCTCGAAGATAATGGAACCTCATTTCGAGGTGCTTGCTTCGACCATGTGCTATCGGATTCTTCGCTAGATTGATAGATGACGTGTTGTCGATCTTCATGGTAATTGCTCCATGATCTTTCCCTATTATCTCTTCGACCAAGTTCACCATCCAAGTTGCTTGACATGCACAAAGAGAAGCAGCTATGTATTCTGTTTCGCATGATGATAATGTCACTACTGATTCCTTTCTTGAACTCCAAACAACTGGTGCACCACCTAACATAAACACGTATCCTGCTATTGATTTTCGATCTTCGGCATCACTACACCAACTTGAATCAGTGTATCCCACTAACTTGCATTATTTTCCTTTATCAGCTGCAGGAAACAAAATGTCATAGTCAAGAGTTCCATTGAGATACCTCGGTGTCCTCTTCACTGTTGTTAGATGTGATACCTTTGTCTTCTTCATAAATCTACTTATCATACCTACACTATATGCTAAGTCAGGTCTTGTATGACAAAGATATCTCAATGATCTAATAAGTCTTCTGTATTGGATTGGATCGACATCATCTTCATCTGCATCATTCGACAGTTGCAGTCTTGGTTCTACAGGTGTCGAAATTGAGTTGCATTCTTCTATCTCAAACCTCTTGAGAATTTCTCCTGCATATCTTCTTTGATGCATCATTAAACCTCTACTACTCTTGTAGAACTCGATGCCAAGGAAATATGAAATCTCACTCAGATCAGACATTTCGAATTCCTTGCTGAGCTCACCTTTGAAGTCTTTGATCTCACTTTTGCAGCTACGTGTTATCAACAAATCATCTACATAAACACATAGTATAAGCAATTCACTATTGCTTCTTACATATACTCCATGTTCAGTTGTGCACTTCACAAATTCTTTCTCCCTTAGGAAACTATCAATTTTCTTATTCCAAACTCTTAGATCTTGTTTCAGTCCATACAGGGCTTTATGCAGCCTGTATACCTTTCTCTCTTCGTCATGTTTCACAAACCCAACTGGTTGTTTAACATAAACTTCTTCGTCTAAGGGTCTATTCAGGAATACACACTTTACGTCCATCTGACATATGTGCTAACTGTTTATTTCTGTTAGACCAACAATCAACCTGATTGTTTCGATCCTAGCAACAAGTGCAAAAACTTCATCAAAGTCTATTCCTTCTTTCTGTAGAAATCCTTTCGCCACAAGCCTTGCTTTGTGTCGAGTTACTTCCCCTTTCGAATTCGTTTTCACTTTGTATACCCACTTGACATCAATTTCCTTCATGCCTTGAGGAAATTCGATAAGTGACCAAGTGTTGTTGTCTTCGATGGACTTCACTTCTTTGTTCATTGCTTTCATCCACTTCAAATCCTTCAATGCTTTAGCTGCATTGACAGGTTCAACATCTGCATAGAAAGCATAATGACCAACTCACCTTCATTATCTATCACATCATCTAATGTAAGCACACAATCTTGCAATCTTGCAGGCATGCGTCTTGTTCTTTGAGATCTGCTTGTACTTGGTTGATCTATAACTGTTGGTTCCTCTTGTCGAACTTCTCTTTCAACTTGAGTTTCTGGTTCTTCAAGTAGGATTCCCACTGAATATTTCTTGACATTTTTAGTCCAATCCCATTCTTTAAGCTCATCTATGATCACGTCCCTGTTGATCACAATCTTTTTATTCATTGGGTCAAACAACTTGTAACCTCCTGTCAAATGATATCCAACTAGAATCATTTGACTCGACTTGTCATCAAGTTTTCTTCTCAACTAATCTGGCACATGTCTATGTGCAATAGATCCAAATACCTTCAGATGACTCAAGCTAGGCTTCACACCAGACCAACATTCTTCTGGAGTAATTCCTTCTAGCTTCTTCGTAGGACATCTGTTCAAAATGTATGTTGTAGTCGAAACAGCTTCACCCTAAAACTCTTTAGGTAAATTATTTTCTTTCAACATACTTCTCACCATATTCATGATAGTTCGATTCTTCTTTTATGCAATTCCATTTTGTTGTGGAGTATAGGGTGGCACCACCTCATGCACAATACATTTCTTTTCACATAACATGTCAAAGTATTTCGACACATACTCTCTACCACCATCAATTCTCAAGACTTTGAGTTTTCGACCACTTTGTCTTTCGACCATAGACTTAAACTTGGAAAATACCTCAATCACTTCACTTTTCTTCTTGGTCAGGTAAGTCCACAACTTTCGACTGAAATCATCTATGAATGTAACAAAGTATTTGTTACCTCCCATCAAGTCCACCTGGATTGGTCCACATACATCAGAGTATATGACTTCAAGAATAGCCTTTGACATGCTTCCTGCATCCTTCCTGAAGCTATTCTTGTGTTGCTTCGCATGCACACATTCCTCACATACCTCGTTTGGAATGTCGATTTCTGGCAATCCTGAAACCATATTTCTTCTCTTCAAATCTATGATGTCTCTGAAGTTGAGATGGCCTAGTTGATAATACCATATCCATTCATCTCTACTAGTGCAGTTGAAAGGCACTTGTTCTCCATCACATTTAGTTCAATCTTTCTATTTTGAGACATAGGGGCCTTTAAGATTAATCTTCCATTTGCGTCGACGACTCTCATCATCTTATCTTTGATCAACACTTTATAATTCTTTTCGACCAACTGCCCTATGCTGATCAAATTGCTCTTCATGCCTGATATGTACAATACATTGGAAATTATTGACCTCTTTCCATCTTTCCTCATAATCATTACATCACCAATACCTTTAGCTGCTAGGGTATTGTCATTTGCAAATTTTACCATATTTTTCATTGAGGGCTTTATGTTGACAAACCAATATTTCCTTCCAGACATATGTGATGAGCATCTTGAATCCAAGTACCATTGGTCTTTGAATTTATCTTCATCTCTTGTTGTGACCATTAGCATCATCTCTTCTTCTTCATATTTTGCAAGCTTTGCATCACTTTCTTGATTCTTTCGCTTTTCTGGACAATCACTCGAATAATGACCATACTTCTGACAATTGTAACCTTGAATGTGACTCTTATCAGGTTTTCAACCACCACCTCTTCCTATATTTGCAACACCACCTCTTTGGTTGCTTTGGTATGGTCTTCTCTTATTCGACACGTTTCCTTCGTCCTGGCTTCCTCTACCAGTCGATTTATTGTAGCCATCTCTACCTCTATCGAACTACTTTCCTTTGCCTTTGGTTTCTTTTGTTGAATGTGCATGTAAAGCCACATCACTCTTCGACTTGCCTGCAGTTCTTTCATTCATTCTTTGTTCATGAGATTCAAGTGTCCCTTGAAGCTCTTCCTTTGTCAATTTCGACAAGTCTTTCCCCTCTTCTATAGCCACCACCACGTGGTCGAACTTAGGAGCCAAAGATCTCAAGATCTTCGAAACAACAGCTCTTGTTGTTAATGTTTCTCCACATGCCTTGATTTGATTCACTAGTTTTGTAACCCTAGTGAAGAAATTAGATATGCTCTCACTATCTTCCATCTGAAGTAATTCATACATTCTCTTGTAAGTTTGTAACCTCACTTCTTTCACCTTTTCTACGCCTGTTGGCTGGAAATTTCGACTAAGGGAAAGTTGAGCTGAGTCAATGGTCTGAAAATACTTAGAGAAATTATTTGGCTATTTGATTTGTTGAAAACCACGAAGATTCGAAATCGAAATTAATGGATAGTTTATGAAATTCGAATTGTGAAATAAGGTATTATTCAAAGACATGGCTTAAAACGTTATACTTCGATTGTGGCCAAATTTCAAAACAACTTTCAAAACCTTGAAACATCTTTTCAAAAAGACAAAACACCTTTTGTAAAACATTCGAGTAAAGAATTGTTACAAGGGTTGCCTAGACAAGACATCTTTTTCAAAACATTTTCAAACCCACACACAAAGCACCATTTCAAACAATTGAAAATGCAAGGCAAGTGATCTAAACCAAGTAACTAAGAGCCCATGGATAACCATGGATGAAAAGGGTGCTAATACCTTCCCTTTTCATAATCTACCCCCCGAACCCATGAAACATCTCAAAAGGTTTTTCCTGTACTTTTTAACCTTTCCTTTAGGATAAAATAAAAAGTCGATGGCGACTCTTGCTAAACCGAACAAGTGTGAATACAAACGCAAAACCTCAAGTCAGTTCTCCCACCGTATCACAGAACTGGCGACTCTGCTGGGGAATGATTTAAAAGTGGGGTTACCTTAGGGTTTAGATCACCTTTACATTCTTGCTTTGATTGCCTTGATAGCTTTACTTTTTGGGTCCTTGTTTGGGTTTGTTGAAAATCCTACACCCGGATTTGGGGCATCTTCTTAGGTAAATAGCAATAAAACTGTGAGGGAACTGTGCGGGGTATACCGACATGGTGAAGCAGTAAGCTATGTTAGTGTGACATATTTGTGAGTACCGGTAACCCTTGAGTTCAGTCAAGGAGAGTACGGGGCCGCTGAGTGATGTCGTGAAGCACTAACGAACTCTTAGAACCTTAATTGACCATCTTAGCCTTTTTAGGGGTAGTGAGATGACCGACTTTGGTGCAGTCCGAAGTTGGTAGATACTCGATACTACACTCATTGAGGGTTGTTTTCTTGGAATATTTTGGTCGCCAGTTAAGTGGCTAAATCAAAACAATGAACACAGAAAACAATCTAATGATATTGAGCTCCTTAGAACCCGGTTTCTATTTTAGGACAGGATGAGCCAACTAACTTCAAGAGGGTACTTACCTATAAACCCCATGCAAGCCCGAACATAAGGACTTGTTTGCTTTGTGTGAATATGATTACTTGTATATACACTCACTTGCTTCTGCATACATGTACATAACATCATGACATCATACCATAGCATTTTCAATAACCATTTCAAGGATCTCGAGGGTTCTTTTGATGCAGGGTTACGTTGAACCAGACGTCTACCAAGAGGCAAGAGGTTTTCTCCTCTAAACAAATGCCATCAAATATCAAGTGCAACAACTTGAATCAGGGGCTATGACCCACTTGACATGGTGAGCTTGATTCTCGTGGAAAGACATCCACCGATGCAAAGTTCTCCAATCAAAGATCAAGTGCAACAACTTGAATCAGGGGCTATGACCCACTTGACATGGTGAGCTTGATTCTCGTGGAAAGACATCCACCGGTGCAAAGTCCTCCAATTAAAGATCAAAGTTCAACCTCTAACATTCTCTTGTGTTTACCCCAAGAGATCCTTGAAAGCATGCATCCGCATATCATGCATTACATCTTAACAGTTTTTCCTTTTTCAGGTTTCCTTACTCTCCTACTGTTTATTTCAGTAAGAGATGGCTCTAGAAAGGACTGTCAAGGATATTCAGGACCAGACTGCTCAGCTGCAGGAAATGTTCTTGAACCTGTCTCTGGGGCAAGAAGAGGTGAAAGCTCTCCTCACAAAGGGCTTGGTTCAGGAGACTTCAAACAATGCCAGGAGTGATCAGCTGGGGGAACTACAATTTGATTTGGCAACTTTGAGGATCCAGGTGATGGGACAACTGGTGGGCCAGATGGCTCTCATCCAGGACTTGTCTCAAAGACAAGAGGAACTCAGAGTTCTTGTCAGCCAACTGCTTCGGAACAACCAACTGGGGCAGACACCTGAGGTTGAAGAGCAAGTCACCATTCAACCCCCCTCTAGACAAGAAGACAAAGGGAAGGCTCCCTTGCTTGCTTCAGGGTCACAAGCCCATCAACAACCTCGTCAGCATCAACGGGGTAATCGGCGTAAGCAAGAGACGTCGGGAAGACAGTTCACTGAGACTGACATACCGTCATCTCTGATTCTGAAGCGCTTGTTGGAGGTCAATCTGACTGCTTTGAGGGATCCTATCCGGAAGCCCAATACCTCTGCTCCTAACTATCATCCCGATGCATTTTGTGTATACCACTCCTACAGCCCGGGACATGACACCGACGATTGTTGGGCCTTGAAGAACAAGATTCAAGATCTGATCGACATTGGAGTACTGAGGTTCATGCCAGGCGGTGAGATGAAAATCCTCCGTTAAGGGTTTCTCCACCTGAAGTGACAAAGCTCAAACTGAAAGACTTTTGCTTCATTTGAATTTTCAAAGTTGTAATTTCTTTTGTTATTCAAACAATTATCTATTGATGTTAAACTCTGTTTCATTAACGCATTGCATATGTTTGTCTTGAATTCATCCATTCGTTTTCACTACTATTATGCTTTCTTTATGATATTTAACTCCTGAGAAAAAAAGCAGCAAGCCTTTAGAGGGAGGATGACGAAACAATACCATAATCTCATACAGTATGCTTTTGAACAGACCTTGCTGATGATGTACAGGCATTTCTTTCAATTCCCAAACACTAGAGTTATAAGGAAGATAATCCCTAGTCAACCCCTTCGAGCCAAAGAAGTAGGAGTTTTCTGTTCTAAACAATCAAAACCTTTGATATAAACCTGGAGCAGGGTAGTCTCTCAGTTAATTCAAAAAGGTGCGCATTGAAGTCGCAAAACTCTCAGTTCATAATACAACGAACGACATCAAAAAGAGAGAAAAGCATTCCTCTGGAATCAAAAGACAGTGATGGTTCCCTATCACATAGGCAGTCATTACCTCTCAAAAGAGAAAAAGCCCACTGAGCCAAAACCTGTAAAGGAGGCTTAAGAAAGCTGGGGCATCCCGCTGACTGTGATCTCGAAAACAGAGACAGTCAGGCAAAAGTTAGGGATAACAAATCAAAATCAAAATAGAGAGGTCATTACGAATCCTCAACAACATGAAAAAATGTTGCAAAAGAAAAAGGAGATGATGACGGTCTCCCAATTCAATTGGTGAACCATCACCCAAAAAGTCGTTCCAAACTCGAATAGAGTGCGACGCACAATTAACTGAGCTTAGGATTGAAGAACATCACGAAGAGCGGGTGGGTACAAATATACTTTGAGCCTTTATCCTTTGTTTCTTAAACCGTGAACCAAGCCACGTTACAACCCTTCAAAAGTCCTAATTGAAGCATGGGTTAGTTCAAAAGCATACTGTTACAAAAGGTATCCTGACTCCTGTAAGGCTTTGCTCTAAATCTTGTGTTGATTTGTCTTATAAAAAAGTTTTCTGCTAAAAAACGTATTTTTCAAAACTTCGAGACAAACATAAACTTTGCATTGTTTGAATATCACTGTTTGCATTTGGTTATTTGTTTGACAGCGAAGAAATTCATACAGTGAATGTTCGGAGGAACGAAAACTCTCAGTGAGTAAAATCACTTCAAAAGGATGACACTTCCAACGACAAGTCTCCTATCAACAAAGAGGCATGACATGTCACCATCCAATTAACCTGGGGCAGTCCAGTCAAGGTTTCAACAGATCTTTCAAAGTTCAGTTAACCTGGGGCAGTCCAGTCAAGATTTCAACAAATCTCTCGAAAGTTCAGTGAACTTGGGGCAAGTCTCCTTCATCACCACTTGGGGCATTCGAATGTCAAAAGTGTTCAACAAATCCTTCATCACCTGTTGGAAGATACGGTCCAGATATGCTCCAGACACGGTTGCCATTCTGTCACCTTTCTTAAGTTCCGGATTAATACCTGTAGCAAGCCAGGAAAATATCTGTGGACGACTGATTGTGGATTAACACCTGTAACAAGCCAGGAAATCATCTACATGAAGAGATTGAAGATCAATACCTGAAACAAGCCAGGAAAACTATCTTTCTTTCTCAGGTCAGAGATTAATACCTGTAACAAGCCAGGAAAATATCTGTGGACGACTGATTGTGGATCAACACCTGTAACAAGCCAGGAAATTATCTACATAAAAAGTCTCCTTCATCACCACTTGGGGCATTCGAATGTCAAAAGTGTTCAACAATTCCTTTATCACCTGTTGGAAGATGCAGTTTCAGATACGCTCCAGACACGGTAGCCATTCTGTCACTCATTCAGATCCTAGTTACAGTTTCAGATACACTCCAGACACGGAAGTCATTCTGCTACTCATACAGATCTCAACTCCAAGATACAATTTCAGATACGCTCCAGACACGGTAGCCATTTTGTCACTCATTCAGATCCTAGTTACAGTTTCAGATACAATCCAAACACAGAAGTCATTCTGCTACTTATACAGATCTCAACTCCAAGATATAGTTTCAGATACGCTCCAAACACGGTAGCCATTCTGTCACTCATTCAGATCCTAGTTACAGTTTCAGATACACTCCAGACAGGAAGTCATTCTGCTACTCATACAGATCTTAAAATCCAAGATGTAGTTTTACACTGACTCATCATGAAGCAACCCTACACAGGTTCCCTCTCAAAACCAGATGCAGTTTTACACGGACTCATCATCAGGAAACCCTACACCGGTTCCTTCTCGAAACTCAAAATATTCTTGTAATCCCCAACCAGAGAGCCTTACAGAATCTAATTCCCCTCAGAGTCAAGTTTCAAGATCCCCAGCGGAGCTAAAACTCCCAACTATCAATCCCCAAGAAGAATGAAGACTCTCGTTCTCAGCACCTCACAGAATATTCGAATATTCTCCAGTGAAGATCTCCTCAAGACAGGAACCCCCAGTAGATTGACATACAACCCAAGCTCCTGATCCCCCAACAGTAGTCCCAGGACTTCTCATCCGCAGCAATCAAAAGATTCTTGCCCTCCCCAGCAGCAGTCAAGGAATTATTTTCCCCGGCAGTAGTCAAGATTCTTTTGTCTCCAGCCATCCAGGATTCATCTATCTTCAGCAAGACAGCTCATCAGCTTACATGCGCATTCATCACATTCATATCATAAACATTGATATAACATACATTGCATCATGCATCATGATGTTGCATACAACTAACTCTTTACCTTTTCAGGTAAGATCAGTCGACAGACAAAGATCATCATCTTCCAGATTCATCCAGAGATAGTTCAGATGTGACCCAGACACAGCGACATTCTGATACTTATTCCAGATTCATCCAGAGATAGTTCAGATGTGACCCAGAAACAGCGACATTCTGATACTTATTCCAGATTCATCCAGATATAGTTCAGATGTGACCCAGACACGGCGACATTCTGATACTTATTCCAGATTCATCCAGATGCAGTTTTACACAGACTCATCATCAAGAAACCCTACACCGGTTCCTTCTCCACTCCAAGACTTTTGAAAACAGTTTATGGACGCTTCCCAACAACGGATGCTGCTCTATTTCTTATTCAACGTCAAGACTTTTGAAAACAGTTCACGGGTTCTCCAAATAACGGATGTTGACCTATCGCTTGTTCAGATTCTTCAAGACTTCTGAAAACAGTTTACGGATTCTTCCCAACAACGGATGTTAATCTATCGCTTGTTTAGACGCAACTTTTGAAAACAGTTTACGGACGCCTCCCAACAACGGATGCTGCTCTATTGCTTATTCAACGTCAAGACTTCTGAAAACAGTTCACGGGTTCTCCAAGTAACGGATGTTGACCTATCGCTTGTTCAGATTCTTCAAGACTTCTGAAAACAGTTTACGGATTCTTCCCAACAACGGATGTTAATCTATCGCTTGTTCAGATGCAACTTTTGAAAACAGTTTACGGACGCCTCCCAACAACAGATGTTGCTCTATTGCTTATTCAACGTCAAGACTTCTGAAAACAGTTCACGGGTTCTCCAAGTAACGGATGTTGACCTATCGCTTGTTCAGATTCTTCAAGACTTCTGAAAACAGTTTACGGATTCTTCCCAACAACGGATATTAATCTATCGCTTATTCAGATGCAACTTTTGAAAACAGTTTACAGACGCTTCCCAACAACGGATGCTGCTCTATTGCTTATTCAACGTCAAGACTTCTGAAAACAGTTTACGGATTCTTCCCAACAACGGATGTTAATCTATCGCTTGTTCATATGCAACTTTTGAAAATAGTTTACGGACGCCTCCCAACAACGGATGTTGCTCTATTGCTTATTCAACGTCAAGACTTCTGAAAACAGTTCACGGGTTCTCCAAGTAACGGATGTTGACCTATCGCTTGTTCAGATTCTTCAAGACTTCTGAAAACAGTTTACAGATTCTTCCCAATAACGGATGTTAATTTATCGCTTGTTCAGATGCAACTTTTGAAAACAGTTTACGGACGCTTCCCAACAACGGATACTGCTCTATTGCTTATTCAACGTCAAGACTTCTGAAAACAGTTCACGGGTTCTCCAAGTAACGGATGTTGACCTATCGCTTGTTCAGATTCTTCTCAACTTTTGAAAATAGTTTACGGACGCCTCCCAACAACGGATGCTACTCTATTGCTTATTCAACTCCAACTCCTGAAAACAGTTCACAGGTTCTCCAGTAACGGATGTTAACCTATCACTTGTTCAGATTCTTCTTCAACTTCTGAAAACAGTTTACGGATTCTCCAGTAACGGATGTTAATCTATCGCTTGTTCAGGCTCAAGACTTCTGAAAACAGTTCACGGGTTCTCCAGTAACGGATGTTAACCTACCACTTGTTCAGATTCTTCTTCAACTTCTGAAAACAGTTTACGGATTCTCCAGTAACGGATGTTAATCTATCGCTTGTTCAGACTCAAGACTTCTGAAAACAGTTCACGGGTTCTCCAGTAACGGATGTTAACTTATCACTTGTTCAGATTCTTCTTCAACTTCTGAAAACAGTTTACGGATTCTCCAGTAACGGATGTTAATCTATCACTTGTTCAGACTCAAGACTTCTGAAAACAGTTCACGGGTTCTCCAGTAACGGATGTTAATCTATCGCTTGTTCAGATTCTTCTCAACTTTTGAAAACAGTTTACGGACGCCTCCCAACAACGGACGCTGATCTATTGCTTATTCAACTTCAAGACCTCTGAAAACAGTTTACAGGTTCTCCAGTAACGGATGTTAATCTGTCACTTGTTCAGATGCAACTTTTGAAAATAGTTTACGGATTCTCCAAACACGGATATCAATCCATTGCTTATTCAAGACCCCCCCAATTCAGAGATGTTCCAAGACATGGACACCTTTCTGATACTCATTCCAAATGGCATCTTTAAGCCCATCCCCGACAAGATTCTGTCACCCCTCTAGATGGCATCTTTAAGCCCATCTCCAAATGGCATCTCTAAGCCCATTCTCGCATCCATTGTTCTGACGAGTGCAAATTTAAGGGCACTCTAATGTCCAATCTCCTTTTACCTTCGAGACGCGAAAGGCAAACCTGCCAATCTAACTCTTCAGGAGTAAGAAGATTGAACAGGGGAAACTGTTGTACCCCAAAATTTGCCCTCTCATTTCTTCAACATTTTATCATCCCAAGACCCTTGGAGCTCAAGATCAAGTTAGGGTTTGCTCTGCTCAAGACTCCTCCTTACACTGCTGACCCAAATTAGGGTTTGAGTTTGCACAAAGATGTTTTGACCTAAAATTCCCAAAATGACTTTCATGCTTCATGTTGGACTCACAAGTTTATCCATACCAAGTTTCAAGCCTTGATTCCCATCTTTGCCCAGTCAATTGGACAGTTGACCTAGAAATCAGTTGTATTGGGGAAAAAGTCAACTGTGGTCAATTGACAGTCAAACCACATGATTTTTGACCCACATCAACATTATGAACTCACATTAACCATTTGGTCAAGTTTGGATCACAATTCCACAAGAAATTTGATCAGATCACCAAAAGGGTAAAATGGTCATTTTTAGGGTTTTGACTGTACAAAGGCAATTTTTGACTGCACAAAGGCAATTTTTGACTGTTTGACCTGGCCAATGGCAAACCAAGCTCACATATAGACTCAAGGATTCAATGGCATGGTTTTGACACATTCAACAAGTTCAAAAGATCCCAAATGCACAAGATTGACAAATGAATTTTCCAGTCAACTGATCAAAATTTGACTGTATACTGAAAAGTCAAACTTTGACTTTTTGGTCAAAATCAAGTGCCAAGATTCATTTTTCATCAAAACATATCAAATTATGAAACTTGTTCATCAAGAAACCAAAAATTACAAATTAGGGTTTGAAATGAAGAAATTTCATAACTTAGAAATTTTCTAAGTTATGAAATTTCCTAATTTTTTCCTAACTTTGTCCCATTTTTTCATCAAGATGTATTTGGATTAAAACAAAACTCAAAACATGAAAGTTATAGTCCATTGCAAAATCTACAACTTTGAATCACAAAGTTTCCTCAAAAGAAGCTTGTAGCTCAAGTTATGATTTTTGGAATAGGGGTGCAAAACATTCTTAACTTAGAAATTTTTTGACCTATTTTAGGCAGGATTTTTGCCTAACTTCATGGCCACTTTTCACATGCTTCCACTTGGAATTTTAACTTGCATTACAAATATGGATTGTATTACACATTCCAAACTTTCCAAATTGTCCAAGAACTCATCAAACACCCTTGTGGTTAGGGAGATTCGAATTTGTCAAGATGGGCAAAAGTCACTTTGTTCATGAGCCAATTTCATGTACATAACATTGGCATTTTGAACTCAGCTTGCACAAACTAGATTACAGGCCTTTTATCTCATCCACACTCAATAATTTAATGCATATCCTTTGTGTTCATGTCTTGTTTTGTGTATTTAACCATTACATACAAGATTAAGCCATATTTGGAAAAAGCATTTTAGCCATTTTTGAAAAGATTCACTTTATGTCAAAACACAAATCAAAGAAGTACAGGCCAGATCTTTTGGGCACAAGATTATGGACATATCCCACTGATCAAGAACCAATTTTGCAGCATGCTTGAGGGGCCTGTAGGAGCCTACAATCTAACTTGACAACTCTTGCTTAGATAAGAAGAAAGTTTTGCATTTTGTATCATAACACACATTACTGCAAGAACCAACTAAAGCAAACTTTGTGAACACTTTGAATACTCCCTAACCAACCTAGAACACGATCCCTTAACCCTCAATACCTCCTCATTCATCAAAGCACATTTTTTCTGCAAAACAGAGTCCTTGCTGCAGATTGACTTGGCCAGCATCATTCCCTCGTGCGTTTTCATCCAAACCAGTTCCAATACATTCCCTACCATTCATACAAACTATCCCAAGCCTTGGAAACAGACTGTAACACCCCTAACCAAGTTTGCCATTTTCATCTTTTCAGTTGTGCAGGTTGAGTTACATAGCTCGATTCAGTTAGTTTCAAAGCAAGATAGAGGTTGGAAGAGCATCCTTGGACCTCAAGCAAGTTGTACAAGTCCTCAAACTTCATTGAAAACACCTCCATTGTTGTGCACGACTCAAGCTGAACAGGTAAAAGTTTGAACTTCTATCTCTCAATCCAGGCATATCTAGGCTTAGGTTTGTGAAGAAATTATGTCCTACTCATGGCCCTGAAGCTACCCATATTCCCACTTTTCATATATGTTGTGTGTGCTGAGAGAATTTTGAACCTGAACATTGAACAAAAGTTAGGTCAGGAATTGGGGGAGGAGAAATTCTCTCTCATTTCTGAGAGTTAGATCAAGTTCTTGATATGTTTGAATTCGTGATTTGATGCTTTACATTTTTTATGTTATAAGTTTCTGCTAAAAATCAAAGAATCAGGATGTTTGAATCAAGCAAGGAAGCGCGCATTTTTGAGACAGAAATGGCTGGAGGTTGAAGAAACTTGCCTTTGGGCTGGGCCTGATTCATTTTTCTGTTTGCACCCTCATTTTCCACTTACACCCCCTTGGCCCATTGTGTGTTTTTTTAATTATTTTTGACTTTTTATTTTTTCTTCTGACTTATTATTTTTTATCAAAACATAAAAAATATTTAAAATATTTTTTCAACCATTTTTGCATTTTATTTGGATTTTATTTGTTTTATTTGAACTTGTACATATAAATAAATATAATACTTTTATTTGAAACCTTAAAAATAATGTGAAAATATATACTTTTAGTTATTATTTTTATTTGCATTTTCTGAAAACATTTTCTAAAAAATATACTTTTTTTGTAAATAATTAATATCTTTATTTTTGTGCATATTTAATATATTTAATACATAATATAAATACTTATATATTTATTAGAATATTTAGGGTAAAAATATAAAAATAATACATTTTTTCTTTTATTAATATTTGACCTCAAAAATTACTTTTTTACAAATATACTTCTCTTTTATTTATTTTTGTGTATAATTAATAAATATTGTATTTAATACATAATAAATACTATTTAAATACAAAATTAGGGTTTTGCCCTAAACCATGAAAATATCCAAAATTGACCTTTTTATTTTTTATTTATATGTCACATGAAAAATACTTTTACATACATATAAAACCATTTTTTGTGCATCTTGCATATTTATTGTATTTATTTAATTATTGTACAATTAAATAACTTGTATATTCAATTTGGATTGTAATAGTTTAGATTTAAATTTCTTGCTAAATATCCCCATTTGAACATTTATACCCCCCATCACATAATTATGTTGTAATAATTTAGGATTTTATTTTCCGCATTTTTAAGCTTTCTAATTATACCATGATAGACTTAGGGTTTGTATGCAAAAATCAAACAACAAATAGCTTAACCTAAATACCAGACAAATGCATGACAATCAATACACAATTCACACTTGCACCCCTAGGGTAATCCCACTCGTTGCCTTCAATAATGGGCCATGTTGCATGTTGAGTTTCTTTGGCAAAACAAAATAAATCAAATGATCATAGTCCCTCGATGACGCTTTCGAAAGTTGCCTAAAAATGATCAAGTCCCTTAGAGGAAAAATTGCCAAAGACACTTGGCACTATTACAATCATGGTCTAAACGATGACCCGTGCCTGTCCCGTTAACATCCTAACACAAGATTGTCCATCAAATGCAATGGTGGAACAATATTGTTAAAAGGGTTAAAACATAGGAAAGATATTTGAGAAATTTAGGGGTAGACAACTCTTAGTTACTTGACCAATCTTGCAAAACAAATCCTTACCATTTTTCAAAACACACATCACAAACACAAACTTTCAAAACAACTTTCAAAACCTTGAAACATCTTTTCAAAAAGACAAAACACCTTTTGTAAAACATTCGAGTAAAGAATTGTTACAAGGGTTGCCTAGACAAGGCATCTTTTTCAAAACATTTTCAAACCCACACACAAAGCACCATTTCAAACAATTTAAAATGCAAGGCAAGTGATCTAAACCAAGTAACTAAGAGCCCATGGATAACCATGGATGAAAAGGGTGCTAATACCTTCCCTTTTCATAATCTACACCCTGAACCCACGAAACATCTCAAAAGGTTTTTCCTGTGCTTTTTAACCTTTCCTTTAGGATAAAATAAAAAGTCGGTGGTGACTCTTGCTAAACCGAACAAGTGCGAATACAAACACAAAACCTCAAGTCAGTTCTCCCACCGTATCACATGATACTAAATCAAATCTTTTCTATTTTAGATCTAAATCAAATCTATTTAAATTTAAAACAAATCTAATCTCTTCGACACTATGAATTACAATTTACCACATATATACCAAGTACAGGTGACTTATCTTTGAATGATGGAGTCGACGGTATCAACATGGAGGTTCACGTCTCGTCTGGAGTTGATGAGTTGTGATAATAAACCTTATCGTCGGTATCGGCATCGCCTTTTCCAATTTTCCAATAACGATGGAGTATAATAACGCAGTCCCAATGATATGATTATGTACGCATGAAACATATTTGATCTGAATCCCTATCCGTGATAGAATATGGATTCTTTAGAAGGCTACATCGGCCCATGATCAAAACGACTCTTGTTTTGCTAACAATTTCCTTGACACAAAACATTCATAGTCGATTCCATCCATAGGGCAGGCATCTAGAATTGGCTCCTCGCTGATTATGATCCTTACCGACCCTCGACAAATATAGCAGTGTGATCATCCTTGTTGTAGAAAATATCTTGCTTCACTATATATCGTAGAAGTATAATAGTTCGCATCACTACAAGGATTGGCAATAGTCTAATCTTTTGAGAAAATTTTAAGGTAAAAAGACAAAGTGGCAAAATGGTTTGAATGACTTTTAGTCTTCTCACAAAAAATGTCAAAGTATTATTAAGTTGGTTAAAGTTTGATTAAGAAAATATTTTTGAAAATGCATGGACATAAATCCAAGTTTATTATGAAAGTGGTTCAAGTTTAGAAAATAAGAATACTTTTGAAAAGGAAGGAGAATATTTTTGAAATTAAAAAATATGGGAGGAGATAAAGGGACTATCTTAAAGCATAAGGTAAAAGCTAGGGAAAAGAACCGTCTAACCAACAAGAAGCCAACACTTGACACAATGATTCAATGTAGAATTATCTTCCTTTGGATTGAAACCAAACAAGAAAAGATAGAAAACCTCTTGAGAAAACCAAGCTTCAAATGCATTAAGTATTTGCAAAAATTGGGTAGAGTAACGGTTGTATACAGATGAATTCTCAATCACAAACAAAGCATATAATCAAAATAACTTGCAAACAAAGAAACAAACAACCAAATGTCTTGGGGTAAACCCCAAGAACTTTAGACAAAATAGCAAAAGAAGTCACCAAGGTCTCAAGGTAGTTGTGATACGGTGGGAGAACTGACTTGAGGTTTTGCGTTTGTATTCGCAAATGTTGCGGTTAGCAAGAGTCGCCACCGACTTTTTATTTTATCCTAAGGAAAGGTTAAAAAGCACAGCAAAAACCTTTTGAGATGTTTTCTTGGGTTCAGGGAGTAGATTATAGAAAGGGAAGGTATTAGCACCCTTTCTATCCATGGTTATCCATGGGCTCTTAGTTACTTGCTTAGATCACTTGCCTTTTGTTTTCAATTGTTTTAAATGGTGCTTGAGTGTGTGGGTTTGAAAATATTTTGAAAAGAGGCCAATGTGGTGGCAACCTTTGTAATGATCCATGTTGGGATGTATACAAAGGTGTATGTCTTTTGAAAAGGTTTTCATTTTGTTTTTGAAAGTTTTATTTTGAAAGTGTTGTGATGTGTGATTTTGAAATTAGGCAAGTGTTTTGTTTTGCAAGTTGGATTCAAGTAACTAAGAGGTTATCTACTCCTAAATTTCTCAAAAGATCATTGCTATACTTTAACCCTTTTAACAAGTTTTCTCCACCATTGTATTTGGTGGGCAACCTTGTGTTAGGATGTGAAAGGGACAGGCGCGGGTCATCGTTTTAGACCATAATTGCAACGGCGTTAAATGTCTTTGGGCAATTTTCTTTAAGGGACTTGATCATTTGTTTTGTTTGTTTTGAAAAGTTTTATCGAGGGACTATGACCATTCAAACTGTTTGCTTTGCCCAAAGAAGTTCAACATGCAATATGGCCCATTTATTTGAAGGCGACAAGTGGAATACCCTAGGGGGTGCAAGTGTGATTTGTGTGTTCATTTTCATGCTTGTTTATCTTGTATTAGGTCAAACTATTTTTTATCGTTTTTTCGCATACAAACCCTAATTCTAACATGTTATCATTAGAAAGTAATAAAGTGCGAAATTAAAATTACTAAGCTATTACAAAACCAAATATGGGAAGGGGGGTACAAATGTTCAAATGAGGATATTGACAAGAATTTAAATCTAATTTATTACATCATTTGAATATTTGCAAAATAAATAAATTGCATAATTAAATGGAAATTAAATAAATATGTGAAATGCAAAAAGAAAGTTTTTTATATGTATGAGAAAATATTTTTTATGTAAAAGAGAAGAGAAGATAAAAATGTATTATTTTTTTGGGGTATTTTGAACTTAGGATAAAAACCCTAATTTTTAAAGAAAAAAAAGGTATTATTTTCTAATTTAATACAACTATTTATTCATTATTTATAAAAATAAAATAAAATAAAATAAAAAATAAAATGAAGTGTATTATGGAAAAAGGTATTTTTATATCAAATATTAATAAAAATAAAAAATCAAGTATTTTTATATTTTGTCTTAAATATATTAGTAATCACATATATATATATATATTAAACCCTAAATATGTATTATACACAAAATAAATGTTTATTTAATATTTTGATAAAATAAATAAAATAGTATTTTTTGTGTGAAATATTTTCAGAAAGTAAATAAAAATAAAAATGTATTTACACCATTTTTCTATTTTATTTTAATAATGGTATATATATATATATATATATTTATGTACAAACAAAGAAAATAAACAAATAAATATGCAATAAATGCAAAAAATGATGGAAAAAATATTTTTAATTTTTAAATGCCATGAGAAAAAATAAACAAAGTTAATCAAAAAAGAAAAAGTCAAAAATGTTAAGAAATGAACAAATGGGCTCAGGGGGGTGTAAACATGGAAATGGGGTGTGAAAAGAAAATAAATCCAGGCCCAGCCCAGACCACTTCTTCTTCAACCTCTGTACAACCTTCTTCAAGCAAAAACACGCGTTTTTTATCTCTGGATTCCTGGACTTTCAAGCAAAACTCATAACATGAAAAGTGTAGAGCATTAAGAGACGGTTTCAACCATATAAAGAACATGACCTATCTCTCTAAGATGAGGGAGAATTTCTCTCCCCCCCATTTCTGACCTAACTTTTCATCAATGTTCAGACATGAAATTCTCTAAGCAAACGAAATATAAATGAAATCTAAACATATGAGCATGTTCAGGGCTATGATTGTGACATGTTTTCTTCAAAAATCTAAAGCTAACAATGCCTAACAAGGGAGATAGAACTCCATGAATGTACCTGTTCAGTTGGAGTCGAGCTTTGCAATGGAGGATGTTTCAGAGTGAAATGATGACTTGTACAGCTTCCTTGAAGTGTAAGGATGCTTTTCCAATTCCTACTTTGTCTTGAAACTCCCTGAATCGAGCTAGTGAACTCCAACTGCAAAACAGAAAATTAAAAATGGTGAAGTGGCTTGGAGGTGTTACAGGTCTGATTTTAGGACATGGTTAGCTTGCATATGTTGTAGGGAAGGTAGAGGAAAAGGTTTGGATCAAAATGCTCGAAGGGATTGGGAGTTTGCACTCAAACTGCAGGGGCTCCCCTGTTTGTGCAGTTTTGAGGTGATTAGAGCAATGGGAGTGTTTCAGATGGCAAGGGCTCGTGTGTTAGCTTGGATTTGGTCTATGGAATGTGTTTGATAGCTTTTGTGTTGTGTGTATTGGCTGATATGAGAGATAGCATAAGTTATGGACTTTTCTTCTATCTTAAGCAACAAAAGCAAGCTGGTGGTTTTAGGTTAGTAGGGGGCCTCCTAATGTGCTGCATAAGCCTCTCTTGATCAGTGTGTTATGCACCTAATCTTGTGCAAAGCAGATCTTTCATGTACTTGTTGGATTACAAACTTGACATAAAGCTAAACTTTTCAAAAATGGAAATTTCACTTTATCTAGTTTAGGATTAAACCATTATGCAATGTTAGAACACAAAGAACATGACCTTAACACATTGAATATGCATTAAATTATTGAGTATGAAATGGTTCAAGGACCTGTAATCAAGCATAAAGCAAACTGATTTCAAATTGGCAAGATTATGAACATGTTTTGATGAAGAACAAAAGTGAATTTTTGCCAACTTGTGAAATTCGAATCTCTCAAGTTATGAGGTTGTTTGATGAGTTCTTGGACATTTTGGAAAGCTTGGAATGTGTAATACAATCCATCTTTGAAATGCAAATCAAAATTCCAAGTGGAAGGGTATGAAAAGTGGCCTTGAAGTAGGGTAGAAAACTTTGTCAAAATAGGTCAAATTTCACTAAGTTAAAAGATGGTTTAGTGCCCTTATTCAAAAAATTATAACTTGAGATACAAGCTTCAAATGAGAAAACTTTGTGAATAAAAGTTGTAGATTATGCAACAAGCTACAACTTTCATGTTTTGACTTTTGTTTGAATCCAAATGGATCATGGTGAAAAGATGGGGCAAAGTTGGGAAAAAATTAGGGTTTTTCATAACTTAGAAAAATTCTAAGTTATGAAAAATTCCATTTTCAAACCCTAATTTGCATTTTTAGATTTCTTGGTGAACAAGTTTCATGATTTGGCAAGTTTTGATGAAAAATGAATCTTGACTCTTGATTTTGACCAAAAAGTCAAAGTTTGACTTTTCAGTATACAGTCAAAATTGATCAGTTGACTGGGAAATTCAACTGTCAATCTTGTGTATTTGGGATCTTTTGAGCTTGATGAACATGTCAAGATAATTCCATTGAGTCCTTGAGGCCATATGTGAGCTTGGTTTACCATTGGCTAGGTCAAACAGTCAAAAATTGCCTTTGTGCAGTCAAAACCCTAAAAATGACCATTTTGCCCTTTTGATGATCTGATCAAATTTCTTGGGGAATTGTGATCCAAACTTGATCAAATGGTCCATATGAGTTCATAATGTTGATGTGGATCAAATTTCATGAGATTTGACTGTCAATTGGCCACAGTTGACTTTTTCCCCAATACAGCTGATTTCTAGGTCAACTGTCCAATTGACTGGGTAAAACTTGGAATCAAGACTTGAAACTTGGCATGGGTAAACTTGGGAGTCCAACATGAAGCATGAAAGTCATCTTAGGCTTTTCAGGTCAAAACATCCTTGGGCAAACACAAACCCTAATTTGAGTCCACAGTGCAAGGTGAAGTCTTAAGCAGAGGAAACCCTAACTGTATCTTGATCTTCAAAGGTCTTGTGATGAGAAAATGTTGGGGAAATGGGAGGGCAAATTTTGGGGTACAATAGTTTCCCCTGTTCAATCTTCTTGGACCTGAAGAGTTAGATTGGCAAGTTTGCCTTTCGTGACTCGAGGGTAAAAGAAGATTGGACACTAGAGTGCCCGGAAATTTGCACTCGCATGCTGGAGTCTCAACAATGTGGTGTCGGGAATGGGCTTATAGATGCCATTTGGAGGGGTGGTAGATAGGGAGATGGGCTTATAGATGCCATTTGGAGGTGTTGATCGCATAAGAGATTCCTTTGCGAGAAACTTGTATACTTGAGGAAGGAGGATGTTTTCCTGGCTTGTTACAGGTGTTTGATCTTCAGTCTCCTTATGCAGATATGCCCTGGCTAGATACAGGTATCGAATCTACAATCGGTTGCTCACAGATGTGCCCTGGCTGGATACAGGAGTCGAATCTGGAAATAGTCGTTTAATAGATGTGCCCTGGCTGGATACAGGAATCGAGTCTGGAAACGTGGTCAACAGATATGCCCTGGCTGGATACAGGAATCGAATCTGGAGCTGTTATAGTTGATAGATGTGCCCTGGATGGATACAGGAATCGAATCTTCGAACTCTTTTAGACGTGCCCTGGCTAGATACAGGAATCGAGTCTAGAAACTGATCACTCTCAGATGTGCCCTGGCTAGATACAGGTATCGAATCTGGAATTGTGACAGTTGAAGGTAGTCGCTTTTGAGATTGTCTTTTTCCTGAAAAGGCAAAAACGTAAGTTGTATGCGATGTCATGATGTATGATGTGCATGATATCATGATGTTCAACATGAGATGTCGTATGTGTTTCATTATGTATGTAAGCAAGATGTATGAAAATGTAAAATGTTTATGAATGTAATTTCGTCTTGGGGAAACTAAATCCTTGACGAACGGCCGGAGAATTGCTCTGTGGAAGAGATATTTGGCCGAAGTTTTGATGAGAGGCCTGCTGAGGACTTTAACGACAGATTCCGCTGAGGATAATGATGATAAATTCCACTGGGGAACTCCAAAGATAAACTCTGCTGGGGATTGAAGGAACTTTGCCGAGAGCGGTCTTCCGTGGCTTTTAGCTGAGGATAACCCAGTTATAAGTCCTTGTGAGGAAATAACTCTAAATAAAACTCGGGTGAGACGTCCGTTCTTCGCAGGGGATAAGCTTGCAGAGTCTACTGGGGAATGTTGTGCTTTTTCGGGATCGACGGGTAATCAACTCCGCTTGGGGAAAGTATTGTCGCGTCCTGTTTTACTCTGCGGGGAATTGAGATAATTTGGCCACATTCTTCAGTTGAACCTACCTTGGTGCCTTGGCGGACAAAACAACCAGACTGCATTAGGCAACTCCACATTGCCCCTGTCTTTGATGTCACCTGTAATTAATCTCTTGTTTCATATGCAAACATTTATGAATCAGCAATTTAATGTCAAATGCATATATCAAAAATGAACATTGGACGTTCTTCGCAAGACAAAACAAAAAAAGGAAAACAATGGTAATTTGTATGGACAAGTGAATTTGTATTGATTTAAACTTTGCCTGTGAATAGGCGTTTTTGTACAAGAGGCTGACATCCTAGTAAGAGGATATCGCCAAATAGTATAGAGTTTACAATTTGAAAAAGGAAACAAAACAGCTATGTGAACAATCCCACTGGGTTCCAACTCTGCTATCGCCTTTATGTCTTCGAACATCTCATCGCTTTGCTGCCTAATTTGAAAATGAAGCTGATTGGTCAATGCCGAAATCTGGAGCCAGATAGTTGATGCCGAGTTCCGGATGCGAAGTGATCCAATGAGACATAGTGCTACGCTTTTATCCCTAACTTTTGCCTGGACCGCCCTTTCGGGTTTTCAGTCCACCGGGATACCCATTTTTGCCCAAGCCGCCCTTTCAGGTTTTCGACTTGCCGGGTGTACAGATTTTTATTAATTTCATCCCTTACTTTTGCCCGAACCCTTTTGGTTCGCCGGGAAGCCCTTATTTTGCCTAGGTATGTCAACCTAGCGGGTCTTTTATTTATGCGTAGTATTTTTTCACTATGTCTGCATTGGCGGGGTGAGGAAGGTCGTCACCATCCATGGTGGTTAGGATCATGGCTCCTCCCGAGAACACACGTTTAACCACAAATGGCCCTTCGTATGTAGGGGTCCATTTGCCCCGGGGATCACTTTGAGGAAGGATGATGCGTTTGATTACCAGGTCCCCAACTTGATACTCTTGCGGTCTGACTTTCTTGTTAAATGCCCTGATCATTCGCTTCTGATACGTTTGACCATGACAGATAGCAGTGAGCCTCTTTTCGTCAATCAGATTTAATTGATCAAGTCGAGTCTGGATCCAATCATCTTCATTCAAGTCTGCATCCTTCATTATCCGGAGAGAGGGTATCTGGATTTCAATTGGCAAGACTGCCTCCATGCCGTAGACCAAGGAGAAAGGAGTTGCCCCGGTTGATGTCCTTGCTGAGGTGCGGTACCCATGAAGAGCGAACGGTAACATCTCGTGCCAATATTTATAGGTCACTGTCATCTTCTGCACAATTTTCTTGATATTTTTATTGGCTGCTTCTACAGCCCCATTCATCTTCGGCCGGTAGGGGGAAGAATTGTGGTGCTGTATCTTGAATTGTTCACAGAGTTCAGTGATCATTTTGTTATTGAGATTGGTACCATTATCCGTAATGATTCTTTCTGGGACGCCGTACCGACAGATCAGATTATGCCGGATGAAACGCGCCACGACACTCTTGGTTACTGTGGCATAGGAAGCTGCCTCAACCCATTTCGTGAAGTAATCGATCGCCACCAAGATGAAGCGATGCCCATTGGATGCCGTTGGTCGGATCTCACCGATCATATCGATGCCCCACATTGCGAAAGGCCAAGGTGCCTTCAGGACATTCAAAGGAACCAGAGGGATATGCACCTTGTCAGCATAGGTCTGGCATTTATGACAAGTTCGGGAGTGCTGGTAACAATCGGCTTCCATTGTGGACCAGAAATATCCTGCCCGAAGGATTTTCTTAGCCATGGTGTGTCCACTGGAATGTGTTCCAAATGTACCTTCATGCAGTTCCATCATGATTTTCTCCACTTCAGCCTTATCCACACAACGCAGCAGAGTCGAATCATGATTCCGTTTGTAGAGAATGCCGTTGCTGAGGAAGAATTTTGCAGCAAACCTTCTCATGAACTTTTTATCATTGACGGATGCACCTTCAGGGTATTCCTGAGCTTCCAAGTACCTCTTTACTTCGTAATACCAGGGTTTTTCAGTCACCTTCTCAGCCTCGAGCTCACAGCAGTATGCCGGTTCATCCAACTTCCAGATAATGATTCGGGGAGCCTCATTGTCCCATTTAACTTTGAACATTGAAGACATCGTGGCTAGTGCGTCCGCTAGCTGATTCTCCTCTCTGGGGAAATGCTCAAAAGTTATCTCTTCAAAGTGAGGGAGCAAGGTCGCCACATACTCCTTGTAAGGAATAAGATTCGGGTGTTTCGTATCCCACTCGCCCTTGATCTGATTGATCACGAGAGCGGAATCTCCGAAGACACTTAGAAATTTTATCCTTAAGTCGATTGCAGCTTGTAAACCCATGATACATGCCTCATATTCTGCCATGTTGTTGGTGCAGCTGAAACATAATCGGGCGGTGAGGGGAGTATGAGTTCCTTTGGGAGATATGATTACAGCGCCGATGCCGTTACCCAAAGCATTGGAGGCTCCATCAAAATGCATAGACCATCGGGATCCTTCCTCAGGTCCTTCATCCGGTCCAGGTACTTCACAGTCAGTTACCACCATGATGTCTTCGTCCGGAAAATCAAAGTTTAATGATTGGTAATCGTCCACAGGTTGGTGTGCCAAATGATCTGCCAGTACACTTCCCTTAATTGCTTTCTGAGTTGTATACTGGATATCATATTCTGTCAAGATCATTTGCCATCTCGCTATTCTTCCAGACAGAGCGGGCTTTTCAAATATGTACTTGATGGGATCCATCTTTGAAATCAATAAGGTAGTGTGAGTCAGCATATACTGTCTCAGCCGGCGAGCAGCCCATACAAGAGCGCAGCAAGTTTTCTCAAGCAGTGAGTAACGAGACTCACAGTCGGTAAACTTTTTGCTCAAGTAATAAATAGCGTGCTCTTTTCGGCCAGACTCGTCATGCTGCCCCAGCACACACCCCATTGAATTATCAAGCACTGTCAAGTATAGTATCAGAGGTCTTCCTTCCACCAGTGGCATAAGAATGGGTGGCTCTTGGAGATATTCCTTTATCCTTTCAAAGGTGGCCTGACATTCATCATTCCAGCGTACTACTTGATCTTTCTTCAGCAATTTGAAGATTGGCTCACAAGTAGCAGTCAGATACGAGATGAATCGAGCAATGTAATTCAGTCGTCCTAGAAAACCTCTGACTTCTTTCTCTGTCTTTGGAGTCGGCATCTCTTGAATAGCTTTAACCTTGGCAGGGTCCACCTGAATACCTTTATCACTCACAATGAAACCTAGCAATTTTCCGGATCTTACCCCAAAGGTGCATTTGTTGGGGTTCAACCTCAGCTTGTATAACTTGAGTCGGTCAAACAACTTCCTTAGATGGTCAAGGTGCTCCTCCTCAGTTTGAGACCTTGCAATCATGTCATCAACGTATACCTCAATTTCATGATGGATCATATCATGAAACAAAGCAACCATGGCACGTTGATAGGTTGCCCCAGCATTTTTCAATCCGAATGGCATGACCTTATAACAGAAGGTGCCCCACTGAGTCACAAAGGTAGTCTTCTCCATATCCTCTGGAGCCATCTTGATCTGATTATACCCTGAAAAACCATCCATGAAGGAGAACACCTTGTGTTGAGCTGTATTGTCAACAAGGACATCAATGTGAGGTAGGGGGAAGTCATCCTTGGGGCTGGCCCTGTTCAAATCCCTGTAGTCGACACACATTCTGACTTTACCGTCCTTCTTCGGTACTGGCACCACATTGGCAACCCACTGGGGGTAGGAAGTCACTGCAAGGAACCCGGCATCAAACTGTTTCATGACCTCGGCCTTGATCTTTTCAGACATCTCTGGACGCATCCGTCGAACTTTTTGCTTTACCGGGGGGCAATCTTCCTTGGTTGGCAGATGGTGAACTACAATGTCGGCATCCAAACCAGGCATATCTTCATAGGACCAAGCAAAAATCTCCATGTAGTCTTGTAGCATCTGGATCAATCGTTGCTTCACGCTGAGCTCTAGATTGGCACCAATCTTGACCTCTTTCCTATCTGTCTCAGTACCCAAGTTAATTGCTTCCACAGGCTCTTCATGTGGTTGAATAGCCCTCTCTTCCTGGAGTAGCAGTCTTGCGAGTTCACCAGGCACTTCGCAATCATCTTCACCTTCGTCTTCGGCCAAGTTGATCGGATTTTCGAAGTCATAACTGGCGGTAGCAGAGCTGTTACCAGTGAGATCCAGAGTGGATTGAAACCTGTATAAGTGAGTGTGTGTAAATACAACTGTCTTGCAATATATATAACACAGAAAGGAAAAGAGCAAAAGATTTGAAATGCAACAAACGTCCAATGTTTTGATTGATGATATATGAAAATGTCATACAAAAAGCCCTCACAAATGGAGCTACGATGCCCCGGGTAGGACACCGAGCCAACAAAGTTTTAACATATTGTTTGTTACAAATTTGGAAATCAAAAGAAATTAATTACTGCGTGACAAATGTGATAGGGGTAAAATCCTTTGCCGTCCAGTTGCTCGGTCCGTCGCTGGTAGTCGGGTAGATCCAACTATCAAACTCTGCTTCCTCCACATCTTCCTCAATAGCGTTCACCCTTGAGCTGGAAATAAACACCGGAGCCTTTCCGATCTTCTCTTTGCGCACCGCCTTCTGAGCCTCTGCAGTAAAGCCTAGCCCAAACTTGTCGTTCTTTTGAGTGAAGTCAGGAAGCTGACCCCAGTGTGCACAATTGCCTTTCTGTACCACAGCCCGGGCATCCCTTAGGGAAGCCATCTTCAAGGAATCATTCTCTTCGGCCATTGTCTCTGCAGCTGCTGAAATTGGATGCACCTCCTCGAAATGCTGGAAGGGGGTTTCAATAAACTCTCCGTCCATCTCAATGTATCTGAAGGAATTTAAATGGCTCACCATATACTCCTCTTCTCCTTGCACAGTGACGATTTTCCCCCTGACGGGATACTTCAGCTTCTGGTGCAAGGTGGAGGTCACTGCCCCAGCTTTATGGATCCAAGGTCGACCCAACAGACAAGAGTACGATGGACGTATATCCATCACGTAAAAGGTAGAGTCAAACACTTGAGAGCCCACACGAATTGGGATGTTAACCTCTCCATGAACCATCCTTTTGGAACCGTCAAAGGCCCTGGCGATGATGTTGCTGGGTTTCAACTCCAGGCCTTCATAATCCAGACGGTCTAAAGCCTTTTTCGGTAGAACATTCAAGGAAGAACCAGTATCCACCAATACATGTGCCAGAGTAGTGCCCCTGCATTCAATAGAGACATGCAGGGCATCATTGTGGTCTCTCCCTTTCGCGGTCAGGTCAGCATCTGAAAATCCCAAGCCATTGTCCGCCGTTAGATTCGCTATGCAATCAGTGAACTGGACTGCAGACGTCTCCTGCGGCACATGGGCCGTCTTGAGAAATGAGATCAAGGCCTTAGCATGGGCCTCGGAGCATAGCAATAGGGAGAGCAGGGAGATCTTGGAGGGTGTATGCCCCAACTGCTCGACAACATTAAAATCACTCTTCTTTATTATTTTCAGAATCTCCTCCATTTCTTGTCGGGAGGCCTCAGCATTTATGGGTATTGGTGCCTCCATCCGGGCAGGCTCTTCTTCAATCCCTTTGCCCCGAGCATTTGATGACTCGGTAGCAGGGGACACAATTTGATCAGCAACAGGACCAGGTAAACTTGTAGGTTTTATGAGGAGGGGTTTTCGAATAGCGGGCGGCGCAATGTCAGGCGAGAAGAGCCTGCCACTGCAGGTAACTTTGGCTGGACCAGTGATATCGCAGATACTGGCACTAGCGTCGAATTCTTGTTTGATTCCATTTACGTACACGTCTGCCCCATAATGCCAGGGGACAGCCTTATCAGATATGTAGGGGAGAGGCCCCGGGACAGTAATAATCACAGGTGCAACAGTCATAATTTGAACAGGCTTCTTTGGGGGAGCCTTGATTGGATTTTTGAAGATGGTAATCACAGAAACTTCTTTCATCGGAACCAATTGAACAGCAGTCTTTTTGAATAGAATCTCCTTGCTATCCATTAGGCCTTGGATGCCTAACCTCAGCAAGGGACAATCAGATAGGGAAATAGCACAGAACAGGCAACCTTCACTGCAACCCGGAAATAAACCGGCCCGCAGTAGGTTCTTCTTAACAGTCTTCAGAGGGGTAACAACTTCATCTACCGAAACAGCGTACATTTCTTCTTCGATGGCATTTACCCTATGCTGGGGCATAGGAGCCGTTACAACATTTGGTCTTTCCGGCGCTTCAAACTGAATTTCCTTTGCGTCGATCAGATCTTGCACTTTGTTTCTCAAGGCCCAGCAATCATCAGTAGTGTGCCCGGGACTATCAGAATGATAAGCACACCGGGCATTTGGGTTATATTTAGGAGACGCAGTGTTGACGACCTTAGGAGCTTCTTTGAGGGTCACCAGGTTGGTGGATAACAGTTGGGGTAAAATTTGAGATAATGTCATACTTAGTCGGGTATACTGCCTCTTGGGCCTTTCACTTCTTTGTTGATTGTACTGCTGAGGAGCAGCAACAGGTTTGGAGATGACCAAAGCGTTGACGGCTTGGCGACTTTCGGGCTTGACTTGTCTTCTAGGACCATAGACGGCACTTGCTTCTTTCTTAAACGGCCTCTTCTCAGCACTTGTAGAGGCAGCCTTCTGTATCTTGCCTGACCTGATGCCAGCTTCAATTCTTTCTCCCGTTAATATCAAATCTGTAAACCCAGCGGAGGAGTTACCAACCAAATGATTGAAAAACGGACCAGACAACGTCCCCAGAAACATATCAACCAGTTCTCGATCAGTCAATGGAGGCTGCACCCTGCCAGCCAAATCTCTCCATTTTTGAGCGTACTCTTTGAACCCTTCACCCGTCCCTAGAGACATACCCTGAAGTTGGGTACGCGTAGGAGCGAGATCAGAATTATATTGGTATTGTCTGTAGAATGCGGTTGCCAAATCTTCCCAGTGTCGGATGCTAGCTCCATCCAATTGGTAGAACCATTCAAGTTGTGACCCTGAGAGGCTATCTTGGAAGAAGTGAATCCAGAGGTTCTTATCCGCCGTGTAAGGTTGGATTTTCCTTACGTACGACCTTAGATGTAGCTTTGGACAGGAGACCCCATCATACTTGGCGAAGGCAGGCGCCTTAAACTTGTGTGGAATTACTACTCCAGAAGATAATCCCAAATCTCCGAAATCCAGTCCCGGCACGTTCTGAATTTCCATGGCGCTCAAACGGTCCTCCAATTGCTTGTATCTGTCAGCAGCAGGTGGGTATTGTTCGTCGTTATAGTCCGTCTCGTTGTCGGAGACTGCGGGACTAGGAGCTCCTCCCCCTTGGGGACTGTTTTTCTCAGCAGAAGAAGTGGTTGGATCAGCTTCATTGTGGAGTGTGTTCCCAAATCTGCGTCCGGTGTTGAACAATGCAGTCTTCTTTTTCTTCTTCTTCTTCTTCATGAGTAGAGTCTTCAACTCTTGCTGACCTTGGGCTAGGCTTAGGACCATCTCTTGAAACTGTGCACTTTGGGCCTGAAGGGCCTTGATTGCTTGCTCACTGGAGGAGTCTGGATTCATGATGACTGTTCACACAAACAGCGAAGAAAATTAAGCAACCTGCGAAATAGGGTACCTGCTATGCATATGGTGCAATGGAATGCGTATGTATGCAATGCATTCAAGGATTTAGAATATTCAAAATTTGTTGTAGACAAAAAGGAACGCACATTATATTAATAAGGAGAAATTCGTTAGTACATAAATGCCCCATGGGCCAAATATTACAAAATAACTCCTTAAGGTAAAAAAACATTGCGCATCCTCTTTGGCGCGATGTAGGTGTTCAGATTCCTTTCCTCGTGCAGCAGGCGGGTGAGTTCCAGGACCTTCTTTTCACTAGCATGTAGACTGGTCTCAAGAGAATTCCGTTCTTCCTTAAGCTGGACCCAGCTCTTCTGCATTTCTTCCCAGGAGGTGGGCATGTCGGGATGTTGAATGGTGTAGGATGCCTCTCCTTCCAAGACTGGTTCTTTGATCACAGGAAGCATATGAGGATAAGGAATCACTAATTTCTGGGAGCGGGCTCGTACCCACTTGAGGTAAGGTTCCAACGGGATGGAGTTCCGGTGCCCCAATGTCTTGCTGTCTATCCTACTTGGTATCCTCCAAGCTCTGATAAATTTCTTACGAAGTCCTTGAGTATCGTTGTCGAAGTCGAAAACTATGTCAGGAATTAACATGTCATGAGGACCATCCCTCCGAGCATAACCAAACTGTCTCCAAGCCAGGCATGGGTTGTAGGTAATACCTCCTTTGATTCCAAATAAAGGAACATTAGGGTACTCCCCACAACGATCAATGATAGTGACGTCTTCCCTGGACCTAGGACACCAATGTATATCTGCATGCGTGAGAGTCATTAACCGTTGTGACCATCTCAAACCCCGCTCGTTCTTCAAAACTGATTGTGGAAGGTGCGAAATAAACCACCTTCCCAGGAGAGGAGTGCAACACAAAAGGACACCCCTTCTTCTCATGGTTCGAGTGTAACATGAGTGAAGGATGTCCCCCAGCAGTGTAGGTATAGGATTCCTGGTCATAAAGATCTGGACAGCACTGATATCAATAAGTTGATCTGGGTTAGGGAATAACACCAAACCATAGACAAGGAGGGCCATGACTTCTTCAAAAGCTTGTAGGTCAAGGGAGTTCCAACATTCTTGGGCCTTCTCAAACAGAAACCTGGCTAAGAAACCCTTGATACCACTTCTAACTTCCCAATGTCCCTTGAGGTCAGATGACTGTAGGTGCAAGGCTTTAGCAATTTCTTCAAGCTTGGGTTCCTCTTCCGTACCGTTGTAGGGTAGTTGATCAAGGATAGGGACCTTCAGAAGTCGGGAGAATTCTTCCAATGTAGGCACCAACTGATAATCCGGGAAGGTGAAGCAGTGATGCAGAGGGTCAAAAAATTGGAACAGGACCTTTATCAAGTCCTCCTCAATGTTGGTGTTAACCAAGTTGATGAGTCTTCTATGTCTCTCACTGAATGAAGAACCCTCGGGAATCCTGGACAGAAGTTCCTTAAGCTGAGGAGGGATCTTTACAAGGCTAATCTGAATTGTCTTTCTGCGAGCAGTTTCCATGTCCTATAAAACAAGAACAAAGATGAAGATTTGAAACCCTTGAAATGGTTAGTCAATGCTCATGATGTTTGTATGATGTAATGATGTGATGATTAAATACACTATAAATATTCACAAAGGCAAACATGGTAAGGCACACAAGTCACACAAACCCTTAGAGTTTAGGCCTGCATGGAGTCTGGGTATTACCCTCTTGAAGTTTGGTGGGCTCAACCTATCCTATCAAAAGTAACCGGGTTCTAAAGGTCCCAATATCACTGGATTGCTTTCATTATTCATCGTTTCGATTTAGCCACTGAACTGGCGACCGAAATATTCCAGGAAAGCAACCCTCAATTGAGTGTAGTATCGAGTATCAACCAACCTCGGACTGCACCAAAGTCAGTTACCTCACTACCCTAAAAAAGGCCAAGATGGTTCAATTAAGGTTCCTAAGGTCAGTTGATGCTTCACGACACCACGCGGCGGCCCCGTACTCTCCTTGACTGAACTCAAGGGTTACCGGTACACACCAAAGTGCCACATCAACGTAGCAGACTGTTTCAACCATGTCGGTATACCCCGCACAGTTCCCTCACAGCCTTGTTGCTACTTTCTAAGAAGGTATCCCTAGATCCGGGTTAGGATCTATAAAACTCCGATACAGAGCCCACAAATGTAAAAGCAAACAAAGCAAGCAATTGAAAACAAAGGTGATCTAAACCCTAAGGTTACTCCACTTTAAAAGTATTCCCCAGCAGAGTCGCCAGTTCTGTGATACGGTGGGAGAACTGACTTGAGGTTTTGCGTTTGTATTCGCAAATGTTGCAGTTAGCAAGAGTCGCCACCGACTTTTTATTTTATCCTAAGGAAAGGTTAAAAAGCACAGCAAAAACCTTTTGAGATGTTTTCTTGGGTTCGGGGAGTAGATTATAGAAAGGGAAGGTATTAGCACCCTTTCTATCCATGGTTATCCATGGGCTCTTAGTTACTTGCTTAGATCACTTGCCTTTTGTTTTCAATTGTTTTAAATGGTGCTTGAGTGTGTGGGTTTGAAAATATTTTGAAAAGAGGCCAATGTGGTGGCAACCTTTGTAATGATCCATGTTGGGATGTATACAAAGGTGTATGTCTTTTGAAAAGGTTTTCATTTTGTTTTTGAAAGTTTTGTTTTGAAAGTGTTGTGATGTGTGATTTTGAAATTAGGCAAGTGTTTTGTTTTGCAAGTTGGATTCAAGTAACTAAGAGGTTATCTACTCCTAAATTTCTCAAAAGATCATTGCTATACTTTAACCCTTTTAACAAGTTTGCTCCACCATTGTATTTGGTGGGCAACCTTGTGTTAGGATGTGAAAGGGACAGGCGCGGGTCATCGTTTTAGACCATAATTGCAACGGCGTTAAATGTCTTTGGGCAATTTTCTTTAAGGGACTTGATCATTTGTTTTGTTTGTTTTGAAAAGTTTTATCGAGGGACTATGACCATTCAAACTGTTTGCTTTGCCCAAAGAAGTTCAACATGCAATATGGCCCATTTATTTGAAGGCGACAAGTGGAATACCCTAGGGGGTGCAAGTGTGATTTGTGTGTTCATTTTCATGCTTGTTTATCTTGTATTAGGTCAAACTATTTTTTATCGTTTTTTCGCATACAAACCCTAATTCTAACATGTTATCATTAGAAAGTAATAAAGTGCGAAATTAAAATTACTAAGCTATTACAAAACCAAATATGGGAAGGGGGGTACAAATGTTCAAATGGGGATATTGACAAGAATTTAAATCTAATTTATTACATCATTTGAATATTTGCAAAATAAATAAATTGCATAATTAAATGGAAATTAAATAAATATGTGAAATGCAAAAAGAAAGTTTTTTATATGTATGAGAAAATATTTTTTATGTAAAAGAGAAGAGAAGATAAAAATGTATTATTTTTTTGGGGTATTTTGAACTTAGGATAAAAACCCTAATTTTTAAAGAAAAAAAAGGTATTATTTTCTAATTTAATACAACTATTTATTCATTATTTATAAAAATAAAATAAAATAAAAAAAAATAAAATGAAGTGTATTATGGAAAAAGGTATTTTTATATCAAATATTAATAAAAATAAAAAATCAAGTATTTTTATATTTTGTCTTAAATATATTAGTAATCACATATATATATATATATATATATATATATATATATATATATATATATATATATATATATATATATATATATATATATTAAACCCTAAATATGTATTATACACAAAATAAATGTTTATTTAATATTTTTATAAAATAAATAAAATAGTATTTTTTGTGTGAAATATTTTCAGAAAGTAAATAAAAATAAAAATGTATTTACACCATTTTTCTATTTTATTTTAATAATGGTATATATATATATATTTATGTACAAACAAAGAAAATAAACAAATAAATATGCAATAAATGCAAAAAATGATGGAAAAAATATTTTTAATTTTTAAATGCCATGAGAAAAAATAAACAAAGTTAATCAAAAAAGAAAAAGTCAAAAATGTTAAGAAATGAACAAATGGGCTCAGGGGGGTGTAAACATGGAAATGGGGTGTGAAAAGAAAATAAATCCAGGCCCAGCCCAGACCACTTCTTCTTCAACCTCTGTACAACCTTCTTCAAGCAAAAACATGCGTTTTTTATCTCTGGATTCCTTGACTTTCAAGCAAAACTCATAACATGAAAAGTGTAGAGCATTAAGAGACGGTTTCAACCATATAAAGAACATGACCTATCTCTCTAAGATGAGGGAGAATTTCTCTCCCCCCCATTTCTGACCTAACTTTTCATCAATGTTCAGACATGAAATTCTCTAAGCACACGAAATATAAATGAAATCTAAACATATGAGCATGTTCAGGGCTATGATTGTGACATGTTTTCTTCAAAAATCTAAAGCTAACAATGCCTAACAAGGGAGATAGAACTCCATGAATGTACCTGTTCAGTTGGAGTCGAGCTTTGCAATGGAGGATGTTTCAGAGTGAAATGATGACTTGTACAGCTTCCTTGAAGTGTAAGGATGCTTTTCCAATTCCTACTTTGTCTTGAAACTCCCTAAATCGAGCTAGTGAACTCCAACTGCAAAACAGAAAATTAAAAATGGTGAAGTGGCTTGGAGGTGTTACAGGTCTGATTTTAGGACATGGTTAGCTTGCATATGTTGTAGGGAAGGTAGAGGAAAAGGTTTGGATCAAAATGCTCGAAGGGATTGGGAGTTTGCACTCAAACTGCAGGGGCTCCCCTGTTTGTGCAGTTTTGAGGTGATTAGAGCAATGGGAGTGTTTCAGATGGCAAGGGCTCGTGTGTTAGCTTGGATTTGGTCTATGGAATGTGTTTGATAGCTTTTGTGTTGTGTGTATTGGCTGATATGAGAGATAGCATAAGTTATGGACTTTTCTTCTATCTTAAGCAACAAAAGCAAGCTGGTGGTTTTAGGTTAGTAGGGGGCCTCCTAATGTGCTGCATAAGCCTCTCTTGATCAGTGTGTTATGCACCTAATCTTGTGCAAAGCAGATCTTTCATGTACTTGTTGGATTACAAACTTGACATAAAGCTAAACTTTTCAAAAATGGAAATTTCACTTTATCTAGTTTAGGATTAAACCATTATGCAATGTTAGAACACAAAGAACATGACCTTAACACATTGAATATGCATTAAATTATTGAGTATGAAATGGTTCAAGGACCTGTAATCAAGCATAAAGCAAACTGATTTCAAATTGGCAAGATTATGAACATGTTTTGATGAAGAACAAAAGTGAATTTTTGCCAACTTGTGAAATTCGAATCTCTCAAGTTATGAGGTTGTTTGATGAGTTCTTGGACATTTTGGAAAGCTTGGAATGTGTACTACAATCCATCTTTGAAATGCAAATCAAAATTCCAAGTGGAAGGGTATGAAAAGTGGCCTTGAAGTAGGGTAGAAAACTTTGTCAAAATAGGTCAAATTTCACTAAGTTAAAAGATGGTTTAGTGCCCTTATTCAAAAAATTATAACTTGAGATACAAGCTTCAAATGAGAAAACTTTGTGAATAAAAGTTGTAGATTATGCAACAAGCTACAACTTTCATGTTTTGACTTTTGTTTGAATCCAAATGGATCATGGTGAAAAGATGGGGCAAAGTTGGGAAAAAAATTAGGGTTTTTCATAACTTAGAAAAATTCTAAGTTATGAAAAATTCCATTTTCAAACCCTAATTTGCATTTTGAGATTTCTTGGTGAACAAGTTTCATGATTTGGCAAGTTTTGATGAAAAATGAATCTTGACTCTTGATTTTGACCAAAAAGTCAAAGTTTGACTTTTCAGTATACAGTCAAAATTGATCAGTTGACTGGGAAATTCAACTGTCAATCTTGTGTATTTGGGATCTTTTGAGCTTGATGAACATGTCAAGATAATTCCATTGAGTCCTTGAGGCCATATGTGAGCTTGGTTTACCATTGGCTAGGTCAAACAGTCAAAAATTGCCTTTGTGCAGTCAAAACCCTAAAAATGACCATTTTGCCCTTTTGATGATCTGATCAAATTTCTTGGGGAATTGTGATCCAAACTTGATCAAATGGTCCATATGAGTTCATAATGTTGATGTGGATCAAATTTCATGAGATTTGACTGTCAATTGGCCACAGTTGACTTTTTCCCCAATACAGCTGATTTCTAGGTCAACTGTCCAATTGACTGGGTAAAACTTGGAATTAAGACTTGAAACTTGGCATGGGTAAACTTGGGAGTCCAACATGAAGCATGAAATTCATCTTAGGCTTTTCAGGTCAAAACATCCTTGGGCAAACACAAACCCTAATTTGAGTCCACAGTGCAAGGTGAAGTCTTAAGCAGAGGAAACCCTAACTGTATCTTGATCTTCAAAGGTCTTGTGATGAGAAAATGTTGGGGAAATGGGAGGGCAAATTTTGGGGTACAATAGTTTCCCCTGTTCAATCTTCTTGGACCTGAAGAGTTAGATTGGCAAGTTTGCCTTTCGTGACTCGAGGGTAAAAGAAGATTGGACACTAGAGTGCCCGGAAATTTGCACTCGCATGCTGGAGTCTCAACAATGTGGTGTCGGGAATGGGCTTATAGATGCCATTTGGAGGGGTGGTAGATAGGGAGATGGGCTTATAGATGCCATTTGGAGGTGTTGATCGCATAAGAGATTCCTTTGCGAGAAACTTGTATACTTGAGGAAGGAGGATGTTTTCCTGGCTTGTTACAGGTGTTTGATCTTCAGTCTCCTTATGCAGATATGCCCTGGCTAGATACAGGTATCGAATCTACAATCGGTTGCTCACAGATGTGCCCTGGCTGGATACAGGAGTCGAATCTGGAAATAGTCGTTTAATAGATGTGCCCTGGCTGGATACAGGAATCGAGTCTGGAAACATGGTCAACAGATATGCCCTGGCTGGATACAGGAATCGAATCTGGAGCTGTTATAGTTGATAGATGTGCCCTGGCTGGATACAGGAATCGAATCTTCGAACTCTTTTAGACGTGCCCTGGCTAGATACAGGAATCGAGTCTAGAAACTGATCACTCTCAGATGTGCCCTGGCTAGATACAGGTATCGAATCTGGAATTGTGACAGTTGAAGGTAGTCGCTTTTGAGATTGTCTTTTTCCTGAAAAGGCAAAAACGTAAGTTGTATGCGATGTCATGATGTATGATGTGCATGATATCATAATGTTCAACATGAGATGTCGTATGTGTTTCATTATGTATGTAAGCAAGATGTATGAAAATGTAAAATGTTTATGAATGTAATTTCGTCTTGGGGAAACTAAATCCTTGACGAACGGCCGGAGAATTGCTCTGTGGAAGAGATATTTGGCCGAAGTTTTGATGAGAGGCCTGCTGAGGACTTTAACGACAGATTCCGCTGAGGATAATGATGATAAATTCCGCTGGGGAACTCCAAAGATAAACTCTGCTGGGGATTGAAGGAACTTTGCCGAGAGCGGTCTTCCGTGGCTTTTAGCTGAGGATAACCCAGTTATAAGTCCTTGTGAGGAAATAACTCTAAATAAAACTCGGGTGAGACGTCCGTTCTTCGCAGGGGATAAGCTTGCAGAGTCTACTGGGGAATGTTGTGCTTTTTCGGGATCGACGGGTAATCAACTCCGCTTGGGGAAAGTATTGTCGCGTCCTGTTTTACTCTGCGGGGAATTGAGATAATTTGGCCACATTCTTCAGTTGAACCTACCTTGGTGCCTTGGCGGACAAAACAACCAGACTGCATTAGGCAACTCCACATTGCCCCTGTCTTTGATGTCACCTGTAATTAATCTCTTGTTTCATATGCAAACATTTATGAATCAGCAATTTAATGTCAAATGCATATATCAAAAATGAACATTGGACGTTCTTCGCAAGACAAAACAAAAAAAGGAAAACAATGGTAATTTGTATGGACAAGTGAATTTGTATTGATTTAAACTTTGCCTGTGAATAGGCGTTTTTGTACAAGAGGCTGACATCCTAGTAAGAGGATATCGCCAAATAGTATAGAGTTTACAATTTGAAAAAGGAAACAAAACAGCTATGTGAACAATCCCACTGGGTTCCAACTCTGCTATCGCCTTTATGTCTTCGAACATCTCATCGCTTTGCTGCCTAATTTGAAAATGAAGCTGATTGGTCAATGCCGAAATCTGGAACCAGATAGTTGATGCCGAGTTCCGGATGCGAAGTGATCCAATGAGACATAGTGCTACGCTTTTATCCCTAACTTTTGCCTGGACCGCCCTTTCGGGTTTTCAGTCCACCGGGATACCCATTTTTGCCCAAGCCACCCTTTCAGGTTTTCGACTTGCCGGGTGTACAGATTTTTATTAATTTCATCCCTTACTTTTGCCCGAACCCTTTTGGTTCGCCGGGAAGCCCTTATTTTGCCTAGGTATGTCAACCTAGCGGGTCTTTTATTTATGCGTAGTATTTTTTCACTATGTCTGCATTGGCGGGGTGAGGAAGGTCGTCACCATCCATGGTGGTTAGGATCATGGCTCCTCCCGAGAACACACGTTTAACCACAAATGGCCCTTCGTATGTAGGGGTCCATTTGCCCCGGGGATCACTTTGAGGAAGGATGATGCGTTTGATTACCAGGTCCCCAACTTGATACTCTTGCGGTCTGACTTTCTTGTTAAATGCCCTGATCATTCGCTTCTGATACGTTTGACCATGACAGATAGCAGTGAGCCTCTTTTCGTCAATCAGATTTAATTGATCAAGTCGAGTCTGGATCCAATCATCTTCATTCAAGTCTGCATCCTTCATTATCCGGAGAGAGGGTATCTGGATTTCAATTGGCAAGACTGCCTCCATGCCGTAGACCAAGGAGAAAGGAGTTGCCCCGGTTGATGTCCTTGCTGAGGTGCGGTACCCATGAAGAGCGAACGGTAACATCTCGTGCCAATCTTTATAGGTCACTGTCATCTTCTGCACAATTTTCTTGATATTTTTATTGGCTGCTTCTACAGCCCCATTCATCTTCGGCCGGTAGGGGGAAGAATTGTGGTGCTGTATCTTGAATTGTTCACAGAGTTCAGTGATCATTTTGTTATTGAGATTGGTACCATTATCCGTAATGATTCTTTCTGGGACGCCGTACCGACAGATCAGATTATGCCGGATGAAACGCGCCACGACACTCTTGGTTACTGTGGCATAGGAAGCTGCCTCAACCCATTTCGTGAAGTAATCGATCGCCACCAAGATGAAGCGATGCCCATTGGATGCCGTTGGTCGGATCTCACCGATCATATCGATGCCCCACATTGCGAAAGGCCAAGGTGCCGTCAGGACATTCAAAGGAACCGGAGGGATATGCACCTTGTCAGCATAGATCTGGCATTTATGACAAGTTCGGGAGTGCTGGTAACAATCGGCTTCCATTGTGGACCAGAAATATCCTGCCCGAAGGATTTTCTTAGCCATGGTGTGTCCACTGGAATGTGTTCCAAATGTACCTTCATGCAGTTCCATCATGATTTTCTCCACTTCAGCCTTATCCACACAACGCAGCAGAGTCGAATCATGATTCCGTTTGTAGAGAATGCCGTTGCTGAGGAAGAATTTTGCAGCAAACCTTCTCATGAACTTTTTATCATTGACGGATGCACCTTCAGGGTATTCCTGAGCTTCCAAGTACCTCTTTACTTCGTAATACCAGGGTTTTTCAGTCACCTTCTCAGCCTCGAGCTCACAGCAGTATGCCGGTTCATCCAACTTCCAGATAATGATTCGGGGAGCCTCATTGTCCCATTTAACTTTGAACATTGAAGACATCGTGGCTAGTGCGTCCGCTAGCTGATTCTCCTCTCTGGGGAAATGCTCAAAAGTTATCTCTTCAAAGTGAGCGAGCAAGGTCGCCACATACTCCTTGTAAGGAATAAGATTCGGGTGTTTCGTATCCCACTCGCCCTTGATCTGATTGATCACGAGAGCGGAATCTCCGAAGACACTTAGAAATTTTATCCTTAAGTCGATTGCAGCTTGTAAACCCATGATACATGCCTCATATTCTGCCATGTTGTTGGTGCAGCTGAAACATAATCGGGCGGTGAGGGGAGTATGAGTTCCTTTGGGAGATATGATTACAGCGCCGATGCCGTTACCCAAAGCATTGGAGGCTCCATCAAAATGCATAGACCATCGGGATCCTTCCTCAGGTCCTTCATCCGGTCCAGGTACTTCACAGTCAGTTACCACCATGATGTCTTCGTCCGGAAAATCAAAGTTTAATGATTGGTAATCGTCCACAGGTTGGTGTGCCAAATGATCTGCCAGTACACTTCCCTTAATTGCTTTCTGAGTTGTATACTGGATATCATATTCTGTCAAGATCATTTGCCATCTCGCTATTCTTCCAGACAGAGCGGGCTTTTCAAATATGTACTTGATGGGATCCATCTTTGAAATCAATAAGGTAGTGTGAGTCAGCATATACTGTCTCAGCCGGCGAGCAGCCCATACAAGAGCGCAGCAAGTTTTCTCAAGCAGTGAGTAACGAGACTCACAGTCGGTAAACTTTTTGCTCAAGTAATAAATAGCGTGCTCTTTTCGGCCAGACTCGTCATGCTGCCCCAGCACACACCCCATTGAATTATCAAGCACTGTCAAGTATAGTATCAGAGGTCTTCCTTCCACCGGTGGCATAAGAATGGGTGGCTCTTGGAGATATTCCTTTATCCTTTCAAAGGCGGCCTGACATTCATCATTCCAGCGTACTACTTGATCTTTCTTCAGCAATTTGAAGATTGGCTCACAAGTAGCAGTCAGATACGAGATGAATCGAGCAATGTAATTCAGTCGTCCTAGAAAACCTCTGACTTCTTTCTCTGTCTTTGGAGTCGGCATCTCTTGAATAGCTTTAACCTTGGCAGGGTCCACCTGAATACCTTTATCACTCACAATGAAACCTAGCAATTTTCCGGATCTTACCCCAAAGGTGCATTTGTTGGGGTTCAACCTCAGCTTGTATAACTTGAGTCGGTCAAACAACTTCCTTAGATGGTCAAGGTGCTCCTCCTCAGTTTGAGACCTTGCAATCATGTCATCAACGTATACCTCAATTTCATGATGGATCATATCATGAAACAAAGCAACCATGGCACGTTGATAGGTTGCCCCAGCATTTTTCAATCCGAATGGCATGACCTTATAACAGAAGGTGCCCCACTGAGTCACAAAGGTAGTCTTCTCCATATCCTCTGGAGCCATCTTGATCTGATTATACCCTGAAAAACCATCCATGAAGGAGAACACCTTGTGTTGAGCTGTATTGTCAACAAGGACATCAATGTGAGGTAGGGGGAAGTCATCCTTGGGGCTGGCCCTGTTCAAATCCCTGTAGTCGACACACATTCTGACTTTACTGTCCTTCTTCGGTACTGGCACCACATTGGCAACCCACTGGGGGTAGGAAGTCACTGCAAGGAACCCGGCATCAAACTGTTTCATGACCTCGGCCTTGATCTTTTCAGACATCTCTGGACGCATCCGTCGAACTTTTTGCTTTACCGGGGGGCAATCTTCCTTGGTTGGCAGATGGTGAACTACAATGTCGGCATCCAAACCAGGCATATCTTCATAGGACCAAGCAAAAATCTCCATGTAGTCTTGTAGCATCTGGATCAATCGTTGCTTCACGCTGAGCTCTAGATTGGCACCAATCTTGACCTCTTTCCTATCTGTCTCAGTACCCAAGTTAATTGCTTCCACAGGCTCTTCATGTGGTTGAATAGCCCTCTCTTCCTGGAGTAGCAGTCTTGCGAGTTCACCAGGCACTTCGCAATCATCTTCACCTTCGTCTTCGGCCAAGTTGATCGGATTTTCGAAGTCATAACTGGCGGTAGCAGAGCTGTTACCAGTGAGATCCAGAGTGGATTGAAACCTGTATAAGTGAGTGTGTGTAAATACAGCTGTCTTGCAATATATATAACACAGAAAGGAAAAGAGAAAAAGATTTGAAATGCAACAAACGTCCAATGTTTTGATTGATGATATATGAAAATGTCATACAAAAAGCCCTCACAAATGGAGCTACGATGCCCCGGGTAGGACACCGAGCCAACAAAGTTTTAACATATTGTTTGTTACAAATTTGGAAATCAAAAGAAATTAATTACTGCGTGACAAATGTGATAGGGGTAAAATCCTTTGCCGTCCAGTTGCTCGGTCCGTCGCTGGTAGTCGGGTAGATCTAACTATCAAACTCTGCTTCCTCCACATCTTCCTCAATAGCGTTCACCCTTGAGCTGGAAATAAACACCGGAGCCTTTCCGATCTTCTCTTTGCGCACCGCCTTCTGAGCCTCTGCAGTAAAGCCTAGCCCAAACTTGTCGTTCTTTTGAGTGAAGTCAGGAAGCTGACCCCAGTGTGCACAATTGCCTTTCTGTACCACAGCCCGGGCATCCCTTAGGGAAGCCATCTTCAAGGAATCATTCTCTTCGGCCATTGTCTCTGCAGCTGCTGAAATTGGATGCACCTCCTCGAAATGCTGGAAGGGGGTTTCAATAAACTCTCCGTCCATCTCAATGTATCTGAAGGAATTTAAATGGCTCACCATATACTCCTCTTCTCCTTGCACAGTGACGATTTTCCCCCTGACGGGATACTTCAGCTTCTGGTGCAAGGTGGAGGTCACTGCCCCAGCTTTATGGATCCAAGGTCGACCCAACAGACAAGAGTACGATGGACGTATATCCATCACGTAAAAGGTAGAGTCAAACACTTGAGAGCCCACACGAATTGGGATGTTAACCTCTCCATGAACCATCCTTTTGGAACCGTCAAAGGCCCTGGCGATGATGTTGCTGGGTTTCAACTCCAGGCCTTCATAATCCAGACGGTCTAAAGCCTTTTTCGGTAGAACATTCAAGGAAGAACCAGTATCCACCAATACATGTGCCAGAGTAGTGCCCCTGCATTCAATAGAGACATGCAGGGCATCATTGTGGTCTCTCCCTTTCGCGGTCAGGTCAGCATCTGAAAATCCCAAGCCATTGTCCGCCGTTAGATTCGCTATGCAATCAGTGAACTGGACTGCAGACGTCTCCTGCGGCACATGGGCCGTCTTGAGAAATGAGATCAAGGCCTTAGCATGGGCCTCGGAGCATAGCAATAGGGAGAGCAGGGAGATCTTGGAGGGTGTATGCCCCAACTGCTCGACAACATTAAAATCACTCTTCTTTATTATTTTCAGAATCTCCTCCATTTCTTGTCGGGAGGCCTCAGCATTTATGGGTATTGGTGCCTCCATCCGGGCAGGCTCTTCTTCAATCCCTTTGCCCCGAGCATTTGATGACTCGGTAGCAGGGGACACAATTTGATCAGCAACAGGACCAGGTAAACTTGTAGGTTTTATGAGGAGGGGTTTTCGAATAGCGGGCGGCGCAATGTCAGGCGAGAAGAGCCTGCCACTGCAGGTAACTTTGGCTGGACCAGTGATATCGCAGATACTGGCACTAGCGTCGAATTCTTGTTTGATTCCATTTACGTACACGTCTGCCCCATAATGCCAGGGGACAGCCTTATCAGATATGTAGGGGAGAGGCCCCGGGACAGTAATAATCACAGGTGCAACAGTCATAATTTGAACAGGCTTCTTTGGGGGAGCCTTGATTGGATTTTTGAAGATGGTAATCACAGAAACTTATTTCATCGGAACCAATTGAACAACAGTCTTTTTGAATAGAATCTCCTTGCTATCCATTAGGCCTTGGATGCCTAACCTCAGCAAGGGACAATCAGATAGGGAAATAGCACAGAACAGGCAACCTTCACTGCAACCCGGAAATAAACCGGCCCGCAGTAGGTTCTTCTTAACAGTCTTCAGAGGGGTAACAACTTCATCTACCGAAACAGCGTACATTTCTTCTTCGATGGCATTTACCCTATGCTGGGGCATAGGAGCCGTTACAACATTTGGTCTTTCCGGCGCTTCAAACTGAATTTCCTTTGCGTCGATCAGATCTTGCACTTTGTTTCTCAAGGCCCAGCAATCATCAGTAGTGTGCCCGGGACTATCAGAATGATAAGCACACCGGGCATTTGGGTTATATTTAGGAGACGCAGTGTTGACGACCTTAGGAGCTTCTTTGAGGGTCACCAGGTTGGTGGATAACAGTTGGGGTAAAATTTGAGATAATGTCATACTTAGTCGGGTATACTGCCTCTTGGGCCTTTCACTTCTTTGTTGATTGTACTGCTGAGGAGCAGCAACAGGTTTGGAGATGACCAAAGCGTTGACGGCTTGGCGACTTTCGGGCTTGACTTGTCTTCTAGGACCATAGACGGCACTTGCTTCTTTCTTAAACGGCCTCTTCTCAGCACTTGTAGAGGCAGCCTTCTGTATCTTGCCTGACCTGATGCCAGCTTCAATTCTTTCTCCCGTTAATATCAAATCTGTAAACCCAGCGGAGGAGTTACCAACCAAATGATTGAAAAACGGACCAGACAACGTCCCCAGAAACATATCAACCAGTTCTCGATCAGTCAATGGAGGCTGCACCCTGCCAGCCAAATCTCTCCATTTTTGAGCGTACTCTTTGAACCCTTCACCCGTCCCTAGAGACATACCCTGAAGTTGGGTACGCGTAGGAGCGAGATCAGAATTATATTGGTATTGTCTGTAGAATGCGGTTGCCAAATCTTCCCAGTGTCGGATGCTAGCTCCATCCAATTGGTAGAACCATTCAAGTTGTGACCCTGAGAGGCTATCTTGGAAGAAGTGAATCCAGAGGTTCTTATCCGCCGTGTAAGGTTGGATTTTCCTTACGTACGACCTTAGATGTAGCTTTGGACAGGAGACCCCATCATACTTGGCGAAGGCAGGCGCCTTAAACTTGTGTGGAATTACTACTCCAGAAGATAATCCCAAATCTCCGAAATCCAGTCCCGGCACGTTCTGAATTTCCATGGCGCTCAAACGGTCCTCCAATTGCTTGTATCTGTCAGCAGCAGGTGGGTATTGTTCGTCGTTATAGTCCGTCTCGTTGTCGGAGACTGCGGGACTAGGAGCTCCTCCCCCTTGGGGACTGTTTTTCTCAGCAGAAGAAGTGGTTGGATCAGCTTCATTGTGGAGTGTGTTCCCAAATCTGCGTCCGGTGTTGAACAATGCAGTCTTCTTTTTCTTCTTCTTCTTCATGAGTAGAGTCTTCAACTCTTGCTGACCTTGGGCTAGGCTTAAGACCATCTCTTGAAACTGTGCACTTTGGGCCTGAAGGGCCTTGATTGCTTGCTCACTGGAGGAGTCTGGATTCATGATGACTGTTCACACAAACAGCGAAGAAAATTAAGCAACCTGCGAAATAGGGTACCTGCTATGCATATGGTGCAATGGAATGCGTATGTATGCAATGCATTCAAGGATTTAGAATATTCAAAATTTGTTGTAGACAAAAAGGAACGCACATTATATTAATAAGGAGAAATTCGTTAGTACATAAATGCCCCATGGGCCAAATATTACAAAATAACTCCTTAAGGTAAAAAAACATTGCGCATCCTCTTTGGCGCGATGTAGGTGTTCAGATTCCTTTCCTCGTGCAGCAGGCGGGTGAGTTCCAGGACCTTCTTTTCACTAGCATGTAGACTGGTCTCAAGAGAATTCCGTTCTTCCTTAAGCTGGACCCAGCTCTTCTGCATTTCTTCCCAGGAGGTGGGCATGTCGGGATGTTGAATGGTGTAGGATGCCTCTCCTTCCAAGACTGGTTCTTTGATCACAGGAAGCATATGAGGATAAGGAATCACTAATTTCTGGGAGCGGGCTCGTACCCACTTGAGGTAAGGTTCCAACGGGATGGAGTTCCAGTGCCCCAATGTCTTGCTGTCTATCCTACTTGGTATCCTCCAAGCTCTGATAAATTTCTGACGAAGTCCTTGAGTATCGTTGTCGAAGTCGAAAACTATGTCAGGAATTAACATGTCATGAGGACCATCCCTCCGAGCATAACCAAACTGTCTCCAAGCCAGGCATGGGTTGTAGGTAATACCTCCTTTGATTCCAAATAAAGGAACATTAGGGTACTCCCCACAACGATCAATGATAGTGACGTCTTCCCTGGACCTAGGACACCAATGTATATCTGCATGCGTGAGAGTCATTAACCGTTGTGACCATCTCAAACCCCGCTCGTTCTTCAAAACTGATTGTGGAAGGTGCGAAATAAACCACCTTCCCAGGAGAGGAGTGCAACACAAAAGGACACCCCTTCTTCTCATGGTTCGAGTGTAACATGAGTGAAGGATGTCCCCCAGCAGTGTAGGTATAGGATTCCTGGTCATAAAGATCTGGACAGCACTGATATCAATAAGTTGATCTGGGTTAGGGAATAACACCAAACCATAGACAAGGAGGGCCATGACTTCTTCAAAAGCTTGTAGGTCAAGGGAGTTCCAACATTCTTGGGCCTTCTCAAACAGAAACCTGGCTAAGAAACCCTTGATACCACTTCTAACTTCCCAATGTCCCTTGAGGTCAGATGACTGTAGGTGCAAGGCTTTAGCAATTTCTTCAAGCTTGGGTTCCTCTTCCGTACCGTTGTAGGGTAGTTGATCAAGGATAGGGACCTTCAGAAGTCGGGAGAATTCTTCCAATGTAGGCACCAACTGATAATCCGGGAAGGTGAAGCAGTGATGCAGAGGGTCAAAAAATTGGAACAGGACCTTTATCAAGTCCTCCTCAATGTTGGTGTTAACCAAGTTGATGAGTCTTCTATGTCTCTCACTGAATGAAGAACCCTCGGGAATCCTGGACAGAAGTTCCTTAAGCTGAGGAGGGATCTTTACAAGGCTAATCTGAATTGTCTTTCTGCGAGCAGTTTCCATGTCCTATAAAACAAGAACAAAGATGAAGATTCGAAACCCTTGAAATGGTTAGTCAATGCTCATGATGTTTGTATGATGTAATGATGTGATGATTAAATACACTATAAATATTCACAAAGGCAAACATGGTAAGGCACACAAGTCACACAAACCCTTAGAGTTTAGGCCTGCATGGAGTCTGGGTATTACCCTCTTGAAGTTTGGTGGGCTCAACCTATCCTATCAAAAGTAACCGGGTTCTAAAGGTCCCAATATCACTGGATTGCTTTCATTGTTCATCGTTTTGATTTAGCCACTGAACTGGCGACCGAAATATTCCAGGAAAGCAACCCTCAATTGAGTGTAGTATCGAGTATCAACCAACCTCGGACTGCACCAAAGTCAGTTACCTCACTACCCTAAAAAAGGCCAAGATGGTTCAATTAAGGTTCCTAAGGTCAGTTGATGCTTCACGACACCACGCGGCGGCCCCGTACTCTCCTTGACTGAACTCAAGGGTTACCGGTACACACCAAAGTGCCACATCAACGTAGCAGACTGTTTCAACCATGTCGGTATACCCCGCACAGTTCCCTCACAGCCTTGTTGCTACTTTCTAAGAAGGTATCCCTAGATCCGGGTTAGGATCTATAAAACTCCGATACAGAGCCCACAAATGTAAAAGCAAACAAAGAAAGCAATTGAAAACAAAGGTGATCTAAACCCTAAGGTTACTCCACTTTAAAAGTATTCCCCAGCAGAGTCGCCAGTTCTGTGATACGGTGGGAGAACTGACTTGAGGTTTTGCGTTTGTATTCGCAAATGTTGCAGTTAGCAAGAGTCGCCACCGACTTTTTATTTTATCCTAAGGAAAGGTTAAAAAGCACAGCAAAAACCTTTTGAGATGTTTTCTTGGGTTCGGGGAGTAGATTATAGAAAGGGAAGGTATTAGCACCCTTTCTATCCATGGTTATCCATGGGCTCTTAGTTACTTGCTTAGATCACTTGCCTTTTGTTTTCAATTGTTTTAAATGGTGCTTGAGTGTGTGGGTTTGAAAATATTTTGAAAAGAGGCCAATGTGGTGGCAACCTTTGTAATGATCCATGTTGGGATGTATACAAAGGTGTATGTCTTTTGAAAAGGTTTTCATTTTGTTTTTGAAAGTTTTGTTTTGAAAGTGTTGTGATGTGTGATTTTGAAATTAGGCAAGTGTTTTGTTTTGCAAGTTGGATTCAAGTAACTAAGAGGTTATCTACTCCTAAATTTCTCAAAAGATCATTGCTATACTTTAACCCTTTTAACAAGTTTGCTCCACCATTGTATTTGGTGGGCAACCTTGTGTTAGGATGTGAAAGGGACAGACGCGGGTCATCGTTTTAGACCATAATTGCAACGGCGTTAAATGTCTTTGGGCAATTTTCTTTAAGGGACTTGATCATTTGTTTTGTTTGTTTTGAAAAGTTTTATCGAGGGACTATGACCATTCAAACTGTTTGCTTTGCCCAAAGAAGTTCAACATGCAATATGGCCCATTTATTTGAAGGCGACAAGTGGAATACCCTAGGGGGTGCAAGTGTGATTTGTGTGTTCATTTTCATGCTTGTTTATCTTGTATTAGGTCAAACTATTTTTTATCGTTTTTTCGCATACAAACCCTAATTCTAACATGTTATCATTAGAAAGTAATAAAGTGCGAAATTAAAATTACTAAGCTATTACAAAACCAAATATGGGAAGGGGGGTACAAATGTTCAAATGGGGATATTGACAAGAATTTAAATCTAATTTATTACATCATTTGAATATTTGCAAAATAAATAAATTGCATAATTAAATGGAAATTAAATAAATATGTGAAATGCAAAAAGAAAGTTTTTTATATGTATGAGAAAATATTTTTTATGTAAAAGAGAAGAGAAGATAAAAATGTATTATTTTTTTGGGGTATTTTGAACTTAGGATAAAAACCCTAATTTTTAAAGAAAAAAAAGGTATTATTTTCTAATTTAATACAACTATTTATTCATTATTTATAAAAATAAAATAAAATAAAATAAAATAAAATGAAGTGTATTATGGAAAAAGGTATTTTTATATCAAATATTAATAAAAATAAAAAATCAAGTATTTTTATATTTTGTCTTAAATATATTAGTAATCACATATATATATATATATATATATATATATATATATATTAAACCCTAAATATGTATTATACACAAAATAAATGTTTATTTAATATTTTGATAAAATAAATAAAATAGTATTTTTTGTGTGAAATATTTTCAGAAAGTAAATAAAAATAAAAATGTATTTACACCATTTTTCTATTTTATTTTAATAATGGTATATATATATATTTATGTACAAACAAAGAAAATAAACAAATAAATATGCAATAAATGCAAAAAATGATGGAAAAAATATTTTTAATTTTTAAATGCCATGAGAAAAAATAAACAAAGTTAATCAAAAAAGAAAAAGTCAAAAATGTTAAGAAATGAACAAATGGGCTCAGGGGGGTGTAAACATGGAAATGGGGTGTGAAAAGAAAATAAATCCAGGCCCAGCCCAGACCACTTCTTCTTCAACCTCTGTACAACCTTCTTCAAGCAAAAACATGCGTTTTTTATCTCTGGATTCCTGGACTTTCAAGCAAAACTCATAACATGAAAAGTGTAGAGCATTAAGAGACGGTTTCAACCATATAAAGAACATGACCTATCTCTCTAAGATGAGGGAGAATTTCTCTCCCCCCCATTTCTGACCTAACTTTTCATCAATGTTCAGACATGAAATTCTCTAAGCACACGAAATATAAATGAAATCTAAACATATGAGCATGTTCAGGGCTATGATTGTGACATGTTTTCTTCAAAAATCTAAAGCTAACAATGCCTAACAAGGGAGATAGAACTCCATGAATGTACCTGTTCAGTTGGAGTCGAGCTTTGCAATGGAGGATGTTTCAGAGTGAAATGATGACTTGTACAGCTTCCTTGAAGTGTAAGGATGCTTTTCCAATTCCTACTTTGTCTTGAAACTCCCTGAATCGAGCTAGTGAACTCCAACTGCAAAACAGAAAATTAAAAATGGTGAAGTGGCTTGGAGGTGTTACAGGTCTGATTTTAGGACATGGTTAGCTTGCATATGTTGTAGGGAAGGTAGAGGAAAAGGTTTGGATCAAAATGCTCGAAGGGATTGGGAGTTTGCACTCAAACTGCAGGGGCTCCCCTGTTTGTGCAGTTTTGAGGTGATTAGAGCAATGGGAGTGTTTCAGATGGCAAGGGCTCGTGTGTTAGCTTGGATTTGGTCTATGGAATGTGTTTGATAGCTTTTGTGTTGTGTGTATTGGCTGATATGAGAGATAGCATAAGTTATGGACTTTTCTTCTATCTTAAGCAACAAAAGCAAGCTGGTGGTTTTAGGTTAGTAGGGGGCCTCCTAATGTGCTGCATAAGCCTCTCTTGATCAGTGTGTTATGCACCTAATCTTGTGCAAAGCAGATCTTTCATGTACTTGTTGGATTACAAACTTGACATAAAGCTAAACTTTTCAAAAATGGAAATTTCACTTTATCTAGTTTAGGATTAAACCATTATGCAATGTTAGAACACAAAGAACATGACCTTAACACATTGAATATGCATTAAATTATTGAGTATGAAATGGTTCAAGGACCTGTAATCAAGCATAAAGCAAACTGATTTCAAATTGGCAAGATTATGAACATGTTTTGATGAAGAACAAAAGTGAATTTTTGCCAACTTGTGAAATTCGAATCTCTCAAGTTATGAGGTTGTTTGATGAGTTCTTGGACATTTTGGAAAGCTTGGAATGTGTACTACAATCCATCTTTGAAATGCAAATCAAAATTCCAAGTGGAAGGGTATGAAAAGTGGCCTTGAAGTAGGGTAGAAAACTTTGTCAAAATAGGTCAAATTTCACTAAGTTAAAAGATGGTTTAGTGCCCTTATTCAAAAAATTATAACTTGAGATACAAGCTTCAAATGAGAAAACTTTGTGAATAAAAGTTGTAGATTATGCAACAAGCTACAACTTTCATGTTTTGACTTTTGTTTGAATCCAAATGGATCATGGTGAAAAGATGGGGCAAAGTTGGGAAAAAAATTAGGGTTTTTCATAACTTAGAAAAATTCTAAGTTATGAAAAATTCCATTTTCAAACCCTAATTTGCATTTTGAGATTTCTTGGTGAACAAGTTTCATGATTTGGCAAGTTTTGATGAAAAATGAATCTTGACTCTTGATTTTGACCAAAAAGTCAAAGTTTGACTTTTCAGTATACAGTCAAAATTGATCAGTTGACTGGGAAATTCAACTGTCAATCTTGTGTATTTGGGATCTTTTGAGCTTGATGAACATGTCAAGATAATTCCATTGAGTCCTTAAGGCCATATGTGAGCTTGGTTTACCATTGGCTAGGTCAAACAGTCAAAAATTGCCTTTGTGCAGTCAAAACCCTAAAAATGACCATTTTGCCCTTTTGATGATCTGATCAAATTTCTTGGGGAATTGTGATCCAAACTTGATCAAATGGTCCATATGAGTTCATAATGTTGATGTGGATCAAATTTCATGAGATTTGACTGTCAATTGGCCACAGTTGACTTTTTCCCCAATACAGCTGATTTCTAGGTCAACTGTCCAATTGACTGGGTAAAACTTGGAATCAAGACTTGAAACTTGGCATGGGTAAACTTGGGAGTCCAACATGAAGCATGAAAGTCATCTTAGGCTTTTCAGGTCAAAACATCCTTGGGCAAACACAAACCCTAATTTGAGTCCACAGTGCAAGGTGAAGTCTTAAGCAGAGGAAACCCTAACTGTATCTTGATCTTCAAAGGTCTTGTGATGAGAAAATGTTGGGGAAATGGGAGGGCAAATTTTGGGGTACAACAGTAGTCAAGGTCTCTAATCCTAATGTGATACGGTGGCATAACTGGACTGGTTTTAGGAAAATACTGGTTTGCGTTTCGCGTTTGTGTTTGCAAAATGTCGCGGTAAGCAAAAGTCGCCACCGACTTTTATTTTATCCAACTGGAAAGGAAAAAAGCACACAAAAATTCCTTTTTCGAGATATTCTGAGTACGGGGGGTAGATTATAGAAAGGGAAGGTATTAGCACCCTTTCTATTCGTGGTTTTCCATGGGCTATTAGGTACTTGCTCATCATTTTAAAAATTGCTTCCGTGTTTGTGTGTTTTGAAAAGCTTTTTTTTTACATTTTAACCCTTGCTTCTGTCTTCAAGAGTGTTACGAAGTCATTTTGAAAACTTTGTTTGAAAATAGTGTAACTATGGAAAAGTTTGATTTTGAGCAAGTATCTACTAGCATCTACCTACTCGAAAAAAGAATGTTTTTGTTCTTGTTTCCTTTAGACAGCGCTATCCTACTATTAGTGAGTAAGTAGCACCGTCGTTGGAGTTGTAAGGGTCAATTCGAAAGCGATGTACGATCACTAAAGCAATGTTAGGACGTCTTCGTAATAACCCTAGTGTCTTAAGATCATATTCGAGGCAACATTTCTGAGGCAACCTTTCCAAGGCAACATTTCCGAATGGGACATTGGATCTTTGTTTAGACAAAAGAGCGACCACTAAAACACCCTATACTTAATAATCGTTTTACCAGAGGCAACCGAAGTGAGAGTATACCCTAGCAGTGCACATGTGCGAGTGATTTGATTTCAGTTATTATCTTTTCACATTTAGGGTTTGCTAACCATTTTAAAATTAACATACATTCTAACAGTTAATATTTGTGAGAATTAAAATGCGAGAAATAAATCTACACTATTACAAGGCTTTGGGGAGGGGGATTAATTACATAGCCAAAAAAACTCGTAAAAACGATAAATAAATGAGAAGTCCTAATTAAACTATTACATCCCATAAGCAGTTACATTAATATTGTAAATAAATAAATAAACGCGCGTGATGGATCGAGAACGAGAGAAAATTAGGGTTTTGACCCCGTCTAAACCTAATTAAAAGAAAAATTATTTTTTGTTGTTTTTTTATTATTTTTGAGAAATAATAAGGTTTTAAAAAATACAAACCTAATTACTAATTAAATATAAATCAAGAAAAATAATTAATTTTGACCTATTTTTGTATTTTGGTTATTTTAAGGAAAAAGAAAATAAAATTTAAATTAAACAAAACCCTAATTTTCTAATTTATTTTAAGTTATTTACAAAAAAAAAGATTAAAGTTACCCTAAAATTAAATTAATCTAATTAAATTAATTTTGACAAAATATATAAAATCCTAAATTTGATGAAATTGATTTTATGAATTTTTTGTAAAAAAAGAATTAAATTTTATGTTAGAAAATAATTTATCAAAAATAAAATAAATAAAGGAAAATATAAAGGAAAAAGAATAAGAATATGGGTCTGGTGTCAAAGTAGAGAGGGAGTGCTAATAGCAGATCTGAGCCCAATAAACATGGGTCCACGTTGACCTCCATAATCCAATGTGTTGGCTTGACTAAGATGCATGGTAGACTTTCAAATGATGGCCTTTGGATCCAGCTTATGGGCAATCTGATGGTTGAAAGATGATGGAGTATGGTGGATCTATGTGAAGTCTGCGCATGGAATTACATATAACAAAATAATATTGAATAACAAAGGGAGAATTTTTTTATTAATAACCAAGTATTAAAATAATATTTCACAAATAACCGCGTTTCGGAAAAAAATACGCAAATAACCATGTTTCAGATGACTCCCCAAAGGAGGAGCCATCTGAAATGGCGCATGCACCTATATTTTTAAGGGAGGCGCCATCTCACTTGGCGCCTATGTGCTTAGGGCATGCCCTAAGCCAAGTGAGATGGCGCCTAGGTGTATTTTTAGGGCAAAAAAATATTTATTTTTTCCCGGTGCATTGCGTGTTGAACAGAGATCAACAAAATGGACTTTTTATTATAAAAAAAAATAATTACATCCAACTGTATTACATTAAAATAACAGTAAAAAAAATAGATTAAAAAAATGGATACAAAAATACTGGAAAAAAAAAGATACATCAGTGATCCCCCGGAACCCGGTAATGACCCCCGGTTCCGCATCCCCGTCCTCGCCTTTCTCGTGTTAGGTGTCGCCGCGTTTCCTGCTGCGGCAAGGTTGATGGCCCAATGAAGTCAATGCGGTCTGAATCCATAAAATCAGTCAGATCTCCATATCTAGAAGATCCGCTCTGGTACAGTCGGTTACCCATACCCTCAAAGTTTGGTCGTGTTGGCGGTGGGTGGGGTTCCATGGTTGGTCGTGTTGGCGGTGGGTGGGGTTCCATGGTCGTGACCGCATCATACAGATTAAGGGGTGATTGCTGAGTCATAGGTTCCATGACTACCCACACTTGTGTAAGTTCCACTCAATCACAGGACCACCGAAAACTCAACTATGATCTAATCTGTCAAGAAATCCTACCCCTGGTCAGCAACGACCCATCTTTGAAGGTGAAAACAATCATCTCCCACATCACCACGGTTTTTAACTACACTTCGTCTTACCGTAAGGCGTGGTTAGCAAAGACTAAGGCGATTGAAAGGGTGTACGGAAACTGGGAGGAGTCATACCGAGAACTTCCCCGCTACCTGAATGCACTCAAGACGTATTCTTCAGGTAGTGTTTACATTCTGGAAACATTGCCAGCGTACGCCCAAGATGGTAGTCTACTGCATGGCAACGGAATATTCAGTCGCGTGTTTTGGGCATTTCAACCATGCATCATAGGGTTTGCATCATGCAAACCAATTTTACAAATTGATGGGACTTGGTTGTATGGGAAGTACAAAGGCACGCTATTGATGGCAGTTGCACAAGATGGCAACAACAATATTTTCCCCGTTGCGTTTGCCCTTGTCGAGGGGGAGACCGGTGATGCTTGGAGCTTTTTCCTGAAAAATCTTCGGACACACGTGGCTCCTCAACCAGATCTCTGTTTGATCTCGGACAGACATGCCTCCATTGAAAGTGCCTACAATAATCCAGCAAATGGTTGGCATGACCCTCCTTCTACGCATGTCTATTGCGTTAGGCATATCGTCCAGAATTTCTCGAGGGAGGTCAAGGACAAAACATTGAGGAAAGCGGTTATGAATGCGGGATATGCATTGACATAACCCACATTCAAATATTACCGCAACGAGATCCGTTTGTCTAATCCGGAAGCCGGTAGGTGGATTGACAATATTCCGGTGGAAAAATGGACTAGGTCATACAACAATGGCCAAAGATGGGGGCATATGACAATGAATCTTATTGAATCAATGAATGGGGTATTGAAGGGCATACGAAACCTCCCAATCAATGCCTTGGTAAAATCTACGTATTTTAGGATGGCTGCGTTATTTGCCAAAAGAGGTGAAATATGGAATGCGGTGTTGCAATCTGGACAACTATGGAGTGAAAGCTGCATGAAATACATTAAGGCTGAAAGTGCTAAAGCCAACACTCACATGGTTATACGGTTTGACCGACACAGCCACAACTTCATTGTGAAAGAGACAATCGACCATAATGAAGGCCTGCCAAGACAAGAATACAGGGTCATTTTACCTTCTCAATGGTGCGATTGTGGCAGGTTTCAAGCATTTCGTATGCCTTGCTCTCATGTCATTGTCGCTTGTGCTCATACCCATCAAGACGCGCTTCAACTGCTGTCAAACGTTTACAAATCTGAAATGTTGCTCACTATTTACAATAACAACTTTCCTTTGGTGGCAAAACCAGATTATTAGCCTGAATACAACGGCGATATAGTTTGGCACAATGACCAAATGCGAAGGATCAAGAAGGGTCGTCCCAAAAGTAGGCGCATCACAACAGAAATGGACGATCTTGACAGGTTGGAAAGAAAGTATGGTTTATGCCGTCAGGTCGGACACAATCGCAAAAACTGTCTGAATCGGGCGTCTGGCTCGACCACATAAATATTGTAATACATAAAATCTTTTCATAATTGTGTTGTAAACATTTGGGTTTTCCGTTAACAGATTTTGCTACAATTAATAAAACGCGTACAACAATAATTAACGATATTCAATCTAGGAAATTACAACTGTTAACACAATTTCATCTGACCCATGCATCATCAGCATTACATCACTGTCTGTTTTGACTTCCTCCAACCACACATTAGGTCTTCCTGTCGCATGTGAGGTTGTTGTTCGTTTTCGCTGGATCCTTCGAATTTTTTCCCCCTCCGCAATGTCTCCATCTAGCCACCGCATCAACTCCCGCTTCAGACGCTCCATGGAGTGAATGTGCCAGAATTTCATTTTCATCGCAGGTTTCGTGGCAGAGAATATAACGTAACCATCTCTGCTAAAAATCATAGGCGAAGTCATGACGCAAATAACGGAGTACAAAATAAAAATACAGTGCGAGAAAGTGTGAGAAATTTTGGAGAAACAGATGAATTATTTATAAAACAGCATTTTGCCCTAGTTTTGCCCTAGGAGCCAAGTGAGATGGCGCCTCGTCTCACTTTTAAGGAGCATGCGCCATCTCACTTGGCTAAAAGCCAATGGAGGCGCCAAGTGAGATGGCGCCTAGGGCAAAACCCTAGGTGGAGGAGCCAAGTGAGATGGCTCCTCCTTTGGGGAGTCATCTGAAACATGGTTATTTGCATAATTTTTTCCGAAACCCGGTTATTTGTGAAATATTATTTTAATACATGGTTATTAATTAAAAAAATTCACAAAGGGACCTGGGGATCGAACCCAGGCCCTTTGGAAATTTCCACATGCCTCTTGACCAACTGAACCAACGCGTTGATTTGTATATGGAACAATAAAAAAATATTATATTGGAAAAAAGGCCAAATAATATATTAAAGCGTGCGAAGTTTGAATGGACCAGCCAGGGGGTGCCACGCCACCCTTCTTCTTCCTCTCTCTGTTGGCAAAAGTCCAAGACTTTTACCTACAGACAAAAGTCTGTAGCTATAGCCCCGCGTATTTCCAAAATCTCACACAAACATCATAAATGAAAACTAAAGGTACAGATCAGTTCGTCTTGATCTTGTGAGCACCATGGCATCCCTATTTTGGGGCAATTTTACCTGCATGAGAAAACCCTAAAACGAGCAAGAAAACCCAAACAATGGTATCTACACGTATGGATTCCAAAAATGCAATTAAATGGTATTGTTAGCTTGTAAACATGATAAGGATTACAAATATGTCATTGAAATATGATAAAGATGCAAGAATAAAGGGATACGGTTTTGAAAAAAATGACAAATCGTGAGGGTTGTGGAGACAGATTCTGGGAAAATCAAGGCTTGATTATGATCAGGTTAGCTTCAGGAGATGGATAGGAATCGATTGCTAGCCTTGGAATGGTGTAAATTGTCCTCTAACCTGCAATTTGATTCAACACTTTTTGGTGATTTTTGCAAGTTTCTTCTCAGCTTCTCATGCCTCTAACCCCTGTGCTTTTGGTCTAGATTTGTTTTATATGTACTCTTGAGTGAATTAGGTTTACAAGTTTGCATCAAATCTTCTCCAATAATGATCTTTGATCATGATTTGATTCTCATGTAAATCTTTCCAAATTAAGCCAAAATCCAATCTTATTGTGTACAAACAAGCCTTGCACGATTTGATCTCATTGCCAGCTATTCATGGACCTGAAATATGCATAAAATCTCAAGGATTAAAAGATTTTTGATATTTTCATTATTTATTTTGATTTATTTTGATTTAATTGAAATAAAAATCAAAATAAATGACAAAAATAAAATAAAGTCAAGTGGAAAGGATCATGGGTCGTGGATCATGTTATAAACTCAATACAAGCACAAAAGGTTGGGCCCATTTGACAAAAATTGCAATTTTGGCCACTTTTGACTTTTGGCAATTTTGGAAAAAAGGTCAAATTTGCCAATGCATAACTCCTTCAATTTTTACCCTAGAGATGTGTTCTTGGACTTTTTAGAAATCTTAGGGTGTCCTATAAGCAACCCTTTTGGTATCATCTCAATTGAGTCTTCCATGTTCAAGTATGAAGCTTTGACAAAAAATGTGTTTTTGTTAACTTTCCAAAATGACCTATAATGTCCAAATTCATAACTTCTTATGACTGTATATTTTGAACTTGGGAGATGCACATGAATTGTAGAGCATTGCATCATCTTCAAAATAAGCTTTGGATGGGTCATTTCTGATAAAGTATGAGAAAGTTATGCTTGGTCAAAGTTGGGTTGACTTTTCCTACAAAACCCTAATTTAGCAACTTTTGGGTTTTGATGAATTGTGAGCAATCCTTGAGGAATCATGATCAAACCTTGATAAAATGATGAATAATACTTCAAAATGAGGATTTTGACCAAAAATCTTGAGGTTTGACTGTATGGGGACCATAATTGACTTTTGCCCTAGCATAGTCGATTTTCAGGCCTTTGAGCAATGAACTGAGCAAACTTTCTCTGCAAGGCTTGAAACTTGACATGGATGATCTTGAGAACATATTAGGACAATGGTGAGAATTTTGGATCCCTTGGACTCAAGTATCTTGATGCAACATGAAACCCTAATTTGAGGTAGAATGCCTTAGGAGAGGGTTTGTCTGGTCAACCCTTGGACTTCCTTAAGCAATTTGGGGATCTCACTTGAAATGTTTTGAGAAATATGGGAGGGAAAATTTTGGGGTACAAGATATGCCCCTGTTCAATCTTCTTAAACCTGAGGATGTAGATTAGCTTGCTTGCCTTTCGTGATCAGAAGGTGGAAGATGATTGAGCACTAGAGTGGCCAAGAAATTTGCACTCGCATGAAGTGGTACTCGTCTTGTGATGCCGAGAATGGGCTTATAAATTCCATTTGAAGATTGATGACGGAAGATGGGCTTAAAGATGCCATCCGAAGGAGTGTCAATCGCCTAAGAGATTCCTTAGCGAGAACCCGTATACTTGTTGTTGAGGAAGATTTCACTGGGGAAGGCTGATCTCTATTTTGAGGGAAATAGAATTTTAGGAGCTTCAGTCATCCTTTATTCTACTGGGGAATCACCTCTTGGTTGAAGAGGTGAAAATGAACTACTACCTATTCGCGATCCAGGCTTCATAGTGATAAGATCGACTGCTATCTGGTCGTGCTCCAGGCTTTACAGTGACTTACTGGGGAGATGAGATTAATCTTGCTATCCGGTTGTAATTCAGGCTTCGCAATTTCTTAATTCTTATCTGGTCGTACTCCAGGCTTCAGAAGGAATTAAGTTGTTATCCAGTCGCATCCAGGCTTCAACTTGAATTTAGGGCACCCTAATATCCGGTCGACTCTGGGCTTCTTAGTAATTGTCCAAGTAAACTGCTATTTGGTCGAAATCCAAGCTTCATGGTGTCTTGTACTGTTATCTGGTCATAATCCCAGGCTTCAGTGTCTTTTACCGCTATCTGGTCGTAATCCAGGCTTCACGATGTCTTATACCATTATCTGGTCGAGTCCAGGCTTCATGGTGTCTTGTACTGCTATCTGGTCGATTCCAGGCTTCACAATTCCTTACTTCTTATTTGGTCGTATTCTAGGCTTCAGAAGAAATCAAGTGGTTATCCAGTCGCATCCGGGCTTCCATTTGACTTTAAGGCCTACTAATATCCGGTCGATTTTCGGGCTTCATAGTAATTGGCAGGGTAAACTGCTATTTGGTCAAAATCCAAGCTTCACAATGTCCCTTACTGTTATCTGGTCGTAATCCAGGCTTCACGATGTCTTATACCATTATCTGGTCGAATCCATGCATCATAGTGTTTGGAGAAATCAAGATACTATCTGGTCGAATCCGGGCTTCATAACTTGCATTAAAGATATACCACTATCTGGTCAACTCCAGGCTTCGTAGTATTCTTGGCTGCTATCTGGTCGTAATCCAGGCTTCACAACGTCTTATACCATTATCTGCTCAAGTCTGGGCTTCATGGTGTCTTGTATTGTTATTTGGTCGTTCTCCAGGCTTCACAATAACTTGTTGGGTATTAAACTACTATCCGGTTGAATCCAGGCTTCATAGCTTAAATTTAAGATAAACCACTATCTGGTTGATTCCAGGCTTCACGATTTTTGATACTGTTATCTGGTCGTTCTCCGGGCTTCACAATATGATGGAGAAATCAAGATACTATCCGGTCGGATCCGGGCTTCATAGCTTGAACTGGAATAGAAATCTTAGCATTGATTTGACTTAACCATAGAAAACTTGTAAGAATTTTGATTGCATCTTTCCCTGAAAGGTAAAGATTTAGTCATATGTAATGTCGTGATGTATGAAATGCATTGAGCAAATGATGTTCTCAAAATAAATGAAATTGTGTTGTATGATGCGTATGCACATGCCATGATGTATGGATATGCAATGTTTTTATGATATTCTCTAATTTGGGAAAATAAATCCCGGACTGCTACTGGAGAATATAAAGAGTTGAATTCTTAGTTCCCGCTGGGGATGACGGTCGAAGATGATTTGAGAATAAATTGGTGGGAGAATAACTCTGTTGGAGAATAAACTGGTGAGGGAATGACTCTGTGGGGAAGAGAGACTTCTCTAGAAGATCTGCTGATTTGGAGAAATAACCCCGGTTGGGGATGAATTACCGCTGCTGGCAATAATGAACCTTTGTTGGGGATTGAGTCTCTGCTTGTGGAAGAAATAAACTCTACTGGGGATAGTCTTCCATTGTTGGTGATAGATGAACTCTTCTTGGGCAGAATTAACACCTATGTTTTTAGATACCTTTTACTCCGCGGGGAGTGTATGCATTTTTAGTCATATTCTCCAGCTAGGTCTATCCTTGTACCTGGTGGATAGAACAACGGTAAGGTTTAGACATTTCTTGTTTGCCCCTGTTCCTGGAATCACGAGCAATTGTCTTTTGTTTCGTATGTAAATATTTATGAGCAACAATTATTTTCAAATACATATATCAAAAATGAGTCATTGGACGTTCTTGCAAAACAAAACAGCAAAAGAAAAACAACTTTTGGAATTTATTGTGAAAATGAATTGTATTGATTTTGAAGTTGGCCTATAAATAGGCGTTTTTATACAAGAGGTTGACGTCCTAGTAAGAGAACGCTGCCAAAAGATAGAAATTATACAATTTGTGAAAAAACAAAGAAAAACAACTATGTGAACAATCCCACTGGGTTCCAACTCTACTATTGCCTTTATATCTTCGAGCGTCTCATCACTTTGCTACTTGGTTGAAGGTAAATCAGATTGATCAGCATCGTCCAAACTTGATAGTTGATACCGAAGTTTGGTTGCAAGATGATCCAATGAGACATAGTGTTACGCCTTAATCCCTAATTTTTTCCTGGACCGCTCTTTCGGGTTTTCAGTCCACCGGGATACCCTTTTTTGCCCAAGCCTCCCTTTCAGGTTTTCAACTTGCCAGGTGTACAGTTTTTTTCATTTTCATCCCTTACTTTTTCCCGAACCCTTTTGGTTCGCCGGGAAGCCCTTATTTTTGCCTAGGCCGGTCAACCTAGCGGGTCTTTGATTATACGTAGTATTTTTTCACTATGTCTGCATTGACAGGGCGAGGAAGGTCGTCACCATCCATGGTGGTTAGAATCATAGCTCCTCCTGAGAAAATGTTCTTAACCACAAATGGCCCTTCGTACGTAGGAGTCCATTTTCCCCTGGGATCACCTTGTGGCAGTATGATGTGTTTGATCCCCATATCCCCAACTTGATACTCTTGTCATCTGACTTTCTTGTTAAATGCTTTGATCATTCGCTTTTGCTACGTCTGACCATGAAAAATAGCAGTAAGTCTTTTTCATCGATTAAGTTCATCTGAGCAAGCCGGGTCTGGATCCAATCATCCTCTCTTAAACCTGCATCCTTCATAATCTGGAGAGAAGGTATCTGGACCTCAATGGGTAAGACCGCCTCCATGCCATACACCAAAGAGTAGGGTTTTTCCCCTGTTGACGTATGCGTTGAGGTGCGGTACCCATGAAGAGCGAATGGTAACATCTTGTGCCAGTCTTTGTATGGCACTCTCATCTTCTGCACAATCTTCTTGATGTTCTTATTAGACACTTCAACAGCCCCATTCATCTTCAGCCGGTAAGGAGAAGAGTTGTGATGATGTATCTTAAACTGTTTGTAGAGCTCGGTGATCATTGTATTGTTGATATTTGTACCATTGTCTGTAATGATCCTCTCTGGTACACCGCATCGAAAGATCAAGTTGTGTCGGATAAACTGCGCCACGGCGTTCTTGGTTGTTGTAGCAAAGGAAGTTGCCTCAACCCACTTCATGAAATAATCAAGGATGAAACGATGCCAGTTAGACGCGGTAGGTCTGATCTCGCCGATCATATCGATGCCCCACATTGCAAAGGGTCAAGGAGATGTCAAAACATTCAGAGGAACTGGAGGTACATGCACCTCATCAGCATAGACTTGGCACTTATGACAGGTTCGAGAATGCTGATAACAATCGGCTTCCATAGTAGACTAATAATATCCATCCCGTAGGATTTTCTTTGCCATGGTATGTCCACTGGAATGAGTTCCGAAAGCACCTTCATGTAACTCTGCCATGATTCTTTCTGCCTCGTTCTTATCCACACATCGCAGCAAGGCTGGATCATGGTTACGCTTGTAAAGAATCTCATTGCTAACGAAGAACTTCGCAGCGAATCTCCTCAGAAACTTCTTATCATTAACAGATGCACCCTCAGGGTACTCCTGAGCCTCAAGATACCTCTTTACCTCGTGGAACCAGGGTTTATCTGCTACCTCTTCAGTCTCGATGTCACAGCAATGTGCGGGTTCGTCCAACCTCTCGATGGTAATCTGGGGAGATTCATTGTCCCACCTGACTTTGAACATAGAAGACATAGTATCTAGCGCGTCCGCTAACTGATTCTCTTCTGTTGGGAAGTGTTCAAAGGTTATCTCCTCAAAATGTAGGAGTAATGTCAGTACATACTCTTTGTAAGGAATACGATTTGAGTGCTTCATATCCCACTCGCCTTTGATCTGACTGATACTAGAGCAGAATCTCTGAACACACTCAAGAACTTAATCCTTAGGTCAATAGCAGCTCGTAGACCTAAGATGCATGCTTCATACTCTGCCATATTGTTGGTGCAGTTAAAACATAATCGGGCGGCGAACGGGGTATGCCAGTCCTTAGGAGATATGATCACGATGCCAATGCCATTAAACAATGCATTTGAGGCTCTATCAAAAGACATAGACCATCGGGATCCCTCCTCAGGTCCTTCATCCGGTCCAGGTTCTTCACAGTCGGTCACCAACATGATGTTCTCATTCGGGAACTCGAAATTCATAGACTGGTAATCATCCACGGCCTGATGCGCCAAATGATCTGCCAACACACTTCCCTTGATTGATTTTTGGGTTGTGTATTAGATGTCATACTCAGTTAAGATCATCTGTCATCTTGCTATTCTTTCAGACAAGGCAGGCTTTTCGAAGATATACTTGATTCGATCCATCTTTGATATCAATAGGGTAGTGTGAGTCAGCATATACTGTCTCAGCCGGTGAGCAGCCCATGCCAAACTGCAGCAAGTTTTCTCAAGCAGTGAGTATCGGGTCTCACAGTCGGTAAACTTTTTACTAAGGTAGTAAATAACATTCTCTTTTCGGCCAGACTTGTCATGCTGCCCCAGCACGCACCCCATTGAATTGTCGAGTACTGTCAAGTATAAGATCAAAGGTCTTCCTTCGACTGGAGGCATCAGAATAGGTGGCTCTTGGAGGTATTCTTTGATCCTTTCAAAAGCGGTCTGACATTCATCATTCCATTTTACCACTTGATCTTTCTTCAGCAGCTTGAAGATTGGCTCACAAGTAGCAGTCATATGTGAAATGAATCGGGCAATGTAATTCAGACGTCCCAAAAAGCCTCTGACTTCCTTTTCTGTTTGGGGAGCTGGAATCTGCTGTACAGCTTTCACCTTTGCAGGATCCACCTGAATACCTTTATCACTAACGACGAAGCCCGGCAGCTTACCAGACCTTACGCCAAAGGTGCACTTGTTCGGGTTTAACCTCAAATTGTACATCTTTAACCTGTCAAACCGTTTCTGGAGATGGTCAAGGTGCTCTTCTTCAGTCTGGGACCTTGCAATCATGTCATGAACATAAACCTCAATCTCATGGTGAATCATGTCGTGGAACAAAGCGACCATGGCGCGCTGATAAGTTGCCCCAGCATTCTTCAACCCGAAAGGAATTACCTTGTAATAGAAGGTGCCCCACTGCGTAACGAAGGTTGTCTTCTCCATGTCCTCGGGAGCCATCTTAATCTGATTGTAACCATAAAAACCATCCATAAAGGATAAGACCTTATGTTGTGTGGTGTTGTCGACCAGAACATCTATGTGAGGAAGCGGGAAATTATCCTTGGGGCTCGCCCTGTTCAGATCTCTATAGTCCACACACATCCGTATCTTACCATCCTTCTTAGGCACCAGAACCACGTTGGCAACCCACTGTGGGTAAGAAGTGACAGCTAGAAACCCGGCATCGAACTGTTTCATGACTTCAGCTTTGATTTCCTCAGACATCTCGGGGCGCATACGGTGAACCTTCTGCTTTATCGGAGGACAGTCTTCTTTGGTCGGCAGGCGATGAACCATAATATCGGTGTCCAAACCAGGCATATCTTCATAAGACCAAGCGAAGATCTCAACATAGTCACGTAGCATCTGTATCAACTGCTGCTTGACACTAGGCTCTAGATTTTCACCTATCTTGACCTCTTTCTTGTCTTCCTCTGTACCCAAATTTACTGATTCCACTAGCTCTTCATGCGGCTGTATGGCCCTCTCTTCCTGTAGTAATAGTCTAGCAAGTTCCCCAGGCACTTCACAATCATCCTCACCTTCATCCTCGACTTGGTTGATCAGATTTTCGAAGTCATAACTGGAAGTAGCAGAGTCGTTATCAATGGGATCTAGAGTGGATATGGATCTGCATTATGATATGTGAGTGTGTGTAAGACAATAGCTGTTTTGATAAAGTGCAAGATAGAAAAGAAAAACAAGGAGCACAAAATTTGTAATGTAAGAAAACGTCCAATGCTTTATTGATGATATATGAAAATGACAAATAATAAGCCCTCACAAACAAAGCCAAGGTGCCTCGGGCAAGGCACCAGGCTGTAAAGTTTTAAACTGTCTGTTAAAAATCTCAAAACAAAAGTCAATTACTGTGTAATAAAAGAAACGGGTACAAAGTCCTTCGCCGTCCAGTTGTTCAATCCACCATTGGTTGTCTGGTAAATCCAGTTTTCGATATCTGACTTTTCTTCACCATCTTCAATTGCATTCACTCCCTGATTACTGATGCGCAGAGGAGGTCTTCCAATCCGCGCACGCCGAACAACCCTTTGAGCCTCTGCAGTAAAGCCCAAACCAAACTTGTCAGTCTTGTGTGTGAAATCAGGAAGCTAACCCCAATTTGCACACCCACCTTTTTCAATTACAGCCCTGGCATCTTTAAAAGAAGCCATCTTCATCGGAGGTTTGTCAGCAGCAACTTCAGTCGACGCCAAAGTCTGGGGAACCTCTTCAAAGTTCGGACACGGGGTTTCGATGAACTCCCCATCCATCTACACATAGAGAAAGGAATTAAGATGACTCACCATGTACTCCTCCTCACCTTGCACTGTGACGATCTTCCCCTTCACTGGATATTTCAACATATGATGGAGCATAGAAGTCACTGCCCCAGCCTTATGAATCCAAGGGCGACCCAACAAGCAAGAATATGATGGTCGGATATCCATCACGTAGAAAGTAGATGCAAAAGTCTGAGATCTAACTTTAACAGGGACGTCCACCTCCCCGTGCACCATCCTTTTTGACCCATCGAAAGCTCTAACCACAATATTACTCGGCTTCAGAACCAAACCTTCACAGTCCAGACAATCTAATGCTTTCTTTGGCAAAACATTTAATGAGGACCCAGTATCCACCAGTACATGGGCCAAAGTAGTGCCCCTGCACTCGATCGAGACGTGCAGAGCATCATTGTGATTTCTTCCTTTAGCAGTCAGATCTGCATCTGAGGAACCCAACCCGTTGTCGGCAGTTAAACTAGATACACAATCTTTGAATTGATCGGCAGAAGTCTCCTGCGGCACATGCACGGTTTTGAGGAAAGCAATTAAAGCCTTTGCATGGGCTTCCGAACACAACAACAAGGATAACATGGAGATTTTCGACGGGGTCTGCCCCAGCTGCTCGACTATGTTGTAGTCGCTCTTCTTGATAATCTTCAGAATTTCCTCTATCTCCTGCTTAGAGGTTTCTATGATGATCTTCTTAGGTGCCTCCATCCGGGAAGGCTCACCTGTGATTTCTTTGGCCCGAGTCTCAGATGGCTCAGCGACAGGGGTGATAACTGGAACAGAAACTGGGACAGTAGCTGATGTACTAGCAGATGGAATGACAACAGGTTTATGAACAGTCAGAGGAGAAATCTCGGGAGAAAAGAGTCTTCCACTTCTGCTGACCTTGCTAGCCCCGACAATATTGCTGATATCAGCATCAATTTCTTCGATCTTCAAGTCTTGTTTAACTCCATGGTAATACACGTCGGCCCCATAGTGCCAAGGGACAGCTTTATCCGAAGTGTATGGGATAGGACCCGGGATAGTAATGATTAACGGAGCGACTCTTGGAATAGATGTAATCCTAACAGGCTTTCTCGAGGAAGCCTTGGAAGGATTGGCAGAAATGGTTATGATGGCAACATCTTCAATCGGAACTAACAGAATCAAAGTCTTCTCGAACATGATTTCTTTGTTATCTATCAGGCGTTGAACACCTGATTTCAACAAGTGGTAACCAGTAGGTAGAATTGAAAATATGTGGCAACCTTCACCACAGCCCGAAAATAAACTGGCCGACAATAGATTCTTCTTAACTGTCATCAAAGGAGTAGAAATTTCTTCCACGGTGTTCACAAATAAATCATCGTCCACAGCATTTACTCTATGACCATGTTTGGGCATAGGAGCAGTTATGACGTTGGGTTTCTCCGGAGCGTCAAACTCAATCTCTTTAGCTTCAATCAAATCTTGCACCTTATTCTTCAAGGCCCAACAATTATTTGTATCATGACCTGGGCTATTAGAGTGATAGGCGCAACGAGCGTTCGGGTTATATAGCGGAGATGTGCTGCTGAGATTCTCTGGGGCTTCCCTCAGAGTTACCAGGTTGGTCTTCAATAATTATGGTAGAATTTGAGACAAGGTCATATTAAGCCGAGTGTACTGTCTCTACGATCTCTCCATTCTTTGTTGATTGTTGCGCTATGGGGCAACAATGGGTCTTGATATTACTACCTCATTTACTGCTTGATGGCGTTCAGGTCTGTTTTGGCTCCTCGAGCTGTAGACTGCACTAGCTTCTTTCTAACCGGTGAAAGGCTTCTTTTCTGAACTTGGTGAAGTACCTTTCTGTATCTTACCACTTCGGATACCAGCTTCTACTCTCTCCCCAGTAAAAATCAATTCAGTAAACCCAGATGACGAACTGCCAATCAGATGATTGAAAAATGGACCGGACAACGTCCCTAGAAACATATCCACCAACTCCCTATCAGACAGAGGGGGTTGGACTCTTCCAGCCAAGTCTCTCCACTTTTGAGCATAGTCCTTAAAACCTTCACTTGCACCCATAGACATACCCTGAAGCTGAGTACAAGTGGGAGCAAGTTCGGTGTTATACTGATACTGCTTGTAAAAAGAAGCAGCAAGGTCCTCCCAGTTGCGGACATTATCTCCTTCCAATTGATAAAACCATTCAAGCTGAGTCCCTGACAGACTATCTTGAAAGAAATGTACCCACAAATTTCTATCAGCAGTGTAAGGTTGGATTTTTTGGACATAGGAGCGGAGATGGAGTTTTGGACAGGATACTCCATCGTACTTGGCGAAAACCGGAGCTTTAAATTTATGAGGGATCACCACCCCAGATGCTAGTCCAAGATCTCTGAAGTCCAAACCAGGTATCTTCTGAATCTCCATAGCGCTCAGACGGTCTTCAAGTTGTTTGTACCTATCCTCAGCAGGAGGATACTTCTCATCCTCAAAATCAGTATCATTATCAGAGACTACAGGACTAGGACCCTTTTCTTCTTCTTGGTCCTCCTCTCCTTTGGATGAAAGAGACCGATTAGCTTCCTGTTGCAACCTATTCCCAAATATGTTACCCATATTCAGAAGAACCACCTTCTTCTTCTTCTTCTTCTTCTTCTTCTCCTTCAGGATGAGATTCTTCAAATCCTCTTGCCCTTTAGCCAAGTTCAAGAACATCTCTTGGAATTGGGCATTCTGTGCCTGAAGAGCTTTGATGGCTTGATCGGTAGGTATTTCAGAAGACATTTTGTGCTAAAATAAACAGCGAAGAAAATGCGAAACCTGTAATGGTTACTGTAATGATGTGCATGATAATGGGATGCGTATGTAATGATTTCAAAGACTTTGGAAGATTTAAATTTGCAAATCAAGAAATAAATAAAATTTATTAGATTAAACTTGTAAAAATGTTTAACAATGGCGTTACAAAAGAAATAAATGAAAAACAAATCTAAACTAGAAAAAAAAGCAAAAATCAGAAATCCCATGGACGCTTCCCCTTCGTGCTGACGTAGTCATTGATCGTCCTTTCATTCTCAAGTTTCCTAGTGAGCTTCAAGATATTCCTCTCTTGCTCATGGTACTTCTCCCGGTAGGTATCCCTCTCCTCCTTCAGCTGAATGCAAGATCTCTTTAATGCCCCAAGATCAGTGGGCATGTAAGGATAAAGGACTGTATAAGGAATGCCCTCTTCATTGGTAGGCTCCACAATCACTGACAACACAGCTTCGTAAGGCATCCCAAGCTTCTGGGCTCGAGCTCGGACCCATTAGAGATAAGGTTGCATGGGGAGAGAAGTCTCTGGTCCTAGATCTTGAGGATCATACCTATTCACCATGCCCCAGGCTCGTATAAACCTTTAGCGATGCTCGTCAACGTCTTCCTTGTAATCAAATGCAACATCTGTAAGAAGTAGTTCATGAGGACCGTCTCTCCTAGCGCGACCAAACTATCGTAAAGCTAGGCGTGGGTTGTAGGTTATACCCCCTCTGATTCCAAGCAATGGGACATTAGGGTATCCCCCACATCGATCAATGACAGCAATGCTTTCCATAGCCTTAGAACTCCAAAGAATGTCTGTATGGGCAAGGGACATTATCCTGTAAGACCATCCTAAACCTTCCTCATTCTTCAACACGGACTTGGGGAGGTGCGAAATAAACCACCTCGCCAGCAGCGGTATGCAACACATGAGGGTTCTTCTTCTTCGCACAGTACGAGTGTAGAGGGCATGTAAGATATCACCCAGAAGAGTAGGCACAGGATTGCGAGATAGGAAGATCTTAACCGCATTCACATATGTGATACGGTGAGAGAACTGACTTGGGATTTTCCATTTGTTTGCGCAAATGTTTCGATTTAGCAAGAGTCGCCACCGACTTTTTATTTTATCCTAAGGAAAGGTCAAAAAGCACAGGAAAGACCTTTGAGATGTTTTCTTGGGTTCGGGGAGTAGATTATGAAAAGGGAAGGTACAAGCACCCTTTTCATCCATGGTTATCCATGGGCTCTTAGTTACATGTTTAGATCACTTGCTTTGCTTTTCAATTGTTTGAAATGGTGCTTTTCAATTGTTTGAAATGGTGCTTTGTGTGTGGTTTTGAAAGATGTTTTGAAAAGAGGCCATCGTTGTGGCAACCATTGTAATGATTCTTGTTTGAATGCATACAAAGATGTTTTTGTCTTTTGAAAAGTTTTCAATGTTTGAAAGTTGGATTTTAAAATTGTGTTGTGAAGTGTGTTTGAAAATAGCAAGGATGTTTTTGCAAGCTTTTGATCAAGTAACTAAGAGCTATCTACCCTATTTTACTCAAAGATCTTTCTTATGTTTTTAACCCTTTTAACAGTGTTGTTTTACCATTGCATTTGGTGAACAACCTTGTGTTAGGATGTTAAACGGGATAGGCGTGGGTCATCGTATAGACCATGATAGCAATTGTGTCAAGTATCTTTGGCAATTTTGAGGGACTTGATCATTTTGTTTTAGGCAACCAAGATAGCGTCATCGAGGGACTATGATCTTTTGTTTTGTTTTTGTTTTGCCAAGGTACTCAACATGCATACCATGGCCCATTTTTGAAGGCAACAAGTGGATTATAACCCTAAGGGTGCAAGTGTGCATTGTGTTTATTTTCCATGCATTTTTGTCTTTGATTAGGTCAAACTATTTGTTAATCTGATTTTGGCATACAAACCCTAATTCTCTAATCATGGCATAATTGAAAGTGTTAAGTGCGAGAATTTAAATTCTAAGCTATTACAACATGATTATGGGGATGGGGGTACAATTTTGAATAAGGGTATATTTGACAAGAAATATAAACCCTAAATTACTATTACATCCAAATTGAATTCTAAATACATCAATATTTAAATTTACAATATTTTAAATAAACAACATAAATAAATGTTAAATAAAATGTATTATGCAAAAAAGAAGTTTTTATTTTTTATTTGTTTATGTATGTAAAGTATTTTTTAATGTGAAAAAGGTGTAAAGAAATAAAATAAAAAAGTTGATTTTATTTAATAAAGGGGTAAACCCTAATTTTCCTTAAGAAAATAATATTATATACTATTTATATACAAAAATATATTAACATGTACAAAAATGAAATATATTGAAGAAAAGGTATTTTTTAGTATAAATAATAATAAAAAATAAAAAGGTAATATTTTTGTATTTTTATTCTAATTATATATATATATATATATATATATATATATATATATATATATATATATATATATATATATATATATATATATATATATATATATATATATATATATATATATATATATATATATATATATATATATATATATATATATATATATATATATATATATATATATATATATATATATATATATATATATATATATATATATATATATATATATATATATATATATATATATATATATATATATATATATATATATATATATATATATATATATATATATATATATATATATATATATATATATATATATATATATATATATATATATATATATATATATATTAAATATATTAAGTATGTATAAAATAAAAATAAAATATTTACAAAAATAAAATATATTCAAGAAAATATTTTCAGTGTGAATAAAATAAGAAATAAAAATAAAAGTATTATTTACATTATTTTTAAGTTTAAACAAATAATATAAAAGTATTAGAATGTTTTCTATATTAGAAAAAATTAAAATAAAATGCTACATAAATGTAAAAAATTAATGAAAATATTTTTGGAGCATTTTTATATTTGGAAATAAATAATCAAAATCAGAAATGAATTTAAAATACAAAAAAACCAAATATAAAGAAAATGAGTCAGGGGGTGCATTTAGCAAAAGGGGGTGCAGACAGCAAGAAGGCCAGGCCTAGCCCAGACTTCATCTTCAACCTCCAGAACTGTCAAACGCGCGCGCGCCTGGTTCCAACTTGAACATCTTGGAAACGTGATCTTTTGCCAAAACTCACAACATTAAACTTGTAGAGAATTTAAATACGAATCTAACCATATAAAGCATTAATCTTAACTCTCAAAGACCAGAGAGAATTTCTCTGGCCCTAAAATCTGACCTAACTTTCTCAGCATGTTCATGGATGAAATTCTCCTAGCACACTTAATATAAATAAAAACTGAGCATATGTACAACTTCATGGCATTGAATACTACATTTTTAATTCACAAACCTAAGGCTAAATGTTCCTAAATAGAGAGATAGGAAGTGAGAAAAAACCTATTTCAGTTGGATTCGAGTAGGACAATGCAAAGCTTCTCAACAAGTTTTGAGGTGTCTGGTAGCTTGCCTGAACTTCACTTGATCTTTTCTAATAGCTAGCTTGCCTTGAATGTCCCTGAATCAGCCTCTAGAAGTCAACTTGCACAAGCTTGAAATTAAAATGGTGAACACTATAAATGGAGTTACAGTTGGCAATGGACGTTTGGGATAGCTTGAGTGAGTTGAATGGAAGGTGTTTGAAGTGGAAAGGAGCAAAACGCACAAGCAAAATGAGCTATGGCACTCAAGTTGCAGCAGCTGCCCTGATTTGCAAGTTTTTGGTGTTTTGATGTTCAAGAGTGTTTGAGGGATGAATGGCTCATGTTTCTGACTCAAGGCAATGTGAAAAACTTGTTTTGAATGTTGGAAAGAGTTGAATATATCAGAAGCTCAAGTTGTTGACCTTTTGCATAATTACTTGGTTTTGAAGTAAAAAGTGAGAGTTGACAATGCTATGGTTGTACTGGCTTGTAACCTAGCTGCACAAAGTTGTTGAACTTTGCCTGAAATTAGGGAGCCTTGTTTGCAGCAAAGGGCTTGGTGTATGGCTCAATAAATGCAACTTGACATAAAGCATGCTTTATGTAAATGGAAGTGCTACCTTTATGCCCAAAATGGATTTATTCATTGTGCCAAGCTCCATTGATCAGAATAATACCAATGTCTAATGTATTTGCAATTAATTTTTGAGTGTGAATTGGTTTAGAGACCTGTAAACAAGTACAAATCTAGTTTGGACAGATTTTGCAACTTGTATGAACATGTATTGGCCATGGATCAAAGTGAGTTTTTGCCAACTTCAAGCATTCGATTCTCCCTAACCACAAATGTGTTTGAGGATTTCTTGGACAATTTGGAAAGCTTGCAACATGTACTATAATCCATCTTTAAAGTGCAACTTGAGACTCCAAGTAGAACTATGTGAAAAATGGCCAAGAAGATGGGTAAAAATCCTGCCTAAACTAGGGCAAAATTTCTCTAAGTTAAAAGTTTTAGGGACCCTTGTTCCAAATATCATAACTTGATATCCAAGCTTCTTTTAGAAAACTTTATGAATCAAAGTTGTAGACTTTGTGGAGGACTACAACTTTCATGTTGTAAGTTTTGTTTGAATCCATTTGCATCATGGTGAAAATGTGGGGCAAAGTTAGGAAAAATTAAGAAAATTTCATAACTTAGAAAATTTCTAAGTTATGAAATTTTTTCAATTTCAAACCCTAATTTGCAGTTTTGGGATTTCTTGATGAACAAGTTTCATAATTTGACATATCTTTATGAAAAATGACCCTTGGCACTTGATTTTGACCAAAAAGTCAAAGTTTGACTTTTTAGTGTACAGTCAAATTTGATCAGTTGACTGAAAAATTCATCTGTCAATCCCATGTATTTGAGATCTTTTGAACTTGTTGAATAGGTCAAGATAATGTCATTGAGTCCTTGAGTCCATGGTTGAACTTTATTTTCCATTGGTTAGGTCAAACAGTCAAAAATTGTCTTTGTACAGTCAAAACCCTAAAAATGACCATTTTGCCCTTTTGGTGATCTGATCAAATTTCTTGTGGATTTGTGGTCCAAACTTGATCAAATGGTTCATATGAGTTCATAATGTTGATGTGGGTCAAAATTCATGAGGTTTGACTGTAAATTGGTCACAGTTGACTTTTTCTCCAATACAGTTGATTTCTAGGTCAACTGTCCAATTGACTGGGCAAAAATTTGATTCAAGGCTTGAAACTTAGTATGGGTAAACTTATGAGTCCAACATGAAGTATGAAAGTCAATTTTGGAATTGAAGGTCCAAAAATCCCTGTGCAAACTCAAACCCTAATTTAGGTCAACAGTGCAAGAAGGTGTCTTGAGCAGAGCAAACCCTAGCCTGGTCTTGAGTTCCAAAAGCCTTGTGATGAGAAATGTTGATAAAATGAGAGGGAAAATTTTGGGGTACAACAACATCTATAAAAGAATCTGTATTCGGGAAGAGAACCAAACCGTAAATAAGGAGAGCCAAGATGTCTTCAAAAGCCTGAAAGTCCAAGTTATCCTAGAATAGTTAAGCTTGATCTATAAGAAACTTGGCTAAGAAACCTTCAACCCTGCTTCGTGTCTCCCAGTTGGATACTACATCAGCCCTTTTCAAATGTAAAGCTGAAGCAATGTCTTCGGGTCTAGGAGTCTCTTCCAAACCTGTGAAGGGCATTTGCTCGAGGATGGATATACCCAATAAGTGAGAAAATTCTTCCATAGTAGGAACTAGCTGATAATCCGGGAAAGTGAAGCAATGATGGACCAGATCGAAGAAATGGAAAAGCAAACTCATCATCTGCTCATCAAACTTTAAGGTAACCAGGCTAAGAAGCTGACCATGTCTCCTAATGAAGGAAGAAGTCTCAGAAACTCTCGAGGCTAAATCTTTGAGTTGAGCAGGTATTTGCACAAAGTTAACTCGGATGGTGTTTCTGCGCATGGAAGCCATAATCTGCAAAACAGAACAAAGATAAATCCCCTCGGTCTTTGAAATGGATAGTATAATGGAGTATGCATGTTGTGTTATGATGCATGATGTCATGATAAAATACACAACAAGTATAGTAGATAATAGACATGGTAAAGGCAAACAAGTCACACAAGAGCCCTTAAGTTTCAGGCTTGCATGGGGTCTAGGTATTACCCTCTTGAAGTTCAGTTGGTTTCAACCTATACTAATAATAGTAACCGGGTTCTAGAGGTTCTCAATATCACTGACCATCCTCCGTCGGTCATGGTTTCAGCTCACGCAATCTTTTCTTGCGGCCGGAACTATCTCGAGAGTATGGTCTCAATGAGTGTAGCATCGAGTATCAACCAGTTCTCAGCTTTACACCGAGTCCGGCTATCTCACTACTTCCTATGGCCAAGTTGGTCAGTTATAGGTTCTAAGGTTAGTTGATGCTTAACGACACACATAGCAGCCCCGTATTCTCCTCGTTTCTCCATAAGGGATACCGGTACCAACCAATGTGCCACATCAACATAGCTACTGCTTCAACCGTATCGGTCTACGCCGTACAGTTCCCTCACAGTTTATTGCTACTTATCTAAAAGGTGTCCCCAGATCCGGGTTAGGATCTATAGTAACCCCAAACAAAACCCTTAAGAGTAAAGCAACCAAAACAGACAAGAGAAGCAAATATGATGAACTAAATCCTAAGATATACCCCACTTATTAAGTCCCCAACAGAGTCGCAAGTTCTGTGATACGGTGGCAGAACCGGACTGGTTTTAGGAAAATGCTTGTTTACGTTTCGCATTTGTGTTTGCAAAATGTCGCGGTAAGCAAGAGTCGCCACCGACTTTTATTTTATCCAACTGGAAAGGAAAAAAGCACAGAAAAATTCCTTTTTCGAGATATTCTAAGTACGGGAGGTAGATTATAGAAAGGGAGGGTATTAGCACCCTTTCTATCTGTGGTTTTCCACGGGCTCTTAGGTACTTGCTCATCATTTTAAAAATTGCTTCCGTGTTTGTGTGTTTTGAAAAGTTTTTGTTTTACTTTGTTTTAACCCTTGCTTCTGTCTTCAAGAGTGTTACGAAGTCGTTTTGAAAACTTTGTTTGAAAATAGTGTAAGTATGGAAAAGTTTGATTTTGAGCAAGTACCTACTAGCATCTACCTACTCGAAAAAAGAGTGTTTCTATTCTTGTTTCCTTTAGACAGCGCTATCCTACTATTAGTGAGTAGGTAGCACCGTTGTTGGAGTTGTAAGGGTCAATTCGAAAGGGATGTACGATCACTAAAGCAATGTTAGGACGTCTTAGTAATAACCCTAGTGTCTTAAGATCATATTCGAGGCAACATTTCCGAGGCAACATTTCCGAACAAGACATTGGATCTTTGTTTAGACAAAAGAGCGACCACTAAAACACCCTATACATAATAATCATTTTACCGAAGGCAACCAAAGTGAGAGTATACCCTAGGAGTGCGCATGTGCGAGTGATTTGATTTCAGTTATTATCTTTGCACATTTAGGGTTTGCTAACCATTTTAAAATTCACATACATTCTTGTCATGCAATCCTATTATCATACATCTAACAGTTAATATTTGCGAGAATTAAAATGCGAGAAATAAATCTACATTATTACAAGGCTTTGGGGAGGGGGATTAATTACATAGCCAAAAAACCCGTAAAAACGATAAATAAACGAGAAGTCCTAATTAAACTATTACATCTCATAAGCAGTTACATTAATATTGTAAAAAAAAATAAACGTGCGCGATGGATCGAGAACGAGAGAAAATTAGGGTTTTGACCCCGTCTAAACCTAATTAAAAGAAAAATCATTTTTTGTTGTTTTTTTATTATTTTTGAGAAATAATAAGGTTTTAAAAAATACAAACCTAATTACTAATTAAATGTAAATTAAGAAAAATAATTAATTTTGACCTATTTTTGTATTTTGGTTATTTTAAGGAAAAAGAAAATAAAATTTAAATTAAACAAAACCCTAATTTTCTAATTTATTTTAAGTTATTTACAAAAAAAAAGATTAAAGTTACCCTAAAATTAAATTAAGCTAATTAAATTAATTTTGACAAAATATATAAAAACCTAAATTTGATGAAATTGATTTTATGAATTTTTTGTAAAAAAAGAATTAAATTTTATGTTAGAAAATAATTTATCAAAATAAAATAAATAAAGGAAAATATAAAGGAAAAAGAATAAGAATATGGGCTTGGTGTCAAAGTAGAGAGAGTGCCAATAGCAGATCTGAGCCCAATAAGCATGGGTCCACGTTGACCTCCATAATCCAATGTGTTGGCTTGACTAAGATGCATGGTAGACTTTCAAATGATGGCCTTTAGATCCAGCTTGTGGGCAATCTGATGGTTGAAAGATGATGGAGTATGGTGGATCTATGTGAAGCCTGCGCATGGAATTACATATAACAAAATAATATTGAAGAACAAAGGGACTTGGGGATCGAACCCAGGCCCTTTGGCAATTTCCACATGCCTCCTGACCAACTGAACCAACGCGCTGATTTGTATATGGAACAATAAACAAATATTATATTGGAAAAAGGCCAAATCATATATTAAAGCGCGCAAAGTTTGAATGGACCAGCCAGGGGGTGCCACGCCACCCTTCTCCTTCCTCTCTCCGTTGGCAAAAGTCCAAGACTTTTACCTACAGACAAAAGTTTGTAGCTATAGCCCTGCGTATTTCTAAAATCTCACACAAGCATCATAAATGAAAACTAAAGGTACAGATCAATTTGTCTTGACCTTGTGAGCACCATGGCATCCCTCTTTTGGGCCAATTTTACCTGCATGAGAAAACCCTAAAACGAGCAAGAAAACCCTAACAATGGTATCTACACGCATGGCTTCCAAAAATGCAATTAAATGGTACTGTTAGCTTGTAAACATGATAAGGATTACAAATATGTCATTGAAACATGATAAAGATACAAGAATAAAGGGATACAATTTTGAAAAAAATGATAAACTGTGAGGGTTGTGGAGACGGATTCTGGGCAAATCAAGGCTTGATTATGATCAGGTTAGCTTCAGGAGATGGTTGGGAATCGATTGCTAGCCTTAGAATGGTGTAAATCGTCCTCTAACCTGCAATTTGATTAAACACTTTATGGTGATTTTTGCAAGTTTCTTCTCAGCTTCTCACGCCTCTAACCCCTATGCTTTTGGTCTGAATTTGTTCTATATGTACTCTTGAGTGAATTAGGTTTACAAGTTTGCATCAAATCTTCTCCAATAATGATCTTTGATCATGATTTGATTCTCATGTAAATCTTTCCAAATTAAGCCAAAATCCAATATTTTTGTGTACAAACAAGCCTTGCACGATTTGATCTCATTTCCAGCTATTCATGGACCTGAAATATGCACAAAATCTCAAGGTTTAAATGATTTTTGATATTTTCATTATTTATTTTGATTTAATTGAAATGAAAATCAAAATAAATGAAAAAAATAAAATAAAGGCAAGTGGGAAGGATCATGGGTCGTGGATCATGTTACAAACTCAATACAAGCATAAAAAGTTGGGCCCATTTGACAAAAATTGCAATTTTGGCCACTTTTGACTTTTGGCAATTTTGGAAAAAAGGTCAACTTTGCCAATGCATAACTCCTTCAATTTTTACCCTAGAGATGTGTTCTTTGACTTTTTAGAAATCTTAGTATGTCCTCTAAGCAACCCTTTTGGTCTCATCTCAATTGAGTCTTCCATGTTCATGTATGAAGCTTTGACAAAAAAGGTGTTTTTGTTGACTTTCCAAAATGACCTATAATGTCCAAATTCATAACTTCTTGTGAGTGTATATTTTTAACTTGGGAGCTATGAATTGTAGGGCATTGCATCCTCTTCAAAACGAGCTTTAAATGGGTCATTTCTGATAAAGTATGAGAAAGTTATGCTTGTTCAAAGTTGGATTGACTTTTCCTACAAAACCCTAATTTAGCAACTTTTGGGTTTTGATGAATTGTGAGAAATCCTTGAGGAATCATGATCAACCCTTGATAAAATGATGAATGATACTTCAAAATGAGGATGTTGACCAAAAATCTTGAGGTTTGACTGTATGGGGACCACAGTTGACTTTTACCCCAGCATAGTCGATTTTCAGGCCTTTGAGCAATGGATTGAGCAAACTTTCCCTGCAAGGCTTGAAACTTGACATGGATGATCTTGATAACATATTAGGACAATGGTGAGAATTTGGCATCCCTTGGACTCAAGTATCTTGATGTAACATGAAACCCTAATTTGAGGTAGACTGCCTTAGGAGAGGGTTTGTCTGGTCAACCCTTGGACTTCCTTGAGCAATTTGGGGGATCTCACTTGAAATGTTTTGAGAAATAAGGGAGGGCAAATTTTGGGGTACAACACCTAAGTCCAAGAAGTCCAAAACTCCAAAATGCCAATGATAGTAACCAAATAGTCCAAATAACCTTAAAGTTTTTTATTATTCAAGTTGGTTATTAGGTATATTTAAAAAGAAAATGAAAAGCTCAAGTGAGCAAAACAAAATGACATAAAGATAAATGCTCAAGTGAGCAAATATGAAAATAACATGAAATGTAAATGCAAAGATAAACGGTGCTTAAAGTAAAAGCATAAAGTAAAAGCATAAAAATCAAAGTCAATTGTTAATGAGTTAGAAATTAGAGGTTAGTTAAATGACCATCTTGAAACTTGCATTTGAAAACTCATTAGAAGATTGATAAAATCAAAGCCTCTCAACAACAAGTTTCATTTGCTTTTTGTCAAGTATATCATTCATTTCAAATTCTCAAGGCAACAATAAATGATCAACGATGTTTAAATGATTCACTTAGTCCAAAATTTATGATGATTCATTAGAGGATTGATAAAACCAAAGCCTCCTAACAATGAACCTCAAGTTTATTGGATCAAAGGTTTCAAATTAAACATACTTGGACTTACAAACATGAGTTTGGCCCACAAATGATCATTTCTCGAATCGGGAAAAAATTTAGCGCTATGTTAAGCAATCGTAAGTGGACTTATATAGAAGTCGCACCTATTTTGAGGTCGGTCAATAGTAATCTATGTGCCATATGTTTGGAGAGATGATATGTAAATCATCATATAACAACATGTAACACAATGAGAAAGGGATAAGATGAAGAGGGAGGGGATACATTTGAATCAAAAAATTAAGCAAACTATCATTAAAATTATCCATCCATTTTAGTGGAGTTAAACTCAACACTCAAGATCCAATGATGTTAATGAAGTTCATGATCAACAAACACATAGCCAGAATATATTAAAAAATAAATTGTATTTAATGAATAAGATAAAAAGGAAAAATGATTTTTAAATTGTTTTTTAAAAGGAAAATAAAAGGCAAAATATCAAACCATATTCAAAGTATCAAATAAAAATTTAAAGAGACCATAGGAAAATCAGAAATGATCTCAAATATTTTTATAAAAATTTTGGTAATTTTTAAAACAGAAAAGTATTTTTAAACTAATTAAAATCACTCAAATAAGTGAAAAAAGATAAAAAATAGTAGAAGTCAAGATAAAATTCTAGAAAAATTTCAGAAAGTCAGAAATGAGGAAAATGATTTTTATAAAAAAAATTTAGAATTTAAAAACATCAAAAAGTATTTTTAAATAATTAGAAACAAGTCAAAATAAAGGAAAAATGATAAAAAATATCAAATCTGAAAATAAAATCATGAAAAAATAAAAGTCAGAAAGAGAATATTTAAAAATATTTTTGTGAATTTTTTCAGAATTTTTAGGTCAAATTAATTTTCTATGATTTTTTGAAGTTTGGTGTAAAAAATAGAAAATAAAAATAAGTTAAAAAAAATATGGACCATTGGATAAGAGTCAAAACACGCTAGTAATCAGATCCAAATGATCAGGCACGCTGTGCATATCATGGTCAGCTTTAGAAATTGCACTGAATCACCTTTTAATACTTAAAAACAACTAAAATTTTGGCGCGTTGGATGAAGTCTGACTAATAAAAGTAATCAGATTCAAGGGCTCTCAAAGCACGCGTATGATAAAGCAAACATACCAGATTGAATTTAAAAAATCATATGTCACGCTTTCATTGGTTGAAGCACGACACGTAGGTCATCTGCAACCTCCAGACGCCCTAGATTGAGATTCTTCAAACTATAAAATTAGAGGACCAGACCGGTACCATTAGATGCATCTCTTCAAGACGATTCTAATGGTACCATCGCGCCAAATTTATATAAACTGAGCAAGGCTTAAATAGAGAAAATGCCAAAACAATAGCGAACATGAAATTCTGGAATATCTCACTCAAAACTCAGTGAAATTGCAAATTATAAAAAGCATGAGAATCAGAAGGATGCAGAGAGTATATTAGTCTTTTATTTTGATCGTTTTGACCAAGAAATCTACCTGAATGAAGTAGCAAAAGGTGGCCCGGAAACTGGACTTATGTAGATCAATATAGGTCACAATTCTTGAAGGTAAGAGTATGGTTAGTTTTAAAGAAGTTCAATGAAGCTAACTGAATGGAGCTTTTGATGTTTTGGAGTGAGAATGCAAGAAATCAGAAATTCAAATTCAGAGTTTGTGTGGGATCTGAACAGGGGTCAATTGACTATCAAAAGCTTGAGAAAATGAATGAGGGATGATCCTTATTTATAGTTGATCATGATGTAAGGCTCAAGCGTGTGAATTGGAGGCAAAATTAATGAAGTCGTGTGAATCTACTAAGTGGGAAAAGTGTGACTTCACGTGGCTCAAAACGCAGCAAAATGGATGGTTCAAGGATCGTTTCTCATTATGGCAAGTTCATAAACATGATTAGACACAGAATTGATCCTTAAACAGGCTTGTACTTGGGTTTAAACTGATTTTCAAATTTGATTGAACATGAAACTTCAATTTCAAGATGCCAACTTCATAGCCATGGTGCCAACAATGTAGGGTACTATATGATGTGATTTTTGAAGCATTGGAGAGATTTCTTGTCAAGCTTTACAATGTGAAAAGAATGGTTACATTTGGTGTCTTGGATAAAAAATTATATATCTTTGAAATCAACAAAAACACACAGATTTTTCACACTTAGAAAATTTTCTAAGTTTGACATTAAAAGTGACTTGTAATGTTTTGCATCCAAACATGGCCTTTCACTCAAAATTTGCTTTTGACCAAAAAAGACGGCATCAATTAGATCTCTTAAATGATATTTTGAGATTTTAACCACTTAAAAATTCCAAGAATTAAGAAAGTTATGACCTTGTGAAGTTGGTGAAAATCCATGAAATGACCTATAACTTTTTGAACTCTTAAGGCATCTTCTAACTATTTTCAAGCTTTGCACATAAAAGAAAAGTTGAGATTCACACTCTTAAGATTATTATGGAAAAATAATGGGCTCAAGGAGATAAGAATTGACCAAGTTATGATCTTTTAAAGTCAAACCCAAAAATCCAAAGGCCTTTCAAGGAGACTTGTAATCTTTCTCAATCATTAAGCATCTTTCACATAAATGTTTCTTGAAAATTTTGAAGTGATTTGTTGGAAACCCTTTAAAGAGAAGTATATATTTGAAATCACTCAAAAATCTCAAAAGATGAGTGAGATATAACCCTTAGAAGTTCAAAAACCTAGCTCCTAGAGCACCAAAATGACTTGGAAAACCCTTTCAATTTTGACAAACTTTCTTGCACAATTACTTTTGCCATGTGAATAAAAGTTGTTAAGGATGATAATGAGAACCCATAGCACCAAAAACCACTTCCAAATGTTAAGAATTGAGAGAGTTATGCACTTGTGATCAAGAAATCAAGAACTTGTCCAATTAGGTCAAAATTCTTCAATCAATCTTTGCACCTTTTGACTTTCTTTGACAAATTGAGGCATGATAAATCATAGTAGACCTTGTCATGATATTAATTTAAATCACTTTTAGTGTTGAAGCTTGTATCTCAATGAAACTTTGTTGAAGAAGTCATAGACACAAACTCATGCACCTAAGAATCCATCTGATGAGATGTGTTGTGTCCTCACCTATAACATCACCATTTAGAGCAAACATTCATAGTATTTGTTAGTTAAAAGTTAATCAATATAAAACATAGATGATCACAATATACAAATCAAAGTGTTTGGTGATTCCTCATGAGCAAACCTAAAGATAGGGAGAGGAACCAGACCCAATTGTGATCTTGATATGATTGAGTTGATATGAGATGATAGAGGAATCTTATGAGCAAAAATTGAGGTACAACAGAGTGCCAACACATAGCACACAGAAGCTACAAGCTTTAAAACTGCAGTACATCTGTCGACTTGAAAATCTTATGTGTCGATCTGAAAATATTGGGCTACAACATGTGCTAGCACGAAAGATTTATGTGCCGACCTGGAAATTAGATGTGCCGGCACATGTAAGTGTTTTTTGTGCATAAAATGATTTTTCATGATTTGGATCAATTTTAAACTTGTTTTGAATGCTTTCTAAGACCTCTAATGCAAGAGTATAAAAAACGACATAGAGATATCCTCTAATATACAAAAACACTAAATTTTTCTAATTTTGACATCATGCAAAACATCTAATGGTGAAGTTGCACTCACATATCTTCCATAACACCTACCACTCAAAATAATACCAAAATTTTACTGACATTTATCGATAAAAAAATAAATTTATTTGTGCAATCGCACGGGTATTTTGCTAACACATATATTTTGTTAGTTTAAAAAAAAAATTATTCACATGATCTACCTAATATGAAGTTTTAATTTAACGATTATATTTGTAAAATTTTAGTTTTAAAAAAAAATTATTCACATGATCTACCTAATATGAAGTTTTAATTTAACGATTATATTTGTAAAATTTTAATATTTATAATAAATTTCTAAGAAGAATAATTCAATGTAGAGTTATTTCTAGTGATATGTCTAGGAAAGTTGATCCCTTATGGATCTGGATTCTTTCCGACAGTTTTGCAGTTACTGTCTATCTAGCTCCATCTTAGCCATCCATCGATCTTTTCATTTTTTTTTTTTAAAAATTATTTATTTCTTCTATATTAATTCTGAGTCATTAGATGAAGAGCTGGAGGAATGACAGATGAGGAAAAAAGACAACAAAGGATTTATTTCTATCGAATTTATATCCTCTGTTGTTATCTCTCTCGTGCTGTATGTACTGCACTAATAATTGTTGTTGGATTCATGATAAATTTTTGTCTCTGCAGTATTTACTTACTTTTCCAACCATTTGATTTATGATAAGATGGAAGGCTGCAAGCAGGCGAATTTTCATTAGGCGTGGTTTTAAAGTAAAAAATTATTTAAATCGCAAAAGAAAAAAAATATTATTCAGTTTAGTTGAATTGACTTTTAAAAATAAAATAAAATTAAACTAATTCGATTTTGATTGATTTAGTTGATTCAATTTTTAAAAAATATATATTATTAAAATATATATATATATGTGGAGAAAAATATAGTTTTACATTTAGTCATTTATAAATTACTATAAAAAAATTTATAATTGCTAAAATAAATTTATAATTTAATACACAAAATTGCGTATTATAATTTTATCTAAATCTAAAGAATGATATACAGAAGATTGCATTCTTAAATAAATATTATACAAAAAATACGATAAAATATATTTTGTGAAAATAGTATTTATAAATAAAAAATATTTTATTTTTTATGATTTATAAATTAAAATAAATATCATACAAAAAATATGATAAAATATATACATAATACAGGTTGATTTCTCTAAACAATTAAAGAATATATTAATTAGTAAGATTTTATAACATAATGCGATTTAATTTGGTTTGATTTGGTTTACAAATTATAAATCGCAAACTAAACCGAACCGCGCGGTTCTTTAGAAGATAACTCAAACACATCAAAATAAAATACGATTTTTTACAATTTCAATTTAATTCAGTTCAACTTTACAATTTTTTATTGGGTCAGTTTAGTTTTGAACACTTCTAATTCTCATTTCCATCCCATATATAGAATAATTTGAAGATAATAAATAAATATAGAATATCTTGATTGATTTTGTGACCGATAAATATATTTTAACTGTAGAGAATTAATAAATAAATAAAATGTAAATAGCAAAGATTTAGGAACAAACGAAAAAGGAACAAACCCTATAAATAAATGAAATGTATTATGCTACAACCTATAAGTGAGTATAGGATTTAAACTTGCCTTGCAAGTTTGTTTACAGTAACATATTTTTCTTCGTCTATGTTTTTTCCAAACTCTTTGGTGAGAATCGACCACTAGCAGTGTGTTAAAGTAGGAACCTTTTTGCAATTCAACAAGTTAGTGTTTTGTTTGTTCCCTTTTCTTTCGTATAGGAGCTGAATTGGGTGTGATAATGGGAAAAAAGGTTTGGCTGGGAAGTGATTCTAAGTCTAATCAGATTTCTCAGAATCAGCTTATGGAGGACCTGATGAAACAAGTCATTGATGGAAAAGACACTGAAGTCACATTTGATAACTTGCCTTTTTACTTAAAGTAAAAGTGTCATATTTCTTAGCCTAATGTTCTTTGAAAAACTTTCTATATTTTTGTTTCGTGCAATGAAGTTTATAAGCTTATATAATAAACAGGCTTAACAACATTGTAGTTTTAATGAACTATGGATACTCTTTTAGCACAGTCATATGTTTGATTCTCAAGTCTTGTCACATGTATAGTTTTGGCTACGTAGCACCCACATCTCTGAAAAATGTGTGTCCCTGCACTAACATTTATAATTATGTTTAATTAATTTATTTATTTAAATTATTAGCGGCTTCGCCGTGTCAGTGTCTTTTTCGGGGTGTCAGTGTTGTTGGTTTAGCCTTGATGGGAATAATTATTTTTATGATTCATACATTTGCTGAGAATAACTTTCTTTTTCTTACAGTGAAAGGATCAAAATTTTGTTGGCAAGTGCGGGATATTTTCATTTAAGACAACATGACCTATCCAACCACACTACCAACCTTTCGCCACTGAGCCGAGCTATTTTGCTTTCTGAACCTATCGGTATATTGTGTACAAACCCTGTCTTGTAACGCGATAATTATTTTGGATTTCGAGTCATATTACTAACTCTAATGATATTTTTATTTGTGAAGAGCTTTATCATCATATGCTTGCCAAAGCTTTAGCCAATTGCTTTGAATCAAAGTTGCTGTGTCTAGATATTGATTACTTCTCTTTGAAGGTAGTTAGTTATTCACATCTTTGCACTTTATTTGATTTGGTTTGTGTTATATATGTAATGTAATCATACCTTTCATGTTTTCGCTTGTACAGATGCTGCAGGGCAAAGATGGATGTTCTACAAAAGAACCAGTAAGTTTTGTGTGCTCCACCTTTCGTTTTTGCTCTGAATTTTAATAATTTTTGGTCCATAGTGAAATTTTCTAACTTGCTTCTTATATATTAGCATTTAAAAAGGTCCATATTTGAGGCGACTCGGGAACGTGTATCTAGTTTATTTAGTCGTCTGCCACTCCACCCTTCAACAGATGTGATTAGAGGTACAAAAGGAAGTAGCAAAAGTTCAACAAATGTGATTAGAGCTACAAAAGGAAGTAGCAAAAGCTGCGACTGTTTTGATGAAAAGCTTTTTCTAGATTCACTCTACAAGGTGAATATATGAAATATAACTAATCTTAATTTGTTAGGATCTTTTGCCACAAGTTCAGTTTTAACAAAAAAATCTTATAAATTTTACAGGTCTTGGTTTCTTTATTAGAAACTGGTTCTGTCATTTTATACATCAAGAATGTTAAGAAGATCTTTCTTCGATCACCAAGGATGTGCATTTTGTTCAAAAAGCTATTCGATAAACTTTCGGGACCAGTGTTGATACTCGGTTCTAGGTCAGATGATTTAAAAGATAATTGTACAGAAATCAATGAAAAACTCAGTATGTTATTCCCTTACAATATTGAGATTAAACCGCCTCAGGATAAGGCTCATCTCAAAATCTGGACAGAGCAACTAAAAAAGGCCATGGAAAAGACTTCTTTGGAAGATAAAACCACCGGCATTGCTGAAGTGTTTGCAAAAAATGGCATCGATTGTAATATCTTGGATTCAGTTAGCGGTACTGACATGATGCTACTTAGTAAACACACCGAAGAGATTGTGGCATCTACAATTTTTTATCACTTGAAGAATACTGAAAATCCAGAGTACCGAAATGGAATCCTAACTATATCGGCCACGAGGTAAAGGTCTTGGAAATAACTGTTTATGCAATTTAATTTATTTAGAGAAGAAATATTTTTCTGGTTACTATATTAGACATATGCAGTTTGTGCCATGTATTGAGCCTTTTTAAGGAGGGTGAAAATGGTGAAAAGAATGAAAACAACACTGAAAAAGAGTCAAAAAAGGTTTGTCGACTGTTCTTCAACCAAAGCATAATGATTCATCTAATGAATAATCCAAATAGAAAAAGCATGATAGTTATTTTTTTCGACAATAGCAATGAATGATAGTTGAATGCTTATTTAACTAATTGAAAAAAATTTGATCATTTTTTTGTTTTTTTTTTCTTTTTTCGTTAGGATGATGCCGGAAAAGATAAACCTATTTCAAACGGGACAAAGAAAGACAGTGATATTAAAGCTATTTCAAACGGGACACATAAAGACAATGATATTAAAGTTGTTTCAAACGGGACAAAGAATAACGGTGATAACGCGACAAAGAAAGAAAGTGATATTAAAGATACTACAAAACCTGTATGGCCAGTTTTTTATTAAATAACCAAATATGCAGTTCATGATATATAAGCTCAATTTTTATGTTTAACTAATTTCCATTTTTTTTGCTAATTTATACATGTTTGCAGAATGTTCGTCCTGACAACTCCTATGAGAAGTTAATAAGACAAGAGCTTATCCCTGCAAATGAGATAAAGGTGAGTTTTTCAGATATTGGTGCATTGGATGTTGTTAAGGAATCACTTCAAGAAGCGGTTATGCTTCCCCTTAGAAGACCAGATCTATTCAAAGGCGGTGGGTTATTGAAGCCATGTAAAGGTGTATTGCTTTTTGGACCTCCCGGTACAGGAAAAACAATGCTTGCAAAGGCAATTGCAAATGAAGCTGGAGCAAGTTTCATCAATGTCTCTTCGTCTACCATCACTGCTAAGTGGTTCGGACAAAGTGAAAAGAATGTTCGAGCTCTGTTTTCATTAGCGGCAAAGGTTGCCCCGACTATTATTTTCATTGATGAAGTTGATAGCTTGCTTGGGAAGCGGACTATGAATGAGAATAGCGTTTTGAGAAGGATTAAAAATGAATTCATGACCCATTGGGATGGACTATTGTCAAAACCTGATGAGAAAATTATTGTTCTTGCTGCAACCAACATGCCATTTGCCCTTGATGAAGCAGTTATAAGACGGTTTCAGCGCAGGTAGAAACACACATTTGTTATGACTCGTGATCAAATGTTGCACATGCTCTAGTGTAATATCTTTTTCGCTTGCAATATCACTAGATTGAGTTTACCTTTAGATAAACAAACCTTGTGCAGTTAACGAGCCTGGCAATTTTTTGCAGGATCATGGTTGGTCTTCCATCTGCTGAAAACAGAGAAGTGATCTTGAAAACTCTTGTAGCTAAGGATAAACTTGAAGATATAGACTTCAAAGAGCTTTCAACTATGACAAAAGGATATAGTGGGAGTGATCTTAAGGTTCATTTTGTTCTATTTCTATTCCCTATACTTCTTGTTTCTGGTGATAATGATCTATTAACATTAATTTCTGTAAACAGAACTTGTGCATGACTGCAGCATATCGCCCTCTTAAGGAGCTAATGCAACAGGAGAAGGCCAAAGAAATGGTATAGTTACTTAATTGCTTCTAATAATGTCATTGTTAAAATGATTTCTATACAATGTGTACTGTTGTTCATGCGCTGTAAAGCTAAGTAATGACCACTTATTTCAGAAAAAGAAGAAAAAAGAGGCAGAAACTGAAACCTCACAAGTTGCCTCCAATGCTACGGAAGAAGATCAAGTGATTGTCCTCAGGCCTTTAAACATGGAAGACATGAGAGATGCAAAGAATAAGGTGTGTTAGACTTTAAAGTTTAAACAGTTCACTTCAATTGTTGTAGAGTGAGCTACGGCTTCTTTATAAGCTCTTAAATATAAATTATGGCATGTCCGTAAGTTGTTTTCAGCTTATTTCTATAAGCTCTCAAATATAAACTATGAAAACATCTTAAAGTTTATATGAAAGCAGTTTGTGTTTATGTTATCTTTTGATTTAGAAATATCTTATACATAATAACCAAAGTTAAGATAGCAGCACATGTTCTGTTTAGACACTGTTAAATTAATCTAATAGTGTTTGTAAGAGATGATAAACTGGTTCAGTCATATCTATTTGATCAAATTATATATTTTGTGGAGGATTTTAAGCGTAATTATATGACAATGCATCAATACGGAAGAAATAATGTGTTGTCTTCTTCCAGCTGAATACTTATTTCTATGCATAGAAACTGATATATGAATGTGTAAATATACAGGTTACTTCAAGCTTTGCTGAAGAAGGATCAAATATGAAAAAGTTAGAGCAGTGGAATGATTTGTATGGAGCTGGAGAAGGCTTAAGGAAGAAAAAGGAGCAGCTCAGTTATTTCTTTTAGATTTAGAAAGCCAACGTTTGGACTATTTGTTTTTGCATATAGATGGATAACTAAGTCCAAAACAAACCTTCAAACACAAGAAAAATTAACTGACAGACCATGCAAACTTTTTATATTTATAAATCAATAGCTTAAAAAATAAAAAAAAATAAAAAATTATAATTGAGTAAAACATTGAGTTAATCCTTTAATAACTTATTCAAATCATTAAATTTGATCAATAGTTGAAGTTAAAGTCTTATCGGGGAAAATTTAACTTCAACTATATGTATATAATTACTCATACTGAAATAATATAAAACATAATATGAATGCATAATAGAAAATGGATAAAAATATATTCAAAACAATAATGATATTTTGACATTAGGGGCACCGTATGTATGTTATGTTTTAATTCTTCTTTTTTCTTATGTGTTTAACTCACTCATAGAAAATACGACCCAATGCTATCAGCATTTGGCACGATAGATGGGAAGAATGGTTGAGTTTTTGGTGCACCATCAGCACTAGTGGCACCAGCGCCTAACAATTCCCTGAAGGTTAACCCTCCAAAAGTTAGGGTTGTCCAGAACAATCAAAAGTCAAATGGCCTTGATGTGGTATTGGTTCAACGAGACCAAGATGCCGACAAGCGCAACATGATAATCTTGGGGGCAAAATAATATTACCAATGTGGTCGAGCGAATTATGGCCCAGAATGGCCTTAATGTTGGCCACCCCAAGCCAAATTTCGTGTCACCAATTGTCGCAATACGTGAGGCAAGTCGAATTATCTAGGAGTTGGAAAGTCCCGAAATTTATCAAGTGCACTGGTGACGCTAGTGAATGCACCATCGAACACATAGTCAGGTACCAAGCAGAGGCCGGTGATTTAGCCAACAATGAAAATTTGAAAATAAAATATTTTTCTATCTCATTAACGAATAATGCCTTCACGTGGTTTACCACTCTTTCTCCAAATTCTATCTTTAATTGGAATCAATTGGAGAAAGTATTCCACAAATAGTTTTATATGGGACAATTAAAGATTAGTCTCAAAGAATTGGCCAGTGTAAGGTGAAAGGTGGTTGAAAGTAATAATGATTATCTCAATAGGTTCAGAATCTTGAATTCGTGATGTTTTACGCAAGTGCCAAAACATGAATTGGTTGAACTGGAAACAGGGGGTCTTGATTACTCCATTAGAAAGAAATTAGACACACAATATCTAAGGAACATGTCCCAATTGGTCGATAGAGTTCGACAAGTCGAACGATTGAAGTCTAAAAAGGTCAAAACCTTTTTCAATAAGAAGAAAGTGACTTACGTCGAGGTTGACAACACAGGAAATTCATCTGACTTAAATTATGAATGTGTATAGGAAAATGAGGTCAACGTAGCAGAATTGAAGTCAGGACCCTCTTACACATGCGAGCTGCTAAAAACCTCAAATGGGAAGAATCTCGTCAAACCAAAAAATGAAAATTTTATTACTAAAACATATACTTTTGACGTCACTAAGAGTGACGAAATCTTCGACCTGTTGGTTTCTGATGGGAAAATTGTTGTTCTTAAGGGGGCTAAAATCCCACTGTTAGAACAAAGAAAGAAAAAAGGTTTTTTTTAATTTCATTACTTTTTGGGTCATAAAACTTATCAATGTGTTTTTTTCAGGAATCTGGTGCAAAATACTCTCATGGATGGTAGGCTCAAGTTCGCTGACAAGCAGAAACCACGATCTGAAGGAGATGTTTAAACAAAAGTTGAAGAGGCTCTCTTTGTAGAGCCAGTGGAAGTTATGATGGTCGACATTATCGACGAAGCTAAGGCTAAAGATAACAAGGCAAACTATGAAGATCAAACAACATAGGTCAACCCCAAAGTTGAAGAGGAACTTATTGACTTTTTGAATCCATTCAGGTTTAAAGATTCAAAAGTCATGTTATGCCCCAGATGCAGTTTTATTTTTGACAAAGAAGATGCTAGAGAGATGGAGAGGGTGAACCCTTACCTAGAAAAAAAGTATGTTCGACTAGACAAACCGAAGGAAGTTTATTTCGATAAGTAAGGAGGTTTAAAAAAATTCCAAACTATGATGTACGCCCCTAAGCATTGGTTGCGATCTGCAATAAAGCCAACTGCTGATGGGGGCAAGTGGAAAGTAGTTAATGTTGGTGTTAGCTCCTTATATAGTGATATCTCACAAGTCTCAAAGAAGTATTCCTATGTTTCACAAAACTACATGGGAAAAAATTCCATGACCAGGACTCAATAGATGAGACACCAAAGAAAACATTCTTCTCGAGAGGCTGGAAGTTCTAGCAAAGAGAGTAGCATTCAAGCTACTGACGAATGCCAATCTAGTCGAAGGCCAGTTAAGAAAAGGTTATTTTCCCCTCTGTCACCAGTAAATGAGGAGAAAGTGACAAAGGCCAAAACATACGAAGATGATGACATGGAGGTAGACGACTTCGATTTAGGGTCTGAACCATAGTTAGATATCATTTGTAATATGATATATGTCTCTCTGTTAGAGCATGACACTGTCACATAAATGATTGAAGAAGAAGGTGGTTTAAACGAAGAATTGGCCCCCCATAAGCCTATGTGTTACTATGTAATGAATGATGGCTCAGTGGATAAAGACCACACCATTTTCAAAAGACCAGACATGGCCATGCAACGACACCTGAAGCCTTTGTACATCAGGGGCAAGGTAAATGGCGTAGGAATTAACAAAGTCTTGATCGACTGTGGAGCGTATATCAATTTCATGCCATAATTCCTTTTGAAGAGAGTAGGCAAGGAAACTATTGACCTAACCTGTAACAACATGGTTTTGTCAAATTATGAGGGAAAAACAAGCAAGACCTTAGAGGTCATGGAAGTCGACGTGGTTGTGGGAACAACTACAAGAGCAACATTGTTTGTCATGGTACCTACAAAGGCGAACTACAACCTATTGTTGGGTATGGAATGGTTACATGGAGTGGGATGTGTTCCTTCGTTCATGCATTAGAGGATCACCATTGGAAGCATGATGGGATCGTCGAGCATATAGAAACAAATTTGATTTATTATAGAGCAAATGTCAACCATATCTATTGAGTAAATTTTAACCGCAAATTTCTAAACATTTCTCCATGTGGACCATTCGGAGAAGATTTTAACTTTAAAGGACGTGAGGTGTATTATTCAGTAAACCTACATCCTCAATATTGGTTCACCTGGGAATATGAGACTGCCAAAGGTTATAACAGATGGTCTGAATCCAAAGAAGATCAATGATTGAGTTGAGCGCTTTAACTCAAATTTCGGCATATGTGGCTGAAAATAGAATAATGGCGACCTTAGAGTCCAAATATCAACAAATTATGGCTATCAAATCCATTGAGTTTGAGAATTCTCAGGAAAACCAATCTGGATACACCGACCAAACAACAACTTCAAAAAGTAGGATGCTAAACTACATCTACGATGATGAGCCTCTGGGGTTCGAAAAAGACCCAACAATCTCGACCAGGAAAATGCAAGCAGAAGATCCATTGGAAGAGGTGGATCTAGGAGATGGGACGATGAAGAGACCAACTTACATCAGCTCCAAACTCGCCTCATATATGAAAGAATAAGTAATCAAAGTATTAAAAGAGTTTATGGATTGCTTCACTTGGTATTCTGATGAAATGACTGGACTTATCCATGATTTAGTGGAGCTAAAGCTATCAATCAAACCTGACAAGAGGCTAGTAAAGCAGACCTCAAGAAGGTCTACACCAGAAATCATGTCTAAGATCAAAGCTGAAATTGAGAGACTGCTCTGAAACAAGTTTATTAGATGTGCAAGGTATGTCAAATGGTTAGCAAATATTATTCCATTTACTAAGAAAAATGGCACTCTAAGAGTCTGCATTGGCTTCAGAGATCTTAACACTACTACCCTAAAGATGAATATCAGATGTCAATGGCTGACATGCTAGTTGATTTGGTTGTTGGGTTCGAGTATCTTAGCCTCCTCAATGATTACTCTAGGTATAACCATATTTTCATTGCAGAGGAAGACATAGAAAAAGCAGTGTTTCGAGGTCCAAGGGCCTTAGGCACATGCGAGTGGGTAATGATGCCTTTTGGCCAAAAGAATGCTGGTGCCACTTACCAAAGAGTAATGAATTTGATGTTTCATGACTTCATTGAAATATTCATGCAAGTATACATTTATGACATACATAGTAAATCTTGATCTGAGAGTGTCCATCTAGACCACCTTCAACGATCGTTCGAAAGGATGAGGAAACACATGCTTAAGATGGATCCATTAAAGTGTGTTTTATGTGTTCATGCATGTGATTTTCTTCACTTTATAGTCCACAGGAAGGGAATTGAGATAAATTCAAACAAAACAAAGGCCATAAAAAAAATACTAAACCCCCGACCAACAAAAAACAACTCCAATCTTTGTTAAGAAAAACCAACTGTCTGGGAAGACTCATTTTGAATCTAAGTGGAAAGACAAATGGGTTCTCACCATTTATACGCTCAAGAGAGAGGAAGGTTTCATGTGGGAACCAGAAAATCAACGGGCCTTTGACGACATTAAAATGTACATGTCGAAGCCTCCAACGTTGCTACCTCCTGTCGTACCCAAAATTTGCCCTACCCTTATGATCGTATTTTCAAGATTAAAAGTGGAAGAGAAATGTTTTGATTAAGGATGGTCCATCAATATCTGATTGCTCATTTTTAAAAATCCAAGTCAAACAAAGGGGTCTATTTTAATTCAGGAGAGTAGGGCTTTCTAAATCAGAAAGTCCCATGTATCCGTGGGCCCATTTACGAAGCATGTTGGCCAATGGCCCATGAGATTCGAATGTGGAAAATTATTTCAAAAAAAAATTATTAAGTTCTTAATTATAATAAAGCCTATTTAGGGATTATCGTTGTTATTAAAAAGGTGGTGCAACTTCGAATTAAAAGTCCATTAGAATTTGGTCCATTTCATAATTAAATAGCAAAAGTGGGGTATTGTTATAAAGTTACAGACCATTGAGTTTTTAGCGAAGCCCATATGACGTTTTTGATATTTACTGTTTTATTTGGAAAAAAATATTATTATTAAAGCATTTTTGTTTTATTAAATATTTGTTTTTAGGATCACTTATTAAAAGTTGTTTTAATGTTTGAAGATCTGTCTTAAAGGGCCAGGTATTGGGCCCAGTATGAATTAAAAGAAAATGTTGGTATGGTAGAAAGTTGTGGATAGGAAACTGTTTTTAATACAGTAAGGGCCCAATTCGAATTTTTGCTGGGCCAAAGAAACAATTAAATAAATGTAGGGCCCATGTTTGAAAAAACTAACACTGTATCAATCACAAAGAATGTGCACCTTTTTTTATCAAATTAATTGTTACTGTGTAGATCAGTCTGAATCCAAATCTTGTAAATTACAGAACAAATCTAAAAAAAATGCAGAATCTCTTATTGCAAAAAAACAAATCTAAAAATTATACAGATTTTTTTACTCAATCAAATCTCAGATATCATGGAAAAGCAGTCTATATTACATTTTGAATCCAATAACAAATCAGTTCATAACATTTTGAATCAAATTACAGTATATATCTCAATTACATTTTGAATCAATTACAACTAAAATCAAATCCCTAATTTTTTTCTAATCCCTAAATCAAGGCTAACTAAAACTCGTAACAACAATTAACCATAATCTGAATCAAGACCTATAAATACGAATAGGAATTTGAAGAACGAAGGGGAGGCGTTGAAGAATACAGAAGCAAGGACAAAAGGAAAATACAGAAGAAGATCCTGAGTACAGAAGTAAAGAAAACGAGTTTCGAAGGAGAACACGAAAGCCAATACTGTGGTTGATTTGTTGAAGATGAAGAAAGGAGCGATTAGGGTTTCAATATCTGAAACCCTAATCACCGTTGCCGATTGCCTCACCTCCCATCGCTCTCGTCTTCGCCGGAATCTACGAACAAGAAGAAGAAGAGGGATTAACACCGAATCAGAAATAAGTTCAAAGTCAGAGCACCAAAATTGCGCACAGGGTAATAAACTTATCTTTGTTTGTTATTGTTTTTGTATTGGGTTTTTTGGGTGGTCGTAATAGAAGGGTGCTCGGTTAGGGTAACGCCACTGCAACGTGGTTTTAGGGTTTTGAGAGAAGAAGAGGGAAGGGTTCGCGAAGAAGACAAAGAGGGGAAAAGGCTATTGTAAAAAACCAAATGAATAATGAAGAGAAAATGAAAAAAAAAACAACTTATTATGTTGTACGATCCAATACATGCACGCTTATAATAATCATCATGCATCCTTCAATCTCATCTGTATGATCATAATTGGACGACCGTAAGGCCAAGTCCCATAGAAAACCATGTACCCTCATACACCCAATCCCTCAGGCATTCTCTCAAACACATTTAGGCCTAGCCCAATCTTTCAACGCACCCTTCTTCCTGCTCGCTAGTTCACAAATGTACCCCCTAGGCCAACGGGGCCTGAATTCAATATCTGAATTCAGGCCCTGACTTTTTACACCCCATCTCTTTTACTACTCAACATAAAAACGCACCCCCTAAGAATTAATTAATTAATTAATTTTTTTATTATGTATTATTTTTTCCTTATATTATTTTATTATTATTTCTTATTTTTATAATAATAATTATTATTAATACTTTATTTATTTAATTTTTATTTTCACATATTATTATACTTATTATCATTTAAACAATTACTTTATTCAAACTCCTGCATATATTTTTATATTATTGCATTAAACATTTTTAAATCATGCATTAATTAAGAGTTTTGCAATTAATATTATAAAAAATATTCAACAAATCTTAAATCCTTTTTCGCAATAAACTAATCTAAACAAATATTTTTTGCTAAAGGGTTCCAAATATATTTTAACTAGTCGCGCATTTAGTCCAAAATTCCACAATCTCTACACCCGATCAAAATGCGAGGCAATTCAAAATACTTTTTCAACCCCTAAAAAACACAAACCCATACGAACTACGAATTGGGACTCTGATTCCTCATAAGAGGATACGTAGGCATACGACTAAAATTGTGGCGAGTTCCCCTATTAAAAAATTAAAACCCTGTTTTACCCGAAAGCTAAACCTAAACCTAGTATCCTTAAGAATAAGGTAGATGAAAGGTGCCTAACAACTTCCTTTCTTCTAAAGAAGTCCGAAACTTAGAATCTCTGTTTACAATTTATGGTTTCCTATTAGATTCCCTTCCTTAGGATAAAAACTAGTAGTGGCGACTCTGATTTTAAATCCAGTCGCAACAGCTGGTGACTCTATTGGGGACCTCAATCCTAGGTTTTAGGTTTTACTTGGAGTTTTTATTTTCTTTATTTATTTATTTATTGCATTTATTTATTCCCGTCTATTTTTCATCATTGTATATTTACTGTGTGGCGGGATTTTATTTCAAAAAAATATTTTCAAATAACCTTTAGAAAGAAGGTTCGTCTATTAGCTTAGGGGATACATCATCCCTGCGAGTTTATGTGACGACTTTGCCTAGAGTTGGTGGAATTCCGCGAAAGGAATACTTATCGAGAGATATCCTCTTGATGAGTAGGACTTTGAAATGCCACCCATGACTCTTTGTAACAACCTTAACCAAAATCTCATGACGAGACCTTTCACGACTTTGAGACGAAAGTCTCGGTCCGTAAAGAGGCTCCACCTAAGGGAGGCCCTTATGCCTTTTCCCTCTGGTGTCATTCATGATACCCATAAGGAAGCCACCTTTTATGAGGGTAGACTAACTATAACACCCCAATTCTATCCGACAGTTATGAATGTAAATCAGAGTTTTAAAATTCATACAACTGAATCAGGATGCCACAAATTCAACTTAAAAACACATTGCATTAAACGTGGATACATAATGTTGTACCCCAAAATTTTCCCTCCCATTTCTCATTGATTTCTCACCACAAAGCCCTTGAAGATCAAGATCCAGTTAGGGTTTCATCTGCTCAAGACTTCTCCTTGCACTGTTGACCCAAATTAGGGTTTGTGTTTGCACAAAGATGTTTTGACCTAAAATTCCTAAGATGACTTTCTTGCTTAATATTGGACTCCCAAGTTTATCCATATCAAGTTTCAAGTCTTGATTCCAAGTTTTGTCCAGTCAATTGGATAGTTGACCTAGAAATCAGCTGTATTAGGGAAAAAGTCAACTGTGACCAATTGACAGTCAAATCTCATGAAAATTGACCCACATCAACATTATGAACTCATATGAACCATTTGGTCAAGTTTGGATCACAATTCCACAAGAAATTTGATCAGATCACCAAAAGGGCAAAATGGTCATTTTTAGGGTTTTGACTGCACAAAGGCAATTTTTGACTGTTTGACCCAACCAATGGCAAACCAAGCTCACATATGGACTCAAAGACCCCATGAAATTATCTTGACATGCTCAACAAGTTCAAAAGATCCCAAGTACACAAGATTGACAGTTGAATTTCCCAGTCAATTGATCAATTTTGACTGTATACTGAAAAGTCAAACTTTGACTTTTTGGTCAAAATCAAGAGTCAAGATTCATTTTTCATCAAAACATGCCAAATCATGAAACTTGTTCACCAAGAAATCAAATATTGCAAATTAGGGTTTGAAATGAGAATTTTTCATAACTTTGAATTTTTCTAAGTTATGAAAAACCCTAATTTTTTCCCCAACTTTGCCCCACTTTCTCACCAAGATTCATTTGGATTCAAGCAAAAGTAAAAACATGAAAGTTGTAGCTTGTTGCATAATCTACAACTTTGATTCACAAAGTTTTCCCAAAAGAGGCTTGTATCTCAAGTTACAATTTTTGGAATAAGGGTACTAAGCCATTCTTAACTTAGTGAAATTTTTAACCTATTTTGGCAAGGTTTTCTACCTGACTTCAAGGCCATTTTCCATACACTTCCACTTGGAATTTCAATTTGCACTTCAAAGATGGATTGTAGTACACATTCCAAGCTTTCCAAAATGTCCAAGAACTCATCAAATAACCTCATAACTTGAGAGATTCGAATTTTGCAATATGGCAAAAAGTCACTTTGATTCATAGCCATGTACATGTTCATAACTTGTGCAAATTTCTCAAACCAGCATGCCACTTGATTACAGGCCCTTAAACCATCCAACACTCAATAATTTAATGCATGTTCATTGTGCTAAGGCCTTGTTTCTTGAGTTTAAGCATTACATGTTGGATTAGGCCATAAATGGAAAAAGTGAAATAACCATTTTTGCAAAAAGCAAGCTTTATGTCAAAGTTGCAAATCCACAAGTACAGATCAAATCACTTTGGCACAAGATTATGAGCAAAACACACTGATCAAGACAAGGTTAGCAGCATGTTTAGGGGGCCTCTACCTGCCTAGAAACTCAAGTGGCCTTTGTTTGCTTAAGTGTGAAGAAACACATCATAACAACACACAACTTTGATCTGAGCATAAGCAAGCCTAAGCAAATATTGTATACACTTTCTAATCATCAAGCACAAGCTAGAACACGAGCAAACAAGGTCTCAAACACTCCCATTCCCAGAATCACTCTCAAACTACAGAAACAGGGCAGGGTCTGCAGATTGGATCCCATCTCTCATTCCTTTCATGATTTCTTGTCCAAAGCTCATCAAACACATTCCCTAGCATCACTTGAAGCTAACCAAAACACAAAACACGACCTGTAACTCCTCTAACCAGTTCCACCATTTTCACTTTCTTGTTTTGCAGTTGAAGGTCCATAGCTCGATTCAAGGTGTTTCAAAACAAAGTAAGCATTGGAATAGCATCACCACACTTCAGGCAAGCTGTACAGATCATCATCTTGCTCTGAAAGCTCCCCCATTGCCAGATAGAACTTCAACTGAACAGGTATCTTCTTGAACTTCTAACTCTTAGTCTAGGCATCATTAACTCTAAGTTTGTGAATAAGAAGTGTTCTACTCATGCCCCTGAATCTGTACATGCTTTTACTTTTCATTTATTTTGGTTGAGCTGTGAGAATTTAAGGTTTGAATATGGAAGAAAAGTTAGGTCATGATTTGGGATTGTCAAAATTCTCTCTCATTTCTGAGAGTTAGGATGAGTTATTTATATATTTAGAATCGTGATTCAATGCTTAACATTTCTTATGTTGGAAGTTTGTGCAAAAGATCAAAGAATCCAGGTGTTTGAATGGAGGCTCAGGTGCGCGTTTTTTGAATATCTTTTTGTCTGAAGGTTGAAGAAGAAGCCACATGGGCTGGGCCTGCTTTGTCTTTTCTTTTCACACCCTATTTTCATTTTCATACCCCCTGAGCCTATTTTATTTATTTGCTTGATTTTTTGACTTTTCTTTTTTTATTCTGATTTATTTATTTTTGCTAATAATATTCAAAACTTGAAAAATTATTTTTACACCATTTTTGCATTTTTTAGGTATTTATTTGTTTATATGGACATATATATATATATATATATATATATATATATATATATATATATATATATATATATATATATATATATATATATATATATATATATATATATATATATATATATATATATATATATATATATATATATATATATATATATATATATATATATATATATATATATATATATATATATATATATATATATATATATATATATATATATATATATATATATATATATATATATATATATATATATATATATATATATATATATATATATATATATATACACTATTATTTAGAAAAAAAACTAGAAAAATAATGTAAATATATTTTATTTCTGATTTTTATTTCTTTTTTTCTTTTGAAAATATTTTATGTAAAATATACCTTTTTTATATAATATTAAATATTATTATTTTTACACCATTTTTGCATTTTTTAGGTATTTTTGCATTTTTTGCATATATATATATATATATATATATATATATATATATATATATATATATATATATATATATATATATATATATATATATATATATATATATATATATATATATATATATATATATATATATATATATATATATATATATATATATATATATATATTAATATATTTAGGTTAAAATACAAAAATACCTATATTTTTTTATTTTATTAATATTTGACATAAAAAAATACTTTTTATAAATATACTTCATTTTATTTTATCTTTGTACATAATAAACAAATACTTGTATAAATTAAATAATATATATATTACTTAATAAAAATTAGGGTTTTACCCTTAAAATACAAAAACTCCAAAAATAATACTTTTTTTTAATTTTATTTATTTGACATAAATAATACTTTTTTTCATACATATAAAAACCCTTTTTGCATTTTGCATCTTTATTTTATTTTCCATTTAATTTATGCAATCAATTATCTTGTAAATATTCCAAAATTGATGTAATAGCTAGGTTTAAATTTCTTGTCTAAATATCCCCCCATTTGAACATTTGTATCCCCCTTCCCATATTGTATTGTAATAGTGTAGGAATTTTACTTTTCGCACTTTAACGCTTTCTAAAATATACCATGCTAGAATTAGGGTTTGTATGCAAATAAAAAGAACAAAATAGTTTGACCTAATTTCAAGATAATCAAGCATGAATATGGACAACACATATCACACTTGCACCCCTAGGGTATTCCACTTGTTGCCTTCAATTAATGGACCATATTGTATGTTAGGTCTCTTTGGGCAAAACAAATAATTCAAATGATCATAGTCCCTCGACGACGCTTTCGAAAAGTTGCCTAAAATGATCAAGTCCCTTAAAGAAAATTGCCCAAAGATACTTGGCACCATTGCAATTATGGTCTAAACGATGACCCACGCCCGTCCCTTTCACCTCCTAACACAAGATTGTCCACCAAATGCAATGGTGGAACAAAATTGTTAAAAGGGTTAAAACATAACAAAAAATCTTTGAGAACTTTAGGGTAGATAGCTCTTAGGTACTTGTCAACTTGCAAAACAAAACACTTGCCTATTTTCAAACCGCACTTCACAAACACTTTCAAAACAAACTTTCAAAAAAAAACCTTGGAACATCTTTTCAAAAAGACAAACACCTTTTGTAAAACATTCGAGTAAAGAATTGTTACAAGGGTAGCCTATACAAGGCATCTTTTTCAAAACATTTTCAAAACCACACACCAAGCACCATTTCAAACAATTGAAAACCAAGGCAAGTTGATCTAAGCAAGTACCTAAGAGCCCATGGATAACCATGGATAGAAAGGGTGCTAATACCTTCCCTTTCTATAATCTACTCCCCGAACCCAAGAAAAATCTCAAAGGTTTTTGCTGTGCTTTTTAAACCTTTCCTTAGGATAAAATAAAAAGTCGGTGGCGACTCTTGCTCAACCGAAACATTTGCGAAAACGAAATGCAAAACCATAGTCAGTTCTCCCACCGTATCACAGAACTGGCGACTCTGCTGGGGACAAACTTAAAAGTGGGGTTACCTTAGGGTTTAGATCACATTTACTCTCTTGCTTGGATTGACTTGATTTCTTTATCTTTTGGGGTTCTTGTTTGGGTTTGTTGTAAATCCTCCACCCGGATTTGGGGCACCTTTTTAGGTAAATAACAAAAAAACTGCGAGGGAACTGTGCGGGGTATACCGACATGGTTGAAGCAGTAAGCTATGTTAGTGTGACATATTTGTGAGTACCGGTAACCCTTGAGTTCAATCAAGGAGAGTACGGGGCCGCTGAGTGATGTCGTGAAGCACTAACGAACTCTTAGAACCTTAATTGACCATCTTAGCCTTTTTAGGGGTAGTGAGATGACCGACTTTGGTGCAGTCCGAAGTTGGTAGATCCTCGATAATACACTCATTTAAGGATTGTTTTCTTGGAATATTTTGGTCGCCAGTAAGTGGCTAAACCGAAACAATGAACACAGAAAACAATCCAATGATATTGAGCTCGTTAGAACCCGGTTACTATTTATAGGACAGGTTTTTAAGCCAACTACACTCAAGAGGGTACTTACCTATGAAACCCCATGCAAGCCTGAAACTAGGGTTTGGTGTGATTTGCTTGTACATATGTTTTGTGCATACATCATAAACATCATAAAACATCATATGCATTCACTAACCATTTCAAGGGTTTGGATCTTCATCTTTGTTCCTATTTTGTAGGTCATGGAAATTCCTCGCAGAAACACCATCCAAGTCAACCTTGTGAGAATTTCTCCTCAACTCAAGGAGCTCACCTCAAGAATTCCGGAAAGCTCATCCTTCAGTGAAAGACATGGTAGACTGCTCAACCTAGTCAACACCAACATTGAAGAAGACATGATGAAAGTGCTATTTCAGTTCTTTGACCCTCTTCACCACTGTTTCACTTTCCCTGATTATCAATTGGTGCCCACTTTGGAGGAGTTTTCTCAACCCCTAAGAATCCCTATCCTTAATCAACTACCCTTCAACGGTACGGAAAAGGAACCAAAGCCGGAAGATGTTGCTCGAGCATTACATCTACAACCATCCGACATCAAGGGGCATTGGGAAACCAGAAGCGGCGTCAAAGGATTCTTAGCAAAATTCTTGGTTGAGAAGGCACAAGAATGTTGGAATTCATTGGACCTTCAAGCCTTTGAAGAAATTGTGGCACTCCTTATCTATGGGTTGGTCTTGTTCCCAAATCCTGACCAATTGGTAGATGTCAACGCCGTCAAAATCTTCTTATCCAAAAATCCAATACCAACATTGCTTGGGGACATTCTTCACTCATTTTACACACGAACAGTGAGAAAGAGGGGTGTTCTCATGTGCTGTACTCCTCTCCTTGCAAGGTGGTTTATTTCGCACCTTCCACAATCTGTCTTGAAGAATGACCAAGGCTCTAGGTGGTCCCAACGGTTGATGACTCTTACTCACTCTGATGTGCATTGGTGTTCTCGGTCCAGAGAAAATGTCATCATTGTCGATCGTTGCGGGGAATTTCCTAATGTTCCTTTACTTGGAATTAGGGGAGGTATCACCTACAACCCTTGCCTAGCTTTGAGGCAATTTGGATATGCACGGAGGGATGGCCCTCATGACATGTTGATTCCTGACCTAGTTTTTGACTTCGACAACGATGCGCAAGAACTTCGCCAAAGATTCATCAGAGCTTGGGGAAGACCCAACAAGGTTGATAGCAAGACTCTGGGACACAAGAACTCCATCCCTCTTGAGCCTTATCTTAAGTGGGTACGAGCCCGAGCCCAAAGTCTAATGATGCCTTATCCTCATGTACTCCCTGTGATTAAAGAGCTAGTCAAGGAAGGAGAGGTCCCCTACACCATCTTACATCCTGACATGCCTACATCGTGGGAGGAAATGCAGAAAAGTTGGATTCAGCTCAAGGAGGAACGGAACACTTTTGAAGCTAGCTTCTACGCCAGTGAGAAGAAGGTTCTAGAGCTTACCCGCCGACTCCATGAGCAAGAGGCCCTCAACACCTACATCGCACCAAAGAGGATGCGCAATGTCTTTTTGCCTTAAGAAGTTATTTTGTAATATTTGGCCCATGGGGCATTTATGTACTAACAAATTTCTTCTTATTAATATGACGTGCGTTCTTCTTTGTCTGAAACAATTTTGAATGTCCTAAATCCTTGAATGCATTGCATACATAAGCATGCCATTCATCATGTGCATAAGCAGGTTTCACTCCAGGTTTCCTTATCTGTCTGCTGTTTATTTCAGTAGGATGGATCTCGAGCAAACAGTCAAAGACCTGCATGCTCAAAATGCACAGTTCCAGCAACTCCTGATGACCTTGGCTAAGGGTCAGGAGGATATCAAGACCCAATTAGGGAACAAAGACCCAGTGAAAAAGAAGAAAAAGAGACTCGGGGTGGCTACTTTGGGGAGAAGATTTGACGGAGAAGCTCGGAGAGTGCTTGAATTTCCTCCTATCTCTGATGAAGGAACCAGCAAAGGAGGTGGAGCTACGGTACCTTCCGAGTCCGATGCGGAAGAAGAAGAGGTCGAAGAGGATGAAGATTATTCTGATCAGCAATACCCTCCAGCTGATGATAAATACAAAGGTTTAGAAGACAGGTTGGCCGCCATGGAGCTACAAAGAGTACCGGGTTTGGACTTTGAAGACTTGGGTTTGGTTGCCGGGATTGTGATTCCCCCAAAGTTCAAGGTGCCAGTGTTTGTGAGGTATGATGGGCTGTCCTGTCCAAAAATGCATCTCAGGTCCTACGTGAGAAAGATCCAACCCTATACGGCAGATGAAAATCTTTGGATTCATTTCTTTCAAGACAGCCTTTCTGGAGCTCAATTGGAGTGGTTTTATCAGTTAGAGGGAACCAGCGTCCGCAATTGGGAAGACTTGGCCACCGCTTTTTACAAACAATATCAATACAATTCTGACCTTGCTCCTATTCGTACCCAACTTCAGGGTATGTCATTGGGAACAGGCGAAGGATTCAAAGAATATGCACAAAAATGGAGAGATTTGGCTGGCAGGGTGCAGCCTCCTTTAACCGACCGAGAGCTCGTTGATATGTTTCTAGGAACCCTATCTGGGCCATTTTTCAACCATCTGATTGGTAACTCTTCCGCGGGGTTTACCGATTTGATCTTAACAGGCGAAAGAATAGAAGCTGGCATCAAGTCAGGAAAGATTCAGAAGGGTGTTGCTGCAAGTGTTGAGAAGAAACCTTTTAAGAAGGAAACAGCTGTGGTATATTCTCAGAGAAGAGCAGGGAAGACGGAGCGCCGACCGACCGTGGGGGCCGTAATGATTCAGAACTCTGCAAGTGAGCAGCCTCGCTATAACCAATCCAGACCAAATCAACAACGAGTGGAACGGCCACAACGACAGTTCACCCGTATTAATATGACTCCAGCGCAGGTGCTTCCCCACCTGTTGAAGTTGAATCTCGCCACTATCAAGGAGGCACCAAATAATGTGAATACGTCCTCTCCGCATTATCATCCTAATGCTAAATGCGCCTACCATTCTGACAGTGTCGGGCACGACACCAATGATTGTTGGGCACTCAAGCATAAAATCCAAGACCTGATAGAGGCAAAGGAGGTAGAGTTTGACGCTCCGGAGAAGCCTAATGTGATATCTGCTCCCATGCCGAAGCTTGGCCGAAATGTTAACGCCATTGAAGAAGATTTGTATGTTGCTGATGTCAATGATCTGACTACTCCATTGTTAACCATCAAGTTGAATTTGTTAAGGGCCGGGATCTTCCCGGGATGTAAAGAAGACTGCTATTGTTGTTACTCTCTGCCGTTTGATTGTCCGTTACTGAAGAAAGGCATCCAAGGCCTTATGGATAGTCGACAAATTTTGTTTGAAAAAGTTTCTGCTGTTCCAGTTCATACTGAAGATGTCTCAATCATAACCATTCACGCCAATCTTTCCAAGGCCGTCAAAAAGCCTGTTAAGATTACACCAGCTACGAAATCTGTTCCTTTGAAGATAACAATGCCAGGGCCTGTCCCCTATGTCTCCGAGAAGTCGATACCATGGAACTATGGTGGTGACGTCTACTATCATGGTATTAAACAAATCGAAATAACTGAAGAAAGTTCGGATGATGAAGAAGCCAGCATTGGTAACATTGCAGGCACGAGCAAAATCACCAGGAGCGGGAGAATATTTTCTCCAGAGATTGGCCCTCCAAGAGCAATCTTTGGACCCTCATCAGCTGACAAGGTCATCCCTGCACCAATAAAACTCTCTGCTAGAACTCCATTGATTGAAGACGTTGTTGTTCCTAGTACTGTCCCTCCTACCACTGCTGATAAAGGTAAGGGAATCCAAGATGAGCTCGTCAGGACGAGGGCTCAACCCTTGGTCATCCCGGAAACCTCCAAGAAGGAAATGGATGAGATTTTGAGGATAATCAAAAGGAGTGATTACGATGTGGTAGAACAGCTGGGGCAAACCCCCTCAAAGATCTCCATGCTGGCACTGCTACTTTGCTCGGAAGCGCACGCTAAAGCTCTGATAAAATTCCTGAAGGCAGCCCATGTGCCCCAGGAAATGTATGCGACACAATCATGAATGTAGTAACAACAACCACAATTAACAACATCTCAATACAACACCATCGTTGGCCAGAAGCCTACATCTTAATAGCTGCAATTATTAGAGGCATCTCAACATCATTGATCAACATTATTCATCAACAAAATTCATCAACATAATTCATCGCATAATTCATCGCATAATTCATTAACATAATTTCATCAACGTAATTCATCAACATAATTTTACGGCAACTCAGCCACAACAACAATACAACGATAGATTGACAATCCCTCAATGTTGGCCATAGGCCTACAACATGATAATGCTTATAATTAATGAATCATCTAAGGCTTACCTCTAGTTAAAAAACCTCTACATATTATTATTATGTAATACTACATCATTATCATCATTAATCTTACTATTATGAACCAAGAAATAATCTATAATCATCTTATCCTCATCATACTTCACAAAATCATCATAGCGATTAACGCGGGAAGCTAACTCTAATCCTAATTTGGGTTACTAGGATTATCCTTATTATTCTTCATTTTAATCCTTAAGAATGAAGTTCATCACGTCATCTATTCAACACTTCAAAAAGCACCTCAAACGGAGTCCGGAAACTCAAGTTACAACCTTTGGAGACGAATCTGCCAAAACTCAGACTACATGAGTCGACGCATAATGTTTTGAGTCGACGCGTACTGGGTTAAAATCCTGCATGAGTCGATGCATAACCCTCTTGTATCGACTCATACTGAGCCTGCAACATTGTATGTATCGACGCATAATCCTATGTATCGACTCATCCTGAGTCTAAAAGTCTGCATGTGTCGACGCATGGCCTTTGAGGTCGACTCATATTGTTCTGTCACAAATATTTTTTGCGATTTCACTGTGTTCTCACTGTGATTTCCCTGCCTTAGGCCCTATAAACATCCTCTAATCATAGGTAATCATCAATTATAATAATCCTATATTTCTACATCGATTATACAACATTAGGGCATCATTACTCGTCTCTAAATCATTGATCTTTATCATACAACAATATATACATTTCAATTATAAACAAGACAACTTTTCACATCTAGTCCCACATACTACTAATCATAAACCATATTATAGAGTCAGAACCCCACCCTTACCTTGGATTAAAGGTTGCTCTACGACTTTTCCGGTTGAATTCCGTTCTGCCTCTTTTCCTTCTTTTCTGCAACTTTCACGTTCTCTTCCAACCCTTATTTCTTTCTCTTCTTACTGCTACTTCTTTTCCATATTAATTCTAAATAACTAATATACTAACCCTATAATTCTCATTTTGTCTTAATGGGTTTAAAACTCCTACACCCCTTTTCTACTACTTCTAGTCCTTAAAATAAGCCCACATCAAATAATATTATTATTATTCTAATATTATTCCACAACTTAATAGAATAAATAAATCCAATAACAACAACACATTAACTATCATCATAACACAACTTCACAAATAATCCAAAAATAATTTAATTAAATAATTAATTAAATTACGGGCGTTATAACTCTCCCCCACTTAGAATATTTTCGTCCTTGAAAATTTACCTTAATCAAACAACTCAGGATATGAGTCCCGCATCTTGTTCTCCAACTCCCAAGTCATGCTTTCTCCGACAACTCCTAGCCAAACCACTCTAACCAAAGCAATATCCTTGCCCCTCATAGTCTTTATTTCACGATCCGCGATTCGTACAGGCATCGTCTCCACTGTAATGTTATCCCGTACTTGCACATCATCCATATGAATCACATGAGATGGATCTGAAATATACTTCCGGAGTTGTGACACATGAAACACATCATGAAAATTCGAAAGATTAGGCGGTAAATCCAATCTATAAGCAACATTCCCCACTCTCTTCGAAATCTGATAGGGTCCAATAAAACGAGAAGTGAGCTTCTTAGACTTAAATGCTCGTCTAACACCAATCACAGGTGTAACTCTCAAAAACACATGGTCATCCGATTGAAATTCTAAATATTTCCTTCGCTTGTCATGATAACTCTTATGTTTACTTTGGGAAGATTTCATCTTTTCTAGAATCAACTTCACCTTCTCAGTAGTCTCACGAAAAAGTTCAGGTCCGAGTACTACACTTTCACAAGATTCATGCCAACATAAAGGAGTTTTACATCTTCGACCATACAACGCTTCAAAGGGTGCCATCCCGATACTAGAATGGTAACTGTTATTATAAGTGAACTCTATAAATAGAAGGTAAGTATCCCATGAACCTTCCTGCTCAAGAACACATGCCCTCAACAAGTCTTCCAACAATTGAATAGTCCATTTAGTCTGACCATCTGTCTGAGGATGATACGCCGAACTCAACCTTAACTTAGAACCCAACGCTTCTTGCAAACTCTTCCAAAAATCAGACGTAAATCTTGGATCTCTATCTGACACAATGCACAAAGGAACACCATGTAGCTTCACGATTACACTAGTGTAAATCTCAGCCAACTTCGACACTGGAAAACTGATGTTAACAGGAATAAAATGAGCCGACTTTGTAAGCCTATCAACAATCACCCAAATTGAATCATGTCCTCGCAAAGTACTAGGTAACCCCGTTACAAAGTCCATCGAAATGCTGTCCCATTTGCATTCTGGAACTTCTAATGGTTGCACCATCCCTGCAGGCTTCTGATGTTCAACTTTGGACTTCTGACAAGTCAAACATGCATACACAAACTGAGCCACATCACTCTTTATTCCAGGCCACCAAAACAAACCTTTCAAATCTTGATACATCTTTGTAACTCCTGGATGAATACTCAACTTACTTCTATGACTCTCCTCAAATATCACTTTCTTCATCTCAACATCATCAGGAATACAAATCTGGTTACGAAATCTCAACACACCTTAGGCATCTAGCTTAAAATCATTATTCTCATACTGATCGATCCCAACCATCGAATCTACTAGTTTCACATCCATCTTTTGAGCTTCTCTGATAATGTCTAGAAATTCATTATTAATCTTCAACATACCTAACATAATACTCCGCGGTGTCACCTTGCAAACTAAGCTCATATCTCTGAACTGTTCAATTAATTCCAACTCTTTAACCATCATTGCCGACATATGTAAAGTCTTTCGACTCAACGCATCAGCTACCACATTCACTTTTCCTGGATGATAATTCAAACTGAAATCATAATCCTTTAACAATTCCAACCACCTCTGTTGCCTCATATTCAGCTCCTTCTGATCGAATAAATACTTTAAGCTCTTATGGTCACTAAACACTTCAAATCTAGAACCATAAAAATAATGCCTCCAAATATTCAACACAAAGACAACTGCAGCAAGCTCCAAATCATGCGTAGTATAGTTCTTCTCATGAGTCCTCAATTTCCTCGACGCATAAGAAACTACCTTATCATTATGCATAAGCACACCTCATAAACCCATCTTAGAAGCATCACAATATACCACAAAAGGCTCTCCTGGATTAGGTAACGTCAAAATCGGGGCCAACATCAATCTCTTCTTCAATTCTGTAAAACTTTCTTTGCACTGAACATTCCATACAAAAGCTCTACCTTTACAAGTCAACTTAGTTAACGGGAGTGCCAACTTAGAAAAACCTTTGATAAAACTTCTATAGTAACCAGCTAATCCCAAAAAGCTTCTAATCTCAGTAGCTGACTTTGGAGTTTCCCATTGCAACACCGTATCAACCTTCGATGGATCTACAACAATGCCACTACCTGAGATCACATGACCAAGAAAACTAACCTCCTTTAACCAGAACTCACACTTGGACAGCTTTGCATACAACTTCTTCTCTTTTAAAACTTGCAATACTACTTTTAAGTGTTCTGCATGCTCTTCTTCTGACTTAGAGTAAATCAAAATATCATCAATAAACTCCACCACAAACCGATCCAAATAAGTATGAAAGATACGATTCATGTATTCCATGAATACTCCAGGCGCATTAGTAACACCAAAATGCATCACTGAATACTCATAATGTCCATAACGCGTTCTGAAAGCCGTCTTCTAGATATCTTCATCCTTCACCTTAATCTGATGGTAACCCGACCTCAAATCAATCTTACTGAACACATGAGAATCCACCAATTGATCCATTAAGTCATCTATTCTTGGAAGCGGATACTTGTTCTTAATCGTCACTTTATTCAACTGTCTATAATCAATACAAAGCCTCATACTTCCACCTTTCTTCTTTACTAATAACGCTTGAGCTCCCCACGACGATACACTTGGTCTTACAAACTTCTTTTCAAGTAACTCTTCCAATTTCTTATTTAACTCTAACAATTCAGATGTAGACATCCTGTATGGTGCCATAGACACAGGTCTAGTACCAGGTACAAGATCAATAGCAAATTCAACTTCCCTCTTTGGCGGTACATCAGGAATCTCATCAGGGAAAACTTCAGGAAATTCACACACCACCTGCAATTCCTTAATTATAGCTTGAGTATCTACAGATAGCGACACCATCAACGAGAACATCTGTGCTTATTCTTGCATCAACTTCCTCAACTGTCTAGCTGACAACAGACTATCTTCCTCTTCTTCAGGAGTAGAAAACCTCACAGACTTGTCATAACAGTTAATATGAACATAGTTATGCTCTAACCAGTTCATACCCAAAATCACATCCAACCCTCTTAAAGGTAAACAAACCAAATCAACAACAAAGTCTTTGTCGAAGATCGACAAGGGACACTTCAAACACACAAAAGAAGTAGTCACCGACCCCTTGGATGGAGTGTCGACGACCATTTCTCCATTCATAGAAGACAACATAAGACCCAATCTTTCAACATAATCAGCAGCAATAAAGCAATGAGTAGCACCGGTATCAATAATAGTAATTAATGGAATACTATTAATAAAACATGTACCTCTGATAAGTCTATCCTCAGCAGCTGCCTGATCCTCAACCAAAGCGAACACTTTACCACTTATCTGCGTCCTCTTTGGTTTCTGACACTGAATACCAATGTGCCCTTCTTCACCACAATTGAAATAAATCACCTCCTTATGCTTGCACTCAGATACAACATGTCCATTCTTACCATAACAGAAACACCTCTTTACCTCAGCAGTGCACACATTACTCTTATGCCTAGGTTTCCCATATTTAAAACAAACCACACAAGCAGGAGCATCTCTCCCACTAGTCCTCTGACCCTGAGCAGCTTTTTGTTTACCTTTACCAGCTGGGGTATCATAAGGCTTACCATAATTTTGTTGGTGCTTACCTCTCTTCTCACTGATAATCTTGTAATGAGCATTATTATCCTCTTCATAAATCCTGCAACTATCAATCAAATCAGCAAAGACACGGATCTTCTGGTATCCGACTGCCTTCTTGATCTATGGGCGCAACCCGTTCTCAAACTTGATACACTTTGAAAACTCAGCATCTGCCTCACCGTAGTGCAGATAAAACTTAGCCAACTCAGCAAACTTTGCAGCATACTCAACAACCGACATATTCCCTTGCTTCAGCTCAAGGAATTGAATTTCCTTCTTACCACAGACGTCTTCAGGAAAGTACTTCCTCAAAAATTCCCTACGGAACACAGCCCAGGTGACATTTTCACCCGCAGCTTCCAATCTCTGACAAGTCTCTAGCCACCAGTCATCAGCCTCAATTGCTAGCATATGAGTACCATATCGAACCTTCTGCGCTGGAGTGCAGTCCATCACACAAAAGATTCTCTCAATCTCTTTCAACCAATCCAATGCTCCGTCAATATCATACTTTCCCTTGAAGGTAGGCAGATTCTCTCTCTGGAAAGTCACCAAACTCCGAGATCCAACATTCCCGTCAGCATTCGGCTGATTCTCCATCACATGTGCCATTGCTTCTAAAGTAGCAGCAAGTGCAACACCATTCCTTCCAGCCATCTCAACTTATCACTACAACATAAATAACAGTTATAACTCAAATTAACAATACTCGATTGTTAGACAACTACGACTCGACAACTTGGTCGGATGGACCAACCTTTGCTCTGATAACAACTATGTAACACCCCAATTCTACCCGGCAATTATGAATGTAAATCAGAGTTTTAAAATTCATACAATTGAATCAGGATGCCACAAATTAAACTTAAAAACACATTGCATTCAACGTGGATACATAACACTTTAAAATTTCAGATGAACCATCAGCATAATAATTTAATCTCTTAATTCAACAACTCGAACATCTACGCAGCAGAATCATAATAACATCTTTGTCTAACAATTACTGAAACTTCAAAATAACACATACTTAGCAACAATCAAATTAAAGTTCAACAATTGAAATAATCAATAGTTAAAAGCAACACGCGTTCATCCCCCCGAGTGTTACGTATCAGAGCAATGACACCGACTCGAACTACGGAAGGTAGACCACCTTCACTCTGGATTACCTGCATGTTACCAACATAAGGGTAACATTCAAATAGAAGGGGTGAGATATCTAACAATATAATAAAACGTATGATAAACAAAATGTTAGATCAGCTCATATAATAACACAACTTCACATCTCATAGACAATAATAATCACAACAGAATACCAACAATATACACACTTACAACTACTTTATGCAATCATAAAATGTGACTCAATATTATGCAAATGCATGTGGTACCATTGGAGCAGAACTCCCATCTTAAATAATTGCCAATAAATAGAGGCATCAACAAGGCATAAGCCTTCATCTTAATATTCGCTAATACATGTCATCTTAACGAGCATTCAACTCCATCTTGATATGCAATGTATGCAACACAATCATGAATGTAGTAACAACAACCATAATTAACAACATCCCAACACAACATCATCGTTAGCCAGAAGCCTACATCTTAATAGCTTCCAATTATTAGAGGCATCTCAACATCATTCATCAACGTCATTCATCAACATAATTTATCGCATAATACATCGCATAATTCATCAACATAATTTCATCCACGTAATTCATCAACATAATTTTACAGCAACTCAGCCACAACAATAATACAACGATAGATTGACAATCCCTCAATGTTGGCCATAGGCCTACAACATGATAATGCCTATAATTAATTAATCATCTAAGGCTTACCTCTAGTTAACAAACCTCTACATATTATTATTCTGTAATACTACATCATTATCATCATCAATCTTACTGTTATGAACCAAGCAATAATCTATAATCATCTTATCCTCATCATACTTCACAAAATCATCATAGTGATTACCGCGGGAAGCTAACTCTAATCCTAATTTGGGTTACTAGGATTATCCTTATTATTCTTCATTTTAATCCTTAAGAATGAAGTTCATCGCGTCATCTATTCAACGCTTCAAACGGCACCTCAAACGAAGTCCGGAAACTCAAGTTACAACCTTTGGAAACGAATCTGCCAAAAATCAGGCTACATGAGTCGACGCATAATGTTTTGAGTCGACGCATACTGGGTTAAAATCCTACATGAGTCAATGCATAACCCTCTTGTATCGACTCATACTGAGCCTGCAACACTGCATGTATCGATGCATAATCCTATGTATCGACTCATCCTGAGTCCAAAAGCCTGCATGTGTCGACGCATGGCCTTTGAGGTCGACTCATACTGTTCTGTCACGAATATTTTTTGTGATTTCACTGTGTTTTCACTGCGATTTTCCTGCCTTAGGCCCTAAAACATCTTCTAATCATAGGTAATCATCAATTATAATAATCCTATATTTCTACATCGATTATACAACATTAGGGCATCATTACTCGTCTCTAAATCATTGATCTTTATCATACAACAATATATACATTTCAATCATAAACAAGAAAACTTTTCACATCTAATCCCACATACTACTCATCATAAACCCTATTATAGAGTCAAAACCCCACCCTTACCTTGGATTGAAGGTTGCTCTACGACTTTTCCGATTGAATTCCGTTCTGCCTCTTTTCCTTCTTTTCTACAACTTTCACGTTCTCTTCCAACCCTGATTTATTTCTCTTCTTACTGCTACTTATTTTCCATATTAATTCCAAATAACTAATATATTAACCCTATAATTCTCATTTTGTCTTAATGGGCTTAAAACTCCTACACCCCCTTTCTACTACTTCTAGTCCTTAAAATAAGCCCACATCAAATAATATTATTATTCTAATATTATTCCATAACTTAATAGAATAAATAAATCCAATAACAACAACACATCAACTATCATCATAACACAACTTTACAAATAATCCAAAAATAATTTAATTAAATAATTAATTAAATTACGGGCGTTACACTAACCATAGGTCAAAGTTAAAAACCTACCTTATAAGGGTACCGATCACAAAATCCCGTCACTAAATCATACATCCATGCATTCATACATTTCATATATTCATCATCTGTTTCTTTTATTTGTCTTATTCACAGGGTAAAAAAACAAAATTAATAAAATCAAGATTTTGGTGATTATCTTTGAAAATGGATACCAAAGGGAAACAACTTGTCAACGTCAACGTCATCAAGCCAGACATGTCTGAAATTAAAGCCATAAAAGGGAAATTATACGAAAGAGCTCTGAAGATGTTCGCTCGCCGCTATGGGGATATCCTTGATCCTAAGGATGTTGATGATTTTCTCAAGCTTTATCAAGAAATGATCGATGTATTCAGGGCAGACATCTGCAAGTGCACCTAGAACTCCCCATGCCACCCAACCAGTTATTACAACACCTGATCAAGGCATCCTTGGTGGAACTCAAGCCTCTAGCTCCTCCAGTCGGGCCACTCCCGCGAAAGTACAATGCCGACGCCAGATGTGAATACCATGCTAACTCTCCTGGACATACCATAGAATAATGTTGAGCATTCAAGCACAAGGTTCAAGATTCATTACAATCTCAAGACATCACTTTTGAGAAGCCTAACATCAAATCAAACACTATGCCTCCACATGATGGACCGACAATAAATGTGATTGAATTAGCCAATGACTGTGGTGCAACCAGACAAGCAAAAGCCCCGATAACCTTGTTGAAGGAATATCTTTTGGAATGGGGGTTCCTGTTGGAACATAATGAAGCCTTCAAAAGAATGCTACAAAAGCTAGTGGACCAGGGGATAGTCCAATTCGTACCATACCATGAATAAAAATATGTAGCAGAAATAGAAGGAAATAAGCCATTGGTAATCCCTTTCCAAGGCCCAAATCTTAATAAGAAGACTCTAGTGATCCCGTGGAAAGAATCGAAAAATACCCCAGGGATGGCACCAAATAAGGTTCTCCAAATATCAGCAGTTCCAAAGGCCACAATGATAATTAAGGGACCGTCACCTATCCCTTATGAAAGTAACAAAGCAGTACTATGGAGTTATGACTCATCTGTGTACATTAACGGAGTGAAACAAGAAAATGAGCCATTGTCAAGTCAAGGACCTGCAATTTCAAATGTAGCAGGGGTAGGGGGTATGACCCGCAGTGGTCGAGTCTTTGGATCTGAACCACCAAAGAAGAAAGATGAGACCCCAATAAAGGACAAGGGAAAAACAGTGGTAGAAATGAGTCAAGAGAAAGAACCTTCCAGCAAAAACATTACTGATCAAGAGGCAGAGGAGTTTCTGAAAATAATCAAAAGAAGCGATTACAGGGTGGTGGATCAGCTTCACCAAACCCCAGCTAAGCTCTCCATACTCTCACTGCTCATCAACTCTGAAGCACACCGAGACTCTTTAATGAAGGTACTAAGCTCGGCCCACGTTGTGGAAGAGATTACTGTGAATCAATTTGACAATGTCGTAGCAAATCTAACATCCGGATTATACCTGGGTTTTAGTAACAATGAATCTCCACCTCAAGGCCGAGCTCACAATAAAGCACTTAATACCTCTATGCAAATAGGTACTACCAGCCTATCCAGAGTAGTCACCGATACGGGCTCCGCCCTCAACGTGTTACCAAAATCAAGTCTGATGAAGTTAACTTTAGATGACGTTGTGATGAGGACAAGCTCTACAATAGTGAAAGCATTTGACGGTTCTCAAAGCTCGGTGTTAGGACAGGTGGAGCTTCCAGTCAAATTTGGGCCATATATCTTCTATATCACTTTCCAAGTCATGGATATAGAGCCAGCATACACTTGTTTACTGGGGAGACCTTGAATTCATGTAGCAAGAGCAGTCACTTCGACCTTACATCAAAAGTGAAGTTCTTAGTGGAAGGGAAATTAATCATAACGAACGGGGAGGAGGACATCTTCGTAAGCCACATCGAATCATGCAGGTATATTAGTGCCGACGAAGACTATATAGCCACTCTGCTTCAAGCCCTAGAAATTGCTTCAATGGTGACGTTACCCGTCAAGAAAAGTAATAAGCCTAAAGTAACCTCGTGGAGAGATTTGCAAACAACCATGGAAGGGGGTGCCTCGAAAGGTTGGGGAAAGCTCCCAGAAATTCCCGAGAAGAAGAATCGCTTCGGTTTGGGCTACGAACTATCAAAAGCTACTTTGAAAGGTAAAGCATGGTTTCCTCCAATCCAAGAGACCTTCATCAACAAGGGAATAGAGCATGGAGGACATGTAGCGATGGTATCCAACAAAGTTAACACCAAAAGGTCAACTGACTTCATTTGAGAATGCGCCCCATGAGAAGAACTCAAAAGCTGGACTGCCGTGGAGATTCCCAATATCTTTTGCTTTTCTAAGTAATTTTTCTTGTTTTAAAAGAACCAGTGTCAATCCCGAGGCATAGGGGTTTCTTGTAAGGGTTCCCCTGTTTTTTTTCAAACAATATTTATAATTAATAAAAGTTATATTTTGTTTTCAATTAAGATCCTTTTTTTCTCTTGCATTTATCTCTTAAATTTAAGAATGGCAATACTTTCTCTTCATATGTATTTCCAAATTTCATATACTAAAATCTGCACCAAAACATGATAAACATACAGATCCATGCCCAAAACCGCTGATAATGTTACTGTTGTGATCCGATATAATTTTGATGCTCCTATCAACCAACACGAAGAGGAAGGTGATGAAGATCTTGAACTTTCAGAAGAAATGGAAAGGGAAATAGAGAAGAAGGCAAACAACATAAGAGGCTATTGAGACCATTAATCTAGGCAGGGAGGAAGATCTAAAAGAAATCAAGCTAGGGGCAATGTTAGAGCAGAGCGTCAAAGAGAGGCTGATCAAGCTATTGCGTGAGTAGGTGGATATATTTTCCTGGTCCTATAGGGACATGCCATGTGTTGTACCCCAAAATTTACCCTCTCACTTATCGAGAATTTTCTCATAATATCTCCTTGGGTTTAAGACTGCACTAGGGTTTGATCAGCTCAAGACACCTCCTTAGGCACTAATGGTCAAAATTAGGGTTTTGATTGGGAAAGGGCAATTTCTTATTTTTGACCTAGAAAATAATCAATTGGTTTAAGGCATGATCTCAAGAGTCCAATTGCACCATTTTGACCTAATGACATGGTTTAAAACATTGCATGTCCATTGGATTTACAAATGAACTTTGCAGTCAACTGATCAAAAGTCAACTGTATATTGAAAAGTCAAACTTTGACTTTTTGGTCAAATTCAAGTACCAAAGATCACAATTAATCAAAACATGTCAAAATAGGAAAAGTATTCATCAATAAATCAAGATTTCATTTTGAAAAGTCAAAATTTCTAAACTTAGAAATTTTTCTAAGTGTAAAAAATTTCTTATTATTTCATAACTTTGAGCAATTTTTTCATTATGATGCAAGGTGATTCAAAGGAAACTTCCAACATGAAAGTTGTAGACCTCCATGAAATCTACAACTTCGCTTCATACAACTTCTCCTAAAAGTTCTTGGATCTCAAGTTATAATTTTGTGAATACATGCTCATGAACTAAAAAAGACTTAGTGAAATTTTGCCCTAGTTAGGCAGATTTTTGACCTAACTTCATGGCAATTTTTCACATAGTTCCAAGGGGAATATTCAAAAGCAATTCAAAGATGAGTTTTAGATCACATTGCAAGCCTTACAAAATGTCCAATACCTCCTTGAGATCATTCTTGAGTATGGAGAATCGAAGAGATGAAGTTGGTGTTTTGTCACTTGAATTATAGGTCATTTTCATGATGAACACAAATGCAAATCAATGTTAGGCTGCATAATTTTTGCTTTGCAGGCCTCAAAATTGTTTGTCACTACATAATTAATGGATTACACAAACTTTTGAGCTATAACCCAAGTGATTTAAGCTTTATCCAATTCACATTGCCATTTTGGGAAGAAAGCTAACAATGCCATTCTTGTAAAGCAAGCTTTTTGTATAAAGTCCACTCTTGAGCCTCTAACTTGTTCCCTCTGATCACACTTCATTTACAAAGTCAGAAGCAAGTGTGTTTAAAGCATAACCACTCTATCTTAGCAAGTACACAAGCATTGAAACTTGTTTTCTCAAAAAATCACATGTTTAGCTTAAGGATGCAAATTCAAATTCTGATCAACAACAAGTCTCCAAACTTGTTGCTTATAAATAGAAGCACCATTTGTGAGCTAGGACACGAGCTTGAAGACCCTGAAACTCACTCAAACTTCATCTAGCCAGAAATTGTCTCAAAACACCATTGTTGTACAAGTTCTGACTTTACATACCAAACTCACATTTCCCTCGTGCGTTTCTTGGTCTTTTAGTTTCTAAAGCTTCCCTGCATCAAAAGTAACTCATCCTTGTACCTGTTTCATTTCTGTAACACCATTTTCCCTGTCTTCCATAACCAAAAACAGAGCATCAAAGTTGGACTTCTCCAGACCATTCCAGCCATCCTCAGCTCAAGCCAGCCATTGCATTAGCTTCCTAGAGGTCCAATAAAGCTAACCTCATCATCAGCACTGCCTGAAACAAGCTCATTTACATTTCACGATTTCCAGTTTTGAGGTATTTTTCTTGAACTTCTATCTCATTACTTAGGCATTTTTACGCTTGCATTTGTGAAGATAAAATGTAAACCTCATTGCCACGAAGCTGTACATATCCATAGTTTGCATTTACATGGCCTGAGCTTAGAGATTTTTAGAGTTGAAGTTTTTGAAAATTTTAGGGTTTAAATTAGGGCCAGAGAAATTCTCATTTATCTTTTGACTTTTAGCCTTAGTTATTTACATGGTTAGATTCGTGAGGAAGAATGCAACAACTTTCATTTTGTCATCTTCCATTTTTGTTGAGAAATGAAGAAGTTACAGGTACACTGGCTGGAGGTTGAAGATGAAGTTATCAAGACTTGATTTGCCTTACATATTTGTTGTTTTGTTCATATAAACGGATGTATAGCCACCCCAGTGATAAAGCGCGCGCCTGTTCACCCCATGGTCCTGGGTTCAAGCCCCAACGTGACCATTTTACCTTTTTTTTTACATTTTCTGACATTTTTGTGATTTGTTTGCAGGCGCTGGGCCCTTTGGGCCTGACCTTTTTTTTTGCTGACTAACTCCCTGCCTACTTGTGACACCCCCTGGCCCATTTTATTTTTATTTATTTATTTATTTCATTTTTTCTTTTAAATATATTTTCTAAAATACTAAAAAAATCATAAAAAATATAAAAATAGTAGATTTATATTTTGGCATAATTTAAATATTTTTCTCACACAAAAAATTATTTTTATTCATCATACTTTATTTATCTTTACTAATTATCTTGTAAATTAGATTAAAACTAGTTTATTATTTATTTTTTTTATACTTATTTAAATATATTTATTTTAATATAAAAAAGGCCAAAAATATTTTACAACACCATATATATTTTCAAGACAAAAATACAAAAAATACTTTTTTCTTTAAACTTATTTTCTTTTAATCAACTAAATAGAATTAGGGTTTTATTCAAAAATCTTTTTCTTAATTAATTTCTTTTCTTAATTAATTTAAGTTAATTTAATTTTGATTTAATTATTTTTCTCTAATTAGGTTTAGGTTAAAACCTCTTTCATATAAAAATCATTTCTTTCCATTTGCATTTATACTTTATATATTTCTTCAATTATTTGTATATATTCAATTTGGTTGTAATAGATTAATTAGGTTTATATTATTGCAATCCCCATTCATAAATTGTATACCCCCCTCCCACAAGTATTGTAATAGCATAGTAATTTTAAATTTCGCAATTTATCGCTTTCATATATACGATACTAGTAATTAGGTTTTGTATGGAAAGATTAAAACCAATCAAGTAGAAAACCCTAATTCAAGACAAAAACAAGCATGAAAACAACACACTTGCACACAAGCACCCCTAGGGTAAAATCCACTTGGTTGCCTTACAAAATGGCCATATTACACATGTGAGGTATCTTAGCAAAAACAAGAAAATACAAGATCATAGTCCCTCGATGACGTTATCTAAGTTGCCTTACAAATGATATTAGTCCCTCAAAAAGGAATGCTAAGATACCTTGCATTATAGCTAATCATGGTTATACGATGACCCACGCTCGTCCCGTTTACATCCAAAGATAAGGTTACTTACCAAATCAATGGTAAGACAACAATGTCAAAGGAAAAGAAAATGAACAAGAAAGACATTTGAGTAGGTAGATTGCTCCTAATTACTTGCTCCATTTCAAAACAAACATCCTTTCTATTTTCAAAACAAACACCTACACATTTCAAAACATCTTACAAAACTTGAAAATATTTTCAAAAGATCAACATCTGTGTATACATTCTTACGAACGAGAATCATTACAAAGATTGCCTAAACAATGGCCTCTTTACAAAATACTTTCAAAAACCACACAAAGCACAATTTTCAAACAAAAGCAAGTGATCTAGCAAGTAACTAAGAGCCCATGGAAAACCATGGATGAAAAGGGTGCTAATACCTTCCCTTTTCATAATCTACCCCCCAAACTCAAGAAATAATCTCAAAGGTCTTTCTTGTGCTTTTTCGTCATTCCTTTTGGATAAAAGAAAAGTCGATGGCGACTCTTGTTAACTGCAACATTTGCGATCAAACGCAAAATCCTTAAGTCAGTTCTCCCACCGTTCACACCAGGGTTAGATACAGACAGTGTGGTGCATAGAATACCTCTCAAAGAAGTTTGTTCTCTAGTTAGGAAAAAACTCAGAAGAACTCGTCCGAATATGTCCAACAAGATTAGAGAAGAGGTTCTTAAACAGTTTGACACCGGGTTCTTAGCAGTGGTAGACTATCCGCCATGGATAGCTAACATTGTGCCAGTACCCAAGAAAGATGGCAAGGTACGCATGTGTGTGAATTATCGAGATCTTAACAAAGCAAGTCCCAAGGATGATTCCCGCTACCTCACATAGATGTTTTGGTGGATAACACGACTCAAGCCTTAGTATTCTCATTCATGGAAGGTTTCTCAGGCTATAATCAAATCAAAATGGCACCCAAAAACATGGAAAAGACTACTTTCATGACATATTGGGGAACCTTCTGCTACAAATTAATGTCGTTCGGTCTCAAAAATGCAGGGGCAACTTATCAAAGGGCTATGGTCTCACTATTCCATGATATGATTCACAAGGAGGTTGAGGTGTATGTAGATGATATGATCGCCAAATCCTACACGGAGGAGGAGAACATCATACATTTGCAAAAGTTATTTAAGCGGTTGCGCAAGTTCAGACTGAGGTTGAATCCGAATAAATGTACACTCGGCATCAGATCAGGAAAGTTGCTGGGTTTCATTGTAAGTCAGCATGGTATCGAGGTAGACCTCGACAAAGTAAAATTTATACAAGGGATGCCAGCACCTAGGACAGAAAAGGAAGTTCGTGGTTTCTTAGGGTAATTGAATTACATCTCAAGGTTCATATCACATCTAACAGCTACACCTGAGCCTATATTCAAATTATTGCAAAAAGATCAAACAATAGTATGGAATGATGATTTCCAAACAACCTTTGAGACAATAAAGTAGTATCTACAAGAGCCACTAATCTTAATGCCACCAGTTCCCAGAAGACCACTCATCATGTATCTGACAGTGCTGGAAGGATCAATGGGTTATGTTTTGGGACAGCAGGACAAAACAAGAAGAAAAGAGCATGCAATTTACTACCTCAGCAAGAAATTCACTGACTGCGAAACCAGATATTATCTCCTCGAGAAAACTTGTTGTGCATTGGCTTGGGCTACTAAGAGGTTAAGGCAATGTATGTTAACCCACACCACATGGTTAATATCCAAAATGGATCCTTTAAAGTACATTTTCGAAAAACTGGCTCTTACAGGAAGAATCACCCGATGAAAAATGCTACTATAAGAATACGACATCCAATATGTCACTCAAAATACCATCAAGGGTAGTATATTAGCTAATCATCTAGCTCACCAACCGCTGCCAGAATATCAACCTATGAAGTTTAACTTTCCATGTGAAGATGTCATGGTTATAGGTGACTATGAAATGCCAAGACCTAACAAAGGACCCGAGCCAGGGGAACATTGGACACTCATGTTCAACGGGGCTTCAAATGCATTGGGGTGCAATATATGAGCTGTTTTGACTTCTCCTAAGAATTATCACAAGCCCTACACTGCAAGGTTGTGTTTTGACTGTACCAACAACATCGCCGAGTACAAATCTTGTATACTAGGACTAGAAGCTGCCATCAATCTGAGAATAAAGCACCTTAAGGTATTTGGAGACTCCGCATTAGTCATATACCAAGTCAAAGGCGAATGGGATACTAAACATCTGAAATTGATTCCATATCGGGATCATGTTTTAAAGTTGGCTGCGGAATTCATAAAGATCACTTTTAGTCACATTCCACAAGAGGAAAATCAAATGGCAGACGCTCTGTCAACTCTATCAGCTATGTTCAAAGTAACTTGGCCAAACCATGAACCACTCATCACAATCAGACACTTTGAGGAGCCCGCACATTGCCTTGATATTGAAGAAGGACCATACAACAAGCCTTGGTTTTATGACATCAAGAAGTACCTGGAAAAGCAAGAATATCCAGAAAATGCCACCATCATTGACAAACGGACTCTGCGGAGGTTAGCCTCAAAATTCTTTCTGAGTAATAATGTGTGTTGTACCCCAAAATTTTCCCTCCCATTTTTCATTCAAGATACTATCCTAGGGTTTCTTGAATACTCAATTTGGCACAGAAGTTGATTAGACATATTCCCTTCCTAGGCAGTAAGTCAACAATTAGGGTTTGGTATTTCTCAAAGAAAATTGAGTCTTCAAGGTTTCAAATGGTCTTCATAGATCTTCATGTATTCTCAAGGATGCTCAGGCCATGTTTCAAGCCTCGCATCGCAAGTTTGCTCAGTCAATGGTTCAGATGACTAAAAATCAACTGCAAGAGTCAACCTTTTCAAGATCAAGTTAAAACGATTGTAACTTCTTCATTATTCGATATTTTTTAGCGTTTCCTTTTGTGTATGACTCTCCTTGACGTCATCCCCAATTTCTCTTCACAAGTCAAGAGATGGTTACGTACGAAAGATCATCAGAAAAATTCAGATACTTTAGAGGTCATATTGCAAATTTTACCTAATCACAAGAAACTCTTGTCCAATTTTCGAGGCTCATAACTTCTTCAATTTTAAATGTTATGAAGCGATTCTTTTTGCGAAATATCACAAATAGCGTTGTCTATGAGATTGCTTCAACGATCAAAGACAAATTGCGCTTGGAAGACCATGAAATTTATTGAAATTTTATAGGAATTTCTTGACTTTACAATGTTATTAATCTCTAGATGTTAATCATTATGTTGGGATAACTCATTGAAATAAGAGTTTGAGTTTTAAGGTTCATGGATAGTTTGTCATTCGTACTTCAAATCGTTTGTATTTGAACGATAATGATCATTGGCTCAATATGCTTATGGCGCAAGTTTGATATATTTAAAAAAAAAAATCATTCATGAGAATTGTTTCGAATTCAAGGCAAGACATTCATCAACTTCATTCATCTTCATTCAAATTTCCAATCTTTCTTTCAAATCAATCACAAGGGCAACATCAATTCCAATTCCAAATTAAAGACATTCATTTCAAGATTTCAAGAATTCATGACTCAATCCTATAAGAAAATATAAAGCATTATTCAAGGCATGTTTCAAAGATTCGAGTCTCACTCTTTTCTCAAGAGGCATTTTATGTTTATAGGCCACAAAGAAGAATCCAAATTGTGCTCATAATTTAAATTGTATCAAGAAATATTCAAGTTTTTGCAAGTTTTGTAGAAACAAATTCAAGGTGAATCAAGAATGCAAGTTTACAACAAAGCTTCATTATTTAAGTTTACAAAGTGAATCAGAATTCATTGTTTAAATTTACAAGTGAATTGAAATACACTTTACAAGTTTCTAAACCTCAAGATTCAAACTACAAAATTCACAATGTTACACAAAATACTAAGCTACAAGGTAATTTCTTCATCTTCAAGTCTTCATCAAATACTTCAGGTCATTCTTCACCGATTCTCCCCATTGTCCATTTTGCTCATGCATGTAACAAAGAAAGAGAGAAATGGTTAACGAACAATTCATGTTTGAAGCAAGAAATAAGAATTTTCAAAGAATTTTTCTTCTCATCATTAGGATTTGCAATTGGAATCAGAAATTGAAAAAAAGGGTTTTGTTTCAATTATAAGTCATCTCCTCCTATTTTTGCAAATCACAAAAAAAGCTTTGCTTCACAAAAAGGAAAAAGAAATTCGCAACTATTTCATTGTAAAACCAAGTCAAAACTGCCCAAGAAAGCAAAACAGTAGTGCAACAACTCAAGACAGCAGGGCAAAAGTGCAAAGACAGCAAAACAACAGCCTGCAACAAGACAGCAACAAAAACCATCAAACTGTCCAAATACAGTATAAACAAAAGCAAAACAACAGCCTGAACAAAAGCAAAAACTAAGCACAACAACAACAATTCAAAAATGGCAAGCTATCAAATAGCTCCAAACCCTATGTCATCATCTTCCTAATGTTGCAAATCTTTCGGAAATTTCAAATAAAAGTAAAAATTGCTTTATATCATAGAAAGATGAAGATGAAAGAGAAAGAGACAGATATCACCTAGCCTATACAACAGTCCAAACATTCTGCATAAATCAGTCCCTAATCAGTCCAAAACCAGATGCACAATGGCTCTGTTAAACCTGCATTAAAACCTGTCCAAAGTAGCCCAACACTTGCACAAAGTTGGCAAAACAAAAGCTGCAACCACAAAGCAATAAAACAGTAGCCAAAATTGTTCAAACCTCTCATATTCCCCCCCTATTTTTCCATTTTGTTTTAATATAAAGAAAAGAGATATCATAACAGTAAGAAGAGGTTTTTTATCCATCATCTGGGCAAATAAAACATCAAAAAACCAACAGTGAGAATAATACACTCTAAACCTCTGTTTTAATCTGCAAGACAGTTCACAAACTTCAAATTCAAAAGCATAGGAAACTCAAAGAGATCACAAAAGCTTCAGCAATTTTTTAAAATTATTCAGAAGAAGGAGAAGAAATTAAGGAGAAATTTTTACCTTGGGTTTTCTCGATTTATCATCAGAGTCAGAATCATCGGACTTGCTCCAATATTGTAAGCCTCCCATTCTCGTCTCATACATATGATGTTGCTTTGTATTGCCTTGATTTGTTGTTGTTCTTTTATTCTTTATGTTGTTGTTTGCCATTATTGTTAGCTGTTAAAAGAAAATGCTAAAAAAAATTATGTTCAAACAAAGAAAAAAATAGAAATACATTTGAATCATCTTTTTTCAACCATACAGAAACCTCAAAATCTCTCAGAAATCTCCACACTCTCTCGGATCCTCTCTAACCACGATTCATTTCACCAGCCTGCACAATATTCACCATGCAAGTTTCACAACCAAATAACGATTCAAATACATAACTAATATCATGATTTTCATTCACAATATTCAAAGAGAACAAAAGAACCAAATTCAGAGAGAAATTACCAGAAATCTCTTTGCAATCTTCACACCTTCATCATCTTCTTCATCTCACATCATTGCACTCTCACCCTCCTAATCCAAAACGAAGAAAACCAAGCAATTCGAGATCTGAAAAAATGGCGTTGGAATGGGTGGTACTCGGTTACGACTCCGCAGCCGAAGCGATAATGGTGCTTCTCCTCACCATCCCCGACCTCGACGCTCTCCGCAAAGGTCTTGTCACCATCATGAAGAATCTCCCGAAATCGTTTCTCTCGGTGGTTCCGTTTTGCCTCTTTCTTCTCATGGAAATTTACTGCAAGTACGAGATGAGGCCAAGTTGTGAAGCATATTTTTACAATTTGACAGAGCATTTCCGTCATCAGAAATCGGTTATGAAGAGTCAGAGGAAGGCGCTTCTTATCGCTACTGCGCTTTTGTTCTACTGGCTTTTGTATTCAGTGACACATCTGGTTGTGAAGATTGGTCTGCTTAACCAGCGTCTGGAGCGTCTCAAGAGGACCAATTAAAGTGATGGTTGAGGCTATTGTTAGAGAGAAGAGAGAGATGAAGATTTATGGAGAGTGAGACTTTTGTTTATTGGTACGGTAAATCTGGGAAAACAAAGTCTTCTTTTTTCAGTAATAATTTTTTTTAAATCCATATCCCTTCCCAATAAAAACAATAATAGTTAGTTTTTCTCTACCAAATGTTAACTCCATGGTGCTTAGATATTTAGGGTTACAAGCAATTTCCTTTGTTCTATTCTAAACGGGTCAGCCCATTGGGTTGCTGGCCCAATTCACCACCGTTTTTCCCTTTTTGTCCTAATTTAATCATAGATATAACAGATAGAAAACACAACTCAGTTGGCAAGGCATCATTATTCATAATCAAGAGAACCCGGGTTCAACCCCTGCTAGGTTACTTTATTTTGTTTTTTTAGTTCATTTAGTTTATTTCTTAATTTCCTTAATTTGACAATAAATATTAGTTTAGGTCTAGATTTTAAATGAAAATATATAACTTCAAATATTTTGTTAGTTTAGACTTTGTAAATAATTTTATTAATTAACTTTTTTCCTTTAGTCTTAAATTGTTTGTTTAATTTCTTCATAATAAAAAATACTAAAAGATAAAAAAAAAATATACATTTGATTTAATTTCTTTAGTTAATTATTTTCTTTAATAGAATAGAATTTTATTTTTTCTTTCAAAAACTTTTCACAAACAAAAATATCAAGAATTTTTTATACTTTGTTAATTAATTTTTATTTCATAGATTTGTTGTAGTTTCAATTAATTGCTCGATTCGATTTGGTTGTATTGATTGCCTATTTTGGACTTTTAATCGCATTGATCCATCCCCATTTGTAAATTTGTACCCCCATTCCCGAAAGCTCAGTAATAGCGTAAAATTTTAATTTCCGCAATTTACTGTTTTCCTTATACTGTATAATAATTAGGCGTACATGGTAAGATTTAAAATCAACCGCTAGATAACCTTAATCAAAGACAATTTTAACTTGAATCGAACACACTTTCACACGCGCACCTCTAGGGTAACCTCACTTGTTGCCTCAGAAACACAGTCATGTCCCTCGAATATGGGACACTTTAGCAAAGACCCTCAATAAAAACGATCGTAGTCCCTCGACGTCTGTGATCGGTGGATCTGGAACTGACTGTTTAATGCTGGTTCGCGAAATGTCGCGGAAGCAAGAGTCGCCACCGTCTTTTATTTTCTCCAAATGGAAAGGACAAAAGCACAGAAAAATTCCTTATAGAGATTGCTCTCGGTTCGGGAGGTAGATTATAGAAAGGGAAGGTGTTAGCACCCTTTCTATCCATGGTTATCCATGGGCTCTTAGATACTTGCTCATTTGTGTTTTCAAGAATGGTTTGTTTGCTTTTCAACTGTGGGTTTTAAAAAGTTTCTTTGAAAATTCCAGTTCGACTCTTGTATCAGTCCTCAAGAGTGTTTGAAAAATTGCTTTCGAAAGCTTTTGAAAAGGTGTCGGTGTGAAAAGTATTTTTTGATTTGTTTTGAAATTAGAGCAAGTATCTAGAGTTGTCTACCTACCCTAAGGAATTCGTCTGTGTAAATGTCCTTTAAAGTAGTGCCATCCCACCATTGAGAGGTAGGCAGCACCACCGTTGGAGGTGTTCGGGTCAATTCGAGGTTCAGGACATGGTGATCACCAGAGCAATGGGAAGACACCTTAGAAGCTACCCTCATGCCAGGTTCCCGGATCATGAGGACTTACTAAGACATCCTCTACTCGACGATCACCTTTCGAGGCAAGGCAACAGTGAGGCGTACCCTAGGGGTGGTGCGTGATTTGTGTGTCAGATTCATTTATTTTTGTCTTGTCAGGTTATGGGTGATCTATGCGTTTGTTTTTATTTTTTTGTCATTCATTCTTGCATGCATTTATTTAACAGTTAAAAAATTGCGAGAAAGGTAAAGTTCTAAACTATTACAAAGGCGCGGGTCCACATCGCCAAAATTAAAATCCAGGACCCGATTTGACGGAAAGTAAATAAAGAAATAAAATAAAGTGCGAGAAATTAAGTTTACAAGGCTTTGGGAGAGTTACATAAATATTTAAAAGAAGGAAATAAATAAAAATGCGCGAATAGGAATTAAAATTGGAAACGAGGGCGTTGGACCCTTTTTAATGAAATTAAATTAAATGATTAAACTAATGAAATTAAAGAGAAAAAAGAAATTATTATTTTTTTTTGAGTTTTTGGTATTTATGTTTTTTATGTATTTTTATGAGAAAGATTAAATGAAATTAAAATATTAACCCTAATTCTAATTTTTTTTTTATTTATTAAGAAAAACATGTTAAAATTAAACCTAAAATTAATCTAATTATTTACATGCAATTTTGATTTATAAAAATAAATAATTAATTATTAGTGAAATTTATTTACAAAAAATATTAATTAAATAAATATATTTTGATTTTTATGACTTTTCTGTTTTTTACTATTTTTTATATTTTATGAAAATAAGTTAAATTAAAGGAATTAATTAAAAAAAGAAATAATTGAAATAAATAAAATAAGGAAAAGAAAGAAAATACAATACCTTGGGGGGTTTCTGTCCCCTTTTTGGAGGTGAATTGGAGTGGTTTGGCCATTTGTGTTCTGGCCTCATCATGCATAAGTTGTTCTACTTTGGCCATTTGGCTTTTGGCTTTTGGCCATTTGCGTTTTGGCCTCAACGTTTCTTAATCTTCTCAGGATGTCTGTCTCGCCATGTATTGGTGTCATGTGTAAAATGTTTTGTTTTAGCCATTTGGCTTTTGGCCATTTGTGTCTTGGCCTCAACGTTCCTTGATGAACCTGCATGGGATCCTGTCTAAATCTGCAACCTCATGAACACATTAAATAAAATCATAAAAATTCAAATAAAACCAACATATGAAGAAATTTAGTGTTTAGGCACAATATGGCATGTATGAATGATTATACCCTTTTGATCATGGAGATCAAATCAATCTTACCCTTACTGGAAAACTAGTGACCTGAATGCTTTTATGCCTTACTGGAAAATTAGGATCATGGAGATCAAGCCACTCTTACCCTTACTGAAGAAGTAGTGAGGTGTTGGTTTGTAACTATGATGGCTTGTTTGTAGTTAGAGAGAGATTTGTAATAAGGATTTCAAGGTTTTAGGGTTCTTGAAAGAATTTGATATTCTGACAGTGTTGTGGCCAGGTTTTTTTTCTCTTTTTCTCCTCTCTGGTTTGTGTGAAAAGAAGGTGATTATATAATGAAAATTAGGGTAAAGCAAATGGGCTTTGAATGTGCAATTGGGCCTCCAATATTCACTTGAATTCGTCACTTTCCAGGCTAAATCGCAGGGACTTAAGTGCATTTTATGAAGTTGAAATGTGAAACAGTGAACGGATAAACGGTGAATTAGTTATGAATTTTTGAAGTTTCAGCTCAGACAAACTTATTTTGGGCTTCAGTGTCGACTCTGACACGTTCTTCAATAAAAAACTGGTATTGATCGGAGCATAATCCGGTCTCGACTTTTGAAGCAAAGTTGTAGATCTTCAAGTCAGGGACCTTGTGTAAAAATATGAGCCCAATCCGATAAAAATTGACCGAGTTATGAATTTTCGAAGTTTCGGCCCAGATGAAATAATATTCAGCATTCAGGATTTTCAACGTGTCACGTACTCTGAGCAAAAAACGAAGGCATTTTGAATACCGTTTGAACTCAATACCTTCTGTGAAAATGTAGCCAACTCAATTTGTGAAATTTTGGCACCGGAACCAGCTCGATACGATGAAAATCGACCAAGTTATGATTTTTTGAACATGACGCAAATAAACTTCTGTCACAAATTTTCTTGCACGAAAATACTTGATAAATCCACATTTTTGAAGACCTTCTGATCGAAATTGGCTTCCAGCCGTGAGAGATGAAAACGTAGATAATGTCAAGACGGAATTTTGGCCACCGGAACGGGTTCAAAACGAGTCACGATCTTCAAGTTATGAATTTTTTAGCGCGTAAAAACTGCACTTTCAGCACACTTTTTCACTATATTTCTTCAAGAAAACTCACACATTCGGATACCTTCTTTAAAGAATTGACTCTTGAGCCGAACCTGAATTTGAGAATACGTTATCAGAGATATCTTGGCGAAAGAATACCTGAATATGACGCGCCAGGTTGGACTTGTGAATTTTTCTTGAAATGTTTTGAGAAATATGGGAGGGCAAATTTTGGGGTACAACAGTTGCCCCTGTTCAATCTTCTTAAACCTGAGGATGCAGATTGGCTGACGTGCCTTTCGTAATCCGAAGGTGGAAGATGATTGAACACTAGAGTGCCCAGAAATTTGCGCTCACATAGTAGCACTGTGATGATGGGAATGGGCTTATAGATGCCATTTGGAGATTGATGGATAGGATGATGGGCTTATAGATGCCATGCTGAGAGATGTTGGAAGATGGTGGATGGGCTTATAGATGCCATCTGGATGTTGATCGCGTAAGAGATTCCTTAGCGAGAACTTGCGTACCTGCAAAAGAAAAAGATTACCTGACCCGTTACAGGAGCTGGTCTTCAGACTCTTTGTAGATGTGTCCTGACTGGTTACAGGAGCTGGATCTGGAGCTTCAAACGATGATGAATGAACCAGGGATGGTTACTACCTCAACAGGAACGGTGAGAGAACCTTGGATGACTTTAACCTCAACAGCAATCTTTGAGAAAATCTTGGGATGATTACTACCTCCGCAGTATCGGGGAGAGAACCATAGGCGACTACAACCTCAACAACAATCATTGAGAGAATCTTGGATAACTTCAACTTCAACAGCAATCGTTGAGCGAATCTTGGGATTACCACCTCCGCAGTATCGGGGAGAGAACCATAGGCGACTACAACCTCAATAGCAATCATTGAGAGAATCTTGGATAACTTCACTTCAACAGCAATCATTGAGCGAAATCTGGGATTACCACCTCCGCAGTATCGGGGAGAGAACCATAGGTGACTACAACCTCAATAGCAATCATTGAGAGAATCTTGGATAACTTCACTTCAACAGCAATCATTGAGCGAAATCTGGGATTACCACCTCCGCAGTATCGGGGAGAGAACCATAGGCGACTACAACCTCAATAGCAATCATTGAGAGAATCTTGGATAACTTCACTTCAACAGCAATCATTGAGCGAAATCTGGGATTACCACCTCCGCAGTATCGGGGAGAGAACCATAGGCGACTACAACCTCAATAGCAATCATTGAGAGAATCTTGGATAACTTCTACTGAGTCTTTATCAGGAAAATCTGTCTGGGGTCGATTTAACTGGACTAGAGAAGGCCTTGAACTGGATAAGAAACAGAGAAATCTTTGGAGTCGATTAACTGAACTGGTCTAGGTCTTGAAATGTCTTCAACTGGATAAGCAACAGGGAGATCTTAGGGTCGATCTGACTGAACCAGAGAAGGCCTGTGACTGGATAAGAAACAGAGAAATCTTAGGGTCGATTTAACTGAACCGGTCTAGGTCTTGAATATAGCTGAGAACTTGACTGAATTCTTCCTGAAAGGCAAAATGTCAGTCATATGCCATACATGATATGGATCAAGCAATGATGTTCTCAACATAAATGAGATTTGTAAGATATGATGCGTATATGCATGCTATAATGATGTATGGAAGTGCGATGTTTATGAATGTATGTTTTCGTCTTAGGAAAGTAAATCCTTTGACGGGTGCCGGGAAGTCACTCATGGGCTGATGTTGAAGAATAGATTTTTGCCTCCGCCGGGGATGATAGTTGCAAGAATACCGGCATGAGAAGATAACTCCGTTGGGGGATAAACTTGGTGAACGGATTACTCTGCGGGGAGAAAAAAGTACTCTAGTGGTATTGCTGGGAATAATACTCTGTGGGGAGAGAGATACTTTGCTGAGTCGTTGATAATAACTTGTTGGGGATACCCTTGTTGTGTTGGAAGTGTTGATAGACTTCGCTGGGGATAAGAAGACTTCGTCGAGGACGATCTTTCCGTGGCTTTTGGCTGAGGATAACCCAGTTATATCCTGGTAAGGAAATAACTCTTTGAATAAAGCCGGAAGACGCGTTCATGCTCTGCGAGGATAAGCTTCCAGAATCTACTGGGGATAAGCTTTCTGCTTGGGGAGATGGATTCCAACCTTCCTGGGGAACTAGATTAGACTCTCCTGGGGGAGTATTGAACTGTATTGATTGTGTTCTTCAACGGAACCTACATTGATACCTTGGAGGACAGAACAATCAGATTGCTTAGACAACTCCTTATTGCCCCTGTTTCTGAGGTGGGAGAGGAAGCCCTGTGAGGTGATGATAGTTGTTGAGGGTCAAACCTTCTTCAGGTAGGCAGATGACAAGATGTCAGGACATAGTCGTACGCTTTAATCCCTAACTTTTGCCTGGACCACCCTTTCGGGTTTTCAGTCCACCGGGATACCCTTTTTTGCCCAAGCCGCCTTTTCAGGTTTTCGACTTGCCGGGTGTACAGGTTTTTTTCATTTCATCCCTTCATTTTGCCCGAACCCTTTTGGTTCGTCGGGAAGCCCTTATTTTTGCCGAGGTATGTCAACCTAGCGGGTCTTTGATTACGCGTAGTATTTTCTTCGACTATGTCCACGCTCTCAGGATGTAGGGAGTTGCCCCTGTTAGAAGTATTTTGTCCTGCCCCAGAAGGTGTTTGATCAGGCAAGATTCGTTGCTGGAATGCCCCAAGTGATTCAGGCAGAGATTTGCCCCAGGCTATTTGGCCTTTGAGAGATTCTCTGAATCTTGATTGGATTGCCCCAGATGATGGACCATGGTCATGTCTGCCCCTTGATTGGGGGTACTTCTGTTCATTAGGACTTCGTCGTGCGAATTTCTATGCTGTTCAAACAAAAAGTCATATGCAAACAAAGTTATGTTAAAAATGCAAAGCCTATGTCTGTCTTGCAGATTTTGAAAATGCATTCTTTTTCCATAAAACAAGTGAATGTTTGTAAAACGTGATGTCAACTCCTTCTTTATAGTAAGCCTTAAGGAGTCAGGATACCTTTCGTCACAGTATGCTTTCGAACTAACCCATGCTTCAACTAGGACTTTTAAGGGTTATAACGTGGCCTAGTTCACGGTTTAAGAAACAAAGGATAAAGGCTCAAATTTTATTTGTACCCACCCGCTCTTCGTGATGTTCTCCAAACCTAAACTCAGTTGATCATACGTTAGACCTTGTTTGAGTCTTTGCTCTGATTTTCCGGTGATGATTCGGATGTTGATAACTTATTTTGAATAGGCAGTCATTCCTTTCTTGTTGAGGGTTGGTAAGACCTCTTTCTTGTCTGATTTTTTTTTGCTATCCCTTTCTTTTTTTGCCTGAACTGTTTCCTTTTTTTTTTTGGAATTACAGTCAGCGGGATGCCCCAGTTTTGTAAGTCTCCTTCGTGGGTTTGACTTGATGGGCTTTTTATTTTTTGAAATAATGATTGCCTTTCTTTATTGATTATTCGGAACCATCACTGTCTTTCCTTGTTTTGTAAGGACCTCTTTGGTGCCATTCATTATGCATTTGGATCAACTGAGAGACTACCCTGCCCCAGGTTATGATTAAGGGTTTTAAATTTCGAAAAGAAAAACTCCTACTTCTTTGGCTCGGATGGGTTGACGAGGGATTATCATCCTTATAACTCCAGTGTTTAGGGATTGAAACAATGCCTGTACCTCATCAGCGGGGTCTGTTCAAAAGCATACTGTAGATTATGGTATCGTTTTCGTCATCCTCCCTCAAGAGGCTTAGAATTATTAAGTGAGAGTTGATCATCAGAAAAAATATGAAAATAATTTGCATTTAGTGAATACGAATATATTGTTTCAGAACAGACATATGCGATGCATTAATGAAATAACAATGTTTAACATGAGTAAATGTTTGAACAAAAGAAAATTGCAACTTGAACATTCAAATGAACAAAAGTTTCTCAATCCTAGCCATGTTTTGGCAAGGGAGCAGTGATCACGTTGGGAGTCTCGGCGGGCTCGAACTCGATCTCTTTAGCATCGATCATATTCTGAATCTTGTACTTTAGTGCCCAACAGTCCTCAGTATCGTGCCCCGGACTACCAGAATGGTAAGCGCACCTTGCTTCTGGGTTGTAGTTTGGAGAGGAAGTCTTTGGATTTGCAGGAGGGTTGATCACCGCAATCAGGTTCATCCTTAACATGTGTTGCAAAGCTCGTGACCATGACATGTTGATGTAGGTGAATTGTCTCTTAGGCTCGTCCGACCTGTTCTGATCAACCCGCTGTTCTTGGCGAGGTCGTTGTTGGCCCTGAGAAGTAGTAGCAACTCGGAGAGGTCTATTCATTGGACCCGACTTTTGCCTTCTTGGAAGCTGTTCCATGACCTGGTCCCTGATTTGGGCTGGTTGCTTCATGCCTTGAGGAAGCTGACTGATCGTGGCCCTCAGCTCTCCTTGCTCCTGAGCTAAACCTTGAATGAGGGCCCTTTGCCCCAGCATCTGGGTTTTCATTGTATCTACCTCAGCTTGTAGGCGTTTCAGCCGTTCGTCCTTGTCATCCTCGGGACTTTCCTTGGCCAGATTCCCCATGAGGAGTGTCCTTAACTCTTCCTGCCCCTTGGATAGGCTTAGAAAGATCTCCCTGAACTGAGTCTCCTGAGCATGAAGACCCTGGTTATCTTGTTGGGAAGCCATTGCTGAAATAAACAGCGAACAGAGGTAAGTGACCTGCAACAAGGGTACCTGTAATGCAATGATATGTATGATATATATGCAATGTTTTCAAGGATCTCGCGGGGTAAACAAAAATTGTTAGAACTAGGTAGCTTGATTGAGGGAACTTCATGTTTGCTGAGATTCCTTCTTCAAGGGTCAAAGGCTCACCATATCCAGTGGGTCATAGCCCCTGACTTTAATCATCATGTCTGGTTTTGATTTCCAAACAACCTTGGTTAGGGGAACCTTCTTCAAGAGTCAGAGCTCACCATATCAAGTGGGTCATAGCCCCTGACAACTTTGTCTAGAGGAAAATAAATCCTCTTTTCCCCTTGCTGGGATAGTTGATTCACCATGACCTGCATCACAAGCCCTTGAGATCCTTGAAGTGGGTTAGGATGTATGCAATGGTATGATGGTATGCTATGCATGGGGTAATATGGATAAACCCTGTTATGAGTCCCCATCAAGGACTGCAAACCAAAACCTGCAAGAAACTCAAGTAAAACCTATCATGAGTCCCAGTTAAGGACTAAAAACAAAACCTGCAAGAAACTCGGTAAACCCTGTTAGGAGTCCTAATTAAGGACTGCAAACCAAAACCTGTAAGAAACTTAGGTACCCTGTTATGAGTCCCTATTAAGGACTATAAACAAAACCTGCAAGTAGTTCATGTGTCAGATAACAAGCACGCAAGTAGTCAAGTACGAAGGCACGCAAGTCACACAAGAGAAACCCTTAGAGTTTAGGCCAGCATGAGGTCTGGGTATTACCCTCTTGAAGTTGGTGGGCTCAACCTGTCCTATCAGAAGTAACCGGGTTCTAAGGGTCCCAATATCACGGGATTGCTTTCATTGTTCATCATTTCGATTTAGCCACTGAACTGGCGACCGAAATATTCCAGGAAAGCAACCCTCAATTGAGTGTAGTATCGAGTATCAACCAACCTCGGACTGCACCAAAGTCAGTTATCTCACTACCCTAAAGAGGCCAAGATAGTTCAATTAAGGTTCCTAAGGTCTGTTGATGCTTCACGACACCACGCGGAGGCCCCGTACTCTCCTTGACTGAACTCAAGGGTTACCGGTACACACCAAAGTGCCACATCAACGTAGCAGACTGTTTCAACCATGTCGGTATACCCCGCACAGTTCCCTCACAGCCTTGTTGCTACTTTCTAAGAAGCTATCCCCAGATCCGGGTTAGGATCTATAGAACTCCCGAGACAGTCCCACAATTTAAAGCACACAAGGAAAGCAATTGAAAACACAGTTATGAACTAACCCTAAGGTACACCTCACTTTATAAAGGTTCCCCAGCAGAGTCGCCAGTTCTGTGATCGGTGGATCTGGAACTGACTATTTAACGCTGGTTTGCGAAATGTCGCGGAAGCAAGAGTCGCCACCGTCTTTTATTTTCTCCAAATGGAAAGGACAAAAGCACAGAAAAATTCCTTATAGAGATTGCTCTCGGTTCGGGAGGTAGATTATAGAAAGGGAAGGTGTTAGCACCCTTTCTATCCATGGTTATCCATGGGCTCTTAGATACTTGCTCATTTGTATTTTCAAGAATGGTTTGTTTGCTTTTCAACTGTGGGTTTTAAAAAGTTTCTTTGAAAATTCCAGTTCGACTCTTGTATCAGTCCTCAAGAGTGTTTGAAAAATTGCTTTCGAAAGCTTTTGAAAAGGTGTCGGTGTGAAAAGTATTTTTTGATTTGTTTTGAAATTAGAGCAAGTATCTAGAGTTGTCTACCTACCCTAAGGAATTCGTCTGTGTAAATGTCCTTTAAAGTAGTGCCATCCCACCATTGAGAGGTAGGCAGCACCACCGTTGGAGGTGTTCGGGTCAATTCGAGGTTCGGGACATGGTGATCACCAGAGCAATGGAAAGACACCTTAGAAGCTACCCTCATGCCAGGTTCCCGGATCATGAGGACTTACTAAGACATCCTCTACTCGACGATCACCTTTCGAGGCAAGGCAACAGTGAGGCGTACCCTAGGGGTGGTGTGTGATTTGTGTGTCAGATTCATTTATTTTTGTCTTGTCAGGTTATGGGTGATCTATGCGTTTGTTTTTATTTTTTTGTCATTCATTCTTGCATGCATTTATTTAACAGTTAAAAAATTGCGAGAAATGTAAAGTTCTAAACTATTACAAAGGCTCGGGTCCACATCGCCAAAATTAAAATCCAGGACCCGATTTGACGGAAAGTAAATAAAGAAATAAAATAAAGTGCGAGAAATTAAGTTTACAAGGCTTTGGGAGAGTTACATAAATATTTAAAAGAAGGAAATAAATAAAAATGCGCGAATAGGAATTAAAATTGGAAACGAGGGCGTTGGATCCTTTTTAATGAAATTAAATTAAATGATTAAACTAATGAAATTAAAGAGAAAAAATAAATTATTATTTTTTTTTGAGTTTTTGGTATTTATGTTTTTTATGTATTTTTATGAGAAAGATTAAATGAAATTAAAATATTAACCCTAATTCTAATTTTTTTTATTTATTAAGAAAAACATGTTAAAATTAAACCTAAAATTAATCTAATTATTTACATGCAATTTTGATTTATAAAAATAAATAATTAATTATTAGTGAAATTTATTTACAAAAAATATTAATTAAATAAATATATTTTGATTTTTATGACTTTTCTGTTTTTTACTATTTTTTATATTTTATGAAAATAAGTTAAATTAAAGGAATTAATTAAAAAAAGAAATAATTGAAATAAATAAAATAAGGAAAAGAAAGAAAATACAATACCTTGGGGGGTTTCTGTCCCCTTTTTGGAGGTGAATTGGAGTGGTTTGACCATTTGTGTTCTGGCCTCATCGTGCATAAGTTGTTCTACTTTGGCCATTTGGCTTTTGGCTTTTGGCCATTTGCGTTTTGGCCTCAACGTTTCTTAATCTTCTCAGGATGTCTGTCTCGCCATGTATTGGTGTCATGTGTAAAATGTTCTGTTTTAGCCATTTGGCTTTTGGCTTTTGGCCATTTGTGTCTTGGCCTCAACGTTCCTTGATGAACCTGCATGGGATCCTGTCTAAATCTGCAACCTCATGAACACATTAAATAAAATCATAAAAATTCAAATAAAACCAACATATGAAGAAATTTAGTGTTTAGGCACAATATGTCATGTATGAATGATTATACCCTTTTGATCATGGAGATCAAATCAATCTCACCCTTACTAGAAAACTAGTGACCTGAATGCTTTTATGCCTTACTGGAAAATTAGGATCATGGAGATCAAGCCAGCCTTACCCTTACTGAAGAAGTAGTGAGGTGTTGGTTTGTAACTGTGATGGCTTGTTTGTAGTGAGAGAGAGATTTGTAATAAGGATTTCAAGGTTTTAGGGTTCTTGAAAGAATTTGATATTCTGACAGTGTTTTGGCCAGGTTTTTTCTCTCTTTTTCTCCTCTCTGGTTTGTGTGAAAAGAAGGTGATTATATAATGAAAATTAGGGTAAAGCAAATGGGCTTTGAATGTGCAATTGGGCCTCCAATATTCACTTGAATTCGTCACTTTCCAGGCTAAATCGCAGGGACTTAAGTGCATTGTTTGAAGTTGAAATGTGAAAACAAAATGTAGCCGACATCGAGAACTAACTCCTGTCCGAAAATCGACTCAATCGGATAAACGGTGAATTAGTTATGAATTTTTGAAGTTTCAGCTCAGACAAACTTATTTTGGGCTTCAGTGTCGACTCTGACACGTTCTTCAATAAAAAACTGGTATTGATCAGAGCATAATCCGGTCTCAACTTTTGAAGCAAAGTTGTAGATCTACGAGTCAGGGACCTTGTGTAAAAATATGAGCCCAATCCGATAAAAATTGACCGAGTTATGAATTTTCGAAGTTTCGGCCCAGATGAAATAATATTCAGCATTCAGGATTTTCAGCGTGTCACGCACTCTGAGCAAAAAACGAAGGCCTTTTGAATACCGTTTAAACTCAATACCTTTTGTGAAAATGTAGCCAACTCAATTTGTGAAATTTTGGCACCAGAACCAGCTCGATACGATGAAAATCGACCAAGTTATGATTTTTTGAACATGACGCAAATAAACTTCTGTCACAAATTTTCTTGCACGAAAATACTTGATAAATCCACATTTTTGAAGACCTTCTGATCGAAATTGGCTTCCAGCCGTGAGAGATGAAAACGTAGATAATGTCAAGACGGAATTTTGGCCACCGGAACGGGTTCAAAACGAGTCACGATCTTCAAGTTATGAATTTTTTAGCGCGTAAAAACTGCACTTTCAGCACACTTTTTCACTATATTTCTTCAAGAAAACTCACACATTCAGATACCTTCTTTAAAGAATTGACTCTTGAGCCGAACCTGAATTTGAGAATACGTTATCAGAGATATCTTGGCGAAAGAATACTTGAATATGACGCGCCAGGTTGGACTTGTGAATTTTTCTTGAAATGTTTTGAGAAATATGGGAGGGCAAATTTTGGGGTACAACAACGTCCCTCGATGTTGCCTTCGGTAAAACGATCTAGTCCCTTAAGAAAATTGCTAAAGCGTCTCACAAGTTGCCTTCTATGACTGTACGATTGACCCGCGCATGTCCCTTCACATCCAAAGATGGGGCTTCTTACCAAATCAATGGTAAGATTGCAACATCTATAGGAGGAGGAAAAGAACATCTAAGACCTTTTGAGTAGGTAGATTTGCTCCTAGTTGCTTGCTTGCTCACAACAAAAACATTTTGTATACCAACATTTCACTTTGAAACATTTTTCAAAAGACAAAACACTTTGTACGTGTTCTTATAGAGACGAGAACCATTACAAAGACATTATTTTTCAAAATACTTTCAAAACCCACACCACAAGCACACTTTCAAACCAAAGCAAGTGATCTAGCAAGCAACTAAGAGCCCGTAGATAACTACGGATGAAAAGGGTGCTAATACCTTCCCTTTTCATAATCTACCCCCCGAACTCAGAAAACATCTCTAAAGGTCTTTCCTATTCTTTTCAGCCTTTCCTTATTGGATAAAACAAAAGTCGGTGGCGACTCTTGCTATCCGTACAATTACAATTAAACGCAAAACAACCAAGTCAGTTCTCCCACCGCGTTACAGAACTGGCGACTCTGCTGGGGATTAAACTTAAAAGTGGGGTTACCTTAGGGCTAGATCATCTTTACTTGCTTTCTTTGTTTGACTTGTATGCTTTACATTTTGGGTCCTTGTTTGGGTTACTGTTAAAGATTCTACACCAGGATCTGGGACACCTTTTTAGGTAAGTAGCAATAGATTATGGAAACTATACGACATAGACCGATATGGTTGAAGCAATGGCTACGTTAGTGTGACGCATTTGTTGGTACCGGTATCCCTTGTGTTGAATCGAGTAGAATACGGGGCCGCTGAGTGGCGTCATGAAGCACTAACCGACTTTAGAACTATAGTTGAACAACTTGGCCATTAGGACGTAGTGAGATAACCAGTTTTGGTGGAAAGCTGAAAATTAGTTGATACTCGATATTATACTCATTGAGATTGGACTTTTGGGATATCTCGGCCGCAAGAAAAGATTGACTGTTCTGAGACAATGCCTAAAAGAAAGGTCAGTGATATTGAGATCCTTTAGAACCTGGTTACTATTACTAGGACGGGTTGAGCCAACTAAACTTCAAGAGGGTACTTACCTATAAGACTCCATGCAAGACTAAAACATAAGGACTTGTTTGCCTTATGTGTATATGCTTACTTGTACATTGTTGTACCCCAAAATTTTCCCTCTCATTTATCAAGCATTTTTTTCACAAAATCTCCTTTGGTTCAACACTGCACAAGGGTTGATCAGCTCAAGAGACCTCCTTAAGCACTGATGACTGAATTAGGGTTTGAGATTGCACAAGGATAATTGAACTTTTAATGCCTCATATGAATTTCATGGATTATTATGGACCCCCAAGATTGTTCATGTCAAGTGTCAAGTCTTGGATCACATTTTTGCTCAGCCAATTGAGCAGTTGATCTAAAAATCAACTATATTAGGAAAAAAGTCAATTATGGCCAATTTACAGTCAAACTTCATAATTTTTTATCCATATAAACATTGTGAACTCCTATATGTCATTTGATCAAGTTTGGACCATAATTCCTCAAGAAATTTGATCAGATCATCAAAAGGGCAAAATGGTCAAAATTAGGGTTTTGACTGAGAAAGGGAAATTTCTGATTTTTGACCTAGAAAATGGTTAATTAGATTGAGACATGATCTCAAGGATTCAATTGCATCATTTTGACCTAATGTCATGACTCAAAACATCCCTCAAGATCAATTGATTGATAGTTGATTTTCAGTCAACTGATCAAAAGTCAACTACATACTAAAAAAGTCAAACTTTGACTTTTTGGTCAAAATCAAGTGTCAAAGATCAAAATTCATCAAAACATGTCAAAATATGAAACTTGTTCAACAAGAAATCAAAAAGTCAAGATTTCATTTTGAAAAATCAAAGTTTCCAAACTTAGAAATTTTTCTAAGTGTTGAAAACTTCATATTTTTTTCACAACTTTGAGCCAATTTTTCATCATGATGCAAGATGATTCAAAAGAAACTGTCAACATGAAACTTGTAGATCTCAATGAGATCTAAAAAATTTATTTACACAACTTCTCATATAAATGCATGTATTTCAAGTTATGATTTTGTGAATACATGTTCATGAAACTAAACACTTAGTGAAAATTTTGCCCTAGTTTAGGCAGGATTTTGACCTAACTTCATGGCAATTTTTCACATGATTCCAAGGGGAATTTTAAAAAGTGATTCAAATAGGGGTTTTAGAGAACACTACAAGATTTTTAAAATTTCCAAGAACTCTTTGAGATCATGTTTGAGAAAGGAGAACCGAAGGCATGAAGTTGGCATTTCATTCTTGAATTATAGGTCATTTTCATGATGAACAAGAATGTAATTTCAATGTTAGGCTGCATAATCTTGCTTTGCAGGCCTTCTAACTTGTGTATCTATCCACAATTAATATATTACACAAACTTTTGAGCTATAATTCAAGTGGTTTAAGCTTTATCCAATTCACATTGCCATTTTGGGAAGAAAGTGAAGAATACCATTCTTGAAAAGCAAGCTTTATGCACAAAGTCAATTCTTGAGCCTCTAACTTGTTCCCTCTGACCACACTCCATCTACAAAGTCAGAAGCAAATGTGTTTAAAGCATAACCACTCTATCTTAGCAAGTACACAAGACTTTGAAACTTGGATTTCTCAAAAATCACATGTTATGCTTAAACTTGTGATTTTGAATTCTGATCAACAACAAGCTTCCAAACTTGTTGCTTATAAATAGAGGCACTATTTGTGAGCTAGAACACAAGCTTAAGCACCCTGAAACACACCAAAACTCCCTCAAGCCAGAATTTTCACAAGAAACTCCATTGATGCATAATTCTGACCTTAAACTTATATCTCTCATTTCTCTCGTGCGTTTACCTTCCTAATCAATCACAAAGCTTCAAAACACCAAGTACAACTCATCCCTGACCTTGTTTCATAACTGTAACATCTCCATCATTAAGTTCCATTTTCAAAAATAGAGCTCTGCAAGTGGACTTCTCCAGAACTCCTCAGCCACTTTCAGCTCAAGCCAAGCATCACATTAGCTTCCTGGGGACTTGAGGTAGTTAACCCAATCACTGGAACTCATCAAAAGCTGCTCAAACTCAAAACACGATACCCTCTTGCAAGGTGAGTTTTATGACTTTTGAACTCTTCATATAGGCATCATTAATGTTTAATTTTTATGAATGAAAAATGTAGATATCATTTCCCTAAAGCTAACCATGTCCATAGTTTTCATTTATGTTGCTTGAGCTTAGAGAATTTTAAGATTGAAGTTTCTGGAAAAGTTAGGGTTCAGATTAGGGCCATTAAAATTCATGTTTGTCTTTGATATATAGTTTTAATGCTTTACATTTCTGAAATCGTGAGGAAATTTGCCACAAGATTCATGTTTACACTTTTTCAAATGGATGACAAATGAACAAGATGCAGGTGGTCTGACTAGGCGCGAGGTTGAAGATGAAGTTGTCTTCGGGAAGTAGTTTCTAATATATATTTATGCTTTTATTATATGAACGGATGAAACAGGCCACCTCAGTGGTACAAGAAGCGTGCGCGTATTAGAAGGTCCTGGGTTCGAGCCCCAACGAGACCTTTTGCAATTTTCATAATTTTTTTCATTTTTCATTTTTGTTAAATCAGGCGCCCGGGCCAGCTGAACATTGGGCCTTTCTTTCTTTTTAACTTTCTAACCCCTTTAACCATTTCCAAACTCCCCCTGACTTTTATATTTTATTATATTTTTATTTTTCTTTATTTTTTTATTACTATTATTATTATTATTATTAATAAAAAATCCAAAAATATTTTATTTATTATTTTTACACTTATTTAATTTATTTTGTTTTTTTATAAAATCAAAAGAACAAAAACATTTGTTAATAAATTAATTTCTTTCTTAATAATTAATATTTCAGGTTTAATTATTATATTATATTATTTTCTTGTAAATTAAAATCAATTTAGAACTTAGGATTTTTATTTGATTAATTTTATTTACTAGTTTAATTAAATTCACAAAAAAAACCTAAAAAACTTGTTTTCTTTAATAAATTAATTTCTTTTATTAACTTAATTTTAATTTTCTTATTCTTGTCAATTATCTTATTTTAATTTAATTAGGTCAAAAACCTTTAATACAAAAATCCATTCCTTATCCATTCATACTTGTACATTATATTCATTTCATTTCTTGTACTTTTATTCAAATTCAATATGGTTGTAATAGATAATTAGGGTTTTAATTTCTTGATTCCCCATTTGTAATTTGTACTCCCCCTCCCCTAAATGATGTAATAGCTTAGTATTTTTATTTTCCACAATTTAATGTTTTATATACAAATGCTAGTAATTAGGGCTTGTATGGAAAGATTAAAATCAATGCTTAGAAAACCCTAATCAAGACAAATCAAGCATGTAAACCAATACACTTGCACACATACACCCTTAGGATAAATCTACTTTGTTGCCTTATAAAATGGCCATATTATTCATGTGGGGTATCTTAGAAAAAGCAATTGAAAAATACAAGATCATAGTCCCTCGATGACGCTATCAAAGTTGCCTTTCAAAAATGATCTTAGTCCCTTAAATAAAATGCTAAGATATCTTACAACATTGCTAATCATGGCTATATGATGACCCTTGCCCGTCCCTTTTACATCCAAAGATAGGGTTTCTTACCAAATCAATGGTAAGATAACAATGTCAAAGGAAAGAGGAAATAAACATGAAAGACTTTTGAGTAGGTAGAATGTTCCTAGTTGCTTGCTCATTTTCAAACCAAATGTCCTTGCTATTTTCAAAACAAACACCAACACTTTCAAAAACATCTTTCAAACTTGAAAACATTTTCAAAGGATAAACACTTTGTATACATTCTTACGAACGAGAATCATTACAAAGTTAGCCTAAACGATGACGCCTTTTTAAAATACTTTCAAAAACCACACAAAACACATTTTCAAACAAAAGCAAGTGATCTAGCAAGAAACTAAGAGCCCGTAGATAACTACGGATGAAAAGGGTGCTAATACCTTCCCTTTTCATAATCTAACCCCCGAACTCAAGAAAACATCTCTAAAGGTCTTTCCTGTTCTTTTCAGCCTTTCTTTTTGGATAAAAGAAAAGTCGGTGGCGAATCTTACTAACCGCAATATTTGTGATCAAACGCAAAATAACCAAGTCAGTTCTCCCACCGCTTTACAGAACTGGCGACTCTGCTGGGGATTCTTTTAAAAGTGGGGTTACCTTAGGGCTAGATCATATTTATTTTCTTTCATTGTTTGACTTGTATGCTTTACATTTTGGTTCTTTGTTTGGGTTTGAATCCTCTACCCGGATTTGGGATACCTTATAGGTAAATATCAATATATTATGGAAACTGTGTGGGGTATACCGACATGTTCTAAGCAATAGCTACGTTAGTGTGACATATTTTTGGGTACCGGTAGCCCTTGAGTAGTCAAGCAGAATACGGGGCTGCTGAGTGATGTCATGAAGCACTAACTAACTTCTAGAACCTTTACTTGACCAACTTGGCCATTAGGACGTAGTGAGATGACCGACTTTGGTGCAGTACGAAGTTGGTAGATACTCGATACTACACTCATAGAGGTTTGGTTTTTTGGGATATTTCGGTCGCCATTAAAGAGGCTTACACTGAAACAATGCCCGAGTAAACAAACCAGTGATATTGAGCTCCTTTAGAACCCGGTTACTATTGCTAGGACAGGTTTGAGCCAACTAAACTTCAAGAGGGTACTTACCCATGAGACTCCATGCAAGCCTAAACCTAAAGACTTATTTGTTTTGTTTGTATATATCTACTTGTACATAACATCATAAACATCATAACATCATACTCATACTCACTAACCATTTCAAGGATTTTTGGGATTTATCTTTGTTCTGTTTTGTAGGACATGGATTATATCCGCGAGAAAACCATTCAAGTCAATCTTGTAAGGATCCCTCCTCAACTTAAAGAGTTAGCATCAAGGGTTCCCGAAAATTCTCCATTTACCGAAAGACATGGTCGCCTCTTAAACTTGGTTACCTCCAACACTGATGAGGATATGATGAAGGTGCTCTTCCAATTCTTTGATCCTCTACACCATTGCTTCACATTTCCCGATTATCAACTTGTGCCAACTTTTGAAGAATGCTCCTAACTCTTGAGGATTCCCATTCTCAATCAACTACCCTTCAATGGTACGGAAAGATATCCAAAACCAGAAGAGATTTCTCTAGCCCTACACTTGCAACCATCTGATGTCACAACTATTGGGAAACAAGGAGTGGTGTCAAAGGTTTCTTATCCAAGTTCTTGTTTGAGAAAGCTCAAAACTGTTGGAACTCCTTGGACTTGCAAGTTTTTGAGGAAATTGTGGCTCTCCTCATCTATGGGATGGATTTGTTTCTAAATCCTGACTAACTCATAGATGTAAACACCGACAAAATCTTCATGTCTCGTAACCCGGTGCCTACTTTGTTAGGAGACATCCTACATTCTTTTCACACTCGCACTATGTGGAAAAGGGGTATTATCATGTGTTGTACTCCTCTCTTGGCAAGATGGTTTATTTCGAATCTTCCCCAATCTGTATTGAAGAATGAGCAAGGTTCAAGGTGGTCACATAGGTTGATGACGCTCATACATTCAGATATTCATTGGTGTTCCCGATCTGTGGAGAGTGTTACTATCATCGATTGTTGTGGAGAATTCCCTAATGTCCCATTACTTGGCATTAGAAGAGGTATCACCTACAACCCATGCTTAGCCTTAAGACAGTTTGGTTACAACCGAAGGGATGGTCCACATGAGATGCTTATTCAAGGGTTGGTATTTGACTACGAGAATGACGATCAATGTCACCGCCAGAGGTTTATCCGAGCTTGGAGGATGTTAAACAAGGTAGATAGCAAGACATTAGGGCATAAGAATTCCATTCCTCTTGAGCCTTATCTCAATTGGGTACGAGCCCGTGATCAAAGTCTTATGATGCCTTACCCCTCCGTTATCCCGGTTATCAAAGAGCTTGTTGTGGAAGGAGATGTCCCATACACGGTCCTGCATCCTGACATGCCCACCTCTCTCAAAGACTTGCAAAAGGATTGGATACAACTTAAGGGGGAGCGAGACACTTTCGAGGCCCAATTTTACGCCAGCAAGAAGAAGGTTCTGGAACTCACCAAGAATCTTCATGAGGAGCGGAGTCTGAACGCCTACATCGCACCAAAGAGGATGCGTTCAACTTTTTCATCTTAGAGTTTTTGTATTTCTTTGTAAGCCCAAAAGAGGCATGATGTACTCATACTTTGATTTATTAATATGACGTGTGTTCCTTTTTTGTCTAAAGCAAATTTAAATCTCTAATTTCCTTGAAATCATTGCATATGCATCTCCATTCATCATAACATAAGCAGGCTTCTTACAACAGGTCTCCTCATCTTTCTACTGTTTATTTCAGTGAGATGGACATGGAACAGACGATAAAAGATCTCCAGGCGCAGAATGCTCAGTTTCAACAAATGTTATTGACTTTGGCAAAAGGACAAGAGGATTTGAAAACTTTGTTGATCGAAGAAAAGAAGAAGAAATCAAAGAAATCAACCGGTGTTTTGAATCTAGGAAGAAGGTTCCCAGGGCCAGCCAGACGGACCCTAGACTTTGCAACATCATCAGGTGAAAAGGATAATCAAGAAGGGAAAAACAAGGAAGTGATTGGACACCTAGAACATGAAGAGGAAGAAGAAGATGATTGCGCTAAAGAGTAGTATCCTCCGGCCGACAAAAAATACAAACATCTGGAAGAGCGTCTAAATGCAATGGAGATTCAGAAAGTGCTCAAGCTGGAATTTGAAGAGCTGGGTTTGGTGTCTGGGATTGTTATTCCACCAAAGTTCAAGGCACCAGTGTTTTCTAAGTATGATAGGGTTTCTTGTCCCAAGATGCATCTCTGATCTTATGTGAGGAAGATACAACCTCACACTGCTGACAGAGATTTATGGGTCCACTTCTTTCAGGATAGTCTATCTAGGACTCAGCTAGATTGGTTCTATCAACTGGAGAGGGCCAATATCCATAATTAGGAAGACCTGGCCGCTGCTTTTTATAAATAGTATCAATACAACGCATACCTTGCTCCCACCCGTACCCAACTCTAAAGTCTTACTATGGGTTCAAATGAGGGTTTCAAAGACTACACTCAAAAATGGAGGGACTTAGCAGGAAGAGTCCAGCCTCCCCTGTCTGACAGGGAGCTAGTAGACATGTTTCTGGGTACCTTGTATGGTCCTTTCTTCAATCATCTAATTGGAAGTTCCTCAGCCGGCTTCACTGAATTAATCTTGACTGGGGAAAGAGTGGAAGCTGGGATTAAGAGTGGCAAGATCCAAAAGGACGCTTCCTCCAATGCCATGAGAAAACAATTTATTGGGAAGAAAGAGGTTGGTGTTGTGTACCCTCAAAGGAATCAGGAAAGAACTGAATGCCGTCCAACGATAGGGGCCATCATGATCCCTAAGCCTGCACATACTCAACAAAGGAATAACCAGCCTAGAACAGAAAAACCGGTAAGACAATTTACCCGGATAAATATGACGTTGTCTCAAGTCCTGCCACATTTGTTGAGATCTAATCTGGTAACTTTGAAGAGAGCCCCGAAGAATCCCAACACCGCCTCTCCTCATTACCACCCTAATTCTCGTTGTGCTTACCATTCAGAAAGTCCAGGCCATGATGCCAACAACTGTTGGGCTTTGAAAAATAAGGTGCAAGACCTTCTCGAGGCAAAAGAAATTGAATTTGATGCTCATGAGATCCCAAATGTTATCACCTCTCCTATGCCCAAGCATGGACGTAATGTTAACATTGTTGAAGATGATGTGTTTGTTACTATTGTTGATGAACTTGTTACTCCTCTCCTGACTGTCAAGAGGAACCTGTTGAAGGCCGGTTTATTTCTGAGATGTGGAGAAGGCTGCCACCTCTGTTTATCCCTACCAACTGGTTGTCATTTATTGAAAGCAGGTGTCCAATGCCTAATGGATGACAAAGAGATTTTTTTTGAGAAGACTCCCGTTCCCACCATTTCTTACAAAGATGTTTCGATAGTAACCATTTCCGTCAATCCTTCCAGGGTCTCCACCAAAAGACCCGTTAGGATTACATCTGTTCCTAAGGTGACTCCACTGATAATTACTATGCCAGGGACGATCCCGTACTCCTCAGATAAAACTGTCCCCTGGAACTATGGGGACGACGTCTACTATCACGATGTCAAGCTGGATTGGTTGGCTGATGAAGACTCGATTTTTAAGAAGGCTGACCCCGACATCAGCAACATTGCTGGAACCAGCAAAATAACCCGAAGTGGAAGAGTATTCTCCCCTGAGATTGCTCCTCCGAAAACTTTTACCGGTCCTGTGATCATCCCTGCTTTATTTCCTGTTGACACTACTACTACAATCCCTATGGTTACCCCTAGTGACACCCCTACCTCCGAGTCGACCGAGACTCGGGGCAAAGGCATTTTGGTTGAGCCTGTCCGAATGAAGGTGCAATCAGTATCTATCCCAGAAGCCTCCAAAAAGGGGATGTAAGAAATTTTGAAAATTATAAAGAGAAGTGACTACAATGTAGTCGAACAGCTAGGGCAGACTCCGTCAAAGATTTCTATGCTAGCCTTATTGTTATGCTCCGATGCTCATGCAAAGGCCTTGGTGAAATTTCTTAAAACTTCCCATGTGCCACAAGAAACCTCTGTTGACCAATTCCAAGACTGTGTGGCCAGTTTGACTGCTGATAATGGTTTAGGCTTTTCTGATGCTGATCTTACACTTAGAGGGAGGAAACACAATGAGGCGTTGCATGTCTCTGTCGAATGAAGGGGAACCACTTTTTCCCATGTCCTGGTTGATACTAGTTCATCTCTGAATGTGTTACCTAAGAAGGCTCTTGATAAACTAGACTGTGAAGGTATGACCTTAAAACCCAGCAACATAGTGGTAAGGGCCTTCGATGGTTCGAAGAGAATGGTGCATAGGGAGGTGGACATCCCCATTAAAGTTGTAACTAAAACCTTTGATTCAACTTTCTACGTGATGCACATTCGCCCTTCGTATTCCTGTTTATTGGGCTGACCTTGGATTCATGACGCTGGTGCCGTCACCTCTATATTACATCAGATGCTGAAATACCCAACTAAGGGAAAAATCATTACTGTCTATGGAGAGGAGGAATATATGGTCAGTCATTTGAACTCCTTCAGATATGTAGAAATGGATGGTGAATTCATCGAAACTCTGTGTCAGCATTTCGAGGAAGTCCCACAAACAGTGGCAACAACCAAGACTATTTCCCAAGTTCCGAAGATTACCAGACCTTCCCTAAAGATGGCTTCACTAAAAGATGCTAAGTCGGTAGTAGAAGAAGGTGGGTGTACTATTTGGGGCCAATTTGGTTCGGGTTTCACTTCAGAAGGCTAGAAAGTTGTTCGTCGTGCTCGTGCCGGGGGACCACCTTTGCGGATCAACAACCATAGAGTCAACGCAGTGGAGGATAGTGATGACAGTTGTGACCTAGAAGATTTGATTTTCCCAACTATCAACGGAGGACTCAACAACTGGGAAGCTAAATAATTTGTCCCTATTACTTTTATCCAACAGTAATTGTCTTTAAATTTTTGTCGGACTTGTAATAATTAAACAATTTAGACTTTTAAAACCTTGTGTCTTACCCGAGGCACAATGGTCCATTTGTAAGGGTTGTTACTTCATTTTCATATGTCATCAATGAATCATGGACGTTTTTGCATGAAAACTTTACGCTCTTTGTTTTTCTTTTTCTACATGATTATTTTTTTTTCCAATAATAGCTATGTGTGATCGGTGGATCTGGAACTGACTGTTTAACGCTGGTTCGCGAAATGTCGCGGAAGCAAGAGTCGCCACCGTCTTTTATTTTCTCCAAATGGAAAGGACAAAAGCACAGAAAAATTCCTTATAGAGATCGCTCTCGGTTCGGGAGGTAGGTTATAGAAAGGGAAGGTGTTAGCACCCTTTCTATCCATGGTTATCCATGGGCTCTTAGATACTTGCTCATTGTGTTTTCAAAATTGTTTGCTTGCTTTTCAACTGTGGGTTTAAAAAGTTTCTTTGAAAAATTTCAGTTCGACTCATACGTCAGAGTGTTTGAAAAATTTGCTTTGAAAGCTTTTGAAAAGTGTCGGTGTGAAAAGTCTTTGAATTTTTGTTTTGAAGAGAGCAAGTATCCTTGAGAACCTACCTACCCTAAGGAATTCGTCTGTATAAATGTCCTTAAAAGTAGTGCCATCCCACCATTGAGAGGTAGGTAGCACCACCGTTGGAGGTGTTCGGGTCAATTCGAGGTTCCGGACATGGTGATCACCAGAGCAATGGGAAGACACCTTAGAAGCTACCCTCATGCCAGGTTCCCGGATCATGAGGACTTACTAAGACGTCCTCTACTCGACGACCACCTTTCGAAAGGCAACAGTGAGGCGTACCCTAGGGGTGGTGTGTGCGAATTCGTGTGTCAGTTTCATTGATATTTGTCTTGTCATGTTCATTGTGATCTACGCTTGATTTTATTTAAGGCCATACATTCTTTCATGCTTATTTAACAGTTAAAAGTTGCGGAAAAATAAATCTACAACTATTACAAATGGCGCGGGTCCACATCGCCAAAATTAAACCGGACCCGATTTGACGGAAAATAAATAAAGCAAAATAAAGTGCGAAAAATTAAAGTTACAACGCTTTGGGAGAGATACATAACGAATTAAGCGAAATAAAATAAATGCGCGAAATTAAATAAATTACGAACATGGGCGTTGGACCCTTTTTGCAAAAAATTAAAGTTAATGAAGGATTGAAATTAAAATTAAAAGAAAATGTTTTTTGATATTTTTGTATTTTTTGAGATTTAATGAAAAAAAGAGATTTAATTAAAATTAAAATGTCAAACCCTAGTTCTAATTATTTTTTAGTTATTAAGAAAATTATTGAAATTTTTAACTAAATGAAACCCTAATTTTTGTGTACAATTTAATTATGAAAATAAATAAATAAATAATATTATGATAAAAGGAAAAATTAAAAAGGATAAAAAATTAAGCCTAAATTCTATATTTTTTATGTTTTATTATGAAAAGAATTAAGATAAACCTAATTAAACTAATATTTATTTATAAGCAATTATTTACAAGAAAAATGTGAAAATTAAATATTTTTATTATGTTTTGTCTTTTTGAGTTTTTATGATATTTTTTTATATTTTGTAGGAAAATAATTAATTAATTAAAACAATAAAAATAAATAACACAATAATTAAAAAAAAAAAAAATATGAAGAGAAAAGGCAAACCAGGGGGGGTTTTCTGTCCCAACTGTGAGGTGTAACTTGGAATAGTCTGGCCCAATTAAGCATGGCCTCCTTTGACCTTTTTTGCTAGCCTGCTTCAGCGTTGACTGGAGTTCATCATGATCTCTAATCCATGGCCTTTAGATTGATGGAGCTAGACGCGTGTATGGCTCTGATCTGGGGGTGTATCATGGTCTTCAATCCAAGCCTTATACATGAACATTAATTGAAAAGAAATAAATGGAAAGGAAGAAGACCTGGGATCGAACCCAGGTCGTTGATGTTACCAATCCACACGTGCACCGCTGAGCCAAGTTAATGCGTTTGTTAAACAAATAAACGATAAATATAATAAAAGAAAAGAACACGTTAACGAATTAAAACGCGCGAAATTCAAAACTACGTATCACACGCTGCCACGGGTTCGTCTTCTCCCTCATCCCTGTAAAACAAACAACATAAGCAACGGTTTTTACACCGTTGCAGAAAAGGTCTTTTCAGAAAATAGCGATTAGCGTCAGGGCCATCATAAATTAGGCGCAATAGTTGGCTTATGATCGTTTGAACATTCTGAAGCCAATGGTGGTGGTCCTGAGGGTTAATTTTCCCTCTTTGCAAAAGCCCCAAAATTACAACCTGTAAACCCTAGAAATCGCGCATGGTAGAATCGATTATAACGCGTAATAATTCAATCAAAAGCATTGGTTAGCTTCGAAACATCGCACTGAACAAGAATCCATAAATAAAGATGCAAAAAGATGCGTGAATTATGATATACGATTTTGAAAATTTCGTGACACAGTTCGAGTCACAGGTACCAATTCTTGGAGCTTTTGTTGTTGTTTTTGATTGGAGCACGTTCAGTGAGGTTTCAGGAAGCTATTGGGATCGTTGTTGTGCTTTCAATCACCTCCTAAAGTTGATTTCAGTTTTTGAGTTTTCAAGCAATTTCTCAAGTTTGTAATGGCCTCTTATGCGCAGCTTTTAGTGTCTTAGCATTAGGGTTTGATTCCTGGTTATGTAGTGAGCATATTAGGTTAAGAAAATTGCATAAAATCCATGGCCATAATGGTTTTCAATATTTGATTTCTTAAGGATCTTTTCCATATCTTTTCATGTGCATTTTTGTTCAATCATGCTCAAATCAACCAAATCTTTCCATATTAACCTATGCACGAAATATTGAGTCTAGAATGTGCACAAAAAGATTTGTTTGGTTCATTTAGATATTTTTCACATATTTAATTGATTTAATTGAATTAATATAAATAAAAATTCAAATAAATAAATAAAAAATGAGAAAATACTTCCCTTTGGGCCAAGTGGTCGTGCATATGCTTAGAATGATGAATCATGGAAGAAAAATGGGCCCATTAGCAATTTTAGGTCATTTGAAGTAAAGTTGACTTTTCAAAATATCCAAAAATTTCCCAACTTCCACAAGGCATAACTTGCTCAATGTTTAAGCTTTTCACATGTTATTGGACATTTTGGAAAGGTCTTTGAGTCCTTTAACCAATGTCTTTGGTCCCATGTCATTTTGATTTACCAATCTCAAGTTATGGCCTTTGACTTAAAGTCCCTTTTTGTTGACTTTTGAAAATGACCTATAATGTTGAAATTGATAACTTTTTGTGAAAGAATTTCTTGGACTTGAAGTATGAAGATGAGTTGTAGGAAATGTCTTTCTCTTCAAAATGAGCTTTGGATGGAATTTTTCTGATAATCCATGTGAAAGTTATGCCCTGGTCAATTTCAGTTGACTTTTTCAACTGTCCAAATATAGTAACTTTTGCATCTTTGATGATTTCTGAGCCAAATTTTGAGAATCATGATCAAGCATTGATCAAATGATGTTTGTGGCTTCAAAATGATATGTTGACCAAAAATTTGAACTTTTGACTGTCAAATGACCATTTTGCCCTTACAGTTGACTGTAGTGCAATTAGGGTTTTTGACTGTGCAATTTTGTACTGAATGCCTTGAAACTTGATATGAGGATACTTGACCATCTTTGTAGGCATATGAGACTTGATTGGGCCTTTGAAACCTTCAATTTCTTGATCAGAACACAAACCCTAGTTTTAACTGTATGGGAGACTGTTGGATTGTGCAACCCTTGGGGAATTTTGTGACTTGGCTTGGCAATTTCTTGAAGAATATGGGAGGGCAAATTTTGGGGTGCAACACTATGCTCTTACACACACTCACATATCAAAATGCAGATCTACATCCACTTAAGATCCCATGGATAACGATTCTACTATGGCCTATTGTGACTTTGAAATTTTGATCCACCAAGACAAAGACGAAGGTGAGGAAGATTGTGAAGTTCCAGGGGAACTAGCCTGGTTACTACAACAGGAAGAAAGGACTATACAGCTCCACGAAAAACCAGTGGACACAGTTAACCTAGGTACCGAAGAAGACAAGAAAGAAGTCAAGGTAGGAACTAATCTGGAACCCAGTGTTAAGAAGAGTTTAACTCAGTTACTACATGACTATGTTGAGGTCTTTTCTTGGTCATACGAAGACATGCCAGGACTTGATGCTGATATCGTGGTTCATCGTCTACCGACAAAAGAAGACTGCCCTCCGGTAAAATAGAAAGTTTGTCGCATACGGCCAGACATGTCAGAGAAGATCAAGACTGAAGTCATGAAACAATTCAACGCCGAATTCTTAGCCGTCACCTCCTATCCACAATGGGTCGCCAATGTTGTTCCAGTGCCTAAAAAGGACGACAAAGTACGCATGTGTGTGGATTACCGAGATTTGAATAGGGCAAGCCCTAATGATTATTTCCCACTTCCCCATATTGATATTCTGGTTGACAATACCGCACAAAATAAAGTGTTTTCCTTCATGGATGGTTTCTCAGGCTACAACCAGATCAAAATGGCACCTGGGACATGGAGAAAACGACCTTCGTCATACAGTGGGGTACATTCTGTTATAAGGTTATGCCATTCGGGTTGAAAAACGTTGGGGCAACTTATCAGTGCGCCATGGTAGCTCTATTTCACGACATGATCCATCATGAAATAGAGGTCTATGTGGATGACATGATAGCCAGATCTCAAACTGAAGAGGAACATATTAAACATTTGCAGAAACTGTTTGAAAGACTGAAGAAATACAAGCTAAGGTTGAACCCAAATAAATGCACATTTGGAGTAAGGCCCGGTAAACTCCTAGGCTTCATCGTCAGCGATAAAGGTATCGAAGTGGACCCTGCCAAGGTGAAAGCAATACAAGAAATGCCTGCTCCTTGCACCGAGAAGGAAGTCAGAGGATTCTTAGGACGGCTTAACTACATCTCCAAATTCATTTCTCACCTAACCGCTACTTGTGAACCAATATTCAAATTACTGAAGAAAGATCAAGTAGTCAAATGGAATGATGAATGCCAAGCTGCTTTCGACAAGACCAAGGAGTACCTTCAAGAACCTTCTGTTTTGATGCCGCCAGTCGAGGGAAGACCTTTGATCATGTATCTAACTGTTTTGGAAAATTCAATGGGGTGTGTGCTGGGGAAGCATGACGAGTCTGGACAAAAAGAGCATGCTATTTATTACCTGAGCAAAAAGTTTACCGACTATAAAACAAGATATTCACTACTCGAGAAAACTTGTTGCGCTCTGGCATGGGCTGCTTGCCGACTGAGATAGTATATGTTGACCCATACTACCTTATTGATATCCAAGATGGATCCAATTAAATACATATTCGAGAAGCCTGCCCTCTCTGGAAGAATAGCAAGATGGCAGATGATCCTGACTGAATACGAAATTCAGTACACTACCCAAAAAGCGACAAGAGGGCAGTGTACTAGCCGATCACCTTGCTCATCACGTTGTGGATGACTACCAGTCCATGAAATTCGAATTCCCAGATGAAGACATCATGATGGTAAACAATTGTGAAGAACTCAGACCATATCACGGACCTGAACAAGGATCCCGATGGACCTTGGTTTTTGATGGAGCTTCCAACGCACTCTACAATGGCATAGGTGCTGTAATCATATTCCATGAAGGATGTCATACTCCCTTCACTATAAGACTTTGTTTCAACTGTACTAATAATATGGAAGAATACGAAGCGTGTATTTTTGGTCTCAAAGCTGCCATAGATTTGGGAACCAAGTCCTTAAGTGTATTTGGAGATTCAGCCTTAGTCATCAGTCAGATCAAAGGAGAATGAGACACGAAGCACCCTAATCTCATCCCCTACAAAGAACATGTGTTGACATTAATCCCACATTTCGAGGAAATTACCTTTGAGCATTTTCCACGAGAGGAAAATCAACTAGCGGACGCACTAGCCACTATGTCATCCATGTTTAAACTGAACTGAGGTAATGAGGCTCCCCAGATAACCATTGAACGGATGGATGAACCAGCTTACTATCACGAGATCGATACTGAAGAAGTAGTGGACCAGCATTGGTTCCATGAAGTTAAGAGGTATCTCGAGGCTTAAGAGTATCTGAAAGGAGCTTCAGTCAATGATAAGAAGTTCTTGAGAAGATTTTATGCTAGGTTCTTCCTCAGTAATGGAATTCTCTACAAGTGCAACCACGACTCTGTTTTGCTTCGTTGCATAGACAAGGTTGAGGCAGACAAGATCATGGCTGATCTCTATGAAGGCACTTTTGGCACCCACTCTAGTGGGAACACGATGGATAAAAAGATCCTACGGGCAGGGTACTACTGGTCTACCATGGAAGCAGATTGCCATCAGTATTCACGAACCTGTCACAAGTGTCAGATCTATGCTGATAAAGTACACGTGCCTCCAATTCCTCTAAATGTCCTGACTTCTCCCTGGCCATTCTCAATGTGGGGCATCGACATGATTGGAGAATTCAAACCTACAGCTTCTAATGGACACCACTTCATCTTGGTGGCCATTGACTATTTCACCAAGTGGGTTGAGGCAGCTTCTTTCGCTTCTGTCACCAAGAATGTGGTGGTCCGATTCATCAAACAGAATCTCATCCATTGGTACGGTGTCTCGAAAAGAATCATCACAGACAATGGTACGAATCTCAACAATACTATGATCACCGAACTATGCGCGCAATTCAAGATCCAACACCATAATTTTTCTCCTTATCGGCCAAAGATGAATGGCGTTGTCGAAGCCGCAAATAAAAACATCAAAAAGATCATACAAAAAATGACAGTAACCTACAAAGACTGGCATGAGATGTTACCATTTTCTCTCCACGGTTATCGTACCACAGTGCACACATCAACAGGGGAAACTGCCTTCTCCTTGGTATACGGTATGAAAGTTGTTCTACCAATTGAAGTCCAAATACCTTCTCTGAGAATCACAAAGGATGCAGGGATGAATGAAGATGATTGGGTCCAAACTCGACTTGACCAGTTGAACTTAATTGATGAGAAGAGGCTTACGGCTGTCTGTCACAGCCAGATGTACCAAAAACATATAGTCAAAGCTTTTAACAAAAAGGTCAGACGTCAGGTGTATCAGGTTGGTGACTTGGTAATCAAGCATATCATATTTCCACAAGGTGATCCCAGGGTCAAATGGACTCCTACATACGAAGGACCATTTGTGATCAAAAGCATATTCTCTGGTGGAGCAATAATCTTAACCACTATGGATGGCGACGACCTTCCGCACCCTGTGAACGCGGACATAGTCAAAAGATACTATGCATAAAGACCCGCTAGGTTGACACACCTACGAAAAACCAGGGCATCTTAGTGAACCACAAAGGTTCGGGCAAAAATTAGGGATAAAATACAAAAAAAAATTGTACACCCGACAAGCTGAAAACCCGAAAGGGTGGCTTAGGAAAAAAAGGGTATCCCGATGGACTGGAAACCCAAAAGGGCGGTCCAGGCAAAAGTTAGGGAATTAAAGCGTATGACTATGTCCGGTTGGATCACCTTGCAGACAACCTTCAGCATGGACTGACAAATTCAAACAGTTCTAATCAATCCAATCAGCTTCGGACAAGGCAGTAAGTGGACAAGACTCTCAGAGATATGAAGGCTATAGCAGAATGGGAACCCCATGGGATTATTTCACATAGATATCTTTTCTTTGTATCAAATTTTCATTTTTCTACGACGACATTCTCTTACTAGAATGTTCGTCTCATTGTACAAAAATACTTATTCAAGTTAATACAAAGATATCCCTTTGAAAGTTCAAAACTATCTATTTTTCTTTTTCCGTGTTTTGTTTGCGAAAACGTCCAATGATTATTTTTGAACATATGCGTTTGAACATGACTACTGTTTACAAATGAGCAAAAAAAGAGGAACGGAAAATAGAAAGATAATCAATAATGGCTTTAAGAAATAGGATAATATCTTTAGACTATTCCATAAAGTCCCCCGCAGATACTTTTCCAGCAAGAGAAGAAAATGGGACATCCCACTACAGGATCGCTAACATATCTCCAGTATGCAGCTTAATGATATCAAGCTCTCTCACATCCCAGACAGAACAAAACTTCCAGTTACCGCTCCTAAGATTCCTCAGCGAAAGTCGCCCAATTTCTCAAAATTCCCCAACAGGATTTCACAAGGTCTACAAGCAATACACGGTGTTTCCCTTACACAACAAATTTTATTTCTATAACAAATGGAAACTCATCAACACTTCAACTTCAAAATATGAAGACTAGTACTCCTCATTCTCAGCAATGCTTAGGGATTTATTTTCCCCGACTCTAGCAATACTACAGCATAACAACTAATGTGTCCATACATTACATCCATACGTCATGGGATTGACAACACAGATACATACGACACAATCTCATTTATTTTGAGAACATCATTACACCATGCATTTCATACATCATGACATTGCATACAACTAACCTTTCATCTTTTCAGGAAAGATCAATAAAAAGAAAATTATCGTCAAATTTTCAGCGAGTCAAATACAAATCAATTCCCAAGAAAGGATCGGTCAACCATCTATATAACAGATATTTCTTTCAGACCTCTGCCGGTTCAGTTTAAATATCTCAACGGTTTATTCTGATTCTTTCTCGCAGACGTCTTCTCTGGTTCAGATAAATCTCTCAACGATTTATTCTGATTCTTCTCCAGATCCCTACCGGTTCAGTTTAAATCTGTCAATGATTTATTATGATTCTTTCCCGCAGATGTTTCCTCTGGTTCAGATAAATCTCCCAAAGATTTATTCTGATTCTTCTCCAGATCCATGTTGGTTCAGATAAATCTCTCAACAGTTTATTCTGATTCTTTCCCGCAGACGTCTTCTCTGGTTTAGATAAATCTCCCAACGATTTATTCTGATTCTTCTCCAGATCCCTGCCGATTCAGCTTAAATCTCTCAACGATTTATTCTAATTCTTTCCTGCAGACGTCTTCTCTGGTTCAGATAAATCTCAATGATTTCTTCTGATTCTTCTCCAGATCCCTGTTGGTTCAGATAAATCTCTCAACAGTTTATTCTGATTCTTTCCCGCAGACGTCTTCTCTGGTTCAGATAAATCTCTCAATGATTTGTTCTGATTCTTCTCTAGATCCTTGCCGGATCAGTTTAAACCTCTAAATGATTTATTCTGATTCTTTCCCGCAGACGCTTTCTCTGGTTTAGATAAATCACTCAAAGATTTACTCTGATTCTTTCCAGTTAAAGAATATTCAAGACCTCTTTTGGTTCAGTTTTAAATCTCTCAACGATTTATCCTGATACTTTCCAAAGGAACACTTCTAGTTCAGATAAATCGCTCCAAGATTTATTCTGATTCTTCCCAGTCAAGAAACATACAAGACTTCTCATTGTTCAGATAAATCGCTCCAAATATTTATTCTGATTCTTTTCCAGTTGAAATCAAGTTCAGACTTAGTCCATTATTTGTCAACAGTCACCCTTGGATGGAATCTACAATCCCATCTCCGGCAAATCTCTATCATTCCTCCAAATGTCATCTATAATCCCATTCCCATTTCATCTTCGAGTGCAAATTTATGGGCACTTTAGTGTCCAATCATCTGTGAAGGTTTGACCTTAAAACCCAGCAACATAGTGGTAAGGGCCTTCGATGGTTCGAAAAGAATGGTGCACGGGGAGATGGACATCCCCATCAAAGTTGGAACTCAGACCTTTGATTCAACTTTCTATGTGATGGATATTCACCCTTCCTATTCCTGTTTATTGGTTCGACCTTAGATTCATGGCGCTGGTGCCGTCACCTCTACATTAAATCAGATGTTGAAGTACCCAATCAAGGGAAAAATCATCATTGTCCATGGAGAGGAGGAATATAGGGCCAGTCACCTGAAATCTTTCAGGTATGTGGAAATGGATGGTGAGTTCATCAAAACTCTGTGTCAGCATTTCGAGGAGGTCCCACAAACAGTTGCAGCAACAAAGACTGTTTCCAAAGTCCCAAAGATTACCAGACCTCCACTGAAGATGGCTTCTCTGAAAGATGCCAAGGCAGTAGTCAAAGAAGGTGGGTGTATCATTTGGGGCCAACTTCCAGATATTCCCTACAAATCTGACAAATTTGGTTTGGGTTTTACTTTAGGAGCCCAGAAAGTTGTTCGTCGTGCTCGTGCCGGGGGACTACCTTTGCGGGTCAGCAACCATGAAGTCAACACAGTGGAAGATAGTGATGATAGTTGTGATCTGGAAGAATGGATTTTTCCAACTATCAGCAAAGGACTCAACAACTGGGAAGCCAAAGAATTTGTCCCTATTACTTTTATCCAACAATAATTGTCTTTAAATTTTTGTCGGACTTGTAATAATTAAACAATTTAGACTTTAAAACCTTGTGTCTTACCCGAGGCACAACAGTCCATTTGTGAGGATTGTTACTTCATTTTCATATGTCATCAATAAATCATGGATGTTTTTTCATGCAAATTTTTACGCTCTTTGTTCTTCTTTTTTCAAAGATAGCTATGCTCTTACACACACTCACATATCAAAATGCAGATCCACATCCACTCAGGATCCCATGGGTAACGATTCTACTATGGCCTATTGTAACTTTGAAATTTTGATCCACCAAGCCGAAGACGAAGGTGAGGAAGATTGTGAAGTTGTAGGGGAACTAGCCAGGTTATTACAACAGGAAGAAAGGACCATACAACCCCACAAAGAGTCGGTTGACACGGTTAACTTAGGTACCGAAGAGGACAAGAAAGAAGACAAGGTAGGTGCCAACTTGGAACCTAGTGTTAATAAGAACTTAACTCATTTACTACATGACTATGTTGAGGTCTTTTCCTGGTCATACAAAGACATGACAGGACTCGATGCTGATATCATGGTCCATCATCTGCCGACAAAAGAAGACTGCCCTCCGGTAAAACAGAAAGTCTGTCGCATGCGGCCAGAAATGTCAGAGAAGATCAAGACTGAAGTCATGAAGCAGTTGAACGCCGGATTCTTAGTTGTTACCTCCTATCCACAATGGGTTGCCAATGTTGTTCCAGTGCCTAAAAAGGATGGTAAAGTACGCTTGTGTGTGGATTACAGAGACATGAATAGGGCAAGCCCTAAGGATGATTTGCCGCTTCCCCATATCGATATTCTGGTTGACAACACCACACAGCATAAAGTATTCTCCTTCATGGATGGTTTCTCTGGGTACAATCAAATCAAAATGGCACCTGAGGACATGGAGAAAACGATCTTCGTCGCACAGTGGGGTACGTTTTGTTACAAAGTTATGCCATTCGGGATGAAGAACGTTGGGGCAACTTATCAGCGCGCCATGGTAGCTCTATTTCACATATGATCCATCACGAGATAGAGGTCTACGTGGATGACAAGATAGCCAGATCTCAAACTGAAAAGGAACACCTTGACAATTTGCAGAAACTGTTTGAAAGACTGAAGAAACGCTGAACCCGAGTAAGTGCACTTTTGGAGTGAGGTCCGGTAAACTCCTAGGCTTCGTTGTCAGTGATAAAGGTATCAAAATGGACCCTGCAAAGGTAAAAGCAATACAAGAAATGCCTGCTCCCCGCACCGAGAAGGAAGTAAGAGGATTCTTAGGACGACTAAACTACATCTCCAGATTCATTTCTCACCTAACCGCCACTTGTGAACCAATCTTCAAATTACTGAAGAAAGATCAAGTGTTGGATTGGAAAGACGACTGCTAGGCTGCCTTCGGCAGGATCAAAGAGTACCTTCAAGAGCCTCCTGTTTTGATGCTGCCAGTCGAGGGAAGACCTTTGATCATGTATTTAACTGTCTTGGAAAATTCAATGGGGTGTGTGTTGGGGCAGCATGACGAGTCTGGCCGAAAAGAGCATGCAATATACTACCTGAGCAGAAAGTTTACCGACTGTGAAACCAGATATTCACTTCTCGAGAAAACTTGTTACGCTCTGGCAAGGGCTGCTCGTCGGCTAAGACAGTATATGTTGACCCATACTACCTTATTGATATCCAAGATGGATCCAATTAAATACATATTCGAGAAGCCCGCCCTCTCTGGAAGAATAGCAAGATGGAAGATGATCTTGACTGAATACGACATTCAATACACTACCCAAAAAGCAATAAAGGGCAGTGTACTAGCCGATCACCTTGCTCATCGGGCTGTGGAGGACTACCAGTCCATGAAATTCGAGTTCCCAGATGAAGACATCATGTTGGTAAACAATTGTCAAGAACTTAGACCATATGACAGACCTGAACAAGGATCCCGATGGACCTTGGTTTTTGACGGAGCTTCCAACGCACTCGGTAACGGCATAGGCGCTGTGATCATATCCCCTGAAGGATATCATACTCCCTTCACCGTGAGGCTTTGTTTCAGTTGTACCAATAATATGGAGGAATATGAAGCGTGTATTATGGGTCTTAAAGCCGCCATAGATTTGGGAATCAAGTCCTCAAATGTATTTGGAGATTTAGCCTTAGTCATTAGTCAGATCAAAGGAGAATGGGACATGAACCATCCTAATTTCATCCCTTACAAAGAACATTTGTTGACATTAATCCCACATTTTGAGGAAATTACCTTTGAGCATTTTCCACGAGAGGAAAATCAACTAGCGTGCATGCTAGCCACTATGTCATCCATGTTTAAAATCAGGTGAGATAACGAGGCTCCCCAGATCACCATTAAGCAGATGGATGAACCAGCTTACTGTCACAAGATCGATACTGAAGAAGTAGTGGACAAGCCTTGGTTCCATGAAATTAAGAGGTATCTCGAGGCCCAAGAGTATCCGGGGGGAGCTTCAATCAATGATAAGAATTTCTTGAGAATATTTTCTGCTAAATTCTTCCTTAGTAACGAAATCCTCTATAAACGCAACCACGACTCTACTTTGCTTTATTGCGTAGACCAGAGTGAGGTAGAAAAGATCATAGATGATTTACACGAAGGTGCCTTTGGCACTCATTGTAGTGGACACACGATGGCTAAAAAGATCCTACAGGCAGGATACTATCGGTCCACCATGGAAGCATATTGTTATCAACATTCACAAACTTGTCACAAGTGCCAGATCTATGCTGACAAAGTACATGTGCCTCTGGTTCCCCTAAACATCCTGACTGCTCCTTGGCCCTTTGCAATGTGGGGCATTGACATGATTGGAGAGATCAAATCCACAACTTCTAATGGACACTGCTTCATCTTGGTTGCCATTGATTACTTCACGAAGTGGGTTGAGCCAACTTCATTCGCTTCTGTTACCAAGAACGTTGTGGCCCGATTCATTAAACAGAATCTCATATGTCGGTACGATATCCCAGAGAGAATCGTCACAAATAATTGTACAAATCTCAATAATACTATGATTACCGCATTATGTGCGTAATTCAAGATCCAACATCATAACTCTTTTCCTGACCCGCCGAAGATGAATGGCGTTGTAGAAGCCACAAATAAAAACATCAAGAAGATCATACAAAAAATGACAATGACCTACAAGGACTGGCATAAGATGTTACTATTTTCTCTCCATGGTTACCGTACCACGGCGTGCACGTCAACAAGGGAAACTCCTTTCTCTTTGGTATACGGCATGGAAGTTGTCCTACCAATTGAAGTCCAAATACCTTCTCTGAGAATCATAAAAGATGCAAGTTTGAATGAATATGAATGGATTCAAACTCGACTTGACCAGTTGAACTTGATTGATGAGAAGAGGGTTACAGCTGTCTGTCATGGTCAGATGTGCCAAAAACGTATGATCAAAGCTTTTAACAAGAAGGTCATATGTCAGGTATATCGGGTTGGTGACTTGGTAATCAAGCGTATCATATTTCCACAAGGTGATCCTAGGGGAAAATGAACTCCTACATACGAAGGACCATTTGTGATTAAAAACATATTCTCTGGTGGAGCAATGATCTTAACCACTATGGATGGCGATGACCTTCAGCACCCTGTAAATGAGAACATAGTTAAAAGATACTACGCATGATAAAGACCCGCTAGGTCGACTGGCCTAGACAAAAATTAGGGCATCCCGGCGAACCAAAAGGGTTCGGGAAAAAATTATGGATAAAATACAAAAGAAAAAAAATATGCACCCTGCAAGCTGAAAACCTGAAAGGGCAGCTTGGGCAAAAAAGGGTATCCCGGTGGACTGAAAAACCGAAAGGGCGGTCCAGGAAAAAGTTAGATATTCAAAGCGTATAACTATGTCCCATTGGATCACCTTACAGACAACCTTCAATATCGACTAACAAGCTCAAACGGTTCTAATCAATCCAATCAGCTTCGGACAAAGAAGCAAGTGGATGAGACGCTCAGAGACATGAAGGCTATAGCAGAGTAGGAACCCCATGGGATTATTTCACACAACTATCTTTTCTTTGTATCAGTTTTCATTTTCTACGACAAAATTCTCTTACTAGGATGTTAGTCTCTTTGTACAAAAATACTTATTCAAGTTAATACAAAGATATTCCTTTAAAGTGAAAAACTATTTGTTTTTCTTTTATTTCCCTGTTTTGTTTGCAAAAGCGTCCAATGATTATTTTTGAACATATGCATTTGAACGTGATTATTGTTTACAAATGAACACAAGAAAAGAGGGAACAAAAAACAGAAAGACAATTACTAATGGCTTTAAGAAATAGGATAATATCTATAGGCCATTCCATTAAATCCCCGTAGGTACTTTTTCCAGCAAGAGCGGAAACAAGGACATCCTACTACAAGATCACTAACTTATTTCCAATATGCAGCCTAATGGTATCAAGTGCTCTCACATCCGCGATGGAGCAAAACTTCCAGTTACTGCTCCAAAGATTCCCCAGTGAAAGTCTCCCAGTTTCTCAGGGTTCCCCAGCAATATTTCACGAAGTCCACAAGCAATGCATGGTGTTTCCCTTCCCCGACAGAGTTTATTTATTTAATTATGGAAACCCATCCATCAACACTTCAATTTCAACAAAATATGGAGACTTACACCCCACATCCCCAGCAGCAGTCAGGAATTTATTTTCCCTAATCCAATAACACTGCAGCAGAATAACTTACATGCGCATACATTACATTCATACATCATAAACATCAATGACACAAATGCATTGCACTATGCATTTCATGCATCATGGCATTACATACAACTAACTCTTTACCTTCTTCAGGAAAGATCAATCAACATAAAATTATTATCAAATTTTCAACGAGACAAGACAAATATCTATAAACAAATCAATCGTAGGTCAATTCTCGAAACAGGACTAAATTGACTATCTACATGACAAATACTCCCCTTCAGGTCTCTGCTGGTTCAGTTTAAATATCTCAACAGTCTATCCTGATTCTTTCCCACAGACATCTTCTCTGGTTCAGATAAGTCGCTCTAAGATTTACTCTGATTCTTTTCTAGACCCCTGCTGGTTCAGTTTTAAACCTCTCAATGGTTTATTCTAATTCTTTCCCGCAGACACCTTCTCTGGTTTAGATAAGTCGCTTCAAGATTTATTCTGATTCTTCTCCAGACCCCTGTTGGTTCAGTTTTAAACCTCTCAACAGTTTATTCTGATTCTTTCCCGTGAACCTCTTCTCTGGTTCAGGTAAGTCGCTTTAAGACTTATTCTGATTCTTCTCCAGACCCCTGCTGGTTCAATTTAAATCTCTCAATGGTTTATCCTGATTCTTTCCTAGTAGACACTTTCTCTAGTTCAGATAAATCGCTCAAAGATCTATTATGATTCTCTCCAATTAAAGAACACCCAAGACCTCTTTTGGTTTAGTTTAAACCTCTCAATGGTTTATCCTGATACTTTCCAAATAGACATTTTCTCTGGTTCAGATAAATCACTCCAAGATTTACTCTGATTCTTTCCAGTCAAACAACATTCAAGACTTCTGCTAATTTCAGTTTAAATCGACCAAAGGTTTATTCTGATTATTTTCCAGTTGAAGTCAAGTTCAGACTTAGTCCAATTTCTACCAACAATCACCTTTGGATAGCATCTATAAGCCCATCTCCAACAACTCCCCATAATTTCTCCAAATGGCATCTTTAAGCCCATTCCCTACACAATCAACTGCCACATCACCGAGTGCAAATTTCTGGGCACTCTAGTGTTCAATCATCTTCCACTTTTAAGCTACGAACGACAAATATGCCAATCTCACTTTTCAAGTTTAAGAAGATTGAAAAGGGGCAGTTGTTGTACCCCAATATTTTCCCTTCCATTTTTCATTCAAGATACTATCCTAGGGTTTCTCGAATACTCAATTTGGCTCATAAGTTTATTGGACATATTCCCTTCTGTTGTACCCCAAAATTTGCCCTCCCATATTCTTCAAAATTTGCAAAGAGCATGCTTCAAAATCTCCCAAGGGTTGCACAGTTCAATGGCCTCCTAACAGTCAAAATTAGGGTTTTGGTTCTGGCAAAGAAATTGAAGTTCTCAAGGGTCCAAACAAGTCCCACATGCCTATAAACATTGTCAAGCATCCTTATGCCAAGTTTCAAGACTCACAGCACAAAATTGCACAGTCAAAAAACCTAATTGCTCAATAGTCAACTGTAGGGGCAAAATGGTCATTTGACAGTCAAAAGTCCAAATTTTTGGTCAACATCTTATTTTGAAGCCACAAACATCATTTGATCAATTCTTGATCATGATTCTCAAGGCATGGCTCAAAAAGTCTCAAGATGCAAAAGTTTCTATTTTTGGACAGTTGAAAAAGTCAACTGCAAATTGACCAGGGCATAACTTCCACATGGTTTATCAGAAAAATTCCATCCAAAGCTCATTTTTAAGAGAATGCCATTTACTACAACTCCTCTTCACACTTCAAGTCCAAGAAATGCTCTCACAAAAAGTTATCAATCTCAACATTATAGGTCATTTTCAAAAGTCAACAAAAAGGCACTTTAAGTCAAAGACCATAACTTGAGATTGGTAAATCAAAATGACATGGTACCAAAGGCATTGGTTAGAGGACTTCGAGACCTTTCCAAAATGTCCAAGAACATGATCAAAGCTTAAAAATTGAGCAAGATATGCCTTGTGGAAGTTGGGAAAGTTTTGGCAATTTTGAAAAGTCAACTTTGCTTCAAATGCCTCAAAATTGCTAATGGGCCACAATTTCTTCCAAGAATCATCATCCAAAAGCTATGCACGACCCATTGAACCAAAGGGAAGTTATTTTCTTATTTTTAATTTATTAATTGAATTTTTAAATCCATTAATTCATTTAAATTAAAATTAAATATGAGAAAAATACTAAACAAATGTTTTCAAATCTTTTTATGCAGTATTTCCACTCATCATTCACTCAAGATTTCGTGCATATCAAAAAAGGAAAGAATCTCCATTGATTGGCATAAGATTGGTATGAAAAAGATTGGAAAAGATTCATGAAAATCAAAAATTCAAAAACATTGATAACATGGATTTTGGGCTTGTTTTGTTAACCTAAATCATTCCATGTACATATGCAAACCTAAACCTAATCACAAGAACAAGGAAGCTGTGCCAGAATCACAAGAACAAATTGGCATTTTTTCACAAAAAACTTCAAGACTGATTTCATAGCTAGAGTGTGTTAAAAAGCAAAAGAACCATTCCAAAGGCTTGCTGAGACAACCAGGAAGCTTTCTCAATCAAAATCACGTCCCCTAACCTCAAGAATTGGTATAACCGTGTTCCACTTTTCTTGAAAAAATTGATAATCGTATTCCATTTTATACGCATGATTAATGTCTTTTAACTGTTGTTTTACACTAACATGAGCATTCTAAAGCTGTTGGCATTATTTGATTGAACTTTTAAGCTTTGTACACGAATCCACCATGGAAGCTGCCTAGGGTTTCAGAGGTGTGAAATTGGGGTTTCTTTCCTGGGGAAAAATTAAGCCATAAGACCAATACCATTGGACTCGTGACCTTCATACGGACACAATCATCACCTCGCGCCCAATTTATCATTGCCCAGGAGCTATTCACTATTTTTGCATATTGTGGTTAGTGGGGGTTTAAAACCCCCGCTATCTAGCTTATATTTTCAGGTAAAACGAAGAATGATGAGGAAGACGTTGGTGTGGCTTGGCATGATTGGTATATTTGAAAGTTAGCGCGTTTTTTATTTGGTTCCAGAATAATTGCACGTTTCACATATATTATTTCTATCTTATTATACTAACAAACACGCGTGCATAGCTCAGTTGGTGGAAAGGAGTGGTTGCAAGCAATGGGACCTGGGTTCGAATCCCAGGTCCCCCATATTTCCCTATATTTTTCTTTGTAACATGTTCAGGTACCTTTGCCCTTCAGTGATCCACCATGTACTCTCATCAATGGCTTGCCAAGTGGCCATGAGTGCCCATCCAGTTGTTAGAACAAAGTTTGAATCTACTACCCTATATTTAAGTTTTGATGATAACAAAGTGAAAAGATATAGTATTTATAAATTTCATGTATGAACTATCTGCTGCCTAAAATTATCTATTCAGCATCAGAACTTGATTTCAGACACCAGCATCAGAAGTTGCCATATCAGAATGTCAAAATCAGATGATCAACTCACGTACATGCTGAAGCCTGATGAACAAGACTGCGCTCAACACTCTGATAAAGAAACACAACAGTTCATCAGCAGCGAAGCAGAGTCAGAATGAGCCAAGCCAGAACTTGCATTAAGTAAGCAACGGTACTGTGCATTGAAAGCAAATTAATTCCAACGGCCTCATTCCAGACAAGATCTGCTCAATAAGGAAAGCTTGTTATTAGCATTGAATCAAGAATATTGCATCCAACGTTCATCATCTCAGTGCTATATAAACAAGGCTTTGAAGATTGAAATGGCTAATGCTCTCAAAATCTCTACACGCACAAAAGCTAATTATAATCTTCTTTCTCTCAGTTTTGCTAAACCACACACTCTGATATCCTATCATTGTTTAGCAATCTAGTTTCTAAGCTTCAATTTGTGTATACATCACAGTTGTGATACAGTTTTGTAGAAAACATCCACACACTTAGTTTTATCTCTTTGTAAGAAAGTGTTACCTTGACAAACCGGGTTGTGGTTTGGATCAAGAAGGCTTTAGTAGTTGTTAAAGAAGTCTGTAATATTCAGTTGAATATAGTGGATTAAGACCTCGTTGGAGAGAGGCGAAATCACCTTGACGGGTGGACTGGAGTAGTTTGAGATCAAACGAACCAGGATAAAAATATCTTGTTCATTACATTAGATTTCAGTTTTACAATTCAACCCCCCTTCTTGTGTTTTTCACCACTTCAATTGGCATCAGAGCGCCTGGTTCTGAGCTAAAACACTTAACCGTGTCAGTACAAGATCCAGCGTCAGAAAAACACAATGGCAGGAAACAATTCTCACATCAGCAATGACAACAATGAGGACAGAGACAGATTCAGTGGCAAACCTCCAGTATTTGATGGAGAAAACTTTGATTACTGGAAAGACAGAATTGAAAGCTTCTTTCTGGCACATGATGCTGATCTGTGGGATATGGTGACAGATGGATACACGCACCCTGTGAATGCAAGTGGTCAGAAGATTGATAGAAAAACAATGTCTGATCAACAAAAGCGTGACTTCAAGAATCACCACAAGGCCAGAACCATCCTCCTCAGCGCCATCTCCTATACTGAGTATGAAAAGATCTCCAACAGAGACACAACAAAGAATATTTTTGACTCACTCAGAATGACGCATGAGGGCAACGTTCAGGTCAAAGAAACAAAAGCTCTGGCACTCATTCAGAAGTATGAGGCGTTCAAAATGGAAGAATCTGAATCCATTGAAACCATGTTCTCTAGATTCCAGATTCTGGTAGCTGGTCTCAAAGTTCTGGACAAAGGATACTCTACTGCTGACCATGTCAAGAAAATCATCAGAAGTTTACCCAAGCAGTGGAGACCTATGGTTACAGCTCTGAAGCTAGCTAAAGATATCAACAAAATCACTCTGGAGGAACTTATCAGCTCCCTCAGAAGTCATGAGATAGAGCTAGAAGCTGATGAGCCTCAGAAGCAAGGTAAGCCTTTAGCATTAAAATCTAACAGAAAATTTGAGTCTAAAGTTTTGCAGGCAGTTGAAGAAACATCTGATGGATCCTCATCAGAAGAAGACGAACTCTCCCTTCTCTCCAGAAGAGTAAATCAACTGTGGAAGCAAAGATAAAGGAAGTTCAGGAATCCCAGAAGATCTGATCAGAACGAGTCTTCTTCTAGATACAGAAGGAAAGATTCTTCCTCTGGATACAGAAGATCTGAAGGCTCCTCCAGTAGCAAAAAGCCAAACACCAAAGACATCATCTGCTATGAGTGCAACGAGCAAGGACACTATAAGAGTGACTGCCCAAAGCTTCAGAGGGAAAAGCCCAAAAAGAAGTTTGGAAGAGAGAAGAAGAAAAGTCTCATGGCTACATGGGATGACTCTGACTCGTCTGAAGCTGACTCAGAATCAGATGATGAAAGGGCAAACATAGCTCTCATGGCTAACATCTCAGAAGATAGTGAAGCTTCTGAATCAGACTCAGAATCAGACACTGAAGAGGTATTTCCTAACTTTGCTGTTAACTTTACAAAGGCTGAACTTGCTGAAAGCCTTAATGAGATTCTGGAACGTTATCAGCAAATTAGAGCTAAATTCAGAGACCTGAAAAGGAATCTTGAATCTGACTCTAATAAGACCGAGAGTCTCAAATTGGAAAATTCTGAGCTGAGAAATAAGATTTCAAAATTAGAAAACACTTTACAAAACTCTCAGAAGGAACCAATTTCTGAAACTCCCAGCAACGCTGATGAGATCATCAAGGAGTATGATCACAGTTTCCAGAAGTTCCTAGCTAAAAGCATAGATAGAAGCAGAATGGCTTCAATGATCTATGGAGTTAGCAGAAACGGCAGGAAAGGAATAGGATACCAAGGTAAGGTTCCTACACCAAAGAATGTCATGGACTTAACCATTAAACACACTCCTCTGAATTCACATTTTGTATATGGTCACACACATGATATCAAATACACTAGCAGTAAGCACTCTGTGAAACCAAAATTCAACCAGAGTTTTGGTAAAACTAACAAATCAGGACCCAAGAAAATCTGGGTACCTAAGGATAAAATAATACATGTTGCAGATATCTTTAGCAGCAAGTCAGAAACACCAGTCATGGTACCTGGACTCTGGCTGCTCACGACACATGACGGGAAGAAGGCATATGTTCCAAAGCCTGGAACTTAAGCCTGGAGGCCACGTTGGCTTTGGAGGCAATCAGAGGGGAAAGATAATTGGCTCTGGAACTGTAGGTAATGGAAATCTTCCCTCTATTAATAATGTTCTGCTAGTAGATGGATTGATGCATAATCTGTTATCCATAAGTCAATTAAGTGATAACGGTTATGATATAATCTTTAATCAAAAATCATGTAAAGCTGTTAGTCAGAAAGATGGGACTATCCTGTTTAATGGTAAGAGGAAAAACAACATTTACAAAATCAAACTTTCTGAACTAAAGAGTCAGAATGTAAAATGTCTTCTGTCTGCTAACAACGAGCAGTGGATCTGGCACAGAAGATTGGGGCATGTTAGTATGAGAAGAATATCTCAGATTAACAAACTCAATCTGGTCAGAGGACTTCCTAATTTGAAGTTCAATTCAGATGCTCTGTGTGAAGTATGTCAGAAAGGCAAATTTGCAAAACCTTCTTTTAAATCCAAAAATGTTGTTTCTACCTCTAAGCCATTAGAACTTCTGCACATTGACTTATTTGGACCAGTTAAAACTGTTTCAGTCAGTGGTAAGAAGTATGGGTTAGTAATCGTAGATGACTATAGCAGATGGACATGGGTAAAGTTCTTAAGACACAAGGACGAGTCACACTCTGTGTTTGTTACCTTCTGTAACCAAGTTCAGAATGAAAAGGATCTTAGAATCGTTAAAGTCAGAAGTGATCATGGTGGAGAATTTGAAAACAAAGATTTTGAGTCATTCTTTAATGACAGAGGCATTCTGCATGATTTCTCTTGTCCTAGAACTCCCCAACAAAATGGAGTTGTAGAACGAAAGAACAGAACATTGCAAGAAATGGCCAGAACCATGATCAATGAGACAAACGTTGCTAAGACCTTCTGGGCAGAGGCAATAAACACAGCGTGCTACATTCAGAATAGAATCTCAATAAGACCTATTCTGGAAAAGACTCCATATGAACTGTGGAAGAACAGAAAGCCCAACATTTCATATTTTCATCCATTTGGATGTACTTGCTTTATATTAAATACAAAGAATTATTTGAACAAGTTTGACTCTAAAGCACAAAAGTGTATTATGTTAGGATACTCTGAACGCTCAAGAGGGTACAGAGTATACAATACAGAAACACAGATTGTGGAAGAATCAATCAGTGTTCGTTTTGATGATAAGCTTGACTCTGAAAAGTCAAAGCAGAATGAAGTTTTTGCAGGTATAGAAATTGAATTTGCAGGTTCTGAAGACAAGTCATCAGAAGCTCTCAACACAGACATTCCTTCAACGTCTGAAAGGAGCACTGCTAGCAATCCTACAACAACTGCTGATCAACCTCAGAAGAGATTACCAAGAAGCAGCTTGGATCACCCAGAAGAGACTATCCTAGGAAGAAAGGAAGATCCAATCAGAACAAGAGCAAGCTTCAGAAACTCTTATAGGACTTGTGTCTCTGATTAAACCTTCTTCTATTGATGAAGCACTTCTGGATAATGACTGGATTCTGGCAATGCAAGAAGAGCTGAATCAATTCACCAGAAACGACGTATGGGATCTCGTTCCCATACCAAAAGGATTCAACATCATTGGAACAAGATGGGTGTTCAGAAACAAGCTAAATGAACAAGGTGAAGTCATCAGAAACAAGGCACGACTGGTTGCACAAGGTTATAGTCAGCAAGAGGGGATAGACTATACAGAAACCTTTGCCCCAGTCGCCAGGTTAGAATCTATCAGACTTTTAATTTCATTTGCTGTTAATAGAGGCATCACTCTGTATCCGATGGATGTCAAAAGTGCATTCTTAAATGGTTATATAGAAGAAGAAGTTTATGTACACCAACCCCCAGGTTTTGAAAATACAAAACATCCAGAACATGTTTTCAAACTAAAGAAGTCACTGTATGGTCTGAAACAAGCTCCCAGAGCTTGGTATGAAAGGCTAAGTAACTTTCTGCTGGAAAATGAATTCACCAGAGGGAAGGTGGACACTACTCTATTCTGTAAATCAGTTAAGAGTGACATCTTAGTCTGTCAAATTTATGTTGATGATATTATCTTTGGTTCTACTAATCCTTCTCTTGGAAGAAAATTTGCTAAGTGTATGCAGGCAGAATTTGAGATGAGCCTCATGGGGGAACTGAAATTCTTTCTAGGAATTCAGATCAATCAAACTCCAGAAGGAACTTACATTCATCAGAGCAAATACATCAGAGATCTTCTGAAGAAATTTGACCTCTCAGAATGTAAGCCATCAAAGATTCCAATGCATCCCACGTGCATTCTGGAAAGAGAAGAGGTGAGCAAAAATGTAGAACAGAAAGTCTACAGAGGTATGATTGGTTCTCTCCTCTATCTGACTGCTTCAAGACCCGACATATTATTCAGTGTTTGTATGTGTGCTAGATTCCAATCAGATCCTAGAGAATCTCACTTAACAGCTGTTAAGCGAATTTTCAAGTATCTGAAAGGTACTACTAATCTGGGTTTGTTTTATAGAAAATCTAGTGATTACAGCTTAGTAGGCTACTGTGATGCTGATTTTGCTGGAGACAGAGTGGAACGTAAAAGTACTTCTGGAAGCTGCCAGTTTCTGGGAGAAAATCTGATCTCTTGGTCCAGCAAAAGGCAATCAACAATTGCTCTGTCAACAACAGAAGCTGAGTACATAGCAGCAGCATGATGTAGCACACAAATGCTCTGGATGAAAAGTCAGCTTGAAGACTTCCAGATTTTTGAGAGTAACATTCCTATACTTTGTGATAATACTTCTGCTATTTGCTTAAGTAAGAATCCCATTTTACATTCTAGAGCTAAGCATATAGAAATAAAACATCACTTCATTAGGGACTATATTCAGAAAGGTATTTTGAACTTAAAATTTATAGATACAGACCATCAATGGGCTGATATCTTTACTAAACCCCTTTCAGAAGATAGGTTTAATTTCATTCTGAAACATCTCAGCATGAAAGTGTGTCCAGAGTGAAAATGTTTTAATTCCATATATTTACCTTCAGAATGTAATTGTTTTACTGTGAACTTCTGATCAATCTCCTTTCAGAAAGATAGAACATGCAGATTGTATCAGATGCAAGTCTAAAGATCTAAGAGTCTAAGCTCAAAGACAGACGTGCTGATCACTACATCAAACAAGTGTCATCCAATCATCAGCATATCTCTGAAGCAGAACGCGTGCACGCTTCTGAGAAGGCAAAGCGCTGATTGGGTGCATTGAGACACATGTCTGGTAACCGTTTTTAAGTATCTTTCTCAAATCCCCCAAAATCAGCAAGCATTAATGAAAAGTAATCATGCTTTTAAGATGCAATCATGATTTTTCTCTCTCTTAAAAAACGTTTATCTTTTCAAAATAGTTTTGAAAACTCTATTTAAGCACATTAATCTCTCATTCTCATTCTTTACGTTTTCTGACTAATACTCAAGCATTTTCTGCATATTTCTGTGTTCATCTCTTGCAACCTATTTTCCTCAGTTTATTCTCAAAACCCTTTTAGTGTGAACATGGCAACCTCCAGCAGCGCTTCTGCAGGTCCTCAGAAGAAAGCATCATCTGAGCAATATCAAGTGCCATTCAGAACTCTCCTCACTCCTGTGAAGAATCTTGAAGTGCTTTCTGAATTAATCTTTGATTTTGAAAGCTTGAAGGAGAACGGTTTTGACCTAACTGAAGAAGTTAGGGCTCAGAAGTGGGAAAGGTATTTCGACAGGTTGGTTGGACCAACATTCCCAATGCTAGTCAAGGAATTCTGGATTCACGCCAAGGCTTCAACACATCTAGTCACCTCCTTTGTTATGGGGAAGAAGATTGTGATCACTGAGGATCACATTGCAAGGCTAATCGGTTACAGTGGCGGTGGCGTCCGTTGTGTGGACATGGCTGAAAGATATGCTGATGTAGGTGTGATAGCTGACAGGATTTTCACTCTTGGGGTGCCCAGCAGCAAGATTAAAGATCTGAAGGATCATTACAGAGTGTGGGCTAAGATAATTCTGGGGTGCTTCAACCACAGGAAACCAACCAGTTCTCCTGATTACATAAATGTGGATCAACAGTTTCTGATCTACTTTATTGATCAGAAGGTAAAGATCAATCTGGCTCACTTCCTGTTCAACCACCTCAGAACAAGTGTGAAGGAAACAAGGGAAGAAGAAAGAACCAAGAGGGATTGGATACCTTTTGGAAGGTTGATATCAGATATTCTGACAGAGAATAGGCTGATTGAGCATCTGATAGAAGCTCAAGAGCTAAGCACTATTGAACCAACAATTGGGAAACCTCTGAACGCAAAGAACTTGAAAAAGATGAAGCTGACAGAGAATATTCAGAAGGAACCCAGAGCTACTCCTATTGCTGATATCTCCAGCAGAAGAGTGCCTCTGAGTGACTTTCCGTTATTTTCTGAAATTGAATCCAAACCAGAAGTGATTCTCAGGTACTTGCATGCGTGCAAGGCAGATGGTACAGATCCAAATCTGAATATCAAAGATCTGCATCAACCTCAACCAGAAGTGACTCTGAAGAAGACGAAGAAGAGGAAGGCACCATCAGAAGGATCATCCCAGCAGACACCCAGGAAAAGAGGTAATTCATCTGCTGCTCCTGTTTTAAATTCTTCTACTATTCCAGCATCTATTCCTCCTCAAACCTCTCATAGAATCTCAATCCTCATCCCTACCATAGATGAAACTGTACAAGAAGAGGACCCTTCTGAGGCATTAAAACTCAGAAGACCCAGAACCAAACATCCCAAACAACCAACAATCTCAACAACATCAGCAATTGACCAAGTGCTGTCTGACATTAATCAACACACCTCTGATCAACCAAACTCTGAACCACAAACTGTTCCTCCTCCACAACCAGAACAACAGCAATCTGCTGAAGAACCAGAACAACAACAATCACTCTCATCAATTCCAGAAGAACCCCTTATCCCTGAACAATCAGAAATTCCGTCTCCCTCTCCCCAACCAGAAATTAATCCACCATCACCTCAAACAGAGTTTCATCACTCTGAAACTCCTTCTCCTCAACCATCTGAACCTCATTCACCTCAACCATCACCTCTGGCAATCCAGCTGCCATGTGGAACAACTATTATCATGCCCCTGTTACCATCCTCACCAGAATCTACACCACCAAATACTCCCAAAACACCACCCAGTCCAATCATAATCTCTGATACTGATACTCCATCTCCAAAACAAACAGCTGCTCAGAAAACCTCTGAAAACCCCAGCAGGACTTTCATAGACTTAACCAGTCTTGACCGTCTTGCTGATCTGAAACACAAAATTGCCATCCCAAAACCAAAGCAACCAGATGTTGGCTCTGGTATTATGAATTTTGAAACAGGTGTGCTGCAATGGATTGCTTCTTTGAAGCAAGTATGTCCTGGAATGATTGACCCAGCTGCTTCTGATCAGCTCTGGTCACAATTCAGACTTTGGGTACGTGCTGAAGCCCTCAAGTTGCAGGATATCAACTATGAGCAGGCACAACAAAATTTCAGCAAGCTTCTGAATGAAGTTGGAAGTCAGCTTCTGAAAGAGGACGTGCTCCCTCTGGACAGTGAACCTTGGTCTGAGAAACAGCAAGCTACAAAGGTGCAATCAGAAGAAGACAAGACCATTCAAGCTGAAGAAAGTCAAGCAGAGGATGTTGCTGAAAGCTCTCAGAAGCTTCCTGCTTCTGATGCTTCTCAAGCTGCCTTGGACAGGCAGACTCTGGAAGAACTAAGGCTGAATGACATGCGTCTGCAGCAGCGGATGGATGAAAGCGATCAGAAGATGAAAGAGAGAATGGATGTGCAGGATAGCAAGATTGACACTGTTGTCAGCATGGTGCACAAGCAGAATGAGACTCCTGAAAAGATCCAAGCCATGCTGGAGAACCTGTTCACACGCTTGCCTCCTCAACCTTAGTCTTTTTTTTTTCATTCATGACCTTTTTCATGTTTTCCTTGATTTTCTGATGTACTGTTTGAATATGTTTTGTAATATTTTCTTGTTTTGATTCTGAACTATCTTAATATGATTAGTTTTTCTGATCTTAATTGTTTTAGCACATCACCTACACTTTTTGATTGCTGACAAAAAGGGGGAGAACAAGAATGATATTTTAATCAATAACGGCTAACTAGACAGAAATTCTCAAACATTCTAACTCTATTTACTTGAAAATGTTTTTCTGTTTTGCTTAAAGTCTACAGGTACAAGGAAGCTCCTGGACACTCTGAAGACTAGAAGCTCTGAAGCTCTGATCACTATGAAGTTCTGATCCGCTCTGATATTCTGATCCAAAGCAAAGCTCTGACAAGAAAAACTCTGAAGCTCTGCTCTGACACAAAGCTTCTGATAAGTCAAAGACTCTGATACTCTAATGTTCAAAGAAAGGCAAAAAGATCTGATCCTGAAGAACACGTGTAATCAAAGGGAAGTAATAAACTCAGGGGGAGTATCTCTCAACTCTGATATCTCTTTACTCCTTATCCTTTTACTTCTTACTCTGATACATATTCCAGATAACTTTTCACGTTATTTTCATTTAAAATATCTAGTTTTTGTCATCATCAAAAAGGGGGAGATTGTTAGAACAAAGTTTGAATCTACTACCCTATATTTAAGTTTTGATGATAACAAAGTGAAAAGATATAGTATTTATAAATTTCATGTATGAACTATCTGCTGCCTAAAATTATTATGTTCTGACTTGCAGATACTCTGATTGATATAAGCAAGATCACATCTATTCAGCATCAGAACTTGATTTCAGACACCAGCATCAGAAGTTGCCATATCAGAATGTCAAAATTAGATGATCAACTCACGTACATGCTGAAGCCTGATGAACAAGACTGCGCTCAACACTCTGATAAAGAAACACAACAGTTCATCAGCAGCGAAGCAGAGTCAGAATGAGCCAAGCCAGAACTTGCATTAAGTAAGCAACGGTACTGTGCATTGAAAGCAAATTAATTCCAACGGCCTCATTCCAGACAAGATCTGCTCAATAAGGAAAGCTTGTTATTAGCATTGAATCAAGAATATTGCATCCAACGTTCATCATCTCAGTGCTATATAAACAAGGCTTTGAAGATTGAAATGGCTAATGCTCTCAAAATCTCTACACGCACAAAAGCTAATTATAATCTTCTTTCTCTCAGTTTTGCTAAACCACACACTCTGATATCCTATCATTGTTTAGCAATCTAGTTTCTAAGCTTCAATTTGTGTATACATCACAGTTGTGATACAGTTTTGTAGAAAACATCCACACACTTAGTTTTATCTCTTTGTAAGAAAGTGTTACCTTGACAAACCGGGTTGTGGTTTGGATCAAGAAGGCTTTAGTAGTTGTTAAAGCAGTCTGTAATATTCAGTTGAATATAGTGGATTAAGACCTCGTTGGAGAGAGGCGAAATCACCTTGACGGGTGGACTGGAGTAGTTTGAGATCAAACGAACCAGGATAAAAATATCTTGTTCATTGCATTAGATTTCAGTTTTACAATTCAACCCCCCCCCCCCCCCCCCCCTTCTTGTGTTTTTCACCACTTCACCAGTGGCCAGGAACCAAAGTCTATGGAATACCCCAGTCAACGCGTATGCATATGATCTGAAAAGTCAAAAAAAGGCCTCAACCTAATGGGCCAAACTGCTTTCTATAAACCTCCAAAAGGGTCAACAAACCCCCTTGTTTGTATTTCTTTCCTTTATTCTTCTCCTTTTTATTTTGTTTCAATTATTTTCTTTTAATTCCTTAAATTAATTTTAATAATACAAAAATACAAAAAAAATTAGAAAGTCAAAAATAAAAATATATTTATTTATTATTTAATGCATTAATGTTTTTGTTGTAAATAAATTTGATAATTAATTTAGTTTTAAATTAGGGTTTTTACTTTAACATTTTTTCTTAAATAAATTAAAACACATAAAAATTAGGTTTTGTAGCATTTTACTTTTTTCTTCCAAATAATTAAATTACCTCATCATCATTATTATTAATTCTTAATTAATTTGTAAATAAACTACTTGTCATTAAATGATTAGGTTAAATTAGGTCAAACTTAAACATTTTTTTAATAAATTAAAAATAACTTAGAATTAGGTTTTTATTTAATTTCTAATTTCATTTAATTTTATTTAATTTCATAAAATGCAAAAACATAAAAAAAATAACTTCTTTTCCTTACTGAATAATTTAATTAATTTGTAATTCTAATTTAACTTCTTTAAAGGGTCCAACGCCCTCGCACTCGATTATAATTACATTTCGCGCGTTTGCTTTTTATTTCCTTTTTAAATTTCATGTATTTGCCCCGAAGCCTTGTAATAGATAATTAGGACATTTATTTTCCGCATTTTTATTTATTCAAATCGGGTCTTGGTTTAATTTGGCGTTGTAGACCCGCGCCTTGTAATAGCGTAGGACCTTTATCTTTCCGCATTTTTTCCGCACCTTTTAAACTGTTAAAACACATGAAATAATGTATGCCAAAAATAAAATCAAAGCGTAGAACACCCGATGCATGACAAGACAAATATAACTGAAAATGACACACAAATCACACACCACTCCTAGGGTACGTCTTACTGTTGCCTTGCCCCTCGAAACGTGGTCGTCGAGTAGAGGGCATTTTAGTAAGTCCTCATGTCCATGAACATGGCATGAGGGTAGCTTCTAAGGTGTCCTCCTATTGCTCTGGTGACCACACTGTCCCTAATCCTCGAATTGACCCGAACACCTCCAACGGTGGTGCTACCTATCTCTCGATGGTGGGATGGCACTACCTTAAGGACATTTACACAGCCTAATTCCTTAGGGTAGGTAGATGACTCATAGATACTTGCTCTATTCTAAAAAATAAATCAAAACTCTTTTCACACCGACACTTTGCAAAAAGCTTTCAAAAATAACTTTTTAAACACTCTTGAGGACTGATACGAGAGTCGAACTGAAATTTTAAACGAAACTTTTTCAAACCCACTCACCTTGAAAAGCAAACAAACATTTTGAAAACACAAATAGCAAGTATCTAAGAGCCCATGGATAACCATGGATAGAAAGGGTGCTAACACCTTCCCTTTCTATAAATCTACCTCCCGAACCGAGAACTAATCTCAATAAGGAATTTTTCTGTGCTTTTGTCCTTTCCATGTTGGAGAAAATAAAAGACGGTGGCGACTCTTGCTTCCGCGACATTTCGCGAACCAGCGTTAAACAGTCAGTTCCAGATCCACCGATCACAGAACTGGCGACTCTGCTGGGGATATCTTATAAAGTGAGGTGTACCTTAGGATAGTTCATAACTGTGTTTTCAATTGTTGTGCTTTGTTTGCTTTAAATTGTGGGTTGCATCGGAGTTACATAGATCCTAACCCAGATCTGGGGATACCCTGTTTAGGTAGCATAAGCTGTGAGGGACCTGTCCGGCGTAGACCGACACGGGTGAAACAGTGGCTACGTTGGTGTGGCACCTTGGTCTGTACCAATATCCCTTGTGTTGCAACGAGGAGAATATGGGTCTTCTGAGGAGTCATTAAGCACCAACAGACCTTAGAACCTTAAATGACACAACTTGGCCATTAGAACAGTAGTAGTATGCTATGCCCATTGAGGCTAAACTCTCGTGATGGTTCTGGCCGCAAGAAAAGATTGCGATGCTGGAGTTATGACCGATTGAGGGTAGTCAGTGATATTGGGATCCTCTAAGAACCCGGTTACTTTTGATAGGACAAGTATGAACCAACGAACTGAAAGAGGGTAATACCTAGACCTCATGCTGTCCTAAACTCTAAGGGTTTCTCTTGTGTGACTTGTGTGCCCTCCAACTTACTTGCATGCTTGTTATCTGACACGTGAGTTTCTTGCAGGTTTTGTTTATAGTCCTTAATTGGGACTCATAATAGGGTTTACTGAGTTTCTTGCAGGTTTTGTTTATAGTCCTTAATTGGGACTCATAATAGGGTTTACTGAGTTTCTTGCAGGTTTTGTTTACAGTCCTTAATTGGGACTCATAACAGGGTTCACCTACGTTACCCCATGCATAGCATAACATCATACCATTGCATGCATCCTGCATGAAGACTAACCCATTTCAAGGATCTCAAGGGCTTGTGATGCAGGTGATGATGAACCAACTGTCCAGCAAGGGGCAAAGTGGATTTATTTTCCTCTAGACAAGGGTGTCAGGGGCTATGACCCACTAGATATGGTGAGCTTTGACCCTTGAAGAAGGACTCTCAGCAACATGAAGTTCCTTCAATCAAGCTACCAGATCCAAACTCTAGAAAATTTTATTGTTCATCCCGCGAGGTCCTTGAAAACATTACATGCATATCATACACATCATTGCATAACAGATACCCTTGTTGCAGGTCACTTACCTTTCTCGCTGTCTATTTCAGCAATGGCTTCCCAACAAGATAACCAGGACCTTCTTGCTCAAGAGACTCGGTTCGGGGAAATCCTCCTGAATCTATCCAAGGGGCAGGAGGAGCTGAGAACACTTCTCATGGGGACTTTGGTCAGGAACAGCGCTAAGGACGAACGGCTGAAACATCTGCAAGCTGAAGTGGATGCAATGAAAGCCCGGATGCTGGGGCAGGTGACTGCCATTCAAGGTTTAGCTCAAAGACAAGAAGAGCTCGGAGTTCTCGTCAATCAACTGCTTCGGGGTAACCAACTAGGGCAAACGTCTAAGGGTAAAGAGCCAGTCATCATTCAACCACCTTTGAGACAAGGAGATAAGGGGAGAGCTCCTCAAACGGCTCCAGTGTCACAAATTCAGCATCAACCTCACCAGCTTCAGCCAGACAAGCCCAGGAGGCAATTCACCCAGCTCAACATGTCGCTGTTTCAAGCTTTACAACGCCTGTTGAGATTGAATCTGATCACATTAAGGGCTCATCCCCGGAACCCCAACACATCATCTCCTACCTATCATCCCAATAAAAGGTGTGCCTACCACTCTGCCAGTCCAGGACATGATACAAATGAGTGTTGGGCTCTGAAGAACAAGATCCAGGACCTGATTGATGAAGGAGCATTGGAGTTCACACAAGATGGTCAGGCTGAGTTTTTCTACCATCCCTCCAAGGCTCACCATTTGAAGTAACAAGCCCTGAGACTAGAAAACTTTTGTTCATTAGAATTTTTCAAGTTGTAATTTTCTTTTGATTGTTCAAACATTTATTCATGTTAAACGTTGTTATCTCATTAATGCATCGCATATGTCTGTTTTGAAGCAATATATTCGCATTCGCTATACTCAAACTGTTTTCATATCTTTTTGATGTCAACTCTCAATTAATAATTCTAAGCCTTTTGAGGGAGGATGACGAAAACGATACCACGATCCTTACAGTATGCTTTTGAACAGACCCCGCTGATGAGGTACAGGCATTGTTTCAATCCCTAAACACTGGAGTTATAAGGAAGATAATTCCTCGGCAACCCCTCTGAGCCAAAGAAGTTGGAGTTTTTTCTTTTTCGAAATTAAAACCCTTAATCATAACCTGGGGCAGGGTAGTTCTCTCAGTTGATCCAGGTGCACGATGAATGGCATCAAAAGAGGTCCTTACAAAAAAAAGAAGACAGTGATGATTCCGAATAATCATAACGATAGGCAGTCATTATATCTCAAAAATAAAAACCCAATAAGTCAAAACCTATGAAGGAGACTTACAAAACTGGGGCATCCCACTGACTGTAATCACAAAAGAAACAGTTCAGGCAAAATTTAGGGATAGCGAAATCAAAAAGAAAGAGGTCATACAAACCCTCAACAAAAATAAAAAATGACTGCCTATTCAGAATAAATCATCAATATTTGAACCATCATTGGAACATCAGGATAAAGACTCAAACAAGGTCTAACGCACGATCAACTGAGCTTAGGTTTGAAGAACATCACGAAGAACGGGTGGGTACAAATAATTTGAGCCTTTATCCTTTGTTTCTTAAACCGTGAACCAGGCCACGTTATAACCCTCAAAAGTCCTAGCTGAAGCATGGGTTAGTTCGAAAGCATACTGTTACCAAAGGTATCCTGACTCCTTAAGGCTCGTGGTAAAATAACGAGTTGACATCACAATTTACAAAACTTGCTTGTTGTACTAAAAATTCATTTTCAAAAACTTCAAGACAGACATAAGCTTGACATTCCTGATATAACATTGTTCGCATATGACTATTTGTTTGAACAACATAGAAGTTCGCACGAAGAATATCCAGTGAACAAAAACACTTCCAATCAAGGGGCATGGCATGATCATTGTCTGTCATCTGGGGCAGTTAAGTCAAGATTCAGAGAACCTCTCAAATGCCAAGATAACCAGGGGCAAATCTCCCCCTGGGTCACTTGGGGCACTCCAACAATGAATCTTGCATGATCAAACATCTTCTGGTGGCATGGCAAAACACTTCTAACAGGGGCAACTCCCTACATTCTGAGAGCGTGGACATAGTCGAAAAAATACTACGCAAAATCAAAGACCCGCTAGGTTGACACACCTAGGCAAAAATAAGGGCTTCCCGGCGAACCAAAAGGGTTCGGGCAAAAATAAGGGATGAAATGAAAAATCTGTACACCCGGCAAGTCGAAAACCTGAAAAGGCGGCTTGGGCAAAAATGGGTATCCCGGTGGACTGAAAACCCGAAAGGGCGGTCCAAGCAAAAGTTAGGGATCAAAGCGTACGACCATGTCCTGTCATCTTGTCACCTGCCTAGCAGAAGAAGGTTGGTCCATCAACAACTATCAGCACCTCCCAGGTCTTCTTCTCCCACCTCAGAAACAGGGGCAAGGATGAGTTGTCCAAGCGATCTAATTGCTCTGTCTACAAGATACAAGGTATGATCAGCTGAAGAAGGTAACCAATATACCTTAATTCCCCAGAGGTTGAGCCAGCAAGTCAATACCCTCTCCCCAAGCAAAGTCATACAATCAGCCTTAAGGAAGTGGGGTATCCCCCGCAGATCTCAACGTTCCCCAACAATATACAAACATTCTTAACAAGTGTCCCCGACAATCTTAATCTAAGATTGTTCCCCGGTGGTATACCAGATATTCGGCGGAGCCACTTCCCCAATATGTCTCAAAAATTTCCCCCAGGAGAGTCCAATCAAGATTTCCCCAGGAAAGGTTGAATCATCTCCCCAGCAGGAAGCTTATCCCCAGTAGATTCTGGAAGCTTATCCCCTGCAGAGCACGAACGCGTCTCCCGGCTTTCTTCAAAGGTTATTTCCCTACCAGGATATAACTGGGTTATCCTCAGCCAAAAGCCACGGAAATATCGTCCTCGGCGAAGTCTTCCTATCCCTAGCAGAGTCTATTAACACTTCCAACACATCAACGGTATCCCCAGCGAAGTTACCATCAACATCCCAACAAAGTACCTCTCTCCCCACAGAGTATTGTTCCCCAGCAAGGTGGCTAGATTAATTTTCTCCCCGCAGAGTAATCTCTTTATCAAGTTTATTCCCCAACGGAGTTATCTTCTCCTACCGGTATTCTTGCAACTATCATCCCCAGCGGAAACAAAAAAGCACTATTCTCCAACATCAGCCCAGGATGTGACTTCCCGGCACCCGTCAAGGATTTACTTTCCTAGACAAAAACATACATTCATAAACATCGCATCTCCACACATTATAGCATGCATATACGCATCATGAACATACAATCTCATTTATGTTGAGAACATCATTGCTTAATCCATATCCTGCATTACATATGACTGACCTTTACCTTTCAGGAAAGATCCAGTCAAGTTCTCAGCTATGTCCAAGACCTCCTCTGGTTCAGTTAAATCGACCCTAAGATTTTTCTGATTCTTATCCAATCAAAGGCCTTCTCTGGTTCAGTCAGATCGACCCTAAGATCTCCCTGATTCTTATCCAGTTGAAGATTTCAAGACCATGCTTGGTTCAGTTAAATCGACCCTAAGATTTTTCTGATTCTTATCCAGTCAAAGGCCTTCTCTGGTTCAGTCAAATCGACCCTAAGATCTCCCTGATTCTTATCCAGTTGAAGATTCCAAGACCTTGCCTGGTTCAGTTAAATCGACCCTAAGATTTTTCTGATTCTTATCCAGTCAAAGGCCTTCTCTGGTTCAGTCAGATCGACCCTAAGATCTCCCTGATTCTTATCCAGTTGAAGATTCCAAGACCTTGCCTGGTTCAGTTAAATCGACCCTAAGATTTTTCTGATTCTTATCCAGTCAAAGGCCTTCTCTGGTTCAGTCAGATCGACCCTAAGATCTCCCTGATTCTTATCCAGTTGAAGATTTCAAGACCTTGCTTGGTTCAGTTAAATCGACCCTAAGATTTTTCTGATTCTTATCCAGTCAAAGGCCTTCTCTAGTTCAGTCAGATCGACCCTAAGATCTCCCTGATTCTTATCCAGTTGAAGATTCCAAGACCTTGCCTGGTTCAGTTAAATCGACCCTAAGATTTTTCTGATTCTTATCCAGTCAAAGGCCTTCTCTGGTTCAGTCAAATCGACCCTAAGATCTCCCTGATTCTTATCCAGTTGAAGATTCCAAGACCTTGCCTGGTTCAGTTAAATCGACCCTAAGATTTTTCTGATTCTTATCCAGTCAAAGGCCTTCTCTGGTTCAGTCAGATTGACCCTAAGATCTCCCTGATTCTTATCCAGTTGAAGATTCCAAGACCTTGCCTGGTTCAGTTAAATCGACCCTAAGATTTTTCTGATTCTTATCCAGTCAAAGGCCTTCTCTGGTTCAGTCAGATCGACCCTAAGATCTCTCTGATTCTTATCCAGTTGAAGATTTCAAGACCTTGCTTGGTTCAGTTAAATCGACCCTAAGATTTTTCTGATTCTTATCCAGTCAAAGGCCTTCTCTGGTTCAGTCAGATCGACCCTAAGATCTCCCTGATTCTATTCCAGTTGAAGTTATTCCAAGACCTTGCTTGGTTCAGTTAAATCGACCCTAAGATTTTTCTGATTCTTATCCACTCAAAGGCCTTCTCTGGTTCAGTCAGATCGACCCTAAGATCTCCCTGATTCTTATCCAGTTGAAGATTTCAAGACCTTGCTTGGTTCAGTTAAATCGACCCTAAGATTTTTCTGATTCTTATCCAGTCAAAGGCCTTCTCTGGTTCAGTCAGATCGACCCTAAGATCTCCCTGATTCTTATCCAGTTGAAGTTATTCCAAGACCTTGCTTGGTTCAGTTAAATCGACCCTAAGATTTTCCTGATTCTTATCCAGTCAAAGGCCTTCTCTAGTCCAGTTAAATCGATTCCTAAAGATTTTCCTGATAAAGACTCAGTAGAAGACATCCAAGATTCTCTCACCGTTACTGTTGAGGTAGTAATCTCCCCCAAATTCTCTCATCGTTACTGTTGAGGTAGTAATCGCCCCAGATTCTCTCATCGTTACTGTTGAGGTAGTAATCACCCCAGGCTCTCTTATCATTCCGTTGAGGTAGTAATCGCCCCAGATTCTCTCATCGTTACTGTTGAGGTAGTAATCGCCCCAGATTCTCTCATCGTTACTGTTGAGGTAGTAATTGCCCCAGATTCTCTCATCGTTACTGTTGAGGTAGTAATCGCCCAAGGTTCTCTCATCGTTACTGTTGAGGTAGTAATCGCCCCAGATTCTCTCATCGTTACTGTTGAGGTAGTAATCACCCCAGGTTCTCTCACCGTTGCTGTTGAGGTAGTTATCGCCCCAGATTCTCTCATTGTTACTGTTGAGGTAGTAATCGCCCAAGGTTCTCTCATCGTTATTGTTGAGGTAGTAATCGCCCCAGATTCTCTCATCGTTACTGTTGAGGTTGAAGTCGCCCAAGGTTCTCTCATCGTTACTGTTGAGGGCACGTCTGAAGAGTTCAAAGATTCGATACCTGTAACCAGCCAGGGCGCGTCTATATAAAGAATTTTAAAGGCAAATTCCTGTAACAGGCCAGGTAATCATTTTCTTTTTCAGGTACGAAAGGTCTCGCTAAGGAATCTCTTACGCGATCGACACCCAGACGGCATCTATAAGCCCATCCACTTATCTATCACCTCTCAAAATGGCATCTATAAGCCCATCTTCCTATCCATCAATCTCCAAATGGCATCTATAAGCCCATTCCCACCATCACACTGCCAACATGTGAGCGCAAATTTCTGGGCACTCTAGTGTTCAATCATCTTCCACCTTCGGATTACGAAAGGCACGACAGCCAATCTACATCCTCAGGTCTAAGAAGATTGAACAGGGGCAACTGTTGTACCCCAAAATTTGCCCTCCCATATTCTTCAAAATTTTCAAAGAGCATGCTTCAAAATCTCCCAAGGGTTGCATAGTTCAATGGCCTCCTAACAGTCAAAATTAGGGTTTTGGTTCTGGCAAAGAAATTGAAGTTCTAAAGGGTCCAAACAAGTCCCACATGCCTATAAACATTGTCAAGCATCCTTATGCCAAGTTTCAAGACTCACAACACAAAATTGCACAGTCAAAAAACCTAATTGCTCAACAGTCAACTGCAGGGGCAAAATGGTCATTTGACAGTCAAAAGTCCAAATTTTTGGTCAACATCTTATTTTGAAGCCACAAACATCATTTGATCAATTCTTGATCATGGTTCTCAAGGCATGGCTCAAAAAGTCTCAAGATGCAAAAGTTTCTATTTTTGGACAGTTGAAAAAGTCAACTGCAAATTGACCAGGGCATAACTTCCACATGGTTTATTAGAAAAATTCCATCCAAAGCTCATTTTGAAGAGAATTACATTTCCTACAACTCCTCTTCACACTTCAAGTCCAAGAAATGCTCTCACAAAAAGTTATCAATCTCAACATTATAGGTCATTTTCAAAAGTCAACAAAAAGGCACTTTAAGTCAAAGACTATAACTTGATATTGGTAAATCAAAATGACACGGGACCAAAGGAATTGGTTAGAGGACTTCGAGACCTTTCCAAAATGTCCAAGAACATGATCAAAGCTTAAAAATTGAGCAAGATATGCCTTGTGGAAGTTGGGAAATTTTTGGCAATTTTGAAAAGTCAACTTTGCTTCAAATGCCACAAAATTGCTAATGGGCCACAATTTCTTCCAAGAATCATCATCCAAAAGCTATGCACGACCCATTGACCCAAAGGGAAGTTATTTTCTTATTTTTAATTTATTAATTGAATTTTTAAATCCATTAATTCATTTAAATTAAAATTAAATATGAGAAAAATACTAAACAAATGTTTTCAAATCTTTTTATGCAGTATTTCCACTCATCATTCACTCAAGATTTCGTGCATATCAAAAAAGGAAAGAATGTCCATTGATTGGCATAAGATTGGTATGAAAAAGATTGGAAAAGATTCATGAAAATCAAAAATTCAAAAACATTGATAACATGGATTTTGGGCTTGTTTTGTTAACCTAAATCATTCCATGTACATATGCAAACCTAAACCTAATCACAAGAACAAGGAAGCTGCGCCAGAATCACAAGAACAAATTGGCATTTTTTCACAAAAAACTTCAAGACTGATTTCATAGCTAGAGTGTGTTAAAAAGCAAAAGAACCATTCCAAAGGCTTGCTGAGACAACCAGGAAGCTTTCTCAATCAAAATCATGTCCCCTAACCTCAAGAATTGGTATAACCGTGTTCCACTTTTCTTGAAAAAATTGATAATCGTATTCCATTTTATACGCATGATTAATGTCTTTTAACTGTTGTTTTACACTAACATGAGCATTCTAAAGCTGTTGGCATTATTTGATTGAACTTTTAAGCTTTGTACACGAATCCACCATGGAAGCTGCCTAGGGTTTCAGAGGTGTGAAATTGGGGTTTCTTTCCTGGGGAAAAATTAAGCCATAAGACCAATACCATTGGACTCGTGACCTTCATATGAACACAATCATCACCTCGCGCCCAATTTATCATTGCCCAGGAGCTATTCGCTATTTTTGCATATTGTGGTTAGTGGGGGTTTAAAACCCCCGCTATCTAGCTTATATTTTCAGGTAAAACGAAGAATGATGAGGAAGACGCTGGCGTGGCTTGGCATGATTGGTATATTTGAAAGTTAGCGCGTTTTTTAAACGAAACTTTTTCAAACACACTCACCTTGAAAAGCAAACAAACATTTTGAAAACACAAATGAGCAAGTATCTAAGAGCCCATGGATAACCATGGATAGAAAGGGTGCTAACACCTTCCCTTTCTATAAATCTACCTCCCGAACCGAGAACTAATCTCAATAAGGAATTTTTCTGTGCTTTTGTCCTTTCCATGTTGGAGAAAATAAAAGACGGTGGCGACTCTTGCTTCCGCGACATTTCGCGAACCAGCGTTAAACAGTCAGTTCCAGATCCACCGATCACACCTTCCTAGGAAGTAAGTCAACAATTAGGGTTTGGTATTTCTCAAAGAAAATTGAGTCTTCAAGGTTTCAAATGGTCTTCATAGATCTTCATGTATTCTCAAGGATGCTCGTGCCAAGTTTCAAGCCTCGCATCGCAAGTTTGCTGAGTCAATGGTTCAGATGACTAAAAATCAACTACAAGAGTCGACCTTTTCAAGATCAAGTTCAAACGATTGTAACTTCTTCATTATTCGATATTTTTGAGCGTTTCTTTTTTCGTATGACTCTCCTTGACGTTATCCACAGTTTCTCTTCACAAGTCAATAGTTGGTTACGTACGAAAGATCATCAGAAAAATTAGGATACTTTAGAGGTCATTTTGCAAATTTGAACTAATCACAAGAAACTCTTCTCCAATTTTCGAGGCTCATAACTTCTTCAATTTTAAATGTTCTGAAGCGGTTCTTTTTGCGAAATATCACAAATAGCGTTGTCTATGAGATTGCTTCAACGATCGAAGACAAAATGTGCTTGGAAGACCATGAAATTTATTGAAATTTTATAGGAATTTCTTGACTTTAGAATGTTATTAATCTCTAGATGTTGATCATTATGTTGAGATAACTCATTAAAACAAGAGTTTGAGTTTGAAGGTTCATGGATAGTTTATCATTCGTACTTTAAATCGTTTGCATTTGAATGATAACAATCATTGGATCAATATGCTTATGGCGCAAGTTTGATATATTTGGAGAAAAAAACTCATTCATGAGAATTGTTTCGAATTCAAGGCAAGACATTCATCAACATCATTCATCTTCATTCAAATTTCCAATCTTTCTTTCAAATCAATCACAAGGAACATCAATTCCAATTCCAAATTCAAGACTTCCATTTCAAGCTTTCAAGAATTCATGACTCAATCCTACAAGAAAATATAAAGCATTTTTAAAGGCATGTCTCGAAGATTCTAGTCTCACTCTTTTCTCAAGAGGAATTTTAAGTTTATAGGCCACAAAGAAGAATCCAAATTGTGCTCATAATTTTAATTGTATCAAGAAATATTAAAGTTTTGCAAGTTTTGTATAAACAAATTCAAGGTGAATCAAGAATGCAAGTTTACAACAAAGCTTCATTATTTAAGTTTACAAAGTGAATCGAAATTCATTATTTAAATTTACAAGTGAATTGGAATACACTTTACAAGTTTCTATACCTCAAGATTCAAACTACAAGATTCGTAATGTTACAAAAAATACTAAGTTACAAGGGAATTTCTTCATCTTTAAGTCTTCATCAAATACTTCAGGTCATTCTTCACCGATTCTCCCCATTGTCCATTTTGCTCGTGCATGTAACAAAGAAAGAGAGAAATGGTTAGTGAACAATTCATGTTTGAAGCAAGAAATAAGAATTTTCAAAGAATTTTTCTTCTCATCATTAGGATTTGCAATTGGAATCAGAAATTGAAAAAAAAAGGTTTTGTTTCAATTATAAGTCATCTCCTCCTATTTTTGCAAATCACAAAAAAAGCTTTGGTTCACAAAAAGGAAAAAGAAATTCGCAACTATTTCATTTTAAAACCAAGTCAAAACCAATGTTTTAAAACCTAGACCGGTGATCGACTCGGTAAAGTTACTGGGTCACTGGGTTACTGGTCGGACCAGTGGGTCACTGGTCAGACCGTATGGCTTTTGACCCGGTTTCTATAAAAAATATATTCATTACCTGAAATTTGTAACTATAATAATATAGAAAATTATAAATTAAAATAATTTAAAATAAACAAAAGTATTAGTAACAATCAAAATAAGTGATAGAAACTTAATGTAGCAAATTATAAATTCAAAGAAGTGATAGAAACTTAACAATTCATAAGTTATAGTATTATAATAAGTCACAAAAATCCATACTCAATGATCCATAATTTTTTATGTCCATGAAGTCAAATTGTCATAATCTTGATATTCATATCCATCTTCAACTTCATTGTCTTCTCCACCAACTTCATCTTCTCTGGTGTTGCTTTTTTCTTGATTCACAGTATCAACAATAGTATCTTGTGCATTACCCATATCTCCATCTTCATCCTAATCTAAATCTATTTGATCTATAACAATATTTTAAAAAATAATTAACAAAAAAAAATTTAGAGATGGTAAATATGAGACATTAAATTGATTCACAACCACAAACTATATTATGCTCATATTAGAACATATCAATATCACTTGAAATTGGTTGGATGGTCGTATTTGCAAGGTCATTCTGCAATGCTTCCAACTCTTCATTGGTTAAGAGAGGTGGTGAATCCTCTAATACCCAACTAGAATAGTCGGCAATTGTTTCAATATTGATAGGATCATAACTCCCATTTCTTATTTTCCTAAGCACACATGAATTAAATCTAAGTATATGTATTTAAATATAAAAATATAATGATCAGAGAAAAATAACCATAATAATACATATTTTGAAGTCTCAAGTTGTAACGAACAAACACTAAATCATTAAGCTTTTGGTGCTCTAATCTATTTCTTTTTTTGGAATGAATATGCTCAAATATACTCTAATTGCGTTCACAACCCGAAGCACTATAAGTTTATGTTAATTTTTTTTTCAAAATCCCTAAAAAATAAAATAAATAGTCAAACCCGCCGGTTCAGTAAAAACCGTCGGTTCACTGGTTTAACCGGTGGTCTGGCCGGTTCACATCGGTTTCATTCGATCTAAATGTAATTCTGGTCTTATCCCTTAATCGGACCGCCTGGCCCATCGGTTCTCGGTCAGACCCGTCCGACCGGCCGGGTCGGGCTGGGTTTTAAAACACTGGTCAAAACTGCCCAAGACAGCAAAACAGTAGTGCAACAACTCAAGACAGTAGGGAAAAAGTGCAAAGAAAGCAAAACAGCAGCCTGCAATAAGACAACAACAAAAACCAGCAAACTGTCCAAATGCAGTATAAACAAAAGCAAAAGAGCAGCCTAAACAAAAGCAAAAACCAAGCACAACAGCAACAATTCAAAAATGGCAAGCTATCAAATAGCTCCAAACCTTATGTCATCATCTTCCTAATGTTACAAATCCTTCAGAAATTTTAAATAAAAGCAAAAATTGCTTTATATCATAGAAAGATGAAGATGGAAAGAGAAAGAGACAAATATCACCTATCCTATACAACAGTCCAAACAACCTGCATAAATCAGTCCCTAAACAGTCCAAAACCAGCTGCACAATAGCTCTGTTAAACCTGCATCAAAACCTATCCAAAGTAGCTCAGCACTCGCACAAAGTTAGCAAAACAAAAACTGCAGCCACAAAGCAATAAAACAGTAGCCAAAATTGTTCAAACCTCTCATATTTCCCCCCTATTTTTCCATTCTATTTTAATATAAAGAAAAGAGAGATCATAACAGTAAGAAGAGATTTTTTATCCATCAGCTGGGCAAACAAAACATCAAAAAACCAACAGTGAGAATAATACACTCTAAACCTCTGTTTTAATCTGCAAGACAGTTCACAAACTTCAAATTCAAAAGCATAGGAAACTCAAAGAGATCACAAAAGCTTCAACAATTTTTTAAAATTATTCAGAAGAGGGAGAAGAAATTAAGGAGCAATTTTTACCTTGGGTTTTCTCGATTTATCATCAGAGTCAGAATCATCAGACTTGCTCCAATATTGTAAGCCTCCCATTCTCGTCTCATACATATGACGCTGCTTTGTATTGCCTTGATTTGTTGTTGTTCTTTTATTGTTTATGATGATGTTTGCCGTTATTGTTAGTTGTTAAAAGAAAATACTAAAAAAAATTATGTTCAAACAAAGAAAAAAAATAGAAATACATTTGAATCCTCTTTTTTCAACCATACAGAAACCTCAAAATCTCTCAGAAATCTCGACACTCTCTCAGATCCTCTCTAACCACGATTCATTTCACCAGTCTGCACAATATTCACCATGCAATTTTCACAACCAAATCACGATTCAAATACATAACTAAGATCATGATTTTCATTCACAATATTCAAAGAGAGAATAAAAGAACCAAATTCAGAGATAAATTACCAGAAAACTCTTTCCAATCTCCACACCTTCATCATCTTCTTCATCTCACATCATTGCACTCCCAGCCTCCTAATCCTAAACGAAGAAAACCAAGTAATTCGAGATCTGAAAAAATGGTGTTGGAATGGGTGGTACTCGGTTATGCCGTCGTAGCCGAAGCAATAATGGTGCTTTTCCTCACCATCCCCGACCTCGACGCTCTCCGCAAAGGTCTCTTCACCGTCACGAAGAATATCCCAAAATCGTTTCTCTCAGTGGTTCCGTTTTGCTTCTTTCTTCTCATGGATATTTACTGCAAGTACGAGATGAGGCCAAGCTGTGAAGCGGATTTTTACACTTTGATGGAGCATTTCCGTCATCCAAAATCGGTTATGAAGAGTCAGAGGAATGCGCTTCTTATCGCTGTTGCGCTTTTGTTCCACTGGCTTTTGTATTCAATGACGCATCTGGTTATGAAGATTGATTTGCTTAACCAGCGTCTGGAGCGTCTCAAGAGGACCGATTAAAGTGATGGTTGAGGCTACTGTTAGAGAGAAGAGAGAGATGAAGATTTATGGAGAGAGAGAGACTTTTGTTTGTTGGTATGGTAAATCTGGGAAAACAAAATCTTCTTTTTTCAGTAATAATTTTTTTAATCCATATCCCTTCCCAATAAAAACAATAATAGTTAGTTTTTCTCTTCCCAATGTTAACTCTGCGGCGCTTAGATATTTAGGGTTACAAGCAATTTCCTTTGTTCTATTCTAACAGGGTCAGCCCATTGGGCTGCTGGCCCAATTCGCCACCGTTTTTCCCCTTTTTGTCCTAATTTAATCATAGATATAACAGATAGAAAACACAGCTCAATTGGCAAGGCATCCTTGTTCATAATCAAGAGAACCCGGGTTCAACCCCTGCTAGGTTACTTTATTTTGTTTTTTTAGTTCATTTAGTTTATTTCTTAATTTCCTTAATTTGACAATAAATATTAGTTTAGGTCTAGATTTTAAATGAAAATATATAACTTCAAATATTTTGTTATTTTAGAGTTTGTAAATAATTTTATTAATTAACTTTTTTCCTTTAGTCTTAAATTGTTTGTTTAATTTCTTCATAATAAAAAATACTAAAAGATAAAAAAATATATACATTTGATTTAATTTCTTTAGTTAATTATTTTCTTTAATAGAATAGAATTTAATTTTTCTTTCAAAAACTTTTCACAAACAAAAATATCAAGAATTTTGTATACTTTGTTAATTAATTTTTATTTCATAGATTTGTTGTAGTTTCAATTAATTGCTCGATTCGATTTGGTTGTATTGATTGCCTATTTTGGACTTTTAATCGCATTGATCCATCCCCATTTGTAAATTTGTACCCCCATTCCCGAAAGCTCTGTAATAGCGTAGAATTTTAATTTCCACAATTTACTAATTTTCTTATATTTTATAGTAATTAGGCGTGCATGGCAAGATTTAAAATCAACCGCTAGATAACCTTAATCAAAAACAATTTTAACTTGAATCAAACACACTTTCACACGCGCACCTCTAGGGTAACCTCGCTTGTTGCCTCAGAAACACAGTCATGTCCCTCGAATATGGGACGCTTTAGCAAAGACCCTTCAATAAAAAAGATCGTAGTCCCTTGATGTCCCTCGATGTTGCCTTCCGTAAAATGATCTAGTCCCTTACGAAAATTGCTAAAGCGTCTCACAAGTTGCCTTCTATGACTGTATGATTGACCAACGCCTGTCCCTTCATATCCAACAATGGGGCTTCTTACCAAATCAATGGTAAGATAGCAACATAGAAATGAGGAGGAAAAGAACATCTAAGACATTTTGAGTAGGTATATTTGCTCCTAGTTGCTCGCTTGCTCACAACAAAAACATTTTATACACCAACATTTCACTTTGAAACATTTTTCAAAAGACAAAAAACTTTGTACACGTTCTTATAGAGACGAGAACCATTACAAAGACAATATTTTTCAAAATGCTTTCAAACCCACACCACAAGCACACTTTCAAATAAAAGCAAGTGATATAGAAAGCAACTAAGAGCACGTAGGTAACTACGAATGAAAAGAGTGCTAATACCTTCCCTTTTCATAATCTACCCCCCGAACTCAGAAAACATCTCTAAAGGTCTTTCTTGTTCTCTTCAGCCTTTTCTTAATGGATAAAAGAAAAGTCGGTGGCGACTCTTGCTATCCGCACAATTGCGATCAAACACAAAACAACCAAGTCAGTTCTCCCACTGTGTTACAATGTGCTATACAAAAGAGACTACGACATGGTACTACTCCGGTGTATGGAGAAGCAAGAAGAAGATACGCTCATGAGAGAAATCCACGAGGGAACTTTTGGAACTCATACAAATGGGCACGCCATGGCTAGGAAGATTCCGCGGGCAGGATATTATTGGTTAACAATGGAAGCTGATTGCTACCACTATATAAAAATGTGTCGCAAAATCCAGATCTAAGCCGATAAGATAAATGTGCCACCAACTCCTCTGAATGTCATAAGCTCCCCTTGGTCGTTCTCAATGTGGGGAATTGATATGATTGGCATGATTGAGCTTAAAGCATCCAACGGACACCGTTTCATACTAGTAGCCATCAATTACTTCACTAAATGGATAGAAGCAGCATCCTACGCTAATGTGATAAGCCAGGTAGTTACACGATTTATCAAGCAGAATTTCATATGCAGATACGGGGTTCCAAGCAGGATTATTACGGACAACGAGTCCAATTTGAACAACAAGATGATGAAGGAACTGTGCGATAATTTCAAAATCAAACATCATAACTCCTCACCATATAGACCCAAGATGAAAAGAGTCGTTAAGGAAGCAAATAAAAATATCAAAAAGATCATTCATAAAATGGTGAAGACATCCAAAGATTGGCACGAAATTCTTCCCTTTGCTCTACACGGTTATCTCACTTCCATACGCACATCGACAGGCGCAACTCTTTTCGCTCTGGTATATGGTATGGAGGCAGTACTTCCGGTTGAAATCGATATACCATCACTTCGGGTTCTAATGGAAACAAAGTTGGAAAAAGAAGAATGGGTTTAGACTTGACTCGATCAGCTCAACCTCATTAAGGAGAAATGCTTGACAGCTCTATGCCACAGTCAACTGCATCACAAGCGGATGAAGAGAGCCTTCGACAAGAAAGTTAGTCCTCGAATATTCAAAGAAGGGTATTTAGTGCTCAAGAAGATTCTTCTACCTCGCCTCGATTCATGTGGTAAATGGACACCCAACTATGAAGGTCCATATGTAGTGAAAACAACATTCTCTGGTGGTGGTCTCATCCTCACAACAATGGATGGGGAAAAACTATCGCATCCGGAAAATTCAGACGCAGTCAAAAAATACTATGTGTAAAAAAGCTCGCTAAGCTCGAACCATAAACGGGAGAATTAGGCAAAAAGAGCATCCCGGTGGATTGAAAACCCTAAAGGGAGATCCAGGCAAAAATTAGGGACATACAAAAAAAACTATCCTGGTGGATTGAAAATCCGAAAGGGTGATCCAGGCAAAAATTAGGGATTTTATTCAAAAAAAATAAAGAACAAAAAGACTACGATCTAAAAAACTACGACTACGAACTATGAAGGGAGAGATGGATTTAAATCATACAGCTCAAAAGCAAAGGAGATAAGATCCATTAAAAGGACATTGGGGGAACAATAGTAGCAATTATCATTTTCATTGCCATTTCAGTTTTGAAAATTTCTGTAATTACCTCTTTTAAGGAATTACATCGTGTACTTTCACCTATTCAGAGGCATATTAATAAAACATTTACTTTCTTTTCATCTTTCAGATTGCGTTTTTCCTTTTCATACCTGTTTACAAAATACTACGCTTATTGTTTGTGAATATTGTGTCAAAAACATTTCGGTGGAATTGACAAATAAAAGCATTTGATAAAACATCGAAAAGGCATTTTGGTTAGAAAAATATCAAAAAGAAAATCCACGTCTACGTCCATACACATGTCTACGCCCACGCCTTCACTTACAACACAAAAGTCTACACATAAGTCTATGCCTACGCCTGCACATCTGACATAAGAAAAATCAAAAACATCAATCTTGCTTCAAAAAGGCCTTGATGTTCAACAATACAAATCAACCCAATATCATGTTGCAGCCCCTACAAACTAGTACAAAAAATAGCAACATACTGCCCATATTTTCCAGCCATGTCCAACAATGCAAAACAGTCCCAATTCTACCAAAAATGCTATAAATCAGTCCAAAGAAACAACAACCTGCAATGGTCCAAATGCTGCCAGAAAACTGCTGTAAACCAGTATATACAGCCTGTTGCCCTGCATCATAACAGCCAAGAAATTGCATCAAAATGACAACTTAAAATTGTATGAAAACAGCATCAAAATAGAGCATTCATAACTATTCAAATATCTACAGTTTTCCCTCTCAATTCCATTCCACTATGCCTATAAAAGGAGACCAACACAACCACTTTGGGGAGAAGAAAAAAACATAAAAGGAGATTTTTATTCAAGAATCACAGGAGGAGTAAAAACATAAAAATAGAGGAGAAGTTTGTTCAATAATTACAAGTGAATAGTTAGAGTCAAAGGAGTTTGAGCATCAACAAGAGAGGGATGGAGAACTTATTGTTTTTGAAGCTCCATCGGAGAGACCCCGATAGGTATTTCTTCTCCCTATTTACTTCTGCATAACTTTCTCATATATTCATCTGTTTGAATCTTCTTTTTGCATCACTTTTATGCCATATGCTCGCTTGATTTATCACTTTGTTGTTTTTTTTAGTTGCTGTAATGTGTTGATACGTAGAAATGTTAGAATAGTAATAATAAACCGCATACGAAAGGTATAGAAAATGACATAAAATTCATAGAGATAAAATAATACCTTCAAATCTTTTACTGCGCAACAAATCTAAAACCTGAAAAATTGAAATTTGAAGTTTGTCACCTCTTCCCCACCACTCTGCAACATAGACGCGCCCTCCATGCGGAAACTATTCATAACATGTTTTTGCACTACTCCAAGCCTGGCCATTAAGACAGTTCTTGTTTCATTTAGAGTTTTGAACTACAACTAATGCACATAACGTGTTTAATTAATTTCTCAATTGAAATTAAACATGCACAACATGCTCAACTCTGCTTTGACACGCTGTTACCTTCAAAATATGACTACCCGGCAGTTCCAATTACTTTCAGTGTCCCTCTATTCAACATTTCACCCGGTATCTACACCACCCGAGTTGCAAGGCCCCTGCAATGTCGTCACCATCACTGTTGGTGGACTAGATGATATAGGGTTAAGTTTACATAAGTTTAAGGGTTCTATAACTTCACCTCTTGTAGCTCAAGTTATTGATTTCATTAAAAATGAGGCACACACTAGAAGACTGCTCAGGTTCTTCTTATGGTCCAATAAGAATTTGAGATTTGATTTAGAAGAGAAGGATTATAATTTTTCTCTTAGAGTTTTTGCTGAAAAGAGAGATTACACGGCAATGGACATCTTGCTTGGAGATTTGGAGAAGGATGGTAGAGTCTTAGATGCTCAAAGTTTTGGGCTTGTAGCTGAGAGTTTTGTTAAACTCGGAAAAGAGGATGAAGCAATCAAAGGACCCATTAAAAGTAGCATTCGAGGAGTCACCTACCATCTCCCTCATTGTGACTCCTTTGTACGTGAGTGTGATACGGTGGGAGAACTGACTTGGTTGTTTTGAATTTTATCGCAAATGTTGCGGTTAGCAAGAGTCACCACTGACTTTTCTTTTATCCAAAAGGAAAGGTGAAAAAGCACAGGAAATACCTTTGAGATTGTTTCTTGAGTTCGGGGGGTAGATTATGAAAAGGGAATGTATTAGAACCCTTTTCATCCATGGTTTTCCATGGGCTCTTAGTTACTTGCTAGATCACTTGCTTTTGTTTGAAATTATGCTTTGTGTGGTTTTTGAAAGTATTTTGTGAAGAGGCCATTGTTTAGGCAAACTTTGTAATGATTCTCGTTCGTAAGAATGTATACAAAGATGTTGATCTTTTGAAAATGTTTTCAAGTTTGTAAGATGTTTTGAAAGTGTAGGTGTTTGTTTTTGAAATAGCAAGGATGTTTTATTTTGAAATGGAGCAAGTAATTAGGAGCATTCTACCTACTCAAAAGTCTTTCATGTTCATTTCCTCTTTCCTTTGAAATTGTTATCTTACCATTGATTTGGTAAGTAACCCTATCTTTGGATGTAAACGGGACGGGAGTGGGTCATTGTATAACCATGATTAGCAATGTTGCAAGGTATCTTAGCATTATCTTTTAGGGACTAAGATCATTTGAAAGGCAACATAGATAACGTCATCAAGGGACTATGATCTTATATTTTGCTTGTTTTTCTAAGATACCTCACATGCGTAATATGGCCATTTTGTAAGGCAACCAAGTGGATTTTACCATAAGGGTGCTTGTGTGCGAGTGTATTGTTTTTCATGCTTGGTTTTATCTTTGATTAGAGTTTTCTAATTGATTGGTTTTAGTATTTCCATACAAACCCTAATTACTAGCATTTGTATATAAAGCGGTAAATTGCGGAATTTAAAATTACTACACTATTACAATGCTTGTGGGAGGGGGGTGTACAAATTACAAATGAGGATTGCTAGAAAATAGACCTAATTATCTATTACAACCATATTGAATTTGGATAAATAATGTACAAAAATGAATAAATATACAAGAATATAAAATGGAAAGAAGATGGACTTTTATTTGGATTTTTTAGGGAAAAGGGGTTTTGTTTTAACCTAATTAACTAAAAGAAAAACAATTAATTAAATTAATAAAAAGTAAAACCTAAATTTACTAGGAAAATAATTTAAATAAAACCCTAATCTATTAATTGATTAAAAAAGAAATTAAGTTTATAAGGAGAATATTTTTGGCATTTTGGTCTTAAAAATAAATTATAGTATTATAAAATATTTTTGGTCTTTTTTTGTTTTAAAATAATATATTTTAATGGTGTAAAAGAAAATAACTAAAATCCTAGTTTTTAATTAAATTTACAAATCAATTAGTAAAATAAATAAAGTATGATTGAATAAAATAATTTGTGTAAAAAATAAATAAATAAACTATATCAAAATATAAATCTAATGTTTTTATATTTTATTTTTATTTTTTAATATTAGATAAAATATTTAAGAAAACAAATAAATAAAAATGAGAAAAATAAAATAAAATGGGCCAGGGTGTGAATAGCCAGCAAGGGGAGTCAGAAGTAAAAAAAAATAAAGCCCAAGGGGATGAGGCCCAGCGCTGCCAAAAAAGGTCAGAATATGTGAAAAATATGAAAAAACCCCAAAAGGATACCAGTGGGGCTCGAACGCAGGTCCCTATAGTCACAGACGCGCGCTTCTACCACTGGGGTGGCTATACATCCGTTTATTAATATCAAACCATAAATATATATGGTAAACATGTTCCTGAAGACAACTTCATCTTCAACCTCACGCCCAGCCTGAACCTCTGTATCTTATTCAATTCTTAACAAAAATGAAAAATGTAAATAGGAAACTTGTGGCAAATTTCCTCATGATTTTAGAAATGCAAAGCAATAAAATTATAGATCAAAGACAAGCATGAATTGTAATGGCCCTAATCTGAACCCTAAAAAATTTAGAAACTTCAATCTTAAAATTCTTTAAGCTTAAGCAACATAAACGAAAACTATGGACATGGTTAGCTTCTGGACAATGATACCTACATTTCTTATTCACAAATAAACCAATAATGATGCTTGTTTGAAGAGTTCAAAATTCAGAAAATTCACCTTGCAAGAGGGTATCGTGTTTTGAGTTTGAGTAGCTTTTAGTGAGTTCCAATGATTGGATTAGCTTCCTCAAGTTCCCAGGAAGCTAATGTGATGCTTAGCTTGAGCTGAAAGTTCCTGGGGAGTTCTGGAGAAGTCAAGGTGCAAGGTGCTATTTTTGAAAATGGTGGATGATGATGGAGGTGTTACAGTGGTGTTGCAGGTGTTGGAATTGTTTGTGTATGTTATTTAGAAGCTTTTGAAAGTAAAAGTCCAAGAAACGCACGAGCAAATTTGGAGATTGGATTTAAAACTCAGAAATGTCAAGTTTTGAGGTGTTTTTGGTGATTTTGTGTTCTTGGTGTTTTCAGGGCTCAAGCATGCGTGGAATTTGTGAAAAATAACTTGTGTATGTATAAGCAAAAAGATTGAGTTCTTTTGAGAGTCAGCAGTACAAGTTACATGCTAATTGCTATGTTACTTAATTTTCAAGAAAAGTGGAAAAACAAGTTTCAAGAGGAAGTACAAGCATGGGCTGAGTGATTATAAGTGTCTAGATAAGCTTCTCTTGAGTTTTTTCAAAATGAAATCTTGAATTTTTGATTTCTTGATGAATAAGTTTCATATTTTGGCATGCTTTGAGGAATTTTGATCTTTGACATTTGATTTTGACAAAAAAGTCAAAGTTTGACTTTTCAGTATATAGTTGACTTTTGATCAGTTGACTGAAAATTCATCTGTCAATCCATTGGACTTGAGCAATGTTTTGAGCCATGTCATTAGGTCAAAATGATGCAATTGGACTCTTGAGATCATGACTTAAACCAATTGATCATTTTCTAGGTCAAAAATCAGAAATTGCCCTTTCCCAATCAAAACCCTAATTTTGACCATTTTTCCCTTTTGAAGATTTGATCACATTTCTTGAGGAATTGTGGTCCAAATTTGATCAAATGATACAGGTGAGTTTAAAATGTTGATGTGGGTCAAAAATTATGAAGTTTGACTGTAAATTGGCTACGGTTGACTTTTTCCCCAATACAGCTGATTTTTAGGTCAACTGCTCAATTGACTGAGCAAAAGTGTGATCCAAAGCTTGAAACTTGACATGAGTAATATTGAGGGTCCATAATGATCCATTAAAGTCATATGGGGCATTGTAAGTTCAAATATCCTTGTGCAAACTCAAACCCTAATTTTCATCATCGGTGCTTAAGGAGGTGTCTTGAGCTGATCAACCCTAGTGCAGTCTTGAGCCAAAGGAGATCTTGTGAGAAAATTCTTGATGAATGAGAGGGAAAATTTTGGGGTACAACAGTAAGCATCATCAACCTCCCTCTAGCCGATAAACCTTATATTTCCTCTTTCCCTCTTCGTCGTTAATGCCCCTGTCACAACAGCCTTCTCTGAACATATCCCACACCATCACCAATCAATCTAGATAAATTCAGCCCAGGAAAAAAACACTATTATATCAAAATGCATTCAAATCCACCGGTTTATTATCCTCTTCCTCACCATTAACACTAAATCCAACCTTCTCCCCAAAATCAAACCCCTCTTCATAAATCTTCACCTCCTTATAACCTTTCCTAAACCACAGATCTCTTAAAATCTCAGCAATCGTTATCCTTGTCTCCAGATTCGTATCCATCAACCGTGATAAAAACCGCAGTAGATCCTCCAAAAACACCTTCAATTATTGCTTCCTTTCTTTGTTCCTTCCTCGAATCATCTGCTTCTGTGTATAACTGATTGTCCGCGTGTTGTTGCGTGTGTGCTTCTGTTATAGATTTGATGTTGAGAGAATGAAGTGTGATGTTGTTGCATTATTATTGTTGTGTTTTTGTTGAATTAGATTACAAATTTGTTGTTGTTTGAAGATGCAGTGAAAGTTTAAGATAAAGGTGCAGTAGTGAGAATTGAAATGTTCAGAAAGAGGATTGTTTGTTGCAAAGAAAGTGCAAAAGATGAAGATTTTGAATAGGGAGAGAGAGTCTTAAATTTTGTTTTTTACGATAATAACATGGAAAGAAGAGTTATCAGAAATAGTAATTAAATCAACACTTCCCTTCCCCATATAACAACCAGCGACGCCTCTTTGTGTAGGATTTCAAAAAACTTTTCCTTGTTCTTTTCTAATCGGGTCGGCCCCATTGGGCCTTTTGGCCAAATCCCACTATCATTTTTCTCTTATATTTGAATAGAAACATAGTTATAATAGATAAATAAATTAGTTCACTTGGCAAATCATATCGTTGTACCCCAAAATTTCCCTCCCATTTTTCATTCAAGATGTTATCCTAAGGTTTCTCAAATACTCAAAATGGCTCAACATTTGATTAGACATATTCTCCTCCTAAGCATTGAGTCAGAAACCAGGGTTTGGTATTTCTCAAGAAAATTTAAGTTTCCAAAGTTTCAAATGGTCTTCATTGTTCTTCATGTATTCTTGAGGATACTCATGCCAAGTTTCAAACCTCGCGTTGCAAGTTTTCTCAGTCGATAGTTCAGATGACTGAAAATCAACTACCTTGATCAAAAGTCGACCTTTTCAAGATCAAATTTGATGGGGTCTGCGATCGACTTAATGTCTGATGGTATCTTAACTGCAAGCGCACAGCCTATCGGGGTAGTAATAAAAGATTGTCGAATCCACAGGGACTTTGTAATCACGCTAGTGTTGTAAAACAGGTTGGTTTAGCTAAGGCGGAAATTGTCACGTTGGTTTTGGGAAGATAAGGAAGGTAAATTAATTGATTTTAAAGTAATTATAAAATGAACGGTCGGTATGCAATAGAGTCGACCTAAGGGATCTAATCGGACCTAGGCATATAAGGATGGTCAACTTGGTTTATCTGTAGAATTAATCAGTTTAAAAACCCTCAACTCACACTTTCATGGTCTTATCTCGGATTATACGTCTAAAGCCCTATATCTGCTTTCGCTAGCCTATAAGTGTTTAGAAGTATTTTTTGGAAACTTAATTAATTCTAATTTGGTTTAAAGCGCTTTCACTGTATTTAAATCAAATGCCTAACTTTAGCTATCCGGTTAAAAACCTCACACTTTCGTGGTCTCGATCTAACCTATTTACTCTTCTTACTTTCGTAAGAAAGATTTTATTATTAAGCATAAAAAGTTATAACCAGAGTTAAGTTGATTAAAGTTTTAGCCTAAGTTTGATAGATGCCTACTGTCTCTTACTATTCCATACCGACACTAAAGGTTTAGCTAGCCATGGAAATTAAAATAAACATACTGTAAATAAAAGCAAACAAATATAAATCGGACATTATAAATAATAAATAACAAGCATGCATTAATTAATTAATTAAAATGAATTTAATACAATTGCAAAATAAAAACCTGACAGTAAAGCCGATACTTCAATCCTTCTTCCACAAACCGGAAACTCGGACTTGGTATCGGGAGTATTGCAAATTCTGAAGCTTGAATGATAAATCTTAAACTAAAATAATAATTCCCTAATGTTGGAAATTATTATTTGGACAGTGGAATTAAAAGAATTGAAATGAACAAATGCTGGAAAATGATAACTGAAATAATACTGGTTTTAATTTTGGCAGAGCTTCGGCACAAATAAGCTGTAATAAACTCCGTACTTTTAATGTTCAATATTGAGGTATTTATAGAAGAATAAAATCTGACAGTTGGTTTGAAAACTTGTAACTCAGTCTTCCTTCAAAATCTCCAAAAATATAGTAACGTGAGTAGTTGAGGGAGAAATGGTGAACGTGGTGTTTGACTGGAGAGAATTAAGGAGTTTGGAAACTCCTTCTGTTATGCTTGCCACGTTCTGCATTCTTCAAATAAATTATATACGCGTTACGTTCGTTAGCTTGGCGTCACGAGCAAATTTTGGTCTTTCCCGTGTTACGGTCGTGGCCACTGTGTTACGGTCGTAACACTCTTCAAACTGGCTTACGGTCGTGGCAGCTACATTACGACCGTCACAGCTATAAAAATGCAGTTCTTTGACAGATTTATCTTTTTCTTCTGTACTTTTGATGCTTTCTTGCATTGTTTCATGTTTTCTTCTGTTTTGAGCTCAGTTATGAAATACCTGCAAAAAGTGATGACAAACTCGAAATATTCGGGAATTAATCGGGTCAAAATAATACAGAACGGGCGAATTTCATACAAAATAAACGATACGATTTCGTGTTATCAAATACCCCCATACTTAAACCTTTGCTTTTCCTCAAGCAAAATAATCAAATTAAAAATATCGGACAAGTTTTTATAAACGCACATAACTAGTATACCTTTCGTTTTCAAATAATTTCAAGAAATCCTAAGTTAGTTCGGCCGAGAAAATCGAATGAAACAACAACGATACGTAAATGACACAAGCATCAAGCTAGTCGTCGACTATCCGTTTTAAAAGAAACGTCCAATTATACCGTTATAAGTCCACTCAAGGTTTCTCGTTCATATTTCACCTAGTTTCGTTCTTGCGCAATCACATTAAGCCCATTATCCTTGCACGCACGTAGTGGAATAGCCGGTTAGTGGTTATGATCAAAACGCGACGGTTTCTGGCACAATTATGTGGCAACCTCTTTTATCCAATTGCAAGATGCGGGGGATCAAACCGTAGTCTGCCCTACCGAGTTCAGTACCAGATGCTTCCGAACCACCTAGACAATGGATTCTTATGTTACTTAGTAGAAGCTTTTGCATCCGTTGGATTAAACGATCGGGTGAGGATCTCCCAATTTAATTGGTGCAATATCTATTTCCTTAAAGCATGTAACATTGTATTTAAATCAATTTGCAAGATCATCCACTTATGTTCATCGACTTTCCACGTGGATTGTGTTAGGACTGGTGCTGACTGCTAATATAAACTACTAGGGGCTAATTTAAGATTCAAAACTCAAAGTATCGGTATAACGAAAATGGAGACAATTCGCGTAGGTAGAGAGTCGAAGGTGTCATAATTGCATAGTTCTCGTTGGATCGTTCTCGGCCTTCTAACTAAGATTTCGGTTAAAGAAGGTAACTAATGGTTATGCGAATATAAAAGGTGAAAAAAATTTTGGTATGGCTAAATAAAACGGGGAGAAAATGAAATAACGAAATATAACAGAAATAGAAATGAAATTACTCGTTCTGGATTAAGAATGCAGTACTCCTCCCACACTATATCAAGCATTGTCTCAATGTTATGATATAATGGCGAGGTTAAATAGAAAGTACATCGGAAAAACAAGGAAAACAACAAGAAAAGGAAAAACTACTGGCGACCACGGCGGCTTCAGGTTTGTGACCGTCTGGAAGGAGTAGCTTCAGGGTCAGTGTCCTGGGGTCCAAGAGATGTAACATCCATCCTCAAAGCATTAAGCTCGCATAGCACTTCATCAAGCCTTTCATTTGTCGAGCGCTGACCACTCAAGATTTGGACGTTTTGCTGATGTAATGCGTCATAACGCTCCTGATTCTTCCTTTCAAGAGCTACAACCATCTGATTCTGCTGATGGAGGGCTCTAAGGACATCCTCCATAGTAAAAGGAGGTGGTGCAGAAGAGGACGACTCAGGAATGTCAGGCGCGGGGGCAGCTCGATCCATTTCTTCCTGCATTTCATCAGCGGGGCCGACATGAGGTTCTTCTTGAGCAGCAGCAGGGCCTTCAGGGTTAAATAGCCAGTTGGCTCGGTTCTGAGGGTCGATTATGTCCCTGCAAGGCAAAACAATATTAGTGTAAACTCGGTTTTGTATCACTGGATGAAATCTTCCATCGTCCCGCTCGTGGATGAGGTGGGCCGATTTATAATGATCCAAAGTGAGCAGAACCGGTGGTCGGGATGGCAGATGAACAAGGGTGTCACCATGGTTTAGTGCTAAATCAAGAGAAGTGACAAGCCCTCCAAAATAGAAAGGTTTGCCGCCTCTGGTGCAGATGGAGTGAATATGAGCCAGGAGGAAAGGTGCGGCATTAATTTTCTGACCCGAGAATGCACAATGCATGAAAAATAGCTCCTTTGAGTTGAGCTTGTGGTTGCTATCTCTTGCGAAGATTGTGTTGGACAAGATGCGGTGGAAGTAACGAATGGCGGGGTTGTGGATTTGGGTGGCATTTAGGTGATCGTATGAATCAGCCCGATTATTGGTCAAGCTATGCCACAGGTTGAAAGATTCCTCATGAAAAGTGTCAGGCACACGTAGGTGAGCGCCTTCATCGATACAGAAATCAAGTAGGCGACCGAATGCGTTCTGAGGGAATTCGTATTCGGTGCTGAAATTCGGAACCTTACCACACCAGTAAGTTGATTTCTTGCACCGTTTGGAGTAATGTAGCAAAATGAACTGAGAAACTCAAGTGTGAGAGTCTCGTACGTCGGTTGTGGCTGGCTACATAGCGTCCAAAGGTTGACACTTTGTAATAGGTGTTGGACACTTTCGAGCAACCCGAGGTTTCGGAGGCAGTCAGTGTCGACGAACCTCGTAGGGTGGATGCCTCGGCGCTGGAACTTTAGGAACCGTGTCCGTTGAGTTTCACCTGCTTCGCCATTTCGTAGGGTGATGCCAGGAATGAGATTGTTCGCCATTTGCATGCAAAGTGTTTGAGTGAAAATGGGTTTTGGTTGGTGAATGAGAGAATGAGAATAATGATACGGGTAATGGATGTATATATGGTGGAAGGAGGTAGTGGAAGTTTGAAAATTGATAGGGATTAATTTTGGGTTGAATGGGGTTAATGGGAAGTTATGGAAGAAGAAGAAGAGAGAAAGGTGCAGGAAAAGGGAACGTTCTGCTAACAGGGTTACTGATGTAACCCGTGTTACGGTCATAACACCTGGCTGACGAGCGTAACGCTCTGAAAGGCGCGTTATGGTCGTGGGGGATAGATGACGATCGTGGCAGCTACAAGTTTTGGTTTTTCACAGAACAGAACACAATACAATTGCACAGAGTATATTTTTATAGCAGCAAAACATCTCAGGCATTCCAACATAAACACAACATTAATTAATTCAACATATAATCCAACATATATAATTCGCAATAGAGTAGAAAACCGTAGAACACTGTAAGCGGCATAATGATTGTAAGTTTAAAACTGAAAACAAACAACTGCAATAATTTAAATTTAGTAACTTGTTCTTTTTGACAGAAAATAAATGGCGTGTAATTTGAAATGCAGTAACTTAACAAAAAATTTGAAACTAACTAAGAACAAAGTATAATGGAAAAAATCTAAAAACAAAGAATTGAAAAACTGAAAACTGAAAACTAAGAAACTATAAACTGCTTCATCCAATCTTTTCTTTTAATATTTCCAGAGCTTGAGTGATGTTATAGAACTATTCCACCGAGATGTCAGTTAAACCAATAAGATCCAAACGCATAGTCTTCAATTCATTCTTTATTCCATCAATGTCAGTTTTATAAGCATCCAAAGTGGTCAGAATGGTGTTTAATTGTGTGGTATATTCTCCTTGGTTTGTATCAGGGGCTGCTTGTGCTTCAGCCATATTTGTAAAGTCATGATAACCAGGAGGGGTTTCAGGATCTGTTTCGTTTTCAGACATGAAATTATTGTCAACAAAATATGATTGTGGTGTTTCCGGTGTCGAAGGGTGATCGGGTGGATTCAATTCGTACAACCAATTTTCGCGGTTGTGGACACTTATTCGGGCATGGTTCGGGAGGGTAAAAAGAGTAACAACTTCGTCTCTGATCAGGTAATCATAAGGTGAAAGGCCTAAATTTCCTATTATCCGGTTGTTAAAACAGAAATTAATATTCATAGGCCTAATTGATCCAAATGGTGCACATTTATTAAGTTGGCAACGAGGTCCAAGAGCATGTGCAATCATTGTAACTAATCCTCCCACACTGACTGGAACATTAGGGTCCTCACTAATGCGGGTAAAGGTCTTCATCAGGAGTGGGACCGCATTGACAGGGCGTCCTAGGTTCATACAATAAAGCAGAGATAATTCATCCTTGGATACAGCATTTTGATTTTGTTCTTTTCCAAACAGGGTGTGGGAAAGAATCCTATGGAAATAACGGATGGCTGGGTTATGTATTTCATTGTTATCCATACTCTCTGTGTCAGGGTGATAGTTTCCGGTTAAAGTACCCCAGAAGTAATCCAACTCAAAATCCAATATATCGGCCTCAGGGGTGGTAAAAGCTAAGGGTCCACTGGGGAATCCTAATAAAGCAGCTAAGTCCCTATGGTTATAGGTGAATTCAATACCAAAAAGTCTGAAGGTAATGAATCCTTTTCGGGCTCCAACACCGTGTTCAGGGATGTGAACTAGAGAACTTAAGAACTCAAGGGTAAGCTCTCGGTAAGTGACGAACCTATTTTTCAGGTGGGCTTTCTCCCATCCCAACTGGTTAAACATGTAGTAAATACTGTCAGTAATGCCTAAAGAGTCCATAGTGGGTACATCATGATACAGGGTTAAACTGATTTCTCGCTGAGACAAAGCCTCAAATCTTCTTTGTTGGTTTCTACCTCTAAAGGCGGTTTCCATAAAGTTCTGTGGAGGATCCATAGCAAAAATAAAGCGGGGAAACAGAGTAGAGGAGAAAGTAAAGAGAAAAATATTATTCAGAAATCCTGTGTCAAGTAAAGTTGATTTGAAATCAGCAGCAGTTTCATAAAAGTTTTTTAAAAAAATGAAAAATACTTATATAGAATGAAAAAACAAATAATACAAACAAAATAGCAGGTAAAAACAAATAAAATGGGTTGCCTCCCATGAAGCGCTGTTTTTAACGTCATAAGCCTGACGAAATGCCTAGTGAAAGATTAGTCGGGAGAAATAGGTAGCAGTTCTACGAGTTTAAGCTTATTCGTATAATCTCTATTATCTATACGATGATATTGTTTTAACCGCTGCCCGTTCACAATAAACGGGGCACTATTTCTATCCGTGATTTCTATCGTTCCGCCAGGAGAAACTCTTGTAATTTCGAAAGGACCGGACCATCTAGATTTAAGTTTTCCAGGGAAGAGTCTAAGTCTAGAATTAAATAAAAGTACGACATCTCCCACACTAAATTCTTTTCGAGATAAACGCTGATCGTGCCATTTTTTAGTTCGTTCTTTGTATATTTTAGCGTTTTCGTAAGCGTCTAGTCTTAATTCTTCCAGTTCATGTAAATCGAGGATTCGTTTCTCGCCAGCAGCAGTGTAATTAATATTGAGTGTCTTTATCGCCCAATAAGCTTTATGCTCTAATTCTACCGGGAGATGACATGATTTTCCGTAAACAAGTTTGAAAGGTGTAGTTCCGATAGGAGTCTTGTAAGCCGTCCTATAAGCCCATAAAGCTTCGTTAAGCTTGGATGACCAATCTTTTCGAGATATCGCGACGGTTTTTTCTAATATTTGTTTAATCTCTCTATTCGAAACTTCGACTTGTCCGCTAGTTTGCGGGTGATAAGGCGTTGCTACGCGGTGGTTCACTCCATATTTGGATAGTAATTTATCAAATATCTTTGAAATAAAATGAGATCCACCGTCACTGATAACAAGTCGGGGAACACCAAAACGCGGGAAAATCACATTCTTGAAAAGCTTAATCACTACTCGTGTGTCATTTGTAGGAGAAGCTATTGCCTCGATCCATTTTGAAACGTAGTCGACAGCGACGAGTATAAATTTGTTTCCAAAAGAAGATGGGAAAGGTCCCATAAAATCTATTCCCCAAACGTCAAAGATTTCCACTTCAAGTATTCCTTTCTGAGGCATTTTGTCGCGTCTTGAGATATTACCGGTGCGTTGGCATCGGTCACAGTTTTTAACGGAGACGTGGACATCCTTCCACAGGTTAGGCCAGAAAAGGCCAGCTTGGAGAATTTTGGCACACGTTTTAGAGGTGCTAGTATGTCCGCCACAAGGAGATGAATGACAATGGGAAATGACGTTTTCTATTTCTTCGTCAGGTACACACCGGCGGAAAATTCCATCAGGTCCTCGTTTAAATAAAAGTGGTTCATCCCAATAGTAACTCTTGAGATCATGGAAAAATTTCTTTTTCTGTTGGTAAGTTAAGTCAGGTGGAAGTGCTCCGACAGCTAAATAATTAACGATGTCAGCATACCAAGGCAATCCTATGGTCATGTCGATGGCTTCCATGACTTCTTTAGCTTCTGGTTTATTTAAATTCAATTGATCTAGGTCGCTTATCATATGTGCTATCAGATGTTCATACGGAAAATCGTCGTTAATTGGCACTTGTTCGGGTTTTATACCTTCTAAACGGGATAAATGATCCGCTACGACGTTTTCTGTTCCTTTCTTATCTTTAATTTCCAAGTCGAATTCTTGTAAGAGTAAAATCCATCGGAGGAGTCTGGGTTTTGCATCTTTCTTGGCAAGTAAATATCGGATAGCAGCATGGTCCGTGTAAATGATGATTTTCGCTCCTACAAGGTAAGAACGAAATTTATCGAGTGCGAAGACCACGGCTAAGAGTTCTTTTTCAGTGGTGGCGTAGTTCATCTGAGCTGAGTCTAGCGTTCTGCTGGCGTAGTAAATTGCGTGAAGTTTCTTATCTTTTCTTTGCCCAGGAACTGCGCCTACAGCGTAATCACTTGCATCGCACATGATTTCGAAAGGTAACCTCCAATCGGGCGGTTGCATGATTGGTGCAAAAATAAGTGCGGCTTTAAGGGTTTCAAAAGCTTTAAGACAATCGTCATCGAATATAAACTCAGCATCCTTCATTAATAGACCGGTAAGTGGTTTCGTAATTTTCGAGAAATCTTTAATAAAGCGTCGGTAAAAACCGGCGTGTCCTAGAAAGCTTCATATCTCTCGAACGGTCTTGGGTGGGAGGAGTTCTTTAATCACTTCTATCTTAGCTTTATCAACTTCAATTCCTTTATTAGAAATAACATGTCCAAGTACGATTCCTTCTCTGACCATGAAGTGGCATTTTTCCCAGTTAAGCACAAGGTTTACTTTCACACATCGTTCTAAAATACTTTCTAAATTAGACAGACATCCTTCAAAGCTTTGTCCACACACAGAGAAGTCGTCCATAAACACTTCCATGATGTCGTCAATGAAATCTGCGAAGATGGCCATCATACATCGTTGGAAAGTTGCGGGAGCATTACATAATCCAAGTGGAATTCGTCTGTACGCGAACGTTCCATAGGGACACGTGAATGTAGTCTTCTCTTGATCATCAGGGTGAATCGGAATTTGGAAAAATCCGGAATAACCGTCTAAATAGCAGAAGTAGGAGTGTTTGGCTAATCGTTCTAACATTTGATCAATAAAGGGTAAAGGGAAATGGTCTTTCCGAGTAGCTTTGTTCAGTTTTCGATAATCAATGCACACTCTGTGTCCACTAACTACTCTTTGTGTTATTGATTCGCCTTGTGCGTTTTTCACGACAGTGACACCTCCTTTCTTAGGTACGACATGCACTGGGCTAACCCATTTACTGTCGGAGATCGGGTATATAATTCCAGCTTCCATTAGCTTTTTGATTTCATCTCTGACTACAGTGCTTAGAATCGGGTTGATTCTTCTTTGAGGTTCTCAAGAGGTTTTGCAATCCTCTTCTAATAGAATACGGTGCATACAAATTGAAGGACAAATTCCTTTTAAGTCTGATATGTTGTAACCTAACGCAGTAGGGTATTTCCTTAGAACGTCTAAAAGTTTTTGAGTTTCGAGCGTTCCTAAACTGGAATTCACTATTACAGGTCGAGTTTGTTCAGTATCAAGGAATTCGTATCGTAGATTTTTCGATAGAAATTTCAATTCTAGTTTTGGTTTCTTGGGACATGGCATATGATCGGGTGTAAGTGCTAGACTTTCGCTTAGAATGTCATCTTTATATGGTTCTCGCCAATTGTCGTCTTCGAATATCAGAGGGGTTTCGATTTTCATTATTTCAGAATATGTGGTTTGTTCAACTTCCATCTCTCTCACGCACTCGTCTATAATATCGAGTAAATAACATGTGTCATTCATGGCGGGTTCTTGTAGAAATTGAGTGAGGATGAATTCCACTTTTTACTCTCCGACTTCGAATGTTAATCTGCCCTTCTTGACATCAATTATAGCTCCGGCTGTGGCTAGGAATGGTCTTCCTAGTATGATAGGGATAACTGAGTCCTCGGTTATGTCCATGATGATGAAATCGGTAGGGATATAGAATTGACCTATTCTAACTGGAATGTTTTCCAGTATACCTACAGGATATTTAACCGATCGGTCGGCTAATTGGACGGACATTTTCGTGGGTCTGAGTTCTCCCATCTCTAGCTTTTTGAAGATAGATAAGGGCATGACACTAATGCTTGCTCCTAAGTCACATAGAGCTTTGTCTATGACAAATTTTCCAATATTACAAGGTATAGAGAAACTACCTGGGTCTTTTAGCTTAGGAGGCATATTGTTTTGAATGATCGCGCTACACTCGGCAGTGAGTGTAACTGTTTCGTTATCCTCTATTTTCTTTTTGTTGGATAGAATTTCCTTAAGAAATTTAGCGTACGAGGGCATCTGAGTGATGGCTTCTGTAAAAGGTATGGTTATATTGAGTTGTTTCAGAAGTTCAACGAATTTCTTGAACTGGCCCATCATTTTAGAATTTGTAAGTCTCTGAGGATACGGGATTGGTGGTTTATAAGGTGGTGGAGGTACATAAGGATTCTCTTGCTCCACTGCCTCTTGCGTTTCACTTTCCTTTTATTCTTCTCTAGGTTCATTGGCTTGTTCAGGCGGCTCGCTCTGCTTTTGGTACATGTCTGGATTTTCTAGTCTCGGGTCAACAGGTCCGTCGAGTTCTTTTCCACTTCTCAGTATCACAGCATTAGCATGTCCTTTCGGCTTGGGCTGTGGTTGACCAGGAAAAATTCCAGCTGGTGCCGCAGTAGATGCTTGTTGTTAAGCTACTTGTGAGATTTGCGTCTCAAGCATCTTGTTATGGGTGGCTAAAGCATCAACCTTGCTAGCTAATTGTTTTATCTGCTCATTAGTATGCAAATTTTGATTCATAACGTCTTTATTAGTCTGAGCTTGGGAAGCAACGAAGTGTTCAATCATAATTTCTAGGTTAGATTTCCTAGGAGCATTAGGTCCATTACCAGGATGATTTGGGATAGCTTTTGGATAACCGGGTGGTGTGGGAGGAGCTTGTACAGGCGCGTATAACGCGTTGTTACTTTTGTATGAAAAGTTCGGATGATTTTTCCAACCTGGGTTATAGGTATTGCTATAAGGGTTCCCTTGTACATAGTTTGCTTGTTCAGTTGGAACTCCTGTTAGAAGTGGGCATTCTGGAGCAAGATGTGATTGAAGACCACATAGATCGCAAGTTTGGACAACTGCAGCTACGGTAGCTGCAGGAGCAGTGGTAAGGTTTTCTAGCTTTTGGGTAAGAGCTTCCACTTTAGCGTTGACTTGGTCCAGCATATTCACTTCATACACTCCACCTTTGGTTTGGGATTTCTCCACATTAGCTCTTTCGCTCCCCCATTGATAGTGGTTCTGGGCCATACTTTCGATAAGTTGATTTGCTTCGGCATATGGTTTATCCATCAGTGCGCCACCAGCAGCAGCGTCTATAGTCATTCTTGTGTTGTACAACAGACCGTTATAAAACGTATGAATGATTAGCCATTCTTCTAAACCATGATGAGGACAGAGTCTGATCATGTCCTTGTAACGTTCCCATGCTTCGAAAAGTGATTCGTTATCTTTTTGTTTAAAACCGTTGATGTTAGCTCTAAGCATAGCAGTTTTGCTTGGTGGGAAATATCTAGCCAAGAAGACTTTTTTCAATTCATCCCATGTGGTGATTGAATTTGAAGGAAGGGATTGGAGCCAGGCTCGGGCTCTGTCTCTTAAAGAAAAAAGAAATAGGCGCAATCGTATCGCCTCGGGGTTTACACCATTCGCTTTTACAGTGTCTGCGTACTGCACAAACACTGACAGATGTAGGTTAGGGTCATCAGTAGGAGATCCAGAAAATTGGTTCTGCTGAACGGCGGATAGAAGCGAAGGTTTTAGCTCGAAATCGTTTCGAGCGATAGCAGGGGCGGCAATGCTGTTGTGAGGCTCCGCTTGCGAAGGAACTGCGTAGTCCTTAAGAGCGCGAGGCGGATTTGGTACGTCAGCCATTGTTGATTCTTCAGTAGATTATGATAACGGGATATCAGGAATTTTTGTTGGAGGAAGATTATTGAGAGATCGGTATTCTTGAATTCGGCGTCTTAATCTTAAGTAACGCTCGATATCGTTAATTTGTAAATGCAAAGGCTCGTTTTGAGAACGAGTGTTTGGCATACACAGAGGGAAATATAAAAAGTTGCCTTAGTCTAGACAGCGTTGTTTTCAGATTACACTAGTGACTAAACTAAAGTCCCCGGCAACGGCGCCAAAAACTTGATGGGGTCTGCGATCGACTTAATGTCTGATGGTATCTTAACTGCAAGCGCACAGCCTATCGGGGTAGTAATAAAAGATTGTCGAATCCACAGGGACTTTGTAATCACGCTAGTGTTGTAAAACAGGTTGGTTTAGCTAAGGCGGAAATTGTCACGTTGGTTTTGGGAAGATAAGGAAGGTAAATTAATTGATTTTAAAGTAATTATAAAATGAACGGTCGGTATGCAATAGAGTCGACCTAAGGGATCTAATCGGACCTAGGCATATAAGGATGGTCAACTTGGTTTATCTGTAGAATTAATCAGTTTAAAAACCCTCAACTCACACTTTCATGGTCTTATCTCGGATTATACGTCTAAAGCCCTATACCTGCTTTCGCTAGCCTATAAGTGTTTAGAAGTATTTTTTGGAAACTTAATTAATTCTAATTTGGTTTAAAGCGCTTTCACTGTATTTAAATCAAATGCCTAACTTTAGCTATCCGGTTAAAAACCTCACACTTTCGTGGTCTCGATCTAACCTATTTACTCTTCTTACTTTCGTAAGAAAGATTTTATTATTAAGCATAAAAAGTTATAACCAGAGTTAAGTTGATTAAAGTTTTAGCCTAAGTTTGATAGATGCCTAATGTCTCTTACTATTCCATACCGACACTAAAGGTTTAGCTAGCCATGGAAATTAAAATAAACATACTGTAAATAAAAGCAAACAAATATAAATCGGACATTATAAATAATAAATAACAAGCATGCATTAATTAATTAATTAAAATGAATTTAATACAATTGCAAAATAAAAACCTGACAGTAAAGCCGATACTTCAATCCTTCTTCCACAAACCGGAAACTCGGACTTGGTATCAGGAGTATTGCAAATTCTGAAGCTTGAATGATAAATCTTAAACTAAAATAATAATTCCCTAATGTTGGAAATTATTATTTGGACAGTGGAATTAAAAGAATTGAAATGAACAAATGTTGGAAAATGATAACTGAAATAATACTGGTTTTAATTTTGGCAGAGCTTCGGCACAAATAAGCTGTAATAAACTCCGTACTTTTAATGTTCAATATTGAGGTGTTTATAGAAGAATAAAATCTGACAGTTGGTTTGAAAACTTGTAACTCAGTCTTCCTTCAAAATCTCCAAAAATATAGTAACGTGAGTAGTTGAGGGAGAAATGGGGAACGTGGTGTTTGACTGGAGAGAATTAAGGAGTTTGGAAACTCCTTCTGTTATGCTTGCCACGTTCTGCATTCTTCAAATAAATTATATACGCGTTACGTTCGTTAGCTTGGCGTCACGAGCAGATTTTGGTCTTTCCCGTGTTACGGTCGTGGCCACTGTGTTACGGTCGTAACACTCTTCAAACTAGCTTACGGTCGTGGCAGCTACATTACGACCGTCACAGCTACAAAAATGCAGTTCTTTGACAGATTTATCTTTTTCTTCTGTACTTTTGATGCTTTCTTGCATTGTTTCATGTTTTCTTCTGTTTTGAGCTCAGTTATGAAATACCTGCAAAAAGTGATGACAAACTCGAAATATTCGGGAATTAATCGGGTCAAAATAATACAGAACGGGCGAATTTCATACAAAATAAACGATACGATTTCGTGTTATCAAAATTCAAACAGTTGTAACTTCTTTATTATTCAATATTTTTGAGTGATTATTTTTGCATATGACTCTCCTTTACGTCATCTCCAACTTCTCTTTACAAGCCAAGAGCCGATTACGTGAGAAAGATTATCAGAAATTCGAATGCTTTAAAGAAATGTCATCTACAAATTTCCTTAAAGATCGGAGTCAAGTTATGCTTTTAATGCTATGGAATTTATTGAAAAATCTATGTGTCATGTTTTGATTTGGAAAAATTCTCAGATTCTATTTTCAATTCATATCATGACGGGATTTTTCAAAGCGTCGTTTGATTATGTGAATTGAAGTACAAGTGCAAAAGTGAGGGATTACTTGAATTTGAATCAAGAATGGGTTTGATGTTGTGAAATTTTCTTTCAAGTACCCAATTCTATAAAATCAAATATCTAAGTTTGCAATTAAATTGCAATATCGATTCAAGAAGATTTATAAAATTGGAATTTTGAGCAAAATGCACCCTAATTTCTAGAGGATTATTTCAAGAATGTAAGAACAAAATCCATTGAGATAAATTTAATTTATTTGCAAGAACAAAGTTGCAAGATCTTTTTGTCTTACTTGCATTACAATTCAATATGATTCAAGAATACAAGATTACAACAAAGCTTCATTGTTTAAAATTATAAGAGAATTGGTATACACTTTACAAGTTTCTAAACCTCAAAATTCAAATCACAAATTCACAATGTTACAAAATTCCTGACCATGTACTAAACAACCAAGGAATTTCTTCATCATCAAGTCTTCATCAAGCATTTCAAGCCACCCTTCACCAATTCTCCCTATCGTCCAATTTGCTCGTACATGTAAACAAAAGAGAGAATCAGTTAGCAAAATTTCATGTTGGAACAAGAATAGAAATTTTCAAAGAATTTTTTTCTTGTAATTAGGGATTGCTCGAAAAATCATTTCGCGGTTTAGGGAATTCATCATTTTCCAAAACCCAACAAAGGCCTCATTTATTTGTGCCAATCAGTTTCATATCATTGGCCCAAAAAATGTCTTCATTGCAAATCACAAAAAATATATCTTGGTTAACAAATAAGACAGTCCAAACAACAAGGTCATTGTAAAAAAAAACAACTTGCATTATTGTAAAAAACTGACAAACACAAGAGGCCAAAATACTATTAAAAACAAACTGCAGTGCAGCCCTGTAGAAGCTATACCAAAATAGTCCAAAAATTTGCATCAAAACCAGTCAATAAGCCAGCCAAGATTGCACACAAATAGGAAATACAAAAGTTGTGTCAAAAAGTTATAACAACTGCATATCTCAAGTGTTCAAACCCAATTTATTTTCCCCCCAAAAGTTTCATTCCCTTACTGATACAAGAGAAATAGATAACATAAGAAAGATGAGATCGACTTGTCCATCAAAAAGAAAAGAACAGAACAAATTTTACATAGCAACAAATATATTATCCATCAATACAACAACCAAGCCAAATATGAAAATAACAACATCAATATCCCCATTCAAGAAATTTAGGGCAAGGCATCAAAAGCCCTATTTTTTCTATTCATCATTTTGGTTGAGCCATACCCTTTCAAAAAAACAAAAAAAAATTCTCTTCAAGAAAAGAAACAGAAAATATAAAAAGTCAATAAGTGAACTTTCCTGTAAAAACAATGTGAAGTCACCATAACCTTAGTCGCAACATCCCGCTAGCCACCAATTTCTCTCTGTCACAGTACCGAAATTCTCAACTCAACCATCAACATCGACACGACAACTACAATTTCACATCATCATCGCTTCTTCATCACAAACACAACCATAAAATCACAGCATACGCAAGGGAAAGGAGAAGAGATGAAGCAGTAGATTGGAGACTCACCTGAGCAAAATCATCGCATGAATCATCAAGAGATGTAGTTTTTGTACTGATTTCGTTTATTTTTATTGTTAATCTCCCGTTCTTTTCTTACACCAGTAATCTATGAACATTGATTGGGGATTAGGATTTGGGATATTGGGGATCCAGGTTTGCATTTTGTTTGATAAATGTTTGTTGAATCGATGGTTGATAGGAAAGAACAGAGAGAGTGAGACATAGGGAGTTATGGTGTTTTGCTTTGGTCGATTGGAGAGATGAGAGATAAGCTCTTGTTTGTTATTGTTTTTTTGCACACAGAAATGAAAAATGACAAGGTTATAGGGTTTGGCTAACCCGCTGGTTTTTTTTAGGGGCTAGACCTGGGTCTGACCCGACCTGGTCCGTTTACAAGCCCAATACATTTTTTTCTCTTGTGTGTTTTTTTTTTGTTTTCATATTTTTGTTGTTTACTAATTCTTGGGCCCAACAGGTTTATACTTCCTCTTAAGCCCATCAGCAAAGTACCAGCGTCACCTCCTAGTTTTCTATTTATAATTTTTTTTAATTGTTTTTTTAGGTTAATTTAGATTTGCTTTAATAACTTGATGGAATTTTTTTAGTGTAAATTTAAATTAGCATATTATTTTTATTATTTTTAAATAAGTTTAAATTTTATTAAATTGTCTTAGAGTTAATATTTAATTTAGTAATTTTATAATTAATTTAGTTTAGGTTTAATTTAGTAACTTAGAATTTTAAATTAAATTAGGATTATCTCAATAATTTTATTTAGTTTAGTTTTAATTTAATAAATTAGAATTTTTAAGTTAGTTTAGAATTTCTTTTTAAAATAACTTTATATTAGTTTAGATTTAATTTTGTTAATCTTTAGTTTTAACTTTAAAACTCAATTAAATAAAGATATATAATTTCAAAATTAGTTAATTAACTTAGGAATTTGTGAATAATTTTGTTAACATTTTTTTATGTATAAAGTTTAATAAACTTTCTTTTAAATTATTTAATTTCTACATAATAAAATTCAAATAAAAGTAATAGAATAGATTTTTTATTTTCTTTCTCACAAACAAAATACAAAAAACTTTATTTTTCCTATTAATTTTACTTTAATAGTTTGTTTTAGTCTAACTAACTGTTTATTTTTAATTTGATTTAGTTGTATTGATTGTTTATTTAGACTTTTAAACGCATTGACGATTCGATTCATCCCCATTTCTAAATTTGTATTCTCCATTCCTAAAAAAACTCTATAATAACATAGAATTTTAATTTTTACCATTTACTGTTTTCTTTATATTGTACAATAATTAGGCGTGTATGGCAAGATTAAAATCAATCGCTAGACAACCCTAATCAAGGATAAATTAACTTGAATCAAACACACTTTTCACGCGCACACCTCTAGGGTAACCTCCACTTTGTTGCCTTAAATAAATAGTCATGTTATGCATGTGAGACACCTTAGCAAAAACAATAAAAAATACAAGATCGTAGTCTCTCGATGACCCTTCGACGTTGCCTTCGGTAAATGATCTTAGACCCTTACAAAAATGCTAAGGTATCTCACAACATTGCTTGCTATGACTATACGATGACCCACGCCCGTCCCTTCACATCCAGCAATAGGGTTTCTTATCAATCAATGGTAAGATAACACTATCTAAAGGAGAAGGAAAAGAACATATACCTTTTGAGTAGGTAGGACGCTCTTAGTTTCTTGCTCACAACATTTTCAAAACAACATCCTTCAAAATACATTCACACTTTCAAAACATCTTCAAAAACAAACATCTCTTTGAACTATTTTGAAAACCAACACTTTGTATACATTCTTATAGAGACGAGAATCATTATGAAGTTTGCCGAAACAAAGGTGTTTTTCAAAATATTTTCAAACCTTCACCAATCACAAACACATTTCAAACAAAACATTTTTCAAAATATTTTCAAACATTCACCAATCACTAACACCTTCCCTTTTCATAACCTACCCCATGAACTCAAGAAAATATGTCGAAAGGTCTTTCCTGTTCTTTTCACCCTTTCTTTTATTGGATAAAATAAAAGTCGATGGCGACTCTTGCTATTCGCAACAATTGCGATAAAACGCAAAACACCCAAGCCAGTTCTCCCACCGTATAACAGAACTGGCGACTCTGTTGGGGATGTACTTAAAAGTGGGGTTACCTTAGAGATTAGATCACCTTTAAAAAGCTTTCATTGTTTGACTTGTTTGATTTACATTTATGGGTCCTTGTTTGGGTTTGTATTGATCCTCTACCCGGATCTGGGAACATCATTAGGTAAATAGCAAAATTATGGAGACTGCACGGCATAGACTGATATGGTTGAGACAATAGCTATGTTAGTCTGACACATTTGTGGGTACCGGTATCCCTTATGACGAATTATGGAGAATATAGGGCCATTTTATGGTGTCATGAACCCTAGAACCTTTAATTGAACAACTTGGCCATTAGGAAGTAGTGAGGTAGCCGACTTTGGTGCAGTCAGAAGTTGGTTGATACTCGATACTACACTCATTGAGATTGAACTTTCAAGATATTTCGGTCGCCAATAAAGAGACTTGCGCTGAAATAATGCTCGATGAAGAAATATCAATGATATTGAGATCCCCTAGAACCCGATTACTTTCTAGGACAGGTTGAACCAACTAAACTTCAAGAGGGTACTTACCAATGAAACCTCATGCAAGCCTAAACCTAAGGACTTATTTGCTTTGGTTGTGTATGTTTACTTATACATAACATCATGATATCATACCATTGCATTTGCACTAACCATTTCAAGGACTTTTTTATTTATCTTTGTGCTGTTTTGTAGGACATGGCTTCCAAGCAAAGAAATACCATCCGAATCAACCTTGTGGGAGTGCCTCCTCAACTCAAGGAATTAGCATCAAGGTCTCCCAATGATTCTCCATTAACCAAAAAGTACGGTCATCTCATCAACTTGGTTACAACAAACTTTGAAGAGGATATGGTACATGTGTTGTTCCAATTCTTTGATCCTAAGCACCATTGCTTTACATTTCCTGATTACCAACTAGTGCCTACTATGGAAGAATTTTCTCAGCTCTTGGGAGTGCCTATTCTTGATCAATTACCCTTCACTGGTATTGAGAGAACTAAGACCCGAGGAGATTGATCGAGCTTTACATTTTCAACGGTCCGATGTTGTGGAAAATTGGGAAACAAGAAGTGGTGTTAAAGGGTTTCTAGACAAGTTTCTATTTGAGAAGGCTCAACAATTTTGGGAGACTCTGGATTTTTAAGATTTTGAAGAAGTGGTTGCTCTTCTAATCTATGGGATGATACTGTTTTCTAAACCGGACCAACTCATAGATGTGAATGCAGTCAAAGTTTTTCTATCTCGTAACCCGGTGCCTACCTTGCTTGGAGATATCTTACATTCTCTTCACACTTGCACCATGAAGAGAAGAGGAATTCTTATGTGTTGCACTCTTTTGTTGGCTAGGTGATTTATTTCGCACCTACCTCGATCTATTTTGAAGAATGAGCAAGGAATGAGATGGTCTAATAGGTTAATGTCACTCACGCATTCAGATATTCATTGGTGTTCTCAATCTTTGGAGGACGTTATCATCATTGATCGCTGTGGCAAATTCCCTAATGTCCCTCTTCTTGGAATTAGGGGAGGAATCACCTATAACCCTTGTTTGGCTTTGTGACAGTTTGGGTATGCTAGGAGTGATGGTCCTCACGATGCACTTGTCCAAGGAATTGCATTCGACTATGAGAACAATGTCCAAGGTTATCGTCAGAGCTTCATACGAGCTTAGGGCATGGTGAACAAAGTTGATAGCAAGACATTGGGGCATAAGAATCACATTCCTTTGGATCCTTATCTCAAGTGGGTGCGAGCTCGCGCTCAAAATCTCATGATGCCTTATGAGGCCATTCTACCTATCATCATGGAGCCTATTACCGAGGGTGATGTTCCTTACACTATTCTTCATCCTGACATACCAACTACTCTCGAGGAGTTGCAAAGATCATGGATTCAACTCAAATGGGAGAAAGACACCTTTGAAACCCAGTTCTATGCAAGCGAGAAGAAGGTTTTGGAGCTCACAAGACAACTTCATGAATAGCGGAGTTTGAATGCCTACATTGCACCGAAGAGGATGCGCTCATGGGAAGCTTGAGTCTTTTTTTAGGAGTTTATTTTGTATTGTAATCCCAAGAGGCATCTTGTAACCGTTTGAAGTTATTAATGCAATTAATTTTTGTTCCCTCTTTGTATAAATAAATTTAAATCTTAAGAATCCTTGAAAATATTGCATCCACATATCATGCATAATATCATGACAGGTTTTCCCCATACAGGTTTTCTCATCTGCTTACTATTTATTTCAGTAGAGATGGCTCTAGAACAGACTGCCCAAGATCTTCAGACCCAAAATGACCAGCTTCAAGAATTGTTCCTTAATCTATCCAAGAAGAAAGAAGAAGTGAAAGAACTCCTCATTGAGAGCATAACCAAGAAGAATACTGAAGATGACAGGGATAGTCAGTTGAAGCAATTGCAAGCAGAGATAGCAACGATGAGAATCCAGAGGTTGGGAAAATGGCTCTTATCCAAAACTTAGCTCGGGGACAAGAATAGCCGAGAGCCCTCGTCAACAAGCTTCATCAAGACGGGTGCAACCATGTGGAATAAACAGTTAGAATTAGGGATCGAGTCATTAATCAGCCCCCGGTAGGATAAGAAGTTGGGTTGGTTGAGAAAACACCTCTCAAAATGGCTACTACACCAAGATTCTAACAACGTCCTCGCCAACCACGACAGGGTGGTCAGTGTAAGCAAGATACGCCCAAAGACAATTTACCAAGATAAAGATGTCCTTGGCTCAAGCATTGCATCATGTATTAGAAGCCACACTGGTTGCATTGAGGGAGCCTCCTCAAAAACCCAATACTTCTTCTCCCCATTACAAAGATAATGAAAGATACGCATACCATTCTGTGATCGGTGGATCTGGAACTGACTGTTTAACGCTGGTTCGCGAAATGTCGCGGAAGCAAGAGTCGCCACCGTCTTTTATTTTCTCCAAATGGAAAGGACAAAAGCACATAAAAATTCCTTAAAGAGATTGCTCTCGGTTCGGGAGGTAGATTATAGAAAGGGAAGGTATTAGCACCCTTTCTATCCATGGTTATCCATGGGCTCTTAGATACTTGCTCATTTGTGTTTTCAAAAATGGTTTGTTTGCTTTTCAATGTGGGTTTTTAAAAAGTTTCTTTGAAAATTCCAGTTCGACTCTTGTATCGGTCCTCAAGAGTGTTTGAAAAAATGCTTTCGAAAGCTTTTTGAAAATGTGTTGGTGTGAAAAGTATTTTTGAATTTGTTTTGAAATTAGAGAAAGTATCTACGAGAACCTACCTACCCTAAGGAATTCGTCTGTGTAAATATCCTTTAAAGTAGTGCCATCCCACCATTGAGAGGTAGGTAGCACCACCATTGGAGGTGTTCGGGTCAATTCGAGGTTCGGGACATGGTGATCACCAGAGCAATGGGAAGACACCTTAGAAGCTACCCTCATGCCAGGTTCCCGGATCATGAGGACTTACTAAGACATCCTCTACTCGTCGATCACCTTTCGAGGCAAGGCAATAGTGAGACGTACCCTAGGGGTGGTGTGTGATTTGTGTGTCAGATTCATTTATTTTTGTCTTGTCAGGTTATGGGTGATCTATGCATTTGTTTTTATTTCGTCATTCATTCTTGCATGCGATTTAATTAACAGTTAAAAAGATGCGGAAATTAAAAGTTCTAAACTATTACAAAGGCGCGGGTCCACATCGCCAAATTTAATCCAGGACCCGATTTGACGGAAAGTAAATAAAGAAATAAAATAAAGTGCGAGAAATTAAGTTTACAAGGCTTTGGGTGAATTACATTAATATTATATGAAATAAAATAAAATGCGCGAATTGGAATTAAAATTGGAAGCGAGGGCGTTGGACCCTTTTGGAATTAAATGAAATTAAAAAGCTAATTAATTATTTAATAAAAGGAAAGAAATGTTTTTTTAGTTTTTTGTATTTATGAAATAAAGAAAATTAAAATTAAAAGAAACTCTAATTCTAAGTTTTTTTAATTATTAATGAAAATGTTAAAGTGTAACCTAATTTACTAAATATTTAATGTACATGTAATTTTAATTTATAAAAATAATAGGAAATATTTAATTATTATGAAAGAAAAGAAAAGAAAGGGATAAAAATTATTACCAACCCTAATTCTACCAAGTTTTAAGTTTATTAAAAAATGCTTGAATTAAACCTAATTTAATAGCTAAAATTAATGCATAATATTTATTTACAAAATATAATATATTAAATAAAAAAAACTTGTTTTTTTTGCCTTTTTCTGATTTTTATATTATTTTTTATATTTTCTATAAAAATAATTAAATTAAAGAAACTAAATTAAAAAAAATAATAATTGAAATAAGTAAAATAAAGAAAAGAATAAAAATTCAAACCTAGGGGGGGTCTGCCCCCAAATAGGGGGTTTTTGTTTAGCAATTTGGGCCCAATGGCCTTTGGCCTGGCTGACTTTCCATGCTAGCGTGTGAGTGCGTTGACTGAGGTTTACCATGCTCTCCAGATCTGGGCCCTTGGATTGATGAGATTGGCCAAGTGGCGTGTTGGATGGAGGAGCATATGGTGGAATCTTGTGTTGAAACTGCATAGGAATACGTTTAAAGGAAAAATATAAGGAAAGGGAGGGGGACCTGGGATCGAACCCAGGTCCTGAAGATTACCAACACTCACGCTTGCCAACTATGCTGCTTTGTCTATTTGTATATAATATAACTAATAAACATAATAACATAAACAAACATTAATGCTTCTTTTTCGCGCGAGAATTTGAATATTCCAATCAACGCTGGCCACGTACCCTTCTTCTTCCTTGGCTTGTTTATTTCCTGAAACACAAAAGAAACAGCAACGGTTTTTGCACCGTTCCAAAATAGGGCATTCCAGAAAATAGCGAACAGGCCATATGGCCTCATAAATTAGGCGCGAGGGTTGGGTTCTTTTCGTCCAAGCACGCTTGTTTCAATGGTGGTATTCAGGAGTCTCAATTTTACAGTATGTGAAAGTTCCCAAATTGAAACCTGAAGAACCCTAAAAATCATTCATGGCGATTCTTCATATAGTGCATAAAAATTCAATTAAATCATATGGTTAGTTCCAGAATCGTCCAATTAGTATGAATCCGTGGAAAAAATGCAATGAAAACGCCTAAAAATCAAAACACTAATATGCATTTATATGGAAAAAAATTTGATTTCTGTACACTGATTAAGGCGTTAGAGTTGATGTTCTTAATCCAGGAGCCTTCCTTGATGTCCCAGGAATGTGATAGGATGGTTGTTTTGGCTTGAAAACCTTTGCAATGATGATTTCAGTTTCGGAATTTTCTTGAAAAAATGTCAACTTGATTATGGCTTTTGGGCGCAGCTTTTCGTTTCTATGCATTAGGGTTGCACTATATATGTATGTGTGAAGGTTTTAGGGTTGAGAACTTGATCAAAAATCCATGCATTGATGTGAAAAATATTTGATTTGCAAACCATAATTTTCCAAATCTTTCTCATGCTTTTTGGCTTCAATCACATCCAATCACCTTTGATTCTTTCCTTATTTGATTGTACACGAAATATTGATCCTATTCTATGCACAAAAAGATTCAAAACATTAGGTTTGGTATTTTTCATGTATTTTATTTAATTAAATGAATTATTAATAATAAAAAATCCAAATAAATAAATAAAAATGATAAAAAACTTCCCTTTGGGCCAAATGGTCGTGCACATGTCTTGGATGATGAATTGTGGAAGAAAAAGAGGCCCATTAGCAATTTTAGGTCATTTGAAGCAATGTTGACTTTTCAAAATATCCAAAAATTTCCCAACTTCCACAAGGCATAACTTGCTCAATTTTTAAGCTTTGCTCATGTTCTTGGAAATTTTGGAAAGTTCTTTGAGTCCTCTAACCAATGTCTTTGGTCCCATGTCATTTTGATTTACCAATCTCAAGTTATGGCCTTTGACTTAAAGTCCCTTTTTGTTGACTTTTGAAAATGACCTATAATGTTGAAATTGATAACTTTTTGTGAGAGCATTTCTTGGACTTGAAGTGTGAAGAGGAGTTGTAGGAAATGTCTTTCTCTTCAAAATGAGCTTTGGATGGAAATTTTCTGATAATCCATGTGAAAGTTATGCCCTGGTCAAGTTACAGTTGACTTTTTCAACTGTCCAAATATGGAAACTTTTGCATCTTGATGATTTTTGAACCAAACTTTGAGAATCATGATCAAGCATTGATCAAATGATGTTTGTGGCTTCAAAATGAGATGTTGACCAAAAATTTGAACTTTTGACTGTCAAATGACCATTTTGCCCCTGCAGTTGACTGTAGTGCAATTAGGGTTTTTGACTGTGCAATTTTGTGCTGAAAGTCTTGAAACTTGGTATGAGGATGCTTGACCATATTTATAGGCATGTGAGACTTGATTAGACCCTTGGAAACTTCATTTTCTTTGCCAGAACCAAAACCCTAATTTTTGACTGTTAGGAGGCCCTTACACTGTGCAACCCTTGGGGAATTTTGAAGCATGACTTGGCAATTTCTTGAAGAATATGGGAGGGCAAATTTTGGGGTACAACAGTTGCCCCTGTTCAATCTTCTTAGACCTGAGGATGCAGATTGGCTGACGTGCCTTTCGTAATCCGAAGGTAGAAGATGATTGAACACTAGAGTGCCCAGAAATTTGCGCTCACATAGTAGCAGTGTGATGGTGGAATGGGCTTATAGATGCCATTTGGAGATTGATGAGGAGGGTGATGGGCTTATAGATGCCATGCTGAGAGATGATGAATGGGTGGATGGGCTTATAGATTCCATCTGGATGTTGATCGCGTAAGAGATTCCTTAGCGAGAGCTTGCATACCTGCAAAAGAAAAAAAAGATTACCTGACCTGTTACAGGAGCTGGTCTTCAAATTCTTGTGTAGATGTGTCCTGACTGGTTACAGGAGCTGAATCTGGAGCTTCAAACGATGATGAATGAACCAGGGATGGTTACCACCTCAACAGGAACGGTGAGAGAACCTTGAGTGACTTTAACCTCAACAGCAATCATTGAGAAAATCTTGGATAACTTCAACTTCAACAGCAATCGTTGAGCGAATCTTGGATTACCACCTCCGCGGTATCGGGGAGAGACCATAGGCGACTACAACCTCAATAGAAATCATTGAGAGAATCTTGGATAACTTCAACTTCAACAGCAATCGTTGAGCGAAGCCTGGGATTACCACCTCCGCAGGATCGGGGAGAGAACCATAGGCGACTACAACCTCAATAGCAATCATTGAGAGAATCTTGGATAACTTCAACTACAACAGCAATCGTTGAGCGAAGCCTGGGATTACCACCTCCGCAGGATCAGGGAGAGAACCATAAGCGACTACAACCTCAATAGCAATCATTGAGAGAATCTTGGATAACTTCAACTTCAACAGCAATCGTTGAGCGAAGCCTGGGATTACCACCTCCGCAGGATCGGGGAGAGAACCATAGGCGACTACAACCTCAATAGCAATCATTGAGAGAATCTTGGATAACTTCAACTTCAACAGCAATCGTTGAGCGAAGCCTGGGATTACCACCTCCGCAGGATCGGGGAGAGAACCATAGGCGACTACAACCTCAATATCAATCATTGAGAGAATCTTGGATAACTTCAACTTCAACAGCAATCGTTGAGCGAAGCTTGGGATTACCACCTCCGCAGGATCGGGGAGAGAACCATAGGCGACTACAACCTCAATAGCAATCATTGAGAGAATCTTGGATAACTTCAACTTCAACAGCAATCGTTGAGCGAAGCCTGGGATTACCACCTCCGCGGGATCGGGGAGAGAACCATAGGCGACTACAACCTCAATAGCAATCATTGAGAGAATCTTGGATAACTTCAACTTCAACAGCAATCGTTGAGCGAAGCCTGGGATTACCACCTCCGCAGGATCGGGGAGAGAACCATAGGCGACTACAACCTCAATAGCAATCATTGAGAGAATCTTGGATAACTTCAACTTCAACAGCAATCGTTGAGCGAAGCCTGGGATTACCACCTCCGCAGGATCGGGGAGAAAACCATAGGCGACTACGACCTCAATAGCAATCATTGAGAGAATCTTGGATAACTTCAACTTCAACAGCAATCATTGAGCGAAGCCTGGGATTACCACCTCCGCAGGATCGGGGAGAGAACCATAGGCGACTACAACCTCAATAGCAATCATTGAGAGAATCTTGGATAACTTCAACTTCAACAGCAATCGTTGAGCGAAGCCTGGGATTACCACCTCCGCAGGATCGGGGAGAGAACCATAGGCGACTACAACCTCAATAGCAATCATTGAGAGAATCTTGGATAACTTCAACTAAGCCTTTATCAGGAAAATCTGTTTGGGGTCGATTTAGCTGGACTAGAGAAGGCCTTGGACTGGATAAGAAACAGAGAATCTTAGGATCGATTAACTGAACCGGTCTAGGTCTTGGAATGTCTTCAACTGGGTCTTTATCAGAAAAATCTGTTTGGGGTCGATTTAACTGGACCAGAGAAGGCCTTTGACTGGATAAGAAATCTTTGGAGTCGATTTAACTGAACCGGTCTAGGTCTTGGAACGTCTTCAACTGGATGAGAAACAGGGAGATCTTAGGGTCGATCTGACTGAACCAGAGAAGGCCTTTGACTTGATAAGAAATCTTTGGAGTCGATTTAACTGAACCGGTCTAGGTCTTGAAGTATAGCTGAGAACTTAACTGAATCTTTTCCTGAAAGGTAAAGGTCAGTCATATGCAATGCATGATATGGGTCAAGCAATGATGTTCTCAACATAAATGAGATTTGTAAGATGTGATGCATATATGCATGCTATGATGTATGATGTTTATGAATGTATGTTTTCGTCTTAGGAAAATAAATCCTTGACGGGTGCCGGGAAGTCATATCCTGGGCTGATGTTGAAGAATAGATTTTAGCTTCCGCTGGGGATGATAGTTGCAAGAATACCGGTAGGAGAAGATAACTCCGTTGGGGAATAAACTTGGCGAATGGACTACTCTGCGGGGAGAGAAGTACTCTAATGATCTTGCTGGGAAGCAACACTTTGTGGGGAGAGAGGTACTTTGTTGAGTTCCTGATAATAACTTGCTGGGGATACCCTTGTTGTATTGGAAGTGTTACTAGACTTCGCTGGGGATAAGAAGACTTTGTCGACGACGATCTTTCCATGGCTTTTGGCTGAGGATAACCCAGTTATATCCTGGTAAGGAAATAACTCTTTGAATAAAGCCGAGGGACGCGTTCGTGCTCTGCGGGGGTAAGCTTCCAGAATCTACTGGGGATAAGCTTACTGCTTGGGGAGATGGATTCCAACTTTCTTGGGGGGAGCTGGATTGGATTCTCCTGGGGAAAATTTGAACTGTTTTGGAAGTGACTTCTTTGAATGTTGGATGTACCGCCGGGGAACAATCTTTAGGTCAAGACCGTCGGGGATGCTTGTTAAGAATATGTATATTGCTGCCGGGGAATGTTGAGATCTGCTGGAGGGTACCCAACTTTCCTTAAGATTTGATAACTTTGCTCGGGGAGAGTGCACTGACTTGCTCGCTCACTCTCTGGGGAATTAAGATGTACTGGTTATGTTCTTCAGCTGAACCTACCTTGACACCTTGGTGGACAGATCCATTAGATCGTTTGGACAGCTCATCATTGCCCCTGTTTCTGAGGTGGGAGAGGAAGACCTGTGAGGTGCTGATAATTGTTGAGGGTCAAACCTTCTTCAGGTAGGCAAGTGACGAGATGCCGGGACATAGTCGTACGCTTTGATCCCTAACTTTTGCCTGGACCGCCCTTTCGGGTTTTCAGTCCACCGGGATACCCATTTTTGCCCAAGCCGCCTTTTCAGGTTTTCGACTTGCCGGGTGTACAGATTTTTTCATTTCATCCCTTCATTTTGCCCGAACCCTTTTGGTTCGCCGGGAAGCCCTTATTTTTGCCTAGGTATGTCAACCTAGCGGGTCTTTGATTGCGCGTAGTATTTTTCGACTATGTCCACGCTCTCAGGATGTAGGGAGGTGCCCCCGTTGTTGTGTTTGCCATGCTACCAGAAGATCTTCGTTTGATCATGCAAGATTCGTTGCTGGAATTCATGCCTAATGCCCCAAGCGACTCAGGCGGAGATTTGCCCCAGGCTATTCGGCGTCTTGAGAGATTCCTTGAATCTTGACTGGATTGCCCCAGATGATGGACAATGATCACGCCGTGCCCCTTGATTGGAAGTGTTTCTTCCACTGGAGGTGACTCTTTTGTTGAGGGGACTTTTGTTCATTAGATATTCGTCGTGCAAATTTCTTTGCTGTTCAAACAAAAAGCCATATGCAAACAGAGTTATGTTAAAAATGCAAAGCTTATGTCTGTCTTGAAGTTTTTGAAAATGCAGTTTTTTAAGCGAAGCCAGTGAATTTTGTAAAATGTGATGTCAACTCGAGCTTTTACAGCGAGCCTTAAGGAGTCGGGATACCTTTCGTAACAGTATGCTTTCGAACTAACCCATGCTTCAGCTAGGACTTTTGAGGGTTATAACGTGGCCTGGTTCACGGTTTAAGAAACAAAGGATAAAGGCTCAAATTATATGTGTACCCACCCGCTCTTCGTGATGTTCTTCAAACCTAAACTCAGTTGATCGTGCGTTAGACCTTGTTTGAGTCTTTGCTCTGATATTCCGGTGATGGTTCGGATGTTTGAAATTTTATTTTGAATAGGTAGTCATTCCTTTTTTTGTTGAGGGTTTGTTGGACCTCTTCCTCTTTGATTTTGTTATCCCTATCTTTTGCCTAACCTGTTTCTTTTGTGATTACAGTCAGCGGGATGCCCCAGTTTTGTAAGTCCCCTTCATAGGTTTTGACTTATTGGGCTTTTATTATTATTTTTTTGATAATGACTGCCTGTCATTATGATTATTCTGAACCATCACTGTCTTTTGTCTCGGAAGGACTTCTTTGGTGTCATTCGTTGTGTACCTAGATCAGCTGAGAGAACTACCCTGCCCCGGGTTACGATTAAGGGTTTTAATTTTCGAAAAGAAAAACTCCTACTTCTTTGGCTCAAAGGGGTTGACGAGGGATTATCTTCCTTATTACTCCAGTGTTTAGGAATTGAAACAATGCCTGTACCTCATCAGCAGGGTCTGTTCAAAAGCATACTGTAAAGATCGTGGTATTGTTTTCGTCATCCTCCCTCAAGAGGTTTAGAATTTTAGATCAAGAGTTGACATCAGAAAAAATATGAAAATAATTTGTATTTAGTGAATACGAATATATTGTTTCAGAACAGACATATGCGATGCATTAATGAAATAACAATGTTTAACATGAGTAAATGTTTGAACAAAAGAAAATTGCAACTTGAACATTCGAATGGACAAAAGTTTCCTAGTCTCAGAGCTTGTCACTTCAAATGGTGAGCCTTGGAGGGATGGTAGAAAAATTCAGCCTGACCATCTTGTGTGAATTCCAGTGCTCCTTCATCAATCAGGTCCTGGATCTTGTTTTTCAAAGCCCAACACTCGTTTGTATCATGTCCTGGACAGGCAGAGTGGTAGGCACGCCTTTTATTGGGATCATAGACAGGAGATGCTGTGTTCTGGTTCCGGGGATGAGCCCTTAATGTGATCAGGTTCAATCTTAACAGGCGCTGTAAAGCTTGGAACAACGACATGTTGAGCTGGGTGAATTGCCTCCTGGGCTTGTCTGGCTGAAGCTGGTGAGGTTGATGCTGAATTTGTGGCGCTGAAGCCTTTTGAGGAGCTCTCCCCTTATCTCCTTGTCTCAAGGATGATTGAATGATGAATGGCTTTTTACCCTTAGACGTTTGCCCCAGTTGGTTACCCTGAAGCAGTTGGTTGATGAGAACCCCGAGCTCGTCTTGTCTTTGAGCTAAACTTTGAATGGCAGTCACCTGCCCCAACATCTGGACTTTCAATGCATCCACCTCAGCTTGCCGATGTTTCATCCGTTCATCCTCAGCACTGTTCCTGACCAAAGTCTCCATGAGAAGTGTCCTTAGCTCCTCCTGCCCCTTGGATAGATTCAGGAGGATTTCCCCAAACCGAGTCTCTTGAGCAAGAAGGTCCTGGTTATCTTGTTGGGAAGCCATTTCTGAAATAAACAGCGAGAAAGGTAAGTGACCTGCAACAAGGGTACCTGTTATGCAATGATGTGTATGACATGCATGTAATGTTTTCAAGGACCTCGCAGGGTAAACAAGAAAATTTGTTAGAATTTGGGTCCGGTAGCTTGATTGAAGGAAACCCATGTTATTGAGAATTCTTCTTCAAGGGTCAAAGGCTCACCATATCCGGTGGGTCATAGCCCCTGACATCCTTGGCTAGGGCAATCTTCTTCCAGTGTCAAAGCTCACCATATCAAGTGGGTCATAGCCTCTGACAACTTTGGCTAGAGGAAAATAAATCCTCTTTGCCCTTTGCTAGATGTTTGATTCATCATGACCTGCATCACAAGCCCTTGAGATCCTTGAAATGGGTTAGGATGTATGCAATGATATGATGTCATGATGCATGGGGTAATATAGGTAACCCTGTTATGAGTCCCAATTAAGGACTGCAAACCAAAACCTGCAAGAAACTCGGTAAAACCTGTCATGAGTCCCAATTAAGGACTAAAACAAACCCTGCAAGAAACTTGGTAAACCTTGTTATGAGTCCTGGTTAAGGACTAAAACAAAACCTGCAAGAAACTTAGTAAGCCTTGTTATGAGTCCTAGTTAAGGACTATGAACAAAACCTGCAGGAAATTCAGTACACCCTGTTATGAGTCCCAATTAAGGACTATACACCAAACCTGCAAGCAGTTCATGGGTCAGATAAAGCATGCAAATAGTCCAGTACGAAGGCACACAAGTCACACAAGAGAAACCCTTAGAGTTTAGGCCAGCATGAGGTCTAGGTATTACCCTCTTTCAGTTTGTTGGTTCAACATGTCCTATTAGAAGTAACCGGGTTCTAAGGGTCCCAATATCACGGGATTGCTTTCATTGTTCATCGTTTCGATTTAGCCACTGAACTGGCGACCGAAATATTCCAGGAAAGCAACCCTCAATTGAGTGTAGTATCGAGTATCAACCAACCTCGGACTGCACCAAAGTCAGTTATCTCACTACCCTAAAGAGGCCGAGATAGTTCAATTAAGGTTCCTAAGGTCTGTTGATGCTTCACGACACCACGTGGAGGCCCCATACTCTCCTTGACTGAACTCAAGGGTTACCGGTACACACCAAAGTGCCACATCAACGTAGTAGACTGTTTCAACCATGTCGGTATACCCCGCACAGTTCCCTCACAGCCTTGTTGCTACTTTCTAAGAAGGTGTCCCCAGATCCGGGTTAGGATCTATAGAACTCCCAAGACAGTCCCACAATTTAAAGCAAGCAAAGAAAGCAATTGAAAACACAGTTATGAACTATCCTTAAGGTACACCTCACTTTATAAAAATGTCCCCAGCAGAGTCGCCAGTTCTGTGATCGGTGGATCTGGAACTGACTGTTTAATGCTGGTTCACGAAATGTCACGGAAGCAAGAGTCGCCACCGTCTTTTATTTTCTCCAAATGGAAAGGACAAAAGCACAGAAAAATTCCTTAAAGAGATTGCTCTCGGTTCGGGAGGTAGATTATAGAAAGGGAAGGTATTAGCACCCTTTCTATCCATGGTTATCCATGGGCTCTTAGATACTTGCTCATTTGTGTTTTCGAAAATGGTTTGTTTGCTTTTCAATGTGGGTTTTTAAAAAGTTTCTTTGAAAATTCCAGTTCGACTCTTGTATCGGTCCTCAAGAGTGTTTGAAAAAATGCTTTCGAAAGCTTTTTGAAAATGTGTTGGTGTGAAAAGTATTTTTGAATTTGTTTTGAAATTAGAGCAAGTATCTACGAGAACCTACCTACCCTAAGGAATTCGTCTGTGTAAATGTCCTTTAAAGTAGTGCCATCCCACCATTGAGAGGTAGGTAGCACCACCATTGGAGGTGTTCGGGTCAATTCGAGGTTCGGGACATGGTGATCACCAGAGCAATGGGAAGACACCTTAGAAGCTACCCTCATGCCAGGTTCCCGGATCATGAGGACTTACTAAGACATCCTCTACTCAACGATCACCTTTCGAGGCAAGGCAATAGTGAGACGTACCCTAGGGGTGGTGTGTGATTTGTGTGTCAGATTCATTTATTTTTGTCTCGTCAGGTTATGGGTGATCTATGCGTTTGTTTTTATTTCGTCATTCATTCTTGCATGCGATTTAATTAACAGTTAAAAAGATGCGGAAATTAAAAGTTCTAAACTATTACAGAGGCGCGGGTCCACATCGCCAAATTTAATCCAGGACCCGATTTGACGGAAAGTAAATAAAGAAATAAAATAAAGTGCGAGAAATTAAGTTTACAAGGCTTTGGGAGAGTTACATTAATATTATATGAAATAAAATAAAATGCGCGAATTGGAATTAAAATTGGAAGCGAGGGCGTTTGACCCTTTTGGAATTAAATGAAATTAAAAAGCTAATTAATTATTTAATAAAAGGAAAGAAATGTTTTTTTTAGTTTTTTGTATTTATGAAATAAAGAAAATTAAAATTAAAAGAAACTCTAATTCTAAGTTTTTTTAATTATTAATGAAAATGTTAAAGTGTAACCTAATTTACTAAATATTTAATGTACATGTAATTTTAATTTATAAAAATAATAGGAAATATTTAATTATTATGAAAGAAAAGAAAAGAAAGGGATAAAAATTATTACCAACCCTAATTCTACCAAGTTTTAAGTTTATTAAAAAATGCTTGAATTAAACCTAATTTAATAGCTAAAATTAATGCATAATATTTATTTACAAAATATAATATATTAAATAAAAAAACTTGTTTTTTTTGCCTTTTTCTGATTTTTATATTATTTTTTATGTTTTCTATAAAAATAATTAAATTAAAGAAACTAAATTAAAAATAATAATAATTGAAATAAGTAAAATAAAGAAAAGAATAAAAATTCAAACCTAGGGGGGGTCTGCCCCCAAATAGGGGGTTTTTGTTTAGCAATTTGGGCCCAATGGCCTTTGGCCTGGCTGACTTTCCATGCTAGCGTGTGAGTGCGTTGACTGAGGTTTACCATGCTCTCCAGATCTGGGCCCTTGGATTGATGAGATTGGCCAAGTGGCGTGTTGGATGGAGGAGCATATGGTGGAATCTTGTGTTGAAACTGCATAGGAATACGTTTAAAGGAAAGATTACCAACACACACACTTGCCAACTATGCTGCTTTGTCTATTTGTATATAATATAACTAATAAACATAATAACATAAACAAACGTTAATGCTTCTTTTTCGCGCGAGAATTTGAATATTCCAATCAACGCTGGCCACGTACCCTTCTTCTTCCTTGGCTTGTTTATTTCCTGAAACACAAAAGAAACAGCAACGGTTTTTGCACCGTTCCAAAATAGGGCATTCCAGAAAATAGCGAACAGGCCATATGGCCTCATAAATTAGGCGCGAGGGTTGGGTTCTTTTCGTCCAAGCACGCTTGTTTCAATGGTGGTATTCAGGAGTCTCAATTTTACAGTATGTGAAAGTTCCCAAATTGAAACCTGAAGAACCCTAAAAATCATTCATGGCGATTCTTCATATAGTGCATAAAAATTCAATTAAATCATATGGTTAGTTCCAGAATCGTCCAATTAGTATGAATCCGTGGAAAAAATGCAATGAAAACGCCTAAAAATCAAAACACGAATATGCATTTATATGGAAAAAAATTTGATTTCTGTACACTGATTAAGGCGTTAGAGTTGATGTTCTTAATCCAGGAGCCTTCCTTGATGTCCCAGGAATGTGATAGGATGGTTGTTTTGGCTTGAAAACCTTTGCAATGATGATTTCAGTTTCGGAATTTTCTTGAAAAAATGTCAACTTGATTATGGCTTTTGGGCGCAGCTTTTCGTTTCTATGCATTAGGGTTGCACTATATATGTATGTGTGAAGGTTTTAGGGTTGAGAACTTGATCAAAAATCCATGCATTGATGTGAAAAATATTTGATTTGCAAACCATAATTTTCCAAATCTTTCTCATGCTTTTTGGCTTCAATCACATCCAATCACCTTTGATTCTTTCCTTATTTGATTGTACACGAAATATTGATCCTATTCTATGCACAAAAAGATTCAAAACATTAGGTTTGGTATTTTTCATGTATTTTATTTAATTAAATGAATTATTAATAATAAAAAATCCAAATAAATAAATAAAAATGATAAAAAACTTCCCTTTGGGCCAAATGGTCGTGCACATGTCTTGGATGATGAATTGTGGAAGAAAAAGAGGCCCATTAGCAATTTTAGGTCATTTGAAGCAATGTTGACTTTTCAAAATATCCAAAAATTTCCCAACTTCCACAAGGCATAACTTGCTCAATTTTTAAGCTTTGCTCATGTTCTTGGACATTTTGGAAATTTCTTTGAGTCCTCTAACCAATGTCTTTGGTCCCATGTCATTTTGATTTACCAATCTCAAGTTATGGCCTTTGACTTAAAGTCCCTTTTTGTTGACTTTTGAAAATGACCTATAATGTTGAAATTGATAACTTTTTGTGAGAGCATTTCTTGGACTTGAAGTGTGAAGAGGAGTTGTAGGAAATATCTTTCTCTTCAAAATGAGCTTTGGATGGAAATTTTCTGATAATCCATGTGAAAGTTATGCCCTGGTCAAGTTACAGTTGACTTTTTCAACTGTCCAAATATGGAAACTTTTGCATCTTGATGATTTTTGAACCAAACTTTGAGAATCATGATCAAGCATTGATAAAATGATGTTTGTGGCTTCAAAATGAGATGTTGACCAAAAATTTGAACTTTTGACTGTCAAATGACCATTTTGCCCTTGCAGTTGACTGTAGTGCAATTAGGGTTTTTGACTGTGCAATTTTGTGCTGAAAGTCTTGAAACTTGGTATGGGGATGCTTGACCATATTTATAGGCATGTGAGACTTGATTAGACCCTTGGAAACTTCATTTTCTTTGCCAGAACCAAAACCCTAATTTTTGACTGTTAGGAGGCCCTTACACTGTGCAACCCTTGGGGAATTTTGAAGCATGACTTGGCAATTTCTTGAAGAATATGGGAGGGCAAATTTTGGGGTACAACACATTCCAACAGTCGTGGACACGACACTGGCCGCTGTTAGGCGTTAAAGAAAAATTTTCAAGACTTGATTGATGAAGGAGTTTTGGAATTTACACAAGATGGTCAACTGGAATTTTTTCGTCATCCCTCCAAGTCACATCATCTAAAGTGACGAAGTTTAGGAGAGAAATTTTTGTTCATTCGAATTTTCATTTGTAATTTCTTTATTTGTTTAAACACTTACCTTTATTTCAGACTTTGGTTTATTCTCACTAATGTATTGCATATGTTTTTCTTTGGCTAATCCATTCGTTTTCACTATATTGAAGTTATGCAGTTACCTCTTTTAGTATGATGTTCAACTCTCAATTAAAATCCGTAAGCCTTTAGAGGGAGGATGACGAAAATAATACCATAATCTCATACAGTATGCTTTTGAACAGACTTTGCTGATGATCTACAGGCGTTGTTTCAAATCTTAAACAGTGGAGTTATAAGGAAGATAATCCCTAGTCAACCCCTTTGAGCCAAAGAAGTGGGAGTTTTTCTTTTTCGCATAAATTGAAACCTTTAAATTATAACCTGGTGCAGGGTAGTTTCTAAGTTAATTCAAATATGCATTCAGTCGCAAGCTTTCACTTCATACACAACAAAAACATCCTTATGAATCAAAATATGGTGACGGTTCCCCGTGAAATAGGCAGCCATTATTTCTCAAAAGAAAAGCCCACTGAGTCAAAACCTATGAAGGAGAAACCGGGGCATCCCACTGACTGTAGTCTCAAAACAAAAAAAAAGTCAGGCAAAAAGTATGGATAGTAAATCAAAAACACGAGGTCGCTACAAATTCTTGACAACATGAGAAATGTAATAAAAATGACTTCCTTCTCGAATAAACTTAACCATCATCAAGATATCAATCCATATTCTAGTAAGAGATAAACGCGCGATCAACTGAGTTTAGGACTGGAGAACATAATGGAGAATGGGTTAGGAACAAATAAACTTTGAGCCTTATCCTTTGTTTCTTAAACCACGAACCAGGCTACGTTACAACCCTTTAAAAGTCCTAATTGAAGCATAGGTTAGTTCGAAAGCATGTTGTTACAAAAGGTATCCTGACTCCTGTATGTCTTATTGTAAATCATGAGTTGAATTCATATTCTTAAAAAAAATTGTTGCTTATTAAAAAATGCATTTTTCAAATTTTTTTCTCAAGACAGGCACAAACTTTGCATTGTTTAAATACCATTGTTTGCATATGGCCAATTGTTCGATAACAGAGAAATTTGCATGATGGATATCCAATGAACAAAAATTCTCTCAATAAACAAAATCAATTCAAAGGGAAAGACGTCTCAAATGACAAATCTCTCATAATCAAGGGGCATGACATGACCATCTGGGGAAGTTAAGTCAAGATTCAAGGAATCTCTCAATAAGTATTGAATAGCCAGGGGAAGATCTCCATTAAAATCACTTGGGGGCAATGTTACATTGATCATGGGCTTGAACAAAATCCACTATGAAAACCTCCAATTCCACCAAATTGCTTGTATGTACCAGTAGTATCAGATGGTGTCAGTATCATTTCTTCAGAGCCTTCCATGACAATTCTTAGAAAGGATACCTAGGAAGTTCAAGACTATCATACATTTGGTTAAACATCAAGTGCATCATACTAACCCTAGGGGAAAACAATTCTCTACATATGAAAAGTCACGTGTGATCGAGCAATTAATTTCTGGCATTACTTACTACCATAGACAGTGACAATTCTCCACACCCTATGAACACGGACATAGTCAGAAAATACTACGCATGAAAAGAGACCCGCTAGGTTGACATACCTAGGAAAAATAAGGGCATCCTAGCGAACCAAAGGTTCGGGAAAAATTAGGGATATATCTAAAAGATTGTATACCTGGCAAGTTGAAAACCTGAAAAGGCGGCTTGGGAAAAAATGGGCATCCTGGTGGGATGAAAACCTGAAAGGGGCAGTCCAGGAAAAAGTTAGGGATTAAAGTGTACGACTATGTCCCGTTATCTCATCATTTTATCTATCAGTAAAAAGATTTGTCACTCTGGAAGAGTTCAAACTATCTACAAATCCCCACAAGGCCAATCAAATTATCCCCACAGAGTTGGATCCATGCAATCCATCAGCGAGAGTTTCAACCTCCGGAAAATCCTCTCTCGGTTGATTTGGTCTTAAAAAAGAGAAACATTATGGAGTTTCTTCATAAAGAATTTACCTCCCTTGCAGATTGTCAAATATTCACTTCAATAGGGTTTATTTCCCGACAAAATACAAATGCTCCAACTCGAGTTTGCCTCTCAGACTATTACAAATAAATGGATAAAACCCCTAATCCTCGACAAAATCATTATAATCCTCAACAGAGTTGTTACTATCATTGCAAGTTGCTGCGAAGCCTGAAATCTGACCAGATAACAGTTCAACTTCATCCTTTCAAGCAAGTTACTATGAATCCTGGACCCGACCAGATAATAGTTCAACTTCATCCCATCCAAACTAATTACTTTGAAACCTGGACCCGACCAGATAACAATTGATTTGATTTACTGTAAAGCTTGGACCCGACCAGATAACAGTTGATTCAATTTACTGTAAAGCCTGGACCCGACCAGATAACAGTTTGAGTTGCTGAAACCTGGACCCGACCAGATACTAGTTAACCTCAAGATTAAATTGCTGAAGCCTAGACCCAACTAGAAAACAGTTTGAGTTGTTGAAACCTGGACCCGACCAGATAACAGTAAATCTCAATTTTAAGTTACTAAAACCTAGACCCGACCAGATAACAATAAATCTCAATTTTGAGTTACTAAAGTCTGGACCCGACTGGATGATAGTTTAATTTCTTCAGCATGTACCCCGACCAGAAAAAAATTTTAAGTTACTAAAACCTGGACCCGACCAGATAACAGTAAGTCTCAATTTTAAGTTACTAAAGCTTGGACCCGACCAAATAATAGTTTAATTTCTTTAGTTACTGCAGAGCCTAGACCCGACCAGAAAATAGTTCGAGTTGCTGAAACCTGGACCCGAACAGATAACAGTAAATCTCAATTTTAAGTTACTAAATCCAGGACCTGACCAGATAATAGTTTAACTTCTTCAATTACTAAAACCTGGACCCGACCAGATAACAGTTCGAGTTGTTGAAACTTGGACCCGACCAGATACCAATTAACCTCAAGATCAAATTACTGAAACCTGGACCCGACCAAATAATAGTTCGAGTTGCTGAAACTTAGACCTGACCATATACCAGTTAACCTAAAGATCAAATTTCTGAAATATGTACCCGACCATATAACAGTTCAAATTGGTGAAACCTGGACCCGACCAGATAGTCGTTCGAGTTACTACGAAACCTGGACCCGGCCAGATAATAGTTTAACTTCTTTAAATCACTAACAAAACTCCTCTTCCCCAGTAGAGTTATCCACTATCCCCAGTTGTTGTACCCCAAAATTTTCCCTCCCATATTTCTCAATACATGTCAAGTGAGGTCCTCAAATTGCTCAAGGAAGTCCAAGAGTTGACCAAACAAACTCTCTCCTAAGGCAGCCTATCTCAAATTAGGGTTTCTATTTTCATCAAGATGTGTGAACCAAAAAGGATTCAAATGCTCACCATTTTCCTAATATGTTCTCAAGATCATCCATGTCAAGTTTCAAGCCTTGCAGAGGAAGTTTGCTCAGTTAATTGCTCAAATGCCTGGAAATCGACTGTGCTAGGTCAAAAGTCAATTGTGGCCCACATACAGTCAAACTTTAAGATTTTTGGTAAACATCCTCAATTTGAAGTATCATTCATCATTTGATCAAGGTTTGATCATGATTCGTCAAGGATTCCTCACAATTCATCAAAACCCAAAAGTTGCTAAATTAGGGTTTTGTAGGAAAAGTCAACTCAATTTTGACCAAGCATAACTTTCTCATACTTCATCAGAAATGACCCATACAAAGCTAATTTTGAAGAGGATACAATTCCCAACAATTCATCTTCATATCCCAAGTTCAGAATATGTACTCACAAAAAAATATGAATTTTGACATTATAGGTCATTTTGAAAAGTCAACAAAAACATCTTTTGGGTCAAAGCTTCATACATGAACATGGGAGACTCAATTGAGATGAGACCAAAAGGGTTGCTCAGGGGACATCCTAAGATTTCTAAAAAGTCCAAGAGCACATCTCTAGAGTTAAAATTGGAGGAGATATGCCTTGTCAAAGTTGACCATTTTTGCAAAATTACCAAAAGTCAAATGAGCTCAAAAATACATTTTTTGTCAAATGGGCCTAGTTTTTCATGATTGAATCTTGCTTATGACATGGTCAACGATCCAAATCAGCACCCACATATCTTTTTATTTATTTATTTATTTATTTTGATTTTTATCATTTAAAAGTCAAATTAAATCAAATAAATAGCAAAAAATGTCAAAGATTTGTTTTGTGATCAGATTTTGGGTGGAATCAAATCCAATTATGCTGAAAAATCATATCCAAAACGTGCAAAACAAATTGAACCAAAATTGGAATGATTTGGCTTGATATAGAAAGATATCATACAAGGATAAAGACCAAATCAAATCTTCATAATGGACCAAGATTTAGCTCATTTTTGTTGACCTAATGTATTCCATTACATATACAGAATGCAGCCAAGGCAAGAAAAGGAGGTTGGAAGCGTGAAACGGCCAGAAGAAAGACTCAGAATGTTTGATAAAAAGAGAGGTCCAAATTCTGGAATAGAGGGCTGATCCAGGAGTTTCAAAGCCAGAAATTAATTCATGGGCATCTCAGGAAGCATTCCCAATCATTTGCAGGCACCAGAACATTCAGAATCACTCCCTATCACGCTCACGGTTTGCACAAATATCCAAATTTGATTACTGTAATTCTTGCATATTTAGCATGTTTAAATTACATATTTGTATTCATCAGCATGTTTGCAACGTTTCTGGATAGTTTGATTTGAGTTATAGTGGAGGAATAAGCTTTTTCCATTGTTAGGGCTTCGTGCTCCAATTTGAGGTTTTGGGTTTCAAGCAAAATTAGGCTTGATAATGGGTACCATGATGATCAGAGTTTCAAACCCAGTTGATCCATGGTCCTCAATTAAATTTATATTGCATATGCTTGATTTTTGAATGACACAAGTTTCAGCAACAGACCTACGTCTGTAGGTAAAGGTTCATAACTTAAAACGACGGTTCCAAGGAAGAAGACAACAGTGTGTCACAACCTGACTGGCTGATTTAAATTCTTGTGCGTTATTCTGGCCAGAAACTTGTTATTCTGATATATTATCTGTTTTTATTGTATTAACGAGTTAACATCTAGCGCATTTGGTCAGAAGAAGGAAGTCAGAAGCTCATTGTTCTGGGTTCGATCCCATGTGTGAGCTTTTGGCATTTTTCCATTGTTTTCACCAGATCCAGCACATACACCTTCTGAGGGTCACCTTCTGGATCCATCAGCCAGAACCAGATCCAGTGAACTACATCTTCTGAGGGTCATCATCTTCTGGATCCATGAGCCCAAACCAGATCCAGCGCACCCCACCTTCTGAGGGTCATCTTCTGGATCCATCAGCCAGAATCAAATCCAGCGCACCTCATCTGCTGAGGGTCATCATCTTCTTGATCCATTAATCAGATCCAGATCTGCTTACAACAGGCCCATTTGGTTATTTCTATCATTTTTCTTTAATTTCTTTTCTTTAAGTATTTTGTTTTTCTTTAGTCAACACGAAATTATTTTATTTTTAAATCAACCAATCAAAAAATCACAAAAAAATTTATTTTCTTAATAATTGTTTTTTTAATTAATTAGTTTAATAAATCTAGGGCAACTTTAATTTCTTTCATAACTAAAATTCAATTAGAAAATTATGTTAACTCTTGATTTAATTTTTTCTTATTTTCTCAAATAAATAAAATACAAAAATAGGTTTTAGATTGAATTAATTTTTTTTCTTAATTTAAAATTAATTAGAACTTAGGATTTTCTTTTTAATTTGACTATTTCATTACTCTCTTAAATAGCAAAACATGACAAATATCTTTTTTTAATCAATCGCAAATAGGTCTAGTCAAGGTTCAAAACATAATCGCCTCGCATTTAATTCGTCGCACGGTTATTATTTACTTTGACAATATTCTGTAACTGTCCATGGTTTGTAATAGTTTAATTTAGGGTTTTATTTGCTGTTTAAATCCCCGGGTTTTTGGCTATGTAATTAATCCCCCACCCCGAAGCCTTATAATAGCGTAGATTTATTTTCCCGCATTTTTAACTCTCGCAAATATTTAACTATTTAGATGTATGCTAATAGGATTGTGTGACAAGAATGCATGATAAAATTAATACAGTTAGCAAACCCTAATGCGCAAAGATAAATAATTAAAACAAATCACTCGCACATATCACTCTTAAGGTATACTCTCACTTCGGTTGTCTTCGGTAAACGATCATTAAGCATAGGGTGTCTTAGTGGTTACCCTCCTGTCTATAAAAGATTAAATTGTCCCATTCGAATGTTGCCTCGAAAAAGATCTTAAGACTTTAGGGTTACTACTAAGGTGTCCTAACATTGCTTTAGTGATCGTACGTCCCTTTCGAATTGACCCTTACAAACTCCAATAACGGTGCTACCTATTTCTCAATAGTAGGATAGCGCTGTCTAAAGGAAACAAGAGTAGAAACGATCTTTTTTCGAGTAGGTAGATACTAGTAGGTACTTGTTCAAAATCAAAACTTTTCACACTAACACCTTTCAAAACAAATTTTCAAAACAAACTTTGTCACACTCTTGAGGACTGATACAAGGGTTATCATGAAGTAAAACATTTTCAAAAACAAAGCACACACAATAAATTTAAAAAGATGAGCAAGTACCTAAGAGCCCATGGAAAACCATGGATAGAAAGGGTCCTAACACCTTCCCTTTCTATAATCTACCCCTCGTACTCAGAATATCTCGAAAAAGGATTTTTTCTGTACTTTTTTCCTTTCCGGTTGGATGAAATAAAAGTCGGTGGCGACTCTTGCTTACAGCGACATTTTGCGAACACAAAACGTAAAATGCAAACCAATATTAAACAATCGGTTCTGCCACCGTATCACAGAACTGACGAATCTGCTGGGGACTAATGAATAAGTGGGGTATACCTTAGTATCTAGTTCATCATAATTTATTCTCTTGATTGCTTTGTTTTCTTTACTTTTAAGGGTTTGTTTGGAGTTACTATAGATCCTAACCCGGATCTGGGGAATACCTTTTAGGTAAGTAGCAATAGACTGTGAGGGAACTGTACGACATAGACCGATACGGTTGAAGTAGTAGCTATGTTGGTGTGGCACTTTGGTTGGTACCGGTATCCCTTGTGGAGAAACGAGGAGAATATGGGGCCGCCACGTGGTGTCGTTAAGCATCAACTGACCTTAGAACCTTTAATTACCCAACTTGGCCATTAAAAAGTAATGAGATAGCCGGCCTCGGTATAAAGCTGAGAACTAGTTGATACTCGATGCTACACTCATTGAGACCATACTCTCGGAATAATTTTGGCCGCAAGAAAAGATTGTGTGAGCTGAAACCATGACCGATGGAGGATAGTCAGTGATATTGAGATCCTCTAGAACCCGGTTACTTTTCTAGGACAGGTTGAAACCAACTTAACTTCAAGAGGGTATTACCTTTGACCTCATGCAATCCTTAAACCTAAGGGTTTTGTGTGATTTGATTGTGTTTGCAATACCTTTTGTTTGCTATACTTGTGGTTTATCATGACATCATACATCATAACATGGCATTCATGCTTCATTACACTAACCATTTCAAAGACCAAGGGAATTTATCTTTGTTCTGTCTTGCAGATCATGGCTTCCATGCGTAGAAAGACTATCTGAATCAGCTTTGTGGAGATACCTTCCCAACTCAAAGAGCTAGCATCAAGGATTTCTGAAACTTCTATGTTCATTAAGAGACATGGTCAACTTCTCAGCCTGGTTACTTCAAACCCTGATGAATAAATGATGGGTGTACTTTTTCAGTTCTTCGATCCCAAGCATCACTGCTTCACCTTTCCAGATTATCAGTTGGTACCTACCTTGGAAGAATTCTATCATCTATTGGGCATATCCATTCTTGAACAGGTACCCTTCATAGGTATAGAAGAAGTTCCTAAGCCAGAAGTCATTGCCTCAGCTTTACATTTGAAACGGGCCGGTGTGGTGTCCAATTGGGAAACTCGAAGCGGAGTTGAGGGTTTTCTAGCCAAATTTCTGATAGACCAGGCTTAACTATTTTGGGATGATATGGATTTTCAGGCTTTCAAGGATGTCTTGGATCTTCTTATATATGGTTTAGTTCTCTTCCCTAATTAGGAATCTTTCGTAGATGTGAATGCTATCAAGATTTTCCTTTCTTGCAACCCTGTGCCTACCTTGCTTGGAGATATTCTGCATGCTCTTTATACTCGTACCATGAGGAGAAGAGGGACTCTTATGTGCTACATGTCGTTGTTGTCAAGGTGGTTTATTTCTCACCTCCATAGGTCTGCACTGAAGAACGAAGAAGGTTTGGGTTGGTCGCACAAAATAATGTCACTCGCTCATACGAATATTCTTTGGTGTTCCCGAGCTATGGAAGATGTTGTTGTTATTGACCACTGTGGGGGGTACCCTAATATCCCATTACTTGGTATCAGAGGAGGCATAACTTACAATCCTTATCTAGCTTTGCAACAATTTGGTCGTGCTCGAAGAGACGGTCTCCATGAGTTACTTCTCGAGGATATTGTATTCGACTATGAGGATGATGTTAAAAGGCATCGCCGGAGGTTCATACGAGCTTGGGGCATGGTAAACAGATCTGACCCCCATGAGTTGGGACCAAAGACTTCCCTTCCTATGTAGCCTTACCTCCAATGGGTCTGAGCTCATGCCTGGAAGCTTATGATGCCTTATGCGGCCGTATTACCAGTAATTATGGAGCCCACTACTGAAGACGACATTCCTTACACATTTCTCTATCCTTACATGCCCACTGATCTTGGGGAATTACAGAGGTCTTGGATTCAGCTGAAGAATGAGCGGGATACATACAGGGAACAGTTCCATGAGCAAGAGAAGAAGGTTTTGAAGCTCACCAAGGAAGCTCGAGGAAGAAAGAGTGCTCAATGACTATATCGGCACAAAGAGAAAGCGTCCATGGGACTTTTGATTTTTCTTTTCTAGTTTTAGATTTGTTTTATTTACTTCTTTGTAACGCCTTAAAGGCATGTTGAACCTTTAAAATTTAAGCTAATAAAGTTTTGTTTATTTTGGTTTGCAAATTTAAATCTCCCAAAGTATTTGAAATCATTACATGCGCATCCCATTATCATACACATCATTACAGGTACCATTATAGGTTTCTCATCTTCTTCGTTGTTTATTTCAGCAGAAATGTCTTCAGATCAAGTCATCAAAGATCTTCAGGAACAGAACGCCCAGTTCCAACAGATGTTCATCAGTCTGGAAAAGGGGTAAGAGGATCTGAAGGCCCTCATTCTGAAAGAGAGGAAGAAGAAGAAGAAGAAGAAGAAGAAGAAGGTTGGTATTCTGAATATGGGCAGAAGGTTTGAAGAAAGGTTGAAGCATCAAACTGATCTGATCTCTTCATCCAAAGACACGGAGAACCAAGAAGAGGAAAAGGACCCTAGTCCTTCAGTCTCTGACAATGATACTGATTTTGATGATGAGTAATATCCTCCTGCTGAGGATAGATACAAGCAGCTAGAAGACCGTCTGAGTGCTATGGAGGTCCAGAAGATACCTGGTTTGGATTTCGGAGAACTGGGGCTGGTATTGGGGGTGGTCATCCCTCGGAAGTTCAAAGCTCTAGTTTTTGCTAAGTATGATGGGGTATCTTGCCCAAAACTCCATCTCCGCTCATATGTTAGGAAGATTCAACCCCACACTGCTGATAGAAATTTGTGGGTACACTTCTTTCAAGATAGTCTGTCAGGGACTCAGCTTGAATGGTTCTACCAGTTGGAAGGGGCCAATGTCTGAAACTGGGAAGATCTTGCTGCTGCTTTCTACAAGAAGTATCAGTATAATGCCGACCTTGCTCCCACTCGTAATCAACTCCAGAGTATGTCCATGGTTGCAGGTGAAGGTTTCAAAGATTATGCTAAAAAATGGAGAAATTTGGCTGGCAGAGTTCAACCCCCTTTGTCTGATAGGGAGTTGGTTGATATGTTTATGGGGACGCTGTCTGGTCCATTTTTCAATCACTTGATCGACAACTCGTCATCTGGTTTCACCGAGCTAATTTTAACTGGAGAAAGAGTAGAAGCTGGAATTCTGAGTGGTAAAATACAGAAGGATTCCTCCTCGAGTTCAGCAAAGAAGCCCTTCACTGGTAAGATGGAAGCCAATGCAGCTTATAGCCCGAGGGGCCAAAGCAGGCCTGAACACCGTCAAACGGTAAATGCTGTAGTGATATCAATACCCGTAATTGCTCCACAATGCAACAATAAACAAAGAGCAGAAAGACAACAGAGGCAGTTCACCCGGCTCAATATGGCTCTGTCTCAAATTTTACCACAATTGTTGAAGACCAATCTGGTAACTTTGAGGGAAGCCCCGAAGAACCCCAACACCGCATCTCCCCGCTATAACTTGAATGCCCGTTGCGCTTATCACTCCGAAAGTCCAGGTCATGATACAAACGACTGTTGGGCCCTGAAAAATAAGGTGCAGGACCTGATCGAAGCCAAAGAGATTGAGTTTGATGCTCCGGAGAATCCCAACGTCATAACTGCACCCATGCCCAAGCATGGCTCGGGAATCAATGCTATTGAGGTTGTCTCTGCCACAGAGGATGATGATGATGATGATGAGAACCTGGATGTTGACAGCATGATCTACCCAATAAATAACGGTGGATCGAATAACTGGAAGGCGAAGGACTTCATACCTGTTTCTTTTATTCTGCAGTAATTGACTCATTTGTTTTAAAATTTGTAATAAACAGTTTGAAACTTTATGGCCCGGTGCCTTGCCTGATGCACCTTGGATTTGCTTGTGAGGGCTTATTATTTTGTTATTTCATATATCATTAATAAAGCATTGTACGTTGCTTGCATTACAAATTTTGGGCTCCTTGTTTTTCTTTTCTGTCTCTCACTTTATCAAAACAGATGTGCTCTTACACACACTCACGTATCATACTTCTGATCCATATCCACTCTGGATCCCATTGATAACAGCTATGCTACTGCCAGTTATGACTTTAAAAATCTGATCAACCAAGCCGAGGACGAAGGGGGGGATGGTTGTGAGGTGCCTGGAGAACTTGCTAGACTATTACTGCAAGAAGTAAGGGCCATACAACCTCATGAAGAGCCAGTTGAGTTAGCGAATTTGGGTACAGAGGAAGACAGGAAAGAGGTTAAAATAGGTGCGAATCTGGAGCCTAGTGTCAAACAATGGTTAATACAGATACTACACGACTATGTTGAGATCTTCGCTTGTCCTATGAAGACATGCCTGGTTTAGACACTGATATTGTGGTACATCGCCTGCCGACTAAAGAAGATTGCCCTCCGGTGAAGCAAAACGTTCGCTGTATGTGCCCTGAAATGTCAGAGAAAATCAAGGCAGAGGTCATGAAACATTTCGACGCAGGATTCTTAGCTGTTACTTCTTACCCGCAGTGGGTTGCCAACGTCGTTTCGGTACCTAAGAAGGACGGTAAGGTACGGATGTGTGTAGACTACAGAGATCTGAACAGGGAAATCCCCAAGGATGACTTCCCACTTCCTCACATTGATGTTCTAGTCGACAACACCGCGCAGCACAAGATCTTCTCCTTCATGGATGGTTTTTCTGGCTACAACCAGATCAAGATGGCTCCTGAGGACATGGAGAAGACAACCTTCATTACACAGTGAGGCACCTTCTGTTACAAGGTAATGCCTTTTGGGTTGAAGAATGTTAGGGTAACTTATCAGCGCGCCATGGTCGCTTTGTTCCATGATATGATTCACCACAAGATTGAGGTTTATGTTGATGACATGATCGCGGGGTCCCAGACTGAGGAAGAGCACCTTGATCATCTCCAGAAACTGTTTGACAGGTTGAAGACATACAATCTGAGGTTGAATCCAAACAAGTTTACCTTCGGGGTAAGGTCTGGAAAGCTTATGGGTTTCGTTGTCAGTGACAAAGGTATCCAGGTGGATCCTGTAAAGGTAAAAGCCATACAAGAGATGTCGGATCCCCATACAGAAAAAGAAGTTAGAGGTTTCTTGGGACGTCTGAATTACATCGCCATGTTCATTTCACATCTGACTGCTACTTGTGAGCCAATCATAAAGCTGTTGAAGAAAGATCAAGTGGTAAAGTGGAATGATGAATGCCAGACTGCTTTTGAAAGAATCGAAGAATACCTTCAAGAACCACCAATTCTGATGCATCCAGTTGAAGGAAGACCTTTGATATTATACTTGACAGTGCTATATAACTCAATGGGGTGTGTGTTGGGGAAGCATGACGAGTCTGGTCGAAAAGAGCACGCCATTTATTACCTTAGCAAAAGGTTTACCAACTGTGAGACCCGATACTCATTGCTCGAGAAAACTTGTTACGCTTTGGCATGGGCTGCTCGCTGACTGAGACAGTATATGCTGACTCACACTACCTTGTTGATATCAAAGATGGATCCGATCAAGTATATTTTTGAGAAGCCCGCTTTGTCCGGAAGAATAACAAGATGGAAGATGATCTTAACCGAGTACGACATCCAATACACAACCCAAAAAGCAATCAAGAGGAGTGTATTGGCAGATCATTTGGCGCATAAGGCCGTGGATGACTACCAGTCCATGAATTTCGAGTTCCCGGATGAGAACATCATGTTGGTAACTGATTACGAAGAACCTGGACCGGATGAAGGACCCGAGTAGGGATCTCGATGGTCTATGTATTTTGATGGAGCCTCGAACGCATTGGGTAATGGCATTGGCGTTTTAATTATATCTCCTGAGGGATGTCATACTCTGTTCACCGCCCGATTATGTTTTAACTGCACCAACAATATGGCGGAGTATGAAGCGTTTATCATGGGTCTTCGAGTTGCTATTGACCTGAGGATTAAGTTCTTGAGTGTATTCGGAGATTCTGCTATGGTAATAAGTCAGATCAAAGGCGAGTGGGATACGAAGCACCCGAATCTTATTCCTTACAAAGAATATGTATTGACATTACTCCCACACTTTGAGGAGATAACCTTTGAACATTTCCCACGAGAAGAGAACCAGTTGGCAGACGCGCTGACTATTATGTCTTCTATGTTCAAAGTCGGGTGGGACAATGAAGCTCCCCAGATTACCATTGAGAGGTTGGATGAACCCGCACATTGCTGTGACATTGAGACTGAAGAGGTGGCAGATAAACCCTAGTTTCATGAGGTAAAAAGGTACCTTGAGGCTCAAGAGTACCCCGAGGGGGCATCTGTTAATGATAATAAGTTTCTGAGAAGATTCGCTACGAAGTTCTTCATCAGTAATGACGTCCTCTATAAGCACAACCATGATTCAACCTTACTGCGGTGCATAGACAAAAGCGAGGCAGAAAGGATCAAGGCAGAATTGCATGAAGGTACCTTCGGAACCCATTCTAGTGGACACACCATGGCAAAGAAAATCCTACGGGCAGGATATTACTCGTCCACCATGGAAGCCGATTGTTATCAGCACTCTCGAACCTGTCATAAGTGCCAAGTCTATGCTGATAAGGTGCATGTACCTCTGGTTCCCCTGAATGTTTTGACAGCTCCTTGGCCCTTTGCAATGTGGGGCATCAACATGATCGGCGAGATCAGACCTACTGCGTCTAACGGGAATCGCTTCATCCTGGTAGCCATTGATTACTTTACGAAGTGGGTTGAGGCGGCTTCCTTTACTACAGTAACCAAGAACGTCGTGGCACGGTTCATCCGACATAATTTGATCTGTCGATATGGTGTACCAGAGAATATTATTACTGACAATGGTACAAATCTCAATAACATAATGATCACCGAGCTCTACAAACAGTTCAAGATACGACATCATAACTCTTCTCCCTACCGGTCGAAGATGAATGGTGTTGTTGAAGCAGCTAACAAGAACATCAAAAAGATTGTGCAGAAGATGACAGTGACATATAAAGACTGGCACGAGATGTTACCATTTTCTCTTCATGAGTACCGTACCTCAGCACGGACGTCGACAGGGGCAACACCCTACTCTCTGGTATATGGCATGGAGGCAGTCCTACCCATCGAAGTCTAGATACCCTCTCTCGGGATTATGAAGGATGCGGGTTTGAACGAGGACGACTGGATCCAAACCCGACTTGATCAGCTGAATCTAATCGATAAAAAGAGACTTACTTCTATTTGTCATGGTCAGACTTATCAAAAGCGAATGATTAAGGCTTTTAACAAGAAAGTCAGACGCCGGGAATATCAAGTCGGGGATCTAGTGATCAAACGCATCATACTACCGCAAGGTGATCCTAGGGGAAAATGTACCCCCACATACGAAGGACCATTTGTTGTTAAGAACATTTTCTCGAGAGGAGCCATGATTCTAACCACTATGGATGGTGACGACCTTCCTCACCCCGTCAATGCAGACAAAGTGAAAAGATACTACGCATAATCAAAGACCCGCTAGGTTGACTGGCCTAGGCAAAAATAATGGCTTCCCGGCGAACCAAAAGGGTTCGGGCAAAAGTAAGGGACGAAAAGGAAAAAAACTGTACACCCGACAAGTCGAAAACCTGAAAAGGCGACTTGGACAAAAAAGGGTATCCCGGTGGACTGAAAACCCAAAAGGGCGGTCCAGGCAAAAATTAGGGATTGAAGCGTAACACTATGTCTCATTGGAGCATCTCGCAACCAGACTTCAGTATCGACTATCAAGCTCAGACAGTGCCAATCAATCTGATCCACCTTCGACCAAGCAGCAAAGTGATGAGACGCTTGAAGATATAAAGGCAATAGCAGAGTTGGAACCCAATGGGATTGTTTCACATAGATGTTTTCTTTCTTTAACACAAATTGTAATGTCTATCTTTCAGCGGCGTTCTCTTACTAGGACGTCAGCCTCTTGTACAAAACACCTATTACAGGATAACTTCAAAAATCAATACAATTCATTTTCACAAGAAATTTCCATTTGTTTTCTTTTTCCTGTTTTGTTTTGCAAGAACGTCCAATGATTTATTTTTGATATATGCATTTGAAGATGATTGTTGCTCATAAATAATTTACATGAGAAACAAAGACAATTACTCATAATTCCAGGAACAGGGAAAAACAAGAAGTGCCCAAACCTCACAGTTACTCTGCCCATCAGGTGCTAGAATAGAGCCAGCTTGAGAGCATGAGTAATGGTGCATAAACTCCCCAAAAAGTAAAAAGTATCCAAAGACAACAATGTTAGATTTCCTGGACAAGACATAACTCTCCCTCAGCTGAGGTTCACAATCGTGAGTGAGTCAGTAAATTTTCCCCAAGCAGAGTTTATTTCTATCACAAGCAAAAATTCAATCTCCAGCAGAGTTCATTATCACCAGCAACAGAAATTCATCCCCAACTGAGTTCATTTCTCCAAATGAGCGATCTATCAACAGGGTATCTCCTCTCCAACAAAGTTATTCTCCCGCAGAGTTGTCCTCAAATAGAGTCTCTATTCGGCAGAATATCCGTAAACGAGGGGCAAATCCCAAGCATAGTCATCTTTGTTCCCCATCCCCAACAAAAATAGAGGACCTATGGTTTTTTACAGCAATCAAGAATACCGTTTCTCATACTCTCCAAACAGCAGTCAGGGATTTATTTTCCCGGACTCATATTATTACGCCATCATTTCATGTTCATACATCATGACATATGCATACATTACATATAACATAATCTCATTTATTTTGAAAATGTCATCATACAATGCATCTCATGCATCACACACAACTAACCCTGTATTTCTTTCAGGAAAGACAATTATTATCAACAATTTCCAGTAGGTACATGATCAACACTCGAAGCTAAACAGAGTAATCATTAGCGACAAATGCAACCTTATGCAGGTTCCTTCTCAACAACCATACTATCCAGGCATTCATGTCAAAGTAACCCTACTATCCAGGTTCCTTCTCACAGCCCTACTATACAGGCTTTCATATCGAAGTAACCCTACTATCCAGGTTCCTTCTCACAACCCTACTATCCAGGTTTTCATATCGAAGTAGCCCTACTATCCAGGTTCCTTCTCACAGCCCTACCATCCAGGCTTTCGTATCGAAGTAACCCTACTATCCAGGTTCCTTCTCACAGCCCTACTATCCAGGATTTCGTATCGAAGTAACCCTACTATCCAGGTTCCTTCTCACAACCCTATTATCCAAGCTTTCATTTCGAAGTAACCCTACTATCCAGGTTCCTTCTCACAGCCCTACCATCCAGGCTTTCATCTCGAAGTAACCCTACTATCCAGGTTCCTTCTCACAGCCCTACTATCCAGGTTTTTATATCGAAGTAACCCTACTATCCAGGTTCCTTCTCACATCCCTACTATCAAGGCTTTCATATCGAAGTAACCCTACTATCCAGGTTCCTTCTCACAGCCCTACTATCCAGGCTTTCATATCGAAGTAACCCTACTATCCAGGTTCCTTCTCACAGCCCTACCATCCAGGCTTTCATATCGAAGTAACCCTACTATCCAGGTTCCTTCTCACAGCCCTACTATCCAAGCTTTCGTATCGAAATAACCCTACTATCCAGGTTCCTTCTCACAACCCTACTATCCAGGCTTTCATTTCGAAGTAACCCTACTATCCAGGTTCCTTCTCACAACCCTACCATCCAGGCTTTCATCTCGAAGTAACCCTACCATCCAGGTTCCTTCTCACAGCCCTACTATCCAGGCTTTCATATTGAAGTAACCCTACCATCCAGGTTCCTTCTCACAGCTCTACTATCCAGGCTTTCATATCGAAGTAACCCTACCATCCAGGTTCCTTCCCACAACCCTACTATCTAGGCTTTCATATCAAAGTAACCCTACCATCCAAGTACCTTCTTCCTTCTCACAGCCCTACTATCCAGGCTTTCATCTCGAAGTAACCCTACTATCCAGGTTCCTTCTTACAACCCTACTATCCAGGCTTTCATATCAAAGTAACCCTACAATCCAGGTTCCTTCTTCCTTCTCACAGCCCTACTATCCAGGCTTTCATATCGAAGTAACCCTACTATCCAAGTTCCTTCTCACAGCCCTACCATCTAGGATTTTATCTCGAAGCAGCCCTACCATCCAGGCTTTCCTCAAGAAGTAACCCTACTATCCAGGTTCCTTATCACAGCCCTACCATCCAGGCTTTCATCTCGAAGTAACCCTACTATCCAGATTCCTCATCATAACCTTACTATCTGGGTTCTGATTCTTTGATCCCCAGACATGCAACACTGTAAGACCGGGACCCAATCAAACACAATTGGTTTCATATTTCCCCAAAAAGTCGCGGTACAACATATACCCCGACCAGAAACGCGGTTCACTTCCGCTTCCTGAACCGAAATTATTCCCCCAGTAGATTAATGGACAACTGAAGCTCCTAAAGCTCTATTTCTCTCAAGACAGAGACCAGCATTCCCCAGCGAAATCCTCCTCAACAACAGGTATATGGTTTCTCACAAATGAATCTCTTATTCGATCAACACTTCTTCGGATGGCATCTTTAGGCTCGTCTTCGACAAGTCTCTAGCAACTTCTAAATGGCGTCTGTAAGCTCATTCCCGATATCGCAAATCAAGTATCACTTCATGGAGTGCAAATTTCTGGGCACTCTAGTGTTCAATCATCTTCCACCTTCAGATCACGAAAGGCAGACAAGCCAATCTACATCCTCAGGTTTAAGAAGAACTAGCAGGGGCAGCTGTTGTACCCCAAACTTTGCCCTCCCATATTTCTCAATACATGTCAAGTGAGGTCCTCACATTGCTCAAGGAAGTCCAAGAGTTGACCACACAAACTCTCTCCTAAGGCAGCCTATCTCAAATTAGGGTTTCTATTTTCATCAAGATGTGTGAAACACAAAGGATTCAAATGCTCACCATTGTCATAATATGTCCTCAAGATCATCCATGTCAAGTTTCAAGCCTTGCAGAGGAAGTTTGCTCAGTCAATTGCTCAAATGCTTGGAAATCGACTATGTTAAGTCAAAAGTCAATTGTGGCCCACATACAGTCAAACTTCAAGAAATTTGGTCAACATCCTCATTTTGAATTATCATTCATAATTTGATCAAGGGTTGATCATGATTCATCAAGGATTGCTTACAATTCATCAAAACCCAAAAGTTGCTAAATTAGGGTTTTGTAGGAAAAGTCAACTCAACTTTGACCAAGCATAACTTTCTCATACTTCATCAGAAATGACCCATCCAAAGCTCATTTTGAATAGGGTGCAATTCCCTACAATTCATCTTCATCTCCCAAGTTCAAAATATGCACTCACAAAATAATATGAATTTTGACATTATAGGTCATTTTGAAAAGTCAACAAAAACACCTTATGGGTCAAAGCTTCATACATGAACATGGGAGACTCAATTGAGATGATACCAAAAGGGTTGCTCAGAGGATATCCTAAGATTTCTAAAAAGTCCTAGAACACATCTCTAGAGTTAAAATTGGAGGAGATATGCCTTGTCAAAGTTGACCATTTTTGCAAAATTGCCAAAAGTCAAATGAGCTCAAAAATACATTTTTTGTCAAATGGGCCTAGTTTTTCATGATTGAATCTTGCTTATGACATGGTCCACGATCCAAATCAGCACCCACACATCTTTTGCTTTATTTATTTATTTTATTTTGATTTTTATCATTTAAAAGTCAAATTAAATCAAATAAATAGCAAAAAATATCAAAGATTTGTTTTGTGATCAGATTTTTGGTGGAATCAATTCCAATTATGCTGACAAATCATATCCTAAACGTGCAAAACAAATTGAACCAAAATTGGCATGATTTGGCTTGATATAGAAAGATATCATACAAGGATAAAGACCAAATTAAATCTTTATAATGGACAAAGATTTAGCTCGTTTTTGTTGACCTAATGTATTCCATTACATATACAGAACGCAGCCAAGACAAGAAAAGGAGGTTGGAAGCATGAAACAACCAGAAGAAAGACTCGGAATTTTTTATAAAAAGAGAGGTCCAAATTCTGGAATAGAGGGCTGATCCAGGAGTTTCAAAGCCAGAAATCAATTCTTGGGCATCTCAGGAAGCATTCCCAATCATTTGCAGGCACCAGAACATTCAGAATCACTCCCTATCACGCTCACGGTTTGCACAAATATCCAAACTTGATTACTGCAATTCTTGCATATTTAGCATGTTTAAATTACATATTTGTATTCATCAGCATGTTTGCAACATTTATGGATAGTTTGATTTGAGTTACAGTGTAAGAATAAGCTTTTGCCATTATTAGGGCTTCATGCTCCAATTTGGGGTTTTGGGTTTCAAGCAAAATTAGGCTTGATAATGGGTACCATGATGATCAAAGTTTCAAACCCAGTTGATCCATGGTCCCCAATTGAATTTATATTGCATATGCTTGATTTTTGAATGACATAGGTTTCAGCAATAGACCTGCGTCTGTAGGTAAATGTTTAGAACATAAAACGATGATTCCAGGGAAGAAGACAATAGTGTATCACAACCTGACTGGCTGATTTAAATTCTGGCGCGTTATTCTGGCCAGAAACTTGTTATTCTGATATATTATCTGTTTTTATTGTATTAACGAGTTAACATCCAACGCATTTGGTCAGAAGAAGGAAGTCAGAAGCTCATTGTTCTGGGTTCGATCCCAGGTGTGAGCTTTTGGAATTTTTTCCATTGTTTTCACCAGATCCAGCACATACACCTTCTGAGGATCACCTTCTGGATCCATCAGCCAGAACCAGATCCAGTGAACTACATCTTCTGAGGGTCATCATCTTCTGTATCCATCAGCCAAAACATGATCCAGCGTACCCCACCTTCTGAGGGTCATCTTCTGGATCCATCATCCAGAATCAAATCCAGCGCACCTCATCTACTGAGGGTCATCATCTTCTGGATCCATCAATCAGAGCCAGATCTGTTGACAGCAGGCCCATTTGGTTATTTCTATCATTTTTCTTTAATTTCTTTTCTTTAAGTATTTTGTTTTTCTTTAGTCAACACGAAATTATTTTATTTTTAAATCAACCAATCAAAAATCACAAAAAGATTTATTTTCTTAATAATTGTTTTTTTAATTAATTAGTTTAATTAATCTAGGGCAACTTTAATTTCTTTCATAACTAAAATTCAATTACAAAATTAGGTTAACTCTTGATTTAATTTTTTCTTGTTTTCTCAAATAAATAAAATACAAAAATAGGTTTTAGATTGAATTAATTTATTATATTTTTTTTCTTAATTTAAAATTAATTAGAACATAGGATTTTCTTTTTAATTTGACTATTTCATTACTCTCTTAAATAGCAAAACATGACAAACATCTTTTTTTAATCAATCGCAAATAGGTCTAGTCAAGGGTCAAAACCTTAATCGCCTCGCATTTAATTCTTCGCGCGGTTATTATTTACTTTGACAATATTCTGTAACTGTTCATGGTTTGTAATAGTTTAATTTAGGGTTTTACTTGCTGTTTAAATCCCCGAGTTTTTGGCTATGTAATTAATCCCCCACCCCGAAGTCTTGTAATAGGGTAGATTTATTTTCCCGCATTTTTAATTCCCATAAATATTTAACTGTTTAGATGTATGCTAATAGGATTGTGTGACAAGAATGTATGATAAAATTAATACAGTTAGCAAACCCTAATATGCAAAGTTAAATAATTAAAACAGATCACTCACACATATCACTCTTAAGGTATACTCACTTTGGTTGCCTTCGGTAAACGATTATTAAGCATAGGGTGTCTTAGTGGTTTCCCTTCTGTTTAAAAAAGATCAAATTGTCCCATTCGAATGTTGCCTCAGAAATATTGCCTCGAAAAAGATCATAAGACTCTAGGGTTACTACTAAGGTGTCCTAACATTGCTTTAGTGATCGTACGTCCCTTTCGAATTGACCCTTACAAACTCCAATGAAGGTGCTACCTATTTCTCAATAGTAGGATAGTGCTGTCTAAAGGAAACAAGAATAGAAACGATCTTTTTTCGAGTAGGTAGATACTAGTAGGTACTTGCTCAAAATTAAAACTTTTCACACTAACACCTTTTAAAACAAATTTTCAAAACAAACTTCGTCACACTCTTGAGGACTGATACAAGGGTTATCACGAAGTAAAACATTTTCAAAAACAAAGCACACGCAAGCAATTTAAAAAGATGAGCAAGTACCTAAGAGACCATGGAAAACCATGGATAGAAAGGGTGCTAACACCTTCCCTTTCTATAATCTACCCCCCGTACTCAGAATATCTCGAAAAAGGATTTTTTTGTACTTTTTTCCTTTCCGGTTGGATGAAATAAAAGTCGGTGGCGACTCTTGCTTACCGCGACTTTTTGCAAACACAAAACGCAAAACGCAAACCAGTATTAAACAGTCAGTTCTGCCACCGTATCACACAAGTGAGTTACTGCAAAGCCTGAATTCTGACCAGATAACAGTTAGCTTTATTATCCCCAGCGAGTTGCTGCCAAGCCTGGATTTCGACCAGATAACAGCTAACTTTCAAATCCCCAGTAGAGTAATGGACAACTAAAACTTCTGAACTCTTTCCACCAAGCAGAAATCAACACTCTCCACAGAGTTTCCCTCAAGCAAATTCAATGTTCCCCAACAAAGTTTTCCTCAAACAACAAGACAGGAATCCCCAGCGGAAACACCCTAAACAAAGTTTGAATATACACATACTCTTCAACAGCAGTCCGGAATTTAAAGGCTCCCCAGCATTTGTCAAGGATTTATTTTCCAAGACAAAGATACATTTCAATAATATTTCACATCCATACATCATATTACATACATGATAAATGCATACAACATAATATCATTTATTTTGAGAACATCATCAAGTCATGCACACATCTGCATGCAACTAACCCTCTTCCTTGTAGGAAAAGTCAATCAACAAAAAAAAGTCCTCTTCTGGATAGATTTACCTCTTCTAGTTAATAATAGGAAATCAACATTCCTCTTCTGGATTGATTCACTTCTTCCAGTTAATGATAGGCGAATCAAAGACCTCTTCTGGTTAGATTTACTTCTTCCAGTTAAAGACATGCGAACAAAAGACCTCTTCTGTTATCAATAGGCAAATACCACCAACATTTCTCAAATAGGTCAGAGATTAATTCCTGAAATAAACCAGAGTAACTATCTCTACGACCAATAAAAAGCGAGTTCTGGATTAATACCTGAAACAAGACAGGATGACTATCCGTGAACAACTAATTATACATTAATACCTAAACAAGACTGGACAACTATCTACATGAGCAGATTGAAGATTAACTCCCGAAAAAAGACGGGGAAACTATCTTTCTTTCTCTTTGGTAAGATAAATATCAATTCCCAAAATAGGACGGAGCGACTATCTACATGACAAACGCTTCCTTCAAGACTTATGTTGGTTCAGTTTAAATCAACCGATGATTTATCTTGATTTTGTTCCGGTAGACATTTTCTCTGGTTCAATCAAATCGACCCTAAGATTTTTCTGATCCTTATCCAGACAAAAACAAATACATACATTTGATGTTTTGGTATAAATCGACCAAAGATTTACCCTGATACTTCTTCCAATCTCTATCAACAATCCTTTGGATGGCGTCTATAAGCCCACCTCCGATGATTCTCAATCACTTCTAGATGGCATCTATAAGCCTATCTCCGACAATATTCCAAATGGCATCTATGATACGGTGGGAAAGAACTGACTATTTTTTGGAATGCTGGTTTGCGTTTTGCGTTTGTTTTCGTAAAATGTCGCAGTAAGCAAGAGTCGCCACCGACTTTTATTTTATCCAACAAGGAAAGGAAAAAAGCATAGAAAAATTCCTTTTTCGAGATATTTCTCGGGTTCGGGGGGTATATTATAGAAGGGGAAGGTGTTAGCACCCTTTCTATCTGTGGTTATCCATGGGCTCTTAGGTACTTGCTCATATTGTTTTCAAAAATTGCTTTCTTTGTGTTTGTGGGTTTGAAGAAGTTTTTGTTTGAAAAGGAGTGTAAGTGTGAAAATTTGTTTTGTTTTGAAAGAGCAAGTACTTAAGAACCATCTACCTACTCAAAAAAGGAATTGTTCTATGCTATCTTCCTTTAGACAACGCTATCCCACTATGAATGAGTAGGTAGCACCGTCGTTGGAGTTTTAGGGTCAATTCGATTGTGCGGTCACTAAAGCAATGTTAGGACGCCTTAGTGGTAACCCTAATGTCTTAGATCATTTTATCCGAGGCAACCGTTTCAAGGCGACTATGATCTTTGGACAAGAGGGCGACCTCTAAAACTTCCTATACTCAATGACCGCATACGAAGGCAACCAAGTGGGGTATACCCTAAGAGTGCGCATGTGCGAGTGTGTTGTTTTCAGTTATTTTGTCTTTGTACATGTCAATGGTTATCTAAGTTGATTTTAGGTTAAACATCCATTCTTGTCATGCATACCTATTATCAAACATCTAACAGTTTATAAGTTGCGGAAATTTAATTGCGGAAATTTAACTAACTATTACAAGGCGTCGGGTATTTACATCGCCAAAAGCAACCCTTTGAAATTTAAATGCGGAAAATAAATAAAGCGATAAAAATATTTAAATGGTCCTAATTATCTATTACATTCCGGGAACAAATACAATATTGAATAAAATGGATCACGTGCAGGAAATTAAATTGGGCGCAAGTTCTAGGGTTTTGACCCCTTTTTTATTTTAAAGAAAATATTTTTTTGTTTATTTTTGAATTAAGAAAGAAATTAAACTAAGTTAATTATTAAATTAAATCAATTAATTAATTAATGAAAATAAATATTTTTGGGTTTTTGGTATTTTAAGAAAGAAAAATAAAATTGAATAAATGTTAAGAAAAACCTAATTATGTCTAAGTTAATTTTAATTATTGAAAAATATATATTAAAGTTATTCCTAATTAATGGCCTAAATTAATTAAATTAATATTTTTTAATAAAAATAAAAAATACTGAAATTTAATACAGAAAATGTTATTTGTTGTGTTTTTATATTTTTTATGAAAAGAAATTTTGATTGGTTAATAATTAAGAGAAAATAATAAAAGTAATTAATATTAAATAAAAGAAATAGAAAGAGATAGGAGGTTTGGGCCTGATTTGGAGGTCTGAATAGAAATTCCAAGGCCCAATAACACGCTGGTCTGGTGGACTTTTGGGATCCCCTGTGCGCTGGTTGACTTGGTCCCATGGTGGACGTTCCATCCCCATCCATCAGATCTGGCCATTGGCCATCTGTCCATTGATTAGATGATGGTATATGATGTACTGCTACTCCTTAGGCGCACTGGAATACCTGAAGAAAAATTATAACAAATAACATGGGGGACCTGGGATTCGAACCCAGGTCCTATGGATGTTGCCAGCGCTGATTTGCCACTAGGCCAAAGTGTTCTATTTGTTAATATATTAAACAAGTAAAATAATAAGAGATAATGGATCAATATTCCAGAAAAAATAAAAAAGGTGCGCGTGTTTGAAAAGGTCCAATCAGAGGGAGTCACGTTATCGTCCCTGTCCTCAGGCCTGCAAAGAAATTACCTGCGGATTTGAATCCGTAGCTAAATGCCTAGGTCGTTCCAAAAACTCATCTCAGGCCATATAAACTCCTCCCAAGACCATGGTTGCATTCGTCTTCCTCTCCCGGTCACGTCCATGGCCATTAATAGGGCTAATTTTACCTGTAATGAAAACCCCTAAAAAAACCTAGAAAACCCTACAATGGTGTTTTATGATACAAAGCATAAGAATGAAATTGGTTATTGCACATAGTTAGAAAATGATGTGGTGAGTCAGAATATGCAATTGTTTTTAACAATGGATGCAAGAATAAATATTTGCGACTTCAAGAACATGACAGATCAGTGAGATACTTACAGTGCTCTAGGAGGCTGGAGAATGAGTGATTCTGATTGGTTTTGATTCTGAGAATTGCCAGGAAGCAATTGTGATGCTTGCCAAGTCCTGAAAGTGCCTCCAAGCTTGATTTCGATCTCCAACATTTTGTCACTTTTTCCAAGTTTGGTTCTGTTTGTTCTTACACCCTCTAGCTCTCAATTTCGTGCCTTTGCCTTCTATATGTATGATGGAAGGCATTAGGTTAACAAATATGCCTTGAATCTTCCCCATCAATGCATAAGATATTTGATTTGATTCACTTTTGAAAGCTTGCCTAATTTGTCAAAAATCCATTTTTTTTGTTCATGATATGGTGAGGTACAAATTTGATGCTGACCATGATGATGATTAAGTCCTGAAAATAGCAAAAGATCTCATGTAATCAATTTTTGGGATTTTATTTTATTTAATTTGAGTTAAAATGAAATAATTCAATAAAAAATAAAATAAAATAATAAAATTGATAAATGGACACAAGGATTAAGCAAGGACATGTTTGCAATGTGGAGTTCAAATCAAGTGGAAAAGAATGGGCCCATTTGACAAAATTTGATGTTTTGGGGATAGTTGACTTTTGGCAATTTTGCAAAAATGCCCAACTTCAACAATTCATAACTTCTTCAATTTTGAACTTTTAGAAGTGTTCTTGGACTTTTTATAAAGCTTGAGATGTCCTATAACCAACCCTTTTGGTCTCATCTCATTTTGATATTCCATGCTCAAGTTATAAACTTTGGAAAAAAAGGTGTTTTTGTTGACTTTCAAAAATGACCTATAATGTCCAAATTTATAACTTCTTGTGAGTGCATTTTATGATCTTGGGGTATGAATATGGATTGTAGGAAATTCCATCCTATTAAAAATGAGCTTTGTATGGGTCATTTCTCATAAAGTATGAGAAAGTTATGCTTGGTCAAAGTTGAGTTGACTTTTCTTGCAAAACCCTAATTTAGCAACTTTTGAGTCTTGATGAATTTTGAGCAATCCTTGATGAATCATGATCAAACCTTGATCAAATGATGAAATATCCTTCAAAATGATAATGTTGATAAAAAATCTTGAGGTTTGAACTTTTATAGGTCACAGTTGACTTTTTCCCTGTCACAGTCGATTTTTGGACCCTTTGAGCAATTGACTGAGCAAACTTCCTCTGCAAGGCTTGAAATTTGACATGGATAAACTTGAAAAAATATTAGGACATTAGGGATAACTTGAGGTCATTTGGACTCAAGGATCTTGATGAAACACAAAACTCTAATTTGGGGTTGACTGCCTTAGGAGATAGCTTGACTGTCCAACTCTCGAGCAATCTTGAGCCACTTGGAGATTTTTCTTGCAATGTTTGGAGAAATATGAGAGGGCAAATTTTGGGGTACAACAGCTGCCCCTGTTCAATCTTCTTAAACCTGATGATATAGATTGGCTTTCGTGCCTTTCGTGATCCGAAGGTGGAAGATGATTGAACACTAGAGTGCCTAAAAATTTGCACTCGCATGAAGTGGTATCAGCATTGTGATGTCGAGAATGGGCTTACAGATGCCATTTGGAGATTGTTGATAGGAGTTCTTTGAATGGAATAAGAATCAGGGAGATCTTAGTGTCGACCTGACTGAACCAGAGAAGGTCTTGGATTAACTTTGACTGGATAAGAATCAGGAAAAATCTTAGAATCGATTTAACTGAACCAGACGAAAGTCTTGGAATATCTTCAACTGGAATAAGAATCAGGGAGATCTTAGCGTCGATCTGACTGAACCAGAGAAGGTCTTGGATTAACTTTGACTGGACAAGAATCAGAAAATTCTTAGAATCGATTTAACTGAACCAGACGAAAGTCTTGGAATATCTTCAACTGGAATAAGAATCAGGGAGATCTTAGCGTCGATCTGACTGAACCAGAAAAGGTCTTGGATTAACTTTGATTGGATAAGAATTAGAAAAATCTTAGAATCGATTTAACTGAACCAGACGAAATTCTTGGAATATCTTCAACTGGAATAAGAATTAGGGAGATCTTAGCGTCGGTCTGACTGAACCAGAGAAGGTCTTGGATTAACTTTGACTGGATAAGAATCAGAAAAATCTTAGAATCGATTTAACTGAACCAGACGAAAGTCTTGGAATATCTTCAACTGGAATAAGAATCAGGGAGATCTTAGTGTCGATATGACTGAACCAGAGAAGGTCTTGGATAAACTTTGACTGAATAAGAATCAGAAAAATCTTAGAATCGATTTAACTGAACCAGATGAAAGTCTTGGAATATCTTCAACTGGAATAAGAATCAGGGAGATCTTAGCGTCGATCTGACTGAACCAGAGAAGGTCTTGGATTAACTTTGACTGGATAAGAATCAGAAAAATCTTAGAATCAATTTAACTGAACCAGACAAAAGTCTTGTGAGAGCATCCTTCTAAGGAGTCCGCTGAAACAGCCCTCAATAGATGTAGTTTTTGAGGGGACTACCAGGTCATTTAAGTAGTCAACGGTGTTTATTGATTCGTCTTTCCCTGAAAAGGTAAAGAGTTAGTCATATGCAATGTCATGATGTATGAAATGCATAATATATATCAAGCAATGATGCTCTCAAAATAAATGAGATTGTGTGGTATGATGCGTATATGCTTGTATCATGATGTATGGAAATGTAATGTTTCTAGCTGGGGAAAATAAATCTCGGATAGTTGCTGAAGAATAGAGCTAGATTCTTCGTTTACGCTGGGAATGGAGAACGAAAAGAATAAACCTGCAGGAGAGGATGACTCCGTTGGGGAATAAACTGATGAGGAGATTACTCTGGGGAAGAGATGTTCTGTTGAAGATTCTACTGATAAATTCCATCGGGATGAATTATCGTTGCTGGTGATATTAAATCCTATTGAATTCCTGTTTATGAAAGGAAAGAACTCCGCTGGGGATGATCTTCGGTCGCGACTTCTCTGGGAATAACCTTTTAGACTCTTATGGGGATAATCCTTTGAGTTCTGCTGGGAATGATCCTTTGAACTCGGTTGGAGATAATTATTTTTGTACTCCGCTGGGGATAAACTTCCAGAGTCTACTGGGGATGATTCTCCCAACTCCGTTAGGGAAGCTTTTTCAGATTGCGCTGGGAAAATTTTAACTCCACTGGGGATATCTTGTATTCTGCCAAGGAATATTCTTATACTTCGCTAGGGAATATTAAGACTGCCGGAGATATTAATCCTTTCAGTGTTGATGGTAGATAAACTCTGCTTGGGGGAGAATATTATCGATTCAATGACAATTGTAAGTCTTAGCTGGGGAGAGCCAATCATTACTCTGTGGGGAGTGAAAGTATCTTAGCCACATTCTTCAGCTGAATTTACCTTGTACCTGGTGGACAGAGCAACTATACAGCTTGGACAATTCTCATTTGCCCCTGTTTTTGATATTACCAGTAATCATCTTTTGTTTCGCATGCAAATATTTATGAGCGGTAATTAAGAATTTTTTTTATTAATAACCATGTATTAAAATAATATTTCGCAAATAACCGGGTTTCGGAAAAAATTACGCAAATAACCATGTTTCAGATGGCTCCACAAAGGAGGAGCCATCTCACTTGGCGCCTCCACCTAGGGTTTTGCCCTAGGCGCCATCTCACTTGGCGCCTCCCTTGGCTTTTAGCCAAGTGAGATGGCGCATGCTCCTTAAAAATGAGAGGAGGCGCCATCTCACTTGGCTCCTAGGGCAAAACTAGGGCAAAATGTTGTTTTATAAATAATTCGTCCGTTTCTCCGAAATTTCTCACACTTTCTCGCACTGTATTTTTATTTTGTACTCCGTTATTTGCTTAATGACGTCGCCTATGATTTTTAGCAGAGATGGTTACGTTATATTCTCCGCCACGAAACCTGCGATGAAAATGAAATTCTGGCACATTCACTCCATGGAGCGTCTGAAGCGGGAGTTGATGCGGTGGCTAGATGGAGACATCGCGGAGGGGGAAAAAATTCGAAGGATCCAGCGAAAACGAACAACAACCTCACATGCGACAGGAAGACCTAATGTGTGGTTGGAGGAAGTCAAAACAGACAGTGATGTAATGCTGATGATGCATGGGTCAGATGAAATTGTGTTAACAGTTGTAATTTCCTAGATTGAATATCGTTAATTATTGTTGTACGCGTTTTATTAACTGTAGCAAAATCTGTTAACGGAAAACCCTAATGTTTACAACACAAATATTGAAAAGATTTATTGTATTACAATATTTATGTGGTCGAGCCAGACGCCCAATTTGGACAGTTTTTGCGATTGTGTCCGACCTGACGGCATAAACCACACTTTCTTTCCAACCTGTCAAGATCGTCCATTTCTGTTGTGATGCGCCTACTTTTGGGACGACCCTTCTTGTTCCTTCGCATTTGGTCATTGTGCCAAACTATATCGCCGTTGTATTCAGGCCAATAATCTGGTTTTGCCACCAAAGGAAAGTTGTTGTTGTAAACAGTGAGCAACGTTTCAGATTTGTAAACGTTTAACAGCAGTTGAAGCGCGTCTTGATGGGTATGAGCACAAGCGGAAATGACATGAGAGCAAGGCATACGAAATGCTTGAAACCTTCCACAATCGCACCATTGAGAAGGTAAAATGACCATGTATTCTTGTCTTGGCAGGCCTTCATTGTGGTCGATTGTCTCTTTCACAATGAAGTTGTGGTTGTGTCGGTCAAACCGTATAACCATGTGAGTGTTGGCTTTATCACTTTCAGCCTTAATGTATTTCATGCAGCTTTCACTCCATAGTTGTCCAGATTGCAACACCGCATTCCACATTTCACCTCTTTTGGCAAATAACGCAACCATCCTAAAATACGTAGATTTTACCAAGGCAGTGATTAGGAGGTTTCGTATGCCCTTGAATACCCCATTCATTGATTCAATAAGATTCGTTGTCATATGCCCCCATCTTTGGCCATTGTCGTATGACCTAGTCCACTTTTCCACCGGAATATTGTCGATCCACCTACCGGCTTCTGGATTAGACAAATAGATCTCGTTGCGGTAATATTTGAATGTGGGTTGTGTCAATGCATATCCCGCATTCATAACCGCTTTCCTCAATGTTTTGTCCTTGACCTCCCTCGAGAAATTCTGGACGATATGCCTGACGCAATAGACATGCGTAGAAGGAGGGTCATGCCAACCATTTGCTGGATTATTGTAGGCACTTTCAATGGAGGCATGTCTGTCCGAGATCAAACAGAGATCTGGTTGAGGAGCCACGTGTGTCCGAAGATTTTTCAGGAAAAAGCTCCAAGCACCACCTGTCTCCCCCTCGACAAGGGCAAACACAACGGGGAAAATGTTGTTGTTTCCATCTTGTGCAACTGCCATCAATAGCGTGCCTTTGTACTTCCCATACAACCAAGTCCCGTCAATTTGTAGAATTGGTTTGCATGATGCAAACCCTGTGATGCATGGTTGAAATGCCCAAAACACGCGACTGAATATTCTATTGCCATGCAGTTGACTACCATCTTGGGCGTACGCTGGCAATGTTTCCAGAACATAAACACTACCTGGAGAATATGTCTTGAGTGCATTCAGGTAGCGGGGAAGTTCTCGGTATGACTTCTCCCAGTTTCCGTACACCCTTTCAATCGCCTTAGTCTTTGCTAACCACGCCTTACGGTAAGACGGAGTGTAGTTAAAAACCATGGTGATGTGGGAGATGACTGTTTTCACCTTCAAAGATGGGTCGTTGCTGACCAGGGGTAGGATTTCTTGACAGATTAGATCATAGTTGAGTTTTCGGTGGTCCTGTGATTGAGTGGAACTTACACAAGATGGGTAGTCATGGAACCTATGACCCAGCAGTCACCCCCTTAATCTGTATGATGCGGTCAGCTTGAACATACAGTCAGGGTGGATACACTTGATCTTGTACCTTTCTGGGTTGACACGATCCACCTTAAAATCAACCGAGTTGAGCATGTGAAATTTTTTAATGGCCCTGATGCATTCCTCTCTGTTACAAAACTTGTCCTTCTCTTTTAAATTTTCATCCGACTTCATATACGGTTTGAAAAATAAGTCAGTAGAAGGTTCATCTTTGCCCATGTTGAAGTTTGTCATGTGCGGAGGTGGTGTGTAGATTTTGTCTGTAGGAATACTAGGGATGCCATCATCGTCAGAATCATCGTTCACCATTTCATCAAACTCTAACTCGTTATCTTCTTCTTCATCATCAACTGCATCTACCTCATCTTGTTCATTCTCCAAAGGATCAACCTCATGTGTCACCGGAGGCTCTACCTCTTGTGTCACCGGAGGCTCTTGAAGCAAAACGTACAACTCAATAGAGTCGTATCCAGAATAGACATGGATGGAAATCATATTCTGGAGATCCTCGTCATCTTGAACTTCAACCTTATAAAAAATTACTTGGTTGTTTCCAAAAAAAACTGGATTCTGATAAAATATCTAGGACACCGGGCCTCGTTCAAGTTTGGCCTCCAATCTTTTCTTGAAGTACGAGAAATTGGATTTCCCGTTTAAGAGAAATCGAATGTTGTCGGTGTTTCTAAACAAAAACCCAACTGTGGGACAAATGTATGTCTCACCGTTGAAATGTGCTTTGACGACAAATTATGGTGAAGAGGCCATTGCGTAAAATTGTTTTAAGGTTTGAAGGTTGGAATGTTTGAGGTTTATTGATTGTATGAAGGTATGAATGCTGTAATGTTTGAAGGTTGGAATGTATGAATTTGATGACTGATTCGAAGGTTGGAAGATTTGACAGATGAATCAATGTTATGTTAAACGTAAGGCTAAAAATTTCAATTAAGTAAGGATGCAACCCCCCAAGGCTGCCAATAATATTACATGCAATAATGAAACCCCATAGGCTGCCACCTAGCCTGGCCCTATTCTGCACATATACATGTTTTTTGTAAGACTCCACCCATCAACTCCAATGGGCTTGCATGCAATAATGAAAGGAATCCCAAAGGTTGTCACGTAGCCTGAGCCTATGCTGTAACAAATGACACCTCTTATTTGCCAAATGGGGTGGCGACACCATTCATTTTTGTACTCTTTCGCCAAGTCCAATGGCGCCTCCCTTAATGTCCAATCGTGATACATGCATGGGCTTATGAAACCCCATAGGCTTCCACCTAGCCTGGCCCTATTCTGTACATATACATGTTTTTTGTAAGACTCCACCCATCAACTCCAATGGGCTTGCATGCAATAATGAAAGGAATCCCAAAGGCTGTCACGTAGCCTGAGCCTATGCTCTAACAAATTACACCTCTTATTCGCCAAATGGGGTGGCGACACCATTCATTTTTGTACTCTTTCGCCAAGTCCAATGGCGCCTCCCTTACTGTCCAATCGTGATACATGCATGGGCTTATGAAACCCCATAGGCTGACACCTAGCCTGGCCCTATTCTGCACATATACATGTTTTTTGTAAGACTCCACCCATCAACTCCAACGGACTTGCATGCAATAATGAAAGGAATCCCAAAGGCTGTCACGTAGCCTGAGCCTATGCTGTAACAAATGACACCTCTTATTCGCCAAATGGGGTGGCGACACCATTCATTTTTGTACTCTTTCGCCAAGTCCAATGGCGCCTCCCTTACTGTCCAATCGTGATACATGCATGGGCTGCCACCTAGCCTGCAAGAGTGACACCTTTCATTTTTTGTACATGCATGCATGCATATGTGTAACCCCCTAAGCATGCAAATGTGACACTTCGCAGGCATGCAAGCACAAGCAACCCCTACATCAAACTTATTTGCCTATAAATACATACCATATGAAACATCTCTCACACCCACACAAGTCTCACTCTCTGCTACGAAATATTTCATAAGTCTATCATACTCTCTATCTCTTCCTAAGTCTTTCATACTCTCAAGCATTTTAAACAATGGCTCTTCTAACAATGGGCGATACTCACAGAGGCAGAAGGGAAAATATTGCTGCATTTGTAAGTCTCTTCTTTGGTTATACATTTTTCATACTTCAAATAACGCGTTGTTCATCTGAATTAATCTTACACCTGTTAAATTATGATCTCAGGACACAAAAAGATTCAGAATCCGTTCGCACAACTACCTGGCTCCCGACCCATTTATCGTCCCTTATCTGGAATACGCAGGTTTTGGACATGTGATAAAGATCTCCAACTGCACCATTGACTCGAAGTTCATTCTTGCAATGTTGGAAAGGTGGAGACCGGAGACCCATACATTTCACCTACCAATAGGTGAATGTACCATCACGCTAGAGGATGTGTACATGCTACTGGGCCTCCCTATCAACGGTAAGGCGGTGAACGGGTCGGTTCAACAACCCAACTCACAGTGTGAAGAACTGTTGGGTAGGGATATGGTAGAAGGTGGTAGAGCAAGAGGGCAGGGAATACTACTCACTGACCTGAAACGTCATTATGCAAGTATGGAATTAAATGAAAATTCCTCAGAGAGTGACAGAGTAGTAAAAGCCAGAATGTATCTTATGATACTTTTTGGTACATTTTTATTTCCCGAAAGTACGGGAAATAGTGTAAATTTTATGTACTTACATTTACTAACAAATTTTGAAAAAACTAGAAAATATAGTTGGGGTTCTGCAGTATTAGCCCACCTATACAGTTCCTTGTGCAAAAACGCAGTTAAGGAAAAATGTACATTTTATGGGTGCGCATTTTTACTACAAGCATGGGGTTGGTGGAGGATGGAGTCGTTAAACCCCGTCAACAACAACACTTTCGGTTTCCCGTACGCAACAAAGTAAGTCATCAAGTTATAGCATTTATAACTATTCTGCTCTTCCCAAAATATATGCTAAGAATAACATGTTTCTCATTTCCTTTAGGTACTGCGTGAGGGGTATGGATTACGGCAAGAATCCAAGATTCAATGTCGCACTCTACCGCAATCTGTTGGATCACTTAGGCCCAGATGACGTACGTCATAGCTTTTAACTTTTGTTCATTTAAATTATTTATAAATTACTTTTGCGCTAACCTGATTTAAATTTTATCGCAGTTCGTCTGGAGACCATATTTGGGTTTGGGCCATGATCCAAACCAAGAGGATGCATCAACTTGGACTGCAAAGACTGCACTCATTCGGTTCAACATTGTGGAGATGCACCACAGCGACCGTGTGAAGATGCAGTTCGGAATGCATCAAGATATACCAAGTGATCCAACAGATTTATCCCCATGGCATCTTAAAAGGGTCGACGCCCAGTGGGGTCTTACCAACTGGAAAGACTTTGCTCCGAAATGGTGTAAGATGTGGCAGAGGCGTCACCGCTACGTCTTGCAGTTCCCGGTTTTCCTTACTCAAGGTAACATGCGACACACGGATCAATATTTGTTGTGGTACAGGTCGGTTAGTAACCCAGATATGCACGTGTCTCATCCGAGGTACTTGGTTGACCCACGCACACAATGGGCACAACCCTCGATTCCCCATCAACAAACCCAAAACCCATCAACCTCCCACCAACCCCCAAAAAGAAACAGACCCACAACCACCCAACCACATTCCCCACCACAACACAACTACAATCAAATGCCGTACAACCAACCACAATCACCACCAAACTACCAATACCCCGATATGCCTCAAACCCAACCACAATACCAACCCCAATACCAGCACACCCACATACCCCACACACAATTTCAGTCTTCCACATATCCCAATATGGCGCCCTCAACATCCAGCCTTAGCCCTGATATGGGAATGTCAGAAGATTATGACCAAGCCGACCAAACCTACCATCACCCACCATATCACCAAACCACCCAACATCCTCAATACCAAACACCCCAAGATCCATTTCCTTTCTACCCCCCATACTCAGACGACCAATGCTACAGACCAACCATGGAACCCCACCCACCGCCAACACTACCAAACTTTAAGGGTATGGGTAACCGATTGTACCAGAGCGGATCTTCTAGATATGGAGATCTGACTAATTTTATGGATTCGGACCACATTGACTTTGCTGGTCCATCGACCTTGCCGCAGCAGGAAACGCGACGGCACCCAGCAAGAGAAAGGCGAGGACGGGGATGCGGAACCGGGGGTCATTACCGGGTTCCGGGGGATCACTGATGTATCTTTTTTTTTCCCAATATTTTTGTACCCATTTTTTTACTGTTATTTTAATGTAATACAGTTGGATGTAATTTTTTTTTTTTTAATAAAAAGTCCATTTTGTTGATCTCTGTCCAACAGGCAATGCACAGGAAAAAAAATAAAAAAAATTTTTTTTGCCCTAAAATTACACTTAGGCGCCATCTCACTTGGCTTAGGGCATGCCCTAAGCACATAGGCGCCAAGTGAGATGGCGCCTCCCTTAAAAAAGGAGGTGCATGCGCCATTTCAGATGGCTCCTCCTTTGGGGAGTCATCTGAAACATGGTTATTTGCGTATTTTTTTCCGAAACCCGGTTATTTGTGAAATATTATTTTAATACTTGGTTATTAATAAAAAAAATCGGTAATTAATGTCAAATGCATATATCAAAAATGAACATTGGACGTTCTTTGCAAAACAAAACAGATAGAGGAAAAACAGTTTGAAATTTCTTTGAAAATGAATTGTATTGATTTTGAAGTTTAGCCTGTGAATAGGCGTTTTTGTACAAGAGGCTGACGTCCTAGTAAGAGAACACCGCCGAACAAATAGAATTCACATAATTTGTGAAAAACTAAATGAAACAGCCATATGAATAATCCCACTGGGTTCCAACTCTGCTATTGCCTTTATGTCCTCGAGCATCTCGTCACTTTGCTATTGGTTGAAGGTGGATCAGATTGATTAGTGACGTCCGAGCTTGATAGTTGATACCGAAGTCTGGTTGTAAGGTGATCCAATGAGACATAGTGTTACGCCTTGATCCCTAATTTTTGCCTGGACCGCCCTTTCGGGTTTTCAGTCCACCGGGATACCCTTTTTTGCCCAAGCCGCCTTTTCAGGTTTTCAACTTACCGGGTGTACAGTTTTTTCATTTTCATCCCTTATTTTTGCCCGAACCCTTTTGGTTCGCCGAGAAGCCCTTATTTTTGCCTAGGCCAGTCAACCTAGCAGGTCTTTGATCATGCGTAGTATCTTTTCACTATGTCTGCATTGATGGGGTGAGGAAGGTCATCACCATCCATGGTGGTTAGAATCATAGCTCCTCTTGAGAAAATGTTCTTAACCACAAATGGCCCTTTGTAAGTAGGAGTCAATTTTCCCCTGGGATCACCTTGAGGTAGGATAATGCGCTTGATAACCAGGTCCCCAACTTAATACTCTTGTCATCTAACTTTCTTGTTAAATGCCTTGATCATCCGCTTTTGATACGTCTGACCATGACAAATAGCAGCGAGTCTCTTTTCATTAATTAAGTTCAGCTGATCAAGCCGGGTCTGGATCCAGTCATCTTCGCTCAAACCTGCATCTTTCATAATCTGAAGAGAGGGTATGTGAACTTTAATGGGCAGTACGGCCTCCATGCCATATACCAAGGAATAGGGTGTTGCCCCTGTTGACGTCTGTGCTGAGGTACGGTACCCATGAAGAGAAAATGGTAACATCTCGTGCCAGTCTTTGTATGTCACAGTCATCTTCTACACAATCTTCTTAATGTTCTTATTAGCCGCTTCTACAGCCCCATTCATCTTCGGCCGGTAGGGAGAAGAGTTGTGATGATATATCTTGAACTGCTTGCAGAGCTCAGTGATCATCTTGTTGTTGAGATTGGTACCATTGTCTGTAATGATCCTCTCTGGTACACCGTATCGACAGATCAGATTATGTCGAATGAACCGTGCCACGGCGTTCTTGGTTACGGTAGCAAAGGAAGCTGCTTTAACCTACTTTGTAAAGTAATCAATTGCTACCAGGATGAAACGATGCCCGGTAGATACTGTAGGTCTGATCCCGCCGATCATATCAATGCCCCACATTGCAAAAGGCCAAGGAGTTGTCAAGACGTTCAGAGGAACTAGAGGTATGTGCACCTTATCAGCATAGACTTGGCACTTGTGACATGTCCGAGAATGCTGATAACAGTTGGCTTCCATTGTGGACCAATAATATCCTGCCCGTAGGATTTTCTTTACCATGGTATGTCCACTGGAATGAGTTCCGAAAGTACCTTCATGTAACTCTGCCATGATCCTTTCTGCTTCGTTCTTATCCATACACTGTAGTAAGGTTGAATCATGGTTACGCTTGTAAAGGATACCATTATTGATGAAGAACTTCGCCGCAAACCTCCTCAGAAACTTCTTATCATTAACAGATGCACCCTCGGGGTATTCCTGAGCCTCGAGATACCTCTTCACCTCATGAAACCAGGGTTTATCTGTTACCTCTTCAGTCTCAATGTCACAGCAATGTGCAGGTTCGTCCAATCTTTCAATGATAATCCGTGGAGCTTCGTTGTCCCAATTGACTTTGAACATAGAATACATCGTAGCCAGCACGTCCGCCAACTGATTCTCCTCTCTAGGGAAGTGTTCAAAGGTTATCTCCTTAAAATGGGGAAGCAACGTCAATACATACTCCTTGTAAGGAATAAGATTTGGGTGTTTTGTATCCCACTCGCCTTTGATCTGACTGATCATGAGAGCGGAATCTCCGAAGACACTTAGAAACTTAATCCTTAGGTCAATTTCTGCTCGAAGACCTATAATGCACGCTTCATACTCCACCATATTGTTGGTGCAGTTGAAACATAGTCGGGCGGTGAACGGAGTATGAGAGCCTTTAGGAGATATGATCACGGTGCCAATGCCATTACCCAAAGCGTTCGAAGCTCCATCAAAGTACATAGACCATCGGGATCCTTCCTCAGGTCCTTCATCCGGTCCAGGTGTCTCGCAGTCAGTTACTAACATGATATTTTCATCTGGAAATTCAAAGTTCATAGACTGGTAATCGTCCACTGCCTGATGTGCCAAATGGTCTGCCAGTACACTTCCTTTGATTTCCCTTTGGGTCGTATACTGGATGTCATACTCAGTCAAGATCATCTGCCATCTTGCTATTCTTCCAGATAAGGCAGGCTTTTCAAAGATATACTTGATTGGATCCATCTTTGATATCAATATAGTAGTGTGAGTCAGCATATATTGTCTCAGCCGGCGAGCAGCCCATGCCAAAGTGCAGCAAGTTTTATCGAGTAGTGAGTATCGGGTCTCACAGTCAGTAAACTTTTTGATAAGGTAATAAATAACATGCTCTTTTCGGCCAGACTCGTCATGCTGACCCAGAACACACCCCATTGAGTTGTCGAGTACTGTCAAGTATAAGATCAGAGGTCTCCCTTCAACTGGAGGCATCAGAATGGGTGGCTCTTGGATATACTCTTTGATCCTTTCGAAAGCGGCCTGGAATTCATCGTTCCAACATACTACTTGATCGTTCTTCAGTAACTTGAAGATTGGTTCACAAGTAGCGGTCAGGTGTGAGATGAATCGGGAAATATAGTTTAGTCGTCCCAGAAAGCCTCTGACTTCTTTCTCTGTTTGGGGAGCTGGCATCTCTTGTATAGCCTTCACCTTTGCAGGATCCACTTGAATACCTTTATTGCTTACAACGAAACCCAGTAGCTTACCGGACCTCACCCCGAAGGTGCACTTGTTCGGGTTTAACCTCAGCTTGTACAACTTTAACCTGTCAAATAACTTCTGCAGATAGTCAAGGTGTTATTCCTCAGTCTGGGACCTTGCAATCATGTTGTCGACGTATACTTCAATATCATGATGGATCATGTCATGAAACAAAGCAACCATGGCACGCTGATAGGTTACCCCAATATTCTTCAATCCAAAAGGCATGACCTTGTAGCAAAAGGTACCCCACTGAGTAACAAAGGTAGTCTTCTCCATGTTTTCGGGAGCCATTTTAATCTGATTATAACCGGAGAAACCATCCATAAAGGAGAATACCTTATGTTGCGCGGTGTTGTCAACCAGAACGTCGATATGAGGTAGAGGAAAATCATCCTTGGGACTTGCCCTGTTCAGATCCCTATAGTCAACACACATTCGAACCTTACCATCCTTCTTCGGCACAGGAACCACGTTAGCCACCCACTGAGGGTAAGAAGTAACTACTAGAAAACCGGTGTCAAACTGTTTCATAACTTCAGCCTTGATTTTCTCAGACATCTCTGGGCGCATTCGGCGGACCTTCTGTTTTACTGCAGGACAGTCTTCCTTGGTAGGAAAACGGTGAACCACAATATCGGTATCCAACCCATGCATATCTTCATAAGACCAGGCAAAGATCTCAACATAGTCACGCAGCATTTAAATCAACCGTTGCTTCACACTAAGCTCTAGATTTACACCGATCTTAACCTCTTTCTTGTCCTCTTCTGTACCCAGATTTACTGATTCCACTGGCTCTTCGTGTGGCTGAATAGCCCTTTCTTCCTGAAGTAACAGTCTTGCAAGTTCACTAGGCACTTCACAATATCTTCACCTTCGTCTTCGGCTAAGTTGATCGGACTTTCGAAGTCATAACTGGCAGTAGCAGAGTCGTTACCAGTGAGATCCAGAGTGGATGTAGACCTGTATATGTGAGTGTGTGTAAAATAGATGTTTTGCAATATGTAATAAAAGAAAGACAAGGAGCGCAAAATTTGAAATGCAAGAAAACGTCCAATGCTTTTATTAATGATATATGAAAATGACACACATAAAGCCCTCAAAAATTAAGCCACAGTGCCCCGGGTAAGACACCGGGCCATAGAGTTTAAAAATTGTCTGTTACAAGATCAAAACAAAAAGTCTCATTACTGGGTGATAATAGAAACGGGCATAGAATCCTTTGTCGTCCAGTTGCTTAATCCACCATCGACAGTTGGGTATATCCAGTTGTCAATATCAAACTCTTCATCATCGTCGTCCCCAATAGCATTCACCCCTGCATCCTGGTTAGGATTTTCTGGTGCTCTGAACTCGATCTCCTTAGCATCAATCAGGTCTTGTACTTTGTTCTTCAAAACCCAACAATCATCTGTATCATGCCCCGGGCTATCAGAGTGAAAAGCATAGCGGGCATTAGGGTTGTACTTTGGTGATGTTGTGTTGGGATTCTTCGGGGCTTCCCTTGGAATCACAAGATTGGTTTTCAATAACTGTGGAAGAATCTGAGATAAAGTCATGTTGAGCTAAGTGAATTGTCTTCACGGTCTCTCGGCCTTTGGCTGATTGTTGTGCTGAGGAGCACCAGCAGGTCTTGAAATAACAACCGCATTAACAGCTTGGCGGTGTTCAAGTCTATTCTGGATTTTCGAACTGTAAACAACACTCGACTCCTTCTTAAAAGGCTTATTCTCGGTGCCTGATGAAGCACCCTTCTGTATTTTACCAGACTTAATACCAGCTTCAATCCTTTCCCCGGTCATAATCAGCTCCGTAAACCCAGATGATGAACTTCCAATCAGATGGTTGAAATACGGACCATACAAGGTCCCTAGAAACATATCAACTAACTCCCTATCAGCCAAGGGTGGTTGCACTCTTCCAGCGAGGTCCCTCCACTTCTGTGCATAATCTTTGAAACCTTCGCCCGCACCCATTGACATACCCTAGAGTTGGGTACGCGTGGGAGCGAGGTCGGAATTGTATTGGTACTTCTTGTAGAAAGCAGCGGGCAAATCTTCCCAGTTACGGATGCTAGTTCCTTCCAACTGGTAAAACCATTCAAGCTGAGTCCCTGAGAGACTGTCTTGAAAGAAGTGGATCCATAGGTTCTTATCAGCGGTGTACGGCTGAATCTTCCTAACGTACGAACAGAGGTGCAGTTTCGGACAAGAAACTCCGTCGTACTTAGAAAAAGTTGGTGCTTTGAATTTGTGGGGAATCACCACCCCAGATGACAGACCCAGATCGCCAAAGTCCAGACCAGGCACCTTTTGTACTTCCATCGCACTCAACCGGTCTTCCAGTTGCTTGTATCTTTCCTCAGCCGGAGGATACTGGTCTTCGTCGAAGTCTGTCTCATTGTCTGAAACCACAGGGCTAGGAGCCCTCCTTTCTTCCTGACTATCTTTCCCTCCAGATGAGGTGGTCAAATTAACTTCATCTCGTAGCCTGTTTCCAAACCTGTGACCTGTGTTAAACAGGATTGTCCTCTTCTTCTTCTTCTTCTTCTTCTCTTTCAGAATAAGGGTCTTCAGATCTTGCTGACCCTTAGCTAGATTCATGAACAACTCTTGGAATTGGGCATTTTGAGCCTGCAGAGCCTTGATTTCTTGTTCACTCGATGGTTCAGAAGACATGATGCTGAAATAAACAGCGAAGAAGATGAGAAAACTTGTAAGGGTACCTGTTATGAGGTGCATGGAATGAAATGCGTATGATATGATTTCAAAGACATCGAGAGATTCAAATTCGTAAACAAGAAACGAAACACACTTTTATTAGATAAACTTTGAAATTAATTGTTCAACAAATGCCTTTAAGGCGCTACAAGAAAGGAAATACTGAAAAGTAAATAAAACTGGAAATAATGAAAGGACGTCAACGCTCCCATGGTTGTTTGCCTTTAGTGCTAACATAGTCATTGATGATCTTCTCTTTCTCCAACTGCCTAGTCAACTTCTGTATCTTTCGCTCTTGCTCGTGATACTTTTCCCGGTAAGTATCCCATTCTTCTCTCAGTTGCATCAAGGACCTTTTCAATGCCCCAATGTCCGTAGGCATGTAAGGGTGTAAGATAGTAGGAAGAACCCCTTCCTCATCAGCAACTTCAACAATAATAGGCAAGACGGCTTCATAGGGCATTCCCAGCTTTTGGGCACGGATGCGAACCCATCTGAAATATGGCTCCATCAGAAGGGAAGTCTTTGGGCCCAGCTCGTGTGGATTAGATCTGTGAACTCTATCCCAAGCCCTTATAAATCTGCGGCGTTGCTCGTCACTATCCCCCTGAAAATCAAAGATTATGTTAGGCATTAGCAGCTCATGAGGTCCTTCCCTTCTGGCTCGCCCAAACTGACGTAAGGCCAAGCATGGATTGTAAGTAATTCCTCCATTGGTTCCTATCAGTGGAACATTGGGGTATTCCCCACAGCGATCAATAATGGCCACCTCGTCCATACCTTTAATAGTCCAGATGATGTCATTATGAGAGAGAGACATAACCCTATAAGCCCAGCCCATGCCTTCTTTGTTCTTCAGAACTGATTTGGGAAGGTGAGAAATAAACCACCTTGCCAACAATGGAGCACATCACATCAAGGTTCCCCGCTTCCGAGCAGTACGGGCATAGAGCTGATGAAGAATGTCACCCAGGAGAGTGGGTACAGGATTACCAAAGATGAAGATTTTTACCGCATTCACATCAATAAAGGAGTCAGAGTTAGGAAACAATACCAAGCCATATATTAGAAGAGCCAGAATATCTTTGAATGCCTTGAAGTCTAGACTATCCCAAAAATGATTAGCCTTACCAACCAAGAACTTAGTCAGAAAGCCCTTTGCTCCACTTCTAGTCTCCCAATTAGTCATTACCTCATCCTTTGTCAGGTGGAGGGCTGAAGCAATCTCTTCCGGCCTAAGGATCTTCTCCCAACCTGTGAACGGGGTCTGCTCCAGGATAGGGACACCAAGCAGATCAGAGAACTCTTCTAAGGTGGGGACCAACTGGTAGTCCTGAAAAGTAAAGCAATGGTATAGTGGATCATAGAATTGGACCAAGACACTCATCACCTGCTCGTCCAATTTGGAAGTGACCAAACCCGAGAAGTGACCATGTCTCCTGATAAAGGAGGTAGTATCTGACATCTTTGCAACCAATTCTTTAAGCATAGTGGGAACCTGGACAAAGTTGATCCGGATGGTGTTCCTACGCATGGGTTCCATGACCTACAGAACAGAACAAAGATGAATCCCTCCTGTCTTTGAAATAGGTTAGTCCAATGCAAGATGTATGCAATGTTATAATGTCATGATGTCATGATAGAAAGCACACCACAAGTATCCACAAATAGAAAACATGGTAAAGGCACACAAGTCACACAGAGAGCCCTTAGATTTCATGCTGGAAAGGAGTCTAGGTACTACCCTCTTTCAGTTCAGTTGGTTCAAACCTATCCTAAAAATAGTAACCGGGTTCTAGAGGATCCCAATATCACTGACTACCCTCAATCGGTCATAATCCCAGTTTAGAAACCTTTTCTTGCGGCCGGAATCATCGCGAGAGTTTAGTCTCAATGAGTGTAGCATACTGCTACTGTTCTATGGCCAAGTTGGTCAATTTAAAGGTTCTAAGGTCAGTTGGTGCTTAATGACCCCTTAGCAGACCCATATTCTCCTCGTTCCAACACAAGGGATATCAGTACATACTAAAGTGCCACACCAACGTAGCTACTGCTTCAACCGTATCGGTCTACGCCGTACAGTTCCCTCATAGTTTATTGCTACTTACCTAAAGGGTACCCCCAGATCCAGGTTAGGATCTATAGTAACTCTGATTCAAGCCTACTGTTGTACCCCAAAATTTGCCCTCCCATATTCTTCAAGAAATTGCCAAGTCATGCTTCAAAATTCCCCAAGGGTTGCATAGTTCAAGAGCCTCCTGAACAGTCAAAATTAGGGTTTTGGTTCTGATCAAGAAAATGAAGTTTCCAAGGGTCCAATCAAGTCCCACATGCCTATAAACATGGTCAAGCATCCTCATACCAAGTTTCAAGACTTTCAGCACAAAATTGCACAGTCAAAACCCTAATTGCACTACAGTCAACTGTAGGGGCAAAATGGTCATTTGACAGTCAAAAGTTCAAATTTTTGGTCAACATCTCATTTTGAAGCCACAAACATCATTGGATCAATGCTTGATCATGAATCTCAAATCTTGGCTCAAAAATCATCAAGATGCAAAAGTTTCCTTATTTGGACAGTTGAAAAAGTCAACTGTAAATTGACCAGGGCATAACTTTCACATGGATTATCAGAAAAATCCCATCCAAAGCTCATTTTGAAGAGAAAGACATTTACAACAACTCCTCTTCACACTTCAAGTCCAAGAAATGCTCTCACAAAAAGTTATCAATTTCAACATTATAGGTCATTTTCAAAAGTCAACAAAAAGGGACTTTAAGTAAAAGGCCATAACTTGAAATTGGTAAATCAAAATGACATGGGACCAAGGACATTGGTTAGAGGACTCAAAGACCTTTCCAAAATGTCCAAGAACATGAGCAAAGCTTAAAAATTGAGCAAGTTATGCCTTGTGGAAGTTGGGAAATTTTTGGATGTTTTGAAAAGTCAACATTGATTCAAATGACCTAAAATTGCTAATGGGCCTCTTTTTCTTCCACAATTCATTATCCAAAGCATGTGCACGACCACTTGGCCCAAAGGGAAGTTTTTCTTCATTTTTTATTTATTTATTTGGATTTTTATTATTAATAATTCATTTAAATTAATTAAAATGCATGAAAAATGTTAAACCTACTATTTCAAATCTTTTTGTGCATATAATATCCTCAATATTTCGTGCAAAGCAAATTAGGGAAGAATTGGAATTGATTGGATATGATTGAGAACTAAAAAGCATGAAAAAAGATTTGAAAATCATGGTTTAAAAATCAAATATCATATTCATTAATTCATGGATTTTGATCAAGTTTTTTAACCCTAACCACTCTCTTATACATACACAAGCAAGACCTAATCCTCCTAACTAAAAAGCTGCGCCAGAAATCCTTACACAAACTTGGAATTTTTCAAAGAAAACTAAAATCTGAAAACCTAGTTCTAGGACGATTCAAGGCCAAGTAATTGTTCCATTAGCTTCCTGAGGCGTCAAGGGAAGTTTTCCAATCAAAATCAATCATCCCAACACCCAGAATTGGTATACAGAAATCAAGTTTTCTCACTTTTTTCTCATAATCGTGTTTTACGATTTAGACATTGTCATTGCATATTTTTAATGGATTCATACTAATTGATATGTCCTGAAGCTAACCATCTACTTTAATTGTGTTTTTGCGTACTATGTGCAATTCTACCATTGATGCAGATTAGGGTTCTTAGAGGTCCAAATTAGGCGTTTCGAAATATGGTAAAATTAAGACACCTAAATACCACCATTAGAATTAGCAGGTTTGGATGAAGAGAATGAGACCATCGCGCCTAATTTATGAGGCCCCAGGGGCTAATCGCTATTTTCCAATAGGGTGTCTATGGGGACATTTGAAAAACTGTTGCTAATGGTATTTTGTTTCAGGAAAAGAATAAAACCACGAAGAAGACGACCCCTGTGGCATAAGCTGATTGGCCTATTTGAATTTCGCGTTAATTCTCCACTAACGCGTTATTTTATTTTTATAAATTTTGTTTGTTATTTGATTTACAAAGAAACAAAGTAGCTCCATTGGCAAGCATAAGCACTGGTAACGTTCAGGACCTGGGTTCGAGCCCCAGGTCCTCACCCCCTTTCATATTTTTCTTCATGTAATGTTCATATGCAGATTCAATATAGTGGACCACTATACGCCTTCAAAATCAAACGTCCACGCGTCCCACTGGATTCAATCAAGGGCCACGATCTGAGGAACACGGTGAACCATAGTCAACGCTTGGGCACGCTACTGGAGAGTCAATCAGGCCAGGCTTATTTGGGCTCAAAATTGATGGGCTTCACCTCACAATTAGGGGCAGACCCCCTAGGTTTGCCATTTTTTTTTTACATTCTTTCTTTTGCATTATTTCTATTTTCTTTTAATTATTGTCTTTTGATTAATTTATTATTTTCATAAAAAACACAAAACACCAAAAAAAATCAGAAAAGAGAAAAAATAATAAATATTTTATTTTAGTTTTTTTGTAAATAAAGTGCATTAATTAATTTTAGTTATTAAATTAGGTTTAATCTTAATATTTTCATAATAAAAACCTAAAATTGGTAGAATTAGGGTTTAATTAATATTTTATCCCTTTGTATTTTCTTTCATAATAATTAAATATTTACTATTACTTATTTTTGTAATTAAATTGCCTGTAAATTAATTAGGGTTAATTTTAGGTTAAACTTTAATATGTTTTCATAATAAAATAAAAATTGTAGAATTAGGTTTAATTGCATTAAATTCTCCTAAATACCAAAAAATACCAAAAACTAATTTCTTTTTAATTTTATTAATTTAATAGTAATTTAATTTAATTCCATTAAAAAAGGGTCCAACGCCCTCGTTCTTTTAATTCTTATTTAATTCGCATATTTATTTCTTTTTCGTTTAATATTTATGTACCTCTCCAAAAGCCATGTAACATTTATATTTCGCACCCTATTTTATTTCTTTACTTTCTGTCAAATCGGGTTCTGGAAATTTTGGCGATGTGGACCCGCGCCTTTTGTAATAGCTTAGAATTTTTACCTTCTAGCAATTTTTAACTGTTAAATCAATGCATGCAAGAATGAATGGACAAAAATAAAAATAAACGCTAGATCACCAATAACATGACAAAAGACAAAAATATCTGAAAACGACACACAAATCACACACCACCCCTAGGGTACGCCTCACTGTTGCCTTGCCTCGAAAGGTGATCGTCGAGTAGAGGATGTCTTAGTAAGTCCTCATGATCCGGGAACCTGGCATGAGGGTAGCTTCTAAGGTGTCTTCCCATTGCTCTGGTGATCACCATGTCCCGAACCTCGAATTGACCCGAACACCTCCAACGGTGGTGCTACCTACCTCTCAATGGTGGGATGGCACTACTTTTAAGGACATTTACACAGACGAATTCCTTAGGGTAGGTAGGTTCTCGTAGATACTTGCTCTAATTTCAAAACAAATTCAAAAAATACTTTTCACACCAACACCTTTTCAAAAGCTTTCGAAAGCAATTTTTTAAACACTCTTGAGGACCGATACAAGAGTCGAACTGGAATTTTCAAAGAAACTTTTTAAAACCCACAGTTGAAAAGCAAACAAACCATTTTTTGAAAACACAATGAGCAAGTATCTAAGAGCCCATGGATAACCATGGATAGAAAGGGTGCTAACACCTTCCCTTTCTATAACCTACCTCCCGAACCGAGAGCAATCTCTTTAAGGAATTTTTCTGTGCTTTTGTCCTTTCCATTTGGAGAAAATAAAAGACGGTGGCGACTCTTGCTTCCGCGACATTTCGCGAACCAGCGTTAAACAGTCAGTTCCAGATCCACCGATCACAGAACTGGCGACTCTGCTGGGGATCTCTTATAAAGTGAGGTGTACCTTAGGACTAAGATCACTGTGTTTTCAATTGCTTTCCTTGTGTGCTTTAAATTGTGGGTTGCTTGGGAGTTCTATAGATCCTAACCCGGATCTGGGGGATACCTTCTTAGAAAGTAGCAACAAGACTGTGAGGGAACTGTGCGGGGTATACCGACATGGTTGAAACAGTCTGCTACGTTGATGTGGCACTTTGGTGTGTACCGGTAACCCTTGAGTTCAGTCAAGGAGAGTACGGGGCCTCCGCGTGGTGTCGTGAAGCATCAACAGACCTTAGGAACCTTAATTGAACTATCTTGGCCTCTTTAGGGTAGTGAGATAACTGACTTTGGTGCAGTCCGAGGTTGGTTGATACTCGATACTACACTCAATTGAGGGTTTCTCTCCTGGAATATTTTGGTCGCCAGTTCAGTGGCTAAATCGAAACGATGAACAATGAAAGCAATCCGGTGATATTGGGACCCTTAGAACCCGGTTACTTCTGATAGGACAGGTTGAGCCCACCAACTCCAAGAGGGTAATACCCAGACCCCATGCTGGCCTAAACTCTAAGGGTTTCTCTTGTGTGACTTGTGTGCCTTCCAACTTGACTACTTGCATGCTTGTTATCTGACACTTGAGTTTCTTGCAGGTTTTGTTTTAGTCCTTAATTGGGACCCATGACAGGGCTTACTAAGTTTCTTGCAGGTTTTGTTTTAGTCCTTAATTGGGACCCATGACAGGGCTTACTAAGTTTCTTGCAGGTTTTGTTTATAGTCCTTAATTAGGACTCATAACAGAGTGTACTGAGTTTCTTGCAGACTAGTTTCTTGCAGGTTTTGTTTATAGTCCTTGATGGGGACTCATAACAGGGTTACTTACATTACCCCATGCATACCATAACACCATACCATTGCATACATCCTACATAAGGACTAATCCATTTCAAGGATCTCAAAGGTCTGTGGTGCAGGTCATGATGAATCAAAATGTCCAGCAAGGGGCAAAGAGGATTTATTTTCCTCTAGCCAAGGTTGTCAGGGGCTATGACCCACTTGATATGGTGAGCCTTTGACCCTTGAAAAGGACTCTCAACAAATATGAAGTTCCTTCAATTAAGCTACTGGACCCAAGTTCTAACAAATTTCTTGTTTACCCCGCGAGATCCTTGAAAACATTGCATGCATATCATACATATCATTGCATAACAGGTACCCTTGTTGCAGGTCACTTACCTTTCCCGCTGTTTATTTCAGCAATGGCTTCCCAACAAGATAACCAGGACCTTCTGGCTCAAGAGACTCAGTTTGGGGAAATCCTCCTGAATCTATCCAAGGGGCAGGAGGAGCTAAGGACACTTCTCATGGGGACTTTTGTCAAGAACAGTGTTGAGGATGAAAGGCTGAAACACCTGCAAGCTGAGGTGGATGCATTGAAAATCCAGATGCTGGGGCAGGGGACTGCCATTCAAGGGTTAGCTCAAAGACAAGATGAGCTCTGGTTTCTCGCCAACCAGCTGCTTCAGGGTAACCAACTGGGGCAAAAGTCTAAGGGTAAAAAGCTAGTCATCGTTCAACCACCTTTGAGACAAGGAGGTAAGGGGAGAGCTCCTCGAATGGTTCCAGTGTCGCAAATTCAACATCACAACCAACAAAAGAGCGAGAGAAGGCAGTTCACTCGGCTCAGCATGACCTTATCCCGGATATTGCCACAATTGCTGGAGACCAAGCTGGTAACTCTAAAAGAAGCTCCGAAGAACCAAAATACAACGTCACCGAAGTATAACCCCAACGCCCGATGCGCTTATCACTCTGACAGCCCGGGGCATACTACAGACGATTGTTGGAGCTTGAAAAATAAGATCCAAGACATGATCGACGCTGGAGAGATTCAGTTTAAAGTACCCAAGACTCCCCACGTGATCACTGCTCCCTTGCCAAAACATGGCTAGGATTGAGACATTTCTGTTCATTCGAATGTTCAAGTTGCAATTCTCTTTTGCTCAAACATTTGTTCATTGTTAAACATTGTTATTTCATTAATGCATCGCACATGTCTGTTTTGAAGTAATATATTCGTATTCACTATATGCAAATTATTTTCATATTTTTTCTGATGATCAACTCTCAATAATTCTAAGCCTCTTGAGGGAGGATGACGAAAACGATACCGCAATCTACAGTATGCTTTTGAACAGACCCCGCTGATGAGGTACAGGCATTGTTTCAAATCCCTAAACACTGGAGTTATAAGGATGATAATCCCTCGTCAACCCCTCTGAGCCAAAGAAGTAGGAGTTTTTCTTTTCGAAATTCAAAACCCTTAATCATAACCTGGGGCAGGGTAGTTTCTCTCAGTTGATCCAAGTGCATAACGAATGGCACCAAAAAGATCCTTACAAAACAAAGAAAGACAGTGATAGTTCTGAATGATCAATAAAGAAAGGCAGTCATTATCTTTCAAAATAAAAAAAAACCCATTAAGTCAAAACCCATGAAGGAGACTTACAAAACTGGGGCATCCCGCTGACTGTAATTACAAAAAGGAAACAGTTCAGGCAAAAAAAGAAAGGGATAACAAAAAAATCAGACAAGAAAGAGGTCTTATAAACCCTCAACAAAAAAAAAGGGAATGACTGCCTATTCAAAATAAGTTATCAACATCCGAATCATCACTGGAAAATCAGAGCAAAGACTCAAACAAGGTCTAACGTATGATCAACTGAGTTTAGGTTTGGAGAACATCACGAAGAGCGGGTGGGTACAAATAAAATTTGAGCCTTTATCCTTTGTTTCTTAAACCATGAACCAAGCCACGTTATAACCCTTAAAAGTCCTAGCTGAAGCATGGGTTAGTTCGAAAGCATACTGTGATGAAAGGTATCTTGACTCCTTAAGGCTCACAATAAAATAACGAGTTGACATCACGTTTTACAAACATTCATTTGTTTTATGAAAAAGAATGCATTTTCAAAATCTTCAAGACAGACATAAGCTTTGCATTTTTAACATAACTTTGTTTGCATATGACTTTCTGTTTGAACAGCATAAGAAATTCGCACGACGAATGCCTAATGAATGAAAGCACCTCCAATCAAGGGGCATGATGTAATCATGGTCTATTATCTGGGGCAGTCCAATCAAGATTCGGAGAATCTCTCAAAGGCCAAATAGCATGGGGCAAACCTTCGCCTGAGTCACTTAGGGCATTCCAACAATGAATCTCGCCTGATCAAACACCTTCTGGTGGCATGACAAAACACTTCTAACAGGGGCAACTCCTTACATTCTGAAAGCACGGACATAGTCGGAAAAAAATACTACGCATAATCAAAGACCCGCTAGGTTGACACACCTAGGCAAAAATAAGGGCTTACCGGCGAACCAAAAGGGTTCGGGCAAAAGGAAGGGATGAAATGAAAAAATCTGTACACCCGGCAAGTCGAAAACCTGAAAAGGCGGCTTGGGCAAAAATGGGTATCCCGGTGGACTGAAAACCCGAAAGGGCGGTCCAGGCAAAAGTTAGGGATCAAAGCGTACGACTATGTCATGTCATCTTGTCACTTGCCCACCAGAAGAAGGTTTGCCCATCAATGGCTATCAGCATCTCACAGATCTTCCTCTCCCACCTCAGAAACAGGGGCAATGAAGAGTTGTTTAAAAGCAATCTAATTGTTCTGTCCTCCAGGGTACCAAGATGGGTTCAGTTGAAGAACGTAACCAGATATCTTAATCCCCCAGAGAGTGAGCCAGCAAATCAATACACTCTTCCTAAGCTATATTATCAAATCTTAAGGAAGTTGGGTATCCTCCCGCAGATCTCAACATTCCCCAGCAGCATGTATATTCTTAACAAGCATCCCCGACAATCTTGGTCTAAAGATTGTTCCCCGGCGGTATATCAAACATTCAAAGGAATCACTTCCCCCACAGTTCAAAACTTCCCCAGGAGTCCAGCCCAGTGTCCCCAGGAAAGTGGAATCCATCTCCCCCAAGCCGTAAGCTTATCCCCAGAAGATTCTGGAAGCTTATCCGTACAGAGCACGAACGCGTCGTCCGGCTTTATTCAAAGAGTTATTTCCTTACCAGGATATAACTGGGTTATCCTCAGCCAAAAGCCACGGAAAGGTCGTCGTCAACGCAATCTTCTTATCCCCAGCGAAGTCTATCAGCACTTCCAACACAGCAAAAGATATCCCCAGCAAGTTATTATCAACAAATCAGCAAAGTATCTCTCTCCCCACAGAGTATTGCTTCCCAGCAAGATTGCTAGAGTACTTTGCTCCCCGCAGAGTAATCCATTCGCCAGGTTTATTCCCCAACGGAGTCATCTTCTCCTACCGGTATTCTTGCAACTATCATCCCCGGCGGAAGCAAAATCTATTCTCCAACATCAGCCCAGGAGTGACTTCCCGGCACCCGTCAAGGATTTACTTTCCTAGACGAAAAATACATTCATAAACATCTTCATACATTATAGCATGCATATACGTATCATGAACATACAATCTCACGTATTCAGAGAGTATCTCGCATGTCATGCCACATGACATCGCATACAACTAACGCTTGTCTTTTCAGGACAAAAGTACAAAAATTGATTACCATCAATGGTCGCAACTAAAGGTCCGTTTCCTGAATCTTGCCAGGGTGTATCTGTTGATGACCAATTACCAGATCTGATTCCTGTATCTTGCCAGTGTGTGTCTGAAGAGTTCGAGGATCTGATACCTGAATCTTGCCAGGGTGTATCCGTTGAAGACTAACATTACCAGATCCGATTCCTGTATCTTGCCAGGGTGTGTCTGAAGAGTTCGAGGATCCGATACCTGAATCTTGCCAGGGTGTATCCGTTGAAGACTAACATTACCAGATCCGATTCCTGTATCTTGCCAGGGTGTGTCTGAAGAGTTCGAGGATCCGATACCTGAATCTTGCCAGGGTGTATCCGTTGAAGACTAACATTACCAGATCTGATTCCTGTATCTTGCCAGGGTGTGTCTGAAGAGTTCGAGGATCCGATACCTGAATCTTGCCAGGGTGTATCCGTTGAAGACTAACATTACCAGATCTGATTCCTGTATCTTGCCAGGGTGTGTCTGAAGAGTTCGAGGATCCGATACCTGAATCTTGCCAGGGTGTATCTGTTGAAGACTAACATTACCAGATCTGATTCCTGTATCTTGCCAGGGTGTGTCTGAAGAGTTCGAGGATCTGATACCTGAATCTTGCCAGGGTGTATCCGTTGAAGACTAACATTACCAGATCCGATTCCTGTATCTTGCCAGGGTGTGTCTGAAGAGTTCGAGGATCCGATACCTGAATCTTGCCAGGGTGTATCCGTTGAAGACTAGCATTACCAGATCCGATTCCTGAATCTTGCCAGGGTGTATCCATTGAAGACTAGCATTACCAGATCTGATTCCTGTATCTTGCCAGGGTGTGTCTGAAGAGTTCAAGGATCCGATGCCTGAATCTTGCCAGGGTGTATCCGTTGAAGACTAACATTACCAGATCCGATTCCTGTATCTTGTCAGGGTGTGTCTGAAGAGTTCGAGGATCCGATACCTGAATCTTGCCAGGGTGTATCCGTTGAAGACTAGCATTACCAGATCCAATTCCTGTATCTTGCCAGGGTGTATCCATTGAAGACTAACATTACCAGACTCGATTCCTGTATCTCGCCAGGGCACGTCTGAAGAATTCGAAGATCTGATTCCTGTAACCAGTCAGGACATATCTACACAAAGCATCTGAAGACCAGCTCCTGCAACATGTCAGGTACTCATTTTTCTTTTGCAGGTACGCAAGTTCTCGCTAAGGAATCTCTTACGCGATCAACATCCAGATGGCATCTATAAGCCCATCATCCTATTCATCAATCTCTAAATGGCATCTGTAAGCCCATTTCCACCATCACTGCTACTATGTGAGCGCAAATTTCTGGGCACTCTAGTGTTCAATCATCTTCCACCTTCGGATTACGAAAGGCACGTCAGCCAATCTGCATCCTCAGGTCTAAGAAGATTGAACAGGGGCAACTGTTGTACCCCAAAATTTGCCCTCCCGTATTCTTCAAGAAATTGCCAAGTCATGCTTCAAAATTCCCCAAGGGTTGCATAGTTCAAGAGCCTCCTGAACAGTCAAAATTAGGGTTTTGGTTCTGATCAAGAAAATGAAGTTTCCAAGGGTCCAATCAAGTCCCACATGCCTATAAACATGTTCAAGCATCCTCATACCAAGTTTCAAGACTTTCAGCACAAAATTGCACAGTCAAAACCCTAATTGCACTACAGTCAACTGTAGGGGCAAAATGGTCATTTGACAGTCAAAAGTTCAAATTTTTGGTCAACATCTCATTTTGAAGCCACAAACATCATTGGATCAATGCTTGATCATGAATCTCAAAGCTTGGCTCAAAAATCATCAAGATGCAAAAGTTTCCTTATTTGGACAGTTGAAAAAGTCAACTGTAAATTGACCAGGGCATAACTTTCACATGGATTATCAGACAAATCCCATCCAAAGCTAATTTTGAAGAGAAAGACATTTACAACAACTCCTCTTAACACTTCAAGTCCAAGAAATGCTCTCACAAAAAGTTATCAATTTCAACATTATAGGTCATTTTCAAAAGTCAACAAAAAGGGACTTTAAGTCAAAGGCCATAACTTGAAATTGGTAAATCAAAATGACATGGGACCAAGGACATTGGTTAGAGGACTCAAAGACCTTTCCAAAATGTCCAAGAACATGAGCAAAGCTTAAAAATTGAGCAAGTTATGCCTTGTGGAAGTTGGGAAATTTTTGGATGTTTTGAAAAGTCAACATTGATTCAAATGACCTAAAATTGCTAATGGGCCTCTTTTTCTTCCACAATTCATTATCCAAAGCATGTGCACGACCACTTGGCCCAAAGGGAAGTTTTTCTTCATTTTTTATTTATTTATTTGGATTTTTATTATTAATAATTCATTTAAATTAATTAAAATGCATGAAAAATGTTAAACCTACTATTTCAAATCTTTTTGTGCATATAATATCCTCAATATTTCGTGCAAAGAAAATTAGGGAAGAATTGGAATTGATTGGATATGATTGAGAACTAAAAAGCATGAAAAAAGATTTGAAAATCATGGTTTAAAAATCAAATATCATATTCATTAATTCATGGATTTTGATCAAGTTTTTTAACCCTAATCACTCTCCTATACATACACAAGCAAGACCTAATCCTCCTAACCAAAAAGCTGCGCCAGAAATCCTTACACAAACTTGGAATTTTTCAAAGAAAACTAAAATCTGAAAACCTAGTTCTAGGACGATTCAAGGCCAAGTAATTGTTCCATTAGCTTCCTGAGGCGTCAAGGGAAGTTTTCCAATCAAAATCAATCATCCCAACACCCAGAATTGGTATACAGAAATCAAGTTTTCTCACTTTTTTCTCATAATCGTGTTTTACGATTTAGACATTTTCATTGCATATTTTTAATGGATTCATACTAATTGATATGTCCTGAAGCTAACCATCTACTTTAATTGTGTTTTTGCGTACTATGTGCAATTCTACCATTGATGCAGATTAGGGTTCTTAGAGGTCCAAATTGGGCGTTTCGAAATATGGTAAAATTAAGACACCTAAATACCACCATTAGAATTAGCAGGTTTGGATGAAGAGAATGAGACCATCGCGCCTAATTTATGAGGCCCCAGGGGATAATCGCTATTTTCCAATAGGGTGTCTATGGGGACATTTGAAAAACCGTTGCTAATGGTATTTTGTTTCAGGAAAAGAATAAAACCACGAAGAAGACGACCCCTGTGGCATAAGCTGATTGGCCTATTTGAATTTCGCGCTAATTCTCCACTAACGCGTTATTTTATTTTTATAAATTTTGTTTGTTATTTGATTTACAAAGAAACAAAGTAGCTCCATTGGCAAGCATAGGCACTGGTAACGTTCAGGACCTGGGTTCGAGCCCCAGGTCCTCACCCCCTTTCATATTTTTCTTCATGTATGTTCATATGCAGATTCAATATAGTGGACCACTATACGCCTTCAAAATCAAACGTCCACGCGTCCCACTGGATTCAATCAAGGGCCACGATCTGAGGAACACGGTGAACCATAGTCAACGCTTGGGCACGCTACTGGAGAGTCAATCAGGCCAGGCTTATTTGGGCTCAAAATTGATGGGCTTCACCTCACAATTAGGGGCAGACCCCCTAGGTTTGCCATTTTTTTTTTACATTCTTTCTTTTGCATTATTTCTATTTTCTTTTAATTATTGTCTTTTGATTAATTTATTATTTTCATAAAAAACACAAAACACCAAAAAAAATCAGAAAAGAGAAAAAATAATAAATATTTTATTTTAGTATTTTTGTAAATAAAGTGCATTAATTAATTTTAGTTATTAAATTAGGTTTAATCTTAATATTTTCATAATAAAAACCTAAAATTGGTAGAATTAGGGTTTAATTAATATTTTATCCCTTTGTATTTTCTTTCATAATAATTAAATATTTACTATTACTTATTTTTGTAATTAAATTGCCTGTAAATTAATTAGGGTTAATTTTAGGTTAAACTTTAATATGTTTTCATAATAAAATAAAAATTGTAGAATTAGGTTTAATTGCATTAAATTCTCCTAAATACCAAAAAATACCAAAAACTAATTTCTTTTTAATTTTATTAATTTAATAGTAATTTAATTTAATTCCATTAAAAAAGGGTCCAACGCCCTCGTTCTTTTAATTCTTATTTAATTCGCATATTTATTTCTTTTTCGTTTAATATTTATGTACCTCTCCAAAAGCCATGTAACATTTATATTTCGCACCCTATTTTATTTCTTTACTTTCTGTCAAATCAAGTTCTGGAAATTTTGGCGATGTGGACCCGCGCCTTTTGTAATAGCTTAGAATTTTTACCTTCTAGCAATTTTTAACTGTTAAATCAATGCATGCAAGAATGAATGGACAAAAATAAAAATAAACGCTAGATCACCAATAACATGACAAAAGACAAAAATATCTGAAAACGACACACAAATCACACACCACCCCTAGGGTACGCCTCACTGTTGCCTTGCCTCGAAAGGTGATCGTCGAGTAGAGGATGTCTTAGTAAGTCCTCATGATCCGGGAACCTGGCATGAGGGTAGCTTCTAAGGTGTCTTCCCATTGCTCTGGTGATCACCATGTCCCGAACCTCGAATTGACCCGAACACCTCCAACGGTGGTGCTACCTACCTCTCAATGGTGGGATGGCACTACTTTTAAGGACATTTACACAGACGAATTCCTTAGGGTAGGTAGGTTCTCGTAGATACTTGCTCTAATTTCAAAACAAATTTAAAAAATACTTTTCACACCAACACCTTTTCAAAAGCTTTCGAAAGCAATTTTTTAAACACTCTTGAGGACCGATACAAGAGTCGAACTGGAATTTTCAAAGAAACTTTTTAAAACCCACAGTTGAAAAGCAAACAAACCATTTTTTGAAAACACAATGAGCAAGTATCTAAGAGCCCATGGATAACCATGGATAGAAAGGGTGCTAACACCTTCCCTTTCTATAACCTACCTCCCGAACCGAGAGCAATCTCTTTAAGGAATTTTTCTGTGCTTTTGTCCTTTCCATTTGGAGAAAATAAAAGACAGTGGCGACTCTTGCTTCCGCGATATTTCGCGAACCAGCATTAAACAGTCAGTTCCAGATCCACCGATCACACCTACAAAGATAAATCATACAAAGCAAACAATTGAAAACACAATGATCTAATCCTAAGGTACACCCCACTTATAAGCGTCCCCAGCAGAGTCGCCAGTTCTGTGATACGGTGGGAAAGAACTGACTGTTTTTTGGAATGCTGGTTTGCATTTTGCGTTTGTTTTCACAAAATGTCGTGGTAAGCAAGAGTCGCCACCGACTTTTATTTTATCTAACAAGGAAAGGAAAAAAGCACAGAAAAATTCCTTTTTCGAGATATTTCTTGGGTTCGGGGGGTAGATTATAGAAGGGGAAGGTGTTAGCACCCTTTCTATCTGTGGTTATCCATGGACTCTTAGGTACTTGCTCATATTGTTTTCAAAATTGCTTTCCTTCGTGTTTGTGGGTTTGAATAAGTTTTTTCTTTGAAAGGTGTAAGTGTGAAAAGTTTTGTTTTGTTTTGGAAAGAGCAAGTACTTAAGAACCATCTACCTACTCGAAAAAGTAACTGTTCTATGCTATCTTCCTTTAGGCAATGCTATCCTACTATTGATAAGTAGGTAGCATCGTCGTTGGAGTTTTAGGGTCAATTCGATTAAGGGACGTGCGGTCACTAAAGCAATGTTAGGACGCCTTAGCGGTAACCCTAATGTCTTAGATCATTTTATCCGAGGCAACCATTTCGAGGCGACTATGATCTTTGGACAAGAGGGCGGCCTCTAAAACTTCTTATACTCAATGACCGCATACGAAGGCAACCAAGTGGGGTGTACCCTAAGAGTGCACATGTGCGAGTGTGTTGTTTTCAGTTATTTTGTCTGTGTACATGCCAATGGTTATCTAAGTTGATTTTAGGTTAAACATACATTCTTGTCATGCATACCTATTATCAAACATCTAACAGTTTATAAGTTGTGGAAATTAAATTGCGGAAATTTAACTAACTATTACAAGGCGTCGGGTATTTACATCGCCAAAAGCAACCCTTTGAAATTTAAATGCGGAAAATAAATAAAGCGATAAAAATATTTAAATGGTCCTAATTATCTATTACATTCCGGGAACAAATACAATATAGAATAAAATGGATCGTGTGCGGGAAATTAAATCGGGCGCAAGTTCTAGGGTTTTGACCCCTTTGTTATTTTAAAGAAAAGATTTTTTTGTTTATTTTTGAATTAAGAAAGAAATTAAACTAAGTTAATTATTAAATTAAATCAATTAATTAATTAATGAAAATAAATATTTTTGGGTTTTTGGTATTTTAAGAAAGAAAAATAAAATTGATCAATGTTAATAAAAACATAATTATGTCTAAGTTAATTTTAATTATTGAAAATAATATATTAAAGTTATTCCTAATTAATGGATGTTGTACCCCAAAATTTGCCCTCCCATAATCTTCAAAGTTTTGCCAAGCATCATCTCAAATGGTTCAAGGTCTACTCAAGGGCTACACAGTCAACCATCCTCCTAAGCCAGTTAAATTAGGGTTTTGGTTCCTGCAAGTAAGTTGAGGTTTTCAAGGGCTCAATCAAGTCCCATATGCTCACACACATTGTCAAGCACCTACATGTCAAGTTTCAAGGCTCACAAGGTCAAGTTGCACAGTCAAAAACCCTAATTGCTCAAACAGTCAACTGTAGGGGCAAAATGGTCATTTGGCAGTCAAAATTCAAAAATTTTGGTCAACATCTTATTTTGAAGCCACAATCATCATTTGGTCAAGTCTTGACCATGATTCCACAAGAATGGCTTAAAAATCATCAAGGTGTCAAAAGTTTCTATTTTGGGACAGTTGAAAAGTCAACTGTAACTTGACCAAGGCATAACATTTTCATGGTTCATCAGAAAAATCCCATCCAAAGCTCATTTTGAAGGGGATGATATTTCCTACAACTTATCTTCACACTCCAAGTCCAATAAATGCTCTCACAAAAAGTTGTCAATTTCAACATTATAGGTCATTTTCAAAAGTCAACAAAAAGGGACTTTAAGTCAAAGACCATAACTTGAGATTGGTAAATCAAAATGACATGGGACCAAAGACATTGGTTATAGAACTTCAATATCTTTCCAAAATGTCCAAGAACATGTTCATAACTTCAAAATTGGGCAAGAAATGCATTGGAGAAGTTGGGAAATTTTTGTGAAATGGCCAAAATCAATTATCCTTGAAAATTCATTTTTGACAAAAGGGGCCCACTTTTTCCACTTGATTCAGCTTGGCCATGCTTCCCACGTGTCCCACATTTTATTTCAAAATTTAAAATTAATTTTTTCATTTTTATTTGATTTTATTGGATTTAATTCATTTTAAATCTTTTAAAATCAAATGAAAATCAAAAAGATTAATTAAGGGACATATTTTGCTTTGATTAGCTTTGAACCACCATTATACACATCCCAAATTCGTGCGAAGGGCTAAATCTAGCAAGAATTCAAATTTTGGTACAAAGATGGAAAGTGTTTCAATGGAGGTTTATGGCAAATCCCAAACATGAATGCATTGCATTATTGGCCATAATTCTTATCAAAACTCATTACATAATACATAGGCAAGACATCACAAACGGGATCACGACCTGAGAGCTCCAAAAACGGCCATACAAAATTGCAAAATTGTCACACAAACTTGGAATCTGAAAACCTAGTTGCAGTGCCTCTCAAGCCTCCATTCCAATCCAAACACATTCCTGGCATCTCAAGGAAGCTATTCCAATCAAAACCGACCCTCCATACTCAGGGAATCGGTATAACAGAATCAAACTTTTCTTGAAATTTTCCTTAATCGTGTTTTGATTTCTAGGCATTATTCATGCATTTTTGTTGTTGATTTGTACTAACATGAGTGTTTTGAAGCTAATGGCATGCTTTGATTGAATTAATATTGCCTGTACAAGAATTCACCATGGATGTTTCTTAGGGTTTCAGAGCTCCAATTTTGGGGTTTTACGCATCTGGAAAAATTGGCCAACCAAAATAGTACCATTGGAATCAGGACGTCCAGACGATACCATTCCACTATTCGCACCCTTTTTATGTTTGCATATGAGCTGTTCGCAATTTTTTGCAGGTGGTGTTTTGGGGGGGTTTAAAACCCCCGCTATGTGCTCATGTTATAGGTACACAAATGAAGAAGAAGACTGCATGGCGAGACATGACTGGGGGGTTTGAATTCCAACGTGTTTTTTTTATTTCATAGCATTGACTTTGGTTTTATTTTATAATATTTGTTATCTATTACACTACAAACGCGCACAAATAGCTCACTTAGTTAAGGCATTCGCTGGTAAGCATTGGGACCTGGGTTCGATTCCCAGGTCCCCTCACAATTCCCATATTATTTTTCATCTAACGTTCCTGTGCAGCGCTCCAAGGGAGGTTCATCATATGCCTCACAGATCCAACAGGCCAGGTGTCTTCAAAGCATATCCAAAGGCCACAAAAGAGGCTCACCATATGCCTCAGTCAATGGACGCACATGCAAGCAAAAAAAGTCAACGTGGCCTTTGTCTTAATGGTCCCAGATTCAGCTTTTCACCCCTATGTTGGCCCAGCACCCCCTCCCTTTGGGTTCATTTTTCTTTCTTTTCATTTTATTTCCTTAATTTAATTTCTAACCCCTTTTTATTTTATTTGTTATTAGTAATTAATTTAATTAATCATTTTCATAAAAAACAAAAAAATATAATTAACATTTTTATTATTATTTTTATTTTGTAAATAAATCATAATTGAACTAGTTTTTAATTAGGCCATTTAAACATTTTTATAATTAAAATAAGATTTAGATTTAGGTTAATCTTTAACTTTATTTCTTTTTTTTATTTTATTTCATAAAAACATAAAAAAACAAAAAATATTTTCTTGTAATTAAAATAATTAATTAGTTTTCAATTTCATTTAATTACCAAAAAAAGACAAAAATTAATTCCCTTTTCTTTGTTCGCGCGTATTTTAATTTGTTCGATTATTATGTAATTGCTCCGGATATGTAATAGTAAATAGGACCTTTTACTGTTTTCTTTTATTTTCCGCACTTATTTACTTAAAACGGGTCTTTGTAAAGATTTGGCGATGTATAGACCCGCGCCTTGTAATAGCGTAGGATTTACGTTTTCTGCAATTTATTTTCCGCACCCCTTTTAACTGTTAACTTGTATGAAAGAATGCATGCCCAAATAAAATCAAAGCGTAGATCACTATAATGCATGACAAGATAAAATATAACTGAAAACAATACACAAATTCACACACCACTCTTAGGGTACGCCTCATTGTTGCCTTGCCCTCGAAACGTGGTCGTCGAGTACAGGACGTTTTAGTAAGTCCTTATGTCCATGAACATGGCATAAGGGTAGCTTCTAAGGTGTCCTATTGTTGCTCTGGTGACCATACTGTCCCTACAAGCTCGAATTGTGGTCGTCGAGTATAGGACGTTTTAGTAAGTCCTTATGTCCATGATCCAGTTGCCTCGAAACGGTTGCCTCGAAACAGTTGCCTCGAAACAGTTGCCTCGAAACGGTTGCCTCGGATTAAAAAAGGATCAAGGACATAAGGGTAGCTTCTAAGGTGCCCTAACTGTTGCTTCGGTGACCACATTGTCCCTACAAACGAATTGACCCGATTACCTCCAATGGTGGTGCTACCTACCTCTCAATGGTGGGATGGAACTACCTTAAGGACTTCTACACAGCCTAATTCCTTAGGGTAGGTGGATGACTCGTAGATACTTGCTCTAAATCAAAACAAATCAAAACTTCTTTTCACACCGACACTTTTCAAAAAGCTTTCAAAACAATTTTTCAAACACTCTTGAGGACTGATACAAGAGTCGATCTGAAACTTTCAAAGAAACTTTTTCAAACCCACTCACACTTTGAAAAGCAAACAAACATTTTAAAAACATAAATGAGCAAGTATCTAAGAGCTCGTGGATAACCACTGATAGAAAGGGTGCTAACACCTTCCCTTTCTATAAATCTACCTCCCGAACCGAGAAACTATCTCATAAGGAATTTTTCTGTGCTTTTGTCCTTTCCATGTTGGAGAAAATAAAAGACGGTGGCGACTCTTGCTTCCACGACATTTCGCGAACCAGCTTAAAAAACAGTCAGTTCCAGATCCACCGATCACAATGGCCTAAATTAATTAAATTAATATTTGTTAATAAAAATAAAAAATACTGAAATTTAATACAGAAAATGTTATTTGTTGTTTTTTATATTTTTTATGAAAAGAAATTTTGATTGGTTAATAATTAAGAGAAAATAATAAAAGTAATTAATATTAAATAAAAGAAATAGAAAGATATAGGAGGTTTGGGCCTGATTTGGAGGTCTGAATAACAATTCCAAGGCCCAATAACACGCTGGCCTGGTGGACTTTTTGGATCCCCTGTGCGCTGGTTGACTTGGTCCCATGGTGGACGTTCCATCTTCATCCATCAGATCTTGCCATTGTCCATCTGTCCATTGATTAGATGATGGTATATGATGTACTGCTACTCCTTAGGCGCACTGGAATACCTGAAGAAAAATTATAACAAATAGCATGGGGGACCTGGGATTCGAAGTCAGGTCTTATGGATGTTGCCAGCGCTGATTTGCCACTAGGCCAAAGTGTTATATTTGTTAATATATTAAACAAGTAAAATAATAAGAGATAATGGATCAATATGCCAGAAAAAATAAAAAAGGTGCGCGTGTTTGAAAAGGTCCAATCAGAGGGAGACACGTTGTCGTCCCTGTCCTCAGGCCTGCAAAGAAATTACCTGCGGATTTGAATCTGCAGCTAAATGCCTAGGTCGTTCCAAAAACTCATCTCAGACCATATAAACTCCTCCCAAGACCATGGTTGCATTCGTCTTCCTCTCCCGGTCACGTCCATGGCCATTAATAGGGCTAATTTTACCTGTAATGAAAACCCCTAAAAAAAACCTAGAAAATCCTACAATGGTGTCTTACGATACAAAGCATAAGAATGAAATTGGTTATTCCATATAGCTAGCAAATGATGTGGTGAGTCAGAATATGCAATTGTTTTTGACAATGGATGCAAGAATAAATATTTGCGACTTCAAGAACATGGCGGGTCAGTAAGATACTTACAGTTCTCTAGGAGGCTGGAGAATGAGTGATTCTGATTGGTTTTGATTCTGAGAATTTCCAGGAAGCGATTGTGATGCTTGCCAAGTCCTGAAAGTGCCTCCAAGCTTGATTTCGATCTCCAACTTTTTGTCACTTTTTCCAAGTTTGGTTATGTTTGTTCTTACAGCCTCTAGCTCTCAATTTCGTGCCTTTGCCTTCTATATGTATGATGGAAGGCATTAGGTTAACAAATATGCCTTGAATCTTCCCCATCAATGCATAAGATATTTGATTTGATTCACTTTTGAAAGCTTGCCTAATTTGTCAAAAATCGATTTTTTTTGTTCATGATATGGTGAGATGCAAATTTGATGCTGACCATAATGACGATTAAGTCCTGAAAATAGCAAAAGATCTCATGTAATCAATTTTTGGGATTTTATTTGATTTAATTTGAGTTAAAATGAAATAATTCAATAAAAAATCAAATAAAATAATAAAATTGATAAATGGACACAAGGATGAAGCTAGGACACGTGTGCAATGTGGCAAGTTCAAATCAAGTGGAAAAGAATGGGCCCATTTGACAAAATTTGAAGTTTTGGGGATAGTTGACTTTTGACAATTTTGCAAAAATGCCCAACTTCAACAATGCATAACTTCTTCAATTTTGAACTTTTGGAAGTGTTCTTGGACCTTTTATAAAGCTTTAGATGTCCTCTAAACAACCCTTTTGGTCTAATCTCATTTTGATATTCCATTCTCAAGTTATAAGCTTTGGAAAAAAAGGTGTTTTTGTTGACTTTCAAAAATGACCTATAATGTCCAAATTTATAACTTCTTGTGAATACATTTTATGATCTTGGGGTATGAAGATGGATTGTATTAAATTGCATCATCTTCAAAATGAGATTTGGATGGGTCATTTCTCATAAAGTATGAGAAAGTTATGCTTGGTCAAAGTTGAGTTGACTTTTCTTACAAAACCCTAATTTAGCAACTTTTGAGTCTTGATGAATTTTGAGAAATCCTTGATGAATCATGATAAACCCTTGATAAAATGATGAAATATCCTTCAAAATGAGAATGTTGACAAAAAATCTTGAGGTTTGACTGTTTATAGGTCACAGTTGACTTTTGCCCTAGCACAGTCGATTTTTGGACCCTTTGAGCAATTGACTGAGCAAACTTCCTCTGCAAGTCTTGAAATTTGACATGGATGAACTTGAGAACATATTAGGACATTAGGGAGAACTTGAGGTCATTTGGAATCAAGGATCTTGATGCAACACAAAACCCTAATTTGGGGTTGACTGCCTTAGGAGATAGCTTGATTGTCCAACTCTTGAGCAATCTTGAGCCACTTGGAGATTTTTCTTGAAATGTTTGGAGAAATATGAGAGGGAAAATTTTGGGGTACAACAGCATCTATAATCCCAAAGCGTTACTTCTTGCACAAGCGAGTGCAAATTTCTGGGCACTCTAGTGTTCAATCATCTTCCACCTTCGAGCCACGAATGGCAAATATGCCAATCTAACTCTTCAGGTTTAAGAAGATTGAACAGGGGCAGTTGTTGTACCCCAAAATTTCCCCTCCCATTTTTCATTCAAGATGTTATCCTAAGGTTTCTCGAATACTCAAAATGGCTCAGCATTTGATCAGACAGATTGTCCTCCTAAGCATTGAGTCAACAACTAAGGTTTGGTATTTCTCAAGAAAATTTGAGTTTCCAAAGTTTCAAATGGTCTTCATTGTCTTCATGTATTCTCGAGGATACTCTTTCCAAGTTTCAAACCTCGCATTGCAAGTTTGCTCAGTTGATAGTTCAGATGACTGAAAATCAACTGCCTTGATCAAATGTCGACCTTTTCAAGATCAAATTCAAACAGTTGTAACTTCTTTATTATTTGATATTTTTGAGTGATTATTTTGCGTATGACTCTCCTTTACGTTATCTCCAACTTCTCTTTACAAGCCAAGAGTCGATTACATGCAAAAGATTATCAAAAATTCGAATGCTTTAAAGAAATGTTATCTACAAATTTCCTTAAAGATCAGAGTCAAGTTATGCTTTGAATGCTATGGAATTTATTGAAAAAATTATGGGTCATGTTTTGATTTGGAAAAATTCTCAGCTTCTAATTTCCATTCATATCATGACGGCATTTTTCAAAGCGCCGTTTGATTATGTGAATTGAAGTACAAGTGCAAAAGTGTGGGATTACTTTAATTTGAATCAAGAATGGGTTTGATGTTGTGAAATTTTCTTTCTAGTACCCAATGCCATAAAATCAAATATCCAAGTTCGTCAACTAAATTGCAACATCGATTCAAGATTTATGAATTTGGAATTTTAAGCAAAATGCACCCTAATTTCTAGAGGATTATTTCAAGAATGCAAGAACAAAATCCATTGAGATAAATTTCATTTATTTGCAAGAACAAAGTTACAAGGTCTTTTTGTCTTACTTGCATTACAATTAAATATGATTCAAGAATACAATATTACAACAAAGCTTCATTGTTTAAAATTACAAGCGAATTGGTATACACTTTACAAGTTTCTAAACCTCAAAATTTAAATCACAAATTCACAATGTTACAAAATTCCTGAGCATGTACTAAACTACCAAGGAATTTCTTCATCATCAAGTCTTCATCAAGCATTTCAATTCACCCTTCATCAATTCTCCCTATCTTCCAATTTGCTCGTACATGTAAACAAAAGAGAGAATTAGTTAGCAAAAATTCATGTTGGAACAAGAATAGAAATTTTCAAAGAATTTTTTTCTCATCATTAGGGAATGCTAGAAATAATCAGTTCGCGGTTTAGGGAATTCATCATTTGCCAAAACCCAACAAAGACCTCATTTATCTTTGCCAATCAGTTTCATATCATTGGCCCAAAAAACGTCTTCATTGCAAATCACAAAAAATATATCTTGGTTCACAAATAAGACAGTCCAAACAACAAGGTCATTATAAAAAAAAAATCTTGCATTACTGTAAAAAAAGTGACAAAGACAAGAGGCCAAAATACTGTCAAAAACAAACTGCAGTGCAGCCCTGTAAAAGCTATACCAAAACAATCCAGAATTCTACATCAAAACCAGTCAATAAGCCAGCCAAGATTGCACACAAATAGGTAATACAAAAGTTGTAACAACATCATATCTCAAGTGTTCAAACCCAATTTCTTTTCCCCCCAAAAGTTTCATTCCCTTACTGATATAATAGAAACAGATAACATAACAAAGATGAGATTAACTTGTCCATCAAAAAGAAAAGAACAAAACAATTTTTACATAGCAACAAATATATTATCCATCAATACAGCAACCAAGCCAAATCCGAAAATAACAACATCAATATCCCCATTCAAGAAATTCAGGGCAAGGCATCAAAAGCCATATTTTTTCTATTCATCATTTTCCTTGAGCCATACCCCTTTAGAAAAACGAAAAAAAATTCTCTTCAAGAAAGAAACTGAAATATAAAAAGTCAAGAAGTGAACTTCTCTGTAAAAAAAATGTGAAGTTACCGTAACCCCAGTCGTAACATCCCGCTAGCCTGCAATTTATCATCATCAACACCAATTCTCTATGTCACAGTACCGAACTTCTCAACTCAACCATCAACATTGACATGACAACTACAATTTCACATTATCATCGCTTCTTCATCACAAACACAACCATAAAATCGCAGCATACGCAAGGGAAAAGATAAGAGACGAAGAAGTAGATTCGAGACTCACCTGAGCAAAATCGTCACAGGAATCATCAAGAGATGTAGTTTTATACTGATTTCATTTATTTTTGTTGTTAATCTTTCGTTCTTTTCTTGCACCAGTAATCCATGAACATTGATTGGGGATTAGGATTTGGGATATTGGGGATCTGGGTTTGCATTTTATTTGATATATGTTTGTTGAATCGATGGTTGATAGGAAAGAACAGAGAGAGTGAGACATAGGGAGTTATGGGGTTTTTCTTTGGTCGATTGGAGAGATGAGAGATAAACTCTTGTTTATTGTTGTTTTTTGCAAACAGAGGAAATGAAAAATGATAAGGTTTTAGGGTTAGGCCAACCTGCTGGTTTTTTTTAGGGGTTGGACCTGGGTCTGACCCGACCCAGTTTGTTTACAAGCCTAGTACATTTTGTTTCTCTTGTGTGTTTTTTTTTTCATTTTTTTTTTGTTTACTAATTCCTGGCCCCAACAGGTTTATACTTCCTCTTAAGCCCATCAGCAAAGTACCAGCATCACCCCCTAGTTTTCTATTTGTAACTTTTTTATATTATTTTTTTAGGTTAATTTAGATTTTCTTTAATAACTTGATAGATTTTTTTAGTGTAGATTTAAACTAGCATATTATTTTTATAAATTTTAAATAAGTTTAGATTTTATTTAATAGTCTTAGAGTTAATATTTAATTTAGTAATTTTATAATTAATTTAGTTTAGGTTTAATTTAGTAAATTAGGATTATCTCAATAATTTTATTTAGTTTAGGTTTAATTTAATAACTTAGAATTTTTAAGTTAGTTTAGAATTTCTTTTTAAAATAACTTTATATTAGTTTAGATTTAATTTTGTTAATATTTAGTTTTAACTTTAAAACTCAATTAAATAAAGATATATAATTTCAAAATTAGTTAATTTATTTATGACTTTATGAATAATTTTGTTAACATTTATATATATATATATATATATATATATATATATATATATATATATATATATATATATATATATATATATATATATATATATATATATATATATATATATATATATATATATATATATATATATATATATATATATATATATATATATATATATATATATATATATATATATATATATATATATATATATATATATATATATATATATATATATATATATATATATATATATATATATATATATATATATATATATATATATATATATATATATATATATATATATATATATATATATATATATATATATATATATATATATATATATATATATATATATATATATATATATATATATACTTTAGTTTAGGTTTAATTTGTTAATCTTTGTGAATAAACTTTCTTTTAAATTATTTAGTTTCTACATAATAAAATTCAAATAAAAGTAATAGTATAGATTATTTATTTTCTTTCTCACAAACAAAATACAAAAAACTTTATTTTGCCTATTAGTTTTACTTTAATAGTTTGTTTTAGTATAGCTAACTGTTTATTTTTAATTCGATTTAGTTGTATTGATTATTTATTAAGATTTTTAATTGCATTGACGATTCGATCCATCTCCATTTGTGAATTTGTATTTCCCATTCCTAAAAAAATTCTGTAATAGCGTAGAATTTTAATTTCTGCAATTTACTGTTTTATTTATACCGTACAGTAATTAGGCGTGTATGGCAAGATTAAAATCAATCGTTAGACAACCCTAATAAAGGACAAATTAATTTGAATCAAATACACTTTTCACACGCGTACCTCTAGAGTAACCTCCACTTTGTTGCCTTAAATAAATAGTCATGTTATGCATGTGAGACACCTTAGCAAAAACAATAAAAAATACAAGATCGTAGTTCCTCGATGACCCTTCGATGTTGCCTTCGGTAAACGATCTTAGACTCTTACAAAAATGCTAAGGTATCTCACAATATTGCTTTCTATGACTATACGATGACCCACACCCGTCCTTTCACATCCAACAATAGAGTTTCTTATCAATCAATGGTAAGATAACACTATCTAAAGGAGAAGGAAAAGAACATAGATCTTTTGAGTAGGTAGGACGCTCGTAGTTGCTTGCTCATAACATTTTCAAAATAACTTTCTTTAAAACACATTTACACTTTCAAAACATCTTCAAAAACAAACATATCTTTGAACTATTTTCAAAACCAACACTTTGTACGCATTCTTATAGAGACGAGAATCATTATGAAGTTTGCTGAAACAAAGGCGTTTTTCAAAATATTTTCAAAATTTCACCAATCACAAACACATTTCAAACAAACATTTTTTAAATTGATCAAGCAACTAAGAGCCCGTAGATAACTACGGATGAAAAGGGTGCTAACACCTTCCCTTTTCATAACCTACCCCCTGAACTCAAGAAAATATCTCGAAATGTTGTTCTTTTCACCCTTTCCTTTATTGGATAAAAGAAAAGTCGGTGGCGACTCTTGCTATCCGTAACAATTGCGATAAAATACAAAACACCCAAGTCAGTTCTCCCACCGTATAATACATACCATTGATAACTCAAGAGACCCAAGTTCAACCCCTGCTGGAGCATTTTTCCGTTGTTTCGTTCTTTTTAGCCTTTTTTCCAATTCTATTAAATATTTGATAACAAGATATTAGTTTTAATTTATTTTACATATAATTATTTCATGCCATTATAAAATACAAAAAAAAATGTTATAAATTTATCTTTCATTTAATTCTTGTTTATTTAAATACATGCTAATAAATTATCTTTTATTTAATTCTTATTTATTTAAATGCATGCTTATAAACTAATCTTTTATTTAATTTTTGTTCGAAAATACATGCTAGTATAATTTAATTTTCGTTATTTTGTTCAATTGTCATTTTAATTAACTTTATTCTCGATCATTTAATCTTTGTATCTTTCGTCTGTCTAAATTCCAAGAAAAATATTTTAACTTTGTTGACTTCATGTCATCAAATACATCTTATTCGATCGTGCGAATCCCTTCATTCATTTTATTTTACTATTTAGTTAATCTTAAATTAATTTTTCTAAAAGACTCAATTTTAAAAATCAACTTTTTTAAGTCAAAACTTTGACATTGGGTCGACGTATCTTCAAAATCTCATTCACACCCATTTTAACCAAATAAACAATTTTTACCAAAAACAGATATTTCAAAAGGTTCCTGCAAAGTATCGCAGATGCATTGGGTGCTAGTACCTTCCCATTGCATAACCAACCCCCGAACTCTCGATCTCTTTCAAAAAACACATTGTATTTTCATTACTTTTAAGTATTACTTTACATTGCATACTTAAGGGTTTTATTTCTCTATTTTCCCTTTTCCCTTGGAAATAATAAAACACAGTGGCGACTCTTGCTTCTGCGAGTCGAGTTAATTAATAGCTCGATCTCCGATTTACCCCGCTACATTTTTTATCGCTACAGAATTGGCGACTCTGTTGGGGATAGATTGACCTCTTGCTGGTCCATCCCTAAGTAGGTTAAGCCTAATTTGTCATAACTATTTTTATTATTCGTTTGTTTGATTTTATGTTATATATTATGGTTATTTGGGTGTTGATGATACTTACGAAGGATAGTCTTATATCCGGACTAAGTTACACTTAAGAATAGGATGAGCGGTATAGTCATGTTAACTTTGAGGGAGTAATCCCGAAGAAGAAGGCAAGAAATTCCCCACTCAGTGGAAGCCCCTTTGACTGTAGTATTCGTTTACCGAGTAACCGGGAAGACATTATTGCTTTCGGCCTGGGAGCCAGAGAAGCAGAGAAACGTAGAACCCTTAACCCATCTTAGCCTCTTAGGTGTAGTGCGGAGACTATAACGGAGTAATTCGGAAGTAGTTGTCACATGATGCTGCACTCAGAAGAGTTTCTCTTGAGAATATTGTTAATTACCGAGTAATCGAGACGTTGGTAATCCGAAGGAGGATCGTAGACTCGGGGAACTTTTAGAACCTTGTTGTACAGACGCGATTAAACCTTTAGTACATACCTTGGGGGTGGTCTTTACCTTTGACTCCATGCTCGTCGGGTTGAACCTTTGAACCCCATGTTTGTGAACTTATATGTAATTGTTGCATTACCATTCATTCATGCATCCATAAGCATTCTTTAAACATGTTTTTCAAGGAACTTAATAATTATTTTTGCAGACATCTCAAGTACTTTTTACTATGGATTTTGGAAAAAGAAACACTCGGAGTTATAGTTTCAAGGACCCTGAGATTGAAGAGTTGAAGAGTTTGATTCCCAAGATTGAGAACCTTACGGATTTCCGAAATAAATATGGATCTATTATTCCTCTTATGAAGTGCAAGATGAAGGAAGGTATCCTTACTACGTTGGTTTAATTCTATGATCTATTGTATCAATGCTTCACTTTTCCTGATTACCAGTTGATGCCCACTTTGGAAGAGTATTCTTATATACTTGGCTTACCAATCACCGACTGTGTTCCTTTCTCCAGTTTAGAAGGGGAACCTAAATATCATGAGATAGCAACTGTTACCCACTTGAGGAAGTCTGAGATAGAAGATAACATGACTACTAAGGGAGGAATCTGAGGCTTACCTGCATAATTTTTGTTGAAGAAAGCTCGTTACTTCGTCGAGATAAAGGATATTGTCGCCTTTGAAGTTGTCTTTGCCTTGCTTGCTTATGGGTTGTTCTTGTTCCCTAACATTGATAAGTTCGTGGATATCAACACCATTCGAATCTTTTTGATTGGAAACCCAGTCCCTAAGCTTCTAGGAGATACCTTCTATTCCATCCATCTTCGGAATTCCTACCAAGGTGGGATGATTATCTGTTGTGCACCATTGTTATACCAGTGGTATGTTTCCCACTTACCTAGGTATGATGTTTTTTGGGATCTCAAAAAGGAGCCACGATGGGCACCAAAAATTATGGCTCTTACTCATTCCGACATAGATTGGTATAATCAAGCTTATTATGATGTGAAGATCATTGATAGTTGTGGTGTTTTTCCCAACGTGTCTCTTCTTGGTACAAGGGGAGGAATTAATTACAATCATGTTCTTGTGTGTTGCTAGTTTGGATACCCAATGAAGGACAAGCCAAACAACATTCATCTGAGTGGTTTCTTTCTCCAAGAAGGAAAAAATCACAAAGCAGCTAAGGAGGAGGTTTAAAGGGCTTGGAGCCATGTCCATAGAAAGGGAAGAGACATGTTATGGCAGAGAGGTGTTGTTTCTTTGGAGCCTTACCTTCAACGAGTTCATGTTAGGGCTTGTGCTCTTAAGATGCCTTATTATCCCGAGAAACCTTTATTCCTTGTTGCTACATCATCGTCTACTGTCATTCCTATTGATAACATGAAAGAGTATCAGGAAAATCTGGCTAGAATGGAGTCTGAAAGAGATGCTTAAAAGGAAAAATATAGTATGTCAGAATACGAAAATAGGGTCGTGACTCGACAGTTAAAGGAGAAGAAGGATATGCTATTTATTAAAGATGGTTGGTTTATTGATCGGGATGAGAAGCTTCGTCAGAAAGATGCATTGCTTAAGAAATATGCTAAGGAAAAGAAGAGAAAGAAGGGAGATTTGATAGTCGTTACTCCCGTTCCTAATCCATGGAAGAAAGTTCTTGATCAGTTGATAGCCGAGAAGACAGAGATGGAAGACTTTTATGAAAAGAAGATTAGGAAGCTCAAGTTACAAGTAACATTTGGTCCTTCGTCTGATGATGATTCTGAATGATCATAGTCCCTAGTTTTTATTACTTATGCCATTTTGTAAAACTCTTTAAAGGGTTTTTATGTTCCAAAGTTGTAATTTTATGCCTTTTATTAATGAAATGAGTTTTGTTGTTCCAAAGTTTTTTACCATTTATGTTTGCAAAGTTATCAAGTTTTAAAGTTCCTTGAAGAACTATCAAAATAAATAATCATTTGCATCGCATATCATGCATCATTCAACATTCAATCTTACATGTTTTCTAGAGTCTTATTCTTGCTTCTTTTCCACTCCGATAGATCGTTAAGCTGTTTCACCAGTATAATACTCGAGTAAATCATCGAAAGAGAATGGAAGATCTAGAGAAAGAAAATCATGAGCTTCGCGAGGAGGTTACTACTCTTTGTACTGGAATGGAAAAATTGACCGCTTTGGTGGAAAGCTTGATGGATTCTCAAAATCAGCCATCGACTTCGGACACTAAAGCTCAAGCTCAAACTATTGTGGTTTCCGAGATCGTCATTGCTCCGGCCTCTTTGGCTCAAGTCAAACCTCCACAACATCAAATGCCAAAAGGTTTTCCATGGGGTATGCCTTACAATTTCACGCCAGAAGGGTACCAGCCTGCTGTGCAACCCATGATTCAACCTATTGTATCTTTTCCTCAACCTGAGATGACTATTATGCAACTTGTCATCCAGCCAATGGTATCCTTCCCTCAGCCTGTGACGACTACTGTCACTCCTATGGTTCACACTATTCCATATACAAATGAACCCATTTATCATGTTGAACCTACTGAAAGTTTAGGCATCTTCGATAGGATGGAGGAGTTCCAAGACCAATTTCAAGAAATGCAGAGGGAAATTAGAGCACTTAAAGGGAAATACTTGTTCAGGAAAAATGCTCACGACTTGTGTTTGGTCCCAAACGTGAAAATTCCAGCTAAGTTCAAAGTGCCAGACTTTGAAAAATAGAAAGGCGACTCATGTCCGCAAAGCCACTTAACCATGTATGTGAGGAAGATGTCCATCTACTCTGATGATCATAAGCTATTAATTCACCACTTCCAAGACAACTTAATTGGTGCCACCCTGAAATGGTACATGGGTTTGGATAGCACCCGAATCTGCAACTTCAATGACCTCAGTGAGGCTTTTGTTCGTCAATACAAGTACAATGTTGACATGGTCCCAGACCGAGATCAACTTCGAGCTATGTCCCAGAAGAATAGAGAATCTTTTAAAGAGTATGCCCAAAGGTGGCGTGAGATTGTTGCTCAAATCTATATTCCCCTCGAAGAAAAAGAAATGACGAATATTTTTATGAAGACATTAAGTCCTTTCTACTATGAGAGAATGATCGCAAGTGCGCCTAGCGGCTTCACTAAGAGGGTGAACATGGGCATGTGACTTGAAGAAGGAATCCGTTAAGGGCGTCTAGCCAAGGAAAGCGGTACATCTAGTGGTGTTAAGAAATTTGGGTGTTTTCCCCAAGAGGAGGGAACAAGATGTTAGTGCAGTTTTTCCTGGAAGGCCGAGAAGAGGATATTCACATGTTGCAGCAGTCACTCCTGCTATCCATCCAACAATGGTAACTCCAACCTATCAAGCATCTCCGATTCAACAATGATAGTTTCAGCATCAGCCTCGACAACAGGCTCCTAAATTCAACAATCAGAACTGTTCACCGTGATAACCACAATTTGATGCAATACCAATGACTTACACCGAGTTGTTACTCGCTTTGATCCGGAAGAATCTCATAACAACGAAACCTCCTCCTATTGCACCAAATAATATTTCCCCTTGGTACAAGGATGATCAATTATGTGCATATCACCAAGGTTCGCCAGGAGATAATATTGAAAATTGCTTTGCTTTGAAGGCAGATGTCCAGAGATTAATCAAGAGTGGTATTTTGTCTTTCAAAGATGTTAACCCAAATGTTCAAGATAATCCATTGCCTCAACATGGGGCAGCGTTAGTGAATATGGTGCACAGATGTTCTAGAAAGTTCTGAGTCTACTAGGTTGAGCATATAAGGGTCTCACTGATCATAATGCATCAAAGTTTAAGTAGACTTTCCTTCTTTAAACATCGACATAATTATTACGTTTGCGAATTTCTCAATAGAAGATGATTGTCCTATTGTGAAAGAATAAATTCAGAAGTTGTTATATTAAAGGATTATTACCATCACATACGATAAAGATCCAGATAATGAGGTGAATGTTATAGTGCCACAGTTCAACATGCCTGAGCCAGTAGAGATTTCTTATAATAGTCAGACTTCATCTGCTGCTCCTTTGATTATCTATCCACCTGGTCCCGTGCCTTATAACTCGGACAAAGCCATACCATACAAATATAATGCCATAATGATTGAGAATAGAGTAGAAGTCCCCATACCACTAATTCCATCTTTTGTCAATATTGCTTATGTGAGTAGAGTCACAAGGAGTGGGCATATCTTTGTCGTTGTACCATCGGAAAGGCCTGAAGTTCAAGTTAAAAGACCTATACCAGTGGAAGTTCTGATGATGAATGTTAAACCAAGGGTCGAAGCCGGCTGATCCAGTGGACCTAACCTACATCCTGATTATGATGAGATTTTGAAACTCATTAAGAGAAGAGAATACAAGATCTTGAACCAACTATTGTAAACTCCTTCTAAGATTTTTGTTCTTGCTTTAATAAGAGATTTTGGTGCCCATAGGGAAGCTTTAATGAAGGTCTTGGACCAAACGTTCGTAGATCATGATGTGACGGTAGACCAATTTGATGGGATTGTGGGAAATATTACCTCATGTAATAATCTTGGTTTCAGCGATGAGGAACTTTCGGAAGAGGGAAGTGTGATACGGTGGGAGAACTGACTATGGTTTTGCGTTTGTTTTTGCAAATGTTTCGGTTGAGCAAGAGTCGCCACCGACTTTTTATTTTATCCTAAGGAAAGGTTTAAAAAGCACAGCAAAAACCTTTGAGATTTTTTCTTGGGTTCGGGGAGTAGATTATAGAAAGGGAAGGTATTAGCACCCTTTATATCCATGGTTATCCATGGGCTCTTAGGTACTTGCTTAGATCAACTTGCCTGGGTTTTCAATTGTTTGAAATGGTGCTTTGTGTGTGGCTTTGAAAATATTTTGAAAAATATGCCTTGGTTTAGGCTAACCTTGCAACAATTCTTTACTCGAATGTTTTACAAAAGGTGTTTTGTCTTTTTGAAAAGATGTTTCAAGGTTTTTTGAAAGTTTGTTTTGAAAGTGTTTGTGAAGTGTGGTTTGAAAATAAGCAAGTGTTTTCTTTTGCAAGTTGACAAGTACTTAAGAGCTATCTACCCTAAAGTTCTCAAAGATTTTTGTTATGTTTTAACCCTTTTAACAATTTTGTTCCACCATTGCATTTGGTGGACAATCTTGTGTTTAGGATGTGAAAGGGACGGGCGCGGGTCATCGTTTAGACCATGATTGCAAGGCTTGAAACTTGATATGGATAAACTTGGGAGTCCAATATGAAGCAAGAAAGTCATCTTAGGCATTTTAGATCAAAACATCTTTGTGCAAACACAAACCCTAATTTGGGTCAACAGTGCAAGGAGAAGTCTTGAGTAGATGAAACCCTAACTGGATCTTGATCTCCAAGGGCTTGGTGATGAGAAATGTTGAGAAAATGGGAGGGAAAATTTTGGGGTACAACAGTTGCCCCTGTTCAATCTTCTTGAACCTGAAGAGTTAGATTGGCAAGTTTGCCTTTCGTGACTCGAGGGTAAAAGGAGATTGGACACTAGAGTGCCCTTAAATTTGCACTCGTCAAAGCAATGGATGCGGGAATTGGCTTAGAGATGCCATTTGGAGATGGTCTTAACGATGCCATTGGGAGGAGTGACAGAAACTTGTCGGGGATGGGCTTAAAGATTCCATCTGGAATGAGTATCAGAAAGGTGTCCATGTTTAGGACCATCTTTGAACTGGGGTCTGAATAAGCAATAGACTGACATCCGTATCTGGAGGCATCCGTAAACTGTTTTCAGAGGTTGAGAAGAGTCTGAACAAGCGATAGATTAACATCCATTGTTGGGAAGAATCCGTAAACTGTTTTCAGAAGTCTGGAGAAGAATCTGAACAAGCGATAGGTTAACATCCGTTACTTGGAGAACCCGTGAACTGTTTTCAGAAGTCTTGAAGTTGAATAAGCAATAGAGCAGCATCCGTTGTTGGGAAGCGTCCGTAAACTGTTTTTAGAGGTTGAGAAGAGTCTGAACAAGTGATAGGTTAACATCCGTTACTTGGAGAACCTGTGAACTGTTTTCAGAGATCTTGGAGTTGAATAAGCAATAGAGCAGCATCCGTTGTTGGGAAGCGTCCGTAAACTGTTTTCAAAGGTTGCATCTGAACAAGTGATAGATTGACATCCGTTGTTGGGAAGAATCCATAAACTGTTTTCAGGAGTCTTGAGAAGAAACTGAACAAGCGATAAGTTAACATCCGTTACTTGGAGAACCCGTGAACTGTTTTCAGAAGTCTTGAATTTGGAGGAAGAACCGGTGTAGGGTTCCCTGATGATGAGCTCGTGTAAAACTGCATCTGGATAAATCTGGAATAAGCATTAGAATGTTTCCGTGTCTGGGTCACATCCGAACTATTCCTGGAAAGAAATCTCGGAAGATAATGATTTTAGTCTTTCGACTGATCTTAACTGAAAAGGTAAAGAGTTAGTTATATGCAATGTCATGATGCATGATACAATGTATGTTATGTGATATGAATGTAAATGAATGCGCATGTAAGCTGGAGAGCTGTCTTGCAAAGGATAGATGAATCCGAGATGGCTGAAGATAACAGTATCCTGACTGCTGCCGGGACGAATAATTCCTTGGCTGCTGCTGGGGAAGAGAATTCCCAATGAATCCTACTGGGGAGTTCCAATCTGATAGACTCATGTTGGGGAGGTAAGACTGAGAATCCTTAGTTTGGTGGGAAGTATCTCTGTGGGGAGAAGGTTCACTAGTCTGGCTCCGCTGGGGATTGATAATTTGAAGTTTTAGCTCGGCTGGGGATACTGAAACTTAAATTCTGAGGGGAATTGAGTTCTGGAGGATTCTCTGGCTGAGGGTAACAAAGATAAACTCCTCTGGGGATTGCATTGATAAGCTATGTTGGGGAACTCTGATGAACTCCGTTGGGGATAGGAATAAATTTGCCGAGTGCGATCTTCCGTGGCAATAAGCTGATGATAACCCAGTTATAAGCCCTTGTGAGGAATAACTTTGAATAAAACTCTGGAGAGACGTCTGTTCTCTGCAGGGGATAAGCTTCCAGAATCTACTGGGGATAAGCTTCAAGACTTGCTGGGGATATGGATTCCAAATCTCCTGGGGATTTCCTTTGAAAGGGTATCAAGATATCCAACTGTACCTTCAACCTATCAGTAATCCTCTTTCTTGATTTATAAGGGAATGATTATGTTCAAATGCATATGCCTATTTAATAAAACATTGGACGTTTCTCAAAATAAAACAATTAGTGCAAGAGAAAAAGAAAAAGGAAATGACACAAATTTCTGGGAAGAGTATTTGTATTAACTTTCTCTGAGTATATTTGTACAAAGGAGACAATCACCCTAGTAAGAGGATTTTATCGTAAATATTGAAAGATTTATACAAAATAAAGATGGCTATGTGAAATAATTCCATGGGATTCCATTCCGCTATATCTTTCACAACTCTGAATATCTGTACATTCAATGCTTCGTTTGCTGATGACTGGATTGATCGGAAACCTGGAACTGGTTGATGAAGAGATTGTCTTTGCAGTGATCCGACGAGACATAGTCATACGCTTTAATTCCCTAACTTTTGCCTGAATCTCCCTTTCGGGTTTTCGATCCACCGGGAAACCCCTTTTTGCCCAAGCCGCCCTTTCGGGTTTTCAACTTGCCGGGTGTACGGATTTTTTTTATTTTTATCCCTAACTTTTGCCTGAACCGCCCTTTCGGGTTTTCGGTTCACCGGGATGCCCATTTTTGCCCAAGCCGCCCTTTCGGGTTTTCGACTTGTCGGGTTATTTTATGCATAGTATCTTTTGACTATGTCTGTGTTCGCAGGGTGCGGCAAATCGTCGCCGTCCATGGTGGTCAGAATCATCGCACCACCAGAAAATATGCTCTTGATCACAAATGGTCCTTCATATGTAGGAGTCCATTTGCCCCTGGGATCACTCTGTGGCAAGATAATCTGCTTGATTACGAGATCTCCAACTTGATACACTTGACGTCTGACTTTCTTATTGAAGGCCTTGATCATCCGTTTTTGATACATCTGACCATGGCATATAGCAGTGAGTCGCTTCTCGTCGATCAAATTGAGTTGATCAAGTCGGGTCTGCATCCAATCATCTTCATTCAAACATGTGTCCTTCATAATCCTTAGAGAAGGAATCTGAACCTCCATAGGTAGGACAGCTTCCATGCCATATACCAAAGAAAATGGGGTTACCCCGGTTGAAGTACGTGTCGTCGTACGGTATCCATGCAGAGCAAACGGTAACATCTCATGCCAGTCTTTGTAAGTGACTGTCATTTTCTGAATGATCTTCTTAATGTTTTTGTTCGCAGCTTCAACAGCACCGTTCATCTTCGGCCGATAGGGAGATGAATTGTGATGATAAATCTTGAACTGTTTGCACAAAGCGGTGATCATTGTGTTGTTCAGATTCGTACCGTTGTCTGTGATGATCCTGTCTGGACCACCATACCGGCATATGAGATTTTGCTTGATGAAGCGGGCAACCACATTTTTAGTAACAGAGGCGAAGGAAGCTGCTTCGACCCATTTGGTGAAATAGTCAATGGCAACCAGGATGAAGCGATGTCCGTTGGAAGCCGTGGGCTTGATCTCTCCAATCATGTCAATGCCCCACATTGCAAATGGCCACGGAGCAGTCAGAACGTTGAGGGGAACCGGAGGGATATGAATTTTGTCAGCGTAGACTTGGCATTTGTGGCAAGTACGGGAATGTTGATGGCAGTCAGCTTCCATGGTAGACCAGTAATAGCCTGCCCTTAGGATCTTCTTAGCCATTGTATGCCCGCTCAAGTGAGTGCCAAATGTGCCGCTGTGTATCTCAGTCATGATCAACTCTGCTTCAGCTTTGTCTACGCATCGGAGTAACACGCAATCATGGCTTCGTTTGTAAAGGATGTCGTTGCTCAGGAAGAACTTGGCAGCAAATTTCCTTAAGAACTTCTTGTCATTTACGGAAGCTCCTTCGGGATAATCTCTAGTCTCGAGATACCTTTTGATTTCATGGAACCAAGGTTGTTCCACTACTTCTTCGGTATTAATCTCGTGACAATGTGCAGGTTTATCCATTCGCTCAATGGTGATTTAGGGAGCCTCGTTATCCCAGTTGAGTTTAAACATGGAGGACATTGTAGCTAGAGCATTTGCTAGCCGATTCTCTTCTCGCGGAAAATGCTCGAAGGTAATTTGCTCGAAATGAGGCAACAATGTCAGGACATGTTCTTTGTATGGGATAAGATTAGGATGTTTGGTATCCCACTCTCCTTTGATTTGACTGATAACCAAAGCCGAGTCCCCAAATACGACCAAAGATTTGATCCCCAAGTCTATGGCAGCCTTGAGACCAAAGATGCAAGCTTCGTATTCAGCCATGTTGTTTGTGCAGCTGAAGCAAAGTCGGGCCGTGAAAGGTGTGTAACAGCCTTCCGGGGAAATGAGTATCGCGCCGATACCGTTTCCAAGTGCATTTGAAGCACCATCAAAGTACAGGGTCCATCGGGATCCCTTTTCGGGTCCGTCATACGGTCCGCTACTTTCAATGTTGTCCAAATTCATGATGTCCTCGTCTGGGAAGTCAAATCTCATGGGTTGATAATCTTTGATATCTTGATGAGCCAGATGGTCAGCTAGTACACTCCCTTTTATAGCTTTTTGGGTGGTGTACTGGATGTCATACTCAGTTAGGATCATTTTCCATCTAGCTATCCTTCCAGATAAGGCGGGCTTTTCGAAGATATACTTGATAGGATCCATTTTGGAAATCAACAAGGTAGTATGAGTCAACATATACTGTCTTAGTCGGCGAGCAGCACATACCAAAGCGCAGCAAGTTTTCTCGAGCAGTGAGTAGCGAGTCTCACAGTCGGTAAACTTTTTGCTAAGGTAATAAATGGCGTGCTCTTTTCGACCAGACTCGTCATGCTGGCCCAAAACACACCCCATTGAGTTATCCAAGACGGTCAGATACATAATCATTGGTCTTCCTTCGACGGGTGGCATCAGAATAGGAGGTTCTAGCAAATACTCCTTGATTTTATCAAAAGCAGCTTGGCAATCGTCGTTCCATTCGACTACCTGATCTTTCTTCAAGAGTTTGAAAATTGGCTCACAGGTAGAAGTCAGATGAGAGATGAATCTGGCAATATAGTTCAAGCGCCCCAAGAACCCTCTAACCTCCTTTTCAGTACGGGGAGCAGGCATCTCTTGTATTGCTTTCACTTTTGCTGGATCGACTTTAATGCCTTTGTTGCTTACAATGAATCCTAGAAGTTTACCAGACCTAACTCCAAAAGTGCACTTACTTGGATTCAGCCTGAGTTTGTATTCTTTCAACCTGGCAAACAACTTTTCTAGATGTTCAAGGTGCTCCTCCTCTGTTTGTGACCGAGCTATCATATCGTCTATGTAAACTTCAATATCATGATGTATCATATCATGAAACAAAGCTACCATGGCGCGTTGATAAGTTGCCCCTGCGTTCTTCAGCCCGAACGGCATCACCTTGTAACAGAAAGTGCCCCACTGTGTGACAAAAGTTGTTTTGTCCATATCCTCGGGGGCCATTTTGATTTGATTGTAGCCCGAGAATCCATCCATGAAGGAAAACACTTTGTGCTGAGCTGTATTGTCGATCAAAATGTCAATGTGTGGAAGTGGAAAATCATCTTTGGGGTTGTCTCTATTCAAATCCCGGTAGTCCACACACATCCTGACTTTGCCATCTTTCTTAGGTACTGGCACGATGTTAGCGACCCATTGAGGATAGGACGTAACAGCCAGAAAGCCAGCATCGAATTGCTTCATCACTTCTGCTTTGATATTTTCAGACATGTCAGGCCTCATTCGGCGGACTTTTTGCTTGATCGATGGACAGTCCTCTCTTGTGGGGAGACGGTGAACCACGATGTCTGTGTCTAAACCCGACATGTCTTCGTACGACCAAGCGAAGATTTCAACATACTCATTCAACAACTGTATCAGGCGTTCCTTGACACTCGGTTCCAGATTGGCACCCACTTGCACCTCCTTTCGGTCTTCCTCGGTCCCTAAGTTGACAGTTTCCAATGACTCTTCGTGAGGTAAGATGGCCCTTTCCTCTTGCTGTAGAAGTATGGCTAGTTCCCCTGGTACTTCACAACCTTCGTCATCCTCATACTCGGCTTGATTGACCAGATCTTCAGATTTATTGAAGGATATAGCAGAATTGTCACCCATGGAATCCGGAATGGATGGGTACCTGCATTTGTGAGTGTGGGTGTGTGTAAGGGATAGCCATCCTTAAACAAAAATGCAAAAGGAAAGAAAATGAACACAGCAGTTTATCAAATGAAAAACGTCCAATGAATCATTAAACATGGCATATGGATATGAAAAATAATCAAAACCCTTACAAATGGACCTACATGCCCCGGGCAAGGCATGAGGTGAAAAGATAGTGTACGGATTGTTTGAAAATAAATATTATAGACCAAATAGGAAATGTTTGACAGATAAATTACTGATGAATAAAAGTGATGGGGACAAAGTCTTTTGCCTCCCAGTTGCACAATCCTCCTTTGGCAGTTGGGTAAATCCACTCTTCGATGTTTCTCTCTTTGTCTTCATCCTCCAAAGCGTTGATTCCGTAGGGAGAAATTTTGACTGACGCTCTTTCAATCTTCGAACGGCGCATAGCTTTCTGGCCTGCGGTAGTGAACCCTAAACCGAATTTGTCTGTCTTATGTGGAATATCAGGCAACTGCCCCCATGCTGAATTCTTCCCCTCCTTTATTGCGGCCCTTGCGTCCTCTAGAGATGCCATCCTGGCCATCTGCCTCGGTGTCTCAGCTGCCAACTTTGCTACTGCTATTTCAGGAAGGACTTCTTCGAAATGCTGAAAAGGCGTTTCAATGAACTCCCCTTCTACCTCCACATACCTGAAAGAATTCAAGTGGCTAATCATGTACTCCTCTTCACCATGGACAGTAATGATCTTTCCCTTGACAGGATACTTCAACATCTGATGTAAGGAGGAGGTGACTGCCCCAGCATGGTGTATCCAAGGCCTACCCAATAAGCAAGAGTATGACGGACGGATGTCCATCACATAGAAAGTAGACTTAAACACCTCAGTGCCTATCTTGATGGGAATTTCAACCTCCCCATGGACCATTCTCTTCGAACCATCGAAAGCTCTGACCAAAATATCACTTGGTTTCAACTCCAACCCTTCACAATCTAGTCGGTCCAAGGCCTTCTTAGGCAGTACATTCAGCGACGAACCAGTGTCGACCAAGACATGTGCGAGAGTAGTTCCTCGGCACTCGACTGAAATGTGCAAAGCGTCATTGTGGTTTCTACCTTTAGGAGTTAGGTCGGCATCAGAGAAACCTAATCCATTGTCCGCAGTAAGGCTAGCCACGCAATTTTGAAATTGATCTGCAGAGGTTTCCTGGGGCACATGGGCTGCCTTCAGGAATTTTATCAGAGCTTTAGCGTGCGCTTCCGAGCAAAGTAGTAGTGCTAGCATGGAGATCTTTGAGGGGGTTTGCCCCAGTTGTTCTACCACATCGTAATCACTCCTTTTGATTATCCTCAAGATCTCATCCATTTCCTTCTTGGAGGTCTCCGGGACGACCAAGGGTTGAGCCCTCGTCCTGACGAGCTCATCTTGGATTCCCTTACCTTTATCAACAGCGGTAGGAGGGATAATACTAGGAACAACAACATCTTCAATCAATGGGGTTCTAGCGGAGATTTTTATTGGTGCAGGGATAAATTTGTCAGCTGATGAGGGTCCAAAGATTGCTCTTGGAGGGGCAATCTCTGGAGAAAATATTCTCCCGCTCCGGGTGATTTTGCTCGTGCCTGCAATGTTACCAATGTTGGCTTCTTCATCATCCGAACTTTCTTCAGTTATTTCGATTTGTTTAATACCATGGTAGTAGACGTCACTGCCATAGTTCCATGGTATTGACTTCTCAGAAACATAGGGGACAGGCCCTGGCATTGTTATCTTCAAAGGAACAGATTTCGTAGCTGGTGTAATCTTAACAGGCTTTTTGACGGCCTTGGAAAGATTGGCGTGAATGGTTATGATTGAGACATCTTCAGTATGGGTTGGAACAGCAGAAACTTTTTCAAACAAAATTTGTCGACTATCCATTAGGCCTTGGATGCCTTTCTTCAGTAACGGACAATCAAACGGCAGAGAGTAACAACAATAGCAGTCTTCTTTACATCCCGGGAAGATCCCGGCCCTTAACAGATTCAACTTGATGGTTAACAATGGGGTTATCAGATCATTGACATCAGCAACATACAAATCTTCTTCAATGGCATTGACATTTCGGCCGTGCTTCAGCATGGGAGCAGATATCACATTAGGCTTCTCCGGAGCATCAAACTCCACCTCCTTCGCCTCTATCAGGTCTTGGATTTTATACTTGAGTGCCCAACAATCATTGGTATCATGCCCGACACTGTCAGAATGGTAGGCGCATTTAGCATTAGGATGATAATGCGGAGAGGACGTATTCACATTTTTTGGTGCCTCCTTGATAGTGGCGAGATTCAACTTCAACAGATGGGGAAGCACTTGCGCTGGAGTCATATTAATGCGGGTGAACTGTCGTTGTGGCCGTTCCACCCGTTGTTGATTTGGTCTGGACTGGTTATAGCGAGGCTGTTCACTTGAAGGGTTTTGAATCATTACGGCCCCCACAGTTGGTCGGCGTTCAATCTTCCCTGCTCTTCTCTGGGAGTATACCACAGTCGTTTCCTTCTTAAAAGGCTTCTTCTCAACACTTGCAGCAACACCCTTCTGAATTTTTCCTGACTTGATGCCAGCTTCTATTCTTTCGCCTGTTAAGATCAAGTCGGTAAACCCCGCGGAAGAGTTACCAATCAGATGATTGAAAAATGGCCCAGATAGGGTCCCTAGAAACATATCAACAAGTTCACGGTCGGTTAAAGGAGGCTGCACCCTGCCAGCCAAATCCCTCCATTTTTGTGCATATTCTTTGAATCCTTCGCCTGTTCCTAGTGACATACCCTGAAGTTGGGTACGAGTAGGAGCAAGGTCAGAATTGTACTGATATTGTTTGTAAAAAGCGGTGGCCAAATCTTCCCAATTTCGGACGCTGGTTCCCTCTAGCTGATAAAACCACTCCAATTGAGCCCCAGAAAGGCTGTCTTGAAAGAAATGAATCCAAAGGTTTTTATCTGCCGTATAGGGTTGGATCTTTCTTACGTAGGACCTGAGATGCATTTTTGGACAGGACAGCCCATCATACCTCACAAACCCTGGCACCTTGAACTTTTGGGGAATCACAATCCCGGCAACCAAACCCAAGTCTTCAAAGTCCAAACCCGGTACTCTTTGTAGCTCCATGGCGGCCAACCTGTCTTCTAAACCCTTGTATATATCATTAGCTGGAGGGTATTGTTGATCAGAATAATCTTCATCCTCTTCGACCTCCTCTTCTTCCACATCGGACTCGGAAGGTACCGCAGCCCCACCTCCTTTGCTGGTTCCTTCATCAGAAGTAGGAGGAAATTCAAGCACTCTCCGAGCTTCTCCGTCAAATCTTCTCCCTAAAGTAGCCACCCCGAGTCTCTTTTTCTTCTTTTTCACTGGGTCTTTATTCCCCAGCAAGGTCTTGAGATCCTCCTGACCTTTAGCCAAGGTTGTCAGGAGTTGCTGGAACTGTGCATTTTGAGCTTGTAGGTCTCTGACTGTTTGCTCGAGATCCATCCTACTGAAATAAACAGCATACAAATAAGGAAACCTGGAGTGAGACCTGCTTATGCACATGATGAATGGTATGCTTATGTATGCAATGCATTCAAGGATTTAGAACTTTCAAAATTGTTGCAGACAAAGAAGAACGCACGTCATATTAATAAGAAGAAATTTGTTAGTACATAAATGCCCCATGGGCCAAATATTACAAAAAACAACTTCTCAAGGTAAAAAGACATTGCGCATCCTCTTTGGTGTGATGTAGGTGTTGAGGGCCTCTTGATCATGGAGTTGGCGGGTAAGCTCTAGAACCTTCTTCTCACTAGCGTAGAAGCTGGCTTCAAAAGTGTTCCGTTCCTCCTTGAGCTGAATCCAACTTTTCTGCATTTCCTCCCACGATGTAGGCATGTCAGGATGTAGGATGGTGTAGGGAACCTCTCCTTCCTTGACGGGCTCTTTAATCACCGGGAGTACATGAGGGTAAGGCATCATTAGACTTTGGGCTCGGGCTCGTACCCACTTGAGATAAGGCTCAAGAGGGATGGAGTTTTTGTGTCCCAACGTCTTGCTATCAACCTTGTTGGGCCTTCCCCAAGCTCTGATGAATCTTTGGCGAAGTCCTTGCGCATCGTTGTCGAAGTCAAAAACTAGGTCAGGAATCAACATGTCGTGAGGGCCATCCCTCCGTGCATATCCAAATTGCCTCAAAGCTAGGCAAGGGTTGTAGGTGATACCTCCTCTGATTCCAAGTAAAGGAACATTAGGAAACTCTCCGCAATGATCAACGATGATGACATTTTCTCTGGACCGAGAACACCAATGTACATCAGAGTGAGTAAGACTCATCAACCGTTGGGACCACCTTGAGCCTTGGTCATTCTTCAAGACAGATTATGGAAGGTGCGAAATAAACCACCTTGCAAGGAGAGGAGTACAGCACATGAGAACACCCCTCTTTCTCATTGTTCGTGTGTAAAATGAGTGAAGAATATCCCCAAGCAATGTTGGTATTGGATTTCTGGACAAAAAGATTTTGACGGCATTGACATCTACCAATTGATCAGAATTTAGGAACAAGACCAACCCATGGATAAGGAGTGCCACAATTTCTTCAAAGGCTTGTAGGTCCAATGAATTCCAACATTCTAGTGCCTTCTCAAACAAGAATTTTGCTAAGAATCCTTTGACGCCGCTTCTGGTTTCCCAATGCCCCTTGATGTCGGATGGTTGTAGATGTAATGCTCGAGCAACATCTTCCGGCTTTGGTTCCTTTTCCGTAGCGTTGAAGGGTAGTTGATTAAGGATAGGAATTCTCAGGAGTTGAGAAAACTCCTCCAAAGTGGGCACCAACTGGTAATCAGGGAAAGTGAAACAGTGGTGAAGAGGGTCAAAGAACTGGAATAGCACTTTCATCATGTCTTCTTCAATGTTGGTGTTGACTAAGCTGAGCAGTCTACCATGTCTTTCACTGAAGGATGAGCTTTCCGAAATTCTTGAGGTGAGCTCCTTGAGTTGAGGAGAGATTCTCACAAGGTTGACTTGGATGGTGTTTCTGCGAGGAATTTCCATGACCTACAAAACAAGAACAAAGATGAAGATCCAAACCCTTGAAATGGTTAGTGAATGTATATGATGCTTTATGATGTTTATGATGTATGCACAAAACATATGTACAAGCAAATCACACCAAACCCTAGTTTCAGGCTTGCATGGGGTTTCATACGTAAGTACCCTCTTGAGTGTAGTTGGCTTAAAAACCTGTCCTATAAATAGTAATCGGGTTCTAAGGAGCTCAATATCATTGGATTGTTTTCATTATTCATTGTTTCGGTTTAGCCACTTAACTAGCGACCAAAATATTCCAAGAAAACAACCCTCAATGAGTGTAGTATCGAGTATCTACCAACTTCGGACTGCACCAAAGCCGGTCATCTCACTACCCCTAATAAAAGGCCAAGATGGTCAAGTAATGTTCTAGGTCATTAGTGCTTAGTGACATCACTCAGCGGCCCCGTACTCTCCTTGATTGAACTCAAGGGTTACCGGTACTCACAAATATGTCACACTAATATAGCTATTGCTTCGACCGTGTCCGTATACCCCGCACAGTTTCCACAACGTATTGATATCTATGAAATGTTTCCCAAAATCCGGGTGTAGGATTTGCAAACCCAAACAAGAGAGCCAAAATATAAAGCGATCAAATCAAACAATTAGTCATGCAAGAGGGTGATCTAAGCCCTAAGGTTACTCCACTTTCAGGAATTCCCCAGCAGAGTCGCCAGTTCTGTGATACGGTGGGAGAACTGACTATGGTTTTGCGTTTGTTTTCGCAAATGTTTCGGTTGAGCAAGAGTCGCCACCGACTTTTTATTTTATCCTAAGGAAAGGTTTAAAAAGCACAGCAAAAACCTTTGATATTTTTTCTTGGGTTCGGGGAGTAGATTATAGAAAGGGAAGGTATTAGCACCCTTTCTATCCATGGTTATCCATGGGCTCTTAGGTACTTGCTTAGATCAACTTGCCTTGGTTTTCAATTGTTTGAAATGGTGCTTTGTGTGTGGCTTTGAAAATATTTTGAAAAAGATGCCTTGGTTTAGGCTAACCTTGCAACAATTCTTTACTCGAATGTTTTACAAAAGGTGTTTTGTCTTTTTGAAAAGATGTTTCAAGGTTTTTTGAAAGTTTGTTTTGAAAGTGTTTGTGAAGTGTGGTTTGAAAATAGGCAAGTGTTTTCTTTTGCAAGTTGACAAGTACTTAAGAGCTATCTAGCCTAAAGTTCTCAAAGATTTTTGTTATGTTTTAACCCTTTTAACAATTTTGTTCCACCATTGCATTTGGTGGACAATCTTGTGTTTAGGATGTGAAAGGGACGGGCGCGGGTTATCGTTTAGACCATGATTGCAATGGTGCCAAGTATCTTTGGGCAATTTTCTTTTAAGAGACTTGATCATTTTTTAGGCAACTTTCGAAAGCGTCATCGAGGGACTATGATCATTTGATTTGTTTTGCTTTGCCCAAAGAGACCTAACATGCAATATGGCCCATTATTGAAGGCAACAAGTGGAATACCCTAGGGGTGCAAGTGTGATATGTGTTGTCCATTTTCATGCTTGATTATCTTGAAATTAGGTCAAACTATTTTTGTTCGTTTTATTTGCATACAAACCCTAATTCTAGCATGGTATATTTAGAAAGCGTTAAAATGCGAAAAGTAAAGTTCCTACACTATTACAATACAATATGGGAAGGGGGGGTACAAATGTTCAAATGGGGGGGTATTGACAAGGAATTTAAACCTAGCTATTACATCAATATTGAATTATTTACAAGGTAATTAATTACATAAATAAAATGGAAAATAAAATAAATATGCAAGATGTAAAAAAGGTTTTTATATGTATGGAAAAAAGGTATTTTTTTATATCAAATAAACAAAATAAAAAAAGTATTATTTTTTGGAGTTTTTGTGTTTTAAGGGTAAAACCCTAATTTCATTAAGTAAATATATTAACTATTTAATATGTATAATATTTAATAATCATATACAAAAAATAAAATAAAATGAAGTATATTTATAAAAAAAAGTATTTTTTTGAGGTCAAATATTAATAAAAGAAAAATGCATGTATTTTTGTATTTTAACCTAAATATACTAATACATATATAAATATCTTTATTATTTACTAAACATATATTATATATATAAAAATAATAATATTTAATATTTATAAAAAAATTATATTTTATATAAAATATTTTCAGAAGATAAAAGAAAATAAAAAATGCAAAATGAATGTGTTTACATTATTTTTTGGTATTTTTAAATAAAAGTAAGTTTATATATTTATTTATGTACAAATGTCAATATAAACAAATAAATGCCTAAAAAATATAAAAATGGTGTAAAAATATTTTTTTATGTCTTTTAATATTATTAGCAAAAATAAATAAATCAGAATAAAAAGAGAAAAGTCAAAAAATCATTAAAACAAACAAAATGGGCTCATGGGGGTATGAAAGCAAAAATAGGGTGTGAGAAGAAATAGCACAACAGGCCCAGCCCATGAAGACCTTTCTTCAACCTTCAGACAGCTCTTGTTCAAAAAACACGCGCCTTGTTCATGAATTCAAACATCCTGATTCTTTGAGTTTTAGCACAAACTTACAACATAAGAAATGTTAATCATCAAGCCACGATTCTAAATATGTAAAGAACTCATCTTAACTCTCAGAAATGAGAGAGAATTTTATCATTCCCAAATCCTAACCTAACTTTTTATCAACATTCAGACCTTAAATTCTCATAGCTCAGGCAAAATAAATGAAAAGTAAAAGTATGTACAGATTCAGGGGCATGAGTAGAATACTTCTTATTCACAAACTTAGAGCTAATGATGCCTACACTAAGAGTTAGAAGTTCATGAATATACCTTCTCAGTTGGAATTGTATCTGATAATGGAGGTACTTTCAGAGCAAGATGATGATTGGTACAGCTTCCTTGATGTCCACGGATGCTATTCCAAGTTTTACTTTGCTTTGAAACACTTTGAATCGAGCTATGGAACTTCAACTGCAAAACAAGAAAGTGAAAATGGTGGAACTGATTAGAGGAGTTACAAGTCGTGTTTGAGACTTTGGTTAGCTTCAAGTGATGCTAGGGAATGTGTTTGATGAGCTTTTAGCAAGAATGCATGAAAGGGATGAGAGTTGGCACTCAAACTGCAGTAGGAGCTCTGTTTGGGCAGTTTGAGGGTGGTTCTGTATTCTAGAGGGCAATGGAGGTGTTGGAGTCGTGTGCTAGCTCAGTTAGGATGTCTTGAATGTGTACAAAATATTTGCTTAAGGGTTCTATTGCTGAGATCAAAGTTGTCTTCAGTTATGCCATATTTCTTACACTTTAAGCAACCAAAAGCCAAGTTGGTGTTTAGACAGGTAGAGGCCCCCATAACATGCTGCAAACCTTGGCATTGATCAGTGTGATTAGTCCCTAAACTTGTGCCAAGGAGATTTGATCTGTACTTCTTGGATTTTCATTTTGACATAAAGCTTACTTTTGCAAAAATGGTTAAAGTGCTTTATCTATTTTGGGATTAATCCATCATGCAATGCTTGAACACATAGAACATGGTCTTGGCACAAAGAGTTTGCATTAAATTTATGAGTGTTGGATGGTTTAGAGGCCTGTAATCAAGGGAAGCATGCTGATTTGAAAAAATTGCACAAGTTATGAACATGGAAATTGGCCAATTCAAAAGTGAGTTTTTGTCATATTGCAAAATTCGATTCTCTCAAGTCATGAGGTTGTTTGATGAGTTATTGGACATTTTGGAAAGCTTGGAATGTTTACTACAATCCATCTTTGAAATGCAAATTGAAATTCCAAGTGGAAGTATGTGAAAAATGGTCTTGAAGTTAGGTAAAAACCTTGCCTAAAAAGGTCAAAATTTCACTAAGTTAAGGATGGTTTGGTACCCTTGTTCCAAAAATTGTAACTTGAGATACAAGCTTCTTTTGGGAAAACTTTGTGAATCAAAGTTGTAGATTATGCAATAGGCTACAACTTTCATGTTTTGACTTTTGCTTGAATCCAAATGAATCTTGGTGAGAAAGTGGGGCAAAGTTGGGGAAAAATTAGGTTTTTTCATAACTTAGAAAAATTCTAAGTTATGAAAAATTCTCATTTCAAACCCTAATTTGCAATTTTTGATTTCTTGGTGAACAAGTTTCATGATTTGGCATGTTTTGATGAAAAATGAATCTTGACTCTTGATTTTGACCAAAAAGTCAAAGTTTGACTTTTCAGTATACAGTCAAAATTGATCAATTGACTGGGAAATTCAACTGTCAATCTTGTGCATTTGGGATCTTTTGAACTTGTTGGGCATGTCAAGATAATTCCATGGGGTCCTTGAGTCCATGTGTGAGCTTGGTTTGCCATTGGCTAGGTCAAACAGTCAAAAATTGCCTTTGTGCAGTCAAAACCTTAAAAATGACCATTTTGCCCTTTTGGTGATCTGATCAAATTTCCTGTGGAATTGTGATCCAAACTTGATCAAATGGTCCATGTGAGTTTATAATGTTGATGTGGGTCAATTTTCATGAGATTTGACTGTCAATTGGCCACAGTTGACTTTTTCCCCAATACAGATGATTTTTAGGTCAACTGCCCAATTGACTGGGCAAAACTTGGAATCAAGGCTTGAAACTTGATATGGATAAAATTGGGAGTCCAATATGAAGCAAGAAAGTCATCTTAGGCATTTTAGATCAAAACATCTTTGTGCAAACACAAACCCTAATTTGGGTCAACAGTGCAAGGAGAAGTCTTGAGCAGATGAAACCCTAACTGGATCTTGATCTCCAAGGGCTTGGTGATGAGAAATGTTGAGAAAATGGGAGGGCAAATTTTGGGGTACAACAGGAAGGAACCATAATATGGCCTTGCATATCTCAATAAATTATGGAAATGATACTTTGTCAAGTGTGCTGATAGATACAGGTTCATCATTAAATGTACTTCCCAAAACTACATTATCTCGATTATCACATCAAGGTTCTCCTATGAGGCCTAGTGGGGTGATTGTCAAAGCGTTTGATGGTTCTAGGAAAACTGTCATCGGTGAAGTGGATATCCCCATGACAATTGGTCCTCATATATTTTAGATTACTTTCCAAGTAATGGATATTCATGCGGCCTACACTTGCCTATCGGGTCGCCCATGGATCCATGATGCAGGAGCAGTCACTTCCATGCTCCATCAAAGATTGAAGTTTGTGTGGAATGGAAAGCTGGTAACAATTGGTGGAGAACAAGCTATGGCAGTAATCCACTTGTCATCTCTTTCCTGTATTAATGTTGATGAGGCTATTGGAACCCAATTCCAAGCTCTATCTATCGCTAATAATGAAGTGGGGAAGCAAGGGGCATCTATTTCTTCTCTTGAAGATGCGCGACGAGTGGTTGAGAATGGTTCGGCTGAAGGATAGGGCCAGGTGTAGACTTTGCCTACGAACAAGTTTGGAGAAGGTCTTGGTTTTTATCCTGTGTCTGCAAGAGCTAAGCAAGATACGGTTACCCGTCTGATACAAGAAGTTTTCCGAAGCGCAAGTTTTATCCATCCAACTCTGCCCGAAGTTGATGCTATATTGAAAGATGATTCTGAAGAGGATTTACCTGACTTTGTAGCGCATGGAGTGGTTTTCCAGAACTGGACTGTTGTTGATATTCCTTCTGTGATGCACATTTCTGAGTAATGCGTTGTTCTATTTTGAAAAACCTTTCGCTCTGCCCAAGGCGAGAGAGTATTTGTGTCAGGATATGTTAAAAATAAATCCTTTTGCTCTGCCCAAGGCAAAAGAGAATATTTTTGGGCTTTTGTTTCAAGTATTGCCAATCATAAATAAAAATGTTATTTTGTCCCACATATTGTTTTTACTTTTCACTTTTTCTGGAAAATGGTAACAAAAATAAAATAATAAAAATAAAGAAATATATATATATGTGTGTGTGTGTGTGTGTGTGTGTGTGTATGTGTACAACACTCGCATTAATCGATTTCTAAAATAAAGCATAAATCATATGTGCAAATTTATCCATGACTTAAACATTAAAAACAATGACCCTGTGCCCCCTCCCAACTTCGAATTCCTTGTGTTCGGAGCCGAGGAAGAGGATAGTGAAGAGATCCCTGATGAAATTTCCTGCTTACTTGAGCACGATGAAAATATTATTCAGTCATTCAAAGAGCCCATGGAGATAATCAATTTGGGTAATGAAGAAGACAAAAAGGAAGTCAATATTAGAGTGTTGCTTATCCCAGAGGTCAAAGAAAGAATGTTGGAGCTTCTCAGAGAGTATGTAGATGTGTTTGCTTGGTCCTACCAAGACATGCCAGGTTTGGATAACAATATTGTGGAGCATCGATTGCCGTTGAGACCTAAATGTCCTCCGATTAAGCAGAAGTTGAGAAGGACTCGTCCCGATATGGCTGACAAGATCAAAGAAGAGGTCCAGAAACAAATTAACACAGGCTTCCTCATTACATCAGTTTATCCTCAGTGGTTAGCCAATATAATGTTTATTGCTAAGAAAGATGGCAAGGTTAGAATGTGTGTGAATTACAGAGATCTGAATAGATCCAGCCCAAAGGATGATTTCCCTTTACCACACATTGACGTATTGGTCAACAACACCGCAAAGTTCAAAGTCTTTTATTTTATGGATGGTTTCTCTAGTTACAATCAAATCAAGATGGCACCTGAAGATATGGAGAAGACAACCTTCATTACACCTTGGGGAACATTTAGTTACCGAGTAATACCGTTTGGTTTAAAGAATGCTGGTGTAACGTACCAGAGATCTATGACTGCTCTGTTCCATGATATGATGCTAAAGAAATAGAAGTTTATGTAGATGATATGATTTCCAAATCGCAGACTGAAGAAGATCATTTGGAGCATCTTTTGAAATTATTCGAGCGTTTAAAGAAAGTATAAACTTCATCTGAATCTTAACAAGGGAACTTTTGGTGTTCGTTCTGGAAGACTTCTGGGTTTCATTGTCAGCCAACGAGGTATTAAGGTAGATCCTGATAAAGTCAAAGCTATTCGAGAGATTCCCACACCCAAGACGGAAAAGCAAGTAAGAGGATTCCATGGAAGGTTAAACTGTATTTCCAGATTTATATCTCATATGACTGCTACTTGTGGGCTGATTTTTAAGCTTCTTCGAAAGAACCAAGGATGTGTGTGGACAGAAGATTGTTAGAAAGCTTTTGATAGCATCAAAGAATATTTACTCGAGCCTTCCATCTTGATTCCTCCAGTAGAAGGAAGACCTCTAATTATGTATCTGTCCATATTGGAAGATTCCACAGGATTTGTGCTTGGTCAACAAGATGAGACTGGAAGAAAGGAACATGCCATATATTATCTGAGTAAGAAATTCACAGACTGTGAGTCTCGATACTCAATGATTGAGAAAACCTGTTGTGCTTTAGCTTGGGCTGCTCGCCGTCTGCGCCAATATATGATTAACCACACTACTTGCTTGATCTCCAAATTGGATCCGATCAAGTATATCTTCGAGAAGCCCGCCTTGTATGGAAGAATAGCTCATTGGCAAATGTTATTATCTGAATATGACATTGAGTATCACACTCAGAAAGCAATCAAAGAAAGTCTTTTAGCCGATCATTTGGCTCACCAACCAATTGACGATTATCAATCCATCAAGTTTGACTTCCCAGATGAAGATGTTATGTACTTGAAGACCAAAGATTGTAAGGAGCCATTACCTGGAGAAGGACCTGATCCTGAATCCCGTTGGAGTCTGATATTTGACGAGGTTGTATGCAAATTTGTCATCACTAAAGTTGGCATGCCATATGGTTGTTCGTAACCATCCATAGGCATAAAAAATCCAGACACATATGGCCTGGACTACTAGTCCCCACTGGTCTTGGGGTCACTGGTTGGCCCAGTGTTCTTACAGGGGATAGGATTGGTCCATTTTGAGAATTTATCGGTATTATTTTTGTACTCATCATAGAAGGAATTTCTTCGGTCACATTCACTGCGGCCATATTTCCCCCTGCCAAAGGGGGTTATTCTTCATGGTTACTTGGTCGATTTACCATCTTTCTAATGTATTTCCTTTTTGGCAATGTTTCGTTATTTTTGGATATCCTATCACTCCTTAATCTCATGCAATGGAGTTTGAGAATTTTATATATGAAGAGCTAAATGCAGAAAAACTTTTTAAATAAAAATTATGTGAACATTTATAAGCACGGAGTCCCACCAGGTGTGCCAATTTGTTTACCAGGAATTTTGGTAAAAAAGCGTTAGTCTTCCAAATTTTATTGTTTTGGTTAATTACATGATCAACTAGATTAATCCTAGGACATGTGCATAGAATTTCTTAAATCTTTTTGATAATGGCTTTCGATAGTAATTGGAACTTTAAAAGTAATGCGAAAATGGTTGATAAAAAGTGAACTAATATAAATTGACTTCGACGAAAAATGTAAAGGAATGAAAATGATATTGAAATAAGTAACTTAGTATTGAATAAAAACGAAATGATTTATACGTACATTTCTCAAACAACTCTTTTCTTAATAACATTTAGATACTTCTAGGATTTGTGAGTTTTTGTACAATGTGAATGCCTAAATCTGATCCTAAGACCCCTATTTATACTAATTCAACACTAACAGTAACAAAATGATCATTCCCTCTAAAGATAACATGTTTTCATTTATATGCACTTTGACCCTCTCAGGCTTCCACGCATCTTCAAGAACAAATAATGCCAAAAAACAATTAATAACCTTGTTTCAAATCTATACACATCAAAGCCTCGATTTGAATTACTTCACTGAACTTCTTTCCAACTTAGGTAAAAAAACATGCTAAGTCCCATCACTGCACCACTTCGTCACTTTGAAGCTTCTCTATCAAGCTTCAGTTGAAATGCTATTCAAATTTCTTCGTCGAATGTAACTTATTTATTTCAACATTTTCGTCAACAATCTTAACATTTCTTGCTCCTTGTGAGCGTCGAATTTACAGCTAACAGTTCCTTTGCAATATATGAAGCCAGGTGGATCTAGTAATGCCACATTCATCACCCATGGCTTCTGAAGATGATCATGGAGATACCAGTGCTCCCAAGGAATAAAAGGAGGGAGCACATGTTGGGAAATGCGCCACAAAATATTAGGTATCGTCATGGCAGAGTTAACATTTGGCTAATGGGAGGATCGTAAGTGTTTATGTTTTATATTATATTTTAAATTTGAGTTTTATTTGATTAATACTAACTCAAAATTTTGTTGTTTAGACTTTTTCCGTCACATCAGGCAACATCGAGCATAACAAAAATTATTAAAGAAAAGTATAAAAAAATTTGGCCGACTTATGGAGCAATTTCCGGTGATGACAAAGAAGACCGGTCTAAGTTATTTCAGGTATAATTAACTAACTCATTTAAGTAATTATTATTTTAATATCCTTTATATTTATTGATATATTCATGATTATACTTTATTTAATATTTTTTGAATCATACAACAATGTAGGAGAAATGTTGTTGGGACATTAGAGATCATCACAAAATTAAGGAAACTTTTCACTCAAAATGTGCTGCCTGATTTTGTCACCCTTAGGCGTGTTAGAATTAAATGGCAAAAAATATCACGTCCCTTTTGGATAGGTGAAGATATATTTTAAGAGCTTATTTCCTATTGGAATTCTGAAGTCTTTAAGGAAACATCTGAAAAGGAAAAAAACAACAGAGCATCTGAAGCTGGCAGTTGCAACTATGCAACAAACAATATTAGTGTTGTTGAAGTCGCATGAAGGATGATAATTTTATTTATTTTTTAATTAATTTTTCCTATAGATTTTATATTACTTAAAACTAATTACTTCATATGTCTCATAAAAAGTGTATCATTTGTACTTTTTCTCTGTCTCAAAATAATTGTCCTTTTACAATTCCAATGCAACATTTATTATTATTTTCCTCAACTATACCCTTATTTATTAACTTTCACTTTATTCAACTACTCTATTAACTACAATTAATATGGGTATTCTAGTAAATAGTATTAATTGTATCATTGAAATTAACACATCTAATCATTTTCTTAAAAATTGCACATTGCTCAAATAAAACACCTTTTTATGAGACGGATGGAGTATGTTTTTACTTATGTTTTCATTTAATTAGCGTGAAGAGTTAGTTATAACTCCGCTTTTTAATGAGATTCACGTGGAGACTCATCTCAAAAGAAATGAAGAGTTTGTCAATGACCGCTCAAGAATCACTCAAGTTTTTCTTATATTTATTTTATTTATTTATTTCTTTTGTGTACCTAACTTATTTAAATTATGATAACATTTATTTTTATTTTTTATTTTTATAGGAGGAGTGTGATATACGACTTACCCTTGCTTTATCAAAGCATCCTAAATTACCTGCACCGCCACTGGGATTTCCTATTGACCCTAGTATGGGTTTTCAGACTTGGTATGATGTACTAGGTGGAAAGAAGAAAAATTGAAGAGTGTATGGTGCTGGAGGATTCACCAAAACTATCAAGCGGCATGATAGGAGTTTTAGAATGAGGCTTGCTGATGGAGAAATAACATCAACGCCACCTATATTAACCGATGAAATACTGGAAACTTAGCACATACCAAGGTAGCACGTGAAGTGGCAGCAAGAAATGTAGAAATGGAAGAAATGAAGATAAAAAAATAAAGATGCATGAAGAAATGAGGAGAAAAATAGAAATGCGAGAAAAAATGAGCAGGAAAATAATTGAGCATCAGGAAGTAATGCAGATTGCAAGTAAGCGGGCATAAGGATTTGAATAATTTTTCGCCTCATAAGGTTCTGGTGGTAGATATGGTTGAGTTAGTGGATATGGAGGAGTTGTTGAGGAGGGAGAGTAAGAGGAAAATAACTAGAATGCTTGAATATGAAAATTTGTATTTTTAAGTTTAACTTTGTTGGATTTAATTTTAAGTTTATTTCAATTTGCATGGAGGGTTTTATTTCAATTTTAATCATGTTTGATTTAATTTTATAATTTTATTTAAGTTTATTTTTACAAAATTTTAAAATATATATTTATTTATTATATTAATGCCATATTATTATAATTATATTTATAATAACATAATTGTAATATTATTTTAGATCATATTGTAAATAATAACTAGGGGTAACTTGTAAAAAAAGTAATCTTGCAATTTGCCAGGGGCTAAACCCCAAGCTAACTCTGCGCCTACGTCTGTGTAGTTGCAGGAGGAAAACTAATGACTGCATTTTGTAAGGGGGGAGCCCCAAGCAAAATAGAGAGGTGACAGGCCTCTTGCAAATCATTTGTGATGACTTGTTTATCTAGGGGACATGTCCCCTCGCAAATTTCTATTTTGTGAGGAGTTTAACCCCTGAATAAACAAGCTTTTTCTTGTAGAGGTAGAGCTTTACACGGATAGTGGAGAGACGATTGTCCAAATCAACAGATGACGCAATATGTAGAAGGTGAAAGATAGAAGGAACTTGGGGAGACAAATGGCACAAATTGCTCAAACCCTATATGAAATGAAGCATGGAAGCGTCTCTCACATCAGTAGAATGTATAATTACTCGGCCCATTCCATGGCCCAACTGGCTATAACTAGAAAAACAACTCTATGGATAAATAAAAAGGCTCAAGCCCATTTGGGGCAGTTTTGTTTAAAAAGAATAAACTTATGTGTATGTGTGTGTGAGAGGGAGAGGATTGAAAATGTTATCTATTTTTAAGACTTGTTGGAATTTTGAAAAATAAAATTGACTAAAGATTTTAGAATGGTTTCAATTGGTTTTTAAAATTTAATTTAGTTAATTGAATTGTTATAAATAAATAGTTCGCTTCATTAAATGTTTTAGTAGTTCCATTTTTTTATGGTGCAATATAGTTCAGTTAAAAATTTTAAAAATGAGTTTATAGTCCTTCTTATAGATTACATACTCCCTCCGGTCTCATTTATAAGAAAAAATTAACTTTTTAGATACATTAAATAAGTAATGTATTTGGACAATATATTGTCCAAATACATTACTTATTCAATGTATTTAAAAAGTTAATTTTTTCTTATAAATGAGACCGGAGGGACTATAATGTACTTTTAAAAAAATAACAAGTAAATGTTAACCATTCATTAACATAACTATAATTATTGAATTTAAAAATAATTATACATATGATCTACCTAATATGAACTTCGATTTTTAAAATTCAATTTAGTTAATTTAAATTGTTATAAATAAATAGTTCACTTCATTAACTATTTTAGTGGTTCCGTTTTTTTACAGTACAATACCGTTAATTTCAAATATATAATTATCAAGTAAGTTATGTTTACAAATTTTAAAAAAAATTTAAAAATGACTTTATGCTCCATCATATAGATTACATATTATATACTTAAAAAAAATAAGGCAAAATTACCCCAAAGGTCCTTTAATTTATTTTATTGTAACAGGTTACTCCTTTGTGTTGATTTTGCTACAAGTTAGTCCTTTATGTTAACTATGTTAGAACATAGTATGGTTTTACATCCCTGTAAGTGTTTTGATGATAACAAACACATGATATATATAAAGAACATATATGCTCTCTAATAAAGTATTTTAAGATGCAGAGAAGTTCTGATGTAAGAAGTATAGAAGATGAGAAAAGATCTACTAGAACATAATAGAAGTTTTGATGTAAGAAGCATAGAAGGTCTGCTAGAACATTTGGAAGCTCTGATATAAGAAGATGAGAGAGTTTTGTTTTGAAGATCTGTTCAGACACAACATACTTAGAAACAAATCTGTGTAATACGCTAAATGAAGAAGCTCTGTGTTACAACTTCTGAATGCACCAACATTGTGAAACAAGAACTCTGATATTCTGATATGTAAAGTTCTGGAAAGCAAAAAGAGTCTCAATGGTAACTTTCATCTTCTGATGTGAGCATGTTCTGAAGCATTACAATTCACTTATGACTATTCAAAAGTAACGACTGAAAGGGGACAAGAATCTCTATATTTGAAAAGCTCTTTAATTATCATTTATCAATATTTCAAAAGCTCCCACATGTGTTGCCTATATAAACAACGCTTAAAGGAGAAATCATTTACGATTTTATGCACACGACAAATGAGATATATTCATCACCTTCAACGTACTGAATTTTATTTGTGTAAAACATCACTTTAGTGATATTGTTTTTGTTAGAAAACATATTTGTACACGCCTTTCAATATTGTATTTTGTAATTCCTTGAGGAAATCGGGTTGTGGTTTAGACTCAAGAAGACATTGACAATTGTCATTGTATTTGTGTAATCAAGTTTGATTAGTGGATTAAGACCTCGATGGAGAGAGGCGAAATCACCTTGGCGGGTGGACTGGAGTAGTTTGAGTTCAAACTAACCAGGATAAAATTAAGTGTCATCTTGTCTTAGAATTTAAAACCCCAATTCAAACCTCCCCCTTTCTTGTGTTTTTCAATTCTTCAATTGGTATCAGAGCACCTGGATCTGGGTGCAAACACTTAACCGTGTTAGAAAAAGATCCAAGCAGGAAAAACACTATGGTGGAATCAAATCAGAACATCAGCAATAACTATCATGATGAGGAAGACAGAATCAGCTGCAGACCCCCAATTTGACGGTGAAAATTTTGATTATTGGAAAGACATGATCAGAAGCTTCTTTCTAGCTCATGATGTTGATCTATGGGATATGGTGACTGGCGGCTATATTCATCTGAGTGATGAAAACGGTCATAATATTGACATGAAAAGAATGACAGATCATCAAAAGAGAGAATTCAAAAATCATGACAAGGCCAGAACAATTCTCATGAGTTCTATCTCGTACACAGAGTATGAGAAGATCACAAACAGAGAATCAACAAAACACATGTTTGATTCCTTGAGAATGACATATAAAGGCAACACACAAGTCAAAGAAACCAAAACTCTTGCACTTATCCAGAAGTACGAAGCTTTCAAAATGGAAGAAGAAGAAACTATTGAGACAATGTTCTCAAGATTTAAAACTCTGGTTGCGGGATTGAAAGTTATGGACAAAGGGTACTCCACAACAAATCATGTAAAGAAGATCATAAGAAGTTTACCCAAGCAATGGAGACCCATGATCACAGCATTAAAACTAGCCAAAGATCTTGAAAAAATTTCTCTTGAAGAACTTATCAGCTTCCTGAGAAGTCATGAGATAGAACTAGAAGAAGATGAACCCCAGAAGCAAGGTAAGTCTCTCGCTCTTAAATATAATAAAACTAAAGCTTTTCAGGCAGAAGAAGAAAGTTATGGAGGATCTGCATCAGAAGAAGATGAATTATCTCTCTTCTCTAGAAGGGTACAACAATTATGGAAACACATATAACAATTTAGAAATCCCAGAAGATCCAACAGTCATTCTGAATCAAACTTTGGGTACAAAAAGTCTAGAAGCAAAGGCATTATTTTCTACAAATGCAATGAAGCAAGTCATTACAAAAGCGACTGTCCAAATCTACATAAATAAATGCTTAATAAGAAGTTCTCCAAAGATAATAAGAAAAGTCTTATGGCAATGTAGGATGACTCAGAATCTTCTAAAGCTGAAACAGAATCAGAAGATGAACGAGCCAATATAGCTCAAATGGCCAACATATCAGAAGACACTGGATCATCTAGATCAGAATCAGACTCATAGGCAAAAGAAGTATTCTCTACCTTTTTTAGATCTCGATTAGAAGAGAGCCTGTCATAAATTCTTGAAAGATATCAGAAACTTTGAGTTATAAACAAGAACCTGAAAATGGATCTAGTTTCTGACTCTGAAGAAACTAAGAAATTGAGATCAAAAAACTCTGAGCTGAAAGAAACAATTTATAAATTAGAAAATAAATTACAAAATGCTCCGAAATAAACTAGCTCAGAAGTTCCTAGTAACTCTGATAAGATCATAAAGGAATATGATCATAGCTTTCAAAAATTTCTCGCTAAAAACATAGATAGAAGCAAGATGGCTTCAATGATCTATGGAGTTAGCAGAAATGGCAGAAAAGGAATAGGATACAAGGGTAAAGTAACCCAAACTAAGAAAGTTGAGTATATGGTCATAAAACACACACCTCTTTATTCTCACTTCACCTACGGACACACACATGATATAAAATATACTAGTAAGGCGTTTTCTGCTAAACCAAAATTCAAACAGAATTTTGTAAACTCTAACAATCATGGACCCAAAAAGATATGGGTACCAAAGGATAAAATCATCTATGTTGCAGATATTTTTAACAGCAAGGTTGAAACACCAGTTTTAACAACTGGACTCTGGATGCTCTCCACACATGATGGGAAGAAAGCATATGTTCCAAAGCCTGATATTTAAATTTGGAGGATATGCAGGTTTCAAAGGCAATCAAAAAGGAAAGAACACTGGCTCTGGAAATATTGGTAAAAATAATGAGGACACAGCATCAAAAGAATCCCAGTCAAATATAGAAGAAGATGAAACAAACATTACAAAAACATCTGAAGATCCCATCCAGAAAAGACAACTTAGAAGATATGAAAAATTGTTTTGTTTTTTCTCGCTGCTTCATCTTAATCCTCTATTTTTCCCGTGTTGTTCCTAATTTTTGATTCTTGACAAAAAGGGGGAGAATGAAAGATATTTTGACTCCTTCTCAAAATTCTGATCAGAAATATTCAGGGAAGTTTTTTTTCTTTATCTGAGTATCCAACTCAGGGGGAGACTTTTATTCTTTATGTTCTTTAAGTGTTCTATCAAAATATGTTTTTGTCATCATCAAAAAGGGGGAGATTGTTAGAACATAGTTTGGTTATACATCCCTATAAGAGTTTTGATGATAACAAACACATGATATATATAAATAACATATATGCTCTCTAATAAATTATTTTAATATGCAGAGAAGTTCGGATGTAAGAAGCATAGAAGATGAGAAGAGATCTACTAGAACATAATAGAAGTTTTGATGTAAGAAGCATAGAAGATCTGCTAGAACATTTGGAAGCTATGATGTAAGAAGATGAGAGAGTTTTGTTTTTAAAATATGTTTAGACACAACATACTTAGAAGCAAATATGTGTAATACGCTAAATGAAGAAGTCCTGTGTTACAACTTCTAAATGCACCAACGCTGTGAAACAAGAACTCTGATATTCTGATATGTAAAGTTATGGAAAGCAAAAAGAGTCTCAACGGTAACTTTCATCTTCTGATGTGAGCATGTTCTGAAGTGTTACAATTCACTTATGGATATTCAAAAGTAATGGCTGAAAGGGGACAAGAATCTCTATATTTGGAAATCTATTTAATTACTATTTATCAACATTCTAAAAGCTCCCACATGCGTTTACTATATAAACAAAGCTTGAAGGAGAAATCATTTACCATTTTGTGCACATAACAAACGAGATATATTCACCACCTTCAACGTACTGAATTTCATTTATGTAAAACATCACTTTAGTGATATTGTTTTTGTTAGAAAACATATTTGTACACACCTTTCAATATTGTATTTTGCAATTACTTGAGGAAACCGGGTTGTGGTTTAGACTCAAGAATACATTGACAGTTGTCATTGTATTTGTGTAATCAAGTTTGATTAGTGGATTAAGACCTCGTTGGAGAGAGGCAAAATCACCTTGGCGGGTGGACTGGAGTAGTTTGAGTTCAAACGAACCAGGATAAAAACTAAGTGTCATCTTGTCTTAGAATTCAAAACCCCAACTCACCCCCCCCCCCTTTCTTGTGTTTTTCCACTCTTCAAACTAACATCTATAATGTTGACCTTATTCACAAGGTATGTTCCAAAAAACTCAGTTGTCACTTACGGTGTTGATGTGTCATTTAACAGAGTTGATATGTCAATTAACTTAGTCATTTAAGGTATTTATATTACTACAGGGCTTTCAATCCATAAATTAGAGTATCCAACCCTAATTGTAGTGAACATAGTAGAAGGCAAACACAGTTGAAGACGAACTCAGCGAAGGTGACGACATCGTGAGTTGAGGCAAGTCTCATTTCATGTTCTTATTTTGAAAATGAAACTCTCCATATTATTTGTGTGTTTGATTTTAGTTTAATGTATTTTTGGGTGCATTGTTGATAGTGGTAATGATAATTTTCATCTTAGGTTTTGTTGCCTATTTTCTTGTTAGGTTTGTATGTTGTTGACGTAAACAGGTAAAAATGAGTATGGATGAATTTAATGTTGATTTCCATCACAAGGGATATTTTGTTGATGATAAATATGTAGGAGGGGGAGTGTCAAACTAGAAGTGTGATGGTGATGGATGGAGTTACTTTGAGATTTTTGGGGTTGTTAAAAAGATGAAGTATCCAGAGTTCTGGAAATGTGGTATGACTTTGTTGGAACACTTAAGGCGCTAGAAGATAACTTTGGTGAAATAGAAGCATTGAAATAGTCTAAGACTATTGGAAAGGTTAACATATACACTGTACACCCTATTTCTCAACCTGATATTATAGTTTCCATACCTGAGGATGAATCCAATGAACAACCGAATGCCCAACCTGAGGATGCTATAAATGCCCAACCTGAGGATGATATTAATGTCTAACCAGAGGATGATATTAATGCCCAACCTGAGGATGATATTGTGAGGTCAAAGTTCCTCTATAAGTATTTTAATGATGTCAAAACGACTATTAATCTCTCTCTCTATTTGGGTTAGTCTTATGAACAATCTTGTAATGAAATGATTGGAATGAAGATCTCCAGAAACAAGTATTTTTGAGAAAACCCAATTTGTGCGTCGACTCAAAGATATGTGCGGTTGACTCATCATTTTCAATCAAGTCCTGGATGTATCAGGTCGACCCTTTCGATCGACTCAAACTAAAAATCAAAGCATTCAAAGTTTGCGTCAACGCAAGCCCTGAAGTGGTTAACGCACCTCACTTCAAAATGGAATTCTCTCTTACTGCTGGATGTAACACATCGACACTTCCGGTCGACTCAACCTGGGAATCAGAATATTCAATATTTGCATCGACACAAGTCCTGAAGCGGTCGGCGCATTGCACTTCAAAACAGTTTTCTCTCCTGGTGCAGGTTGTTTCACGTCGACCCTTTCTTCTGGTTGAGTTGACCGCTCGCTTGCCTCATCTTATTTTATGCTATGTTTGTGAGTCTTGGCTATTAGGTAACATATATATATATATATATATATATATATATATATATATATATATATATATATATATATATATATATATATATATATATATATATATATATATATATATATATATATATATATATATATATATATATATATTCATTATGCATCATAATGGGAAGTTAACAAGAACTAGTGAAATATATACATAGTGTTCATCATCTTCATCCTCTCTTCTCAAAAATCAACATCTACACATAATCATGGTTGTTGATTCAAGAAAATTGTTGTGGTGATAACATTCAAATCAAGAATTTAATTTAAATTCGGGTTGAGCAATTATGGGTTGTTCTTGAATAAAATCATTGGGATTTTCTCCTCCAAGATTCCTATTGGTGCGAGGGTTTTCGCATAAGTCTTTGCTTCATTGAATTCAGCCAAGTGAAAGGATTAAGAAACATGGTTTTGCTTAATCAAGTAGCGGTAACCAGAGGATTGTGAAGATTGATTTGGGGTCAAATTGCTTGTGATTGAAACCAGTCGAGTGAAAGGATTAAGAAAAGGTGGGTTTTCTTAATCAAGTAGCGGTAACCGGAGGTTTGTTCGAATAATTTGGAACTTGGTTTTGCTCAAACCAAGGAAAGGGAAGAAGATTGTTACTTCAACAACATTGGTTTGTTTGTATTGTGAACTATCTCTTCTCTTGTATCATTTGCAACTTAATATCAAATATCTCAATTCTAGATTCTAGAATTGGGGGCAGATGTAACCTACGCGAGGACGACAAGGGGAACTGCCTTAATAAATCGTGTGTTCTTCTGCTTTTTCTTTATCTCTATACTTGATTACTATACTGTATGAAAATTAATTTGTCAAATCTTCATTTATTGAAATTGTGCGTGTTGAGTTCATTTCAAAATATTGGTAACAATCCTTTTGATTGATACCTAAGAAAACTCGCCACTAAAATTTAGTAAAACCAAACCTAAGGTGATTTGCTCACAAGGTGTTTGACAAAATGATTAATCCACAAATTATCCATTGTGCCTATCATTATCTCATTTAACTCATTGGTAGTAATTAATAATCATTGAGGGTGTATAAGTGATTGATCAATTGAGTAAAACACATTGATTCTTATTTTGTCATTATATTCCATACGGTTACGCATATCCGATCTTTTCAATAGAGGATCATTTAGACGATTGGAGATTTCAGGAAGCTTTCGCATATTTTTCTGAAAACAATTTTAAAAAGCGCAAATTATTTTAAACGATCTATTCAACCCCCCTTCTAGATCGATCACATCGTCTAACATATATTAATGTCCAACCTGATACCCAACCTGGTGCCCAATCGGATGATGTTACAAATGCCCAACCTGGCAGTGATGATAATGCATTAAGGCATAAGTTTGATGGGATAATGAGGTTTAAAATGATGGATTTGATGAAGTGTTGGTGGGAAAAGAGGGTATTATTGCTGGCCAAAGTGATCAACTTGTTGATGAAATACTAGCAGATGAAACACCTCAAAATAAAAAGAGGAAATGTGGGAGACCAAAGAAAAATAATCCACCAGGCACACCCAAAAAAACATAAGGGAAGACATAAGAATAAAAGGGTGGATGAAGAAAGTTCAGCTGCAATATGTGCTGAAGTATCAAGCAATGAAGATGTCCTTGATTTTAGATTTAAGGAAAGGACAACAGGTAAGAAAGTATATCGGGGTTTGTCAAATTCTGACTATGTAACTGAAAAGCTAGAAAGCGAGGATGACATGAGTAATGATTATTCATATGACTATGGGAAAAGGTTAAACACCCTTCATTTGTCATGCCTAAGAAGCTCAATGATTATAAGTGGATGTTGGGAAGCTTGTTTTAAACAAGGGAGGAGTTCAAGGAAGCTATTGAAAGTTATGTTGTTTATAATGGTAGGGATTTAAGATTTCTAAAGAATGACAAGACTAGGGTTATAGTGTGTAGCAACTGGATTTTTAATCAGAGCCGCCACTATTAGTTTTTATCCTAGGGAAGGGCATCTAATAGAAAACCCTAATTCGCAGACAGAGATTCTAGGTTTTAGACTTCATTAGACGAAAGGAAGGTGTTAGGAACCTTTCATCTACCTTGTTCACAATGATACTAGGTTTTAGGTTTAAGTTTGGGGAAAATAGGGTTTAAATTTTATTAGGGGAAGGGTTTAAATTTTTTATAGGATAACTCGCTAAGATTTTTGATCGTATGCCTACGTATCCTCTTATGAGGAATCAGAGTCCCAATTCGTAGTTCGTATGGGGTTGGTGTTTTTTAGGGGGTTGCATACGTACTTTGAATCACCTCGCATTTTGGTCGGGAGTAGTGATTGTGGAGATTTTGACTAAATATGCGGTAAGTCAAAATATGTTTGAAACCCTTTGCAAAAACAGTTGGTTAGCTTAGTTTATTGCGAAAAATAGTTTGATGTTTGTTGAGTGTTTTTTAATCGTATTAATTGCAAAAAGAATCTTGTTAATGCATGATAAAAATATTTTAATGCAAATAATATAAGAAAATAATATATGTACATGAGTTTTAAATACAAAAATAATTTATTTATGATAACATAAATAATATATATATGTAATATATAATAATGATATATAAAAATATATAAAATATTAATAAATTTTAATATTACTAATAATAATTATTATAAAATAAATAAATAATATATAAAAAGAAAAATAAAATTATATAAAACAAATATAAAAAAATAATTAATCTCAGGGGGGCGGTGTAGTATTCAGTTATGAAGTAAAAGAAGGGGGTGTGAAAAACAGCCTGGCTTGGCCCAACGCGCAGGGGGGTGAATGGTTTGTTGGTTTAGTAACATGGAAGAAGGAGGGTGCAAAAAGCAATGGGCTTAGGCCCAACGTAGTAAGAGGGATGTCTCATCTGATTACGTGTGGGAGGGAGTAAGATGCTTATCATGGTGACTTGGCCTTATGATCGTCAGATCGTGATCAAATGAATATTAATGAGGGAGCACATTAGTTACTATGGGCGCGTGTATATGTGATCATATGGAGATTATAACTTTTGTTTTAATTCATTTTGTTGTTTTGATTGTTACAGATCCTCTTTCTCTCTCATACAAAACTTAAACCCTTTGTCTTCTTTCTTCTTTCGCTGTATCCCCTGTAAAACCTAGCGCCTTAGCCTCACCGCGACGACGCATCCCTAAGCTTCCTCTAACCGAAACCTAACATCCCCAAACAAATGAAAAAAAGCTAAGAAATATTTTACCCCTTTTCCGTGATTGCGCTTCCAATCGTTTGTCTTTTTGATTGATTCGTGCTAATCCTCTCTCTTCTTTGATTCGGCAGGTTGCAGAGCTTGAGGATGGTGGTAGTGGTGGAGTGATTCACTGTCAGCGGTGGTTAGGGTTTCAGCTTTTGAAACTCTAACCGTCTTATCCTTTCTTCATGATTGGTATTAGATTCTTCACATGATTCTGTTCTCCCCTGTTAATTTTGTCTCCTCTCCGTATTAAGCTTTTTTCTCTGTATTTTTTGATTCGTCCTCCTTTATATCTCTTCCCCTATATTTCTTCCTTTTTCTGTAACCGAATCCCCTCTTTCTACTGTATTTGAATTCAGCATATATAGGTTTCTGGAATTAGGGTTTTATTGTTACAATTTAGATAGCGTAGATTTAGGGATTGAAACAGAAGTTAGAGATTTTAGACAATTAGGGATTGATTGTAATTGATTAGATTTTGTGGTAATGTAATTTCCGTATTTCATTTGATTTGGTGCAATTTGTACTGATTTTGTAATATGTTTTTTTTCTGAGATTTAATTTTAATTTCAGATCGGATTTGATTTAGTATTCTTGCTGTAATTTTTATGATTATGTTTTTTGTTTGTTTTAGATGCAGATTTGACTTTGTTTAATGCTTTTTTCTGGATTTGATTTACTGTAAGATTTGATTAATTTTTTATTTGATTTCTACATTAGCTTGTTAGTGCAAAAAAACGTGAGTGAATTTAGTTATGATTGAAACAATTGTTGTTTTAACTTGGGCCAGTACTTAATTATTATTTTATTGGGCCTGCACTTAGTTATTATCATTTTATCCGACAAACACCATTATATTACAGCAACATGTTTTTCTTTTAATAACCCGGCCCAATTCCCTTTCAAACAGGTTTTTTTCAAATAGTTTTTTTTTTATAGAAATGATCTTTAAAACTAAATATCTAATAAACAAAAATTGTTTCAACAATAGCATTTTTATTTTGAAAAACATTAAATGACAAACATTGATTAGGCCTAACAAATTAGCGTTAACAAATCAATCTATCCAAATTTTCTTTAAAATAAGACTCTTAATAAAACGTCTAATAACCAAGTATTTTTTTTATAAAACATTTTTTTTATTTTAGTAAATTTACTATAACAAAAAATATTTTTATCAATTTTCTCTAAACAGCAAATAGGCTAATTTCAAAAGAACTTTGATGGGCCTTAAATGAAACTCCACACCCTCTTTTCTTTACTAACAACAGTAATTTCTAGATAACTTTAATTTAATTTAACTTCAAACATCTTAAACTTAAGTTAGATTTAAGAATTAAGGACTTAATAGTTTAATAACTTAGTAATTATTAATATTGAAACGAATTTCCATTTTCGAATCTCATGGGCCCTAGGCCAACATGCTTCGCGAATAAGTTTATAGGTCTTTCTAATTCAAAAAGCCCCACCTTCCTGAATTAAAATGCACCCCCCGGTTGGCTTAAATTTTAAGATGGGCCATCAGAAATTGTTGTACCATCTTTAATTAAATATTTTTTCTATCTTAATTTTGAAAAATAAAATCATCGAGGTAGGACAAATTTGGGGTATGACAGCCGCCCCTATTCAATCATCTTCCAATCGAATAGCGTGAGAAAACGCGAGCGAGTCTTGCACATTCTGATTGAGAGTTTATTGAATACTTGGAATACCCAAAATTTGCCCGACAAACATAAGGTTATACTAATATAGCGTACCCTTACGAGTCTCACAGAAGTAGGCAAAGCTGCTGACGTATCGCTTACCAGGGTTTGATAACGAGGCAGATGGTTTTGAACTTAAGAGCACAATTTTATATGTATTGGTTTGATTTTGATCATTCACCCATTTGGAGGATGAATACAACAATAATTGAAGGAACGATTGAAGTAAAAAGATCAAGACTAAATACCCTGAGTCAAGAATACAAACTATTTCGAATGCAGCCCAGAGAAACCATTCTTGACTTATAAAAGAGATTTGTGCACTTGACAAATCATCTAAGTGTTCTTGGTAAAACTTTGACGAATGATGAACTAAATATGGAAGTACTTAGGTCCTTAACTAGGGAATGACAACCAAAGGTAACGGTAATTTCAGAAAATAAAAGTCTCTCCTCCATGACGTCCGCAACATTGTTTGGAAAACTTCAAGAATATGAAACGAAACTTGGAAGACTTGAAAAGCATGAAAATCAAGAGAAGAAATCCAAGAATATTGCTTTGAAGATAGATTCCAAGGAAGTTGAAAATGAAGACAATCCAGAAGAAGATGAAAATTTCATGCTTCTTGTTAAAAGGCTTGGTAAGTTCTTTGGTAGAAATGACAAACCATTTTCTCATTCAAAAGGAAAGAAACAATTTAAGAAAAAGGAAGCTTCCACATCAACATAAGAAATCACATGTTATGAATATGGTAAGAAAGGTCATATCAAGCCGGATTGTCCAAAAGTCTCCAAGAAAGGTGGCTTCAAAAGCAAAAAGGGATTCAAGAACAAAAAGGCTTATGTTGCATGGGAGGATAATGAAATAAGTTCCTCATCCGATTCCGATGGTGATGAAAGTGAAAATCTAGCATTGATGGCCTTACACCATTCCGATGATGAAGACAATAAGGTTAGTACTGAATTTTGTCTTTTTGATAGTGATGCACAAGTTGCTATAGATGAACTATTGAATGAATGCAAAATTTTGTATAAAACTATTTCATCACAAAAGAAACAAATTTCATTCTTAGAAGAAAAATGTGAATCTATGGAAAAAGATTTCAAAGAAGAAAAACAAAAATCAAGTGATGTACAAAAACAGAATTTTGTATGCAAAAATTGTGAATAACTCTCTTTCCAAATTGTCCAATTAAAAAGAGTCATTGAAAGATATGAAAAAGGCCAAATTGGATTGGAAGGTGTTCTTAGCCAACAAAGATACTCCAATGATAAAAGTGGACTTGGATATTCAAAGTTTTCAAAACCAAGTTCTAAAAAAACTATCTTTGTTAAGGCTAGTGATCAATCATCCAAAGAGAAAGTGAATAAACCTAAAACAGTTCGTCACTATCCTAAAAAGAAAACATTTCCTAAGAAGAAATCTTATCCTTCTAGATATAGAAGTAACTTTGAACCTACTTGTTTTTATTGTGGCATTAAAGGCCATACACCTAATGCTTGCTATGTTAGAAACTTTAGTGTGGCAAGTGGGCATTATGTGTGGGTAAAGAAAGGCACTAATTATGAAGGACCCAAAGCAACTTGGGTACCTAACAAAGTCTAATTTGTTTTGCAGGTATGCTTGAAGACCACATGCAATCTTTGGTATCTTGATAGTGGTTGTTCAAAGCATATGACAGGAGACATAAACCAATTTTCAAATCTAGTGCTAAAGGCCAAGGGTTTTGTCACTTATGGAGACAATAATAAGGGAAGAATCCTTGGTAAAGGCAAAGTTGGTGCTCCACCTTTCACATCCATTGAAGATGTTCTTTATGTTGAAGGACTAAAGCACAATCTTCTCAGTATTAGCCAACTTTGTGACAAAGGCTTTAAGATCAAGTTCACCAAGGATGAATGCTTGATAGAAGATGAAGTCACTCATGAGGTTATACTTAAAGGTAAAAGAATCAATAATATATTCATGATTTCCCTTGATGATCCATCTTTGAAGGTTAAATGTCTTGTGGCGAACAACGATGATTCATGGCTGTGGCACAAAAGAATTGCTCATATTCACATGGAACACTTGAATAAACTAATCAAGCATGATCTTGTCATTAGATTGCCTAAGATAAATTTCGTCAAAGATAGACTCTGCGATGCTTGTCAAAAGGGGAAACAAACAAAATCAACTTTCAAATCTAAGAATGTGGTGTCCACTACAAGGCCACTACAATTGTTACATATGGACTTATTTGGTCCATCAAGAACAAGGAGTTTCAGAGGTAATGTATATGCTTTGGTTATTGTTGACGATTTCTCTAGATATACTTGGACATTATTTTTAGTGCAGAAAAGTGATGCATTCAAGGCGTTCAAGAAGTATGCTAAACAAATTCAGAATGAGAAGTCTCTAACAATTGCCTCCATAAGAAGTGACCATGGCGGAGAATTTCAAAATGCTCTATTTGAAGAATTTTGTGGAGAACATGGAATATCTCACAACTTCTAGGCACCAAGGACTCCTCAACAAAATGTAGTGGTAGAAAGAAAGAATAGGTCTCTTGTGGAACTTGCTAGAACAATGCTTAGCGATTCAAATATTCCAAAATACTTTTGGGTGGATACGGTGAGCACGACATGTTTTGTTAGCAATAGAGTTAACATAAGACCGATCTTGAAGAAAATTCCATATGAACTCTTCAAAGGGAGGAAACCAAACATTGCTTTCTTTCACATCTTCGGATGCAAATGCTTTGTCTTAAACAACGACAAAGATAACCTTGGTAAGTTTGATGAAAAATCCGATGAAGGTATTTTTCTTGGTTACTCTCTTTCTAGTAAGGCATATAGAATCTACAACAAAAGAACTTTGACAATTGAAGAATCAATGCATGTTTCTTTTGATGAAACTAACCCCTCCAAGGAGGATAATATTATTTGTGATAATGATGATGAAATACTAGAAGGTCCTCAAGAAAATTCTTCCAAAGATCAACCAATTCAACAAGAAGAATCACCCCAACAAGAATCAAATCTCAATAATCTACCAAAAGAATGGAGAACTCATAGAGATCACCCTATTGATAAAGTAATTGGTGATATAAGTCAAGGTGTGTCAGCAAGATTAAATCTCAAGGATGCTTTCCTAAACATGGCGTTTGTCTCTTAAATTGAACCTTCCAAAGTTGATGAAGCCTTAGGCGATGACCAATGGATTATCGCCATGTAAGAAGAATTGAATCAATTTGAAAGGAATCAAGTTTGGGAACTTGTACCTAGGCTAAGCAATAAACACATTATTGGAACAAGATGGGTGTTCAAAAACAAACTTGACAAGAATGGAATAATAATTGTTCGTAACAAAGCAAGGTTGGTAACACAAGGCTACAATAAAGAAGAAGGAATATATTTGAAGAAACTTTCGCTCCGGTTGCAAGGTTAGAAGCTATTCGTCTCTTACTTGCCTATGCTTGTTCATTGAAATTTCAACTTTTCCAGATCGATGTCAAAAGCGCATTCTTGAATGGATATATCACTGAAGAAGTCTACGTTAAGCAACCCTCGGGGTTCGAAGATTTCAAGAATCCATATCATGTATTTAAATTGAGAAAAGCTCTCTATGGATTGAAACAAGCATCGAGGGCATGGTATGATCGTTTAAGCAACTTCATATGCGAAAAAGGTTTTGAAAAGGGAAAAGTTGACAAGACTCTGTTTATCAAGAAAATCAAAGATGACACTTTGCTAGCACAAGTCTATGTCGATGATATCATTTTTGGTTCTTCAAATAAAGAAATGTGTGAAGAATTTTCAGCAATGATGCAAGGAGAGTTTGAAATGTCCATGATGGGTCAAATAAACTATTTTCATGGACTTTAAATCAAACAACTAAAAGATGGCATATTCATCAACCAATCCAAATATTGCAAGGAACTCTTGAAAAGATTTGACATGGATAACTGCAAGGAAATGTCTACACCAATGGGTTCTGGTTCATATGTTGATCAAGATGAATTAGGTGTTTCCATCGGCATCACAAAGTATCAAGGTATGATTGGCTCCTTATTGTATTTGACGACAAGTCGTCCTGACATCATGTTTAGTGTTTGTCTTTGTGCTCGCTTTCAAGCTAATCCAAAGGAATCTCATCTCACAGCGGTAAAGAGGATCATGAAGTATCTCAAAGGAACAACGAATTTCAGATTATGGTATCCTAAAGGTAGTGTTTGCAACTTAGTTGGTTAGTCTGACGCGGATTATGCAGGTTGTAAAACGGATAGAAAAATCACAAGTGGTACTTGTCACATCCTTGGTAATGCATTAGTATCATGGGCCTGCAAGAAACAAGCATGCGTTGCTCTTAGCACGACAGAAGTTGAATATATTGCAGCGGGTAGTAGTTGCGCTCAAATTTTGTGGCTAAAACAACAACTTCGTGACTACGGACTCGATCTAGGGTGCATTCCTCTATGGTGCGACAACACAAGTGCAATAAAAATTACGAAGAATCCCGTCATGCATTCAAGAACTAAACACATAGACATAAAACATCATTCCTCTGTGATCATGTTCTTCAAGGAGATGTCAAGGTAACCTTTGTAGATACTCATAATCAGCTTGCCGATATCTTCACCAAACCTTTGGCAAGAGAACTGTTCTACAAGATTCGACGAGAGCTTGGCATACTTGACGAACACGACATATAAGGTGCCTTCTATCCTTGTTATGATTATATATATATATATATATATATATATATATATATATATATATATATATATATATATATATATATATATATATATATATATATATATATATATATATATATATATATATATATATATATATATATATATATATATATATATATATATATATATATATATATATATATATATATATATATATATATATATATATATATATATATATATATATATATATATATATATATATATATATATATATATATATATATATATATATATATATATTTAAACATGCTATATGTTGAGTGGTATTTAATTTTTAAGAAAAATTTGGTTTTGGTCATTTTTGGTTGATGCAAATCGATTGCACAAAGAGTGTAAATCGATTGCTCACTGAGTATTTTTCATTCTGATCTTTCTGTTTCAAGTGAAAATCGATTGCACCAAAATGCAAATCGATTGCACTCTGTGCGTTTCAGTTTTATTTTGGTTCTGTTTTATGTGCAAATCCATTGCACCTGAATGCAAATCGATTGCACCTATTGTAACTTGCTTTTATGACAGAAAATTGTGTTGGTCAGAATTCCTCTCTCTCATATTCCCAAGCCAAATACACTTTAATACAATCCACTCATTCCCTATCTACTCAAATCATATCCAAATCTCAGCTCACAAACACCTCTCTCTCTCTCTCTCACAAAACCTAAAATCCTCAAAACCTTAAACTCCTTACCCATGGCTTCAATACAAAAAAGAAAGGTGCCAGCTTCAGAAAAAGGGAAGAAAAAGGTTGATTCATCTTCTAATCCATCACTTTCAGATCTCACTGAAGAACAAGAAGCCAGATTCACAAAAGACTTTCAAAGGAAAATAGAATCCAATCCCAAATATGGTATGCTATCATCCTTTCCCCAAGAATGCTTCTCTTTTCAAAATGATTTAGCTGCTTATGGTCTAGAACCATTAATTTTATTGTTCGGTCCATATTAACCGGATTTGGTAAGAATGTTTTTCAGCAATCTAACTCCTCAAAAAGGAAAAATGGTGACATATGTGTTGGGTACTCGTATCTCTCTAACTCCTCAGGTTGTTGGTGAGATTCTTCATATTCCTTACACTGGAAGTTCTCTATATGACCCTGAAAACGAGATATGGGATGACTACCGGAAAAAGGATTTCTTTTACATCATTGGGAGGTTAAGTGAAGCTGAATTCCGCGCCAAACAAATTTTTGGTCTAGGCAGAGTAATTCCATCGAGAGACTCCTGGAGTGTAGGTAACTTCTATATAGACGGTCGCCTATATCATTACTTTATGGTCTATATTATGTTTTTAAGAGCTGGAAACCACTGCACTGTGACCTACCTAGAAATGCAGCTAATTTATGAAAGAAAGAAAGGGATAAGTGTTAACTGGGCAAGACTTATAATGGTGCATATGCTGAGAGTCGATGCAAAATCTAAATTTCTTCCATATGCTTATTTTGTTACTTTAATTATGGAGGAACTTGGAGTGGATTTTGCTGGGTTTGAAAAAGTGAATATGGATCCAAATCTGAATAAGATTTCCATCAAGAATGTTGACTCCATAGTGGGCGTGCATTACAATCCGGAAACAAAAACTATCACTTACATTGGTGAAGATGTTGTTGGCGATGAAGGGAACGATCAAGAAGTCGAAGGCGGTGAAGCTGTGCCTCCTCCACCTACTGCTCCCTATGGTCCAAGCAATCAAGAGCTTATGGATTACATGTCTCAACAATTTTCTTCCATGAAAATCAACATCAACAATCAATGAATGCGATTAATGATTCTACTACAACCCAGATTAATGACTTTCGCACATATGTGAATCAACAATTTTCATACCTTTACTCTCATCGTCATATTCCACCATATGATCCAAATAATCCAGCTGCACCTCCTCAACACTACACAGAACCTCCACTTCAACAAAAATTTCCGAATCAAGGCTCTTGGTCCTATAACCACCTAGACATGCATCACCCTTGAAGTTCTGGCTAACTCTATTTTCTGTTATTTCCTTGTCTTGTTATTCAATGTTTTGTTTGTTAAACTTCTGTGTAATCATTAAGCAATTTGTGTTGCTTGTTTAAATTCAAGTTTTCTCGATATATTGCTCTATTACTGTTTGTTTTGTGCATCTTTCCCTTATTTTTGATAATGTCAAAGGGGGAGAAATATGTGGTACTTTATGCTTGTATTTTTCCTTCTCTTAATTTTTAAAATGTACTTTCCAACCAAGATGAAGAAATACAAAGGATTCCAACCTTCTCATACATAGGGGGAGTTTTGCATCTTAGGGAGAGAAAAGCTCTTTCCGGAAAGTACAACGCATAAAGCAAGATTGTTTGTCATCATCAAAAAGGGGGAGAATGTAAAATCAATCTTCTCAATGAACTTTTGTTTTGATGAAGACAAACCATGATTGACAAAGAAGGCAAAGATATATGATCAAGCTCAAAGCATCTATGGACAAAATCTTCAGTTCAAAGCTCTCAACAACTTTCAAGGTATAATGATATTACCTACTTTGATCTTAAGATATATATGCTCAATGATGAATAAGAAATGTTTTATAAATCATTACTCAAGTTTTTCAAAGTTAAAATTCATTTTTCACTTGAGTGCAATCGATTTGCATATTAGTGCAATCGATTTCATGCTTCAATTTTTCAGATCTTTTACTTCTGTTTCTCTGTGTAATCGATTTACATTGCTAGTGCAATCGATTTACATTGCTAGTGCAATCGATTGCATACTTAAAATTTTCAAAATGTTTGCTTCTGTTTCTCAGTGCAATTGATTTACATTGCTTGTGCAATCGATTGCACTCACTTACTTTTTGCTACTAACTTCACATGCAATCGATTTACATTGCTTATGCAATCGATTGCACACTTAAAACTTTTGAAAATATAGTTGTTGAAACCCCGTGCAATCGATTTACACAAAGGGTGCAATCGATTACATGTTGCACGATTTTGAAAAACAACAGCTTTTCACATGCCTGTTTATAATACCTTTTCATTGAAACCTTTCACTCAATCTTGGCATTTGTTCATGATTCATTTTCAGAACTTCATGATGTTTCAAAAGGGTGCTATAAACATATAAATATTCATTTTCAAAATCATTTTCAACACCTCTTACACCTCTTCCAAATATACTTTCTGAATTTTCAAAATACAAACTCAAGCATTCCTTCACTTTCATACATAAGTTTTCTGCACATTTTCATACTTTGTTAAACAGAAAACTTTGAGCAATTATATCTTGAGTCATTGTACAATAATATTATTGGAAGAGAAGATCATTCATTGTTAAATCACTCTAAGTGATCAATACTACTCAACTCACTCAAACTCAAATATTGATAGTTACTTACTTATTTTTCCAGGATTGTTGGAAATAAGTTTAAGTGTTTTTAAAATCTTGTGTTTCCAGGATTGTTGGATACAAGTGTAGTCACTTTGAGAGGATTGTTCTCATAGTTGACATAGTAAAAATCCAAGAGGATTGTTCTTGGCTTTTTGGTAGTTCTTGTTTAAGTTTGCCACAATAAGGAAATCTCTTTCATGTTGAAAGGGGACTGAAGTACTCTCGGACTGTGAGGGGAACCAGGATATGTCGCCCGTGTCTCTTTATTTTTCTGCACTTTACGCTTTCCTAAACTCACCATTAACCAGAAAAATAATATCCATCATCACTAAAAAACCAGAATTTTTTAAAGTACCTAATTCACCCCCCTCTTAGGCGCACTTCGTACTTACAATGAAGACTATTTCAGGCATTATCTCCTTTAAAACATTGTCTTAGAGTTACCAATCCCCTGGCTTTGTATGTTGTGTCATCATAGCATTGTTGAATTTTATTTGAATATAGTGAAAAGTGTTAGAAAAATTTGAACATTGACTTTCTGTACTGTGAGTGCAGGTGCAGACGTAGACGTAGACATATGTAATGTCATGTGCGTAGATTTGTATGTTGTAAGCGCATGTGTAAGCGTAGACGTATGTATTGGTATATATGTAGCCTTTTATGTTGTAAACGCGGGCGTAGACGTGGACGTGTGTAGACTTTATATTGAGTGCAAGCATAGGCGCATACGTATGTGCTGACATAGTCTTTTTGCGTCGTGAGCATAAACATATGCGTAAACATGTGTATAGATTTTTGTGATGCAAGACGTAGGAGTAGCCATGTGAGTGAACGTAGAAGTGGATTTCCTTTCGATGTTTTTCTGACCCAAAATTCCTTTTCGATGTTTTGTCAAATGCTTTTATTTTGTTAAATCCCCGAAATGATTTCAAGACAATATTCACAAGTAATGATCGTAGTATTTTGTAAACAAGTCTGAGAAAAGAAAAAATGCAATTTGAAATATGTAAAGAAAGCAAATGTTTTATTGATGGGCCTCTGAATAGGCGAGAATACACGATGCAGTTCCTAGAAAGAGGTAATTACAGAAGGTTTTAAAACTGTAAATGGAAATAAAAAATGATAATTGTCGCTGCTGTTCCCAAATATCCTTTTAATGGATCTTTTCTCCTTTATTTCTGAGTCGTATGATTTAGATTTATCTCTCCCTTCGTGGTTCGTAGTCGCAGTTTTAGATCGCAGTCTTTTCGTTCTTTATTTCTTTTTGAATGATCCCTAATTTTTGCCTGGATTTCCCTTTCGGGTTTTCAATCCACCGGGATAATTTTTTGTTATAGGCCCCTAATTTTTTGCCTGGATTGCCCTTTAGGGTTTTCGATCCACCGGGACGCTCCTTTTTACCTAAGTCGCCTGTTTGAGGTTCGAGCTTAGCGAGCTTCTTATACAGAGTATTTTTTGACTACGTCTGAGTTTGCTGGATGTGGTAGTTCTTCCCCATCCATTGTTGTAGGTGGAGCCTCTTTACGGACTGAAACTTTCATCTCAAATTCGTGAAAGGTCTCGTCATAAGATTTTAGGTTAAGGCCGTTACAAAGAGTCATGGGTGACCTTCCAAAGTCCTACTCGTCAAGAGGATATCTCTCGACAAGTATTCCTTTTTCGGAAGTTCACCGACTCTAGGCGAAGTCGTCACATAAACTCCCGGGGATGATGTACCCCCTAAGCTAATAGACAAACCTTCTTTCTAAGGGTTATCAAAAATATTTTTTTGAAATAAAAACCCGCCACATAGTAAATATATAATAATCAAGAAAAATAGATAAGAAAATAAAAAATGCAATAAATAAATTAATGCAAATAAATAAGTAAAAATAAAAACCCAAAAGAGACCTAAAACCTATGATTAAGGAGAGTCCCCAGCAGAGTCGCCTGCTGTAGCAACTGGATTTTTAATCAGAGCCGCCACTATTAGTTTTTATCCTAGGGAAGGGCATCTAATAGAAAACCCTAATTCACAGACAAAGATTCTAGGTTTCAGACTTCATTAGACGAAAGGAAGGTGTTAGGCACCTTTCATCTACCTTGTTCACAAGGATACTAGGTTCTAGATTTAAGTTTGGAGAAAATAGGGTTTAAATTTTATTAGGGGAAGGGTTTAAATTTTTTATAGGAGAACTCGCTACGATTTTTGATTGTATGCCTACGTATCCTCTTATGAGGAATCAAAGTCCCAATTCATACTTCGTATGGGGTTGGTGTTTTTAGGGGGTCGCAAACGTACTTTGAATCACCTCGCATTTTGGTCGGGAGTAGTGATTGTGGAGATTTTGACTAAATACACGGTAAGTCAAAATCTGTTTGAAACCCTTTGGAAAAACAATTGATTAGCTTAGTTTATTGCGAAAAATAGTTTGATGTTTGTTGAGTGTTTTTTAATCGTATTAATTGCAAAAAGAATCTTGTTAATGCAGGATAAAAATATTTTAATGCAAATAATATAAGAAAATAATATGTGTACATGAGTTTTAAATACAAAAATAATTTATTTATGATAACATAAATAATATCAATATGTAATAAATAATAATGATATATAAAAATATATAAAATATTAATAAAATTTAATATTACTAATAATAATTATTATAAAAGAAATAAATAATATATAAAAAGAAAAATAGAATTATATAAAACAAATATAAAAAATAATTAATCTCAGGGGGGTGTAGTCTTCAGTTATGAAGTAAAAGAAGGGGTGTGAAAAACAGCTTGGCTTGGCCCAACGCGCATGGGGGTGAATGATTTGTTGGTTTAGTAACATGGCAGAAGGAGGGTGCAAAAAGCACTGGCTTAGGCCCAATGCATTAAGAGGGATGTCTCATCTGATTACGTGTGGGAGGGAGTAAGACGCCTATCGTGGTGACTTGGCCTTACGGCCGTTAGATTGTGATTAAACAAATATTAACGAGGGAGCATGTTAGTTACTATGGGCGCGTGTGTATGTGATCAGACGAAGATTATAACTTTTGTTTTAATTCATTTTGTTGTTTTGATTGTTACAGATCCTCTTTCTCTCTCATACAACAGTCAAACCCTTTGTCTTCTTTCTTCTTTCTCCATATCCCCTGTAAAACCTAGCACCTTACCCTCACTGCGGCGGCGCATCCCTAAGCTTCCTCTAACTGAAACCCAACATCCCCAAACAAGTAAAAAAAATCTAAGAAATCTTTTACCCCTTTTCCGCGATTGCGCTTCCAATCGTTCATCTTTTTGTTTGATTCGTGCTTATCCTCTCTCTTCTTTGACTCGATAGGTTGTAGAGCTTGAGGATGGTGGTAGTGGCAGAGTGATTCACTGTCAGCGGAGGTTCGGGTTTCAGATTTTGAAACTCTAACCGTCTTATCCTTTCTTCACGATTGGTATTAGGTTCTTCGCACAATTATGTTCTCCCTTGTTAATTTTGTCTCCTCTCCGTATTAAGCTTTTTTCTCTGTATTTTTTGATTCGTCCTCCTTTGTATCTCTTCCCCTATATTTCTTCCTTTTTCTGTAACCGAACCCCCTCTTTCTACTGTATTCGAATTCAGTATATATAGGTTTCTAGAATTAGGGTTTTGTTGTTACAATTTAGATAGCGTAGATTTAGGGATTGAGACAGAAGTTAGGGATTTTAGACAATTAGGGATTGATTGTAATTGATTAGATTTTGTGGTAATGTAATTTCCGGATTTCATTTGATTTGGTGCAATTTGTACTGATTTTGTAATATGTTTTTTTTCTGAGATTTAATTTTAGTTTCAGATCGGATTTGATTTAGTATTCTTGCTGCAATTTTTATTATTCTGTTTTTTTATTTATTTTAGATGCAGATTTGATTTTGTTTAATGCTTTTTTCTGGAATTGATTTACTGTAAGATTTGATTATTTTTTATTTGATTTCTACAGTAGCTTGTTAGTGCAAAAAAACATGAGTGACTTTAGTTGTGATTGAAACAGTTGTTGTTTTAACTTGGGCCAATACTTAATTATTATTTTATTGGACCTGCACTTAGTTATTATCATTTTATCCAGCAAACACTATTATATTACAACAACAAGTTTTTCTTTTAATAACCCGACCCAATTCCCTTTCAAACAAGTTTTTTTCAAATAGTTTTTTTTTTAGAAATGATCTTTAAAACTAAGTATCTAATAAACAAAAATTGTTTCAACAATAGCATTTTTATTTTGAAAAACAGTAAATGACAAACGTTGATTAGGCCTAACAAATTGACGTTAACAAATCAGTCTATCCAAATTTTCTTTAAAATAAGACTCTTAATAAAACATCTAATAACCAAGTATTTTGTTTTATAAAACATTTTTTTTTATTTTAGTAAATTTACTATAACAAAAAATGTTTTTATCAATTTTCTCTAAACAACAAATAGGCTAATTTCCAAAGAACTTTGATGGGCCTTAAATGAAACTCCACACCCCCTTTTTCTTTACTAACAACAGTAATTTCTAGATGACTTTAATTTAATTTAACTTCAAACATCTTAAACTTAAGTTGGCTTTAAGAATTAAAGACTTAATATTTTAATAACTTAGTAATTATTAATTTTGAAACAAATTTCCATTTTCGAATCTCATGGGCCCTAGGCCAACATGATTCGCGAATAACTTTATTAGTCTTTCTGATTCAAAAATCATCGAGGTAGGACAAATTTGATGTATAAAAGAGTGGGCTGCAAGGAAGGGTGTGGATGGGTTGCTTTGTGTTCCAAATTTCCTAATGAAGATACATGGAAATTGAGAACACTGAATGACAATCACACTTGTAATAGAGAGTTCAATGTTAGGATGTTTAACACTAATTGGCTTGGGAAAAAATTAGACTCAATAGTTAGAGTCAACGCTAATGTGAAACTAAGTACTATATGTGAAAAAGTGCATGAGAAATGGAATGCTGGTATGAATAAGATGAAAGCTTGCAGGGCATGTAAGAAAGCACTAAATGTTGTTTAAGGATCATTTAAGGAGCAATATCAGAGATTATATGACTACACACATGAGCTATTGAGACCTAATCCATGAGCTATTGAGGTCTAATCCAAACAGCACCATCAAGATGAATGTCCAAGCAACTGAACCACAACCTGTTGAAATTGAATAACAACCTGAGGAATATGTTAGCATACCATTACTACCAAGTTTTCATAGACTGTACATGTGCCTTGATGCTTGCAAGAGAAGTTTTCATAGACTGTACATGTACCAATAATTGGAGTTGATGGATGTTTTCTCAAAAGCAATTATGGAGGTCAGATTCTTGCAGCAGTAGGTAAAGACCCCAATGACCAAATGTTTCCCATTGTACTGGCTGTAGTTGAAGCTGAGGCTAAAGACTCTTGGGCATGGTTCTTTGATCTACTAATTAAAGACTTGGGAGGACCAGAAGTATGCAAACATATTACTTTCATTTCAAATCAGTAGAAGGTAAAATTCTTTGATTTTAAATTGCAACATAAAAGTATTGCATGATTTTAAATTGTAACATTATTTGTTGATTATATGAGTATGGCTTTTTACCTGCAATAGAGGATTTGTTACCTAAAGTTGACCAAAGATTTTGTGTTAGACACTTGTATAGCAACTTCAGAAAAAGGTTTCCAGGAAAACAATTGAAGGAATTAATATGGAAGGCAGCCAAGGCAACATATCCCCAAGCATGGGAAAGATAAATGAAGGAAATAAATAAGGTTAATGAGGAGGCATTCAAATACTCGCTGAAGATTCCACCTAGATTTTAGAGTAAGTCCATGTTCAATTATAATACAAAAAGTGATATGTTGGTCAACAATATGTCAGAAGCTTTTAATAATGTTATAATTGAACCAAGACAAAAGCCAAGTGTAACAATGTTATAGGAGATTAGAGGGTACCTCATGGATAGATGGGCAACTAATAGAGCCAAGATTAAAGATTATAATGACTCTGTACTTCCAAGAATTAAAAAAATGCTCCAAAGAAGGCAAGAAATCTTAAGGTTCTTTATAGCAAGGTAATTCAATAATTAATTTACAATATACAAATTTGTTATGAATATTTACACTAACTCAGTGAATTTCATTTGCTATAAAGGTTATTCGGTGACAAGATTTATGAAGTCATGCATACAAGTATGAGTGGAAAGAAATTCACAATTGATCTCAAGAAGTTGGAATGCTCTTGCAAGAGTTGGATACTCACTAGCATTCCATGCTACCATGTAATTACTTGCATGCAAAGTAGATGCGAAGACCCAGTAGAGTACATTCCTCCCTTTTACAGGAAGGAGACTTACCAGACTTGCTACCAACCATTCATATATCCAACAAATGGTGAAAATTTATGAGAGCTGACACCATATCTTGACAGACTTCCACCACCTTCAAGAAAAGCACCAAGGAGGACAAAAAGAAGAAGAAACAAAGTTGTCGATGAAAAGAGAAAGGATGTCACAAATATTTCCAAAAAGGGACTGCCTAACAAATGCTCAGTATATGGTATTTCTGGTCACAACAAATCTTCAAGCCCAACTACACCAAGACCATCCCAAATTTCCACCACTGTCCAATCTCAAACTCCCACCATTGTCCAATCCCAACCTGCCACCATTGTCCAATCTCAACCAACCCAAAGAGTTCAAACTAGATAATCCCAGACAATCCATCCAATCTCAAATGTCCAATCCCAACCAACCCAAAGAGTTCAAACTAGGCTGTCATCATCAACTTCAAGAATCCAGACACGACAGACCATGATAGTTTCCCAATTAGTTTCCATGAGAAGAGGAAGACAGAGACCCACAAAAACATTCCAACCACCAATAACCTAGAGACCAAAGATGGAAACAAAGAGAAAAAGCAATTAAATTGTTATTAATGTGTTTGTATTTTGGGCAAGCTGTTTTAAGAATACTTTGGTTCTTGATAATGTATTTTGGAAATTCTGTTTTGGTTTACTTTATACATTTGCTTTGAATTCTATAACAATATATAAAGTTTATGCTCTGAATTCTATTACAATGTATAAGTTTGTGTTATGATTATGTTATAACATCAACCCGATTTTGGTATTAAACAAGTCATTTTAAGATTCAAATTATTGTAACAAAAATAAACTAACTATGTTATTAATTCCAACAAGCAAGTCTTTTTTGATTTTTAATTGTAACAAACAGGTCCTTCAAATTTTAGTTGTTGTGCAAATTATGACCTTATTGTAACAAAATTAGTATACAATTTCAACACATAATAATATACAACTACAACAGGAAATAGACAGAAATGATGAATTACTCATTGTCAACAAATTTTACATCAAAGATCTAAAATACATGTCTTATAACACTAACATCAAAATTAGAAATGATCACCACTTTTGAACCAAACTACATATCAACACTACAATAATTAAAACTAAAAACATTATCATATAAACTAGCAACTTCAACATCTTCAACATATTCTTCATTATATTCTGAGTTTAGTTGTCATCATTTTCAATGCCCCTTCTAAGCATGTTGATTTCTACATGCTTTTCATCACATTTAGATCATGTTGAATTCTATATCTCGGGTTTAATTTCATCACCGTGTTGGTTTTCGTACCACTAATAGAAATTGTAACTGGCACTATCAGCTTTACTATGTTAACAATAACATAAACCAGTACATCAACCTCATCAAATAAATCAATAATGTCAAACTCTAAATCAAATATATCAAACTATGCACACCAAACGTACCACAAATTATTTACATCCCCAAAATAGCTTCCCTGAGTTTCTTCCTTTCTTCTTAATTGTTCTTAACACTGCTTTGGCTCCACACAGACATGTCGGTTCAATTCCAGGTTGAGATGCACTCGAAATGAACATATTAGACTTCTGACATCTTTGATTCGGTCCACTGCTACTGTATGATGCCATTGATGGAGCAGTGAGAATTAGGGTTAATATGTCCTTCAATTTGGGTTCCCGTTTCTCTTCTTTTTCTCCAGAAATACAAGAAATATAAAACAATTACATATTTAGCTCTGTTAAATGACACATCAGCGTCATTTGTGCCAACTCAATTTTTTTAAAATGAATTTTGTGAATAAGATCAACGTTGCAAATATTAGTTAACATAAAAAACCAACTTATAAATAAAAAATAAAAAACTAACTTGTTACAATAAAATAACTTAAAGGACCATGAGAATAATTTAAAAAAAAAACAAATATATGTTAACCATTCAATAACATAACTATGATTATTGAACTAAAAAAATTATACACATTATCTACCTAATATAAACTTCGAATTTAAAGATCAAATTCATAAAATTTAAAATATTTATAATAAATTATTAAGAAAAATAATCCAATAAATTTAGGAAAATCGATCCCTCGGAGATATAGAATAATTTTAAAATGAATAAATAAATATAGAATATGTATCATGGATCCTCTCCTTTTTTCTTTTTCATCAAAAGAAATAGTATTAAAAAAAAAGTATTTAGATATAATTTTATAAATGTAATTTATATTTTTCTCCAATAAAAATATGATGAATATATTTAAATATAAAAAAAAAATTATATATATAAGAAGAAATTATATATTTATTATATTTTAATTGAAAAAAAAACATAAATCAAATCTAAAAAAATGCACATAAATTTTATCTTTAAAAAAATTGATAAAAAAAAATAGAAGGCGATAGTTATGGCGAAAAATATGAATGACAGGATTCAAGTCCAAGAATATGTAGATTGATTTTGTAACTAATAAATATATTTAAATCTAGAGTCCAGAGAATTAGTAAAAAAAAAAAAATAGCAAAGATTTAGGGAAGATTTAAATCTAAACCCTATAAATTGATCAAGTGTATTATGCTACAACCTATTAGTGAGTATAAGGATTTAAACTTAGACTGCAAGTTTACCGTAACATACTTTTTTGTTCCTCTGTGTTTTTTCCAAACTCTGGTGATAAAATCTGTTACTAGTTCGTTAAAGTAGCAAACTTTTTGTGATTCAACAAGTTAGGGTTTTGTTTTGTTCCTTTTTCTTTCATATAGGAGCTGAATTGGGTGTGATAATGGGAAAAATTGTTGGGATTGGAAGTGTTTCTGAGTCTAATCAGATTTCTCAGGATCAGTTTATGGAGTTCCTCATGGAACAAGTCATTGAGGGAAAGGATAGTGATGTCACATTTGATAACTTTCCTTTTTACTTAAGGTAGTGTTGTATTTGTTAGCCTAATGTTCTTTCAAAAAGTTTCTATTTTTCTTTAATAAAAAACAAGGTTAACAACATTCTTGTTGACATTACAGTGAAAGGATCAAAATTTTGTTGACAAGTGCTGGATATTTTCATTTAAGACAACATGACCTATCCAACCACACTACCAACCTTTCGCCACTGAGCCGAGCTATTTTGCTTTCTGAACCTATCGGTATATTGTGTACAAACCCTGTCTTGTAACGCGATAATTATTTTGGATTTCGAGTCATATTACTAACTCTAATGATATTTTTATTTGTGAAGAGCTTTATCATTATATGCTTGCCAAAGCTTTAGCCAATTGCTTTGAATCCAAGTTACTCTATCTAGATATTGATTACTTCTCTCTGAAGGTACTTATATTCACATCTTTGCACTTTATTTGCTTTGATTTGTGTTATATATGTAATGTAATCATACCTTTCATGTTTTCGCTTGTACAGATGCAGGACAAAGATGGATGTTCTACAAAAGAACCAGTAAGTTTTGTTGCTCCACCTTTCATTTTTGCTATGAATTTTAATAATTTTTGGTCCATATTGAAATTTTCTAACTTGTTTCTTATATATCAGCATTTAAAAAGGTCCATATTTGAGGCGACTTGGGAGAGTGTGTCTGGTTTATTTAGTCACCTGCTGATCCTCCCTTCAACAGGTGTAATTAGAGCTACTAAAGGTAGTAGCACTTAAAGTTTCTAAACATTATATTTCGTGTTTTTACAATTACTTGTTATGGAGTTTGTTCATTCACGTCTTCAAAATAATGAATGTTTTTACACTTTGTTTTCAGCTCCTTCGAAGTGCAAAAGCCAGGACTGTTTTAATGAAAAGCTTTTTCTATATTCACTCTACAAGGTGATTATATCACGCAAAGCTCAAATTTGCGTTCTATGAATATAACTAATCTTAATTTGTTAGGATCTTTTGCCACAAGTTCAGTTTTAACAAAAAAATCTTATAAAAATTTTACAGGTCTTGGTTTCTTTATTAGAAACTGGTTCTGTCATTTTATACATCAAGAATGTTGAGAAGATCTTTCTTCGATCACCAAGGATATACATTTTGTTCAAAAAGCTATTCGATAAACTTTCAGGACCAGTGTTGATACTCGGTTCTAGGTCAGATGATTTAAAAGATAGCTATACAGAAATCAATGAAAAACTCACTATGTTATTCCCTTACAATATTGAGATTAAACCGCCTCAGGATAAGGCTCATCTCAAAATCTGGACAGAGCAACTAAAAAAGGCCATGGAAAAGACTTCTTTGGAAGATAAAGCCACCCACATTGCTGAAGTGTTTGCAAAAAATGGCATCGATTATAATATCTTGCATTCAGTTAGCGGTACTGACATGATGCTACTTAGTAAACACACCGAAGAGATTGTGGCATCTACAATTTTTTATCACTTGAAGAATACTGAAAATCCAGAGTACCGAAATGGAATCCTAACTATATCGGCCACGAGGTAAAGGTCTTGGAAATAACTGTTTATGCAATTTAATTTATTTAGAGAAGAAATAGTTTTGTGGTTACTAATATTAGACATATGCAGTTTGTGCCATGTATTGAGCCTTTTTAAGGAGGGTGAAAGTGGTGAAAAGGATGAAAACAACACTGAAAAAGAGTCAAAAAAGGTTTGTCGACTGTTCTTCAACCAAAGCATAATGATTCATCTAATGAATAATCCAAATAGAAAAAGCATGATAGTTATTTTTTTCGACAATAGCAATGAATGATAGTTGAATGCTTATTTAACTAATTGAAAAAAATTTGATCATTTTTTTTTCCGTTAGGATGATGCTGGAAAAGATAAACCTGTATCAAACGGGGCACAGAAAGACAAGGATATTAAACCTATTTCAAACGGGACAAAGAAAGACAGTGATACTAAAGCTGTTTCAAACGGGACAAAGAAAGACAGTGATATTGAAGCTACTACAAAACCTGTATGGCCAATTTTTTTTATTAAATAACCTAATATGCATACTTTGTTACAACGTTGCAAAAAAATGCAGTTCATGATATATAAGCTCAGCTTTCATGTTTAACTAATTTCCATATGTTTTGCTAATTTATGCATGTTTGCAGAATGATCCTCCTGACAACTCCTATGAGAAGTTAATAAGACAAGAGCTTATCTCTGCAAATGAGATAAAGGTGAGTTTTTCAGATATTGGTGCATTGGATGATGTTAAAGAATCACTTCAAGAAGCAGTTATGCTTCCCCTTAGAAGACCAGATCTATTCAAAGGCGGTGGGTTATTGAAGCCATGTAAAGGTGTATTGCTCTTTGGACCTCCCGGTACAGGAAAAACAATGCTTGCAAAGGCAATTGCAAATGAAGCTGGAGCAAGTTTCATCAATATCTCTTCGTCTACCATCACTGGTATGTGGTTTGGACAAAGTGAAAAGAATGTTCGGGCTCTGTTTTCGTTAGCGGCAAAGGTTGCCCCGACTATTATTTTCGTTGATGAAGTTGATAGCTTGCTTGGGAGGCGGACTATGAATGAGCAAGACGTTGTGAGAAGTATTAAAAATGAATTCATGACCCATTGGGATGGACTTTTGTCAAAACCTGATGAGAAAATTATTGTTCTTGCTGCAACCAACATGCCATTTGCCCTTGATGAAGCAGTTATAAGACGGTTTCAGCGCAGGTAGAAACACACATTTGTTATGAATCGTGATCAAATGTTGCACATGCTCTAGTGTAATATCTTTTTCGCTCGCAATATCACTAGATTGAGTTTACCTTTAGATAAACAAACCTTGTGCAGTTAACGAGCCTGACAATTTTTTGCAGGATCATGGTTGGTCTTCCATCTGCTGAAAACAGAGAAGTGATCTTGAAAACTCTTCTAGCTAAGGATAAACTTGAAGATATAGACTTCAAAGAGCTTTCAACTAAGACAAAAGGATATAGTGGGAGTGATCTTAAGGTTCGATTTGTTGGCTATTCTCTATTTCTTATTCACTATACCTATACTTCTGGTTTCTGGTGATGATGATATATTGACATTAATCTCTGTAAACAGAACTTGTGCATGACTGCAGCATATCGTCCTCTTAAGGAGCTAATGCAACAGGAGAAGGCCAAAGAAATGGTATAGTTACTTAATCACTTCTAATAATGTTATTGTTAAAATGATTTCTATACAACGTGTACTAGTGTTCATGCGCTGTAAAGCTAAGAAATGGCCACTTATTTCAGAAAAAGAAGAAAAAAGAGGCAGAAGCTGAAATCTCAAAAGTTGCCTCCAATGCTACGGAAGAAGATCCAGTGATTGCCCTTAGGCCTTTAAATATGGAAGACATGAGAGATGCAAAGAATAAGGTGTGTTAGACTTATAACTGTTCACTTCTATTGTTGTAGATTTAGTTACGGCTTCTTTCTATTAACTTATTTGAGATTATATACCGACATAACTAAGTGTGAGTCTGTTTGGAAAAACTTATGGAAACAGCTTATAGCATGTCCGTAAGTTGTTTTCAGCTTATTTCTATAAAGCTCTCAAGGATAAATTATGAAAACTTCTTAAAAGCTTATATGAAAGCAGTTTGTGTTTATATTTATCTTTTGATTTAGCAATACCTTATACATAATAACCAAAGTTAAGATAGCAGCACATGTGCTGTTTAGACACTGTTAAAGTGTTTGCAGGAGATAATAAACTGGTTCAGTCGTCTCTATTTGATCAAATTATATATTTTGTCATGGATTTTAAGCGTAATTTTTTTCAATGACATCACTACTGGAAGAATGAATGTCTTGTCTTCTACCAGCTGAATACTTATGTCTATGCATAAAAACTGATATATGAATGTGTAAATATACAGGTGACTCCAAGCTTTGCTGAAGAAGGATCAAATATGAAAATGCTAGAGCAGTGGAATGATTTGTATGGAGCAGGAGGAGGTTCAAGGAAGAAGAAAAAAGAGCAGCTTACTTATTTCTTATAGTTTTAGAAAGCCAAGTTTGAATATGGATACATCAATATTCATCTCAAAGATGTATATATAGTCTTTTTTTCAAATAAATTAATCATTAAGCAGAGATATTGAACTCAAAGACTGTTAGAGTAAGTATCAGAATGTCATCCATATATGGAGCGTATCTGAACTATCTCTAGAAGGAATCTGGAATAAGTATCAGAATGTCATCCATATCTGGAGCGTATCTGAACTATCTTTAGAAGGAATCTGGAATAAGTATCAGAATGTCATCCATATCTGGAGCGTATCTGAACTATCTCTAGAAGGAATCTGGAATAAGTATCAGAATGTCATCCATATCTGGAGCGTATCTGAACTATCTCTAGAAGGAATCTGGAATAAGTATCAGAATGTCATCCATATCTGGTGCGTATCTGAACTATCTTTAGAAGGAATCTAACTTCTCAAAAAGGCAAAATGGTGACATATGTGCTGGGTACTCGTATTTCTCTAACTCCTCAGGTTGTTGGTGAGATTCTTCATATTCCTTACACTGGAAGTTCTCTATATGACCCTGAAAACGAGATATGGGATGACTATCGGAAAAAGGATTTCTTTTACAGCATTGGGAGGTTAAGTGAAGTTGAATTCCGCGCCAAACGGATTCGTGGTCTAGGCGGAGTAATTTCATCCAGAGACTCCTGGAGTGCAGGTAACTTCTATATAGACGGTCGCCTATATCATTACTTTGTGGTCTATATTATGTTTCCAAGAGCTGGAAACCACTGCACTGTGACCGACCTGGAAATGCAGCTAATTTATGAAAGAAAGAAAGGGATAAGTGTTAACTGGGCAAGACTTATAATGGTGCATATGCTGAGAGTCGACGCAAAATCTAAATTTCTTCCATATGCTTATGGTTACTTTAATTATGGAGGAATTTGGAGTGGATTTTGCTGGGTTTCAAAAAGTGAATATGGATCCAAATCAGAATAAGATTTCCATCAAGAATGTTGACTCCTTAATGGGTGTGCATTACAATCCGGAAACAAAAACTGTCACTTACATTGGTGAAGATGTTGTTGGCGATGAAGGGGACGATCAAGAAGTCGAAGGCGGTGAAGCTGTGCCTCCTCCACCTACTGCTCCCTTTGGTCCAAGCAATCAAGAGCTTATGGATTACATGTCTCAACAATTTTCTTCCATGAACACCAACATCAACAATCAATGGAATGCGATTAATGATTCTACTACAACCCAAATTAATGACTTCCGCACAGATGTGAATCAACAATTTTCATACCTTTACTCACATCTTCATATTCCACCATATGATCCAAATAATCCAGCTGCACCTCCTCAACACTACACAGAACCTCCACTTCAACAACAATTTCTGAATCAAGGCTCTTGGTCCTATAACCACCCGGACATGCATCACCCTTGAAGTTCTGGCTAACTCTATTTTCTGTTATTTCCTTGTCTTGTTATTCAATGTTTTGTTTATTAAACTTCTGTGTAATCGTTAAACAATTTGTGTTGCTTGTTTAAATTCAAGTTTTCTCGATATATTGCTCTATTACTGTTTGTTTTGTGCATCTTTCCCTTCTTTTTGATAATGTCAAAGGGGGAGAAAGATGTGGTACTTTATGCTTGTATTTTTCCTTGTCTTAATTTTTAAAATGTACTTTCCAACCAAGATGAAGAAATACAAAGGATTCCAACCTTCTCATACATAGGGGGAGTTTTGCATCTTAGGGGGAGAAAAGCTCTTTCCGGAAAGTACAACGCATAAAGCAAGATTGTTTGTCATCATCAAAAAGGGGGAGAATGTAAAATCAAACTTCTCAATGAACTTTTGTTTTGATGAAGACAAACCATGATTGACAAAGAAGGCAAAGATTTATGGTCAAGCTCAAAGCATCTATGGACAAAATCTTCAGTTCAAAGCTCTCAACAACTTTCAAGGTATAATGATATTACCTACTTTGATCTTAAGATATATATGCTCAATGATGAATAAGAAATGTTTTATAAATCATTACTCAAGTTTTTCAAAGTTAAAATTCATTTTTCACTTGAGTGCAATCGATTTGCATATTAGTGCAATCGATTTCATGCTTCAATTTTTTAGATTTTTTGTTTTTGTTTCTCTGTGTAATCAATTTACATTGCTATTGCATTTGATTGCATACTTAAAATTTTCAAAACGTTTGCTTCTATTTCTCAGTGCAATTGATTTACATTGTTTGTGCAATCGATTACACTCACTTACTTTTTGCTACTGACTTCACATGCAATCGATTTACATTACTTGTGCAATCGATTGCACACTTAAAACTTTTGAAAATATAGTTGTTGAAACCCTGTGCAATCGATTTACACAAAGGGTGCAATCGATTGCATGCTGCACGATTTTGAAAAACAACAGCTTTTCACATGCTTGTTCATAATACCTTTTCATTGAAACCTTTCACTCAATCTTGGCATTTGTTCATGATTCATTTTCAGAACTTCATGATGTTTCAAAAGGGTGCTATAAATATATAAATATTCATTTTCAAAATCATTTTCAACACCTCTTCCAAGTATACTTTCTGAATTTTCAAATTACAAACTCAAGCATTCCTTCACTTTCATACATATGTTTTCTGCACATTTTCATACTTTGTTAAACAGAAAACTTTGAGAAATTATATCTTGAGTCATTGTACAATAATATTATTGGAAGAGAAGATCATTCATTGTTAAATCACTCTAAGTGATCAATACTACTCAACTCACTGAAACTCAAATATTGATAGTTACTTACTTATTTTTCCAGGATTGTTAGAAATAAGTTTAAGTGTTTTTAAAATCTTGTGTTTCCAGGATTGTTGGATACAAGTGTAGTCACTTTAAGAGGATTATTCTCATAGTTGACATAGTGAAAATCGAAGAGGATTGTTCTTGGTCCAAGAGGATTGTTCTTGTCTTTTTGGTAGTTCTTGTTTAAGTTTGCCACAATAAGGAAATCTCTTTCATGTTGAAAGGGGACTGGAGTACTCTCGGACTGTGAGGGGAACCAGGATATATCGCCCGTGTCTCTTTATTTTTCTGCACTTTACGCTTTCCTAAACTCACCATTAACCAGAAAAATAATATCCATCATCACTAAAAAACCAGAATTTTTTAAAGTACCTAATTCACCCCCCCCCCCCTCTTAGGCGCACTTCGTACTTACAATGAAGACTATTTCAGGCATTCTCTCCTTTAAACCATTGGCTTAGAGTTACCAATCCCCTGGCTTTGTATGTTGTGTCGTCATAGCATTGTTGAATTTGATTTGAATACAGTGAAAAGTGTTAGCAAAATTTGAACATTGACTTTCTGTACTGTGAGTGCAGGTGAAGACGTAGACGTAGACGTATGTAATGGCATGTGTGTAGATTTGTATTTTGTAAGCGCATGTGTAATCGTAGATGTATGTATTGGTATATGTGTAGCCTTTTATGTTGTAAATGTGGGCGTAGACGTGGATGTGTGTAGACTTTATATTGAGTGCAAGCATAGGCGCAGACGTATGTGCTAACATAGTCTTTTTGCGTCGTGAGCATAAACATAGGCGTATACATGTTGTGATACGGTGGGAGAACTGACTATGGTTTTGCGTTTATATTCGCAAATGTTTCGGTTGAGCAAGAGTCGCAACCGACTTTTTATTTTATCCTAAGGAAAGGTTTAAAAAGCACAGCAAAAACCTTTGAGATGTTTTCTTGGGTTCGGGGAGTAGATTATAGAAAGGGAAGGTATTAGCACCCTTTCTATCCATGGTTATCCATGGGCTCTTAGTTACTTGCTTAGATCAACTTGCCTTATTTTCAATTGTTTGAAATGGTGCTTTGTGTGTCTGGATTTGAAAATGTTTTGAAAAGAAGCCAATGTGGTGGCAACCTTTGTAATGATCCATGTTGGGATGTATACAAAGGTGTACGTCTTTTGAAAAGGTTTTCATTTGTTTTTGAAAGTGTTGTGATGTGTGGTTTTAGAAAATAGGCAAGTGTTTTGTTTTGCAAGTTTGATTCAAGTAACTAAGAGGTTGTCTACTCCTAAATTTCTCAAAGATTATTGCTATGTTTTAACCCTTTTAACAAGTTTGCTCCACCATTGCATTTGGTGGGCAATCTTGTGTTAGGATGTGAAAGGGACGGACGCGGGTCATCGTTTAGACCATAATTGCAATGGTGCCAAGTATCTTTGGGCAATTTTCTTTAAGGGACTTGATCATTTTTAAGCAACTTCCGAAAGCGTCATCGAGGGACCATGATCATTTGAATTGTTTGTTTTGCCCAAAGAGACCTAACATGCAATATGGCCCATTTATTGAAGGCAACAAGTGGAATACCCTAGGGGTGCAAGTGTGATTAGTGTTGTCCATTTTCATGCTTGTTTATCTTGAAATTAGCTCAAACTATTTTTGTTGTTTTTGATTCGCATACAAACCCTAATTCTAACATGGTATATTTAGAAAGCGATAAAGTGCGAAAAATAAATTTACTAAGCTATTACAACACAATATATGGGAAGGGGGTATAAATGTTCAAATGGGGGGTTTTTTTGACAAGGAATTTAAACCTAAACTATTACATCAAAATTGAATTATTTACAAGATATTTAATTGCACAAATTAAATGGAAATAAAATAAATATGCAAGATGCAAAAGAAATGTTTTTATATGTATGAAAAAAAAGTTTTTTTTATGTATAAAGGAAACAAAAAATAAAAATATTAATTTTGGACTTTTTATGTATTTTAGGGCAAAACCCTAATTTCATTAAGTAAATGTATTAATTATTAATATATACAATATTTAACCAATTATGTACAAAAATAAAATAAAAATGAAGTATATTTGTCAAAAAGGTATTTTTAATATTAAATATTAATAAAAAATAAAAGTGTGTATATTTTATATTTTAACCTAAATATACTAATATATATATATATATATATATATATATATATATATATATATATATATATATATATATATATATATATATATATATATATATATATATATATATATATATATATATATAAATATTTGTATTATTTACTAAATATATATTATATATACAAAAATAATAATATTTAATATTTATAAAAAAAAGCATATTTTATATAAAATATTTTCAGAAGATAAAATGAAATAAAAATGGAAAATAAAATGTTTGCATATTTTTTTAGTATTTTTAAATAAAAGTATGTTTATATATTTATTTATGTACAAATACTTATTTAAACAAATAAAAGCCTAATAAATATAAAAATAGTGTAAAAATATTTTTTCATATTTTTAATATTGTGAGGAAAAATAAATAAGTCAGAATAAAAAAAGAAAAGTCAAAAAATCATGAAAATAAACAAAATGGGCCTAGGGGGTGTCAAAGTGAAAATGGTGCGTAAACAGAAATGACAAACAAAGCCCAGCCCAGAAAGTTGTTGTCTTCAACCTTCAGACAAACAAATTCAAAAAAAACACGCGCCTTTCTTCTCAAATCCCTAACTCCTGATTCTTTGATCTTTTGCTAAATCTTCCAACATGAAACCTGTAGAGCTTGAAGCCACGATTCTAGACATATAAAGAAGTCAATCTAACTCTCAGAAATGAGAGAGAATTTCTTCTCCCCCAATTCCTGACCTAGTTTTTATTCAATGTTCAGACTTCAAATTCTCTAAGCATACATAATATAAATGAAATCTAATTACATGGGCATGTTCAGGGCTATGAATGTGACATGTTTTCTTCACAAACCTAAAGCTAACAATGCCTGGATAGAGAGATACGTGTTCATGAACTTACCTGTTCAGTTGAAGTTGTATCTGGTGATGGAGGTGTCTTCAATGCAAGGTGATGATTGGTATAACTTCCTTGATGTCCAGAGATGCTATTCCAAGCTTTACTTTGTCTTGAAACCTTTTGAATCGTGCTATGGAACTTCAGCTGCAAAACAAGAAAATGAAAATGGTGATGTTGCCTGGGAGTGTTACAGGTCGTGTTTGAGGTTTGGAATAGCTTCAAGGGATATTATGGGATGTGTTTGATGTGTTTTTAGCAAGAATGCATGGAAGGTTTGAGCTATGGAACTCAAACTGCAGTAGATGCTCTGTTTGGGCAGTTTGAGGGTGATTCTGGGAATGGGGAGGTATTGGGGATGCTAGGCTCGTGTTTTAGCTTAGGATCGATGTCTTGAATGTGTTTGATAACTTTTCTTAAGGTTTGGTTTGCTGAGATGAAAGTTGTTAGATGTTATGCTATGTTTCTTACACTTTAAGCAACCAATGGCCAAGTTGAGTTTTTAGCTTGTATAGGCCCCCCTAATGTGCTGCATAACTCAGTCTTGATCAGTGCAATTAGTTCATAAACTTGTGCCAAAGAGATCTTAACTGTACTTGCTTGGATTTGCTTTAGACATAAAGTGCAACTTTTCAAGAATGGCTAATTTGCTTTTTCTATAAATGGCTTAGTTCAACATGTAATGCTTAAACTCATAAAACAAGGCCTTGGCACAATGAGTTAGCATTAAATTATTGAGTGTTGGATGGTTTAGAGGCCTGTAATCAAGGAAAGCATGCTGAATTCAAAATGGCACAAATGTATGAACATGTAAATTGACCAAATCAAAAGTGAGTTTTTCCCATATTGCCAAATTCGATTCTCCCTAACCATGAGGTTGTTTGATGAGTTATTGGACATTTTGGAAAGCTTGGAATGTGTACTACAATCCATCTTTGAAATGCAAATTGAAATTCCAAGTGTAAGTATGTGAAAAATGGTCTTGAAGTTAGGTAAAAAACCTTGCCTAAAATAGGTCAAATTTTCTCTAAGTTAAGAATGGTTTGGTACCCTTGTTCCAAAAATTGTAACTTGAGCTACAAGCTTCTTTTGGGAAAACTTTGTGAATCAAAGTTGTAGATTATGCAATAGTCTACAACTTTCATGTTTTGACTTTTGCTTGAATCCAAATGAATCTTGGTGAGAAAGTGGGGCAAAGTTAGGAAAAAATTAGGGTTTTTCATAACTTAGAAAAATTCTAAGTTATGAAAAATCTTCATTTCAAACCCTAATTTGCAATTCTTGATTTCTTGATGAACAAGTTTCATGATTTGGCATGTTTTGATGAAAAATGAATCTTGACACTTGATTTTGACCAAAAAGTCAAAGTTTGACTTTTCAGTATACAGTCAAAATTGATCAATTGATTGGGAAATTCAACTGTCAATCTTGTGTATTTGGGATCTTTTGAACTTGTTGAGCATGTCAAGACAATTCCATGGGGTCCTTGAGTCCATATGTGAGCTTGGTTTGCCACTGGCTAGGTCAAACAGTCAAAAATTGCCTTTGTGCAGTCAAAACCCTAAAAATGACCATTTTGCCCTTTTGGTGATCTGATCAAATTTCTTGTGGAATTGTGATCCAAACTTGATTAAATGGTCCATGTGAGTTCATAATGTTGATGTGGGTCAATTTTCATGAGATTTGACTGTCAATTGGCCACAATTGACTTTTTCCCCAATACAGCTGATTTCTAGGTCAACTGTTTAATTGACTGGGCAAAATTTGGAATCAAGACTTGAAACTTGGTATGGATAAACTTGGGAGTCCAAAATGAAGTATGAAAGTCATCTTAGGCATTTTAGGTCAAAATATCTTTGTTCAAACACAAACCCTAATTTGGGTCAACAGTGCAAGGAGAAGTCTTGAGCAAAGGAAACCCTAATTGGATCTTGAGCTCCAAGGTTTTTGTGATGAGAAAATGTTGAGGAAATGGGAGGGCAAATTTTGGGGTACAACAGTTGCCCCTGTTCAATCTTCTTGAACCTGAAGAGTTAGATTGGCAAGTTTGCCTTTCGTGACTCGAAGGTAAAAGGAGATTGGACACTAGAGTGCCCGGAAATTTGCACTCGCATGTTGGAGTATCAGCAATGTGATGTCGGGAATGGGCTTATAGATGCCATTTGGAGAGATGGTGGATAGGGAGATGGGCTTATAGATTCCATCTGGAGATGTGACAGAACCTTGTCGAGAATGGGCTTATAGATGCCATTTGGAAGTGTTGATCGCATAAGAGATTCCTTAGCGAGAACTTGTGTATTTGAGAAAGATAGATGTTTTCCTGGCTTGTTACAGGTGTTTGATCTTCAATCTCCTCATGCAGATATGCCCTGGCTAGATACAGGTGTCGAATCTACAATCGGTTGCTCACAGATGTGCCCTGGCTGGATACAGAATCGAATCCGGAAATAGTCGTCAACAGATATGCCCTGGCTGGATACAGGAATCGAATCTTCGAACTCTTCAGACGTGCCCTGGCTAGATACAGGAATCGAGTCTGGAAATGTGGTCAACAGATATGCCTTGGCTGGATGTAGGAATCGAATCTGGAATTGTGATAGTTGCTAGATATGCCCTGGCCGGATACAGGAATCGAATCTTCAAACTCTTCAGACGTGCCCTGGCTAGATACAGGAATCGAGTCTGAAAATGTGGTCGACAGATATGCCCTGGCTGGATGCAGGAATCGAATCTGGAATTGTGATAGTTGCTAGATATGCCCTGGCTGGATACAGGAATCGAATCTTCAAACTCTTCAGACGTGCCCTGGCTAGATACAGGAATCGAGTCTGGAAACTGATCACTCACAGATGTGCCCTGGCTAGATACAGGTATCGAATCTGGAATTGTGACAGTTGAAGGTAGTTGTCTTTGGGATTGTCTTTTTCCCTGAAAAGGCAAAAACATCAGTTGTATGCAATGTCATGATGTATGAAATGCATGATGTCATGATGTTCAACATGAGATAGTGTTGTATGCACTTTATCATGTATGTAAGCAAGATGTATGAAATGTGAAATGTTTATGAATGTATTTTCGTCTTAGGAAAATAAATTCTTGACGATCGGCCGGGGAATTAAATCCTGGGCTGACATTGAAGAGTAGAGCTCTTTGCTTCCGCTGGGGATGATGGTTGCAAGAATACACTGGTAGGAGAAGACGACTCCGTTGGGGAATAAACTTGTTGGAGAGATTACTCTGCGGGGAATTGCTCTGTGGAAGAGATACTTTGCTGAAGTTTTGATGAGAGGCCCGTTGAGGATTTCAATGATGGATTCCGCTGGGGATGATGATGATAAACTCCGCTGGGGATACCAAAGATAAACTCCGCTGGGGATTGTGTTGATAAGTTATGTTGGGGAACTTTGATGAACTCCGCTGGGGATAGGAAGAACTTTGCCGAGGGCGATCTTCCGTGGCAATTAGCTGAGGATAACCCAGTTATAAACCCTTATGAGGAATAACTTTGAACAAAGCTCGGGAGAGACGTCCGTACTCTGCAGGGGATAAGCTTCCAGAATCTACTGGGGATAAGCTTCAAAACCTGCTGGGGATAAGAATTCCACTTTCCTGGGGAAATTTTTGGAATTGCACCGGGGTATTGATATTCCGTCGGGGAACCATCTTAGGTCAAGACTGTCGGGGATGCTTGCTAATGAATGCCTATATTCCACTGGGGAATGTTGCTATCTTGTCTTACTCTGTGGGGAGTTGAGAGAACTTGATCACATCCTTCAGTTAGATCTACCTTGGTACCTTGGCGGACAAAGCAACCAGACTGCATCAGACAACTTTACATTGCCCCTGTTTCTGATGTCACCTGTAATTAGTCTTTTGTTTCATATGCAAATATTTATGAATCAGCAATTTAATGTCAAATGCATATATCAAAAATGAACATTGGACATTCTTCGCAAGACAAAACAGAAAAAGGAAAAACAAAGGGCAATTTGTTTGGAAAAGTGAACTTGTATTGATTTTGAAATTTGCCTGTGAATAGGCGTTTTGTACAAGAGGCTGACATCCTAGTAAGAGAATGCCGCCGAATAACATAGAGTCTATACAATTTTGAAAAGGAAACAAAACAGCTATGTGCACAATATTCCCACTGGGTTCCAACTCTGCTATCGCCTTTATGTCTTCAAGCGTCTCATCACTTTGCTGCTTAGTTGAAGATGAAGCGGATTGGTCGATGCCGAAGTCTGAGCCAGATAGTTGATGCCGAATTCTGGATGCAAGGTGATCCAATGAGACATAGTGTTACGCTTTATCCCTAACTTTTGCCTGGACCGCCCTTCCGGGTTTTCAGTCCACCGGGATACCCATTTTTGCCCAAGCCGCCTTTTCAGGTTTTCGACTTGCCGGGTGTACAGATTTTTTTTCATTTCATCCCTTATTTTTGCCCGAACCCTTTTGGTTCGCCGGGAAGCCCTTATTTTTGCCTAGGTATGTCAACCTAGAGGGTCTTTTATTCATGTGTAGTATCTTTTTACTATGTCTGCATTGGCGGGGTGAGGAAGGTCGTCACCATCCATGGTGGTCAGAATCATGGCTCCTTCTGAGAACACATGTTTAACCACAAATGGCCCTTCGTACGTAGGGGTCCATTTGCCCCGGGGATCACTTTGAGGAAGGATGATGCCCTTATTACCAGGTCCCCAACTTGATACTCTTGTGGTCTGACTTTCTTGTTAAACGCCCTGATCATCCGTTTTTGGTACGTCTGACCATGACAAATAGCGGTGAGTCTCTTTTCGTCAATCAGGTTTAATTGATCAAATCGAGTCTGGACCCAGTCATCTTCGTTCAAGTCTGCATCCTTCATTATCCGGAGAGAGGGTATCTGGACTTCAATTGGCAAGACTGCCTCCATGCCATAGACCAAGGAAAAAGGTGTTGCCCCGGTTGACGTCCTTGCTGAGGTACGGTACCCATGAAGAGCAAATGGTAACATTTCATGCCAATCTTTATAGGTCACTGTCATCTTCTGCACAATCTTTTTGATATTCTTATTAGCTGCCTCTACATCCCCATTCATCTTCGGCCGGTAAGGAGAAGAGTTATGGTGCTGTATCTTGAATTGCTCGCAGAGCTCAGTGATCATCTTGTTGTTAAGATTGGTACCATTGTCCGTAATGATTCTTTCCGGGACGCCGTACCGACAGATCAGGTTATGCCGGATGAAATGTTCCACGACGCTCTTGGTTACCGTGGCGTAGGAAGCTGCCTCAACCCACTTCGTGAAGTAATCAATTGCTACCAAGATGAAGCGATGCCCGTTGGATGTCGTCGGTCGGATCTCACCGATCATATCAATGCCCCACATTGCAAAAGGCCAAGGTGCCGTCAGGACGTTCAGAGGAACCGGAGGGATGTGCACCTTATCAGCATAGATCTGGCATTTATGACAAGTTCGAGAATGTTGGTAACAATCGGCTTCCATTGTGGACCAAAAATATCCTGCCCTAAGGATTTTCTTTGCCATGGTGTGTCCACTGGAATGTGTTCCGAAGGTACCTTCATGCAGTTCTATCATGATCTTCTCTGCTTCGGCCTTATCCACACAATGCAGTAAAGTCGAATCATGATTTCGCTTGTACATAATGCCATTGCTGAGGAAGAACTTCGCCGCGAACCTTCTCATGAACTTCTTGTCATTGACAGATGCACCTTCAGGGTATTCCTGAGCTTTCAAGTATCTCTTCACCTCATGGTACCAGGGTTTTTCAGTCACTTTTTCGGCCTCAAGATCGCAGCAGTATGCCGGTTCGTCCAACTTCCAGATAATTATCCGGGGAGCCTCATTGTCCCATTTGACTTTGAACATTGAAGACATTGTAGCTAGTGCGTCTGCTAACTGATTCTCCTCTCTTGGGAAGTGCTCAAAAGTTATCTCTTCAAAGTGGGGAAGCAAAGTCAGCACATACTCCTTGTAAGGAATAAGATTTGGGTGTTTCGTATCTCACTCGCCTTTGATCTGATTGATCACGAGGGCGGAATCTCCGAAGACACTCAGAAACTTGATCCTTAAATCGATTGCGGCTTGAAGACCCATGATACATGCCTCATATTCTGCCATGTTGTTGGTGCAGTTGAAACACAATCGGGCGGTCAGTGGAGTATGAGTTCCTTTGGGAGATATGATTACAGCGCCGACGCTGTTACCCAAAGTGTTGGAGGCTCCGTCAAAATGCATAGACCATCGGGATCCTTCCTCAGGTCCTTCATCCGGTCCAGGCACTTCACAATCAATTACCACCATGATGTCTTCGTCGGTAAATTCAAAGTTCAATGATTGGTAATCGTCCACAGGTTGGTGTGCCAAATGATCTGCCAGTACACTTCCTTTGATTGCTTTCTGAGTTGTATACTGGATATCATATTCTGTCAAGATCATTTGCCATCTTGCTATTCTTCCAGACAGAGCAGGCTTTTCGAATATGTACTTGATGTGATCCATCTTTGAAATCAACAGAGTGGTGTGAGTCAGCATATACTGTCTCAGCCGGCGAGCAGCCCATACCAGAGCGCAGCAAGTTTTCTCGAGCAGTGAGTAACGAGACTCACAGTCGGTAAACTTTTTGCTCAGGTAATAAATAGCGTGCTCTTTTCGGCCAGACTCATCATGCTGCCCCAGCACACACCCCATCGAGTTGTCAAGTACTGTCAAGTATAGTATCAGAGGTCTTCCTTCCACTGGTGGCATAAGAATGGGTGGCTCTTGGAGATACTCTTTTATCTTTTCAAAAGCGGCCTGACATTCATCGGTCCAACGTACTACTTGATCTTTCTTCAGTAATTTGAAGATTGGCTCACAAGTAGCAGTTAGATGTGAGATGAATCGGGCAATGTAATTCAGTCGTCCCAGAAAGCCTCTGACTTCCTTCTCTGTCTTTGGAGTTGGCATCTCTTGTATGGCTTTTACCTTGGCAGGGTCCACTTGAATACCTTTATCAGTTACAATGAAACCTAGCAATTTTCCGGACCTCACCCCAAAGGTGCATTTGTTGGGATTCAACCTCAGCTTGTATAACTTCAATCGGTCAAACAGCTTCCGTAGATGATCAAGGTGCCCCTCCTCAGTTTGAGACCTTGCAATCATGTCATCAACATATACCTCAATCTCATGATGGATCATATCATGAAATAAAGCAACCATGGCACGTTGATAGGTTGCCCCAGCATTTTTCAACTCGAACGGCATGACCTTGTAGAAGAAGGTGCCCCACTGAGTGACAAAGGTAGTCTTTTCCATATCTTTCGGAGCCATTTTGATCTGATTATACCCTGAAAATCCATCCATGAAGGAGAACACCTTGTGTTGAGCAGTATTGTCAACAAGAACGTCGATGTGAGGCAGAGGGAAATCATCCTTGGGGCTTGCCCTGTTCAAATCCCTGTAATCGACACACATTCTGACTTTACCGTCCTTCTTCGGCACTGACACCACGTTGGCAACCCATTGAGGATAAGAAGTTACTGCTAGAAACCCGGCATCGAATTGCTTCATAACCTCAGCTTTGATCTTTTCGGACATCTCTGGGCGCATACGACGGACCTTTTGCTTTACCGGAGGGTAGTCTTCCTTGGTAGGCAGATGATGAACTACAATGTCGGCATCCAAACCAGGCATGTCTTCGTAAGACCAAGCAAATATCTCCATGTAATCATGTAGCATCTGGATCAAACGTTGCTTCACGCTGAGCTCTAGATTGGCCCCAATCTTGACTTCTTTCCTATCTGTCTCAGTACCCAGGTTCACTGTTTCCACCGGCTCTTCATGTGGTTTAATTGCCCTCTCTTCCTGGAGTAGCAGTCTTGCGAGTTCACCAGGCACTTCGCAATCATCTTTACCTTCGTCTTCGGCCAAGTTGATCGGATTCTCGAAGTCATAACTGGTGGTAGCAGAGCTGTTACCAGTGAGATCCAGAGTGGATTGAAACCTGTATAAGTGAGTTTGTGTAAATATAGCTGTTTTGCAATATATAACACAGAAAGAAAAAGAGCACAAGATTTGAAATGCAACAAACGTCCAATGTTTTGATTAATGATATATGGAAATGTCATACAAAAAGCCCTCACAAATGGAGCTACGATGCCCCGGGTAGGACACCGAGCTAATAAAGTTTCAACATATTGTTTGTTACAAATTGAAAATCAAAAGAGTTAATTACTGCGTGACAAATGTGATAGGTGTAAAATCCTTTGCCGTCCAGTTGCTGGGTCCGTTGCTGGTGGTTGGATAGATCCAACTGTCAAACTCCGCTTCCTCTACGTCCTCCTCGATAGCATTCACCCTTGAGTTGGTGATAAACATCGGAGCCTTTCTGATCCTCTCTTTGCGCACAACCCTCTGAGCCTCTGCAGTGAAGCCCAGCCCAAACTTGTCGGTCTTTTGAGTGAAGTCAGGAAGCTGACCCCAGTTTGCACATTTGCCTTTCTCGATCACAGCCCGGGCATCCTTCAGGGATGCCATCTTCAGAGGAAAGTCTTCTTCAACCACTGTTTCAGCCGATGCCAACGTTGGAGGAACCTCCTCAAAATGCTGAAAGGGGGTTTCAATAAACTCCCCGTCCATCTCGATATACCGGAATGAATTCAAGTGACTAACCATGTATTCCTCCTCACCCTGCACAGTAACAATCTTCCCTTTGACAGGGTATTTGAGCTTTTGGTGTAGAGTGGATGTTACTGCCCCAGCCTTGTGAATCCAGGGTCGACCCAACAAGCAGGAATAAGATGGACGAATATCCGTTACGTAGAACGTTGAGTCGAAGACTTGGGAACCCACACGGATAGGAATGTCTACCTCACCATACACCATCCTCTTAGAACCGTCGAAGGCTCTAACAATGATGTTACTAGGTTTCAATTCCAGGCCCTCACAATCCAAGCTATCCAATGCCTTCTTGGGCAAAACATTCAGGGAAGAACCGGTGTCCACCAACACGTGTGCGAGAGTAGTGCCCCTGCACTCTATAGAGACGTGCAGGGCATCATTGTGATTTTTCGCTTTGGCGGTGAGGTCAGCATCCGAAAACCCCAAACCATTGTCAGCTGTCAAATTAGCCACACAGTCAGTGAATTGATCTGCAGAGGTCTCTTGCGGCACATAGGCCGTTTTCAGAAAAGAAATCAGGGCCTTTGCATGGGCCTTTGAGCATAGCAGCAATGATAGCATAGAGATTTTGGAGGGGGTATGCCCCAACTGTTCAACAACATTGAAGTCACTCTTTTTAATGATTTTAAGGATTTCCTCCATCTCTTGTTGGGAGGCTTCAACAGCAGTCTTTTTTGGTGCCTCCGTCCTGGCAGGCAAATCGGTAGCAACTTCTTTGCCCCGAGCACCAGAGGACTCGGCGGCAGTAGTAGACACAGGAACTTGATTTGGAACATGCACACTTGCGAGTGTGATGATAAGAGGCTTTCGGATAACTGGCGGTGCAATGTCAGGCGAGAAGAGCCTGCCACTGCGAGTAACCTTGGCGGGACCAGTGATGTTACTGATACTGGTACCGGTGTTGAACTCCTGCTTCACTCCAAGCACATACACGTCGGCCCCATAATGCCATGGGACAGCTTTATCAGACTCATAGGGGAGAGGCCCCAGAACAGTAATAGTAATGGGTGCAACAGACATAATTTGGACTGGCTTCTTTGGGAGAGCCTTGGTAGGATTGTAAATTGTGACAACAGATACTTCTTCAGCGGAAACAAATGGAACAACAGTTTTCTTGAACAAAATTTCTTTGCTATCCATCAAGCTTTGAATGCCTGATTTCAGCAGCGGACAACCGGTAGGGATAACAGCACACAGGAGGCAACCCTTGCCACAACCCGGAAATAAACCGGCTAGTAGTAAGTTCCTCTTAACAATCAACAGAGGGGTAGCAACATCATTCACTGAAACAGCGTACAAATCTTCCTCAATGGCATTTACTCTATGCTGGGGCATAGGAGCAGTTACAACATTTGGCCTCTCAGGCGCCTCAAACTGAATTTCCTTCGTGTCGATAAGGTCTTGCACCTTACTTCTCAAGGCCCAGCAATCATCAGTAGTATGCTCGGGGCTATCGGAATGATAAGCACAACGGGCATTTGGGTTATATTTAGGAGATGCAGTATTCACGACCTTCGGAGCCTCTTTGATGGTCACCAAGTTGGTTGATAGCAGTTGCGGTAAAATTTGTGACAAGGTCATACTCAGCCGAGTATACTGCCTCTTGGGCCTTTCACCTCTTTGTTGATTGTACTGCTGAGGAGCAGCAACAGGTTTTGAAATGACCAAGGCATTGACGGCTTGGCGACTTTCTGGCTTGACTTGTCTTCTAGGACCATAGACTGCACTTGCTTCTTTCTTGAAAGGCCTCTTCTCAGTACTTGTGGAGGCAGCTTTTTGTATCTTTCCTGACCTGATGCCAACTTCTATCCTTTCACCCGTCAGAATCAAATCCGTAAACCCAGCGGAGGAGTTACCAATCAAATGATTGAAAAAGGGACCAGACAAGGTCCCTAGAAACATATCAACCAGCTCACGATCAGTTAATGGAGGCTGCACCCTGCCAGCCAAATCTCTCCATTTTTGTGCATATTCTTTGAACCCTTCGCCCGTTCCTAGAGACATACCCTGAAGTTGGGTACGCGTAGGAGCGAGATCAGAATTGTATTGATATTGTCTGTAGAATGCGGTTTCCAAATCTTCCCAGTGTCGGATACTAGTTCCATCTAGTTGATAGAACCACTCAAACTGTGACCCCGAAAGGCTATCTTGGAAGAAGTGGATCCAAAGGTTCTTATCTGCCATGTAAGGTTGGATCTTCCTTACATACGACCTTAGATGCAGCTTTGGACAGGAAGCCCCGTCGTATTTGGCAAAGGCAGGCGCCTTAAACTTGTGTGGGATTACTACCCCAGAAGATAACCCCAAATCTCCGAAATCCAGCCCCGGCACATTCTGAATCTCCATGGCGCTCAAGCGGTCCTCTAATTGCTTGTATCTATCAGCAGCGGGTGGGTATTGTTCGTCATTGTAGTCCGTCTCGTTGTCAGAGACTGCAGGACTAGGAGCTCCTCCCCCTTGGGGACTGTCTTTCTAAGCAGAAGAAGTAGTTGGATCAGCCTCATTGTGGAGTGTGTTCCCAAACCTGCGTCCAGTATTGAATAACGCAGTTCTCTTCTTCTTCTTCTTCTTCAGGAGTAGAGCCTTCAACTCTTGCTGACCTTGGGCCAGGCTCAGGACCATTTCTTGAAACTGGGCACTTTGGGCCTGAAGGGCCTTGATTGCTTGCTCACTGGAGGAATCTGGATTCATGATGACTGTTCAAATAAACAGCGAAGAAGATTAAGCAACCTGTGAAAAAGGGTACCTGTTATGCATATGGTGCAATGAGATGTGTATGTTTTATGTTTTCAAAGACAAACAAGATTCAACTTTGTAGACAAAAGGGAAACACACTTCATTAGATTCAAATTTTAAATTGTTCAACAACTTGCCCTTAGGCATTACAGGAATGAAAAATACTGAAAAGGAACTAAAAGCTGTAAAAAGAAATATCCAAAGCCCATCAGTGCTCCCATGGCCTCCTCTTCTCAGTGTGGATGTAGTTATTCAGGACCCGCTCCTCCTCCAATTGCTTAGTCAGCCTCTGGATCTTCCGTTCCTGTTCGTTGAACTTTTCCCGATAAAAATCCCGTTCTTCCTTTAGCTGCGCCCAAGATCTCTTCATTGTGTCAAAATCAGTGGGTATCTGAAGAGGGAGGACAGTTGGAGGAACCCCATCTTCATCAGGAGATTCAAGAATGATAGGTCTGACAGCTTCGTACGGCATACCTAACTTCTGAGCACGGATGCGGACCCATCTGCAATAGGGTTCCATTGGTAGAGAAGTCTTTGGTCCCAACTCATGTGGGTCAGCTTTGTGAATTCTGTCCCAATCCTTAATGAATCCATGACGTAGTTTGTCACTGTCTGCCTGAAATTCAAAATGGAAGTGAGGAACCAACATTTCATGAGGCCCTACTCTTCTGGCTCTTCCAAACTGGCGGAGAGCTAAGCATGGATTATAAGAGATTCCTCCTTGGATACCAATCAAAGGGACATTAGGGTATTCTCCGCAACGATCAATAACAGCTACCTCATCCAAACCTCTGAGAGTCCAAGTGATGTCATTATCAGTGAGAGACATTAACCTATGAGCCCAACCCTTTCCTTCTTCATTCTTCAGCACGAACTTAGGAAGGTGCGAAATAAACCACCTCACTAGCAAAGGAGCACAACACCACGGAGTTCCCCGTTTTCGGGCAGTACGAGCATAGAGTTGTTGCAGGATATCACCCAAAAGAGAGGGTACAGGATTCCGAGACATGAAGATCCTTATGGCATAGATACTGATAAAGGTGTCAGGATTTGGGAACAATACCAGACCATAGATTAAAAGACCCAGAATGTCTTCGTACGCCTTGAAGTCTAAGTCATTCCAGAAATCATTAGCCTTGCCAACCAGAAATTTGACCAAAAAGCCCTTAACTCCACTTCTAGTTTCCCAGTTAGCCAATACTTATTCTTTGGTCAAGGGGAGAACTGCAGCAACCTCTTCAGGCCTAGGAGTCTTTTCCCAACCAGTGAATGGAGTTTTCTCCAAAACAGGGATACCAAGCAAATAAGAGAATTCTTCCAGGGTAGGGACCAGCTGGAAGTCTTGAAAGGTGAAACAATGATACAGGGGTCATAAAACTGGGTCAGAACACTTATCAGTTGTTGGTCCCACTTTGCAGTGATCAATCCAAGGAGAGAACCATGCCTTTTGATGAAGGAAGTAGTGTTTGGAATCCTATCAACCAAATCTTTGAGCAGAGCTGGTGGTTGAACAAAGTTGAGCCGGATAGTATTCCTACGCACGGGCATCATGATGTCCTACAAAACAGAGCAAAGATGAAACTTCTTTGTCTTTGAAATGGGTTAGTCCTTATACAGGATGCATGCAATGGTATGATGGCATGATGCTATGATGAAGCACACCACAAGTATGATAAGGCACACAAGTCACACAAGACAACCCTTAGTTTTCAGGCCAGCATGAAGTTTAGGTATTACCCTCTTTTGGTTTCGTTGGTTAAAACCTGTCCTATCAAAAGTAATCGGGTTCTAGAGGATCTCAAATCATTGACTACCCTCAATCGGTCATAACTCCAGCATCGCAATCTTTTCTTGCGGCCAGAACCATCGCGAGAGTTTAGCCTCAATGAGTGTAGCATACTGCTACTGTCCTAATGGCCAAGTTTGGTCAATTTAGGGTTCTAAGGTTGGTTGGTGTTTAATGACTCCTTAGAAGACCCATATTCTCCTCGTTGCAACACAAGGGATATAGGTACAGACCAAGGTGCCACACCAACGTAGCCACTGCTTCACCCATGTCGGTCTACGCCGGACAGGTCCCTCACAAATTATGCTACCTAAAAAAGGGTATTCCCCAGATCCGGGTTAGGATCTATGAAACTCCGATGCAAAGCCCACAAATGTAAAAGCAAACAAAGCAAACAATTGAAAACAAACGTGATCTAAGCCCTAAGGTTACTCCACTTTTAATTTTATCCCCAGCAGAGTCGCCAGTTCTGTGATACGGTGAGAGAACTGACTATGGTTTTGCATTTATATTCGCAAATGTTTCGGTTGAGCAAGAGTCGCCACCGACTTTTTATTTTATCCTAAGGAAAGGTTTAAAAAGCACAACAAAAACCTTTGAGATGTTTTCTTGGGTTCGGGGAGTAGATTATAGAAAGGGAAGGTATTAGCACCCTTTCTATCCATGGTTATCCATGGGCTCTTAGTTACTTGCTTAGATCAACTTGCCTTATTTTCAATTGTTTGAAATGGTGCTTTGTGTGTGTGGATTTGAAAATGTTTTGAAAAGAAGCCAATGTGGTGGCAACCTTTGTAATGATCCATGTTGGGATGTATACAAAGGTGTACGTCTTTTGAAAAGGTTTTCATTTGTTTTTGAAAGTGTTGTGATGTTTGGTTTTAGAAAATAGGCAAGTGTTTTGTTTTGCAAGTTTGATTCAAGTAACTAAGAGGTTGTCTACTCCTAAATTTCTCAAAGATTATTGCTATGTTTTAACCCTTTTAACAAGTTTGCTCCACCATTGCATTTGGTGGACAATCTTGTGTTAGGATGTGAAAGGGACGGGCGCGGGTCATCGTTTAGACCATAATTGCAATGGTGCCAAGTATCTTTGGGCAATTTTCTTTAAGGGACTTGATCATTTTTAAGCAACTTTCGAAAGCGTCATCGAGGGACCATGATCATTTGAATTGTTTGTTTTGCCCAAAGAGACCTAACATGCAATATGGCCCATTTATTGAAGGCAACAAGTGGAATACCCTAGGGGTGCAAGTGTGATTAGTGTTGTCCATTTTCATGCTTGTTTATCTTGAAATTAGCTCAAACTATTTTTGTTGTTTTTGATTCGCATACAAACCCTAATTCTAACATGGTATATTTAGAAAGCGATAAAGTGCGAAAAATAAATTTACTAAGCTATTACAACACAATATATGGGAAGGGGGGGTACAAATGTTCAAATGGGGGGTTTTTTTGACAAGGAATTTAAACCTAAACTATTACATCAAAATTGAATTATTTACGAGATATTTAATTGCACAAATTAAATGGAAATAAAATAAATATGCAAGATGCAAAAGAAATGTTTTTATATGTATGAAAAAAAAGTGTTTTTATGTATAAAGGAAACAAAAAATAAAAATATTAAATTTTGGAGTTTTTAAGTATTTTAGGGCAAAACCCTAATTTCATTAAGTAAATGTATTAATTATTAATATATACAATATTTAACCAATTATGTACAAAAATAAAATAAAAATGAAGTATATTTGTCAAAAAGGTATTTTTAATATTAAATATTAATAAAAACTAAAAGTGTGTATATTTTATATTTTAACCTAAATATACTAATATATATATAAATATTTGTATTATTTACTAAATATATATTATATATACAAAAATAATAATATTTAATATTTATAAAAAAAAATATATTTTATATAAAATATTTTCAGAAGATAAAATGAAATAAAAATGGAAAATAAAATGTTTGCATATTTTTTTAGTATTTTTAAATAAAAGTATGTTTATATATTTATTTATGTACAAATACTTATTTAAACAAATAAAAGCCTAATAAATATAAAAATAGTGTAAAAATATTTTTTCATATTTTTAATATTGTGAGGAAAAATAAATAAGTCAGAATAAAAAAAGAAAAGTCAAAAAATCATGAAAATAAACAAAATGGGCCTAGGGGGTGTCAAAGTGAAAATGGTGTGTAAACAGAAATGACAAACAAAGCCCAGCCCAGAAAGTTGTTGTCTTCAACCTTCAGACAAACAAATTCAAAAAAACACACGCCTTTCTTCTCAAATCCCTAACTCCTGATTCTTTGATCTTTTGCCAAATCTTCCAACATGAAACCTGTAGAGCTTGAAGCCACGATTCTAGACATATAAAGAAGTCAATCTAACTCTCAGAAATGAGAAAGAATTTCTTCTCCCCCAATTCCTGACCTAGTTTTTATTCAATGTTCAGACTTAAAATTCTCTAAGCATACATAATATAAATGAAATCTAATTACATGGGCATGTTCAGGGCTATGAATGTGACATGTTTTCTTCACAAACCTAAAGCTAACAATGCCTGGATAGAGAGATACGTGTTCATGAACTTACCTGTTCAGTTGAAGTTGTATCTGGTGATGGAGGTGTCTTCAATGCAAGGTGATGATTGGTACAACTTCCTTGATGTCCAGAGATGCTATTCCAAGCTTTACTTTGTCTTGAAACCTTTTGAATCGTGCTATGGAACTTCAGCTGCAAAACAAGAAAATGAAAATGGTGATGTTGCCTGGGAGTGTTACAGGTCGTGTTTGAGGTTTGGAATAGCTTCAAGGGATATTATGGGATGTGTTTGATGTGTTTTTAGCAAGAATGCATGGAAGGTTTGAGCTATGGAACTCAAACTGCAGTAGATGCTCTGTTTGGGCAGTTTGAGGGTGATTCTGGGAATGGGGAGGTATTGGGGATGCTAGGCTCGTGTTTTAGCTTAGGATCAATGTCTTGAATGTGTTTGATAACTTTTCTTAAGGCTTGGTTTTCTGAGATGAAAGTTGTTAGATGTTATGCTATGTTTCTTACACTTTAAGCAACCAATGGCCAAGTTGAGTTTTTAGCTTGTACAGGCCCCCCTAATGTGCTGCATAACTCAGTCTTGATCAGTGCAACTAGTTCATAAACTTGTGCCAAAGAGATCTTAACTGTACTTGCTTGGATTTGCTTTAGACATAAAGTGCAACTTTTCAAGAATGACTAATTTGCTTTTTCTATAAATGGCTTAGTTCAACATGTAATGCTTAAACTCATAAAACAAGGCCTTGGCACAATGAGTTAGCATTAAATTATTGAGTGTTGGATGGTTTAGAGGCCTGTAATCAAGGAAAGCATGCTGAATTCAAAATGGCACAAATGTATGAACATGTAAATTGACCAAATCAAAAGTGAGTTTTTCCCATATTGCCAAATTCGATTCTCCCTAACCACGAGGTTGTTTGATGAGTTCTTGGACATTTTGGAAAGCTTGGAATGTGTACTACAATCCATCTTTGAAATGAAAATTGAAATTACAAGTGGAAGTATGTGAAAAATGATCTTGAAGTTAGGTAAAAAACCTTGCCTAAAATAGGTCAAGTTTTCTCTAAGTTAAGAATGGTTTGGTACCCTTGTTCCAAAAATTGTAAATTGAGCTACAAGCTTCTTTTGGGAAAACTTTGTGAATCAAAGTTGTAGATTATGCAATAGGCTACAACTTGCATGTTTTGACTTTTGCTTGAATCCAAATGAATCTTGGTGAGAAAGTAGGGCAAAGTTAGGAAAAAATTAGGGTTTTTCATAACTTAGAAAAATTCTAAGTTATGAAAAATCTTCATTTCAAACCCTAATTTGCAATTCTTGATTTCTTGATGAACAAGTTTCATGATTTGGCATGTTTTGATGAAAAATGAATCTTGACACTTGATTTTGACCAAAAAGTCAAAGTTTGACTTTTCAGTATACAGTCAAAATTGATCAATTGATTGGGAAATTCAACTGTCAATCTTGTGTATTTGGGATCTTTTGAACTTGTTGAGCATGTCAAGACAATTCCATGGGGTCCTTGAGTCCATATGTGAGCTTGGTTTGCCATTGTCTAGGTCAAACAGTCAAAAATTGCCTTTATGCAGTCAAAACCCTAAAAATGACCATTTTGCCCTTTTGGTGATCTGATCAAATTTCTTGTGGAATTGTGATCCAAACTTGATTAAATGGTCCATGTGAGTTCATAATTTTGATGTGGGTCAATTTTCATGAGATTTGACTGTCAATTGGCCACAATTGACTTTTTCCGCAATACAGCTGATTTCTAGGTCAACTGTCCAATTGATTGGGCAAAATTTGGAATCAAGACTTGAAACTTGGTATGGATATACTTGGGAGTCCAAAATGAAGTATGAAAGTCATCTTAGGAATTTTAGGTCAAAATATCTTTGTTCAAACACAAACCCTAATTTGGGTCAACAGTGCAAGGAGAAGTCTTGAGCAGAGGAAACCCTAATTGGATCTTGAGCTCCAAGGTTTTTGTGATGAGAAAATGTTGAGGAAATGGGAGGGAAAATTTTGGGGTACAACACATGTGTATAGATTTTTGTGTTGCAATACGTAGGAGTAGCCATGTGCGTGAACGTAGAAGTGGATTTTCTTTCGATGTTTTTCTGACCTAAAATTCATTTTCGATGTTTTGTCAAATGCTTTTATTTTGTTAAATCCCCGAAATGATTTCAAGACAATATTCACAAGTAATGATCGTAGTATTTTGTAAACAAGTCTGAGAAAATAAAAAATGCAATTTGAAATATGTAAAGAAAGCAAATGTTTTATTGATAGGCCTCTGAATAGGCGAGAATACACGATGCAGTTCCTAGAAAGAGGTAATTACAAAAAGTTTTAAAATTATAAATGGAAATAAAAAATGATAATTGTCGCTGTTGTTCCCAAATATCCTTTTAATGGATCTTATCTCTTTTGTTTCTGAGTCGTATGATTTAGATCTATCTCTCCCTTCGTGGTTCGTAGTCGCAGTTTTAGATCGCAGTCTTTTAGTTCTTTATTTCTTTTTGAATGATCCCTAATTTTTGCCTGGATTTCCCTTCTGGGTTTTCAATCCACCGGGATAATTTTTTGTTATATGCCCCTAATTTTTTGCCTGGATTTCCCTTTATGGTTTTCGATCCACCGGGACGCTCCTTTTTTCCTAAGTCTCCTGTTTGAGGTTCGAACTTAGCGAGCTTCTTATACATAGTATTTTTTTACTACGTCTGAGTTTACCGGATGCGGTAGTTCTTCCCCATCCATTGTTGTGGGGATAAGACCAACACCTGAGAATGTTGTTTTGACTACGTATGGACCTTTGTAGTTAGGTGTCCATTTACCACGTGAGTCGAGGCAAGGTAGCAGAATCTTCTTGAGTACTAGACCATGTTGTGGTTCATCTTGTGCAGTACACAGTTACTCTGAAAGAACTTCGAGGCTAATTTCTGTAGAGTTCATTTGTTGATGCTAGAGGAATTTTCTTGTTTTTCGAGGTATTTTTTGATGTCGTAAAACCAAGGATTATCATCCGGTCTTTCTTTGATAGCAAGACAGTATGCGGGCTCTTGATTGTGATGCGTGGTTCGTGGTTTGACCAAGTTACTTTGAACATAGCTGAGAGAGTTTCTATGGCATCTGCCATTTGATTTTCTTTTCGTGGGATGTGGTTGAAAATGATCTTTGTGAATTCCATAGTCAATTTTAAAACATGATCTTGATATGTAATCAGTTTTGGATATTTAATATCCCATTCTCCATTGACCTTGCATATGGCTTGTGAGAATTCTTTGGAGAAGTAAAAAATGCCCCTATATTGTGCCCCAGTGTATTTGAAGCCCCGTCGAACGTGAATGTCCAACATGCCCATGGCTCGGGTTCTTCGTCAGGTCCTAGTATTTTGTAGTCGCTTATTTTTGCCTAACTGGCGAACAACCTTCTTTGAAGAGGTGATTTGTCCACCACCATGTTTGTATCTAACCTTGGCCTGTTTCTGTAGGAACAAGCAAATATGTGCAATAATTTTGATCAGCTTCTTTGTGGCCCTGCTCTAACATTGCCCCTTAACTTGGTTTCTTTCGGATCTTCCCCTATGCCTAGTTTAATGGTCTTAATAGCCTCTTGATATAGTTGTATATTGTCAGCCTTTCGTTTTATTTCCCTCGCCATTTCCTCAGAGAGTTCAAGATCTTTATCATCTTCCTCTTTAGCTTGGTTGATAGGAGCATCAAAATTATATCGGGTGGCAGCAGTAATATTACCGACGGCTTTGGGCATGAACTTGCACACTTATCATGTTTTGGTGCAGATTTAGTATACGAGTTTTGAAAGTGCATATGCAGCGAAAGTATTTCCATTTTTAAGATACAAATGCAAGAGAAAGAAAGAGATCTTAATTTAAAACAAAATATAAATTTTATTAATCATAAATGTTGGCTGAAACAAAACTGGGAACCCTTACAAGCAACCCCTATGCCTTGGGCTTGACATAGGTTCTTTCAAAAACAAGAAAAATTAATTAGGAAATAAAAAGATCTCAGGAATCTCAATGGCAGTCCATCTTTTGAGTTCTTCTCCTGGGGCGTATTCTCAGATGAAGTCAGTTTCCTTTTTGATGTTGACTTTGTTGGATATCTTTGCCACATGTCTGCCATGCTCTACTCCCTTGTTGACAAAGGTCTCTTGGATTGGAGGAAAATGTGCTTCTCCCTTCAGAGCAACTTTATATTTTTCTTCAGGGTATGGTCTAAATTAGACTATGCCCTGGTCCCCTAGCCTTTGTAGAGTTCTTTCAAAATCTTTATTGTGTTCTAGCGGGAATCCATATCCCAACAGATATTCTTTCGACAAGTTTATCGGGGTTTTTGCTTGTCTTCTTGCCCCAGAGTCAGTGACTACTTCAATTGCATTTATTGTCGCCCCATCGTGCGAAAGCATAGGGTTTGGTTTGATGTTAGGCTTCTCAAAAGTGATGTCTTGGGATTCTAACAAATCTTGGACCTTATACTTGAATGGCCAACATTTCTCTAAGGTATGTCCAGGAGAATTAGCATGATACTCACATCTGGCGTTGGCATGGTATCTTCGTGGGAGCGGCCTGACTGGGGGAGCCAGAAGCTTGAGTTCCACTAAGGATGCCTTGACCAGGTGTTGTAATAACTGACTGGGTGGCATCCGAAGTGGATCGAAATTTCTTTGCGGCCTTCTGCCTTGCTGTTGCCCTTGTGGGATCATTAATGGTTGTTGTACCCTGGGTTGTGACGCTACAACATTAATTTCTCCCTCTTTTCCTTTGGGGAAGTTTGAAGCACGCCTTCTTGAATTGTATGGGGTACTTGATGGTCCCCCTATTATTTTCCCACTTTTTATTCCAGTCTCGATTCTTTCTCCGATGGTCACTAGATCTGAGAATACCGAGGAGATACTTCTAACCATCTTCTCATAATAAAGCCCCTGCAAAGTTCTCATGAACGTGTCTACTAATTCTTTCTCCAACAGTGGTGGTTGCACACGGGATGCCAACTCCCTCCATCTCTGAGCATACTCCTTGAAGGACTCTTCTTTCTTCTGGGACAGGTTCTGGAGTTGCACGTAGGTAGGTGCCATGTTCAGGTTATATTTTTAATGCTTTAGAAAAGCATTAGCAAGATCTGCCTAGGTTCAAATATACGTTCACTCCAATTGCATATACCGGTCTGAAGATGCCCCACTCAGGCTATCTTGAAAATAGTGAATCATCAGCTTCTAATCATAGGCATGCATCTTCCTGCAATACATACAAAGATGATTTCTTGGACAAGTGAGCCCCTTGTATTTTTCAAAGTCAGGTACTTTGAACTTTGGTGGAATCACCAGATCAGGAACTAGGCCAATTTCGAGAGCATCTACTTCGAAAGCGTCAAAACCCTCCACAACTTTTAATCTTTCCTCCAGAGCTTTATACTGATTTATTACCAGTGGATTATCAATAGCATAAATATCAGTCATCTTTAAGGGCGCTTGGTTGGCATCCTATGGGTCATGGTCTCCGTATTGCAGGTCCAAGTAGTTGTCTTCATTATTGGTTGGAAACTGTAGGGTATGTGATGCCCCTGTTTTTGGTGGCAGTAGGACAAACCCTTCAGTGTCAGATTCTTGTTGGGACATGACAGACTTTTGGAGTCCAGCTTTTGGCTCTTTCCTTGGTTGGTGACCGCTTGATGCACCAATAGTCTGGGCTACTTCTTTGAAAGCTGCCCTGGGAATCTGATCTTGTCGGTCGATGATGTTCTTAAAAGCTAGTAAAACTTGACTCAGATCTCCTTTCATTGAAGTAACGTCCCCCTTTACTTGGTCGAGATCCTCTTTGAATGCAGCTTGAGTTTCCTCGATTTGCTCCATTGCCTTTTGCTGGTAGGCCCTTGTTTGATATGGAGGCCAAGGAGATGGAGATCTCCTTCTACCAATGGTTCAACTTGAGAGTTTTTTTTTGAGAAATGAGTTTTGATATGATATGCAGGTGTTCGTGAATGCATGCGTGTGAACGGATGTGTATGAACATGAAATAGTTTCTTGTGTAAAATGTCTTATTCACTTGGGTACATGCTTGTCTTTTGCTTATTTTTATTCAGTGATCAGCTTAAAAATATATACGCAAAGGAGATGTGGAAACAAAATGCCTTTATTGAAGGTAACATAATTCAGATATTGAAAAATATTATAATCTTAAACCAAAACTTGTTTGCATGAAATTGAGCCAAGGGAAATAATTCTTCTAGGTGCACCTACGGAGATCAGCTTTTGAAACCATCCACCATTTCTTGACAACGCTTGGGAAAGTCTTTAGCACATTATTTCTCTTTTGTGGCTTTTATTTCAGATATGTTTGGCGCATTGATGTGGACAAGTTGTTTCCTACGGTATCCATTTTTAAAGACAGTCACCAAGATCTTAAGTTTATTATTATCTTTTATATCCCCTGTGAATAAGACAAATAGAAAGAAACGGGTGACGAATATATGAAATGTATGACAAATATATGGAATGTATGAATGCATAGGTGTAGGGCCGAGTAACAGGATTTTTGTAATAAGTATCCATGTAGGGACGTACGGTTCAGTGACGGGGTTTTTGTGATAAGCACCCTTAGAAGGTAGGCTCCTTAATTTTGAACTACGGTTGGTTTACCCTCCCAAAAGGTGGTTTCCTTAAAGGTATCATGAATAACACCATAGGGAAAAGGCACAAGGGCCTCCCTTAGGTGGAGCCTCTTTACAGACTGAAACTTTCATCTCAAAGTCGTGAAAGGTCTCGTCATAAGATTTTAGGTTAAGGCCGTTACAAAGAGTCATGGGTGACCTTCCAAAGTCCTACTCATCAAGAAGATATCTCTCGATAAGTATTCCTTTTTCGGAAGTTCACCGACTCTAGGTGAAGTCGTCACATAAACTCCCAGGGATGATGTAACCCCTAAGCTAATAGACAAACCTTCTTTCTAAGGGCTATCGAAAATATTTTTTTGAAATAAAAACTCGCCACATAGTAAATATATAATAATCAAGAAAAATAGATAATAAAATAAAAAATGCAATAAATAAATTAATGCAAATAAATAAGTAAAAATAAAAACCCAAAAGAGACCTAAAACCTAGGGTTAAGGAGAGTCCCCAGTAGAGTCGCCTGCTGTAGCAACTGGATTTTTAATCAGAGCCGCCACTATTAGTTTTTATCCTAGGGAAGGGAATCTAATAGAAAACCCTAATTCGCAGACAGAGATTCTAGGTTTCGGACTTCATTAGACGAAAGGAAGGTGTTAGGCACCTTTCATCTACCTTGTTCACAAGGATACTAGGTTTTAGGTTTAATTTTGGAGAAAATAGGGTTTAAATTTTATTAGGGGAAGGGTTTAAATTTTTTATAGGAGAACTCGCTACGATTTTTGATTGTATGCCTACGTATCCTCTTATGAGGAATCAGAGTCCCAATTCGTACTTCGTATGGGGTTGGTGTTTTTAGGGGGTCGGAAACGTACTTTGAATCACCTCGCATTTTGGTCGGGAGTAGTGATTGCGGAGATTTTGACTAAATACACGGTAAGTCAAAATCTGTTTGAAACCCTTTGCAAAAACAATTGATTAGCTTAGTTTATTGCAAAAAATAGTTTGATGTTTGTTGAGTGTTTTTTAATCATATTAATTGCAAAAAGAATCTTGTTAATGCAGGATAAAAATATTTTAATGCAAATAATATAAGAAAATAATATATGTACATGAGTTTTAAGTACAAAAATAATTTATTTATGATAACATAAATAATATCTATATGTAATAAATAATAATGATATATAAAAATATATAAAATATTAATAAAATTTAATATTACTAATAATTATTATTATAAAATAAATAAATAATATATAAAAAGAAAAATAGAATTATATAAAACAAATATAAAAAAATAATTAATCTCGGGGGGGTGTAGTCTTCAGTTATGAAGTAAAAGAAGGGGTGTGAAAAACAGCCTGGCTTGGCCCAACGCGCAGGGGGTGAATGATTTGTTGGTTTAGTAACATGGCAGAAGGAGGGTGCAAAAAGCACTGGCTTAGGCCCAACGCAGTAAGAGGGATGTCTCATCTGATTACGTGTGGATGGGAGTAAGACGCCTATCATGGTGACTTGGCCTTACGGCCGTTAGATCGTGATCAAACAAATATTAACGAGGGAGCACGTTAGTTACTATAGGCGCATGTGTATGTGATCAGACGGAGATTATAACTTTTGTTTTAATTCATTTTGTTGTTTTGATTGTTACATATCCTCTTTCTCTCTCATACAACAGTCAAACCCTTTGTCTTCTTTCTTCTTTCTCTGTATCCCCTGTAAACCCAAGCGCCTTACCCTCACCACGGCGGCGCATCCCTAAGCTTCCTCTAACCGAAACCCAATATCCCCAAACAAATAAAAAAATCTAAGAAATCTTTTACCCCTTTTCCGCGATTGCGCTTCCAATCGTTCGTCTTTTTGTTCGATTCGTGCTAATCCTCTCTCTTCTTTGACTCGGCAGGTTGCAGAGCTTGAGGATGGTGGTAGTGGAGGAGTGATTCACTGTCAGCGGAGGTTAGGGTTTCAGATTTTGAAACTCTAACCGTCTTATCCTTTCTTCACGATTGGTATTAGGTTCTTCGCACAATTATGTTCTCCCCTGTTAATTCTATCTCCTCTCCGTATTAAGCTTTTTTCTCTGTATTTTTTGATTCGTCCTCCTCTGTATCTCTTCCCCTATATTTCTTCCTTTTTCTGTAACCGAACCCCCTCTTTCTACTGTATTCGAATTCAGTATATATAGGTTTCTAGAATTAGGGTTTTATTGTTACAATTTAGATAGCGTAGATTTAGGGATTGAGACAGAAGTTAGGGATTTTAGACAATTATGGATTGATTGTAATTGATTAGATTTTGTGGTAATGTAATTTCCGGATTTCATTTGAGTTGGTGCAATTTGTACTGATTTTGTAATATGTTTTTTTTCTGAGATTTAATTTTAATTTCAGATCGGATTTGATTTAGTATTCTTGCTGTAATTTTTATGATTCTGTTTTTTTTTTGTTTTAGATGCAGATTTGATTTTGTTTAATGCTTTTTTCTGGAATTGATTTACTGTAAGATTTGATTAGTTTTTTATTTGATTTCTACAGTAGCTTGTTAGTGCAAAAAAAAAACATGAGTGACTTTAGTTGTGATTGAAATAGTTGTTGTTTTAACTTGGGCCAATACTTAATTATTATTTTATTGGGCCTGCACTTAGTTATTATCATTTTATCCAGCAAACACTATTATATTACAACAACAATTTTTTCTTTTAATAACCCGACCCAATTCCCTTTCAAACAAGTTTTTTTCAAATAGTTTTTTTTTAGAAATGATCTTTAAAACTAAATATCTAATAAACAAAAATTGTTTCAACAATAGCATTTTTATTTTGAAAAACAGTAAATGACAAACGTTGATTAGGCCTAACAAATTTACGTTAACAAATCAATCTATCCAAATTTTCTTTAAAATAAGACTCTTAATAAAACGTCTAATAACCAAGTATTTTTTTTTATAAAACATTTTTTTATTTTAGTAAATTTACTATAACAAAAAATGTTTTTATCAATTTTCTCTAAACACCAAATAGGCTAATTTCAAAAGAACTTTGATGGGCCTTAAATGAAACTCCACACCCCCTTTTTCTTTACTAACAACAGTAATTTCTAGATGACTTTAATTTAATTTAACTTCAAACATCTTAAACTTAAGTTGGCTTTAAGAATTAAGGACTTAATATTTTAATAACTTAGTAATTATTAATTTTGAAACAAATTTCCATTTTTGAATCTCATGGGCCCTAGGCCAACATGATTCGCGAATAACTTTATGAGTCTTTCTGATTCAAAAAGTCCCACCTTCCTGAATTAAAATGCACCCCCCCCCCCCCCCCGGTTGGCTTAAATTTTAAGACGAGTCATCAGATATTGCTGTACCATCTTTGATTAAATATTTCTTCTATCTTAATCTCGAAAAATAAAATCATCGAGGTAGGACAAATTTGATGTATGAAAGAGTGGGCTGCAAGGAAGGGTGTGGATGGGTTGCTTTGTGTTCCAAATTTCCTAATGAAGATACATGGCAATTGAGAACACTGAATGACAATCACACTTGTAATAGAGTGTTCAATGTTAGGATGTTTAACACTAATTGGCTTGGGAAGAAATTAGACTCAATAGTTAGAATCAACCCTAATGTGAAACTAACTACTATATGTGAAAAAGTGCATGAGAAATGGAATGCTGGTATGAATAAGATGAAAGCTTGTAGGGCATGGAAGAAAGCACTAAATGTTGTTTAAGGATCATTTAAGGAGCAAAATCAGAGATTATATGACTACACACATGAGCTATTGAGACCTAATCCATGAGCTATTGAGGTCTAATCCAAACAGCACCATCAAGATGAATGTCCAAGCAACTGAACCACAACCTGTTGAAATTGAATAACAACCTGAGGAATATGTTAGCATACCATTACTACCAAGTTTTCATAGACTGTACATGTGCCTTGATGCTTGCAAGAGAAGTTTTCATAGACTGTACATGTACCAATAATTGGAGTTGATGGATGTTTTCTCAAAAGCAATTATGGAGGTCAGATTCTTGCAGCAGTAGGTAAAGACCCCAATGACCAAATGTTTCCCATTGTACTGGCTGTAGTTGAAGCTGAGGCTAAAGACTCTTGGGCATGGTTCTTTGATCTACTAATTAAAGACTTGGGAGGACCAGAAGTATGCAAACATATTACTTTCATTTCAAATCAGTAGAAGGTAAAATTCTTTGATTTTAAATTGCAACATAAAAGTATTGCATGATTTTAAATTGTAACATTATTTGTTGATTATATGAGTATGGCTTTTTACCTGCAATAGAGGATTTGTTACCTAAAGTTGACCAAAGATTTTGTGTTAGACACTTGTATAGCAACTTCAGAAAAAGGTTTCCAGGAAAACAATTGAAGGAATTAATATGGAAGGCAGCCAAGGCAACATATCCCCAAGCATGGGAAAGATAAATGAAGGAAATAAATAAGGTTAATGAGGAGGCATTCAAATACTCGCTGAAGATTCCACCTAGATTTTAGAGTAAGTCCATGTTCAATTATAATACAAAAAGTGATATGTTGGTCAACAATATGTCAGAAGCTTTTAATAATGTTATAATTGAACCAAGACAAAAGCCAAGTGTAACAATGTTATAGGAGATTAGAGGGTACCTCATGGATAGATGGGCAACTAATAGAGCCAAGATTAAAGATTATAATGACTCTGTACTTCCAAGAATTAAAAAAATGCTCCAAAGAAGGCAAGAAATCTTAAGGTTCTTTATAGCAAGGTAATTCAATAATTAATTTACAATATACAAATTTGTTATGAATATTTACACTAACTCAGTGAATTTCATTTGCTATAAAGGTTATTCGGTGACAAGATTTATGAAGTCATGCATACAAGTATGAGTGGAAAGAAATTCACAATTGATCTCAAGAAGTTGGAATGCTCTTGCAAGAGTTGGATACTCACTAGCATTCCATGCTACCATGTAATTACTTGCATGCAAAGTAGATGCGAAGACCCAGTAGAGTACATTCCTCCCTTTTACAGGAAGGAGACTTACCAGACTTGCTACCAACCATTCATATATCCAACAAATGGTGAAAATTTATGAGAGCTGACACCATATCTTGACAGACTTCCACCACCTTCAAGAAAAGCACCAAGGAGGACAAAAAGAAGAAGAAACAAAGTTGTCGATGAAAAGAGAAAGGATGTCACAAATATTTCCAAAAAGGGACTGCCTAACAAATGCTCAGTATATGGTATTTCTGGTCACAACAAATCTTCAAGCCCAACTACACCAAGACCATCCCAAATTTCCACCACTGTCCAATCTCAAACTCCCACCATTGTCCAATCCCAACCTGCCACCATTGTCCAATCTCAACCAACCCAAAGAGTTCAAACTAGATAATCCCAGACAATCCATCCAATCTCAAATGTCCAATCCCAACCAACCCAAAGAGTTCAAACTAGGCTGTCATCATCAACTTCAAGAATCCAGACACGACAGACCATGATAGTTTCCCAATTAGTTTCCATGAGAAGAGGAAGACAGAGACCCACAAAAACATTCCAACCACCAATAACCTAGAGACCAAAGATGGAAACAAAGAGAAAAAGCAATTAAATTGTTATTAATGTGTTTGTATTTTGGGCAAGCTGTTTTAAGAATACTTTGGTTCTTGATAATGTATTTTGGAAATTCTGTTTTGGTTTACTTTATACATTTGCTTTGAATTCTATAACAATATATAAAGTTTATGCTCTGAATTCTATTACAATGTATAAGTTTGTGTTATGATTATGTTATAACATCAACCCGATTTTGGTATTAAACAAGTCATTTTAAGATTCAAATTATTGTAACAAAAATAAACCAACTATGTTATTAATTCCAACAAGCAAGTCTTTTTTGATTTTTAATTGTAACAAACAGGTCCTTCAAATTTTAGTTGTTGTGCAAATTATGACCTTATTGTAACAAAATTAGTATACAATTTCAACACATAATAATATACAACTACAACAGGAAATAGACAGAAATGATGAATTACTCATTGTCAACAAATTTTACATCAAAGATCTAAAATACATGTCTTATAACACTAACATCAAAATTAGAAATGATCACCACTTTTGAACCAAACTACATATCAACACTACAATAATTAAAACTAAAAACATTATCATATAAACTAGCAACTTCAACATCTTCAACATATTCTTCATTATATTCTGAGTTTAGTTGTCATCATTTTCAATGCCCCTTCTAAGCATGTTGATTTCTACATGCTTTTCATCACATTTAGATCATGTTGAATTCTATATCTCGGGTTTAATTTCATCACCGTGTTGGTTTTCGTACCACTAATAGAAATTGTAACTGGCACTATCAGCTTTACTATGTTAACAATAACATAAACCAGTACATCAACCTCATCAAATAAATCAATAATGTCAAACTCTAAATCAAATATATCAAACTATGCACACCAAACGTACCACAAATTATTTACATCCCCAAAATAGCTTCCCTGAGTTTCTTCCTTTCTTCTTAATTGTTCTTAACACTGCTTTGGCTCCACACAGACATGTCGGTTCAATTCCAGGTTGAGATGCACTCGAAATGAACATATTAGACTTCTGACATCTTTGATTCGGTCCACTGCTACTGTATGATGCCATTGATGGAGCAGTGAGAATTAGGGTTAATATGTCCTTCAATTTGGGTTCCCGTTTCTCTTCTTTTTCTCCAGAAATACAAGAAATATAAAACAATTACATATTTAGCTCTGTTAAATGACACATCAGCGTCATTTGTGCCAACTCAATTTTTTTAAAATGAATTTTGTGAATAAGATCAACGTTGCAAATATTAGTTAACATAAAAAACCAACTTATAAATAAAAAATAAAGAACTAACTTGTTACAATAAAATAACTTAAAGGACCATGAGAATAATTTTAAAAAAAAACAAATATATGTTAACCATTCAATAACATAACTATGATTATTGAACTAAAAAAATTATACACATTATCTACCTAATATAAACTTCGAATTTAAAGATCAAATTCATAAAATTTAAAATATTTATAATAAATTATTAAGAAAAATAATCCAATAAATTTAGGAAAATCGATCCCTCGGAGATATAGAATAATTTTAAAATGAATAAATAAATATAGAATATGTATCATGGATCCTCTCCTTTTTTCTTTTTCATCAAAAGAAATAGTATTAAAAAAAAAGTATTTAGATATAATTTTATAAATGTAATTTATATTTTTCTCCAATAAAAATATGATGAATATATTTAAATATAAAAAAAAAATTATATATATAAGAAGAAATTATATATTTATTATATTTTAATTGAAAAAAAAACATAAATCAAATCTAAAAAAATGCACATAAATTTTATCTTTAAAAAAATTGATAAAAAAAAATAGAAGGCGATAGTTATGGCGAAAAATATGAATGACAGGATTCAAGTCCAAGAATATGTAGATTGATTTTGTAACTAATAAATATATTTAAATCTAGAGTCCAGAGAATTAGTAAAAAAAAAAAAATAGCAAAGATTTAGGGAAGATTTAAATCTAAACCCTATAAATTGATCAAGTGTATTATGCTACAACCTATTAGTGAGTATAAGGATTTAAACTTAGACTGCAAGTTTACCGTAACATACTTTTTTGTTCCTCTGTGTTTTTTCCAAACTCTGGTGATAAAATCTGTTACTAGTTCGTTAAAGTAGCAAACTTTTTGTGATTCAACAAGTTAGGGTTTTGTTTTGTTCCTTTTTCTTTCATATAGGAGCTGAATTGGGTGTGATAATGGGAAAAATTGTTGGGATTGGAAGTGTTTCTGAGTCTAATCAGATTTCTCAGGATCAGTTTATGGAGTTCCTCATGGAACAAGTCATTGAGGGAAAGGATAGTGATGTCACATTTGATAACTTTCCTTTTTACTTAAGGTAGTGTTGTATTTGTTAGCCTAATGTTCTTTCAAAAAGTTTCTATTTTTCTTTAATAAAAAACAAGGTTAACAACATTCTTGTTGACATTACAGTGAAAGGATCAAAATTTTGTTGACAAGTGCTGGATATTTTCATTTAAGACAACATGACCTATCCAACCACACTACCAACCTTTCGCCACTGAGCCGAGCTATTTTGCTTTCTGAACCTATCGGTATATTGTGTACAAACCCTGTCTTGTAACGCGATAATTATTTTGGATTTCGAGTCATATTACTAACTCTAATGATATTTTTATTTGTGAAGAGCTTTATCATTATATGCTTGCCAAAGCTTTAGCCAATTGCTTTGAATCCAAGTTACTCTATCTAGATATTGATTACTTCTCTCTGAAGGTACTTATATTCACATCTTTGCACTTTATTTGCTTTGATTTGTGTTATATATGTAATGTAATCATACCTTTCATGTTTTCGCTTGTACAGATGCAGGACAAAGATGGATGTTCTACAAAAGAACCAGTAAGTTTTGTTGCTCCACCTTTCATTTTTGCTATGAATTTTAATAATTTTTGGTCCATATTGAAATTTTCTAACTTGTTTCTTATATATCAGCATTTAAAAAGGTCCATATTTGAGGCGACTTGGGAGAGTGTGTCTGGTTTATTTAGTCACCTGCTGATCCTCCCTTCAACAGGTGTAATTAGAGCTACTAAAGGTAGTAGCACTTAAAGTTTCTAAACATTATATTTCGTGTTTTTACAATTACTTGTTATGGAGTTTGTTCATTCACGTCTTCAAAATAATGAATGTTTTTACACTTTGTTTTCAGCTCCTTCGAAGTGCAAAAGCCAGGACTGTTTTAATGAAAAGCTTTTTCTATATTCACTCTACAAGGTGATTATATCACGCAAAGCTCAAATTTGCGTTCTATGAATATAACTAATCTTAATTTGTTAGGATCTTTTGCCACAAGTTCAGTTTTAACAAAAAAATCTTATAAAAATTTTACAGGTCTTGGTTTCTTTATTAGAAACTGGTTCTGTCATTTTATACATCAAGAATGTTGAGAAGATCTTTCTTCGATCACCAAGGATATACATTTTGTTCAAAAAGCTATTCGATAAACTTTCAGGACCAGTGTTGATACTCGGTTCTAGGTCAGATGATTTAAAAGATAGCTATACAGAAATCAATGAAAAACTCACTATGTTATTCCCTTACAATATTGAGATTAAACCGCCTCAGGATAAGGCTCATCTCAAAATCTGGACAGAGCAACTAAAAAAGGCCATGGAAAAGACTTCTTTGGAAGATAAAGCCACCCACATTGCTGAAGTGTTTGCAAAAAATGGCATCGATTATAATATCTTGCATTCAGTTAGCGGTACTGACATGATGCTACTTAGTAAACACACCGAAGAGATTGTGGCATCTACAATTTTTTATCACTTGAAGAATACTGAAAATCCAGAGTACCGAAATGGAATCCTAACTATATCGGCCACGAGGTAAAGGTCTTGGAAATAACTGTTTATGCAATTTAATTTATTTAGAGAAGAAATAGTTTTGTGGTTACTAATATTAGACATATGCAGTTTGTGCCATGTATTGAGCCTTTTTAAGGAGGGTGAAAGTGGTGAAAAGGATGAAAACAACACTGAAAAAGAGTCAAAAAAGGTTTGTCGACTGTTCTTCAACCAAAGCATAATGATTCATCTAATGAATAATCCAAATAGAAAAAGCATGATAGTTATTTTTTTCGACAATAGCAATGAATGATAGTTGAATGCTTATTTAACTAATTGAAAAAAATTTGATCATTTTTTTTTCCGTTAGGATGATGCTGGAAAAGATAAACCTGTATCAAACGGGGCACAGAAAGACAAGGATATTAAACCTATTTCAAACGGGACAAAGAAAGACAGTGATACTAAAGCTGTTTCAAACGGGACAAAGAAAGACAGTGATATTGAAGCTACTACAAAACCTGTATGGCCAATTTTTTTTATTAAATAACCTAATATGCATACTTTGTTACAACGTTGCAAAAAAATGCAGTTCATGATATATAAGCTCAGCTTTCATGTTTAACTAATTTCCATATGTTTTGCTAATTTATGCATGTTTGCAGAATGATCCTCCTGACAACTCCTATGAGAAGTTAATAAGACAAGAGCTTATCTCTGCAAATGAGATAAAGGTGAGTTTTTCAGATATTGGTGCATTGGATGATGTTAAAGAATCACTTCAAGAAGCAGTTATGCTTCCCCTTAGAAGACCAGATCTATTCAAAGGCGGTGGGTTATTGAAGCCATGTAAAGGTGTATTGCTCTTTGGACCTCCCGGTACAGGAAAAACAATGCTTGCAAAGGCAATTGCAAATGAAGCTGGAGCAAGTTTCATCAATATCTCTTCGTCTACCATCACTGGTATGTGGTTTGGACAAAGTGAAAAGAATGTTCGGGCTCTGTTTTCGTTAGCGGCAAAGGTTGCCCCGACTATTATTTTCGTTGATGAAGTTGATAGCTTGCTTGGGAGGCGGACTATGAATGAGCAAGACGTTGTGAGAAGTATTAAAAATGAATTCATGACCCATTGGGATGGACTTTTGTCAAAACCTGATGAGAAAATTATTGTTCTTGCTGCAACCAACATGCCATTTGCCCTTGATGAAGCAGTTATAAGACGGTTTCAGCGCAGGTAGAAACACACATTTGTTATGAATCGTGATCAAATGTTGCACATGCTCTAGTGTAATATCTTTTTCGCTCGCAATATCACTAGATTGAGTTTACCTTTAGATAAACAAACCTTGTGCAGTTAACGAGCCTGGCAATTTTTTGCAGGATCATGGTTGGTCTTCCATCTGCTGAAAACAGAGAAGTGATCTTGAAAACTCTTCTAGCTAAGGATAAACTTGAAGATATAGACTTCAAAGAGCTTTCAACTAAGACAAAAGGATATAGTGGGAGTGATCTTAAGGTTCGATTTGTTGGCTATTCTCTATTTCTTATTCACTATACCTATACTTCTGGTTTCTGGTGATGATGATATATTGACATTAATCTCTGTAAACAGAACTTGTGCATGACTGCAGCATATCGTCCTCTTAAGGAGCTAATGCAACAGGAGAAGGCCAAAGAAATGGTATAGTTACTTAATCACTTCTAATAATGTTATTGTTAAAATGATTTCTATACAACGTGTACTAGTGTTCATGCGCTGTAATGCTAAGAAATGGCCACTTATTTCAGAAAAAGAAGAAAAAAGAGGCAGAAGCTGAAATCTCAAAAGTTGCCTCCAATGCTACGGAAGAAGATCCAGTGATTGCCCTTAGGCCTTTAAACATGGAAGACATGAGAGATGCAAAGAATAAGGTGTGTTAGACTTATAACTGTTCACTTCTATTGTTGTAGATTTAGTTACGGCTTCTTTCTATTAACTTATTTGAGATTATATACCGACATAACTAAGTGTGAGTCTGTTTGGAAAAACTTATGGAAACAGCTTATAGCATGTCCGTAAGTTGTTTTCAGCTTATTTCTATAAAGCTCTCAAGGATAAATTATGAAAACTTCTTAAAAGCTTATATGAAAGCAGTTTGTGTTTATATTTATCTTTTGATTTAGCAATACCTTATACATAATAACCAAAGTTAAGATAGCAGCACATGTGCTGTTTAGACACTGTTAAAGTGTTTGCAGGAGATAATAAACTGGTTCAGTCGTCTCTATTTGATCAAATTATATATTTTGTCATGGATTTTAAGCGTAATTTTTTTCAATGACATCACTACTGGAAGAATGAATGTCTTGTCTTCTACCAGCTGAATACTTATGTCTATGCATAAAAACTGATATATGAATGTGTAAATATACAGGTGACTCCAAGCTTTGCTGAAGAAGGATCAAATATGAAAATGCTAGAGCAGTGGAATGATTTGTATGGAGCAGGAGGAGGTTCAAGGAAGAAGAAAAAAGAGCAGCTTACTTATTTCTTATAGTTTTAGAAAGCCAAGTTTGAATATGGATACATCAATATTCATCTCAAAGATGTATATATAGTTTTTTTTTCAAATAAATTAATCATTAAGCAGAGATATTGAACTCAAAGACTGTTAGAGTAAATTATGGCAAAACTTTTGGAGGTATGTTAGATTATTTGTGAAACACAGCTTATAGAGTCTGGTTCAATTTTACAAGTCAGTGGTCTTTTAAAGTGAAGACAAGGTCAAAACTATGGACAATGGGATATTTAAGTATTGGAAATTTGTGAAAGTTTGTCAACACAACAAATTGTACTGTTTGTTTTTGCATATAAATTGATAACTAAGTCCAAAACAAACATTCAAATACAAGAAAAATTAACTGACAGACAATACAAGAAACTTTTCCATGTTTGCTTGCATAGAAAATTGTCTCTTTTGTAGTAGTGAGCTGTCCAAAATATGATATAGCATTCAATCATTTGGGTTGTAACTATTAGTTTGCAAATAACAATGTGTAATATTAGTTTGAGGTCCATTAAGTATAATCTATTAGAATTAATATTTTTTTATTCAAATAGGATTATTTTTAAAATCGTAATTATAACTTTTAATATATCAAATATCTATTTATTAATATGATAGCACAGGGTTCCTGAGTTTTGTGACTTTTTCAACATAAATCCTAATTGTTGACTACGTAATTTTTTTTAGCCTTTTATTGCGGATTATTTATTCATTCAGGAACATGAATGGTGTATATCAACGTCTAGAGAATTTCCGCCTGATTTCCCTAATTGGGTGCATGTATAAGATTCTATCCAAACTATTGGAAAATAGAGTGAGACATGTAATGGGGAAAATCATATCGGAGAATCAAACCGCTTTTATAAAAGGAAGACAATTGTTGGATGGGGGTCCTAATAGAAAACGAACTAAAAAGGGGAAGCAAACAATGTTGTTCAGGGTCAATTTTGAAAAGGAGTTTGATTCTGTACAATGGAAGTATTTACAGGAAATGATGCAACGTACGGGCTTCTGCCAAAAATGGAGGAGATGGATCTAGGAATGCTTAGAGTGCTTTAGTTTTTGTCCTTGTAAATGGTAGCCCTATAAGCATAGGCGGTTTTAGCATGCGGCTATCCTGGGCAACTGCCCAGGCTCTTTAGTCTGGCCTAAATTTATTTTAATTAAAAAATAAAAAAGGCAAAAAATTCAAAGGAAAAAAAAAAGAAAAAAAAGGGCAAAAACAAAAGTAAACCTAACTGCAGCACCACCAATCTCTTCTCCGCGATGGCGACAGACTCCTTCCTCCTCTCTTTCTCAATTAGTTTTAGTTTATTATATTCAAGCACTAATCGGTTCGACATACTATTTTCCTCTTCTTTTTTTCTGCCTCTTGTTCTTTCTATTCATTCATATGCTTTTTAATTTTAGGCAAAATACCCTTTTTAGTCCTTTAAGTTTACCCCAAGATCCATTTTGGTCCTTTATCTAAAAAAAGTGTCAAACTGGTCCTATAATTCTTTCAAAAGGACCATAGGAGTCCTTTCCGTCCAAAAGGCCCAAACAGACGTTTGGTTTGCATGCGTGGCAGGTGACATGGAATGTTATCATCTTCAAGCTGGTTCCAGAAATCCTCAAATTCTAGGGTTCCAGAAATCCTCAATTTTCCCATTTTGAATTTGAAATTCCCTCAATATGATGAAGGAAGCATCATCAGAGATCCGGTCTTCGTACGATTGCAATAGAGATGGAAGCTTAGATGGAAAGTTGCGATGGAGACCTATATGTGATTGTGGAGAATCTGCGGTTCTTTGAAGGGCTACCACCGTCACAAACTTTGGGAAGCAATTCTGGGATTGTCGTCATTACAAGGTAAGCATGAAATTAAAATGGGTTTTCATATATTCTTGTTCTGATAGTTCCTGCAATAGCTGAGATGAATCTGGATGTCACCATTACAGGGTTCATTTGAATCTGGGTGTGGATACTTTCAATGGTTCTTTGATGATGTGGTGAATGAGAAGGATCAGTTTATAAAGAAGCAGAATAATAGGTTGGAGAAGCTGCAAAATGAGCTTGATGGAGCAAAGATGGAGATACATCATCTAAAGGAAATGAAGGATGGGCTGAAACATAAGATAATGGAGTTACAAATTGAAATGAAGAAGATGAAGAATTCTCAGAAAAAATGGAAAAGATTCTTCTTTATTATGTTAGTTGTGGTAATTTGGATGATGTTGTAATAGATTCATATGTAACACAGTCTCAATTTGAACATGGTATCATTATGAATTTGAATTTTTGTATCAACTTGAATTTTTGTATCAACTTGAATTTTTGATCAATGTAACATACTGTAAAACATAATGTAGCAATTTTTGTATCAATGTAGCATTTTGATCAATGTAACGTACTGTAAAACTAGTAGCATTTTTGTATCAATGTAAAACATAATGTAACATACTGTAACTAGTAGCATTTTGATCAATATACTGTAGCAATTGAATATAGGTAACAACATATAATTATAAGGTGGTGGATACCACTAAGTTGCATACAAAAGAACCTGATATTACAGGTCCAATCCAAATAGCCTGATATTACAGGTCAAAACAAAAACTTGTCCTTCTTGATATTACATGATCAAAACAACTTAACATAACCAATTCTAATATTACAAGTTAACAAAACAACATAACAACTATAGGTCCAATCCTAATCCAAAACAGACATAAAAGTAAACTAAAGTTTCCACTTTGGTGCTGCTCTTTTAGTTGGTGTTGTCCTTCTTGTTGTTGGACCTACAACAGTTATTGATGCCTTTAACCTCGTTGTTGGACCTGGTGGGACAAATGGTGCATTTGGCCTTCTAACTGACAACTTTTTGGATGATTTAGATTGAGATGGCTGAGAAGCTTGACCAGGAACTGACTTAGATGCTTGAGATGGGACAAATGGTGCATTTGGCCTTCTAACTGATAACTTTTTGGATGATTTAGATTGAGATGACTGAGAACCTTGACCAGGAACTGACTTAGATGCTTGAGATGCCACTGGTACAGATGCCACTGGTACAGATGATGCCACTGGTACAGATGATGCCACTGGTACAGATGCTTGAGATGGTTGAGAAGGCACTGGTACAGATGCTTGAGATGGTTGAGAAGGCACTGGTACAGATGCTTGAGATGGTTGAGAAGGCACTGGTACTTGTGGTACAGATGGTGCTTGTGGTACAGATGGTTGAGCTGCATGTGGTACTTGTGTAGTAGTTGTCTGACTAGTAGAAGGCACCTTACAAGTAAGCTTGTTGTGACCTACCTGCTTACACCTGCTACACTTTATAATGAATCCTGTTCTTCTCATCTTTTTATCAGTACCATCTAGCTCACCTTGCTCTAAATTCCTCCTTTTCTTTGGCCTTCCAGGCATTTTCCTGAATTTGGGTGGCATAACATCAGGGTACTCAGTTGTAACCCATAGGTTTGAGCCATTAACAGGGAATATGACAGGTTTGTACACTTGCAAATATCTAGATTTCCTGTAATAATCAAGAATGTATTCATCAATCCTATGGTTCCTATTCTTGATTGCTGCAAGTGAATGAACACATGGTAGGCCTGTTAGCTCCCATCTTCTGCATGAACAGATTTTTTCCTTCAAGTTTACAGTGAATTTTTCAGCAGAATTTTCCAGATGCCTCACTTCAAACATATGCTCATCAGACATCCTAACACAGAAAAATGGACATTCCAAATTAAGACATCAAATGGACATTCTAAAGTCAGACATTCTAACACAGAAAAAATGCTTGTTTTAATAATTTTACCTGGGAAGCCACATGTTTGTGAATGAACTTGTTTTCTCAACCTTTTTCATAATGTTTGGCAACACTTCTACATCTGTCAATTTCTGAAACCTCATCCTGTTTGTAGCCCATCTCTCCATCATGTATATCCTAATTTCTTCCACCATGGTTATTAATGGCTTGGCCCTTGACTCCAAAATAACACTATTAAAGGATTCTGACATATTATTGAGAACTGCATCGCATTTGTTATGAGTCTTGAAGTATGATCTGCTCCAAAACCTTGGAGGGGTAGACATCATGTGCTTGTATGCTTCTCCATTGATATGTTTCATAACTTTCATCTCTCTTTCCCAAGCTTGGTAGTAAGTTGATTTGGATGCCTTCCATATAATTTCCTTTAGTTTTTTTCCTGGAAATCTCTTCCTAAAGTTGTTGTAGAGATGCCTAACACAGAATCTTTGTTCAACTGTAGGCAGCAGTTCCTCCATTGCAGGCAATAATCCCTGGGTCATGATATGTATATAACTTAATTATTAAACATGAGAATACCAAGATAAACATGAGAATTTAATTATTAAAAATACTAATCAATTGAGAATTAACAATAGAGTCATACCTTTTGTTGATCAGAAATAAAAGTGTATGTGAGACACTCTTCTCTTCCACCTAGATCACCAATAAGCAGCTCCAAGAACCATGTCCAACTTTCCTTGTTTTCACTCTCCACTACTGCATATGCTATTGGTAGCATTTGATCATTGGGATCTCTGCCTATGGCTGACAGGATTTGACCTCCACAAAGCCCTTTCAAAAAACATCCATCAAGCCCTATGAAATGTCTACTTAACCTGAAGCTTTCCTTACAAGCTTCCAAGCATATGTAAATCCTTTTGAAGTGTAATTTCTGAACACCACTACCTTCTTGAGCTGGTTGGACATGTACTTTCACAGTTGACCCTGGGTTAGATCTTAACAACTCATGTGCATAGTCATAAATCCTTGTATAATCCCCTAAGAATGACCCATCAACCATGTCTCTTGCTGCAAACCTAGCCCTTATAGCCTTGGTTTTGTTGACCCCCACATTCCACTTCCTCTGCACCTTTTCCTTAATGTCCTTAAGCTTCAATCTAGGGTTGGTTTTAAGTGCATTCTGCAACCTCTTGCTAAGCCATTTAGTCTTCAACAACTTCACATGATATTCTCTACTACAACTATGGGTGTCTATCACCTTTCTTAGTTGCCAAGTATCCTCAACATCCAACTTAGCCCAATAACCTTCCCATTCACATCCATCCTTACACCTAACCCTAACCCTTATCTTGTCATTTTTGATGTACTTTAAATTTCTGCCAGATTGGACTGCATAAGAGGTAACTGCTTCCTTGATATCTTCTTTTGTACTAAAATATGTACCCACTTCCCATTTGTAATTGGACATATCCTTTAGAAGCTTGAAAATGGGATACTTCTTTCTCTTGGTAGTATTGCTATCTTCACTATCACAATCACTTACAAGATCCTCACTTTCATTATCACTTCCTTTATCACTTCCTTTATCACTTCCTTTACTATCTTCTTTATTTGGTTCAGTTTCACAGAGATCAGTTACTTCTTCCATACCTTCTTCCTCTTCCAAGTCAGTATCACAGTCATCAGTTTCATCATCAAATACAACCTCCTTTGCACTATCATACGAAAAGCTACTATCATCAGAGCTATCATCATCAGAGCTATCATCATCAGAACTATCATCATCGTTCTGTCCAACAGCATTTTCACTTGCCTCCTTCTGTCCAACATCATCTTCACTTGCCTCATTCTGTATAACAACATCTTTACTTGCCTCCTTCTGTCCAACATCATCTTCAATTGCCTCCTTCTGTATAAAAACATCTTCACTTGCCTCCTTCTGTCCAACAGCATCCTCACTTACCTCATTTTGTCTAACTGCATCATCTTCCATTACATTCAGGGGTATCTCATCTAAAATAACTTCACTTTCATCAACATACTCAGGCTGTGACAATGGGTGTTGAATAAAGACTTCAACACGTAAATGAACCCTATATAGATCAGCAATCTCTAAGGCCCCTTTGTCATCAAACAACAGATTCATTCTAGCAGTTGGATCCTTATAGTATATCTTCTCTATGGCTGGGTAACCTAGTTCCTTAATAGCACCCAATAACTCAAAATAACCCCACATATCAGCATCTACTCTCAAATCAGCAATCTCACCTCCTTCGTACACACTCAAGTCCTCACTAACAAATTGACCACTGTGGTGTATCGTAATATTAAGAATTTCCTCCATTACACACAATGCCCTAAATAGAGAGATGAATTTCAGAGAAGGGAGACGAATTTCATGGAAACCCTAACTATGAAAATAGAATTCTTGCAGAAAGCAGAAACTTACCTCTGATGAGAAGTCTGGTTTCACGTTCAAGGAAACATGCAATGGATGAGTGGTAATGCCACATAAGAGTGTCAAACTGACTTTTAAGTGGAATTGCCACATGCAATTTTTCTAAACTCACGTGTAATGCCACATAAGCGCTGCCATTAAACATGACTAACGGAGTGGATGGAAAGGACAAACGTGGTCCTTTTGAAAGAATTATAGGACCAGTTTGACACTTTTTTTAGATAAAGGACCAAAATGGACCTTGGGGTAAACTTAAAGGACTAAAAAGGGTATTTTGCCTTAATTTTATTTTATTTAGATTGAAACTATATGATGTCATGATGATTTGAGCAGATGGTGAAACCACCTCTGCCTGCCATGAAGCTTAACTATCATATTCAATATTTTATGAAAATAAAACCTTTATAGAAATTGAGTACAGTTTTATTGGGAGAATGTATGTAGTTGCTACATGCAGTTATAGAAATTGAGTTTAAGAAATGAGAAAACTTACTGAAGGAACTATATTTTGTTTATACATATGATATGATTTTTATGTCACTGATTAATCTCTGTGAGTTAATTGATCAAGTGATTTTGTGCTCTTGTGTAAATTAGGTTTGATTTGGTCATTACTGTGAATGGAAAGAAGGAGAAAATAGCTTCAGGTTTGTTCAACCCCTTTCAGTGTCACTTGAAGGTTGCTCAAGATCAAATGGTGAAGATTGGTTATTCAATTGTTCTTGTGCCTGAGCACGAAAGCGATGCCACATGGTTTTCCAGAGGAACTATTGAAAGGTATGGCTTGTTATCATAATTTTTTATTTGTTGATAACTTAGATTGGCATATCTTGGAATCATTGTTGTTAAATAGCAGTTATAGCTATTGTACTATAGTATAGCGGAATTCGATCACATCCCTATTGTTTTTTGTTATGCTACTTAGTATAATGTGTTCTCAAATAGTGGCTCTATAACATTGTAGCATACCAGAATTTTAACAAACCACCACTTTGCCGATCTGCATTTGACAACATTATTTGAAATTTGAATTGATAGCGGTGTTTTTAGGCAGTACTTAATTTCACACAAATGAACGTGTTGAACTAATTTTCTCGGGTTTTATAGGTTTGTTCATTTTGTGAGCACACCTGAAATACTGTAACATGTATATATTATAGAATCCGAAATTTTAACATGTATATATTATAAAATCCGAAATCTTACAAATTGAAGAGGTAATTGCAATTCAAGAAAATAATTCCTTTGGGATTAGCATTGTACTGTCTTGGTAGAAAATTATGAAGCCAATGAAAACTTGCCCAGGCTTCATAATTTTTCTGGCTCCGCCACTTCCTATAAGGGAATTCAGGGTGGAGATAGGCCTGAGGCAAGGCGACCCCTTATTTATCTTCTTATTCCTCGTAGTGGCGAAGAGGTTAGGAATGTTGTTGAACAAAGCGTCAGATAATGGTAGCTTTGTGGGGTATGCATTTGGAAGCCAAACCATATCTCACCTCCAATTCGCGGACGACACTCTAATAACGGGACCCAACACTATGTAGAATGTATTCACTATAAAATCAACACTTCACATATTCGAGTTGGTTTTTGGAATGAAAGTAAACTTTTATAAAAGTCGACTCGTGAAAATCAAGGTATCTAATGAATGGCTGAATGATGCAGCAAGGGTACTGAATTATAAAGGGGTCGCTCCCATTTATGTACTTAGGTCTGCCGATTGGTGCAAATCTGAGGAAACAAGTACATGGGACCCAGTCATTGATAAAGTGAAGTCGAGATTATCCAAATGGAGGTGTTGTAACATATCTATGGGAGGTCTACTGGTATTACTATGTCTGTCACGCGTAGAGCAACCACCAGGAACGACCATAATGCGCTTGCTCGTAACCACGCCCCTGCTCGAAGCAACGGCTAGTTTCGAGCATTCTTGCCAGTTACAACGACTAGTTCCTGGCAATTACCTATTTTTTGGGATCTAATATTCAGGCCCAAAAATAGGAACCAATGTCCAAGCATCGAGGGAACTATATAAACCCTCACACTTATGAGGGTAAGGTATTCAATATCCAACATTCACTTCTAAAATCCTAAACTCTTTCTTGTATCTCTTTGCACTCTTACTTACTTAAGCATCAGAATGTCTTGCAGGTACACCCTCTCCTCCTCATTTCCAGCATTGCAGACGTAGATATCGACCCTTTACTGATTCTGATACCGGTAAGATCAGTGGCACCGTCTGTGGGGAATTGTTTTCCCCATCTTTCTTTCTCCATAAACTAAAAGATCAAAATGACATTTCAAGATTCAAATCATGTTCGATCAAGATGACAGCTATCTCGCTGGCAAAACTGTCATCTCCCTTGTCCGCAAGACAAATAACGACGGATAAACACATCTTTGCAAAGATATTCCCCTGAGAGACAGATACACCGCATCTTGTTTACCGTGAAAAATGGTAAACAACCGCTGATCTTCCAAAAGGTTACTTATTTGGTGACTCGCAGGATCAATCAGATTGATCCTAAGACATGGTTGATCTTTGGAGTTTAAAGGCTTTGAAATAAAGAGTTTCGATTAATCCTAATGGTGATTAATGCAAGTAAAGTAAAGATACTTTAAATAAATTGCATGGAGAAAAGCTTGATAAAGTAAATAAAAGCATTAAAGGTTTGCTAAATAAATGCCTTCGACTGAAGTAAATGAGTGAAAGTGATAAATTGCTTGAATATAAAAGACTTTGATTAAGGTAAATGGTGTTTCACACATACATTCTCAATGATTCTTTCTCTCACGCTGGGTACTTGAATCTAAATGAGTGACTTGTATACAATGATGAACACACTCTATAACTTTGTAATCACTTAGTATTTATACTAAAAAAAACCTAAGTAACTGCTGGGCAGTCACGCCGCTTCATGATGACGCCACATGGCATGTTCTCAACCTTCGACGCCTACGTGCATGACACATTGCGGTTGGTAACTGTTGGGAACCGTTTTCCCTCCAACAATTCAGAATTCAAACTGTTCAATCTTGGGCATCAGGGACCTTGGTCGAGAGGTTGCTCCTTCGACGTTGAAGACAACAAGATTCCAACTTAAAGGAATTTCTCTAAGTATCTTGTCATTCCTTGATGAGCCTTCGACGTGATCAGCTGGTCGAAGCCTTCTTGTGTCAGAAACTCTTCTGACTCAATTAATGATCTATATAATAATAGAATGTGGGTGTCGAATTTAGGAGCCAATAAATGTCCCCCCAAGAATGTCTTATTTCGACGCTCAAAAGAAAAAGGCATTCTTTGATATTCCATTCGACACCTGTCCTTCACTCTCAGCCACAAATCAGTTTGTGTGCTTTTCATCTACCAACCAAATGACAAACTCAAAAAGTCATCATTTCACCTTTTCCCAAGACGTCACTTCAGTAAGGCATTTTGCACGCACGATGGCCTTTCAAATGCCGTCATCATGACTATTCCCCGAAATCGAGGAAGCACGCTGCAACGTTTCCGTTTTTCAGAACGGTTACAACACCAAATACGTGCCACGTGCCCCACTCTTGTCTGTGGCATTAAATGACCTCGAGCCCTGTGATTTTTCAATCACTATAAATAACACTAAGTGTCTTAGTTGGACTCTTTACGCTTTCTTGCATCCAAACCTTCAATCGAACAAAGTTTTCTGCAAATAAACCTTTGCTTCTTCCTTTCCAATCCCAGTAATCTACATCTTCATCTACTTTCATCTCAAACCAAAAAATGGCTTCATATACTCGTGTTCCCAATACCCTAAGAACTAGCATTCCCTCAAAAACTGCTCGACCAGGAATCTTCTCAACCGCTCCGATAGTCAATTCTATGGGAACGCGAAGGGTTCCTGAACCCATGGGTGAGGCTGAACGTGAAACCTATGGCTCTCAACTGCTGATTCCCGTTGGATATTCCAACCAGGTTTTTTCCATGTCAGACCATCTTTCAACATGCATCAATGACCCCACAAAAATTGAGGGTTTCTTCCCTGTGCATGCGGAACTCAAACCTGTTGGGTGTTCAAAGAAAGCAAAAGATGATACTGAAGATCCTGCGAAGGAGAAGATAGATCTTCGGTTTTTTAACAGGGGGGTTAGGGCTTTTCGCTCTAGCCCTAGTCTGACACCAGAATATGCCGCTTGGCTCCTTAAGATGGAGAGATGCCAGGCTTCGATTTGGAAAAGTATGGGCATTTATGACCTAGTCATGTTGTCCAAAACTGGCCTTAACTACAGCCCTGACATGCTGGTAGCTTCATTACTGTTTTGGGACTACACTCATTATACCTTCCACTTGCCTTGTGGAATGGTTACACCCACCCTCTTCGATGTGGCCGCCATTACTGGTCTTCGACCAACTGGGGACTACTTCGACCCAGAGGAAATGTCTGAAGACCAGATTGGGTTTTCTGCTACCAAACCCACCTACACCATGTACACCAACCATTACCATGACAAATCGACGGTTGTGGTAATTGATGTGGAGCACATCGCATTTCTAGCCCTATGGCTGTCGCGCTTCGTGTTCTGCACGAAATCTCTGCAGGTGACGAAGAAAATGGTCACCCTCGCTACTCAGCTTCACCACGGCCAAAACATCTATTTGGCCTAATTAATATTGGCGAATTTGTATGAGTCGATAAGCAGTGGAGCGGCTCAATTAAAAGTAATCGAAAATAGAGCCAGCCTGCTGCTTGCTGGTCCCTTCTGGCTACTTCAACTCTGGTTGAATGCCGCTTTCGAGTCTTTTCTTCCCCAGAAGCCTCAAATAAATGAACAGGCTCCTGAGATATCTAGAAGGCGCGTCGAAGGCACCATGCTTGCCTTATTGACTCCTACTGAGGATGGGCTGGAACTACAAAAGACCTTCGCAAACTTCGTTCAGATGTTTGCAGGGAGGAAGGAATTTACCTCGACCATGACTCCGAATTAATATTTTTTTTGATTTTAGGTTTAAATAAAATAAATAGATAAATTAAAATAATGAAAATATAAAAAAGAAATAAAACGAAATGGACTGGAGTGTTGAAAAGTAATCAGGAAGTTTAATATAGAAAAAAGGTCAAAAACAGTTTTTTGTTAGAAACATGAATGAAATGAAAAGAAGAAAATGGGAATGTGTTATTTTAGTAAAAGGAGGGTAAGAAAATAGAAAAAATAAAAAGAGAAAAGGTCCAAACACAAGGGAGGCCCAACGCTGTTTATGGTTCAGTATTGTTGGCTTTTGAGGGTGCACCATGCACTTGCTTTATGGAGCACTAGATTGGCTCGTCTAATGATCAGATGTTATAGAGGAGAGGAATACCATGTGAACTTTTACTTTGCTTGTACCTGATTAGTGTGAAATAAATATGAAAATAAAAAAATGTCCCACGCCTGGCTCGAATCCATGACCAGGCGTAGGAATGCCTTATATGCGTGTGCTCTGCCACTGGGTGGCTGTTACATCCGGTAGTAATTCAACTTGCACTAAATTTAAAATAAACTTAATTATGAATTTGAAAATGACTTCATATTCAACCTTGCGCACGCTGAGAAGATCACCATCATGGTTGAATTATGAACTTGCTCATTTCTCAACCATTTTCAAAAATGTAAACATGAAAGTTATTCCATTTTTTACCACGAATTCAACCATATAAATAACTAAAGCTATAAATCAAAGATGAACATAAATTTTTTTTGGTACCAAATAAAAACTAATTTTTTCAAAAAGTTTAACTTCAAAATTCGGATCACTCAGGTAACATAAATGAAAACTAAAGGCATGGTCAGCTTCAGGGCAATGATGCGTACATTTTTCATTCACAAAGTAACCATTAATGAAGTTTGTATAGAGAGTTCATAGTTGAGAAAATTTACCTCAAAATTGGAAATTGTGTTTGGAGTTTGAGCACTTCTGGAAGTGTTGTGATGATCTGGATAGCTTCACTGAACTCCTACGAAGTTAATGCAATGCTTACTTTGTGGTGAAAGTTCCTGAAACTTCCTGGAAAAGTCAAGTTGCAGGTTTGACTTTTGGAGTTTGGAGGATGATGAAAATGAAGTTACAATTATGAAACATGGGTGGAGATGAGTTGTATATGATGTATGGAATCTTTGTAATGGATTTAGAGAGGAAACACACGAGTGGATTGTGAGTTTAACGTTCAAGGTCAGAAATGACAAACAATGGAGGTTTTGGTGCAATTTCTTATTTTAGGGAGTTTCAAGTTCTGTAATTCGTGTTTTCGCTTGCAAACAACCTCTCTATTTATAGAGGAAAGGGTTGAGGGTTTGAAATAATCAAATTCACAAGATCACATGTTATGGTTTTGAAATTTGATTTTGAAGCAACTTTGACAAACATTGTTCCAATGCAATGGTACAAGGGCTCATATGATAGTTAGACACTTTAAACATGTTTCTTCTGACCATACACGTTGAGTGTGATCAGAACAAACAAGTTAGAGGCTCAAGACAAGTTGACTTTGTGATTAAAGTCACTTTTCCAAAATAGAAGTGTGAACTTTGTTCCTTAAATGGTAAGGTAACTTGGACAATGCTTGAATCACTTGGTCAATGGCTCAAAAGTTTGTGTAATAAACTGATTATGGATAGATTTAGAGGTTAAGGGGCCTATAAAGAAAGATTATGCAGCATGCTTGAAGATTGAATCATAATGTTCATCATAAAATGATCTTGAGTTGAAATTAAAATGTTTCAGTACAAATGTAGAAGATTGTTCAAAGGAGCTTCAGTTAGCAATGTCTTGGTAATACACAAGAAACTTTCTTCTCTTCTACATTGTGTTTTTCTTATGTATAGATTGCTTAATTTGTAACTTTTTCTTGATTAGTATGTATGAAGGTTCTCTTGATCTCCTACCCTCCCCTTATAGTGAACTAGGTATATACTCTTTAATTCATTATATTCTTGCTATTACTTTGAATAATATTGTAAACTGTTTTAACAAAAGCATTTACTGCAGATTCTGTTAGCAAGAATGTTTCTGCTTCAAAGGTTCTGGATAATAATGTCAATCTACTGTATAACAGTAATAAACCTTATCTGCCTCCGTGTCGCAACAAGGTTTGATTTTAATTATCTTTACGTACAATACTTAGGTTATTATACTATCTGCAAATATGATTTAGTTTCTTGATGAACTAATAAGGTTGATTTAGGCATTCAAATATGGTTTTGTTTCTTGATGAACTAATAAGGTAATTTAGGCATTCAAATTTGGTTTTGTTTCTTAATGAACTAAGGTATATTTATGCATTCAAATATTGTTGTTTCTTGATGAACTAAGGCCCTACTTTTTAGGCACTATATTCTTCAAGTGGAGACAGTAATAGCTCACTAAAGAGTGACATATCTGGATCTTCTGAGTGTATAGACCAGGAAGTGCAACCAGAACTAGAAAAACATCGAAATGTTTCTCCGACGAAATTTCCAAGGATTGGTGAGGTTTGGGAGTCTTGTGTGTATCTTGAACATCCATTGGTCCATGCTGTCCAAATTCAACAGGATTTAGAACTTAAGTCTTCCAATACCAGCTTCGAAGATTGTTCAAGTTCTATCTCTGGTTTTAATTTTCCCGATGAGGACAATTTGATTACATATGATGAACCTTTCTGGACCCTTGAAGTGGAAATTCCACCTAGTATTGATAGTTTCATGTCTTCCCCTGAAAGCAATCTGATTGAAGATGATTTGGATAGCCCTCCAGACTCAACTTTTGAAATGATCAAGAATCTTATAGAATTTGTACTCGATGGTGATGATGATTACGATGACAATTATTATAGTTCTGATAAGGATAATTCCTCTATAGATGATGTTATGGAGGAGTTGGTCCAGCATGGAGCTAGAGTTTCTAAACTAAACCTTTCTTTTCAGCCGTTTCATTCTAATCAGTTGAATCTAGGAAGGGGTCCATTCTCTTTGTCTTCCCTCTCTTTCCCATGCGGAAAAATTTGTCATAGTGATGATGAGCTAAGAAGGTTGGGTCTTGGAGAAAACAAATCTAATGCATAACTTTTTAGAATATCAGCATCTAGGCTATGACTGTTCTATAAAGGGAGCTCCTGCATAATATTTTGTTTGAGTCACGTGCTTTTATAACTGTAAACTTAAACATGTTAGATTCTCTTGGTGATCTCAATGGAGTAATTGGCAGATTCGAATATGGAGATAGGAATATTAGATTCTCTATTATTTGGATAATGTGTTTGCTTGTTCCGAATGATGTTATCAATATCATTATCAGTCTTCATTTTATTTTACTTTCAATCTCAGCTAAACCATAACTTATATAAAAAACTAAGTATAAAAGCAACCCAAAATGGTAATAAAAATTAAAAATATGAACATTTATAAAATTTCAAAGATAAACCACACAATCATTATATTTCACATGTGTCACTATTGTTTATCATAGCCTTATTCTAGCAATTTGGAATATCAGCGTAAAATAAACTTACATACTTGATTCCATAAAGTTGTTCCTGAAGCAGGGAAAACTCAGATGCAGTTTTGAGAAGATAAACTATTGTAGACTACTTTCATGTCCATTGCAACAAAGTGGTGCATGGTGCAGTGAGTATAGATTTTGGTGCTTGATTGCTTTGCCAAAACCACATAATGTTAACAAAGAGGCAGAATGGTGAAGAAGTGAAAAACACAAGAAGGGGGGTTGAATTGTAAACCTTGAAATCAAATGCAGACAACACGTTATTTGTATCCTGGTTCGTTTGATCTCAAACTACTCCAGTCCACCCGTCAAGGTGATTTCGCCTCTCTCCAATGAGGTCTTAATCCACTATATTCAACTGAATACAACAACTGCTTTAACAATTGTCAAAGCCTTCTTGAGTCTAACCACAGACCGGTTTATCTCAAGGTAATTCTCTTACAGGTAAATGAACAAAAGTGTGTTTGATGTTTTCTAGAAAAACTATATACCACAACTGTGATAATACACAATAATAAGCTTGGATAAAACTAGATTGCTAGAGCTATAGAGTAAGCGCTTGAGAACTGTAGCAAACTGGATGAGTGAGAACGTGAAGATGATTGGCTTATGCGTATGTGCGTATTAGAGAATTATTAGCCATTTCTTTTCTCACTGATTTGTTTATATAGCCTTGGAATAGATACGTTGATGTCCATAATTCCATTTCAATGCTCATAACGTTCTTTCCTTTTTGAGAAGATCTTTGTCTTGGAATAAATCCGTTGGTAATTAATCTGTCTTGAATGCATAGTAACGTTGACAATTCAGAGTGTTCTGTTAATGCTAATCAGAGTGTTCTTGGCTTTAGCTTATTCTGGCGCTTCTGAGTGCTGATGACATGGTTAGGATCTTGATCAGAGTCAGAGTATGTTAAGCGCAGATTCTGTTCATCAGGCTTCAGAGTAGCACTTGTATGATCTTTTGATGCTGACATATCTTCTGATGCTGATGTTGATACTGATATTCTGATGCTGATTCCATCAGAGTTTCTGTAAATACACAACATAATTTTAAGTAGCATATATGTCTTATATAAATTTCATAATTCATTTAGTCTTGTATTTTGTTATCATCAAAACTCTAACTGAGGGTTGTAGAATCAAACTATGTTCTAACAATCTCCCCCTTTTTGATGATGACAAAAACCAGATTTTTTCAATTAAAATAAAATGATGAAAGGTATCAGAGTTTAAGGATAGAGAGGAAACGGTATCATAGATAATCAAATAACGAATAAAAGGTATCAAAGTTCAGAAGATAAGGAATAAGAGTATCAGAGTAATGAAGAGAAAAACTCCCCCTGAGTTGATTACTTCCCTTTGATTCCTTGAGACCTTGAGCATCAGAACTTTATTGAAATTTCTTTGAGCATCAGAGTTTGACTTATCAAAGTTCATCAGATTCTTGTACCTGTAAGCTTTTCAGAACGAAGAAATTCAAATATATAAGAATGTTAGAATGTTTGAGACTTTTGTCTCAGTAATCCGTTATTGAAAAATATCATATTTTCTCCCCCTTTTTGTCAGTTATCAAAAAGCACGAATAATCAGAGTAAATGATCAGAGCAAAAGACGTTTGTATTAAAACAGAAGCAATGATAGTTTAGAACAAGTAAAAATATTACAGACAAACATGTAAAGAAAACAAGGAAAACACAGGAAAATTCTAAGAAGAAGGAGGAAGTCGTGTGAACAGAGCTTCCAACATGCTCTTGATTTGCTCGCTGGTTTCCTGTTGCTTAGATACCATGTTTTCTATAGAGTCAATCTTGATATCCTGCTTGTCCATCCTTTCATTCATCAGCATATCAGATCTTTTCAAATCCTCCAGAGCCTTCCTGTCAAGAGAGGAAGCTTGAGGATCTTCAGATACAGGCTGCTTCTCAGAGCTTTCTGTAGTTTCTTCTGCTTGACCCAAGTCTTCAGCTTGAGTTATCTGTTCTTCTACAGGTTGAACTTTAGATGCTGGACGCTTTTAAGACCAGGGCGCAATGTCCAGATGGAGAACTTCTTCCTTCAGCAGCTTGCTCAGAACTGGACCTTCCATTTCCTTCAGCAGATTGATGAAGTTCTGTTGAGCCTGTCCATAGCTCTGGTCTTGCAACTTGAAGGTTTCAGTGCAAATCCATCTTCTGAATTGTGTCCAGAGGAGATCTGATACAGCAGGATCAACCACTTCCAGACTTGTTTGTTTCAAAGAAGTGATCCACTTCTGCATATCTGTTTCAAAGTTCAAAATGCTGGAACCAACATCTGGTTGTTTCGGTTTAGGGATGGTTGTTTTCTGGTTTATTGCAGCAAGGCGTTCAAAGACTGTTAGATCAATGACAGTCTTGCTGTGGTCATCTGAATTTTTCTTAGGTGAGGGAGTGGGAGAGTCAGAAATAACGATTGGACTTGATGGGGTATTTGGTGGAGTTGTTTCTGGTGAAGAGGGAAGTTGAGACATATTTACAGTGGTACCACAGGGCAATTGAATGGCCAAAGGTTGTGGTTCAGGGGACTTAGAGGTTTAAGCCTCAGAGTTTTGAGTCTCAGGTTGTGGAGATTATGCATGTTGAGGAGAGGGTGGATTAATATCTGGTTGAGGAGAGGAAGGTTGTGGAATTTCTTGTATTGGAGAGAGTGGAGTTTCTGGTATTGGTGAGAGAGGAATGTCAGGTTGTGGTGAGATGGGAATTTCTGTGTTTGGATTTGGATTTTCTGTTTGAGGAGCGGAAGTATGTTGGTCTATATCAGACAGAACTTGTGCAAGTTCTTGTTCTGGTATGGTTGCAGTATTTGGATTTTGTGGTTTGGAGCGGGATCTTCTGAGGGTTAATGACTCAGAAGGGTCAAAGTCAATGTCAAAATCTTCAAAGGTTTGGGGAGTTGGGATTTTAGATGGAGTTGGAATAGATGTGGAAACAGCAGTTGAATCTAAAACAGTTACAGAAACAGGATTACCTCTTTTCTTTGGAGTCTGTTGAGATGATCCTTCTGGAGCAGCTTTTCTCTTCTTTGTCTTCTTCAGAATAACCTCTGGTGCCTTCTGCTGAAGATCTTGAATATTTAGATTAGGTGTTGTACCATCATCTTTACACGCATCCAAATATCTCAGAATGATTTGAGGCTTAGAGTCAATCTCTGAGAACATAGGGAAGTCGTCCAGAGGGACTCTTCTGCTGGAGATTTCAGCAAAAGGAGTGATGCTGGGCTCCTTCTTAATGTTCTCTATCAGCTTCATTTTCTTCAGATTTTTGGCATTCAGCTGCTTGCCAACAGAAGGTTCCAGGGTGCTGATTTCTTGTGCCTCTGTCAAATGTTCAATCAGCCTATTCTCTGTTAGAATATCTGATATCAGTCTTCCCAAGGGTATCCAATCCCTTTTAGTGCGTTCCTCTTCCCTTGTTTCCTTGACGCTTGTTCTGAGATGGTTGAACAGAAGACGAGCTAGATTAATCTTGACCTTCTGAGAGATAAAATATATCAGAAACTGCTGATCTATGTTTATGTAATCAGGAGAGCTGGTAGGCTTCCTGTGGTTGAAACAGCCCAGAATGATCTTTGCCCAAATTTTGTGCTTGTCCTTCAAATCTCTTATCTTGTTGGAGGGAAGCCCCAGCGTGAAAATTTCCCTTGCAATTAGGGAAACATCTTGACACCTTTCTGCCATATCAATACAGCGAATACCACCACCATTGTACCCTATCAAACGAGCAATCAAGTCTTCAGTAATCACAATCTTCTTCCCCATGATGTAAGAAGTGACCTGATGGTTTGAGGAAGAAGCGTGAATCCAAAATTCCTTTACCAGAATAGGAAATGTTGGACCCACCAGCCTGTCAAAGTATTTTTCCCATCCTTGAGCTTGAATCTCTTCTGACAAATCAAAACCATTTTCCTTGAGACTGTTGAAATCCACTATTATCTCTGACAGAACTTCAAGGTTCTTGATTGGAGTGAGAAGCATTCTGAGAGGAACTTCATATTGCTCAGATGATGCATATTTCTGGGAACCTGAAGAAGGATTGCTGGAGGAAGCCATGCTTACACAAGGTTTTTTGAAAGATATTGAAAGGTTTTCTTGAGAAATTAAGAACACAGAAAAACAGAAATATTGATAGAAAGCGAAAGTAAGGGTAAAAGTTGTGAATGGTGTGAATGGTGTTTAAATAGATTTCGAAAAAGTTTTTGAAAACATAAACGTTTAAGAGAGAGAAATAAATCATGATTATTAGCATTAAATGATAGCTGATTTTAGGGGATTCAGAAAGATACTTAAACGGTTACCCATGACATGTGTCTCAATGCATCCAATCAGCGCTTTGCCTTTTCAGAAGCGTGAACGCGTGTTCAGCCTCAGGAAATAGCTGATGGCTGGATGACACTTGTTTGCTTGAGTGAACAACACATCTATCCTTGAACTGAAGCACTCAGATCTTCATGGATAGATTCTGATACAATCTGCATTTCTAAAATTTTGAAAGAGGATTGATCAGAAGTTCACAGAGAAATAAACACAATTCTGAAGGTTAATATATAGAATTAAAACAGTTTTATTCTGGACAGAGCTTCATGCTGAGATGTTTCAGAATGAAGTTGAACCTATCTTCAGAAAGTGGTTTTGTGAAAATATCAGCCCATTGATGGTCTGTATCAATAAATTTTAAGTTTAAGATTCCTTTCTGAATATAGTCCCTAATAAAATGATGTTTTATTTCTATATGCTTAGCCCTAGAATGCAAAATTGGATTTTCACTTAAGAAAATAGCAGAAGTGTTATCACAGAGGATAGGAATGTTACTCTCAAAAATCTAGAAGTCCTCCAGTTGACTTTTCATCCAGAGCATTTGTGTGTTGCATCCAGCTCCTGCTATGTATTCAACTTCTGCTGTTGATAGAGCAATTGTGGATTGTCTTTTGCTGGATCATGAGATCAGATTTTCTCCCAAAAACTGGCAGCTTCCAGAAGTTCTTTTACGCTCTAATGTGTCTCCAGCAAAGTCAGCATCACAGTAACCTACTAAGCTGTAATCACTTGATTTTCTATAAAACAGACCCAGATTAGTAGTACCTTTCAGATACTTGAAAATTCGCTTAACAGCTGTTAAGTGAGATTCTCTAGGATCTGATTGGAATCTTGCACAAATGCATACACTGAATAAAATATCAGGCCTTGAAGCTGTCAGATAAAGAAGAGAACCAATCATACCTCTGTAGACCTTCTGTTCTACCTTTTTGCTTACCTCTTCTCTTTCCAGAATGCACGTGGGATGCATTGGAATCTTTGATGGCTTACATTCTGAGAGATCAAATTTCTTCAGAAGTTCTCTGACATATTTTCTCTGATGAATGTAAGTTCCTTCTGGGGTTTGATTGATCTGAATGCCCAGAAAGAATTTCAGTTCCCCCATTAGGCTCATCTCAAATTCTGCCTGCATACACTTAGCAAACTTTCTTCCCAGAGAGGGTTTAGTAGATCCAAATATAATATCATCAACATAAATCTGACATACTAAAATGTCATTCTTAACTGTCTTACAGAATAAGGTTGTGTCCACTTTCCCTCTGGTGAATTCCTTTTCTAACAGGAAGTTACTCAGTCTTTCATACCAAGCTCTGGGAGCTTGTTTCAGACCATACAGTGACTTCTTTAGTTTGAAAACATATTCTGGATTTTTTGAACTTTCAAAACCAGGGGGTTGGTGCACATATACCTCTTCTTCTATATAGCCATTTAAGAATGCACTCTTAACATCCATCTGATACAGAGTGATGCCTTTATTAACAACAAAAGAAATTAAAAGTCTGATAGATTCTAACCTGGCGACTGGAGCAAAGGTTTCTGTATAGTCTATCCTCTCTTGCTGACTATAACCTTGTGCTACTAATTGTGCCTTGTTTCTGATGACTTCACCTTGTTCATTCAGTTTGTTTCTGAACACCCATTTTGTTCCAATAACGTTGAGTCCTTTTGGTTTAGGAACTAGATCCCATACGTCATTTTTTGTGAATTGATTCAGCTCCTCTTGCATTGCTAGAATCCAGTTATTGTCCAGAAGTGCTTCATCAATTGTTGATGGTTCAATTAGAGAAACAAGTCCCATGAGAGATTCTTTAGAGTTTCTGAAGCTGGATCTAGTTCTGATTGGATCTTCCTTTCTTCCTAAGATTGTTTCTTCTGGGTGATCCATGCTGCTTCTGGATGGTCTTTTCTAAGGTTGATCAACAGAAGATGCTGGATTGCTTGCAATGCCTCTTTCTGATGTTGAGAGAGTGCCTCTGTTAAGAGCTTCTGATGACTTGTCTTCAGTACCTGTGAATTCAACTTCCATACCTGCAAGTAATTCATTCTGCTTTGACATTTGAGAGTCAAGCATATCATCAAAACGAACACTGATTGATTCTTCCACAATCTGTGTTTCTGTATTGTATACTCTGTACCCTCTTGAGCGTTCAGAGTATCCTAACATTATACACTTCTGTGCTTTAGAGTCAAACTTGTTCAAATAATTTTTAGTATTCAAAATAAAACAAGTACATCCAAATGGATGAAAATAAGAGATGTTGGGCTTTCTGTTCTTCCACAATTCATATGGAGTCTTTTCCAGAATAGGTCTTATAGAGATTCTATTCTGAATGTAGCACGCTGTGTTTATTGCCTCTGCCCAGAAGATCTTAGCAACGTTAGTCTCGTTGATCATGGTTCTGGCCATTTCTTGCAATGTTCTGTTCTTTCGTTCTACAACTCCATTTTGCTGGGGAGTTCTAGGACAAGAGAAATCATGCAGAATGCCTTTGTCATTAAAAAATGATTTAAAATCTTTGTTTTCAAATTCTCCACCATGATCACTTCTGACTTTGACGATTCTAAGATCCTTTTCATTCTGAACTTGGTTGCAGAAGGTGACAAACACAGAGTGTGACTCGTCCTTGTGTCTTAAGAACTTTACCCATGTCCATCTGCTATAGTCATTTACGATTACTAACCCATACTTCTTGCCACTGACTGAAGCAGTTTTAACTGGTCCAAATAAGTTAATGTGCAGAAGTTCTAATGGCTTAGAGGTGGAAACAACGTTTTTAGATTTGAAAGCTGGTTTTCCAAACTTGCCTTTCTGACATGCTTCACACAGAGCATCTGAATTGAACTTCAGGTTAGGAAGTCCTCTGACCAGATTGAGTTTGTTAATCTGAGATATTCTTCTCATACTAACATGCCCCAATCTTCTGTGCCAGATCCATTGCTCGTTGTTAACAGACAGAAGACACTTTACATTATGACTTTTCAGTTCAGAAAGTTTGATTTTATAAATGTTGTTTCTCCTCTTTCCATTAAATAGGATAGTCCCGTCTTTCTGACTAACAGCTTTACATGAATTTTGATTAAAGATTATATCATAACCGTTATCACTTAATTGACTTATGGATAACAGGTTATGCATTAATCCATCTCGCTGGCAAAACTGTCATCTCCCTTGTCGGCAAGATAAATAACGACGGATAAACACATCTTTGCAAAGATATTCCCCTGAGAGATAGATACACCGCATCTTGTTTACCGTGAAAAATAGTAAACAACCGCTGATCTTCCAAAAGGTTACTTATTTGGTGACTCGCAGGATCAATCAGATTGATCCTAAGACATGGTTGATCTTTGGAGTTTAAAGGCTTTGAAATAAAGAGTTTCGATTAATCCTAATGGTGATTAATGCAAGTAAAGTAAAGATACTTTAAATAAATTGCATGGAGAAAAGCTTGATAAAGTAAATAAAAGCATTAAAGGTTTGCTAAATAAATGCCTTCGACTGAAGTAAATGAGTGAAAGTGATAAATTGCTTGAATATAAAAGACTTTGATTAAGGTAAATGGTGTTTCACACATACATTCTCAATGATTCTTTCTCTCACGCTGGGTACTTGAATCTAAATGAGTGACTTGTATACAATGATGAACACACTCTATAACTTTGTAATCACTTAGTATTTATACTAAAAAAAACCTAAGTAACTGCTGGGCAGTCACGCCGCTTCATGATGACGCCACATGGCATGTTCTCAACCTTCGACGCCTACGTGCATGACACATTGCGCTTGGTAACTGTTGGGAACCGTTTTCCCTCCAACAATTCAGAATTCAAACTGTTCAATCTTGGGCATCAGGGACCTTGGTCGAGAGGTTGCTCCTTCGACGTTGAAGACAACAAGATTCCAACTTAAAGGAATTTCTCTAAGTATCTTGTCATTCCTTGATGAGCCTTCGACGTGATCAGCTGGTCGAAGCCTTCTTGTGTCAGAAACTCTTCTGACTCAATTAATGATTTATATAATAATAGAATGTGGGTGTCGAATTTAGGAGCCAATAAATGTCCCCCCAAGAATGTCTTATTTCGACGCTCAAAAGAAAAAGGCATTCTTTGATATTCCATTCGACACCTGTCCTTCACTCTCAGCCACAAATCAGTTTGTGTGCTTTTCATCTACCAACCAAATGACAAACTCAAAAAGTCATCATTTCACCTTTTCCCAAGACGTCACTTCAGTAAGGCATTTTTCACGCACGATGGCCTTTCAAATGCCGTCATCATGACTACTCCCCGAAATCGAGGAAGCACGCTGCAACGTTTCCGTTTTTCAGAACGGTTACAACACCAAATACGTGCCACGTGCCCTACTCTTGTCTGTGGCATTAAATGACCTCGAGCCCTGTGATTTTTCAATCACTATAAATAACACTAAGTGTCTTAGTTGGACTCTTTACGCTTTCTTGCATCCAAACCTTCAATCGAACAAAGTTTTCTGCAAATAAACCTTTGCTTCTTCCTTTCCAATCCCAGTAATCTTCATCTTCATCTACTTTCATCTCAAACCAAAAAATGGCTTCACGTACTCGTGTTCCCAATACCCTAAGAACTAGCATTCCCTCAAAAACTGCTCGACCAGGAATCTTCTCAACCGCTCCGATAGTCAATTCTATGGGAACGCGAAGGGTTCCTGAACCCATGGGTGAGGCTGAACGTGAAACCTATGGCTCTCAACTGCTGATTCCCGTTGGATATTCCAACCAGGTTTTTTCCATGTCAGACCATCTTTCAACATGCATCAATGACCCCACAAAAATTGAGGGTTTCTTCCCTGTGCATGCGGAACTCAAACCTGTTGGGTGTTCAAAGAAAGCAAAAGATGATACTGAAGATCCTGCGAAGGAGAAGATAGATCTTCGGTTTTTTAACAGGGGGGTTAGGGCTTTTCGCTCTAGCCCTAGTCTGACACCAGAATATGCCGCTTGGCTCCTTAAGATGGAGAGATGCCAGGCTTCGATTTGGAAAAGTATGGGCATTAATGACCTAGTCATGTTGTCCAAAACTGGCCTTAACTACAGCCCTGACATGCTGGTAGCTTCATTGCTGTTTTGGGACTACACTCATTATACCTTCCACTTGCCTTGTGGAATGGTTACACCCACCCTCTTCGATATGGCCGCCATTACTGGTCTTCGACCAACTGGGGACTACTTCGACCCAGAGGAAATGTCTGAAGACCAGATTGAGTTTTCTGCTACCAAACCCACCTACACCATGTACACCAACCATTACCATGACAAATCGACGGTTGTGGTAATTGATGTGGAGCACATCGCATTTCTAGCCCTATGGCTGTCGCGCTTCGTGTTCTGCACGAAATCTCTGCAGGTGACGAAGAAAATGGTCACCCTCGCTACTCAGCTTCACCACGGCCAAAACATCTATTTGGCCTAATTAATATTGGCGAATTTGTATGAGTCGATAAGCAGTGGAGCGGCTCAATTAAAAGTAATCGAAAATAGAGCCAGCCTGCTGCTTGCTGGTCCCTTCTGGCTACTTCAACTCTGGTTGAATGCCGCTTTCGAGTCTTTTCTTCCCCAGAAGCCTCAAATAAATGAACAGGCTCCTGAGATATCTAGAAGGCGCGTCGAAGGCACCATGCTTGCCTTATTGACTCCTACTGAGGATGGGCTGGAACTACAAAATACCTTCGCAAACTTCGTTCAGATGTTTGCAGGGAGGAAGGAATTTACCTCGACCATGACTCCGAATTAATATTTTTTTTGATTTTAGGTTTAAATAAAATAAATAGATAAATTAAAATAATGAAAATATAAAAAAGAAATAAAACGAAATGGACTGGAGTGTTGAAAAGTAATCAGGAAGTTTAATATAGAAAAAAGGTCAAAAACAGTTTTTTGTTAGAAACATGAATGGAATGAAAAGAAGAAAATGGGAATGTGTTATTTTAGTAAAAGGAGGGTAAGAAAATAGAAAAAATAAAAAGAGAAAAGGTCCAAACACAAGGGAGGCCCAACGCTGTTTATGGTTCAGTATTGTTGGCTTTTGAGGGTGCACCATGCGCTTGCTTTATGGAGCACTAGATTGGCTCGTCTAATGATCCGATGTTATAGAGGAGAGGAATACCATGTGAACTTTTACTTTGCTTGTACCTGATTAGTGTGAAATAAATATGAAAATAAAAAAATGTCCCACGCCTGGCTCGAATCCATGACCAGGCGTAGGAATGCCTTATATGCGTGTGCTCTGCCACTGGGTGGCTGTTACATCCGGTAGTAATTCAACTTGCACTAAATTTAAAATAAACTTAATTATGAATTTGAAAATGACTTCATATTCAACCTTGCGCACGCTGAGAAGATCACCATCATGGTTGAATTATGAACTTGCTCATTTCTCAACCATTTTCAAAAATGTAAACATGAAAGTTATTCCATTTTTTACCACGAATTCAACCATATAAATAACTAAAGCTATAAATCAAAGATGAACATAAATTTTTTTTGGTACCAAATAAAAACTAATTTTTTCAAAAAGTTTAACTTCAAAATTCGGATCACTCGGGTAACATAAATGAAAACTAAAGGCATGGTCAGCTTCAGGGCAATGATGCGTACATTTTTCATTCACAAAGTAACCATTAATGAAGTTTGTATAGAGAGTTCATAGTTGAGAAAATTTACCTCAAAATTGGAAATTGTGTTTGGAGTTTGAGCACTTCTGGAAGTGTTGTGATGATCTGGATAGCTTCACTGAACTCCTACGAAGTTAATGCAATGCTTACTTTGTGGTGAAAGTTCCTGAAACTTCCTGGAAAAGTCAAGTTGCAGGTTTGACTTTTGGAGTTTGGAGGATGATGAAAATGAAGTTACAATTATGAAACATGGGTGGAGATGAGTTGTATATGATGTATGGAATCTTTGTAATGGATTTAGAGAGGAAACACACGAGTGGATTGTGAGTTTAACGTTCAAGGTCAGAAATGACAAACAATGGAGGTTTTGGTGCAATTTCTTATTTTAGGGAGTTTCAAGTTCTGTAATTCGTGTTTTCGCTTGCAAACAACCTCTCTATTTATAGAGGAAAGGGTTGAGGGTTTGAAATAATCAAATTCACAAGATCACATGTTATGGTTTTGAAATTTGATTTTGAAGCAACTTTGACAAACATTGTTCCAATGCAATGGTACAAGGGCTCATATGATAGTTAGACACTTTAAACATGTTTCTTCTGACCATACACGTTGAGTGTGATCAGAACAAACAAGTTAGAGGCTCAAGACAAGTTGACTTTGTGATTAAAGTCACTTTTCCAAAATAGAAGTGTGAACTTTGTTCCTTAAATGGTAAGGTAACTTGGACAATGCTTGAATCACTTGGTCAATGGCTCAAAAGTTTGTGTAATAAACTGATTATGGATAGATTTAGAGGTTAAGGGGCCTATAAAGCAAGATTATGGAGCATGCTTGAAGATTGAATCATAATGTTCATCATAAAATGATCTAAAGTTCAAGAATGGATGCTCAACTTCTTCTCTTCGATTCTCCTAGCTCAAGCATGATTTCTTCAAGTTCTTGGACATTTTAGAAAGTTTGAAAATTTTTATACAACCTTCATGTTGACCACTTTGGTTAAATCAACTTGGAACTTGGTGAAAAATTGCCAAGAAGTTGGGACAAAAAATCTGCCTAACTTGATGAAAATTTCACTAAGTGTTTTTGATAAAAAGTCATGACTTCATGGACCTATATCTTATAATCTAAGCATTTTTTGGACATCAATACTAAGAGAAAAATTTTAAGAGTTCATTAAGATCTACAACTTTCATGTTTAAAGTTTTTCTTGAATCATCTTGCATCTTGGTGAAATATTGTCATGAAGTAGTAAAATTATCAAGGGTAAAAACACTTAGAATTTTTTAACTATTGAAAACTTTGAATTTTTATGGAATTTTCTTGAATTTCTTGATTCTTGATGATAAAGTTTGATATTTTTGAATGTCTTGATGAATCTTGATCTTTGAAATTCAATATTGACCCAAAAGTCAAATTTTGACTTTTTGTGTATTAGTTGACTTTTCATCAGTTGATCAAATTTCAATTGTTGATCCATTGATCTTGAGAAATGATTTGAGCCATAAATTAGGTCAAGATATTGTGTTTGATTCCTTGAGATCATGATTCAAGCCATTAGGTCATGTACTAGGTCAAAAGTCACTGATCAGTCATTCTTAGTAAAAACTCTAATTTTGATAATTTTGCCCCTTTGATGATTTGAATGCTTTTCTTGAAGAATCGTGATCAAACTTTGATTTATTGATGAATATGACTTCAAAATGTTGATATTGGCCAAAAATCATGAAATTTAACTGTATATTGACCACATTTGACTTTTTACCCAATATAACTGATTTTCAGTCATCTGATCAATTGACTGGGCAAATTTGTGATGCAAGACTTGAAATTTGGTATGAGTAATCTTGGAGACCTATAATGAACCATGAAATTAATTTGAAGCATCAAAAGCTCAATTGTCCTTGAGAAAACCAAAATCCTAATTTGTGGACCCAGTGCTTAGGAGGTGAACTTGTCTGATCAACCCTTGAGCACCCTTGAGCATTTGAGATCTTTTATGGAAAATATCTTGAACAAAAGGAAGGATAAATTTTATGGTACAACAGTGATAAATATAATTTTAAAATGTTGATGTTGGCAAAAACCTTTCTGTATATTGAGAGAAAATTTCCTTTAAAAAGTCTCAAAATTATATGTTTTGGCTAAGTTTTATGTTGTTACTGTCTGTTAAAAACTCAAGGTTTAAAAGAATCATTTCTAATTCATCTCACATGAAAAATTATAATATTTGTAAAAAGAGATCTTTATAATATTATTAACTTGCTTGCATAAAAAATCAACAAAATCGAAATCTAAATCAATAAAAAGATATTAAACCAAAAGTTCAATATGTTTTTGGTGATGGAGAGTTTACTTATAGCATAGAACCAAAAGTTAAAAAGGTAAAAGTTGAATTTCAATTCTAAAGTAATGGTGTGTGCAATGAATAACATATGAGTTTGTAATGCAATAGGATACTAGTTGGTATTTCAAATTAAGAGACAAGTGGAACCGGAGTGGAAAGTCAAAAAGCTAATTCTTGTATTGATGTTTAGGCAGCAATGAGGTAAGCATAAGTGTTTCGAACTTGGAGTGGAAACTCATTTAATTACTAGTATTTCTTTTGCTGAACTAGTTCATACGAGTTATCTTAAGATTATTACTTTGTTTATGAGTAACTTTTGACTCTCTTTATTTTCAATAGAAAAAATATTTATAGAAAAAACATAGATATTCTCGAAACCAAAAAATTTGTTACATAAAGATAACAAAAAACATCCCTGAAATAAAAACTTAAAACAAAATCTATAAGCATTTCATCACCCACAAGTTAAATTGAAGAGTAAGATTAAGTTTGAGATTTACATTGAAGATCAAGGTCAGTTTTTTAATCTCCAACTGTTTTAACTTTTAACATAACAATTTCGGTAAATAGCATATGAAAATCTTGTATAATGTGACAAGTGAGTGAGAGTCAAACACGTCACGGCACCTTGCTTTGCAGTCAATACTATAAATAGAGTGAAATACCGTATCGTTCTTTTGGAGTTTCTTGATTTTGTCTTACTTCTTCTGCAAGTTTTTTTTCTCTTCTTTCTTCTCATTTTCTTTCCCTCAAAAACACTTTCTCCAGAAAATCCATAACGTCGGAAAATGTTTCGTTTGAATTTTGCTTCTCTTCCTCCACCGCCACCTCAACCTCCAAACGCCATTATCGTTGCTGTTACGGTTGCTATTTTTCTTTTTTCCGTAAGTCTCCGATGATATATATAGATATACATTGTGTACATTCTTCATTTTAGGGTTTAGGACCTTCTTCTTCTTGATCTTGATACTTCTATAGTAGTTCTTGCTCTTGTAAATGAGTAAGGAAAATCAATATGCACCACTCTTACCATCGTCTACTTCCGAAGTTTACGTCGAAGATCCTCACAAGTAAATTTTCACATGTGATTATTATTATCTTTATTTTTTTACTAATTAACTGTTTTTATTTTCATTATATTTTAATCATATTCTGTTTGTTGATTAAATTCAAATCAGTCTTGGGTAAATCAAAAGTCAGATTCTCTTAGGCAGTGGAAAATTTATTTCTTAGGGACCTAGACATAGTTATTGCTGTAAACTCATTATATTCTATATTGTGATCCTATATAAATCACATTGTATCTCATATTGAAAGTTAGTTGGACAAAATCTATAAAGAAAAGAAAGTTTATAGTCCACTCTCATTCTCTTCATATTTCTTCAAATTGGTATCAGAGTGCATGACAAATATGATGGGTCAGATGCCACTGTCACGACTTTCAAAGTCGAACTATAAAAACTGGAGTATCCAGATGAAGGCGTTGTTGAGATCGTTAGATGTATGAGAAGTGACTGACGATGGGTTTGAAGAACCATCAAATACGATGGCATACACAATTGCTCAGAACAAGGCATTGAAAGAAACGCGAGCAAGGGACAAAACATCATTGTGCATGTTGTTCAGAGCAGTTGATGAATCAGCCTTCAAAAAGATTGTTGGTTCGACTACATCGAAGGAGGCGTGGGACACGCTAGAAAAGGCCTTCAGAGGAGCAGATAGAGTCAAGCAAGTTCGCTTGCAAACTCTTCAAGGAGAAATGGAGAGAATGAAGTTGAAGGAGACAGAGTTTGTATTGGACTACATTACTCTTGTGCAGACGGTGGCAAATCAACTTAATCGAAATGGAGAAGCAATGTCTGATGCTCGTATTGTCGAAAAGATTATGAGATCTTTGACAGATAGGTTTGAAAACATAGTATGCGCAATAGAAGAGGCGAATGACCTTTCAACAATCAATGTCGAATAAGTCGTTGGTTCGCTTGAGGCACATGAACAATGCAAAATAAAGAAGGAGGAGGAGGCACTTGAGGATGCAGAACCCGACAGAGATGAAAAGGAACTTTTCTCTCAAAAATGGCGTGGGAGAGGACATGGTCGTGGAGGACGTAATGGTGATCAAAGTTACCAAAATAACAACTTCGACAGAGGACAATCATGCCAACAAAACTGGCGTGGCAGAGGACGTGGCCAGAGAGGTGGTATATCGAATTACAACAACATCGAATGTTGCAAATGCAACAAACAGGGGCACTATTCGAAAGATTGCAAATCCTATAGTTGCTACAACTGTGGTAAAACGGGACATCTTGAAAAAGACTGTCGATCTAGAAGAAAGGTAGAAGAAACAACAAACCTTACCCTAGAAACAGAATTGAATGAAGGATTTCTGTTAATGACTCAAAAGGAAGCAGATGCAGAAAATGACAGTGTGTGGTACATGGACTCGGGAGTAAGGAACCATATGTATGGTCATAAGCATTTGTTCAAAGACATAAAAATAATCGAATACGGTCATGTTTCGTTTGGAGATGCGTTGAAAGCAAGAGTCGAAGGAAAAGAAATAATCATTTTCTTGCAGAAGAATGATTTGATAGGATCAATCCAAGACGTGTACTATGTACCAAACCTCAAAGCAAATATTTTGAGTCTGGGACAACTCACTGAAATGGGTTATTCGATTCTCATGGAAGATCCAAGCCTGCATTTAAAAGACAAGTCAGGACACCTGGTTGCTCAAGTCGAAATGGGGGAGGAATCGAATGTATAAGTTGAATTTGAGAAGCATTCGAGAAAAGTTCTTGCATGTCAATATCGAAGACCAAGCATCCCTATGGCATCTTCGATTTGGTCATCTACACCAGGCTGGACTAAGGAGGTTAGCAAAGAAAAATATGGTGCATGGACTGCCAGATGTAGAATTCAAAGGAAAATTATGTGAAGAATGTGTGTTTGACAAACAGACGAAAACTTCATTCCCAAGGAAGGAAGAATATCTTTGCCCTTTTGATAGTTTCCTCCTCCTCCCTTCGAGGATTCAAAAGCCCTATCTTTGACCTGATGTTTGTGATGTTTCGACCAAGACTTGTTGCCCTGAGTCTAGTCGAACTTGCCTTTGAATTTGTTGGAACCACCATCCTTTTTCCATGACTGAGCTTGCAGAGCCTGTATCGAGTCTTGCAGTCCATTCCTTTCGACAATCCTTATCTCATGTGCCTCCAACGAACCAACCAAATCTTCCACTTTAGTGGTTTCAAGATTGTTGGATTCTTGAATAGGTACGATAACGTGATCAAAGTGAGAGGTCAATGTTCTCATTACCTTATCAACTATCATCTTATCAGTAATGGTTTCACCACAACCCTTCATGAGATGGACAAGTTTTTGAACCTTTAACAAATATTCAACAACTTTTCCATCTTCTTCCATCGACAACAACTCATATTGTCGGCACAAGGTTTGTAACTTGACAACCTTGACTTTCTCACCTCCTTGGTAACACTTCATCAGAATATCCCATGCCTCCTTCGTCGTTTCAGCATGAGAGATTTTGTCGAAATTAGCAGCATCGACCGCCGCCTGAATTCAATAAGAAGCATTGTGATCTTTCTTCTTGACTTTGTTGATGGATTTTTTCTGTTCGTCGGTTGCATTTGCAGCCAACGCAGGAAAGTTGTCGGTATCCACATCTAGGGTTTCATGAAAGCCAAACAAGAATTACATCTATTTTTTTCGGTCAGATCCAATTCTTGTCGTCAAGCATTGGAAGAGAATTTGAAATGCCCTTATCACTATCCATCTTCACAGCGGTTGATTCACTTGCCCTAGAAACACGATCCCTGACGTGAAATTCTTGAAAACTCGATCAAGAACAATAACCGGAAGCTCTGAATACCAATTTGTTAGTGCATGAGGCACTTTAGTAAGGAGATAAAGAGAGAATAATAAAAGAAATAAGGATTTATATTATATAATTGTACAAATAATGATATAAACTAGGACTATTTATATACAATCCTAATTGAGCTTAGTTCTACATAACTTGGATTATATTTAAATATTAAATCTAATCAAATCTAATATTTTAACAAATCTAATTTAATAGTTCAACAAACATGATAAAAATGTGACAAAAAAGGTCAGAAGCGACGTGTTTATCACGTCGCTACATGTTTTTAATATTAAAATAATAGATGTGACATTAGTGTATGGCGAGTCATAATTTTTATATAAAAAAATGTTGTGGCGTGGAAATCACGTCACACCGTCAAAATTTAAATAAAAATATTAAAAGGGTTAAGCGTTCAGATGGGGGAAATTTTTAAAATTTCAAAATTTAGGTTATGGCGTGTATATCACGTCACAACGACTTATGAGGGAAAGTTGACTGATATGGAAGTGATGTGGTGCAGGTTGACGGACACCTTTAATTAGTATCATGATAATTATGTCTGTGATCGGTGGGAATGAGAACTGACTGTTTTTGGAATGCTGGTTCGCGTTTACGTTTGTTTTCGCAAAATGTCGTGGTAAGCAAGAGTCGCCACCGTCTTTTATTTTAACCTACAAGGGAAAGGACAAAAGCACAGAAAAATTCCTTTTCGAGATGTTTCTCGGGTTCGGGAGGTAGATTATAGAAAGGGAAGGTGTTAGCACCCTTTCTATCTGTGGTCATCCACGGGCTCTTAGGTACTTGCTCATTGTGTTTTCAAAAGTTTGCTTTTCTTTGTGTTTGTGCGAAAAGTTTTGTTTTTGTTTTCAAAAGGAGCAAGTACTTAAGAACCTCTACCTACTCAAACAGGAATTAAACTGTGCAAATGTCCTTTAGACAGTGTTATCCCACTATTGAGGAGTAGGTAGCACCGTCGTTGGAGTTTTCGGGTAAATTCGATTTAAGGGACGTATGGTCACTAAAGCAATGTTATGACGCTTTAGCGGTAACCCTAATGTCTTAGATCATTTTTTCCGAGGCAACTTTGATCTTTGGACAGGAGGGCGACCTCTAAAACATCCTATACTCAATGACCATATTTGAGGCAACCAAGTGAGGTGTACCCTAGGAGTGGCATGTGCAAGTGTGTCAATTTTCAGTTATATTATCTTTGCATGTCATGGTGAGCTACTGTTGATTTTAAGTTAAGAGTTAATCTTGTCGTGCATAGCCTAGTTAGCATACATCTAAACAGTTAATATATGTACAGGAATTTAAAGTGCGGGAATTGTAAATCCTATGCTATTACAAGGCCTCGGGGAGGGGGATTATTTACATGTCCAAAATTAGGGGAATAAAGCAGTAAAGCGTAAAAGTCTTAGTTTAAGCTATTACAAACCAGTAGGCAGTTACAATAAAATAAACGCACGCGAATCTGAAAATAACCTCTAAAAATCCTAAGAATATAATCTTTTTGTTGTTTTATTTTATTTTGGGAAAATGATCTAAATCTACTTAATTTTAGTTTTTTGAGAAAATGTTAAGATAATTAATTAATTTATTTAAGAAATAAATATAGTTGGAAAAACAACTAGCCTAATGTTTTTGTGATTTTTTTTGTTTTAATGTTAATTAAAAAGATAAAAAGATGTCAATGAAAACAAAAATAAAATACAAGGGGGATCCTTCGATCCAGGGAAAAAAGGAGCTTAGAGCCAAGGAGGGAATGGAAGCTTCGATCCAAATAGGGTCATGGTTCTTTCGATTGGGCCAGGACGTGGGCATGAACAGCCTTCGATCCAGGGAAGGGGATTTCCCTTCGATCCTGGGAAAAATGCCTTCTTCGGTCCAGGTGGACTATGGGAAGCTTCGATCCAAAGAAGGTGTCTCCTTCGATCTGGGATGCTATACCTGCAAAAGTATGTTAGCAAAATAAAACTCAGGGCCTGGGTATTGAACTTCAGGCCCTTCAATCCTGCGCTTGCTGGGTCTCTTTAGGCTATGTCTGCAGCAAGTGTTGGCAAACGAAGAACATGACCTGGGCGCCAAACCCAGGCCTTTCGATCCTGTCTAGGATGGCAAATCAAAGGTAACAACAAGTAATAATGTGTTATGCAAATGTAAAGTTGGACAATTTACCCTTTCTTACCTGCAGATTAAGTCTTCAATTTGGGCACTTGCTGGAGGTGAGCAGTTTCGATCTGGGGTTTCGTGGCGTGGATGCTTTTGTTGAAGGGTTGCTTTGGCCTGTATTACTTATGAAAATGTTGGTAACCTTTGGTGGGTTTGTATGGGCAGCGCCTCTCCAATGTTTCCTGTTTCTTTTCTCTATTTTTTTCTCTGTTCTCTATTTTTTCTGTGTGTTTTTCAGTGTGTTCTGCACTGCATGCTTTCCCCTGTATTTATAGGAGTGTGGGGGTCTAGTAACGGCAAGAGACAATCCATTAAACATGCCATTAAAGCCATGAGACAAGAATCAGACACATTAAATAATTTCCTTTTTTGAAATATTCATGTCTCTTGAATGAACCTGGACACTTTTGAATTTTGAATGCCTTCAGGCCCTGCTCTTCGATTGGTCTTGATTTGCCTCCTTCGAATGGACTTCTTATGTACCCTTCGAATGGACCTTCTGAATGCTTCTTCGAATGGTCTTGAGTTGCATAGAATCACTCTGGTCGAATCAACTCTTTAGGAACAGAAAAGGCAAGAATCTGGCCTTTAACTCAGGAATTAAATCCACAATCAGCATTTAATTATTTCTATATTTGCAAGGGAAACATGCCATTTTCTCATGTTCAGTGTACCTGGACATGTTTTTTGAGTGCCCTCTTGATGGCCTCTTTCAACTGGCCTGGAAGGAGTTCTTCAAATGGCCCTGGTCCAAATATCAATCCAAGGGTACTAATTAAAATTCCAATCGAAAGGCTTTGTTAACAGGCCAATCGAAAGGTGTTGTTCATGCAAATCGAAGGACATGGTTAACATGCATGTCGAAGCTGCCTTGACACAATGCTAAATCGAAGGATCCCTTGGCATGCCAATCGAAGGCCTTGACATAATGCCAATCGAAGTGCTCATCCATAATGCCAATCGAAAGGCTCATTCAGAATACCAATCGAAGGGTCTTTCAGAATGCCAATCGAAAGGTACTTAAAGCACCACTCTAAAAATTTCTTTTTCCTTAGGCAAGGGTTTGTGATCAACCATGCTGGGGGAAGACTTTGGAAAACATGAGAGGGAAAATTTTGGGGTACAACAGTTGCCCCTGTTCAATTTTCTTAAACCTGAGGATGTAGATTGGCTTGCGTGCCTTTCGTGATCCAAAGGTGGAAGATAATTGAACACTAAAGTACCCAGAAATTTGCACTCGCATGGTGTAGTGTCAGCATTGTGATGTCGGGAATGGGCTTACAAATGCCATTTGGAGATTGTTGGTAGGAGGATGGGCTTATAGATGCCATTTGGAGATTGTTGGTAGGAGGATGGGCTTAAAGATGCCATTTGGAGAGGTAATGGATAGTCATTGGAGATGGGCTTAAAGATGCCATCCAGGGGCGATTGCTGGACTGTATTTGAATGAGTGACAGAATTACATCTGAATCTGGATCGTATATGGACTGTTATTTGAAGGTCTCTGATTGCCTGTCATTAACTGGAAGAAATAAATCTAGCCAGAGAAGGTCTTTTTGATAATGATGTGTGATGAAGGAATCTGAGACGATTGCTACTCCAAACAGATGATGAAGGAATCTTGGACGATTACTACCTCAGCAGGATGATGAAGGAATCTTGGATGACTTCTACCTCAGCTGGATGATGAAGGAATCTTGGATGATTACTACCTCAGCAGGATGATGCAGGAATCTTGGACGATTACTACCTCAGCAGGATGGTGAAGGAATCTTGGGTGACTTCTACCTCAACAGGATGATGAAGGAATCTTGGACGATTACTACCTCAGCAGGATGATGAAGGGATCTTGGATGACTTCTACCTCAGCAGGATGATGAAGGAATCTTGGACGATTACTACCTCAGCAGGATGATGAAGGAATCTTGGACGATTACTACCTCAGCAGGATGATGAAGGAATCTTGGATGACTTCTACCTCAGCAGGATGATGAAGGAATCCTGGATGACTTCTACCTCAGCAGGATGATGAAGGAATCTTGGATGAATTCTACCTCAGCAGGATGATGAAGGAATCTTGGACGATTACTACCTCAGCAGGATGGTGAAGGAATCTTGGATGACTACTACCTCAGCAGGATGATGAAGGAATCTTGGATGACTTCTACCTCAGCAGGATGATGAAGGAATCTTGGATGACTTCTACCTCAACAGGATGATGAAGGAATCTTGGATGACTTCTACCTCAGCAGGATGATGAAGGAATCTTGGACGATTACTACCTCAACAAGATGATGAAGGAATCTTGGATGACTTCTACTTCAGCAGGATGATGAAGGAATCTTGGACGATTACTACCTCAGCAGGATGGTGAAGGAATCTTGGATGACTTCTACCTCAGCAGGATGATGAAGGAATCTTGGATGACTTCTACCTCAGCAGGATGATGAAGGAATCTTGGACGATTACTACCTCAGCAGGATGATGAAGGAATCTTGGACGATTACTACCTCAACAAGATGATGATGGAATCTTAGATGATTACTACCTCAACGGGATGATGAAGGAATCTTGGACGATTACTACCTTAGTGGGATGATGAAGGAATCTTTGACGACTGCTACTCCAAAAGGTAATGACTTTTATCTGTTGATCGATCTTTCCTGAAAAGGTAACGAGTTAGTTGTATGCAATGTCATGATGTATGCATTGTGTAATGATGCTCTCAAAATAAATGAGATTCATGTTATATGTATTTTGTATGCATATGCTATGAATGTTATTGAAATGCAATTTTGTCTTGGAGAATAAATTCTTGACAAGTGTTGGGGAGTTATTAAATCCTGGACTGCTGTTGAAGAGTAGGTATGTCTTCAAACTTTGCTTAGAATGTTTCCACTGAGGATCCTTGTTTTGTTGAGGAGAACTCCGTTGGGGAAAGTTGTGAACTCTGTGGAGAGTATTGATTCATTCTTGGGAAAAGAGTTTAGGAGTCTTAGTCGTCCGTTGCTCTACTGTGTAGTCGAAGTTGAACTGATATTTGGTCGGGTCCAGGTTTCACAGTAAATTGCTGGGGATTGTAGAGTAGTCTACTGGGGAAGAGGAGTTGTGGTCCTTTGATTTTTAGTAGTCGGAGAGGCAAACTCAAGCTGCGGAATCCTGGTGTTATTGGGGAAATAAATCCTGTCGTCAGTCCGCTAGAGAGGTGACATCTTTGTTGGTGGAAGTCCTTGAGGATTCTTGAGGTTGATTCAGCTGGGGAAAGGTTTTGAGAGATTAAACCCTTGCTGGGAGTCATCCTATGAGAAGGATTTTGGGGAGATTTGTCATTGCCCCTAGTAGCAAGTGTTTGTGACATTGCCAGAAAATGTTTAATTGTATGTAACCCTCCACTGAGATTGATGTTCAATGCCCCAAGCGACGGAGATGGAGACTTTCCCCTGGTTACTTTGCACTTCTTCAGAGATTTCCTGGAATCTTGACTGGACCGCCCCAGGCGTGTTGGATAGTGACATGTCATGCCCCCTTGTTGATAGGAGATTTGTCAATGGAAGTGTCATCCTTTTTGAAGTGATTTTGTTCACTGAGAGGGCTTTCGTTCATCGAATATTCGTTGTGTGAATTTCTCCGCTATCAAACAAATAGCCAAATGCAAACAGTGATATTCAAATAATGCAAAGTTTATGCTTGTCTCGAAGTTTTGAAAAATGCGTTTTTTAGCAGAAAACTCTTTATAAGACAAATTCAACACAAGATTTAGGGCAAAGCCTTACAGGAGTCAGGATACCTTTTGTAATAGTATGCTTTCGAACTAACCCATGCTTCAGTTAGGACTTTTGAAGGGTTGTAACGTGGCTTGGTTCACGGTTTTAAGAAACAAAGGATAAAGGCTCAAAGTATATTTGTACCCACCCACTCTTCGTGATGTTCTTCAATCCTAAACTTAGTTAATTGTGTGTCGAACTCTATTTGAATTTGGAACGACATTTTGGTGATGGTTCACACAAGTTGGATTTTGGAAGGCGGTCATTTTTGCAACATTTTTCATATTGTTGAGGATTTGTAGCGACCTCGTTCTTTTGATTTGTTATCCCTAACTTTTGCCTGGCTGTTCCTGTTTTCGAGATTACAGTCAGCGGGATGCCCCAGCTTTCTTAAGCCTCCTTTATAGGTTTTGGATCAGTGGGCTTTTCTCTTTTGAGAGATTGACTGCCTATGAAATAAGGAACCACCACTGTCTTTTGATTCTAGAGGAATGTTTTTGATGACGTTCATTGTATTATGAATTGAGAGTTTTGCGACTTCAATGCGCATCTTTTGAATTAACTGAGAGACTACCCTGCCCCAGGTTTAAATTAAGGGTTTCAATTTGTGTTTAAAACAGAAAACTCCTACTTCTTTGGCTCGAAGGGGTTGACTATGGATTATCTTCCTTATAACTCCAGTGTTTAGGATTTGAAAGAAACGCCTGTACATCGTCAGCAAGGTCTGTCCAAAAGCATACTGTATGAGATTATGGCATTGTTTCGCCATCCTCCCTCTAAAGGCTTGTAACTTTTAGCAAGAGTTAAATGTCATAAAGAGAGTAAAAAGCATAGTTTAAATGTAATGAAAATGATTGGATCAAATCAAGACAAACATATGCAATGCATTAATGAAACAGAGTTTGACATTAATAGATAATTGTTTGAATAACAAAGAGATTACAACTTGAAAGTTCAAATGAACAAAATGCCCTCTCTTGTCAGAACTTGTCACTTCAAATGGTGATCCTTGGAGGGATGGTAGAAGAACTCAGCCTGACCATCTTGTGTGAATCCCAATTCCCCTTCATCAATCAGGTTTTGAATTTTGTACTTCAACTTCCAACAGTCGTCAGTATCATGCCCCGGGCTGTTGGAGTGATATGCACACCTTGCATCAGGATTGTAGTTGGGTGAAAAAGTCTTAGGATTCGGATGAGGTCCTACCAACGTCACCAGATTCAATCTCAACAGGTGTTGCAAAGCTTGGGACAGCGGCATGTTGAGCTTGGTAAACGGCCTCTGATTAACCCGTTATTTATGGCAAGATTGTTGTTGGACCCGTGAGGTAGTAGCAACTTGGAGAGGTCTGTTCTTCACCATACCAAACTCTTGACTTCTCGGAAGTTGATTAATGACTTGGTCCCCGGCCTTGACTGTTTGCTTCATGTTGTTGTATCTGTCTTGATGAAGCTGGTTGATCATGGTTCTCAACTCTTCTTGTTCCCGAGCTAAGCCTTGGATAAGAGCCATCTGCCCCAGCATCTGGGTTCTCATTGCATCTACCTCAGCTTGCAGATGTTTCAGTTGTTCATCCTTATTGTCTTCAGGACTTTTCTTGACCAAATTCCCCATGAGGAGTGTTCTCAACTCTTCCTTCCCCTTGGATAGGTTTAGGAAGATTTCCCTGAACTGAGTCTCTTGAGTATGTAGATCTTGGTTGTTTTGTTGGAGAGCCATTGCTGAAATAAACAGCGAGAACATGAGAGACATGTGTTGGAAGACCTGTTATGCAATGATATGTATGATATATGTATGCAATGTTTTCAAGGATCTCGCGGGATAAACAAGAAACTGTTAGAATCTGAATCTGGTAGCTTGATTGAAGGAACTTCATATTGCTGAGGGTCCTTCTTCAAGAGTCAAGCTCACCATATCGAGTGGGTCATAGCCCCTGACTCAAGTTATCGTGCTTGGATTTCTAGACGGCATTGGCTAGAGGAAAATAAATCCCCTTTGCCCCTTGCTGGACATCTGATTTACCATAACCTGCATCACAGACCCTTGAGATCATTGAAATGGTTAAGGAAATGTTAAGGCATGATGTTATGATGTGTATGTTATGCGTTTAAGCAAAAATGTGAAGTGATGTAAGTTAGCCCTGCAATAAATCCAGATTATTGGATAAGGGCTGTAAACAAAACCTGCAAGGAACCCATGTTGTCAGATAACAAGAATGTGCAAGTAGTTCAGATTTGAAGGCACACAAGTCACACAAATAGCCTTAAGTTTAGGCTGGCATGGAGTTTAGGCATTACCCTCTTTCAGTTTAGTTGGTTTAAACCTGTCCTAAAAATAGTAACCGGGTTCTAGAGGATCTCAATATCACTGACTACCCTCAATCGGTCATAATTCCAGTTTAGCAACCTTTTCTTGCGGCCGGAATCATCGCGAGAGTTTAGTCTCAATGAGTGTAGCATACTGCTACTGTTCTATGGCCAAGTTGTTCAATTTAAGTTTCTAAGGTCAGTTGGTGCTTAATGACTCCTTAGAAGACCCATATTCTCCTCGTTCCAACACAAGGGATATCGGTACACACTAAGGTGCCACACCAACGTAGCTACTGCTTCATCTGTGTCGGTCTACGCCGGACAGATCCCTCACAGTTTATTGCTACTTACCTAAAAAGGGTACCCCCAGATCCGGGTTAGGATCTATAGAACTCCGATACAAGCCCACAAAATTAAAAGCATACAAAGCATACAATTGAAAACACAAGTGATCTAACTTAAGGTACACCTCACTTATATATCCCCAGCAGAGTCGCCAGTTCTGTGATCGGTGGGAATGAGAACTGACTGTTTTTGGAATGTTGGTTCGCGTTTGCGTTTGTTTTTGCAAAATGTCGCAGTAAGCAAGAGTCGCCACCGTCTTTTATTTTATCCAACAAGGGAAAGGACAAAAGCACAGAAAAATTCCTTTTCGAGATGTTTCTCGGGTTCGGGAGGTAGATTATAGAAAGGGAAGGTGTTAGCAGCCTTTCTATCCGTGGTTATCCACGGGCTCTTAGGTACTTGCTCATTGTGTTTTAAAAAGTTTTCTTTTCTTTGTGTTTGTGGGTTTTGAAAAAGAGTTTTGTTTTTGAAGAGAGTGTAAGTGCGAAAAGTTTTGTTTTTGTTTTCAAAAGGAGCAAGTACTTACGAACCTCTACCTACTCAAACAGGAATTAAACTGTGCAAATGTCCTTTAGACAGTGCTATCCCACTATTGAGGAGTAGGTAGCACCGTCGTTGGAGTTTTCGGGTCAATTCGATTTAAGGGACGTGTGGTCACTAAAGCAATGTTAGGACGCTTTAGTGGTAACCCTAATGTCTTAGATCATTTTTTCTGAGGCAACCGTTTTGAGGCAACTTTGATCTTTGGACATGAGGGCGACCTCTAACACATCCTATACTCAATGACCACGTTCGAGGCAACCAAGTGAGGTGTACCCTAGGAGTGGCATGTGCAAGTGTGTCAATTTTCAGTTATATTATCTTTGCATGTCATGGTGAGCTAATGTTGATTTTAAGTTAAGAGTTAATCTTGTCATGCATAGCCTAGTTAGCATACATCTAAATAGTTAATATATGTACAGGAATTTAAAGTGCGGGAATTGTAAATCCTACGCTATTACAAGGCCTCGGGGTGGGGGATTATTTACATGTCCAAAATTAGGGGAATAAAGCAGTGAAGTGTAAAAGTCTTAGTTTAAGCTATTACAAACCAGTAGGCAGTTACAATAAAATAAACGCGCGCGAATCTGAAAATAACCTGTAAAAATCCTAAGAATAAAATCTTTTTGTTGTTTTATTTTATTTTGGGAAAATGATCTAAATCTACTTAATTTTAGTTTTTTGAGAAAATGTTAAGATAATTAATTTATTTATTTAAGAAATAAATATAGTTGGAAAAATAACTAGCCTAATGTTTTTGTGATTTTTTTTGTTTTAATGTTAATTAAAAAGATAAAAAGATGTCAATGAAAACAAAAATAAAATACAAGGGGGTCCTTCGATCCAGGGAAAAAAGGAGCTTAGAGCCAAGGAGGGAATGGAAGCTTCGATCCAAACAGGGTCATGGTTCTTTCGATTGGGCCAGGACGTGGGCATGAACAGCCTTCGATCCAGGGAAGGGAATTTCCCTTCGATCCTGGGAAAAATGCCTTCTTCGATCCAGGTGGACTATGGGATGCTTCGATCCAGAGAAGGTGTCTCCTTCGATCTGGGATGCTATACCTGCAAAAGTATGTTAGCAAAATAAAACTCAGGGCCTGGGTATTGAACCACAGGCCCTTCGATCCTGCGCTTGCTGGGTCTCTTCAGGCTATGTCTGCATCAAGTGTTGGCAAACGAAGAACATGACCTGGGCGCCAAACCCAGGCCTTTCGATCCTGTCTAGGATGGCAAATCAAAGGTAACAACAAGTAATAATGTGTTATGCAAATGTAAAGTTGGACAATTTACCCTTTCTTACCTGCAGATTAAGTCTTCGATTTGGGCACTTGCTGGAGGTGAGCAGTTTCGATCTGGGGTTTCTGTGCTTGGATGCTTTTGTTGAAGGGTTGCTTTGCCCTGGATTACTTATGAAAATGTTGGTAACCTTTGGTGGGTTTGTATGGGCAGCTCCTCTCCAATGTTTCCTGTTTCTTTTCTCTATTTTTTTTCTCTATTCTCTATTTTTTTCTGTGTGTTTTTCCGTGTGTTCTGCACTGCATGCTTGCCCCTGTATTTATAGGAGTGTAGGGGTCTAGTAACGGCAAGAGACAACCCATTAAACAGGCCATTAAAGCCATGAGACAAGAATCAGACACATTAAATAATTTCCTTTTTTGAAATATTCATGTCTCTTGAATGAACCTGGATACTTTTGAATTTCGAATGCCTTCAGGCCCTGCTCTTCGATTGGTCTTGATTTGCCTCCTTCAAATGGACTTCTTATGTACCCTTCGAATGGGCCTTCTGAATGCTTCTTCGAATGGTATTGAGTTGCATAGAATCACTCTGGTCGAATCAACTCTTTAGGAACAGAAAAGGCAAGAATCTGACTTTTAACTTGGGAATTAAATCCACAATCAACATTTAATTATTTCTATATTTGCAAGGGTAACATGTCATTTTCTCATGTTCAGTGTACCTGGACATGTTTTTTGAGTTCCCTCTTGATGGCCTCTTTCAACTGGCCTGGAAGGAGTTCTTCAAATGGCCCTGGTCCAAATATCAATCGAAGGGTACTAATTAAAATTCCAATCGAAAGGCTTTGTTAACAGGCCAATCGAAAGGTGTTGTTCATGCAAATCGAAGGACATGGTTAACATGCCTGTCGAAGTTGCCTTGACACAATGCTAAATCGAAGGATCCCTTGGCATGCCAATCGAAGGCCTTGACATAATGCCAATCGAAGTGCTCATCCATAATGTCAATTGAAAGGCTCATTCAGAATACCAATCGAAGGGTCTTTCAGAATGCCAATCGAAAGGTACTTAAAGCACCACTCAAAAATTTTCTTTTTCCTTAGGCAAGGGTTTGTGATCAATCATGCAGGGGGAAGACTTTAGAAAACATGAGAGGGCAAATTTTTGGGTACAACAATGTCACAACATTATTACCATTGGAGGGTTACAACGTGATTTTCATTTCACTAATTTGAGACGTGAAATACATTGCTGCATTATTTATAATTTCCCAAATTTTTTCATTTCCAGAAACCCATTCTGCTTATTTTCTTGTATTCCATTCTAGCTACTTCCACCATCCACAGCTTCTACTCATTCTCTCATCTTCCTCCACCCAATTCCATTCCATCCTCATCTCTTACGTGTTTTTTTTTCTTCGTTTTAATTTGGTTACTAATTTTTGATAATAATTTTATGTTTGAAGGTGAGTTTTTTTCAAGCTTCAAGAACCCAACAAGTTTTGTTTAAGCTTCCTTTAAGTATTTTTGCAATTTCAATTATATATATATATATATATATATATATATATATATATATATATATATATATATATAGTTGTTGGGTTGTTGATTGTTGTTAAATTTATGGTTATTGATTTATATTTTTTATATATAAAAACATATTTCCGAAAATTATTAATATAAATTTGATATTTATTAGTTGTAATCTGCTCTGACTTGTTTGATATATGTGCAACCTAAAGCGATGTGATTTTCACGAGACAAAGTTGTGACGTTAGAATCACGTCACAATTTAGTTGTCACACACCCTTCTGTCGTATGACCATTCACGTCGCAAATAATATGTTGTGATGTGATTTTTCACGATGTGACGTGAAAATTACATCCCTACTGAGAATTTTTTTTGTAGTGAAAGAACTCTCTAAACTCTTCCATCTGTTTTGCTGCTTCTATTAACAAAGGAAAATCTCATGGGAGAACTAAAGTTGGTATTTATGATGTGATTTTCGAAAGAAAAAAGTCATTGGAATCCTAATGTCTCAAGTTAAAGAATTTTAACAGTACATCATCCAATATTGTTATTGCACCTTCTACTACCATTGGTTATGATTATGGTCATGTATACTCATATGAGACTACTCCTCAAATATATAATATGCAGAGCAGCATCAAAATATTTTTGGCTTAAATGCAGTTTTGACCCCCCTAGTTTAAGGTTTTTGGAGTTTCGATCCCCCTAGTTTAAAAGCCAGGTTTCTAGTCCCCATAGTTTTCAAATTTGGGATTTTTGAAGCCCCCTCCATCTGGCTGCCCAAAAAGTTTTCAAATTTGGGATTTTTGAAGCCCCCTCCATGTGACATGGCACAGGGAGAGTAATGCCACGTATTATTTTCTTATTTCTTATTTAGAATAATATTTTTTAAACATTTAAATAAGTGATATTAATTTCCAAATGAATTTTTAATTTCATAATTCATATTTTCTGAAAATCCCAAATTGCTTAACCTAATTTCCTCTTCCATCTGCCCGTACGAGATTTCAAAAATCCCAAATTTGAAAACTTTTTGGGCAGCCAGATGGAAGGGGGCTTCAAAAATCCCAAATTTGAAAACTATGGGGACTAGAAACCTGGCTTTTAAACTAGGGGGATCGAAACTCCAAAAACCTTAAACTAGGGGGGTCAAAACTGCATTTAAGCCAATATTTTTTATCCTCATTCACATGTTATGCTGGCCTCCCATGTTAAATATTTTAACTCTCCTAGTATGTCAGATATATTGTCGCTTTACATATGGATCCTTGACTCTAATAGGCAAAACAAGAAAATTTAACCCGGATCCGACAACCCCCGCCCCTAATTTAATGGGGTAAAATCCAATTTAATTATGGGCGGGGCGGATGTGGGGAAAAACTAGAAAGAGTTGAAATCAGCGTGTCAGACAAACAAACCAACAATATCTTCATCATCATGAATCAAATATAGAACTCATTATGTGCCGTTGAGTATAATAATAAATTTGATTTCTTCAAATTTAGTTGTGTATTTTTTATGTTTACTTAATATTGTTGTCCTATGGATTTTGTGTTCCGCCAGACTAGCCGTGTCAATCTTTGATGCAGCCTCTGCCATCGTAACCCTAGGCTTCTTCTTCTTCACCTTCGCCTTATTTGCATTCTCGTTCTCTGTTGAACAATTAACATCAACATCATCCTCACATGATCATCGTTATAGTCATGTGACTGCTCCTTCGATCGTTCTGAGTAGTCGTTGAATTTAATATGTTTTTCCTTCTGGCATAGAGAATATATCAACCCTGATCATTCAGCTGCAGCTTGAGTAATTGGAGGACATCCTTATTTCCATTTATAACAAATTGGTTGGAAGCTAAAGAACCTTCTTCCAGCCATGGTCGTCATAGTTAGCTACATAAGAGTATGCTTTGATTATAATAATTTTTATGCATTGTAATAGTTTAAGAAAGTTTTGAATAATATTCTCATATGTTTATGAACCTTTAATTGATCTGTTTACTATATAAAATTAATGTTATCATTTTTCGTCACATACATATACACAATAACTTACACGGCAAAAATAAATAAAGGAAGTGTATTCCGTAAATCACACTTTACATTAAACCTATATGATACGATAAATATAAAAACTTTGATTGGTAATATCTATAACATTATTTTACTCTCTTTCTACTCTCTATAAACTCTTCTTTTTATCCATCTTTGTAATTAGTTTTACTAAAATTTCACCATATAGCTATCAACAACGAGAGAAAAAAGGAAGTTGTGCATTCAGTGTCACAAAAACTTTTTTAAATTTAACATTTATTTAGTTTTATGAGCAACAATGTTAATTCTCATAATGCTATGAATATAACTTTTAAAAGGATTAAATTTTCCATAAAAAAAAAAGTAAATGTCTGTTTGCTTTCTATTTCTATATAAATTTTATTTATATAATTTAAAATTTTAACAACTAAAAAACTAATATTTATTTTTATTTAAAATTTTATATCTAGTTTTAACATTTTTGATAACAACTATTCATTTGGATCGAATTTGACAAAAAATTATAACACAAGATATTTTGAAACAACTTTAAATTAATAGTATAATTTAGTTATGAATATTTTTACATTAGAAAATTTAAAATATAATAATATGTTCACAATTGTTAAATATGTTTGGATCTCAATCTCAAAAGTTAGTTTAAGGGGTTAGATTGCTCTCACATATTTATGCTCTGATACCATGTTAAATATGTTTTCAACGCTCGAGTCATCAATTGAATCACTACAACGTTAGCACACTTATCATAAATACAAAACATGCATCATAATTTCCATTATAGAATCAGAACCCCACTCTTACCTTAGATTGAAGGTCACTCTACAATTTCTAATCGAACATAGCTTTGCCTCTTTTCCTTTTCATCTTCTCTGTAACTTCTCACGTACAACACTTTTCTCTACTCTTTCTTTTAACCCTTTTTAATTAACTTAATAATAGTATTACTCCTAACAGGCTCAACTTACACACCTCCACCTATTACTACTTCCAACCAATAACATAAGCGCAACACAATATTCCATTAATTCCAACATTATTATTATTAATTAACTAATTAATTAATAATAATCTAACAACTTATACCAATAATTCTCAATATTTTACAACAGTTCAACAAATAATCTAAAAATAATTTAATTAAATAATTAATTAAATAAATGGGCGTTACATTTTACCCTTCTTAACTCAGTTGCATACCTCCATATGGATGCATACTGATTATCAACATCACCTTCAATCATTTTCTTTGCTATCAACTTATCCCTCCATGCTCTTGAAACACTAATATCCACAAAATTTGTTTGCCTAATATCTTGCATGATATTTCTTATCCTAACTGTTTCAGATGTTTGCAGCCTCTTTACCACATGTTTAGCCACCCACTTTGAGCTTGAAGATTTGTTGTTCAAAACCCTAGTACATATGTGGGTATCTACAAGTGTTTTTATAGCAAAGGTGTGCTTGTGGCTCACTCTAGAGCATAATACTAAAAACCCACATTTAGCCTTACACTATACCCTTACCCTATAGCTCTCATTTCATACCCTACTTAAATTTGAATTCCTTATTAAGGTGCTCTTTCCTAAATCTCTCATGCTTGGGCCTTTCATCATCACATGAATCATTTGGGTCAGAATTGTTAAATTCATCACTATGGTAATCATCTTCATCCATTTCATCATTGGGCCTACACAAAATCCCACTAAGACTTTCATCTTCATTTATAGGGAATGTAATTAACTCCTTCAAAGCTATCAACAAGAGCAATAGCTATTTCATCTTCACTATCACCTAACCCTTCAACCAACTCCTCTTCTAACCCATCTATTTCCTTCACCTTATTAACACACTTAGGTTCCCTATCCCCAGGATCCATGTTTTCTAGATTATGTTCCACAAATATATCTCCATCAATAGCCATTGCACTGAAGTATGAAGCAAAATCGTATGCATCATCATCTTTTTTTATCATGATAAATCCATATTGAATTTCTAATCCTTTTGTCCATAACCTAAAAATACCATTCTTATATCCCCACTTACTCACTAACTTGCAAATGATATCCATCGTCCAAATCCCAACATGTATCCCAGTTACAGTCAAATCAACCCCCTCTTTAAATAATTTCATTCGGATTAACCTTAATAAATTGACCCCCATGGTAAAAAGCAACATTGAAATATTGCGAATCATGTGAAGAAAGCATACCCAATTATCAAAAAAATTAGATTTCTCAAAAACATACCCAACTACCCTAATATTACTAGTTAACAGTGAAATTTTTTAAAAATCAACTTACTTGAGACATTACAAGCTTCAATGTCTATAACTATGTGTTTGTATTCGTCTTCGTCTTCGATTATGACCGCGTGAATCTTCATCTTCTTCTTCACAATGTGCCAAGCTTCGTCATCTTTGCAGATGAATCTTCTTTGCATGAACCCTAACTATTGCAAGGGGTATTTGAAATGTATATATCCAGTAAGCTACAAATTGAATAAAATAAAATGCCATGTGTGTAAATAAATATACCATGTGGAAATAATTTAAAATAATAGGTGAATCTTCCATGCCACTAGGCATTTGGAGGGGTTCTATGAGAGAATTTAAATAAGATAAGGGGGGATTAAAAAAAACTCTTACATGGGCTAAAATCTAAACTCACTAACATTACAGGGAGGGATTTTATATTTAACCCTTTATTTTATGATGGGTGTTAAGCTTAAGGGATATTGGGAATTCCTTAGCCTCTTTTGGTTTTAATAGAGTCATTGCTTATTGAAAAAATTAGAGGTTTGTGCAAAACCTTCATGATTATATTGATTGAGAATTATTTTTTATGTTATTGATGCTGGTTTTATTATTGTTGATGTAAAATTCTTGTGAATATATGCTGTAAAAATTGATTGTTGATGTTCATATTCTATATGATGAGTTGATAAAGAAAACATGAATATCTTATGTAATATATGTTAGATTGATGTTCATTGATTTGAAATTTGTTGTTTATATGTGCAAATCGGATTATGGAACTGTTATATTGGAGAATTAGCCGAAATAAGTTGAATAAATTGAAATAATTCGAAATAATTAAAATAATCAAAATAATTTGAAATAAGTCAAAATTATTCTAATAAATTGCAGAAAATACAAGAGAGTATTGGTCATCTTGTTCCACGCATAACAAGCATTTCACAAGTTCGTTTGAGATGTGGTCGGTTGCGTTGGAAAGTTAAGACATAGATCTTTCTTAGTGTAATGAACTCATGAGGTGTAAATATATAGGCGATGTCGTGATTATGGTAATGTCTAATGATGTTTATGCAAGTGAATGATATTGTGAATATGGTATATTCTTACGAGTTTTATATGAATGACATTGTGGAACTTTGTAATTGTGTACATGTCGTGAGTTTAATATTAAAATTGAACATAAGTGTACTTAATTTGGGAAATTAGATTTCTAACTAATGGTATAGGATTATTAGCCGTGATAATAGATGTTTAAGGGTACTTAATTTGGGAAAATATATTTCTAACTAATGGTATAGGATGATTAGCCGTGATAATAGATGTTTAAGTGCTTAATTTGGGAAACTCTGGGATCACAATTATTTGATATGTTGTTAGTAATTTGGATACAACTCACATTACACAAGCCCTTTAAGATTATACCTTATATCATAAGAAAATAGACAAAATTTAACCAATAAGCATCTCGTTCCATTAAGTTCAGTAGGAGAAATACTAGTTACAAGTTCGAAAAAGCATTCTTCATGATGACTATACCAGTTCCTATTGTTTGATTAAATTGTACCAATTGGGATCTTAAGTCCTAAAATAAAAATCATAGTCTTAAAATAGATTCTCTAATATTTCTGAAATATATTCATTTGCTTGATTTCTACTTTGTTTGATATTTTGAATAATTATTTGAATCTAAGGTACGACTAGTAGGAACCATGATTTTGGAAATGTTTTAGTAAGATGCTATGTGAATGAGATGTGTTGTAATGTGATTCTTCATGACGTGACGTGAAAATCACATCGCTACTGAGAATTTTTTTTGTAGTGAAAGAACTCTACACTCTTCCATCTGTTTTGCTGCTTCTATTCACAAAGGAAAATCTCATGGGAGAACTAAATTTGGTATTTATGATGTGATTTTCGTAAGAAAAAAGTCATTGGAAGTCCTAATGTCTCAAGTTAAAGAATTTTAACAGTACATCATCCAATATTGTTGTTGCGACTTCTACTACCATTGGTTATGATTATGGTCATGTATACTCATATGAGAATACTCCTCAAATATGTAATATGCAGAGCAGCATCAAAATATTTTTGATCCCAGTCACATGTTATGCTTGCTTCCCATGTTGAAGGTTTTAACTCTCCTAGTATGTCAGATATATTGTCACTTTACATATGGATCCTTGACTCTAATAGGCATAACAAGAAAATCTAACCCATATCTGACAACCCCTGCTCCTAATTTAATGGGGTAAAATCCAATATAATTATGGGCGGGGCAGATGTGGGGAAAAACTAGAAAGTATTGAAATCAGCGTGTCAGACAAACAAATCAATAAAGGAAGTGTATTCCGTAAATCAGACTTTACTTTTTATAAAACCTAGATGATACAATAAGTATAAAGACTTTAATTGGTAGTATCTATAATATTATTTTAGTCTCTTTCTATTTCTTATAAACTCTTCTTTTTACTCATCCTTGTGATTTGTTTTACTAAAATTTTACCATATGGCTATCAATGAGGGGAAAAAAAGGAAGTTGTGCATTCAGTGTCACAAAAACCTTTTTAAATTTAACATTCATTTAGTTTTATGAAAATCAATGTTAAATCTCATACGCCTATGAATATAACTTTTTAAAAGGATTAATTTTTACATAAAAAAAAAGTAAGTGTGTGTTTGCTTTCTATTTCCATATAAATTTTATTTATATAATTTAAAAATTTAAAAACTAAAAAATTAATATTTATTTATTTTTTAATTTTATATCTAGTTTTAACATTTTCGATAACAACTATTCATTTGGATCAAATTTGACAAAAAAATTATTACACAAGATATTTTGTAACAACCGTAAATTAATAGTATAATTTAATTATGAATATTTTTACATTAGAAAATTTAAAATATAATAATATGTTCACAATTGTTAAATATGTTTGGATCTCAATCTCAAAAGTTAGTTTAAGGGATGAGATTGCTCTCATATATTTATGCTCTAATACCATCTTAAATATACTTGAATCTCAACCCTAAAAGATAGCTCAAAGGATGAGACTATCCTCATATATTTATACACTCAACCGCCTGAGACCTAAATAATGTGAAACTTCAAACAAACTTTAACAACACAAATACAAACTTCAACAACAATAAATGGCGCATATTAATGATTCAAGTAATATTAAATACTTAAAATTTATAAAATTTTAAAGATAAGTTTAAAAAATTATTGAACATATGAGATTTTGATTAAATATACTTTTAATTTGAACTACTTAACTATTTTAATATATGTTTTAAATGTGTTTGCTTTAAGTTTGTTTTAAGTTTTTTATCATACTAAATATAAATATACTATTAAATATTATTGTGTAAAAAAAAACTTTCATCAAATTCTTTATTAAATCAAATCTGTCATTTTTTACGCAATAAAAATAAAGAATATCGAAAAGTAAGGAGCCTATATCCAATATATTTTAAATATAAAATCATATTAAAAAAATAAGTTAAAGTAAATTTTTTATCTGATTCATTGGAATGTTTGATATTAATTAAAAGAAATATAAGATAAAAGTCTATAAACAACGTTAACCACGTAGAAAAAATAAAGGCTAAAAAAAAACAAAATAAGATAAGATTTAAAAATTTGTTATTAGAAGATGATAAGCTAAACTAAAATCTATAAATAAGCACTGAATCATTATTTCAACACTATGTGAAAAGTAAGAGTTACTTAATTGAGACTTGCATTCAGAAAAGTCAGAGAAAGGTAAATTTTTAAACTCATATAAATTCTTCATGTATATTTTATTCATAAAACATAAAATGAACTTTTATTTGGAAATGTTTAATGAACTTCAAATTACAAATTGTATCATGTAAAGTTTATCATTGTTATATTATGTTGTTTTGGCAACCAAAATATTATAAGAATGATGACATTTAATTTTATGTTATTCGGTGTTGCAAATAGTTTTGAAATTAAAAACGTGATTCGTCTTGCAATTATATCTAGGTAACAAAAAGGCTTCTCTACATTATGTTTTTAAGTGATTATTTATTTTTTAAGTCGATTGATTAAATTTGTAATTCTTTTTAATAAGTATGTTTGAAGGTTCATTGAACTCCTATCCTCGTCTTATAATGAATTAGGTATATAATGTTTAATTGATCTTTTTTTTTGCTATTAATTATGAGATATTAAATTATTTAACAAAGATATTTATGCTCTCATATAAATTACGCTAGGGAGTACCATATATATTATGGATCTTTAATTCTTTATGATGTCTAGACTCGACCTGAGTTAAAATTAAAATATTTTACCACAAATTTAAAAGATAGTTCAAGTAATCGTATATCTGATCAAAATTTATCTTGGTAATAGAAACTCTATTATCTATATTGTGTGTTTTTAAGTGATTATGTATTTTATAGGTATATTGATTAATTTTGTAATTCTTTTTTTATCAGCATGTTTGAAGGTCTAATTGAACTCCTACCATCGCTTTATAATGAATTAGGTGCGTAGTGTTTAATTGATCATATTTTTCCTATTAATTATGCCCAAGAATTAAATATTATGAATTATTTAACAAAAATATTTATGCTTTGATACAGATTATGATTGGGAGTACCGTATGATTTATGGATCTTCAGTTCCCTATAATGTTCAACCTAAACTTGAGTTGAAATTAAAATGTTTCAGTACAAATGTAGAAGATTGTTCAAAGGAGCTTCAGTTAGCAATGTCTTGGTAATACACAAGAAACTTTCTTCTCTTCTACATTGTGTTTTTCTTATGTATAGATTGCTTAATTTGTAACTTTTTCTTGATTAGTATGTATGAAGGTTCTCTTGATCTCCTACCCTCCCCTTATAGTGAACTAGGTATATACTCTTTAATTCATTATATTCTTGCTATTACTTTGAATAATATTGTAAACTGTTTTAACAAAAGCATTTACTGCAGATTCTGTTAGCAAGAATGTTTCTGCTTCAAAGGTTCTGGATAATAATGTCAATCTACTGTATAACAGTAATAAACCTCATCTGCCTCCGTGTCGCAACAAGGTTTGATTTTAATTATCTTTACGTACAATACTTAGGTTATTATACTATCTGCAAATATGATTTAGTTTCTTGATGAACTAATAAGGTTGATTTAGGCATTCAAATATGGTTTTGTTTCTTGATGAACTAATAAGGTAATTTAGGCATTCAAATTTGGTTTTGTTTCTTAATGAACTAAGGTATATTTATGCATTCAAATATTGTTGTTTCTTGATGAACTAAGGCCCTACTTTTTAGGCACTATATTCTTCAAGTGGAGACAGTAATGGCTCACTAAAGAGTGACATATCTGGATCTTCTGAGTGTACAGACCAGGAAGTGCAACCAGAACTAGAAAAACATCGAAATGTTTCTCCGACGAAATTTCCAAGGATTGGTGAGGTTTGGGAGTCTTGTGTGTATCTTGAACATCCATTGGTCCATGCTGTCCAAATTCAACAGGATTTAGAACTTAAGTCTTCCAATACCAGCTTCGAAGATTGTTCGAGTTCTATCTCTGGTTTTAATTTTCCCGATGAGGACAATTTGATTACATATGATGAACCTTTCTGGACCCTTGAAGTGGAAATTCCACCTAGTATTGATAGTTTCATGTCTTCCCCTGAAAGCAATCTGATTGAAGATGATTTGGATAGCCCTCCAGACTCAACTTTTGAAATGATCAAGAATCTTATAGAATTTGTACTCGATGGTGATGATGATTACGATGACAATTATTATAGTTCTGATAAGGATAATTCCTCTATAGATGATGTTATGGAGGAGTTGGTCCAGCATGGAGCTAGAGTTTCTAAACTAAACCTTTCTTTTTAGCCGTTTCATTCTAATCAGTTGAATCTAGGAAGGGGTCCATTCTCTTTGTCTTCCCTCTCTTTCCCATGCGGAAAAATTTGTCACAGTGATGATGAGCTAAGAAGGTTGGGTCTTGGAGAAAACAAATCTAATGCATAACTTTTTAGAATATCAGCATCTAGGCTATGACTGTTCTATAAAGGGAGCTCCTGCATAATATTTTGTTTGAGTCACGTGCTTTTATAACTGTAAACTTAAACATGTTAGATTCTCTTGGTGATCTCAATGGAGTAATTGGCAGATTCGAATATGGAGATAGGAATATTAGATTCTCTATTATTTGGATAATGTGTTTGCTTGTTCTGAATGATGTTATCAATATCATTATCAGTCTTCATTTTATTTTACTTTCAATCTCAGCTAAACCATAACTTATATAAAAAACTAAGTATAAAAGCAACCCAAAATGGTAATAAAAATTAAAAATATGAACATTTATAAAATTTCAAAGATAAACCACACAGTCATTATATTTCACATGTGTCACTATTGTTTATCATAGCCTTATTCTAGCAATTTGGAATATCAGCGTAAAATAAACTTACATACTTGATTCCATAAAGTTGTTCCTGAAGCAGGGAAAACTCAGATGCAGTTTTGAGAAGATAAACTATTGTAGACTACTTTCATGTCCATTGCAACAAAGTGGTGCATGGTGCAGTGAGTATAGATTTTGGTGCTTGATTGCTTTGCCAAAACCACATAATGTTAACAAAGAGGCAGAATGGTGAAGAAGTGAAAAACACAAGAAGGGAGGTTGAATTGTAAACCTTGAAATCAAATGCAGACAACACGTTATTTTTATCCTGGTTCGTTTGATCTCAAACTACTCCAGTCCACCCGTCAAGGTGATTTCGCCTCTCTCCAACGAGGTCTTAATCCACTATATTCAACTGAATACAACAACTGCTTTAACAACTGTCAAAGCCTTCTTGAGTCTAACCATAGACCGGTTTATCTCATGGTAATTCTCTTACATGTAAATGAACAAAAGTGTGTTTGATGTTTTCTAGAAAAACTATATACCACAACTGTGATAATACACAATAATAAGCTTGGATAAAACTAGATTGCTAGAGCTATAGAGTAAGCGCTTGAGAACTGTAGCAAACTGGATGAGTGAGAACGTGAAGATGATTGGCTTATGCGTATGTGTGTATTAGAGAATTATTAGCCATTTCTTTTCTCACTGATTTGTTTATATAGCCTTGGAATAGATACGTTGATGTCCATAATTCCATTTCAATGCTCATAACGTTCTTTCCTTTTTGAGAAGATCTTTGTCTTGGAATAAAGCCGTTGGTAATTAATCTGTCTTGAATGCATAGTAACGTTGACAATTCAGAGTGTTCTGTTAATGCTAATCAGAGTGTTCTTGGCTTTAGCTTATTCTGGCGCTTCTGAGTGCTGATGACATGGTTAGGATCTTGATCAGAGTCAGAGTATGTTAAGCGCAGATTCTGTTCATCAGGCTTCAGAGTAGCACTTGTATGATCTTCTGATGCTGACATATCTTCTGATGCTGATGTTGATACTGATATTCTGATGTTGATTCCATCAGAGTTTCTGTAAATACACAACATAATTTTAAGTAGCATATATGTCTTATATAAATTTCATAATTCATTTAATCTTGTATTTTGTTATCATCAAAACTCTAACTGAGGGTTGTAGAATCAAACTATGTTCTAACAATCTCCCCCTTTTTGATGATGACAAAAACCAGATTTTTTCAATTAAAATAAAATGATGAAAGGTATCAGAGTTTAAGGATAGAGAGGAAACGGTATCATAGATAATCAAATAACGAATAAAAGGTATCAAAGTTCAGAAGATAAGGAATAAGAGTATCAGAGTAATGAAGAGAAAAACTCCCCCTGAGTTGATTACTTCCCTTTGATTCCTTGAGACCTTGAGCATCAGAACTTTATTGAAATTTCTTTGAGCATCAGAGTTTGACTTTATCAAAGTTCATCAGATTCTTGTACCTGTAAGCTTTTCAGAACGAAGAAATTCAAATATATAAGAATGTTAGAATGTTTGAGACTTTTGTCTCAGTAATCCGTTATTGAAAAATATCATATTTTCTCCCCCTTTTTGTCAGTTATCAAAAAGCACGAATAATCAGAGTAAATGATCAGAGCAAAAGACGTTTGTATTAAAACAGAAGCAATGATAGTTTAGAACAAGTAAAAATATTACAGACAAACATGTAAAGAAAACAAGGAAAACACAGGAAAATTCTAAGAAGAAGGAGGAAGTCGTGTGAACAGAGCTTCCAACATGCTCTTGATTTGCTCGCTGGTTTCCTGTTGCTTAGATACCATGTTTGCTATAGAGTCAATCTTGATATCCTGCTTGTCCATCCTTTCATTCATCAGCATATCAGATCTTTTCAAATCCTCCAGAGCCTTCCTGTCAAGAGAGGAAGCTTGAGGATCTTCAGATACAGGCTGCTTCTCAGAGCTTTCTGTAGTTTCTTCTGCTTGACCCAAGTCTTCAGCTTGAGTTATCTGTTCTTCTACAGGTTGAACTTTAGATGCTGGACGCTTTTCAGACCAGGGCGCAATGTCCAGATGGAGAACTTCTTCCTTCAGCAGCTTGCTCAGAACTGGACCTTCCATTTCCTTCAGCAGATTGATGAAGTTCTGTTGAGCCTGTCCATAGCTCTGGTCTTGCAACTTGAAGGTTTCAGTGCAAATCCATCTTCTGAATTGTGTCCAGAGGAGATCTGATACAGCAGGATCAACCACTTCCAGACTTGTTTGTTTCAAAGAAGTGATCCACTTCTGCATATCTGTTTCAAAGTTCAAAATGCTGGAACCAACATCTGGTTGTTTCGGTTTAGGGATGGTTGTTTTCTGGTTTATTGCAGCAAGGCGTTCAAAGACTGTTAGATCAATGACAGTATTGCTGTGGTCATCTGAATTTTTCTTAGGTGAGGGAGTGGGAGAGTCAGAAATAACGATTGGACTTGATGGGGTATTTGGTGGAGTTGTTTCTGGTGAAGAGGGAAGTTGAGACATATTTACAGTGGTACCACAGGGCAATTGAATGGCCAAAGGTTGTGGTTCAGGGGACTTAGAGGTTTGAGCCTCAGAGTTTTGAGTCTCAGGTTGTGGAGATTATGCATGTTGAGGAGAGGGTGGATTAATATCTGGTTGAGGAGAGGAAGGTTGTGGAATTTCTTGTATTGGAGAGAGTGGAGTTTCTGGTATTGGTGAGAGAGGAATGTCAGGTTGTGGTGAGATGGGAATTTCTGTGTTTGGATTTGGATTTTCTGTTTGAGGAGCGGAAGTATGTTGGTCTATATCAGACAGAACTTGTGCAAGTTCTGGTTCTGGTATGGTTGCAGTATTTGGATTTTGTGGTTTGGAGCGGGATCTTCTGAGGGTTAATGACTCAGAAGGGTCAAAGTCAATGTCAAAATCTTCAAAGGTTTGGGGAGTTGGGATTTTAGATGGAGTTGGAATAGATGTGGAAACAGCAGTTGAATCTAAAACAGTTACAGAAACAGGATTACCTCTTTTCTTTGGAGTCTGTTGAGATGATCCTTCTGGAGCAGCTTTTCTCTTCTTTGTCTTCTTCAGAATAACCTCTGGTGCCTTCTGCTGAAGATCTTGAATATTTAGATTAGGTGTTGTACCATCATCTTTACACGCATCCAAATATCTCAGAATGATTTGAGGCTTAGAGTCAATCTCTGAGAACATAGGGAAGTCGTCCAGAGGGACTCTTCTGCTGGAGATTTCAGCAAAAGGAGTGATGCTGGGCTCCTTCTTAATGTTCTCTATCAGCTTCATTTTCTTCAGATTTTTGGCATTCAGCTGCTTGCCAACAGAAGGTTCCAGGGTGCTGATTTCCTGTGCCTCTGTCAAATGTTCAATCAGCCTATTCTCTGTTAGAATATCTGATATCAGTCTTCCCAAGGGTATCCAATCCCTTTTAGTGCGTTCCTCTTCCCTTGTTTCCTTGACGCTTGTTCTGAGATGGTTGAATAGAAGATGAGCTAGATTAATCTTGACCTTCTGAGAGATAAAATAGATCAGAAACTGCTGATCTATGTTTATGTAATCAGGAGAGCTGGTAGGCTTCCTGTGGTTGAAACAGCCCAGAATGATCTTTGCCCAAATTTTGTGCCTGTCCTTCAAATCTCTTATCTTGTTGGAGGGAAGCCCCAGCGTGAAAATTTCCCTTGCAATTAGGGCAACATCTTGACACCTTTCTGCCATATCAATACAGCGAATACCACCACCATTGTACCCTATCAAACGAGCAATCAAGTCTTCAGTAATCACAATCTTCTTCCCCATGATGTAATAAGTGACCTGATGGTTTGAGGAAGAAGCGTGAATCCAAAATTCCTTTACCAGAATAGGAAATGTTGGACCCACCAGCCTGTCAAAGTATTTTTCCCATCCTTGAGCTTGAATCTCTTCTGACAAATCAAAACCATTTTCCTTGAGACTGTTGAAATCCACTATTATCTCTGACAGAACTTCAAGGTTCTTGATTGGAGTGAGAAGCGTTCTGAGAGGAACTTCATATTGCTCAGATGATGCATATTTCTGGGAACCTGAAGAAGGATTGCTGGAGGAAGCCATGCTTACACGAGGTTTTTTGAAAGATATTGAAAGGTTTTCTTGAGAAATTAAGAACACAAAAATAGAAATATTGATAGAAAGCGAAAGTAAGGGTAAAAGTTGTGAATGGTGTGAATGGTGTTTAAATAGATTTAGAAAAAGTTTTTGAAAACATAAACGTTTAAGAGAGAGAAATAAATCATGATTATTAGCATTAAATGATAGCTGATTTTAGGGGATTCAGAAAGATACTTAAACGGTTACCCATGACATGTGTCTCAATGCATTCAATCAGCGCTTTGCCTTTTCAGAAGCGTGAACGCGTGTTCAGCCTCAGGAAATAGCTGATGGCTGGATGACACTTGTTTGCTTGAGTGAACAACACATCTATCCTTGAACTGAAGCACTCAGATCTTCATGGATAGATTCTGATACAATCTGCATTTCTAAAATTCTGAAAGAGGATTGATCAGAAGTTCACAGAGAAATAAACACAATTCTGAAGGTTAATATATAGAATTAAAACAGTTTTATTCTGGACAGAGCTTCATGCTGAGATGTTTCAGAATGAAGTTGAACCTATCTTCAGAAAGTGGTTTTGTGAAAATATCAGCCCATTGATGGTCTGTATCAATAAATTTTACGTTTAAGATTCCTTTCTGAATATAGTCCCTAATAAAATGATGTTTTATTTCTATATGCTTAGCCCTAGAATGCAAAATTGGATTTTCACTTAAGAAAATAGCAGAAGTGTTATCACAGAGGATATGAATGTTACTCTCAAAAATCTAGAAGTCCTCCAGTTGACTTTTCATCCAGAGCATTTGTGTGCTGCATCCAGCTCCTGCTATGTATTCAACTTCTACTGTTGATAGAGCAATTGTGGATTGTCTTTTGCTGGATCATGAGATCAGATTTTCTCCCAGAAACTGGCAGCTTCCAGAAGTTCTTTTACGCTCTACTGTGTCTCCAGCAAAGTCAGCATCACAGTAACCTACTAAGCTGTAATCACTTGATTTTCTATAAAACAGACCCAGATTAGTAGTACCTTTCAGATACTTGAAAATTCGCTTAACAGCTGTTAAGTGAGATTCTCTAGGATCTTATTAGAATCTTGCACAAATACATACACTGAATAAAATATCAGGCCTTGAAGCTGTCAGATAAAGAAGAGAACCAATCATACCTCTGTAGACCTTCTGTTCTACCTTTTTGCTTACCTCTTCTCTTTCCAGAATGCACGTGGGATGCATTGGAATCTTTGATGGCTTACATTCTGAGAGATCAAATTTCTTCAGAAGTTCTCTGACATATTTTCTCTGATGAATGTAAGTTCCTTCTGGGGTTTGATTGATCTGAATGCCCAGAAAGAATTTCAGTTCCCCCATTAGGCTCATCTCAAATTCTGCCTGCATACACTTAGCAAACTTTCTTCCCAGAGAGGGTTTAGTAGATCCAAATATAATATCATCAACATAAATCTGACATACTAAAATGTCATTCTTAACTGTCTTACAGAATAAGGTTGTGTCCACTTTCCCTCTGGTGAATTCCTTTTCTAACAGGAAGTTACTCAGTCTTTCATACCAAGCTCTGGGAGCTTGTTTCAGACCATACAGTGACTTCTTTAGTTTGAAAACATATTCTGGATTTTTTGAACTTTCAAAACCAGGGGGTTGGTGCACATATACCTCTTCTTCTATATAGCCATTTAAGAATGCACTCTTAACATCCATCTGATACAGAGTGATGCCTTTATTAACAGCAAAAGAAATTAAAAGTCTGATAGATTCTAACCTGGCGACTGGAGTAAAGGTTTCTGTATAGTCTATCCCCTCTTGCTGACTATAACCTTGTGCTACTAATTGTGCCTTGTTTCTGATGACTTCACCTTGTTCATTCAGTTTGTTTCTGAACACCCATTTTGTTCCAATGACGTTGAATCCTTTTGGTTTAGGAACTAGATCCCATACGTCATTTTTTGTGAATTGATTCAGCTCCTCTTGCATTGCTAGAATCCAGTTATTGTCCAGAAGTGCTTCATCAATTGTTGATGGTTCAATTAGAGAAACAAGTCCCATGAGAGATTCTTCAGAGTTTCTGAAGCTGGCTCTAGTTCTGATTGGATCTTCCTTTCTTCCTAAGATTGTTTCTTCTGGGTGATCCATGCTGCTTCTGGATGGTCTTTTCTAAGGTTGATCAACAGAAGATGCTGGATTGCTTGCAATGCCTCTTTCTGATGTTGAGGGAGTGTCTCTGTTAAGAGCTTCTGATGAATTGTCTTCAGTACCTGTGAATTCAACTTCCATACCTGCAAGTAATTCATTCTGCTTTGACATTTGAGAGTCAAGCATATCATCAAAACGAACACTGATTGATTCTTCCACAATCTGTGTTTCTGTATTGTATACTCTGTACCCTCTTGAGCGTTCAGAGTATCCTAACATAATACACTTCTATGCTTTAGAGTCAAACTTGTTCAAATAATTTTTAGTATTCAAAATAAAACAAGTACATCCAAATGGATGAAAATAAGAGATGTTGGGCTTTCTGTTCTTCCACAATTCATATGGAGTCTTTTCCAGAATAGGTCTTATAGAGATTCTATTCTGATTGTAGCACGCTGTGTTTATTGCCTCTGCCCAGAAGATCTTAGCAATGTTAGTCTCGTTGATCATGGTTCTGGCCATTTCTTGCAATGTTCTGTTCTTTCGTTCTACAACTCCATTTTGCTGGGGAGTTCTAGGACAAGAGAAATCATGCAGAATGCCTTTGTCATTAAAAAATGATTTAAAATCTTTGTTTTCAAATTCTCCACCATGATCACTTCTGACTTTGACGATTCTAAGATCCTTTTCATTCTGAACTTGGTTGCAGAAGGTGACAAACACAGAGTGTGACTCGTCCTTGTGTCTTAAGAACTTTACCCATGTCCATCTGCTATAGTCATTTACGATTACTAACCCATACTTCTTGCCACTGACTGAAGCAGTTTTAATTGGTCCAAATAAGTTAATGTGCAGAAGTTCTAATGGCTTAGAGGTGGAAACAACGTTTTTAGATTTGAAAGCTGGTTTTGCAAACTTGCCTTTCTGACATGCTTCACACAAAGCATCTGAATTGAACTTCAGGTTAGGAAGTCCTCTGACCAGATTGAGTTTGTTAATCTGAGATATTCTTCTCATACTAACATGCCCCAATCTTCTGTGCCAGATCCATTGCTCGTTGTTAACAGACAGAAGACACTTTACATTATGACTTTTCAGTTCAGAAAGTTTGATTTTATAAATGTTGTTTCTCCTCTTTCCATTAAATAGGATAGTCCCGTCTTTCTGACTAACAGCTTTACATGAATTTTGATTAAAGATTATATCATAACCGTTATCACTTAATTGACTTATGGATAACAAGTTATGCATTAATCCATCTACTAATAAAACATTACTTATAGAGGGAAGATTTCCATTACCTACTGTTCCAGAGCCAATGATCTTTCCCCTCTGATTGCCTCCAAAGCCTACGTGGTCTCCAGGCTTAAGTTCCAGGCTTTGGAACATATGCCTTCTTCCCGTCATGTGTCGTGAGCAGCCAGAGTCCAGGCACCATGACTGGTGTTTCTGCTTTGCTGCTAAAGATATCTGCAACATGTATTATTTTATCCTTAGGTACCCATATTTTCTTGGGTCCTGATTTGTTAGTTTTACCAAAACTCTGGTTGAATTTTGGTTTGATAGAATAATTACTACTAGTATATTTGATGTCATGTGTGTGCCCGTATATAAAGTGAGAGTCAAGTGAAGTGCGTTTTATCACTAAGTCCATGGCATTCCTTGGTGTGGGTACCTTACCTTGGTATCCTATTCCTTTTCTGCCATTTCTGCTAACTCCATAGATCATTGAAGCCATTTTGCTTCTATCTATGCTTTTAGCTAGAAACTTCTGAAAGTTGTGATCATACTCCTTGATGATCTCATCAGCACTACTGGGAGTTTCAAGAATTGTTTCCTTCTGAGAGTTTTGTAATAGATTTTCTAATTTTGAAATTTTATTTTTCAACTCAGAATTCTCCAATTTGAGACTCTCAGTTTTATCAGAGTCAGAAGTAAGATTCCTTTTCAGGTTTCTGAATTTGACTCTGATCTGCTGATATCTTTCCAGAATCTCATTAAGGCTTTCATCTAGTTTAGCCTTAGTAAAATTAATAGCAAAGTCAGGAAATACCTCTTCTGTGTCTGATTCAGAGTCTGATTCAGAAGCTTTAATGTCTTCTGTTATGTTTGCCATGAGAGCTATGTTGGCTCTCTCATCATCTGATTCTGAGTCAGCTTCAGATGTGTCAGAGTCATCCCATGTAGCCATGAGACTTTTCTTCTTTTCCTTGCCAAACTTCTTTTTGGGCTTTTCCCTCTGAAGCTTTGGGCAATCACTCTTGTAGTGTCCTTGCTCGTTACATTCATAGCAGATGATGTCTTTGTTGTTTGGCTTTCTGCTTCCTGAAGAGCCTTCAGATCTTCTGTATCCAGAGGAGGATTCTGACCTTCTGTATCTGGAGGAGGATTCATTCTGATTCTCTGATCTTCTTGGATTCCTGAACTTTCTTTACCTCTGCTTCCACAGTTGGTTCACCCTTCTGGAGAGGAGAGACAGTTCATCTTCTTCTGATGAGGACCCATCAAAGGTTTCTTCTACAGCCTGCAAGACTTTGGAGTCATATTTTCTGTTAGATTTTAAAGCTAATGGCTTACCTTGCTTTTGAGGTTCATCATCTTATAGCTCTATCTCGTGACTTCTGAGGGAGCTGACAAGTTCCTACAGAGAGATTTTGTTGAGATCCTTAGCTAGCTTCAGCGCTGTGACCATTGGCCTCCACTGTTTTGGCAAGCTTCTGATGATCTTCTTAACATGATCAGTAGTAGAATACCCTTTGTCCAGAACTTTGAGACCAACAACCAGAATTTGAAATCTCGAGAACATCGTTTCAATTGATTCACTTTCTTCCATCTTGAATGCCTCATACTTCTGAATGAGCGCAAGAGCTTTAGTTTCTTTAACTTGAATGTTGCCTTCATGCGTCATTCTCAGAGAGTCAAACATATTCTTTGCAGTGTCTCTGTTTGATATCTTTTCATATTCAGAGTAAGAGATGGCGCTGAGAAGAATTGTTCTTGCTTTGTGATGATTTCTGAAATCACGCTTTTGTTGATCAGACATTGCTTTCCTGTCAATCTTCTGACCACTTTCATCTACTGGGTGCGTGTATCCATCTGTCACCATGTCCCACAGATCAACATCATGGGCTAGAAAGAAGCTTTCAATTCTGTCTTTCCAGTAATCAAAGTTCTCTCCATCAAAGACTGGAGGTTTTCCACTGAATCTATCTCTTTCTTCATTGTTGTCATTGCTGATGTTTTAATGTGGTCCTGCCATAGTGTTTTTCTAACGCTGGATCTTGTACTGACACGGTTAAGTGTTATAAGCTCAGAACCAGGCGCTCTGATGCCAATTGAAGAAGTGAAAAACACAAGAAGGGGGGTTGAATTGTAAACCTTGAAATCAAATGCAGACAACACGTTATTTTTATCCTGGTTCATTTGATCTCAAACTACTCCAGTCCATCCGTCAAGGTGATTTCGCCTCTCTCCAACGAGGTCTTAATCCACTATATTCAACTGAATACAACAACTTCTTTAACAACTGTCAAAGCCTTCTTGAGTCTAACCACATACCGGTTTATCTCAAGGTAATTCTCTTACAGATAAATGAACAAAAGTGTGTTTGATGTTTTCTAGAAAAAATATATACCACAACTGTGATAATACACAATAATAAGCTTGGATAAAACTAGATTGTTAGAGCTATAGAGTAAGCGGTTGAGAACTGTAGCAAACTGGATGAGTGAGAACGTGAAGATGATTGGCTTATGCGTATGTGCGTATTAGAGAATTATTAGCCACTTCTTTTCTCACTGATTTGTTTATATAGCCTTGGAATAGATACCTTGATGTCCATAATTCCATTTCAATGCTCATAACGTTCTTTCCTTTTTGAGAAGATCTTTGTCTTGGAATAAAGCTGTTGGTAATTAATCTGTCTTGAATGCATAGTAACGTTGACACTTTAGAGTGTTCTGCTAATGCTAATCAGAGTGTTCTTGGCTTTAGCTTATTCTGGCGCTTCTGAGTGCTGATGACATGGTTAGGATCTTGATCAGAGTCAGAGTATGTTAAGCGCAGATTTTGTTCATCAGGCTTCAGCGTAGCACTTGTATGATCTTCTGATGCTGACATATCTTCTGATGCTGATGTTGATACTGATATTCTGATGCTGATTCCATCAGAGTTTCTGTAAATACACAACATAATTTTAAGTAGCATATATGTCTTATATAAATTTCATAATTCATTTAATCTTGTATTTTTTTATCATCAAAACTCTAACTGGGGGTTGTAGAATCAAACTATGTTCTAACAAATGGAACCCTGGTTTAGTCCATGACATATCCTATACCCCCAAGAAGTGGCATTTTAGAAGATATGTCTACTCAGTGTTCAAATGAATTTCAAATCATAATTTGAAAACAAAGTTTACACAACCTTTGACCTTAATGTAAGTTACTTCCATTCAAATGTATGTCACCCCTTGATATATTATATGACTTGGTATGTGACAGTCATGCATTTGAGACAACATTGAAAGAAACAGAAGATGGAAGATTGTTAACCATATAGAACTGAAATATTTGTTCATTTTCCATTTCTTATAATTTTGAATCGTTTGACAAAAAAAATCTAGAAAGTGTTGAATCAGTGTGTCAGACAAACAAACCAACAACATGTAAGGATCTCCTGCATATCTTTATAATCATGAATCAAATATAGAATTTGTTATGTGATATTGAGTATAATAATAAATTTGATTTCTTCAAATTTAGTTGTGTATCTTTTATATTTACTTACTACTATTGTCCTATGGATTTTGAGTTCCGCCAAACTAGTCGTGTCAATCTTTGTTGCAGCCTCTGCCACCGTAACCTTAGGCGTCTTGTGCTTCACCTTCTCCTCCTTCGTATTTTTATTCTCTGCTGAATAATTAACATCCACATCGTCCTCGCATAGTCATCGTTATAGTCATAGGACTGTTGCTTCGATCGTTCTGAGTAATCGTTGAATTTAATATGTTTTGCCTTCTGAGCATAGAGAATACATGGGCCCTAATCATCCAGCTGCATCTTGAGCAATTGGAGGACATCCTCATTTCCATTGATAACAAATTGGTTGGAAGCTACAGAACCTTCTGCCAGCCATGATCGTCATAGTTGTTAGTGCACAAGGTTAATAAATAAAGGAAAGGTAAGAGAGATATTTACTGTAATGACGGCTAGAAAACTTATAAAAGGAATGATTGGAAGGTTACAAATGACAGCTACCACTAGTCTATTTATACACAAAGTAAAATGTCACGTAGTCCCTAACAAAAGTAAACTTCATGACTAAGTTAAAAGGTACAAACTAGGAAATACTAAACTTAACAGCTACGCTAACAAACTCAGAACCCAGAACCCCAGAAGCTAAGAATACTTCTGGGCGTAAACTCAGATGCTTCTGCTTTTGATTAATAACAACTTCTGATTACATCAAACTACTGCCTCTAACTAAGCAGTCTCAGAAACTTACATCTTCTAGCTAACAACCTCAGAAGCTCAACTGTTTCTGAATAACAACATCTTCTAAATATGAATCACTTCTAACACAAACCCTTAATTCATGTTCAGCTAACCAAAACTCTTCAACACCAATTTCATCTCTCAAACGGATAAAGTGTTTAGTCTTGACATCTTTCGTCAGAACATATGCGAGTTGCTTCTGGTTGCTACAGAGCGCAACTTCTAATACTTCATTTAGAAGTGCAGATTTCTCCTTGAGAACCCACTTGACGCTGATTGTTTTCTTCTCCTTTAGAAGCTCAGTTAACTCCCAAGTCTTGTTTTTTCAATAGTATCAAGCTCTTCTTTCATGATCTTCAGCCACACTTTCTTCTTGAGAGCTTCATTGTTGACAACGCAACCACCAGTTGCTTCTTGGAGCACCAAGAAATAGGACTTTCAAGATACAAACAAAAATATCCAGAAGTATTTCTTCTATCAACTTTCAGAGTCCCTTCAGTATCTTGCAGCTTGTCAAACTCTACAAATCTCCTTGATATATTTCTGACTCTATGTGGTCTCTGAACTTGTTCAGAATCTCCTTCTAATTCTGGAACAATATCTCCTTCTGGAATTTCTTCAGAAGTTTGACTATCACAAGAAGCTTCACCTTTGTTAGCTTTTGGGCATTGTTAAGAACCACTACCTTCAGAAATACCATCTTCAAAAGTTATGCCTTTAGAATTTCCACTTTCAGAATCATGATCACTGTCAAAGACTGGATTACCTTTAGAAGCTCCTCCTTCAGAAGGTCCACCTTCAGAGACATGATTTCCACCCGAAACATGATCATCTTTTAAAGCTTGTCTTCCATAATCTACGTTTTCAGAGTTTTCCCTTCTAGAAGCATGACCACCACCAGATTCAAAATCTAGATTAGAATCAAATTCATCATCTGACCCATCTTTAGAGTCTCCAGAGGATTCTTCATTCTCTGACTCTTACTCACCTTCAGAACTTTCAAGTTCCGACTCATCTTCAGAAGTAGAATCTCCTTCAGATTCTGACTCATCTTCTGATTCTTCTTCAGACTCAAAATCACCTTCGGATTTTGACTTGTCTTCAGCTTCAGAGTCATCTTCTAACTCCAAGTCATCTTTAGAAACCTCGAATTCTGACTCATCTTCAGAAGCTTCAGCGTCATCTTCTGATTCTGAGTCATATTCAAACACTCCTTCATAGTCAGAATATTCAGAGTCATCTTCTTCCCCTTCAGAATCAGAAAATGACAATCTCACAGGTTCCTCATCAGATTCATAAGCCATTAATAGTGAACTAGGTATATACTCTTTAATTCATTATCTTCTTGCTATTACTTTGAATAATATTGTAAATTGTTTTAACAAAAGCATTTACTGCAAATTCTGTTAGCAAGAATGTTTCTGCTTCAAAGGTTCTGGATAATAATGTCAATCTACTGCATAAGAGTAATAAACCATATCTGCCTCCGTGTCGCAACAAGGTTTGATTTTAATTATCTTTACTTACAACACAAATATTTATGCTTTGATACAGATTATGATTGGTGTACCGTATGATTTTATGGATCTTCAATTTCCTATAATGTTCAACCTAAACCTGAGTTGAAATTAAAAAATTTCAATACAAGGATAGAAGATTGTTCAGTTGATAATATCACATATCAAAATTTGCTCCATGAGGATAGTTTAATAGCGTACAATCTACCTTTTATGTTATTTGAAGAAGAAATTTTGTTGTCAATTTCAGAGGAAGTACTGTAGAGGGTTACAAAAACAAAGGAGGAGGTTTACTGTTCGATCAGAAGGAGTAAACGGAAGAATAGGCAGAGAATCATGGATCTGAAAGAGATTTATGGAGGGAGTATTTCTGGACGAGAAATGAGAGTAGACTAGGTGAGAGGTTCGTGAACCGCGACCAAGAGTTTAAGAGAAGAGAAGGTATGTTTTATCGTTGTTTTTTTGTTGTTGTTGCATAGCAGAAGAAAAACAGGAGAAGTGTACGGTTGAGAGGGAAAAAAAGTGAGAGAGAATAATTTACAACGACTCATATCTTTAAGTTTATTAGGGTTCTCTTAAGTGTGATTTCTATTAGGGACTTGAACCATGTATGCAACCCGATCCAGGCCCGATCTCACATCACTTTTTTTTTTATTTCTAGTTTTTACACAAAATACTGCTGGGGCTCATCCCAGCGCCCCATTCCTCTTCAGTAAGTCCAATAGAAAAATTCCATAGTGCACTCCCCTTTTTACTACTTGCTCTGAACCCATTCTTCTTTTAATTTTTTTTATAATTTATTTTAGATTAATTTAGTTTGAGATTTAAGTTAATATCTTTTAAAGTCTTGATCTAGTTTAGATTTAACTTTAAAACCTTATAATTTTAATTTAGTTTAAAGTTTCACATTAATTATTTAATTTTATTCAATAGAGAAAGTACAGTTGCTTCCCTTAAAAAAATTTAATATCAAGTTAGTTTTGCTTAGACATAATATTAACAAAGAGTCAGAATAGAACCTTGGTTTAGTCCATGACATGTGGATGACTTTTACCCTATGAACACTCCATATATCAAGTTTTAATAATCAGTGCAGTGTAGTACACAGTGCATAATTGTAATTTTGCTATCATAATTTTGCGAAAATTTCATCCTATAACACCAAGTTACACTGCAAACACAAAACAAGAGGTTGATTTTCTATATGCTTTAATTGCAAGCTCTTTCAATAATATTTTTATAGCACTTTTGTGTTACATATTTTTATACTTAAGTTGTGTTTCCAGAAAATATGATTCAAATGCTTTCATGAATTCACTCGCTTAGATTTTGGAAGATTGTCAAAGTCTACTTAACGTTCAAATGAATTGAAATATCATGAAAATATCGACATTGAGAAAATTTTCAATTTGGTAGACGTTACTTCATTTTTTTCTATGGATAAAATGAAGATATTGGAGTAATGTAATAGAAAAAATTAAGAAGGTAAAATAATGTGGAGTTTTGATGAAATTTTTGTTAATCATATAGATTAAAAATAAAGAAACATCATAGGAAAGATAATTAAAAATACGAGAGAATAATAATTTGATTATTCTTGGATCAATAATTTTGTTTTTCGGTCAATAGAAAGTTTGAAATCATTTGAAACGCTTATATAATCAATTTAATTTTGCAAAACAGTATTAGCTCAAGAACAACATTAAGATTTTTAAACAAAATAGTATGACCAATCAAGAAATTTTTTCAGTCATGACTAACTTATGGGATCAATGAAATTTTAAGGAATCAACTAAGTTAAAAATTGTTAAAGCTTACACTATCCAAAGAGAAGAGTAGTGTCACGCTCAATTTCTCATGGACCTTCAGAATGATTTTGAGAGTCTTTTAAGAAGTATTCAACATCACAATCCTCTTCTCAATGTTGATCTAATAGTAATCTAATTTAAATTAAAACACTACAAGAAAAACTCTCTCATGTGACGTGATTTAGTGACATGATAAACATATGACAAAAAAGGTCAGATGAGACGTGTTAATTACGTCGCTACATGTTTTTAATATTAAAATAATAGATGTGACATTAGTATACGGGGAGTCAAAATTAAAAAAAAAACGTTGTGGCGTGGAAATCACGTTGCAACGTCAAAATTAAAATAAAAATATTAAAAGGGTTAGGCGCCCAGATGGGAGAAAATTTCAAAATTTAGGTTGTGGCGTGTATATCACGTCACAACGGTTTAAGAGGGAAAGTTGACTGATATGGAAGTGATGTGGTGCAGGTTGACAAACACCTTTAATTAGTGTTTTAATAATCACGTCACAACATTATTACCGTTGGAGGATTGCAAAGTGATTTTCATTTCGCTAACTTGCGACGTGAAAATTACGTTGCTGCATTATTTATAAATTCCCAACTTTGTTCATTTCTAGAAACTCATTTTGCTTATTTTCTTATATTTCATTCTCTCTACTTCCTCCATCCACCAACTTCTACTCATTCTCTTATCTTCCTCCACCCAATTCCATTCCATCATCAAATCAAAGGTAAAATTATTTCATTCCATCTCACCTCTTACTTGTTATTTTTTTTTACTTTCGTTTTTAATTTGGTCGCTAATTTCTTATTATAATTTTATGTTTGAAGGTGAATTTTTTTTCCAAACTTCAAGAACCCAACAAATTTTGTTTAAGCTTCCTTTAAGTATTTTTGCAATTTCATTTTTGTTTATGTTTCCAGTTTTTTATATACATAGTTGTTGGGTTGTTGATTGTTGTTAAATTAATGGTTATTGATTTTTATTTTTTATATATAAAAACATATTTATGAAAATTATTAATATAAATTTGATATTTATTAGTTGCAATCTGCTCTGGCATGTATGATATTTGTGCAACCTAAAGCGACGTGATTTTCACGAGACAATGTTATGACGTGAAAATCACGTCGCAACTGAGAATTTTTTTTTTGGAGTGAAAGAACTCTCTACACTCTTCCATTTGTTTTTGCTGCTTCTATTCACAAAGGAAAATCTCATTGGAGAACTAAAGTTGGTATTTATGACGTGATTTTCATAAGAAAAATGTCATTGGAAGTCACAATGTCTCAAGTTAAAGAATTTTAATAGTACATCATGCAATATTGTTGTTGCGACTTCTACTACCATTGGTTATGATTATGGTCATGTGTACTCATCTGAAACTACTGGTTAAATATGTAATATGCAGAGCACCACCAAAATATTTTTGATCATCAGTCACATGTTATGCATGCCTCCCATGTTAAAGGTTTTAACTCTCCTAGTATGTCAGGTATATTGTCGCTTCACATATGGATCCTTGACTCTAATAGGCATAGCAAGAAAATCTAGCTTGGATCTGACAGCCCCCGCACCTAATTTAATGGGGTAAAATCCAATTTAATTACAGGTAGGGCGGATGCGGGAAAAATCCAGTTTTTGGCGGGGCAAGAGCGGTGTATGTTAGTACCCGCCCCGCACCCAACCTAGTTTTTAATTAAGTATTATGATTTTTCTTAAAATAATCAATTACATAATTTTATTATTAATTTTTTATTGGTATTGAAAAAATGTGCATTTTAAAAAGAGTTGGAATTTATGTGGGCAGGGCAGATGACCAATTATTAGCGCCAACCTCATTTGGGAGTGAGGGTGGGGCTGGATCTGAGAAGCAGCGGAGGGGGTGGTATTTCTTAAATATGCCCATGCCCCGTCTTGTTGCCATGCATAGACTCTGGAATATTACACCATATGTCATATGATGACAAATCAATCATGTCTTTAAATGATGCTTCATATATGTTGGTTGACTACTTATGACAATCATAGGCCATTAGTAGACATATTGGTTTTGTCTCCACAACTAATTTGTCATTTTCTTATATTTATTTTATTTCTAACTTACTTTGAGTCTTGTTTTTGTTAGTCATTTGTGTGATTGTGGTTATTTTGTTATATTTTCTATCACTTCCTATTAAATTAAGGATCCATATTTTAGGTGGTTGATTAGAACATGTCATACACAAAGGGAAATTTATGCTTTGTACTAGGTCATACATAGCATATGCAATGAGCCTTATAAGCTGGTATATGACCAATCTTAGAAAGATGCATTGACAAACATTAAAGTAAATTCTAAGGTACATAAATTATCTCTAAGTAGAGTCCTGATTTATGGTGCAACACGTGGCGATGATGATAAAGTAGAAATCAAATGATTTGTTGACTCTGATTATACAGGTTGAATGAATTCTAGAAAATCTATTTTTGGATATGTGTTCATTATGTTTGGCACATAAATTACTTAGAAATCAACACTTCAGAAGGTTGTTGCCTTATCAATGACTTAAGCGGAATATGTTGCGTCCACTGAAGCTGCGAAAGAAGCATTGTGGCTTGAAGGTTTTGTTAAAGAACTAAAAATTCAAGGTCAAACAATCACTATTAAATGCGACAACCAAAGTGAAATATACTTGTCAGAGAATTTAATCTATCATGAGCGAACAAAGCACATCGTTGTGAGGGTGTATTTTGTTAGAGAGATAATCGAACGTGGAGAAATCCAAGTGCTGAATGTTTTAACTGATGACAATGCCGCTGATATGATCACCAAGATATTATCAAATTGTAAGCTTTTCCACTATATACAACTGATAAGACTGTATGATGATAGCTAGTTGGTTTTGTGGTTCAGAGTTTATTCCAAGGTACCTTATGGGTTGTCTCCTTCTAATCATGATTGGTGAGAAATGAGGAGTAGTATACTATTTATAAGAAAAATCAAATTCTAACTTTAAATTAATATATTAAACAATTGGCTAATAGGCTGACCCAAATCAATCATGCTAACAATCTAGCATATTTCGACAGCTACACTAACTCTTCGACTTCGACAAAGTTTACTACAACATAACTATTAAAGAGGGAAAAAAGGAAGTTGGTATGCATTCCACCTCACAAAAACTTTTACAAATTTATTTTTTATTTTTTATTAACATAGATAAACATTAAAATCATGATATGCAATTAATATTTATTTTATTTTACATAATTACTATTTAGTTTTTATTTATGTTTTATTTCTATTTTTAACATTTTTTATAATGGCTCATTATTTAAATTGAATTTGTGATTTTTTTTATTATTACGAGATGAGTTGTAACAAATCTAAATTAATATTCTTTAACAAAAAAATAGATCAAAAAATTTAATATATATAATAATTTGTTCACAACAATGTTTTAAAAACTGAATCAGAGAAATAACGGTTAAAACATGAGCATCAAGGCTCAATTTGATCAACCGATCAAATCGTGGTTGAATCATATATTAAATTGAAATTAAAAAAATAAATAAATATATTATTAAACATCCTAACAAAGTTAATTCATATCATAATTTATTAATTAAAATTCTCAAATAAATACGATACTAATAAACAAGTTTACAAAAGAAGAAAAATACAATGTAAGACCAATAACAAATCAGAAAATTAGTTAATGATCAATATTTATATATTTTCCTTAATAGCTTAACTCAAAGACACAAGTTCTTCATCAGTATAGTTTTTCACTTCTCTTTCAAAACCAACATTAGTTATCTCATGTCCACAAACATTACATTATTTCTTCTTTTCTATTTGCAATTACATTGTCTCACGTTCCAATTTTATTCATTATTTTCCATCTATACAATTTTAAATGTTTGCTATGATTAATTTTTTAGATTTAAACAAAGAAATAAAATGAAGTAAAACATAAAAAAAAATAATTATATTTGATTTTTTGAAACGTCGGGTTCACCAAAACTGGTCTCAATTTTACGGTTATTTTGATTTTTCATGATTGAAGCAATTTTATCCCAATTTTATAAATATAATTGTTTCTCTAAGGTATCAACGTTAAATAAAGGACCCATATATCCTAAAGTTTTATCAGCAAGAGTAAAAGAGATGATTACATGGGATTCGTAGATAGCACGTTGTTTTGTAGAAAGTGTGGGCGTTAGCACAAATTCCTGATTCCAATTCAGAGTAGGTTTTGATATGTGACCAATAGGAATCGTAGTAACATCCTTGGCGTTCTTCAAGTCCTTAGAAGATTTGTTGCTTTTCTTGGAAGGTTCCATTGTTGAAGAAAGTATGAGAATTGATTGACTGTGTGAAGAAGAAGATTAAGAGAAATTGCAAGTTCTTGAAAGTTTAAAGTAGGAAAAAATGTTGATTTAAAGAAGAAGAAAGTATTTATAATATAAAGTGGCAAACGGTTCAATTTTTCATTTTTCAAATGAAAGAGGTAGTGGGACACGTGTTGCTGGATGATAAGTTGACAAAATGGTTACTTTTTGAGAAAGTCACGATTTGTACCTACTTTAGTAGCAATGATGAAATCTGAACTACGCATGCTCTGATAAGACGTTTGGAAAGATGTTCATCATGACCATGACGTCACAGCAGTAATGACCATAAAGAAGTAACTTCAGCGTCGAAATTGAAATTTTGCAAAAAAATGTTTATTTCTTCAAATGTTTCGAAATATACATTTTCAGGGGGCAATTTGTTAGCTGAGAATTTCGACGACTTATGATATAAAATAGAAATAAAGGATATCAAAGAAAGGCTAGTTTTAAAGAAAATATGAGAGATATTGTCTATAGTCTTTGACTGACTGACCAACTGATGGTCAAATATTAATAGATATTAGTGAAGTTCTATTATTGCAAAATGCATAAGACTTAACATATTTCAAGTTTCAAATTCAAAAATTTTGATAGGTCACGTTGTGGGTTTTTTAGCGCTTCGAATTTAAGACAGGTTTGAAGTCAAATGATTTGATCTTATCCAGAAGGACGTGTGGAAGTCTGAGGGTTCGAAAAAGCATGCAAGACTCGAACGTGGCATCTCTATGGAAGAAGACCGTTACGGTCGAAGTAGTATAAATTAGGATCTTTATGTTAGATTTTGGGGTGTTCACTTTGTACAAATTACTGACATAAACTCGAAGTACCAGTGTCAGAGAAAAGAGTCATTAAGAATGTATGCATAGAAACACCATTCTTTATGTTTAAAATATTTTACATTAAATCAAGTCTTTTACTTTCGTTTAACATTTCAGTCGAATTATTTACATTTCCAGTTTTAGTTTAAAACTTTTTTACTTTTGTCTTCAAGCCTTTATCTTTACTTTTACTTTTGTTATATTTGTCTTTTCGACATAAAACAAATACTTAGAAACATAAAGACTAAAATAAGATTCGACACTTGTTCTAGGATCAATCTAGTCGATCCTGTGAGTAACCAGAAATTATCTTTGTTTTTGGAGGACTAACGGTTGTTTACCAAATTTCACGGTAAACAGTTGTTTACAGGATTTACCCTTCTTAACTCAGATGCATACCTCCATATGGATGGATACTGATTATCAACATCACCTTCTATTATTTTTTTTCTATTAACTTAGCCCTCCATGCTCTTGCAACACTAATACCCACAATTTTTTTTGCCTAATATCTTGCATGATATCTCTTATTCTAACTGTTACAGATGTTTGTAGCCTCTTTACCACATGCTTGGCCACCCACTTTGAGCTTGCAGATTTGTTGTTCAAACCCCTAGCACATGTATGGGTATCTACAAGTGTTTTCATAGCAAAGGTGTGCTTGTGGCCCATTCTAGAGCATAATACTAAAAACCCACATTTAGCCTTACACTCTACCCTTACCCTATATCTCTCATTTATTACAAACATAATTTCCCTCCCATTGAGCACTGACCACTCACGAATATCTTCCCTAAAGTCAACAAGTGAATTAAATTCCATACCCCATTTAAATTTATAGTCCTTGTTGAGGTGCTCTTTCCTAAATCTCTCATACTTGGGCCTTTCGTCATCACACGAATCATCTGGGTCAGAATCGTTAAATTCATCACTATGGTAATCATCTTCATATATTTTATTATTGGGCCTACCCAAAATCCCACTAAGACTTTCATCTTCATTAATAGGGAATGTTACATCAATTCCTTCAAATCCATTAGCTCCTTCTAAGCCATCAACAAGAGCAATAACTATTTCATATTCAATATCATCTAACCCTTCAACCAACTCATATTCTAACCCATCTATTTGATTCACCTCATTAACACACTTAGGTTCCCTATCCTCCGGATCCATGTCTTCTAGATTATGTTCCACAAATATATCTCCATCAATAGCCATTGCACTGAAGTATGAAGCAAAATCGTATGCATCATCGTCTTTTCTTATCATGATAAATCCATCTTAAATTTATAATAATTTTGTCCATAACCTAAAACTACCATTCTTATACCCCCCCACTTACTCATTAACTTGCCAATGATATCCATTATCTGTTTCCCAACATCTATCCCAGTTACAGTTAAATCAACCCCCTCTTTAAATAATTTCATTCGAATTAACCTTAATCAATTCACTCCCATGGTAAAAAAATAACATTGAAATGTTGTGAATCCTGATAAGAAAGCATACTCAGTTATCAAAAACTCAGATTTCCCAAAAAACATACCCAGTTACCCTAATATTACTAGTTAACAGTGAAAATTTTTAAAAATGAACTTACAGGAGACAATACTAGTTTCAATGTCTATGACTATGTGTTCGTATTCGTTTTTGTCTTTGATTATGACTGCGTGAACCTTGGTCTTTATCTTTGCAATGTGCCAAGCTTTGTCTTCTTTCCAGATGAATCTCCTTTGCATGAACCTTAACTATTGTAAGGGGTATTTGAAATGTATATAACCAATAAGCTACAAATTAAATAAAATAAAATGCCATGTCTGTAAATAAATATACCACGTGGAGATAAATTAAAATCTTAGGTGAATCTTCCATGCCACTAGGCATTGGGGGGGGGGGGGGGGGGGTTCTATGAGGGAATCTAAATAAGATAATAGGGGATTAAAAAAAACTCTTACATGGGCTAAAATCTAAACTCGCTAACATTACTAGGAGGGGTTGTATATTTAACCCTTTGTTTTATGATGGGTGTTAAGCTTAAGGGATATTGGGGATCCCTTAACCTCTTTTGGTATTAAAAGATTCATTGCTTATTGAAATAATGAAAGGTTTGTGCAAAACCCTCATGATTATATTGATTGTGAATTATGTTTTGTGTTGTTGATGTTGGTTTTATTATTGTTGATGTAAAATTCTTGTGAATATATGCTGTAAAAATTGATTGTTGATGTTCATATGCTATATAAGGAGTTGATGAAGAAAACATGAATATCTAATGTAATATATGTTTTGCCTAATATATTTGATCATTCTGAGTAGTTGTTGAATCTAATATATTTTACCTTCTGAGCATAGAGAATATATCATCCCTGATCATTCAGCTGCAGCTTGAGCAATTTGAGGACATCCTAATTTCCATTGATAACAAATTAGTTGGAAGCTACAAAACCTTCTGCCAGCTATGGTTTTCATAGTTGTTAGTGCGCAAGGTTAATATATGAAGGAAAGGTAAGAGAGAATATATTTACTATAATGACGGCTAGAAAACTTACAAAAGGAATGATTCGAAGGTTACAAATGACAACTACCACTAATCTATTTATACACGAAGTAAATTGCCACGTAGACCCTGAAAAAAGTAAATTTAATGACTAAGTTAAAAGGTAGAAACTAGGAAATACTAAACTTAAAAGCTACACTAACAAACTCAGAATCCAAAACCCTAGAAGCTAAGCATACTTTTGGGCGTAACCTCAGAAGCTTCTGCTTTGGATTAATAACAACTTCTAGTTACATCAAACTACTACTTCTAACTAAGCAGTCTCAAAAGCTTACAGCTTATGGCTAACAACCTTAGAAGCTCTACTGCTTCTAAATAAAAACATCTTCTGAATATGAATTACTTCCAACACCATCTCTTAATTCATATTCAGCTAACCAAAACTCTTCAACACCAATTTCATCCCTCAAACAAATAAAGTGTTCAGTCTTGACATCCTTTGTCAGAACATATGCATGTTGCTTTTGGTTGCTACAATTTTCAACTTCTAATACTTCATTTAGAAATGCATATTAACCCTTGAGAACCCACCTGACCCTGATTGTTTTCTTCTCCTTTGGAAGCTCAATTAACTCTCAAGTCTTGTTTCTTTCAATATCATGAAGCTCTTCTTTCATAACCTTCAGCCACACTTTCTTCTTGAGAGATTCACAGGTTGACAAAGCAACCACCAGTTGCTTCTAGGAGCACCAAGAAATAGGACTTTCAAGATACAAACAAAAATATCCAGAAGTATTTCTTCTGTCAAATCTCAGAGTCCCTTCAGTATCTTGTAGCTTGTCAAACTCTACAAATCTCCTTGGTATATTTCTGACTCTATGTGGCCTCTGAACTTGTTCAGAATATCCTTTTGATTCCGGAACAATATCTCCTTCTAGACTTTTTTAAGAAGTTTGACTACCGCCAGAAGCTCCACATTTGTTAGCTTCTGGAACTTGTTCAGAACCACTATCTTCAGAAATAACATCTTTAAAAGTTTGATCACCTTCAAAAGCTCTTCCTTTAGAAGTTCCACTTTCAGAATCATGATCATCGTCAAAGGTTGGATTCAGTATGCCAAACAAGCACATAGACAACGCTTTTTTTGGCCATAGACAGCGCTTTAAAGTGCTGCCTAAACCAGCGCTGCTATAAGTTAATGCAGCGCTTTGGATTAATGTAAAACTGTTGCTATATGTCCCCTTTAGGCATCACTTTTACTTTAAAAGCACTTTCTTATGCACCCCTTTAGCAGCGCTTTCTCTTTAGAGAGCGCTTTGGTAAGTACCCCTTTAGCAGCGCTTTCTCTTTAGACAACACTTTTGTTATCTTTTAGGCATCACTTTAAGCAACGCTTATCTTTAAAAGCGTTGTCTGTTCCCCAATTTAGGCAGCGCTTTCCCATTTTAGGCAGCGATTTTCCCCACTTTAGTAAGACCCAAGGCAGAAGCAATCTGAGTTACTGTTCCTCCCACATGGATGATGCCTTCAGAGGACTTGGCGGTGAGGCTAAGATTCCAGAGCAGAAAGTCCCCATAAGCCATAGGACGCGACTGGTTCACACAGAAAAGGAAGAAGATCTCCTCCTCACTAACATGGACATCAGCATCAGCTTTCCCAAGGAAAGTATGTGCAAGGATCATCTGGAAATACCTAAGAGCTAGGTTAGGGACAATGTGGGATAACTGTGTGGAAGGATCAGGGCCTCCTCCACCTGTAATATTACTCCAGAACTTCTCGATACTCTACTCATAAAGTAACCCATATGTAGCTCAGGAATGGCATCAGGGGTAGTCTGGAAGCCTAGCAAATCACCAAACTTCTTCTGGGTAAAAGAGTACTCAGTCCCAAACAATCTGAAGATGACATAGCCGTCTTGACCAACATATGGCTCAAAGTCAAATGAATTGAGGAATTCTAGGGTGAGGTTTCTGTAGGTCATATTCAAGTCAACAACATACTTATGCCACTGGAGCTGGCCACACAGAAACTTTATACTGGGCTCGAGGCCTAAAGCTTCCATGCAATCTTGGTCAGGGTAACGAGTAGGTTCCATGGGGTGCTGAGAAAGGAATGCACATCGTTGTTTCTGTGTATCATCTCTGAAAGTGGCGTGCATGTCGTCGAAGCTTTGTATCCTGAAAAAAATGGTTAAAGAGGAATGTTATCGATGTGCGACCTGAAAACACAAACATTGTAAAAGTTAGTCTAAATAAGTAAAACTAAAATTCAATTTTAAAAATAAATAAATGAAATAATGAAAAAGATAAACCCTTGGGTTTCCTCCCAAGCATAGCTTGTTTAACGTCGTTAGCTTGACGAGTAGAACTCGTATATCTGAAGTAGGTGCTGTTGTACCCCAAAATTTGCCCTCCCATATTCTTCAAGAAATTGCCAAGTCAAAGCTTCAAAGTTCCCCAAGGGTTGCACAGTGCAAGGTCTCCTATACAGTCAAGATTAGGGTTTGTGTTCTGATCAAGAAATTGAAGTTTTCAAAGGTCCAATAAAGTCTCACATGCCTACAAATATGGTCAAGCATCCTCATACAAAGTTTCAAGACTTTCAGCACAAAATTGCACAGTCAAAAACCCTAATTGCACTACAGTCAACTGTAGGGGCAAAATGGTCATTTGACAGTCAAAAGTTCAAATTTTTGGTCAACATATCATTTTGAAGCCTCAAACATCATTTGATCAATGCTTGATCATGATTCTCAAAGTTTGGCTCAAAAATCATCAAGATGCAAAAGTTTCCTTATTTGGACAGCTGAAAAAGTCAACTGAAATTGACCAGGGCATAACTTTCACATGGATTATCAGAAAAATTCCATCCAAATCTCATTTTGAATAGAAAGACATTTCCTACAACTCATCTTCATACTTCAAGTCCAAGAAATGCTCTCACAAAAAGTTATCAATTTCAACATTATAGGTCATTTTCAAAAGTCAACAAAAAGGGACTTTAAGTCAAAGGCCATAACTTGAGATTGGTAAATCAAAATGACATGGTACCAATGGCATTGGTTAGAGGACTCAAAGACCTTTCCAAAATGTCCAAGAACATGAGAAAAGCTTAAAAATTGAGCAAGTTATGCCTTGTGGAAGTTGGGAAATTTTTGAATATTTTGAAAAGTCAACATTGATTCAAATGACCTCAAATTGCTAATGGACCCATTTTTCCTCCATAATTCATCATTCCAAGCATGTGCACGACCACTTGGCCCAAAGGGAAGTATTTTCTCATTATTTATTTATTTATTTGAATTTTTATTTATATTAATTCATTTAAATCATTTAAATATATGAAAAATATTTAACTTAACCTAACAAATCTTTTTATACATGTTTTAGCCTCAAGATTTCGTGCATAAGTCAATATGGAAAGAATTGGAGCAATTGGATATGATTTGAACCAAAAACACATGGAAAAAGATATGAAAAAATCTTAGAAAATCAAATTTCCAAAATCAATGAATGCAATGGATTTGATTGATTTTTCTTGACCTAATTCACTACTACATATGCTAGGATCACAACCCTAATCAGAGGACACACGCAGCCACTCAAGAAACTCCATTGACAACTTGAAATTTTCTCTAAAAAAGTCAAAACTGAAAGTACACTTCCAGGGCGATTCAAGGCAGAATTTGTGTTTCAATAGCTTGCTCAAAGGTCATTGGACATATTCCAATCAAAAACAACAATCAAAACGCAAGGAATTGGTATACAACATTCCAAATATGTCATGAAAAACTCATAATCGTGTTCTCAAATTTAGGCATTTTCATAACATTTTATTCATGGATTCTTATTCCTCATTTGATTCTGAAGCTAACCAATGCATTTAATTGTCTTTTTATTTGCTATACGCGATTATGCCATGTTTGAGTTTTAGGGTTTGCAGAGTTTGAAATTGGGGATTTTGAAACGAGGAAAAATTGGAACAATTGGCCACCACCATTAGAATCATCATGACTGGACGAAGAAGATACAACACTCGCGCTCAATTTATAAACACTCTAGACCTATTCGCTATTTTCCCAAAACCGGCTTAAGAGAACATTTGCAAAACCGTGGCCATTGTTTTTATATTTTCAGGAACATGAAGACGATGATGTCGTGGCTGCCAACGACTGGCTAGTTTGAAAACTCGCGCGCTTTAACCCACTAACGCGTTGTTTCATATTATATTATTTGTTGTTTATTTATTTAACAAAAGGATTCAGTGGTTCAGCTGGCAAGCGTTGATTGTGTTGACGTCCAAGACCTGGGTTCGAGCCCCAGGTCTGCATTATTCTTCATATTATTTTTCAAACAAGGTTCACATGCCGTTTCACTTACTGAGGACCATGATACCCTTCCAAATCAAGCGTGACACGTCCCTCTCAAGATCAATCCAAAGGCATAGAGTGGAGGAACACCATAAACTCAGGTCAACATTGCTACACGCTAGTGGGAAAGTCAAACGGACCTGAAGGTCATTGGGCCTGAATTGCCAAGGCCAAACCTCCCATTTGGGGACTACCACCCCCCTGGTTTGCAATTTTCCTTATATTTTATTTTCAATTATTATTTTATTTTCTTTATTGTTTTGATTTAATTAATTATTTCTGCAAAAATATAAAAAATGCATAAAAATCAGAAAAGAGAAAAAATATAATAAATATTTTTATTTTAATATTTCTTGTAAATAAATGCATGTAAATTAATTAGTTTAAATTAGGGCTTTAATTTTAATGCCTTTCATAATAAAATCTAAAAAATGTAGAATTAGGGTTTATTCAATTTTTCATCCTTTTATTTATTTTCTTTCATAAAAATTTAATATTATTTATTTATTTTTGTAATTAAATTGCATATGAAAATTAGGTTTAAATTAGGTTAAAATTCAACACATTTCTTAATAAATTAAAAATAACTAGAATTAGGGTTTGCATCTCATTTAAGTTTTAATTAATTCTTTTTTTTCTATTAAATCCTAAAATATTAAAAACACCAAAAAAACAAAATCTTTCTTTCCTTTAATTAATTTCATCATGTTAATTTAATTTTGCAAAAGGGTCCAACGCCCTCGTTCGTAATTTCTTATTTCTTCGCATATTTATTTTATGTCATTTAAATAATTATGTACCTCTCCCGAAGCCGTGTAAATTACTACTCGTACTTTCTTTATTTATTTTCTGTCAAATCGGGTCCTGGTTAATTTTGGCGATGTGGACCCGCGCCATTTGTAATAGCTTTAGATTTACTTTTCCTCGCAACTTTTAACTGTTAACAAAGCATGCAAGAATGAATGTCTAAATAAAAAACAAGCGCTAGAACACCATAACATGACAAGACCAAAATAAATGAAAACGACACACAAATCACACACCACCCCTAGGGTACGCCTCACTGTTGCCTTGCCTCGAAAGGTGATCGTCGAGTAGAGGATGTCTTAGTAAGTCCTCATGATCCGGGAACCTGGCATGAGGGTAGCTTCTAAGGTGTCTTCCTATTTCTCTGGTGATCACCATGTCCCGAACCTCGAATTGACCCGAACACCTCCAACGGTGGTGCTACCTACCTCTCAATGGTGGGATGGCACTACTTTAAAGGACATTTACACAGACGAATTCCTTAGGGTAGGTAGACGACTCTAGATACTTGCTCTAATTTCAAAAACAAATCAAAAAAATACTTTTCACACCAACACATTTTCAAAAAGCTTTCGAAAGCAATTTTTCAAACACTCTTGAGGACTGATACAAGAGTCGAACTGAAATTTTCAAAGAAACTTTTTAAAACCCACATTGAAAAGCAAACAAACCATTTTGAAAACACAAGTGAGCAAGTATCTAAGAGCCCATGGATAACCATGGATAGAAAGGGTGCTAACACCTTCCCTTTCTATAACCTACCTCCCGAACCGAGAGAAATCTCTTTAAGGAATTTTTCTGTGCTTTTGTCCTTTCCATTTGGAGAAAATAAAAGACGGTGGCGACTCTTGCTTCCGCGACATTTCGCGAACCAGCGTTAAACAGTCAGTTCCAGATCCACCGATCACAGGTGCCGATGGATCGATAAGAGTATGGTTGGAGTAGTCGATGGGAATGTCACTTCCTTCATAGTGTTTTAACCTTTTCCCATTAACAGTGAATGGATTACAAGAGTTGTTCTTGATCTCAACTTCTCAGGATTTTAGGATTTTAGAAACCTCAAAAGGACCATTCCATTTTGAACGCAACTTTCCAGGAAAAAGTCGCAACCTGGAATTAAAAAGGAGAACGTGATAGCCTTTATTGAAGTTTTTCTTTACAACTCTTTTATCATGCCAAGCATTAGTTCTTTCTTTATATATTATGGCATTTTCATAGGCAGACTGGCGGAGTTCTTCTAGTTTATGAATGTCTAGGATGCGCTTTTCACCAGCAGTCAAATAATCTAGGTTTAAGGTTTTAATGGCCCAATAGGCTTTTTTGTTCTAGTTCAAATGGTAAGTGACATGACTTTCCATAGACCAATTGGTAAGGAGTTGTTCTAATATGGGTTTTAAAAGCAGTCATGTAGGCCCATAGTGCTTCTTGTAGCTTCTGAGACCAATATTTTCTAGATATTGAAACAGTTTTTTCTAAGATCTGTTTAATCTCTCTATTAGATACTTCTACTTGGCCACTAGTCTGCGGATGGTAGGGTGTTTCTACTCTATGCTTAACTCCATATTTTCTTAAAAGTTTGTCAAAAATCCTTGATATGAAGTGTGATCCACCATCACTTATAACAAGACAAGGTATTCTGAATCTAGGGAATATATAATTCTTAAATAGCTTGATCACTACTCGTGTGTCATTTGTGGGTGAGGCTATAACTTCAATCCATTTAGACAAGTAGTCAACAACTACTAAGATATATTTATTTCCTAATGAGGATGGAAATGGCCCCATATAATCAATATCCCATACATCGAAAAGTTCTACTTCTTGAATGTTCCTTAAAGGAATTTCGTCACGTCTTGAGATGTTTCTAGTTCGCTGACATCTGTCACATCTGACAAAGTAAGCATGAACATCACGCCATATAGTAGTCCAAAAGAGGCCAGCTTGGGGAATTTTAGCGTATGTTTTAGAAGTGCTTGCATGCCCTCCATAGGGTGCAGAGTGACAGTGTTCTATGATATTTCTTACCTCTTCTTTTGGAACACAACGATGAAAAATACCGTCAGTACATCTTTTGAAAAGAAGTGGCTCATCCCAATAAAAATTTCTTACATCATTGAAGAACTTATTTTTCTGTTGATAGTTTAGGTCAGGAGGTACTATATCAGTAGCTAGGTAGTTAATGAAGTCAGCGTACCAAGGTACATTTCTCACTATTAAAGCTTCCTCAGAGTTCTTATAAGGATCCAGGTTATCTTCTCCAATGGTGTCTATTTTAGCTATTAGTTTTTCATTGACGACATCATCATCTATGGGTATTAAATCGGGTTTTAGGTATTCAAGCCTAGGAAGGTGATTAGCAACTACGTTATATGTGCCTTTCGTATCTCGAATATCTACATCAAACTCTTGTAGTAAAAGGATCCACCGAAGTAACTTAGGCTTAGCATCCTTTTTTCTTAATAGGTAACGAATAGTTGCATGATCTGTATAAACTATAACTTTAGCTCCTACCAGATAGGATCGAAATTTATCGATGGCGAAAACTACAGCTAGGAGTTCTTTTTCGGGTTGTTGCATAATTAAGTTGGGAAGCATCTAGGGTTCTACTTGCATAGTAAATCACATGTAATTTCTTATCTTTTCTTTGACTTAGAACAACTCCCACAACGAAATCACTAGCATCGCACATGATTTCAAAAGGTTCGGTCCAATCCGGGGGTTGCATAATAGGTGCCGAAATTAGTGCTTGTTTCAAAAGGTTAAAGGCCTCAATACACTTTTCATCGAAGATAAATTCAACTTCGTTCATCAAAGTACCAGTTAGAGGTTTGGTTATTTTAGAGAAGTCCTTGATAAAGCGTCGGTAAAAACCAGCATGTCCAAGAAAACCCCGGACTTCCCTAATGGTCTTAGGTGGTTTTAGGTATTCTATAACTTCTATTTTTTCTCTATCAACTTCAATACATTTTTCAGAGACTATGTGTCCTAAAACTATACCTTTTGTAACCATGAAATGATATTTTCCCAGTTTAACACAAGGTTTACTTCTACACATCTCTCTAGAATTTTCTCAAGGTTAGCGAGACAGTTCTTAAAATCGAATCCGCATACCGAGAAGTCATCCATAAATACTTCCATAATCCCATCAAGATAATCTGCAAAGATTGACATCATGCAATGATGGAAAGCAGTTGGAGTATTACAGAGTCCGAACGGCATTCGTCTATAGGCAAAGGTTCTTTAAGGATATGTAAATGTTGTTTTTTCTTGATCTTCAGGGTGTATAGGAATTTGGAAGAATCTAGAATACCCATCTAGATAACAAAAGTAAGAATGTCTAGCCAGAAGTTCTAGCATTTGGTCTATAAATGGTCAGGGAAAATGATCCTTCCTAGTTTCCTTGTTTAGATTTCTGTAATCGATGCACATACGCCAACCTCCTTTTTTCCGCTTTGCTACATGTTCGCCTTTCTAGTTTAGCTCGACTGTGATCCCTCCCTTTTTAGGTACTACATGCACAGGGCTCACCAACTTACCATCAGAGATTTGATAAATTATACCCGCCTCTAGTAACTTAAGAACTTCTTTCTTAACAACATCACTCATTATAGGATTTATCCTTCTCTGATGTTCTCTGGAGGGCTTTGAATCTTCCTCAAGTAAAATCCTATGCATACATATAGATGGACTTATACCTTTCAGATAAGAGATATTATATCCTAAAGCTGAGGGATATTTTCGTAAAACATCTAAGAGTTAGTTTGCTTCTTCTTGTTTTAAGGCAACACTGACTATAACTGAACGACTCATCCCTTCATCTAGAAACTCATATCATAGATTCTTGGGTAGTTCTTTAGGTTTTAAAGTTGGTTTTTTAAGGCATGGTATAGGATCTAGAGTAAGGTCTAAACATTCGTGAAGGTTATCATTAATGTAGGGTTCCATCTTTTCAAATCCATCATATCCCCTTATGAGGGTTGAAGGTAGCTTGATTGTTTATGTGGGTTCTTCATGATCTAGTTCCCTAGCGCATTCATCAATAATGTATATGGCATAACATGGATCTGCTACTTCAAAAGTCAACTTTCCTCTCTTGATGTCTATTATGGCTCCTGCAGTTGATAAGAACGGTCTACCTAGGAGGATTGGGATATCGTCATCTTCTTTTATGTCCATGACAATAAAATTAGTGGGGATAAACAATTTTCTGATCCTAACCGGTACGTCTTCTAATATGCCGATTGGATATTTAACAGATCTATCGGCTAATTGAAGAGACATCTTAATAGGTTGCAATTCTCCTAAGTTTAATCTCTCACAAACTGCCAAAGGCATTAAGTGAAGAAGTGAAAAACACAAGAAGGGGGATTGATTGAAACTTAAAAATCAAAAGCAATAGGCACAAGATTTTTATCCTGGTTCGCTTGATCAAAAGAAAAGGTTTACTGTGTACTATTTGTTTTTCGTTATTCCAGTTTGATTAGTGATTAAGTCCAGGAATTGGGGTAGTGGTATCAGAGTCTGTAAAAGAGTCTTCTGATTGGTTTACGGTAGCGTGTTGATTTTCTGGTTCATGGGTTTCAGAATTTGGATTTTTGGTTTAGGGAGTGAGAGGATTTTCATTTTCTGGTTGAGGAGAGTTGGGATTTGGATGTTCTGGTTATGGAGAATGAAGGTGTGGATTTTCTGGTTGTTGGGAGTGGAGGTTTGGATTTTTCTGAGATTGGTGATTGAAAGTCTTGGTAAAAAAGTTCAATATCAGATAGAACTCTTGCAAGTTCTGGTTGATTTTGTTCTGGATTTGGATTAGGGGAGTGAGGTTCATTTAAGAAACTGCCAAGAGTTACAGATGGATCAAACTCTATGTCAAAATCCTCAAATGTTTGTGGTGAGGGATTTTCTGTAGGTTGAGGGGGAACTGTTTTAGATGTTGAGAAAACTATAGATTCTACAACAGAAACAAAAGATGTGTTACCTTTATTTTTCACAGCTTTGGGTGTCCTGAGAGGATCCTTCTCCTGCTGCCTTCCTATTTCTATATTTCTTCAGCACAACATCTGGAGGTGGCTTGTGCAGGTCACGAATGTTGAGTTCTGAGATAGTTCCATCTTCCTTGAAAGCTTTAAGGTATCTGACTACAATCTCAGGAGAAGCATCTATCTCAGAAAATAGTGGAAAATCCTTCAGAGGGATTCTCCTAGACGTGATGACTTCATGAGAAGCAATTGTTGGTTACTTCTTAATGCTTCCAATAATCTTCATTTTCTTTAGATTCTTGGCATTTAGTGGTTTCCAAGAACTTGCTTCCAGAGTGCTGATCTCCTGATCCTCTGTCAGATGTTCTATCAGCCTATTTTCCGTCAGAATATCAGAAACCAATCTTCCCAGAGGAATCCAATCCCTCTTTGTTCTTTCTTCTTCCCTTGTTTCCTTCACACTTGCTCTCAGATGATTGAAGAGCAAGTGTGGAAGGTTTATTTTGGTTTTCTTTGCAATGAAGTACAACAGAAACTGCTGATCAATATTGATGTAGTCGAGAGAGCTTGTAGGCTTCCTGTGATTTATGCAACCCAGAATGATCCTGGCCCAGATTCTATAATAATCTTTCAAGTCTCTTATCTTGATGGATGGCTGTCCAGAAGTGAAAATGACCCTAGTAATAGATTTTAGGTCAGAACACTTATCGGCCATGTCAATGCATCTGACTCCTCCGCCATTGTACCCAATAAGTTTCCCAATCAAGTCTTCTGTAATAACTATCTTCTTCCCCATAACATATGACGTAACATGATGGTTGTATGAAGTAGCATGAATCCATAATTCCTTAACAAGAATAGGAAATAATGGACCCAACAGACGATCAAAGTATATGTTCCATCCCTGAGCCGTCACATCTTCATACAAATCAAACCCATTTTCCTTTAAACTCTTAAAATCAATGATCAACTCACATAGAACTTCAGGATTATCTAAGGAGTGAGCAACGTTCTTATAGGTTCCTCATATTGTTCTGTTGAAGAAGAACCAGGAGCTCTGTTGAGATTTTTGATGCTTGATGAGGATGCCATTGTTCACACAGATTTGTTGAAGAAAACTGAGAAAAAGGGTTTTTGCAAAAATGAGAGCGAGAGAGAATAATGGATGCAGTAAAAAGTGAATGAAATAGTGAGATTGAATTTATAAACACTTTTGAAAACTTAATCAGTAAGAAAGAGAAAATAAGTAAAGATTATACTGAAATTATGAAACCTGAAATTAGGGGATAGCGTGTAGATACTGAACAGTTACCATTGACAAGTGTCTCAATGCATCCAATCAGAGCCTTAGACCCTTCAGAATTTGAACGTGTGTTCAGCCTCAGAAGGTAGTTTGTGAGAGGATGACATATGTTTGATGGTGTGAACTACACGCCTCTATCTTTGAAATGAAAGGTTTAGATCTTCATAGATAGGTTCTGAAGCAACTGTACTCCTAACTTCTGAAGACACGTTGATCAGATGTTCACAAAAAAAATTAAAGATCTGAGGGTTAGAATATGCAAATAAAAATTCTTATTCTGGACGTAATTTCATGCTGAGATGTTTCAGAATGAAATTAAATCTATCTTCAGAAAGGGGTTTTATAAACGCATCAGCCCATTGATGGTCTGTGTCAATAAATTTTAAAGAGATAATTCCTTTCTGAATATAGTCCCTAATAAAATGGTGTTTTATTTCTATATGCTTAGCCCTAGAATGCAAAATAGGATTTCTGGATAAACAAATTGCAGAAGTATTATCACAGAAAATAGAAATGTTACTCTCAAATATGTTGAAGTCTTCAAGCTGACTTTTCATCCAGAGCATTTGTGTGCTGCATCCAGCAGCTGTAATGTATTCAGCTTCTGCCATTGACAATGCAATTGTAGACCGCCTCTTGCTGGTCCATGAGATCATATTGTCTCCCAGAAACTGGCAACTTCCAGAAGTAATTTTATATTCTACTCTGTCTCAAGCAAAACCAGTATCACAATATCCTACTAAACTGTATTAATTTGATTTTCTATAAAACAGACCCAGGTTAGTAGTACCTTTCAGATACTTGAAAATTCACTTAACTGTTGTTAAGTAAGATTCTCTAGGATCTGATTGGAATCTAGCACATATACAAACACTGAATAAAATGTCAGGCCTTGAAGCTGTCAGATAAAGGAGAGAACCAATCATACCCCTGTAGATCTTCTGCTCTACCTTTTTATTTACCTCTTCCTTTTCCAGAATGCACGTTGGATGCATTGGAGTCTTTGATGGCTTACATTATGAGAGGTTAAACTTCTTCATAAGTTCTCTGACGCATTTTCTCTGGTGAATGTAAGTTCCTTCAAGAGTCTGATTGATTTGAATGCCCAGAAAGAATTTAAGTTCTCCCATCAAGCTCATCTCAAACTCTGCCTGCATGCACTTAGCAAATTCTCTTCCCATAGAAGGTTTAGTAGATCCAAATATAATATCATCTACATAAGTCTAACAAACTAAAATGTCATTCTTAAATGTCTTACAAAATAGGGTTGTGTCCACTTTCCCTCTGGTAAATTCCTTTTCTAACAGAAAGTTACTTAGTCTTTCATACCAAGCTCTGGGAGCTTGTTTCAGACCATAAAGTGACTTCTTTAGTTTGAAAACATATTCTAGGTGTTTGGAATTTTCAAACCCAGGGGGTTGGTGTACATATACCTCTTCATCAATGTAACCATTTAAGAATGCACTTTTGACATCCATCTGATACAGAGTGATGCCATTGTTTACAACAAAAGAGATTAAGAGTCTGATAGATTCTAACCTGGCGACTGGAGCAAAGGTTTCCGTATAGTATATCCCCTCTTGTAGTCGTGCCTTGTTTCCGATGACTTCTCCTTGCTCATTCATCTTGTTTCTGAACACCCACTTTGTTCCAATGGCGTTGAATCCTTTTGGTTTGGGATCCAGATCCCATACGTCATTTCTGGTGAATTGGTTTAACTCCTCCTGCATTGCCAAAATCCAGTCGTTGTCCAGAAGAGCTTCATCAATTATGTTGGTTCAATCAGAGATATCAATCCCATGAGGGATTATTTAAAATTTCTGAATGTTGATCTTGTTCTGATTGAATCATCCTTCTTTCCCAGAACCTTATCTTCGGGGTGAGCTATGCTGCTTCTGGATAACCTTTTTTGGAGTTGATCAACAAAAGGTGCTGTAATGTTTGTGACATTTCCTTCTAATGTTGTTGAAGCGTCTCTGTTGGGAACTTCTGATGAGTTTCCTTCAACACCTGTGAATTCAACTTCTATATCTGCAAAAGATTCATTCTGCTTTGACTTTTGAGGGTCAAGCTTATCATCAAATCTAACACTGATTGACTCTTCAACAATATGTGTTTATGTATTGTATACTTTGTACCCTCTTGAGCGTTCAGAGTATCCTAACATAATACACTTTTGTGCTTTATAGTCAAACTTGTTCAGATGATCTTTAGTATTCAGAATAAAACATGTACATCCAAAAGGATGGAAATAAGAAATGTTGGGCTTTCTGTTCTTCCACAATTCATATGGAGTCTTTTCCAAAATAGGTCTTATAGAGATTCTATTCTGAATGTAACACGCTGTGTTAATTGCTTCTTCCCAGAAAATATTAGCAATAATAGTCTCATTGATCATGGTTCTGGCCATTTCTTGCAATGTTCTGTTCTTTCGTTCTACAACTCCATTTTGTGGTGGAGTTTAGGATCAGAGAAGTCATGCGAAATGCCTTTTTCATTGAAAAATATTTCAAATTTTTTGTTTTCAAACTCTCCACTATGATCACTTCTGACTTTGACAATTCTAAGATCCTTTTCATTATGAACTTGGTTACAGAAAGCAACAAACACAGAATGTGACTCGTCCTTGTGTCTTAAGAACTTTACCCATGTCCATCTGCTATAGTCGTCTACGATCACTAACCCATACTTCTTACCACTAACATACACAATTTTCACTGGTCCAAATAAATCTATGTGCAGAAGTCCTAATGGCCTAGAGGTGGAAACAACATTTTTAGCTTTAAAAGCAGGTTTTGAAAATTTGCCTTTCTGACATGCTTCACACAGAGCATCTGAGCTGAACTTCAGATTAGGAAGTCCTCTGACCAGATTGAGTTTGTTAATATGAGATATTCTTCTCATACTAACACGCCCCAATCTTCTGTGTCAAACCCATTGCTCGTTGTTAACAGAAAGAAGGCATTTTACATTCTGACTCTTTAGTTCAGAAAGTTTTATCTTATAAATGTTGTTTTTCCTCTTTCCATTAAACAAGATAGTTCCATCTTTTTGACTAACAGCTTTGCATGAATTTTGATTAAAGATTATATCATAACCGTTATCACTTAATTGACTTATGGATAATAGGTTATGCATCAATCCATCAACTAACAACACATTATTAATAGAAGGGAGATTACCATTACCTACTGTTCCAGAGCCAATGATCTTCCCTCTTTGATTTCCTCCAAAGCCCACGTAGCCTCCAGGTTTAAGTTCCGGGCTTTGGAACATATGCTTTCTTCCCGTCATGTGTCGAGAGCATCCAGAGTCCAGGTACCATGACTGGTGTTTTAGCCTTGCTGCTAAAGATATCTGCTACATATATAATTTTGTCCTTATGTACCCATATCTTTTTGGGTCCTGGTTTGTTAGTTTTACCAAAATTCTGTTTGAATTTTGGTTTGGCAGAATAATCGTTGCTAGTGTACTTTAGATCATGTGTGTGCCCATAAGTGAAGTGAGATTTTAGCGGTGTGTGTTTAATTACTAGGTCCATGACTTTCTTAGGTGGAGATGTCTCTTTTGTAGTGCCCTTGTTCATTACACTCACAGTAGATGATGTCTCTATTGTTTGACTTTCTGTGACCAGAAGAAGCTTCAGACCTTCTGTGTCCAGAGGAGGGCTTAGACTTTCTGTATCCGGAGGAGGATTCATTTTGATTCCTTGATCTTCTGGAGTTTCTAAATTTTCTTTGCCTCTGCTCCCACAGCTGATTGACCCTTCTGGATAAAAGAGATAATTCGTCTTCTTCTGATGAGGATCCATCAGAGGTTTCTTCCATAGCATGCAAAACCTTAGAATCAAGTTTTTTGTTAGATTTTAATGTTAAAGGCTTACCTTGCTTCTGAGGCTCGTCATCTTCTAGCTCTATCTCATGGCTTCTGAGGGAGCTAACAAGTTCCTCCAGTGATATCTTGTTGAGATCTTTATCCAGCTAAAGAGCAGTGACCATTGGCCTCTATTTCTTTGGTAAACTTCTAATGATCTTCTTTATGTGATCAGCAGTAGAATACCCTTTGTCAAGAACTCTCAGCCCAACAACTAGAATCTGGAACCTTGAGAACATTGCTTCTATGGATTCACTTTCTTCCATCTTGAAGGCTTCGTATTTCTGAATGAGTGCAAGGGCCTTGGTTTCTTTAACTTGTATGTTGCCTTCATGCGTCATTCTCATAGAGTCAAACATGTTTTTGGCTGTCTCTCTGTTTGAGATCTTCTCATACTCTGAGTATGAGATAGCACTGAGAAGAATTTTTCTAGCCCTATGATGGTTTCTAAAGTCACACTTTTGTTGGTCAAACATTCTTTTTCTATCTATCTTCTGACCACTTTCATCCACTGGATGCATGTATCCATCAATTACCATATCCCATAAGTCAGCATCATGAGCCAGAAAGAAGCTCTCAATTTTATCTTTCCAGTAGTCAAAATTTTCTCCATCAAAGACTGGAGGTTTGCCGCTGATTTTGTCCTTGTCATCGTGATAGTCATTGCTGATGTTTTGGCTTGGTCCCACCATAGTGTTTTTCTAAATCTTGGATCTTGTACTGACACTGTTAAGTGTATGAACTCAGAACCAGGCGCTCTGATGCCAATTGAAGAAGTGAAAAACACAAGAAGGAGGGGGGGGATTTGAAACTTAAAATTCAAAAGCAATAGACACGAGATTTTTATCCTGGTTCGCTTGATCTCAAACTACTCCAGTCCACACGCCAATGTAATTTCACCTCTCTCCAACGAGGACTTAATTCACTAATCAAACTGATTACAATTCTACTTTGACACCTGCCAAAGTCTTCTTGAGTACAACCACAAACAAATTTATCTCAAGGAAAATTACTTAATCAAAATAAAAGGTATATTGTGTACTATTTGTTTTTCGTTACAAAAACTGTATCACTACTATGATGTATTACACAAATTGAGTATAGTATGAATATGAATTTTTGCAACTTTTTGAGATTGTATCGAGCAATTGTATAAAAATCGTATACGATTTACCCTTTGAACTTATTTATATAGGCGTGACAATTCTGTCCAAAAGGAAACATAATAATGGACACTTAATGAACTTTCCATACTGAGAAGATCCTTGTCTGAATGTAGCTGTTGCATATGATATTGCCTTAATGAAAAAGTAACGCTTTAGATCTTAGGAATCTTGCATGCTGCTTTGCTTCATAACTTGGGAAGTCAAAAACGTAAGGTTCTGTTAGCGTGTTGGACTTCTGTTCAGAATCAGAAAATCTTTCTCTTTAGCGCAGATTCTGATCATGATGCTTCAGAACATTCTGATTACTTATCTTGAGTGCTTATGTGGCTTAACTTCTGATGATGTTTCAGTCAGAACTTTTGTACAACATAGAACACAAATTTAGAGTGAAAATTTGTTCTTTGTGTTTGTTACCATCAAAACTCTTATGAGCGTTGTAGAATCAAACTATGTTCTAACATTAAGCTCGCACTAGCTCCTAAGTCCAAGAATTCTTTGTCGACCATTTGATTTCCTAAAATACAATGTATGGAAAAGTTTCCAGGGTCTTTCTCTTTCTTAGCAAGTTAATTTTCGGAAATAGAATTGCATTCCAAGGGTTTGGGATTGTCAAGCCTATGTTTGTTGGTTAGGATGTCTTTTAGGAATTTAGCATATGATGGTATCTTAGTGATGGCTTCGGTAAAAGTAATCTCTACACGAAGTTTCTCTATTATTTTTATGAATTTTTTATATTGGTTGTTAATTTTAGTTTGCTTAAGTCTTGCGGATATGGTATTGGTGGTTTGTATGGAGGGGGTGGTACATAAGTTTTATCTATGGCTTCTCCTTTATCTTTATCTTTCTGTTTTTCAGATTCCACTAGTTCCTCTACTTCGTCCGTAGGCATAACACATTTATTAGAAGTTTTGAATTCATTCAATGCTGGGTTGACAAGTTCATCGTAAGAAGTCCCACTTTGTGTAGGTAACGGCATTGGCTTGTCCTCGAGGGTTTGGTTGAGGTTGTCTAAGAAATTTCCCTCCAAGCGTAGTTTGGGGGGCTTATTTGAGCTACATGAGAGATCTAGGTTTCATGCATTTTATTATGGGTGACTATTTTGTCAACCTTGGTTCCTAATTGTGTGATTAATTCATTTACATGAATGTTTTGGTTTAGGAATTATTTGTTTTGCTGGGTTTGGGACGAAATGAAATTTTCCATAATTTTCTCTAGGTTCAGCTTTAGGGATACAACTTGCATAGGTTAGTTTTGTCTATGGGATTGAAAACCTGATGGTCTCAGAGGTGCTGAATTTTGGATAGGATTATTGTTTTTATAGGAGAAGTTCGGGTGATTCCTCCATCCAGGGTTGTAAGTATTTGAAAATGGGTTTCCTTGGGCATAATTGACTTGGTCTGTGCTTGTTTCATTCAACAGATTGCATTCAGCTGATTGGTGCCCTTTGGTTCCACATATTTCACATTCCGGGTGGACTGCTGCTACAATAGTTGGGTTTGAAGACATATGTTTAAATTTAAGGGCTAAATCATCCATTTTGGCTTGCATAATGTCTATAGAACGTATCTCATGTATTCCTCCTTGGGTCTCTGTCTTCTCTACCGATGCTCGTTCAGTTCCCTATTGATAATGGTTTTGGGCCATATCTTCGATGAGAGCACAAACTTCAGGGTAGGGTTTGTTCATCAAGGCACTGCCAGCGGCAGCGTCGATGGTCATCTTAGTGTTATAAATGAGTCCATTATAGAAGGTATGAATGATTAACCATTGTTCTAGGCCATGGTGTGGACAAGATCTTAATAGGTCTTTATATCTGTCCCAAGCTTCAAAAAGTGATTCTCCTTGGTTTTGAGTAAATCTGGTGATCTGATTTCGAAGGACAACAGTCTTACTCAGGGGAAAAATCTGGAAAGGAACACTCTCCTAAGGTCTTCCCAAGTTGTTATGGAATTGGCTGGAAGGGAATCTAACCAAGAACGTGCTTTATCTCTGAGGGAGAAAGGGAATATTCTTAAAAGAATTGCCTCAGGTGTAGCTTCGTTGGTTTTAAAGGTGTCAGCTAATTGGATAAAGACTTTTAAATGCTGATTTCGGTTCTCTGTAGCGAGACCCGCAAATTAGTTTTGTTGTACTAATTGTAATAGAGAGGGTTTCAATTCGAAATTGTTAGCAGGAATAGCAGGGTTTAATATACTAGAACTGGGTTCCTCGTCAGAGGGTTGGGTGAATTCCTTAAGGGGTCTTTGGTAACGTTCTTCGTCCATAGCTCTCCTAACTATTTGGAGTAAGAGACGTGCGTGGGCGTAACATTTAGGTTCTGTTAAAGGATGTAATAAACTTCTGGTGCTGCAAGTTCTTCACATTTACCATCTTAATAAAGCCTTAGTCTAGACGGTGTAATAGCATGGTACGAAATTTGACGTAATTGGTCCCCGGCAACAGTGCCAAAAACTTGATGCATGGTTTTCGCAAGTATACGAAATGCGTCAGAGTAATATAAAAGATTATCGATCCCAGAGACCAAACGTCAGTCTATCGATTTCTATTGTTACGATGTTTATCTAAGGTAAAATAATTCATGGGTTTATGAGTACACAGTGAAAGTAAAGTATGAAGGTATAAATTCAGATAAAAACAACAGGCTTGAATGTAATTCACACAGTCTAATAATATTCCAAATGCTTATAAATAGAACTACTTTTAGGGAAATATTTTCTACTCATGAAAAGAACTAATTTAACAGGAACTATCGCTTTCGCGTATTCAGAACCGAGTTTATTCTTTAATCAATCCCTCTTATTGTCACTTATAAAAAGGAGCGCATTGCGTTAAAGTAATAAACCTATTTTTAAGAAATATATTTTCTTGACTTAGTAGAAAAGTAATTTTGACTTGGAACTTCTAACCAAAAGAGGACTACACCTTTAAACCCATAAACGCGTCCGAAAAGAGTTTTGAAATTGTTTTTCTAAAAGTGTTAAAATATTCCTACTTAATTGAGAAAAGCGCTTTCGCTTTCTTTGAACAGCTAAGACTACCCAAGTTTAACTGAATGTTGGACGACTTTCGATCTTACCCAACAAAAATAAAGTGCAGAAAACTTGTGTTAAAAACTAAAACAACCCTTAAGTAGTTTTACAGACACATTATATAGAACATTACTTTAGCTATGATCCTTACATTCTAACCTTTAAATTTTAGCAAGACATGAAAAAGTAAATAGACATGTTAAAATAGATCATGTTAAAGTAGATTCTTAAAGTAAAAAGGCTTTAAAAGACAAGTAAATAAAGCAAGTAAATAAGTGCAAGGCAAGGAAATAAATAAAGTAAAGCGAGCGCGATAAAATAAATAAAGTAAATTGAGTGCAATAAAATAAATAAAGTAAAGCGAGTGTGATGAAATAAATAAAGTAAAGCGAGTGTGATGAAATAAATAAAGTAAAGTGAGACTTGTAAATAAAACCTGCTCCAAATCAGAGGCTTTAAATCAGGTACAACTGGAAATAAATGCGATTGGAAATAAAAATGGCGGCAGGATTAACTTCTACCAAAGTTCTCCAAACTCGATTACAGACTCTATCAATAGTATGATAATTGTTCGATGTGAAGGGATTATCACTTACAAAATCCCTTGTATGTGAAAAAGAAAAAAGAGAAAATACTGCTTGTTTCTCTCTATTTTGATGATTTGATTTTCTTGGGCAACAACAATCAAATGATCGAAGAGTTCAAAGGCATGATGACAAAAAAATTTGAGATGACTAACCTAGGCCTGATGAAATACTTTCTTGGTCTAGAGGTTCAACAGGAAGAAACAGGAATCTTCATCTCACAAGAAAAGTATGCGAAAGATATCCTGAAAAGATTTAAGATGGATAGCTGCAATCCTATTTCTACACCAATGAAGCCAAGAGCAAAGCTTTCGAAATTTGAAGGGGGAGAACGTGTCGAAGCAAACAAATTTTGAAGCTTGGTGGGAAGTCTTCGATACCTCACATGCACATTGCCAGATCTTTCGTTGAGTGTTGGAATTGTGAGTCGCTTCATGAAAGAACCAGTTGTTGCACACTAAAAAGCTTTGAAGAGAATCCTTCGATATGTCCAAGGAACTGTGTCACTTGGAATGTTCTATTCGAAAGCAGAAGAATACAAGCTGACTGGCTACTCTGACAACGATTGGTGTGGTGACATTGATGATCGAAAGAGCACTTCAGGATATGTATTCTTCATGGGAAACACTTCTTTCACCTGGCTGTCAAGGAAGAAACCCATTGTAACTCTTTCGACCTATGAAGCAGAGTATGTAGCGGCATCCTGGTGCGTATGCCATGCAATATGGTTGAGAAGACTGGTGAGCAAGATGGAATCAAAGCAGGAAGCTGCAACAATGATTCGAGTTGACAACAGATCTGTAATCGAATTGGCGAAGAATCCAGTCAACCATGAATGAAGCAAGCATATTGATGTTCGATTTCATTTCATTCGAGAACATGTGAAGGATGTAAGCATCAAACTGAAGCATGTTGCAAGCAAAGATCAAGCAGCGGACATTCTTACAAAACCACTGTTGAATGAGCTTTTCAACAGAGGTAAGAAAATGTTAGGCATGATGAATTGAAGGAACATTTGAATTTATGTGGGAGTTTTGTTGATTAAATTCAAATTAGTCTTGGGTAAATCAAAAGGCAGATTCCCTTGGACAGTGGGAAATTTATTCCTTATGGACCTAGACATAGTTATTGTTGTAAACTCATTACATTCTATATTATTATCCTATATAAATCACATTGTATCTCATATTGAAAGTTAGTTGGACAAAATCTATAAAGAAAAGAAAGTTCATAGTCCACTCTCATTCTCTTCATATTTCTTCATTTTAGGGTTTAAGACCTTCTTCTTCTAGATATATCACATTGCTATTTTTATTTTTGCCGTAAGTCTCCGATGATATATATAGATATACATTTTGTTTACATTCTTCATTTTAGGATTTATGACCTTCTTCTTCTTGATCGTGATACTTTTATAGTAGTTCTTGCTCTTGTAAATGAGTAAGGAAAATCGATATGCACCATTCTTAGCATCGCCCACTTCGAAGTTTGTTACTTTTAGGATTTCGACTTTGTTTGATATTTTGAATAATTATTTGAATCTAAGGTATGACTAGCAGGAAACATGATTTTGGGGATGCTTTAGTAAGATGCTATGTGAATTAAGTTGCTAATGTTTTAGGACACAAGTCCAATGGTTAATAATACGTATACGAGTTAAGTTGTTAAGTTTAGGATGCAAGTGTTCATGTGTTTTATGTTTAGGCTCATAAGAACCAATGTTGAGACGTTTAGGTTCAGGAGAACCAGTAACGTAGCCTTACACCGACAATTATCTGATTGTGTGATTGTTATTTTATTGTGTGAGTGTTCATGCGTCATTCTCAGAAAGTCAAACATATTTTTGGTTGTCTCTCTGTTTGAGATCTTCTCATACTCTGAGTATGAGATGGCACTGAGAAGAATTGTTCTGGCCTTATGATGGTTTCTAAAGTCACACTTTTGTTGGTCAAACATTCTTTTTCTATCTATCTTCTGACCACTTTCATCCACTGGATGCATGTATCCATAAATTACCATATCCCATAAGTCAGCATCATGAGCCAGAAAGAATCTCTCAATTCTATCTTTCCAGTAGTCAAAACTTTCTCCATTAAAGACTGGAGGTTTGCCGCTGATTCTGTCCTTGTCATCGTGATAGCCATTGCTGATGTTTTGGCTTGGTCCCATCATAGTGTGTTTCTAAAGCTTGGATCTTGTACTGACACGGTTAAGTGTATGAACTCAGAACCAAACGCTCTAATGCCAATTGAAGAAGTGAAAAACACAAGAATGAGGGGGGGGGGGGGGGGGGGGAATTGAAACATAAAAATCAAAAGCAATAGACACGAGATTTTTATCCTGGTTCGCTTGATCTCAAACTACTCCAGTCCACACACCAAGGTGATTTCGCCTCTCTCCAACGAGGACTTAATTCACTAATCAAAGTGATTTCAATTCTACTTTGGCACATGCCAAAGTCTTCTTAAGTACAACCACAAACCAGTTTATCTCAAGGAAAATTACTTAATCAAAAGAAAAGATTTACTGTGTACTATTTGTTTTCGTTACAAAAACTGTATCACTACTGTGATGTATTACACAAATTGAGTATAGTATGAATATAACTTTTTGCAGCTTTTTGAGATTGTATCGAGCAGTTGTATGAAAATCGTATACAATTTATCATTTTACATTAGATGAAGTATGAACTAGAGCTTCTGAAGAGATTTAAGTTAGAAAATTGTAAGGTTGATATCACACCTGCTGATACAAATCAGAAGTTGGACTATGATTCTGATGGAGAGGATGTGGATGCTACAACCTTCAAACAAATGGTTTGTTCTCTAAGGTATTTGTGTAATATCAGACCTGATATTTGCTATGCAGTTGGAATGGTTAGCAGATTTATGAGCAAACCAAAGTGGTCTCATTACCAAGATGCAGTCAGGATTCTGAGGTATGTGAAGGAAACTCTGAAATATGAAGTGTTATTTCCGTCTGGAAGAAATATCGAACCAAAATTATATTACATCAATATACTAAAAATAACTTAATAACATTTCAAATATATTTAACATTTGAAACTAAAATATTTAATAAAATAAAAACTTACAAAATTAAAAATATTTTGGTTTCTAATTTTTTTTAAAAACAAGTATTATGTGATTAAATTTTTAATAACAAATCATTTTATTAGTTAGTTAATCTTTATTTGAATTTCTTAAATTTTAAAATTTTAAAATTATAAAATTATAATATATAGTTTGCATATACTTAAAGATTTTATTTTAGTTATATATGTTATTATATACATGATGCATTATATTATTTTATAAATGTCAATTTAAACAAAGATTTTCAAAATTTCCTGATGTGATTATTATTATCTTAATTTTTTTTACTAATTAACCGTTTTTATTTCCATTATGTTTTAATCATGTTCTCTTTTGAGTTTCTTATTATTTTAATTATTATATTTTTTTAACCAAAATTAATTATTATTTTTATTATTTAATTAAATTTTTATCCGATGAAATTTTGTTTTGCTTTAGGGCATAAATCAAGGAGTTCAGATTTTAGTTTGTTATTGATTGTTACTAGTTAGATAAAAAAAACATTTATTATTATTAATTATATTTTTTTAGTTTGTTACTTTTTTCTCGCCTAAGTAAGGCATTATATATAGTATGATGATTATTAAACATTTATTATTATTAATTATATTTTTTTAGTTTGTTACTTTTTTCTCGCCTAAGTAAGTCATTATATATAGTATGATGATTATTAAACATTTATTATTATTAATTATATTTTTTTAGTTTGTTACTTTTTTTCCGCCTAAGTAAGGCATTATATATAGTATGATGATTATTAAACATTTATTATTATTAATTATATTTTTTTAGTTTGTTACTTTTTTCTCGCCTAAGTAAGTCATTATATATAGTATGATGATTATTAATGAGGAGTCTGTTAATTTGGTTTTGCAGAAGTTGAAAAATCACATATACAAGAAACTTTCTTCTCTCTTTAGCCAAAGCTAAAGCTGGTAATATCAAAGGAGCTTCAGTTAGCAATGTCTTGGTAATACACAAGAGACTTTCTTCTCTTCTACATTGTGTTTTTCTTATGTATAGATTGCTTAATTTGTAACTTTTTCTTGATTAGTATGTATGAAGGTTCTCTTGATCTCCTACCCTCCCCTTATAGTGAACTAGGTATATACTCTTTAATTCATTATCTTCTTGCTATTACTTTGAATAATATTGTAAACTGTTTTAACAAAAGCATTTACTGCAGATTCTGTTAGCAAGAATGTTTCTGCTTCAAAGGTTCTGGATAATAATGTCAATCTACTGCATAACAGTAATAAACCGTATCTGCCTCCGTGTCGCAACAAGGTTTGATTTTAATTATCTTTACGTACAATACTTTGGTTATTATACTATCTTCAAATATGGTTTAGTTTCTTGATGAACTAATAAGGTTGAATTAGGCATTCAAATATGGTTTTATTTTTTGATGAACTAATGAGGTAATTTAGGCATTCAAATTTGGTTTTGTTTCTTAATGAACTAAGGCCCTGCTTTTCAGGCACTATCTTCTTCAAGTGGAGACAGTAATGGCTCACTAAAGAGTGACATATCTGGATCTTCTGAGTGTACAGACCAGGAAGTGCAACCAGAACTAGAAAAACATCGAAATGTTTCTCCGACGAAATTTCCAAGGATTGGCCAGCTTTGGGAGTCTTGTTTGTATCTTGAACCTCCATTGGTCCATGCTGTCCAAATTCAACAGGATTTAGAACTTAAGTCTTCCAATACCAGCTTCGAAGACTGTTCAAGTTCTATCTCTGGTTTTAATTTTCCGGATGAAGATGACTTGGATAGCCCTCAAGACTCAACTTTTGAAATGATCAAGAATCTTATAGAATTTGTACTCGACGGTGATGATGATTACGATGACAATTATTATAGTTCTGATAAGGGAGCTCCAGACTTGGATAGCCCATGCGGAAAAAATTTTCACAGTGATGATGAGCTAAGAAGGTTGGGTCTTGGAGAAAACAAATCTAATGCATAACTTTTTAGAATATCAGCATCTAGTCTATGACTGTTCTATAAAGGGAGCTCCTGCATAATATTTTGTTTGAGTCACGTGCTTTTATAACTCTAAACTTAAACATGTTAGATTCTCTTGGTGATCTCAATGGAGTAATTGGCAGATTCGAATATGGAGATAGGAATATTAGATTCTCTATTATTTGGATAATGTGTTTGCTTGTTCTGAATGATGTTATCAATATCATTATCAGTATTCATTTTATTTTACTTTCAATCTCACCTAAACCATAACTGATATAAAAAACTAACTATAAAAGCAACCCAAAATGGTAATAAAAATTAAAAATATGAACATTTATAAAATTTCAAAGATAAACCACACAGTCATTATATTTGACATGTGTCATTATTGTTTATCATAGCCTTGTTCTAGCAATTTGGAATATCAGCCTAAAACAAACTTACATACTTTGATTACATAAAGTTGTCCCTGAAGCAGGGAAAACTCAAATGCAGTTTTGAGAAGATAAACTATTGTAGACTACTTTCATGGTCGTTGCAACAAAGTGGTGCATGGTGCAGTGAGTATAGATTTTGGTGCTTGATTGCTTTGCCAAAACCACATAATGTTAACAAAGAGGCAGAATGGAACCCTGGTTTAGTCCATGACATATCCTATACCCCCAAGAAGTGGCATTTTAGAAGATATGTCTACTCAGCGTTCAAATGAATTTCAAATCATAATTTGAAAACAAAGTTTACACAACCTTTGAACTTAATGTAAGTTACTTCCATTCAAATGTATGCCACCCCTTGATATATTATATTACTTGGTATGTGACACTCATGCATTTGAGACAGCATTGAAAGAAACAGAAGATGGAAGATTGTTAACCATATAGAACTGAAATATTTGTTCATTTTCCATTTCTTATGATTTTGAATCGTTTGACAAAAAAAAAAACTAGAAAGTGTTGAATCAGTGTGTCAGACAAACAAACCAACAACATGTAAGGATCTCCTGCATATCTTCATCATCATGAATCAAATATAGAACTCGTTATGTGCTGTTGAGTATAATAATAAATTTGATTTATTCAAATTTAGTTGTGTATTTTTTATATTTACTTACTACTGTTGTCCTATGGATTTTGAGTTCCGCCAAATTAGCCGTGTCAATCTTTGTTGCAGCCTCTGCCACCGTAACCTTAGGCGTCTCGTGCTTCACCTTCGCCTCCTCCGCATTCTTGTTCTCTGCTGAATAATTAACATCCACATCGTCCTCGCATAGTCATCGTTATAGTCATATGACTGCTGCTTCGATCATTCTGAGTAGTCGTTGAATTTAATAAGTTTTTCCTTCTGAGCATAGAGAATATATCGACCCTGATCATTCAGCTGTAGCTTGAGCAATTGGAGGACATCCTCATTTCCATTAACATTACTTTTATGAACAACAATGATATACATTCAACCGTCGAAAACTTAAATACTGTGAAACTTCAAACAAACTTTAACAATACAAATATCAACTTCAACAATAATAAGTCGCACATATTAATGGTTCAACTAATATTAAACACTTAAAACTTATAAAATTTTAATGATAACTTTAAAAAATTATTGGACATATGAAATTTTGATTAAATATACTTTTAAGTTGAACTAATTAATTATTTTGATATATGTTTTAAATGTGTTTGCTTTAAGTTTGTTTTAAGTTTTTTATTATACTAAATATAGATATTATTATTTAATATTATTGTGTAAAAAAAACTTTTATTAAATTTTGTGTTAAATCAAAATTGGTCATTTTTTACGCAACAAAAACAAAGAATATCGAAAAATAAGGAACTTATATCCAATATATTTTAAATATAAAATTATATTAAAAAAATAAATTAAAGTAAATTTTTTATCCGATACATTAGGATGTTTGCTGTTAATTAAAAGAAATATAAGGTAATTGAAATATCATGAAAATATCGACATTGAGAAAATTTTCAATTCGGTAGACGTTACTTCAATTTTTTCTATGGATAAAATGAAGATAATTGGAGTAATGTAATAGAAAAAATTAAGAAGGACAAATAATGTGGAGTTAAGTTGATGAAATTTTTGTTAATCATATAGATTAAAAATGAAGAAACATCATAGGAAAAATAATTAAAAACACGAGAGAATAATAATTTTTGTTTATTATTTTTATGATTTTTAATATTTAAGAAAAATATATTTAATGAAATGAAACAAAATAAAATAAATGAATGAGAATATTTGGGCCAGAGGTGCTGTAAGAAAAAAGGAGGCATGAAGTTAGCAAAAAACATTAGGCCCAATGTGCTGAAGCCCACGCTGCAAAAACAACAAAAAAAATGGAAAAATGCAAAAGGCAGGCGCCAAGGCTCGAACCCATGTCCTATGGCAATTTCTGCGTGCTGCCTTGCCACTGGGGTGGCTGTACATCCGTTAGTTCAAATGAAACTAAAAATACATAACATAAAACGCTTTCTTGCCTTGTACTTCATCTTCTTCTTCTTCTTCTAGCCAGTCGGACCCCCTGTAACTCTTTCATATCTCAACAAAAATGGAAAGTGATAACACGAATATTATAGCATTTTATCTAACGATTCTAACCATGTGCATAGCTAAAACTATAAGTCCAAGATCAAAGAGAATTTTGTTGGCCCTAATTCTTAACCTAATTTTTTCAAAAACTTCAAACTCAAAATTCTCTCAACTCATGCCAAATAAATGCAAGCTATGGATATGTACAGTTTCGTAGCAATGATGTCTACATTGTATATTCACAAATGGAAAGCTAACTATGCTTGTATCAAGAGTTAGAAAAACAGAAAACTCACCTTGAAAATGGAAATCGTGTTTTAGAAATGAGCTTGCTTTAGGATGTTGTGATGATCAGATTAGCTTCCTTGAACCTCTAGGAAGCTAATGCAATGCGTAGCTTCTCTTGAAGGTGGTTGGAACGATCTGGAGAAGTCCACCTGTGTTACTCTATTTTTGAAGTTCAACAATGGGGAAGATGGAGTTACAGTGATGTTTCAGGGTGTGGGATGGTTCACTTGTAAGGTAAGGAAGCTTAGGGAAGCAAAAGGCCTGAAAACGCACGAGTGGAATGGAAGATTCAGTTCACAAGTCAGAAATGGCAAGTTTGGAGGCTTGGTATGCAATTTCTGATTCTAGGGTGTTTCAAGGCTTGGGCATTCGTGGTTTTAGTTGCATAATGATGGCTTTATATAGAGCAAAAGATTGGAGGACTTATGCTTGCTCAGAAGTACAAGATCACATGTCTTGCTACATTTCTTGTTTTTGAAGCAAGGTGAGGAGACAAGTTCCTAAGGGCTGTACAGGCGTGGTCTGGTTTGATAGAGGCTTTAGGCAAGTTGCTCTTTGTTGTGGCTTTGCTTATGTGCAAGGCTCAAGGAGTGAAAAGTTACAAAAGTTATGCTTTATCAAAATGGAAATGGCACCTTTATGCTAAAAATGGAAATGTTCATGTACAAAACATTGAATGCTTGGCTTTAGGGCATTAAACCTTGTGCAATTCATTAATGGTGGAGTGAAAAACGAGTTTGAGACCTGAAAAGTGAAGATTGTACAACATGCTTGAGGATTTGAATTTTGTTCTTCATGAAATGGCTTGAAATCAATGTGAGAAATTGCCAACTTCATCTCTTCGATTCTCCATACTCAAGAATGATCTCAAGGAGTTCTTGGACATTTTGGAAAGCTTGCAATGTTCTCCATAACTCATATTTGAATTTCTTTCCAAGATTCCTCTTGGAACTAGGTGAAAAGTTGCCATGAAGTTAGGTCAAAAACCTGCCTAAATTAGGGCAAAATTTCACTAAGATTTTAGTTCATGAGCATGTATTCACAAAATTATATCTTGAGATCCAAGCATCTTTAGGAGAAATTGTGTGAAGAAAAGTTGTATATTTCATGGAGATCTACAACTTTCATGTTGGGAACTTTCTTTGAATCATCTTGTATCATGGTGAGAATTTGGCTTAAAGTTGAGAAAAAATAAGAAATTTTCTATACTTAGAAAAATTTCTAAGTTAAGAAATTTCAAATTTTAAAACAAAATCTTCAATATTTGATTTCTTGATGAACAAGTTTCATATTTTGACATGTTTTGATGAATTATGGTCTTTGGAACTTGATTTTGGCTAAAAAGTCAAAGTTTGACTTTTCAGTATACAGTTGACTTTTGATCAGTTGACTGAAAAATTCATCTGCCTATCCAATGGATTTGCAATGTTTTGAACCATGTCATTAGGTCAAGATGATGAAATTAAACTCTTGAAATCATGCTTCAAACCAAATGGTCATTTTCTAGGTCAAAAATCAGAAATTGCCCTCTCTTAGTCAAAACCCAAATTTTGACCATTTTGCCCTTTTGATGATTTGATCAAATTTCTTGAGGAATTATGGTCCAAACTTGATAAAATGATACATATGAGTCTAAGATATTGAGGTGGATCAAAAATTATGAAGTTTGACTATAAATTTGCCATGGTTGACTTTTTCCCCAATATAGTTGATTTTTAGGTCAACTGTCCAATTGACTGATCAAAAATGTGATTCAAGGCTTGAAACTTGACATGAGTAATCTTGGGGGTCCATAATTGTCCTTTAAAGTCATATGAAGCATTGATAGTCCAAAAATATTTGTGCAATCCTAAACCCTAATTTTGGGTTATCAAGCATGATGAGATGTCTTGAGTTGGTCAAACTCTAATCCAGTCTTGAGTCAAAGAGATCTTGTGAGAAAAATCTTGATAAATGAGAGAGCAAATTTTGGGGTACAACACAATGTATTCAGCTTTTGTTGTTGACAACACAATTGTAGACTGCCTCTTGCTGGTCCATGAGATCAGATTGTCTCCCAGAAACTGGCAGCTTTCAGAAGTACTTTTACGTTCTACTCTGTCTCCAGCAAAATCAGCATCATAATATCCTACTAAACTGTATTCATTTGATTTTCTATAAAACAAACCCAGGTTAGTAGTACCTTTCAGATACTTGAAAATTTGTTTAACTACTGTTAAGTGAGATTCTCTAGGATCTGATTGGAATCTAGCACATATACAAACACTGAATAAAATGTCAGGCCTTGAAGCTATCAGATAAAGGAGAGAACAAATCATACCCCAGTAGTTCTCATGCTCTACCTTTTTACTTACCTCTTCCTTTTCAAGAATGCACGTGGGATGCATTGGAGTCTTTGATGGCTTACATTCTGAGAGGTCAAATTTCTTCAGAAGTTCTCTGACGCATTTTCTCTGGTGAATGTAAGTTCCTTTAGGAGTCTGATTGATTTGAATGCCCATAAAGAATTTAAGTTCTCCCATCAAGCTCATCTCAAACTCTGCCTGCATGCACTTAGCAAATTCTCTTCCCAAAGAAGGTTTAGTAGATCCAAGTATAATATCAACTACATAAATCTGAAAAACTAAAATGTCATTCTTAAATGTCTTACAAAACAGGGTTGTGTCCACTTTCCCTCTTATAAATTCCTTTTTTAACAGAAATTTACTTAGTCTTTCATACCAAGCTCTGGGAGCTTGTTTCAGACCATAAAGTGACTTCTTTAGTTTGAAAACATATTCTGGGTCTTTGGAATTTTCAAACCCAGGGGGTTGGTGCACATATACCCCTTCATCAATGTAACCATTTACGAATGCGCTTTTGACATCCATCTGATACAGAGTGATGCCACTGTTTACAGCAAAAGAGATTAAGAGTCTGATAGATTCTAACCTGGCGACTGGAGCAAAGGTTTCTGTATAGTTTATCCCCTCTTGATGACTATAACCTTGTGCAACCAGTCGTGCCTTGTTTCTGATGACTTCTCCTTGTTCATTCAGCTTGTTTCTGAACACCCACTTTGTTCCAATGGCGTTGAATCCTTTTGGTTTAGGAACCAGATCCCATACGTCATTTCTGGTGAATTGGTTTAACTCCTCCTGCATTTCCAGAATCCAGTCATTGTCCAAAAGAGATTCATCAATTGTTGTTGGTTCAATCAGAGATACCAATCCCATGAGGGATTCTTTAGAATTTTTGAATGTTGATCTTGTTTTGATTGGATCATCCTTCTTTCCCAGAATCTTATCTTTAGGGTGACCTATGCTGCTTCTGGATAACCTTTTCTGGAGTTGATCAACAGAAGGTGCTGGAATGTTTGTGACATTTCCTTCTGATGTTGTTGAAGCGTCTCTGTTGGAAACTTCTGATGAGTTGCCTTCAGCACCTATGAATTTAACTTCTATATCTCCAAAGGATTCATTCTGCTTTGAATTTTGAGGGTCAAGCTTATCATCAAATCTAACACTGATTGACTCTTCAAAAATATGTGTTTCTGTATTGTATACTTTGTACCCTCTTGAGCGTTCAAAGTATCCTAACATAATACACTTCTGTGCTTTAGAGTCATTCTTGTTCAGATGATCTTTAGTATTCAGAATAAAACATGTACATCCAAAAGGATGGAAATAAGCAACGTTGGGCTTTCTGTTCTTCCACAATTCATATGGAGTCTTTTCCAGAATAGGTCTTATAGAAATTCTATTCTGAATGTAACACGCTGTGTTAATTGCTTCTGCCCAGAAAATCTTAGCAATGTTAGTCTCATTGATCATGGTTCTGGCCATTTCTTGCAATGTTCTGTTCTTTCGTTCTACAACTCCATTTTGTTGGGGGAGTTCTAGGACAAGAGAAGTCATGCGAAATGCCTTTTTCATTGAAAAATATTTCAAATTTTTTGTTTTCAAACTCTCCACCATGATCACTTCTGACTTTGATAATTCTAAGATCTTTTTCATTCTGAACTTGGTTACAGAAAGCAACAAACACAAAATGTGACTGGTCCTTGTGTCTTAATAACTTTACCCATGTCCATCTGCTATAGTCATCTACGATCACTAACCCATACTTCTTGCGACTAACAGACGCAATTTTCACTGGTCCAAATAAATCTATGTGTAGAAGTTCTAATGGCCTAGAGGTGGAAATAACATTTTTAGCTTTAAAAGCAAGTTTTGAAAATTTGCCTTTCTGACATGCTTCACATAGAGCATCTGAGCTGAACTTCAGATTAGGATGTCCTCTGACCAGATTGAGTTTGTTAATCTGAGATATTCTTCTCATACTAACACGCCCCAATCTTCTGTGCCAGACCCATTGCTCGTTGTTAACAGAAAGAAGGCATTTTACATTTTGACTCTTTAGTTCATAAAGTTTTATCTTATAAATGTTGTTTTTCCTCTTTCCATTAAACATGGTAGTTCCATCTTTTTTGACTAACAACTTTGCATGAATTTTGATTAAAGATTATATCATAACCTTTATCACTTAATTGACTTATGGATAACAGGTTATGCATCAATCCATCAACTAACAACACATTATTAATAGAAGGAAGATTAACATTACCTATTATTCCAGAGCTAATGATCTTCCCTCTTTGATTGCCTCCAAAGCCCACGTAGCCTCCAGGTTTAAGTTCCAGGCTTTGGAACATATGATTTCTTCTCGTCATGTGTCGAGAGCATCCAGAGTCCAGGTACCATGATTGATGTTTTAGCCTTGCTGCTAAAGATATCTGCTACATATATAATTTTGTCCTTAGGTACACATATCTTTTTGGGTCCTGGTTTGTTAGTTTTACCAAAATTCTGTTTGAATTTTGGTTTGGCAGAATAATCATTGCTAGTGTACTTCAGATCATGTGTGTGCCCATAAGTGAAGTGAGATTTTAGTGGTGTGCGTTTAATTACTAGGTCCATGGCTTTCTTAGGTAGAGATGTCTCTTTTGTAGTGCCCTTGTTCATTGCACTCATAGCAGATGATGTCTCTGTTGTTTGACTTTCTGTGACCAGAAGAAGCTTCAGACCTTCTGTGTCCAGAGGAGGGCTCAGACTTTCTGTATCCGGAGGAGGATTCATTCTGATTCCCTGATCTTTTGGAGTTTTTGAATTTTCTTTTCCTTTACTTCCACAACTGATTGACCCTTCTGGATATAAGAGATAATTCGTCTTCTTCTGATGAGGATCCATCATAGGTTTCTTCCATAGCTTGCAAAACCTTAGAACCATGTTTTTTGTTATATTTTAATGCTAAAGGCTTACCTTGCTTATTAGGCTCGTCATCTTCTAGCTCTATCTCATGGCTTCTGAGGGAGTTAATAAGTTCCTCCAGAGATATCTTGTTGAGATCTTTAGCTAGCTTAAGAGCAGTGACCATTGGCCTCCATTGCTTTGGTAAACTTCCTATGATCTTCTTTATGTGATCAGCGGTAGAATACCCTTTGTCAAGAACTCTCAGCCCAACAACTATAATCTGGAACCTTGAGAACATTACTTTTATGGATTCACTTTCTTCCATCTTGAAGGCTTCATATTTCTGAATGAGCGCAGGGGCCTTGGTTTCTTTAACTTGTATGTTGCCTTCATGTGTCATTCTCAGAGAGTCAAACATGTTTTTGGCTGTCTCTCTGTTTGAGATCTTCTCATACTCTGAGTATGAGATGGCACTGAGAAGAATTGTTCTGGCCTTATGATGGTTTCTGAAGTCACGCTTTTGTTGGTCAAACATTCTTTTTCTATCTATATTCTGACCATTTTCATCCACTGGATGCATGTATCCATCAATTACCATATCCCATAAGTCAGCATCATGAGCCAGAAAGAAGCTCTCAATTCTATCTTTCCAGTAGTCAAAACTTTCTCCATCAAAGACTGGAGGTTTGCCGCTGATTCTGTCCTTGTCATCGTGATAGCCATTGCTGATGTTTTGGCTTGGTCCCATCATAGTGTTTTTCTAAAGCTTGAATCTTGTACTGACACGGTTAAGTGTATGAACTCAGAACCAGATGCTCTGATGCCAATTGAAGAAGTGAAAAACACAAGAATGATGGGGGGGGGGGGGGGGTTGAATTGAAACATAAAAATCAAAAGCAATAGACACGAGATTTATATCCTGGTTCGCTTAATCCCAAACTACTTCAGTCCACACACCAAGGTGATTTCGCCTCTCTCCAACGAGGACTTAATTCACTAATCAAAGTGATTACAATTCTACTTTGACACCTGCCAAAGTCTTCTTAAGTACAACCACAAACCAGTTTATCTCAAGGAAAATTACTTAATCAAAAGAAAAGGTTTACCGTGTACTATTTGTTTTCGTTACAAAAACTGTATCACTACTGTGATGTATTACACAAATTGAGTATAGTATGAATATAACTTTTTGTAGCTTTTTGAGATTGTATCGAGCAGTTGTATGAAAATCGTATACAATTTATCATTTTACATCAGATGAAGTATGAACTAGATCTTCTGAAGAGATTTAAGTTAGAAAATTGTAAGGTTGATATCACACCTGCTGATACAAATCAGAAGTTGGACTATGATTCTGATGGAGAGGATGTGGATGCTACAACCTTCAAACAAATGGTTTGTTCTGTGGGATTTTGGATCGAACTCTAGTTGGTCGAAGTACTTGCTGTAGTCGAAGAAGGTTCTAGCATGTATTTGTCGAAGGATGCTTGTCGAATTAGGTTTTAGTGTTTAAACCCTAATTTGTTAAGTTAGCTTGTTTGTTAAGTTAGCTTGTATAATGGGCCTTGTGGAAAAAGCCCATTAGTTAGTATGTTAGGTTTTATTATAAATAGCATACTAGTCTCTCATCATTGCCATAACAGCAAATCCTAATATAGGGTGAGAGGGTTATTTGTTATTCTTGTAAACTTGTAATCTTGTTTCCTAAGAGAAAGTAAAAGAATAGCAGTTATAACCAATTCTTGTGTTCTTCTTCCTTGTTCTTTATTCTTCTCCCTAATTCTATACTTTGTTATTGGCATTGAATTCACAACAAATTGGTGCGGTGAGCGTGGAGAAGATGCCTTCAACAAAATATGAGATTGAAAAGTTCACCGGAGTGAATGATTTCGGTCTATGGCGCTTGAAGATGAAAGCCCTACTGGTTCAGCAGGGTTGTTTGGAAGCGTTGAAGGGAGCGACGTCGATGGACGCCGCGTTAACAGAAAGAGAGAAGACGGCCATGATCGAGAAAGCACACAGCGCAATTTTGTTGAGCCTTGGTGATAAGGTTCTTCGACAGGTATCAAAGGAGACGACGGCATCAGGGTTATGGGTGAAACTTGAAAGTTTGTATATGACCAAATCTCTGGTAAATCGACTCTACCTGAAGCAAGCTTTGTATTCATTCAAGATGATTGAAGACAAAGTGTTGGCTGAGCAGTTGGATATGTTCAACAAGCTGATTCTTGATCTTGAAAATATTGATGTAAAGATTGATGATGAAGATCAAGCGCTGTTATTATTGTGCGCTTTGCCCAGATCACATGCTCACTTCAAAGAAACCCTCTTGTATGGAAGAGAGTCCCTGACCTTTGAAGAAGTTCAATCAGCCTTGTACTCTAAGGACTTGAACGAACGTAAGGAGCATAAACCTTCGACGGTTGGTGAAGGTTTGGCTGTTAAAGGAAAATTCGACAAGAAGAAAGGTAAAAATCAGTCGAAGTCTTATAGTGGTGACACATCTGGTATTAGATGCTATCACTGTAAGAAAGCAGGTCACACAAGAAAGGTGTGCCCTGAACGCCTGAAAGATCATGGAGGTAAGGATAATGGCAATGCAGCTATTGTCCAAGATGATTTCGAATCATCTGATGTTCTTGTGGTTTCAAGCAAAAACTCATCGAAGGAATGGATTATGGATTCTGGATGCACTTGGCACATGACTCCAAACAAAGACTTGTTCGAGGACTTATGTGATCAAGATGGTGGATCTGTATTGCTGGGAAACAACAAAGCTTGCAAGATTGCAGGCGTTGGATCTGTGAGATTCAAGCTCCATGATGAGTCAATACGATTGTTGACTGAAGTCAGGTATGTACCTGATTTGAAGAGAAATTTGATTTCTCTTGGTGAATTCGACAAGAAAGGATATATGTTTCAAGGAGAGAAAAGTATCCTGAGAGTCATGAAAGGGTCGAAGGAAGTCTTGAGAGGCGTGAAGAAACAAGGCTTGTATACCCTTGAGGCTGAAGTTGTAAGTGGTTCGACAAATGTTGCATCCACGAAACCTTTGTCGAAGACAGAAATTTGGCACATGAGATTGGGCCATGTCAGTGAAAGGGGTCTGGTCGAATTAGGGAAACAAAATCTGCTTGGTGGAGATAAAGTCGAAAAGCTGAAGTTTTGTGAACCCTGTGTACTTGGAAAGTCCTGTAGAATGAAGTTCAACAAAGGCAAACAAAGAACACATGGATCCCTTGATTACATCCATGCTGATCTTTGGGGGCCTGCAAGGTGTCCATCACATTCAGGAGCAAAGTATTTTCTATCCATAGTAGATGACTATTCCAGAAAGTTATGGGTATTCATCCAGAAGACTAAGGATGAAACTTTTGAGAATTTCAAAAGTTGGAAGACTCTTGTCGAAAATCAAACTGGCAGAAAGGTAAAGAGGTTGAGAACCGACAATGGCCTTGAGTTTTGCAATAAGGCGTTCGACAGTTTTTGTGTTGCCTCTGGTATTGCAAGGCACAGAACTACCGCAGGTACTCCACAACAAAATGGTTTGGCTGAAAGGTTTAATCGAACTATTTTGGAAAGAGTTAGATGCATGTTGACTAGTGCGGGATTAAAGAAGGTGTTTTGGGCTGAGGCCGTTTCGACAGCAGCATATCTGATAAACAGATGTCCTTCGACAGCGTTAGATATGAAGACACCTGAAGAAGTTTGGTCGGGACATCCACCAGATCTCGACAAACTAAGAGTATTTGGCTGTGTAGCCTATGCTCACATTAGGCAAGACAAGGTCGAACCTAGAGCTCTGAAATGCATGTTTATGGGATATCCTGAAGGAGTGAAAGCTTATAGGCTATGGTGCCTAGAGCCAGGTCACAGGAGGTGTATCACCAGTCGAGATGTAGTTTTCAATGAAACTGAAATGGTTTTCAAGAAAACTGATGATGTTGACGAAGAGCTGGAACAGGTAGAGATTCCTGTTGAGGTGGAGCATGTTGATGCTGAAATGCGTATCCCAGATGCAGTCGAAGAAGAAACAGAAGATTCTGATGATGTTGAGGAAACTGTCGATGACTACCTATTGTCGAGAGATAGGCAAAGAAGAGTCATAAAACCACCTCAGAGACTTGGATATGCAGATCTTGTAGCTTATGCCTTAATCTCTGCAAGTGAAGTTCTAGACGAAGAACCTAGAGATTATAAGGAAGCTATAAGGAGTCGAATGAAGACTGAATGGCTAAAGGCCATGCATGATGAGATGAAATCTCTTCATGATAATCACACTTGGGAACTAATCAAGAAACCTGTTGGGGCAAGGTTAGTCAGCTGTAAGTGGATTTTCAAAGTTAAGGAAGGAATTGAAGGAGTAATGTCGAAGAGGTACAAGGCAAGATTAGTCGCAAGGGGTTTCACTCAGAAAGAAGGTGTCGACTTCAATGATGTATTTTCCCCTGTTGTGAAGCACAGATCCATTCGAATGTTGCTTGCCATGGTGGCTCAGTTCGACCTTGAACTGGAACAAATGGATGTGAAGACTGCGTTCTTGTATGGTGACTTAGACGAAACAATCCTGATGAGGCAACCTGAAGGGTATGTCGAAAAGGGGAAAGAAGATTATGTGTGCAAACTGAAGAAATCTTTATATGGACTCAAACAATCTCCTCGACAGTGGAATAAGAGATTCGACAAGTTCATGGAACACATAGGTTTCATTCGAAGTCAGTTCGACCATTGTGTTTACTCCAGATTTCGACCTGAAAATTCATTTGTTATTTTGTTGCTTTATGTTGATGATATTCTGATAGCAAGCAACAATGTCGAAGATGTTATGAGGGTGAAGGCTGAACTCAATAAGGAGTTCGACATGAAGGATCTGGGAGCTGCATCTAGGATTCTTGGAATTGACATTCGAAGAGATAGAAAGCAGTCGAAATTATGCTTATCTCAAGAGGCATACCTACGAAAGATTCTTGACAAGTTTGGTATGTCGAATTCAAAGCCTGTTGTGACTCCAACAAACCCTCAATTCAAGCTGAGCATTGATCAATGTCCCAGTACTGATGTCGAAAGAACCTATATGAACAGCATCCCATATGCTAATATAGTTGGTTCTTTGATGTATGCTATGGTCTGTACTAGACCCGACATAGCATATGCAGTAAGTCTTGTAAGCAGGTACATGGCGAATCCTGGAAAGGCTCACTGGCAAGCGTTAAAGTGGATTCTAAGGTACATAAATGGGTCTCTGAACAGAGTCTTAATTTATGGTGGAGCCTTGGGTGAAGATAGTAAAGCAGCAGTCGAAGGCTATGTTGACTCTGATTATGCAGGATGTATGGATTCCAGGAAATCTATTTCTGGATATGTTTTCACTATGTTTGGTACAGCAATTAGTTGGAAAGCAACTCTTCAGAAGGTTGTTGCCTTATCAACTACTGAAGCAGAATATATTGCTTTAACTGAAGCTGTGAAAGAAGCATTGTGGCTTGAAGGTTTTGCAAAGGAGCTGAAACTTCAAGGTCAAAGCATCACTGTTAAATGTGATAGTCAAAGTGCAATACACCTGTCGAAGAACTCAGCCTATCATGAGCGAACCAAGCACATAGATGTGAGGCTGCATTTCGTCAGAGGGGTAATCGAGCGTGGAGAAGTCCAAGTGCTGAAGGTCTCGACAGATCACAATGCTGCTGATATGATCACCAAAACATTGCCAAGTTGCAAGTTTTTCCACTGTATGCAGTTGATAAAGCTGCATGAAGAAAGCTAGTTAGTGTCTCTTGATGCTGTAGAGTTAGGTCCAAGGTGGAGATTTGTGGGATTTTGGATCGAACTCTAGTTGGTCGAAGTACTTGCTGTAGTCGAAGAAGGTTCTAGCATGTATTTGTCGAAGGATGCTTGTCGAATTAGGTTTTAGTGTTTAAACCCTAATTTGTTAAGTTAGCTTGTTTGTTAAGTTAGCTTGTATAATGGGCCTTGTGGAAAAAGCCCATTAGTTAGTATGTTAGGTTTTATTATAAATAGCATACTAGTCTCTCATCATTGCCATAACAGCAAATCCTAATATAGGGTGAGAGGGTTATTTGTTATTCTTGTAAACTTGTAATCTTGTTTCCTAAGAGAAAGTAAAAGAATAGCAGTTATAACCAATTCTTGTGTTCTTCTTCCTTGTTCTTTATTCTTCTCCCTAATTCTATACTTTGTTATTGGCATTGAATTCACAACATGTTCTCTAAGGTATTTGTGTAATATCAGACCTGATATTTGCTATGCAGTTGGAATGGTTAGCAGATTTATGAGCAAACCAAAGTGGTCTCATTACCAAGATGCAGTCAGGATTCTGAGGTATGTGAATGAAACTCTGAAATATGAAGTGTTATTTCCGTCTGGAAGAAAGATCGAACCAAAATTATATTACATCAATATACTAAAAATAACTTAATAACATTTCAAATATATTTAACATTTGAAACTAAAATATTTAATAAAATAAAAACTTACAAAATTAAAAATATTTTGGTTTCTAATTTTTTTTAAAAACAAGTATTATGTGATTAAATTTTTAATAACAAATCACTTTATTAGTTAGTTAATCTTTATTTGAATTTCTTAAATTTTAAAATTATAAAATTTTAAAATTATAATATATAGTTTGCATATACTTAAAGATTTTATTTTAGTTATATATGTTATTATATACATGATGCATTATATTATTTTATAAATGTCAATTTAAACAAAGATTTTCAAAATTTCCAGATGTGATTATTATTATCTTAATTTTTTTTACTAATTAACCGTTTTTATTTCCATTATGTTTTAATCATGTTCTCTTTTGAGTTTTTTATTATTTTAATTATTATATTTTTTTTACCAAAACTAATTATTATTTTTATTATTTAATTAAATTTTTATCCGATGAAATTTTGTTTTGCTTTAGGGCATAAATCAAAGAGTTCAGTTTTTAGTTTGTTATTGATTGTTACTAGTTAGATAAAAAAAAACATTTATTATTATTAATTATATTTTTTTAGTTTGTTACTTTTTTCTCGCCTAAGTAAGGCATTATATATAGTATGATGATTATTAAACATTTATTATTATTAATTATATTTTTTTAGTTTGTTACTTTTTTCTCGCATAAGTAAGTCATTATATATAGTATGATGATTATTAAATATTTATTATTATTAATTATATTTTTTTAGTTTGTTACTTTTTTTTCGCCTAAGTAAGGCATTATATATAGTATGATGATTATTAAACATTTATTATTATTAATTATATTTTTTTAGTTTGTTACTTTTTTCTCGCCTAAGTAAGTCATTATATATAGTATGATGATTATTAATGAGGAGTCTGTTAATTTGGTTTTGCAGAAGTTGAAAAATCACATATACAAGAAACTTTCTTCTCTCTTTTGCCAAAGCTAAAGCTGGTAATATCAAAGGAGCTTCAGTTAGCAATGTCTTGGTAATACACAAGAGACTTTCTTCTCTTCTACATTGTGTTTTTCTTATGTATAGATTGCTTAATTTGTAACTTTTTCTTGATTAGTATGTATGAAGGTTCTCTTGATCTCCTACCCTCCCCTTATAGTGAACTAGGTATATACTCTTTAATTCATTATCTTCTTGCTATTACTTTGAATAATATTGTAAACTGTTTTAACAAAAGCATTTACTGCAGATTCTGTTAGCAAGAATGTTTCTGCTTCAAAGGTTCTGGATAATAATGTCAATCTACTGCATAACAGTAATAAACCGTATCTGCCTCCGTGTCGCAACAAGGTTTGATTTTAATTATCTTTACGTACAATACTTTGGTTATTATACTATCTTCAAATATGGTTTAGTTTCTTGATGAACTAATAAGGTTGAATTAGGCATTCAAATATGGTTTTGTTTTTTGATGAACTAATGAGGTAATTTAGGCATTCAAATTTGGTTTTGTTTCTTAATGAACTAAGGCCCTGCTTTTCAGGCACTATCTTCTTCAAGTGGAGACAGTAATGGCTCACTAAAGAGTGACATATCTGGATCTTCTGAGTGTACAGACCAGGAAGTGCAACCAGAACTAGAAAAACATCGAAATGTTTCTCCGACGAAATTTCCAAGGATTGGCCAGCTTTGGGAGTCTTGTTTGTATCTTGAACCTCCATTGGTCCATGCTGTCCAAATTCAACAGGATTTAGAACTTAAGTCTTCCAATACCAGCTTCGAAGACTGTTCAAGTTCTATCTCTGGTTTTAATTTTCCGGATGAAGATGACTTGGATAGCCCTCAAGACTCAACTTTTGAAATGATCAAGAATCTTATAGAATTTGTACTCGACGGTGATGATGATTACGATGACAATTATTATAGTTCTGATAAGGGAGCTCCAGACTTGGATAGCCCATGCGGCAAAAATTTTCACAGTGATGATGAGCTAAGAAGGTTGGGTCTTGGAGAAAACAAATCTAATGCATAACTTTTTAGAATATCAGCATCTAGTCTATGACTGTTCTATAAAGGGAGCTCCTGCATAATATTTTGTTTGAGTCACGTGCTTTTATAACTCTAAACTTAAACATGTTAGATTCTCTTGGTGATCTCAATGGAGTAATTGGCAGATTCGAATATGGAGATAGGAATATTAGATTCTCTATTATTTGGATAATGTGTTTGCTTGTTCTGAATGATGTTATCAATATCATTATCAGTATTCATTTTATTTTACTTTCAATCTCACCTAAACCATAACTGATATAAAAAACTAACTATAAAAGCAACCCAAAATGATAAAAAGTTATAAGCAAATTTAAAAGAATTAATTTTGTTTGAATAGAATATTAAAATTACTTTTAATAAATTACTAATTAAGGATTTTATAGATTTCACATTAATTATTTAATTTTATTCAATAGAGAAAGTACAGTTGCTTCCATTAAAAAAAAATTAATATCAAGTTAGTTTTGCTTAGACATAATATTAACAAAGAGCTAGAATAGAACCTTGGTTTAGTCCATGACATGTGGATGACTTTACCCTATGAACACTCCATATATCAAGTTTTAATAATCAGTGCAGTGTAGTACACATTGCATAATTGTAATTTTTCTGTCATAATTTTGTGAAAATTTCATCCTATAACACTAAGTGACACTGCAAACACAAAACAAGAGGTTCATTTTCTATATGCTTTAATTGCAAGCTCTTTCAATAATATTTTTATAGCATTTTTATGTTACATATTTTTGAGAGTCTTTTAAGAAGTATTCAACATCACAATCCTCTTCTCAATGTTGATCTAATAGTAATCTAATTTAAATTAAAACACTATAAGAAAAACTCTCTCATGTGACATGATTTAGTGACATGATAAACAAGTGACAAAAAAAGTCAAATGCGACGTGTTTATCACGTCGCTACATGTTTTTAATATTAAAATAATAGATGTGACATTAGTATACGACGGGGAGTCAAAATTATAAAAATGTTTTTAATATTAAATTAAAATAATACATGTTTTTAATTTGGTCTCTAATTTCTAATTATAATTTTATGTTTGAAGGTGGATTTTTTTCCAAGCTTCAAGAACCCAACAGATTTTGTTTAAGCTTCCTTTAAGTATTTTTGCAATTTCATTTTTATATGTTTTCGGTTTTTAATATGTCCATCTTGTTGCCATGCATAGTCTCTGGAGCATTACATCATATGTCATATGATGACAAATCAATCATGTCTTTAAATCATAGTTCATATATGTTGGTTGACTACTTATGACAATCATAGGCTATTAGTAGACATATTGGTTTTGTCTCCACACCTAATATGTCATTTTCTTATATTTATTTTATTTCTAACTTACTCTAAGTCCTGTTTTTGTTAGTGATTTATGTGATTGTCGTTATTTTTTATGCGTGATTTTCGCAAGTATATAAAATGTGTCAGAGTAATATAAAAGATTATTGATCCCACAGAGACCAAACATCAATCAATCGATTTTTGTTGTTACGATGTTTATCTAAAGTAAAATAATTTAGAAGTTTATGAGTATACAGTGAAAGTAAAGTACGAAGATATAAATTCAGATAAAAACAACAGGCTTGAATGTAATTCACACAGTCTGATAATATTCCAAATGCTTCTAAATAGAACTACTTTTAGGGAAATACTTTTTACTCATGAAAAGAACAAATTTAACAGAAACTGTCGCTTTCGCGTATTCAGAACCGAGTTTATTCTTTAATCAATCTCTCTTATTGCCACTCATAAAAAGGCATGCATTGCGTTAAAGTAATAAACCTACTTTTAAGAAATATAGTTTCTTGACTTAGTTGAAAAGTAATTTTGACTTGGAACTTCTAACCAAAAGAGGACTAGACCTTTAAACCCATAAACGCGTCCGAAAAGAGTTTTGAAATTGTTTTTCTAAAAGTGTTTAAAGATTCCTACTTAATTGAACAAAGCGCTTTCGCTTCCTTTGAACAACTAAGACTACCCAAGTTTAACTTAAAGTTCGACGACTTTCGATCTTACCCAACAAAAATAAAGTGCAAAAAATGTGTGTTAAAAACCAAAATAGCCCTTAAGTATTTCTACAGACACATTATATGGAACATTACATTAACTATGATTCTTACATTCTATCCTTTAAAATATGATTCAAATGCTTTCATGAATTCACTCGCTTAGATTTTGGAAGATTGTCAAAGTCTACTTAACGTTCAAATGAATTGAAATATCATGAAAATATCGACATTGAGAAAATTTTCAATTTGGTAGACGTTACTTCATTTTTTTCTATGGATAAAATGAAGATATTGGAGTAATGTAATAGAAAAAATTAAGAAGGTAAAATAATGTGGAGTTTTGATGAAATTTTTTGTTAATCATATAGATTAAAAATGAAGAAACATCGTAGGAAAGATAATTAAAAATACGAGAGAATAATAATTTGATTATTCTTGGATCAATAATTTTGTTTTTCGGTCAATAGAAAGTTTGAAATCATTTGAAACGCTTATATAATCAATTTAATTTTGCAAAACGGTACTAGCTCAAGAACAACATTAGGATTTTTAAACAAAATAGTATGACCAATCAAGAAATTTTTTCAGTCATGACTAACTTATGGGATCAATGGAATTTTAAGGAATCAATTAAGTTAAAAATTGTTAAAGCTTACACTATCCAAAGAGAAGAGTAGTGTCTCGCTCAATTTCTCATGGACCTTCGGAATGATTTTGAGAGTCTTTTAAGAAGTATTCAACATCACAATCCTCTTCTCAATGTTGATCTAATAGTAATCTAATTTAAATTAAAACACTACAAGAAAAACTCTCTCATGTGACGTGATTTAGTGACATGATAAACATGTGACAAAAAAGGTCAGATGAGACGTGTTTATTACGTCGCTACATGTTTTTAATATTAAAATAATAGATGTGACATTAGTATACGGGGAGTCAAAATTAAAAAAAAAACGTTGTGGCGTGGAAATCACGTCGCAACGTCAAAATTAAAATAAAAATATTAAAAGGGTTAGGCGCCCAGATGTGAGAAATTTTGAAAATTTCAAAATTTAGGTTGTGGCGTGTATATCACGTCACAACGGTTTAAGAGGGAAAGTTGACTGATATGGAAGTGATGTGGTGCAGGTTGACAAACACCTTTAATTAGTGTTTTAATAATCACGTCACAACATTATTACCGTTGGAGGATTGCAACGTGATTTTCATTTCGCTAACTTGCGACGTGAAAATTACGTTGCTGCATTATTTATAAATTCCCAACTTTGTTCATTTCTAGAAACCCATTTTGCTTATTTTCTTATATTTCATTCTCTCTACTTCCTCCATCCACCAACTTCTACTCATTCTCTTATCTTCCTCCACCCAATTCCATTCCATCATCAAATCAAAGGTAAAATTATTTCATTCCATCTCACCTCTTACTTGTTTTTTTTTTTTACTTTCGTTTTTAATTTGGTCGCTAATTTCTTATTATAATTTTATGTTTGAAGGTGAATTTTTTTCCAAACTTCAAGAACCCAACAAATTTTGTTTAAGCTTCCTTTAAGTATTTTTGCAATTTCATTTTTGTTTATGTTTCCAGTTTTTTATATACATAGTTGTTGGGTTGTTGATTGTTGTTAAATTAATGGTTATTGATTTATATTTTTTATATATAAAAACATATTTATGAAAATTATTAATATAAATTTGATATTTATTAGTTGCAATCCGCTCTGGCTTGTATGATATTTGTGCAACCTAAAGCGACGTGATTTTCACAAGACAATGTTATGACGTGAAAATCACGTCGCAACTGAGATTTTTTTTTTTGGAGTGAAAGAACTCTCTACACTCTTCCATCTGTTTTTGCTGCTTCTATTCACAAAGGAAAATCTCATTGGAGAACTAAAGTTGGTATTTATGATGTGATTTTCATAAGAAAAATGTCATTGGAAGTCACAATGTCTCAAGTTAAAGAATTTTAATAGTACATCATGCAATATTGTTGTTGCGACTTCTACTACCATTGGTTATGATTATGGTCATGTGTACTCATCTGAAACTACTGGTTAAATATGTAATATGCAGAGCACCACCAAAATATTTTTGATCATCAGTCACATGTTATGCATGCCTCCCATGTTAAAGGTTTTAACTCTCCTAGTATGTCAGGTATATTGTCGCTTCACATATGGATCCTTGACTCTAATAGGCATAGCAAGAAAATCTAGCTTGGATCTGACAGCCCCCGCACCTAATTTAATGGGGTAAAATCCAATTTAATTACAGGCAGGGCGGATGCGGGAAAAATCAAGTTTTTGGCGGGGCAAGAGCGGTGTATGTTAGTACCCGCCCCGCACCCAACCTAGTTTTTAATTAAGTATTATGATTTTTCTTAAAATAATCAATTACTTAATTTTATTATTAATTTTTTATTGGTATTTGTGATACGGTGGGAGAACTGACTTGTGTTTTGCGTTTGTTTTCGCAAATGTTTCGGTTGAGCAAGAGTCGCCACCGACTTTTTATTTTATCCTAAGGAAAGGTTAAAAAGCACAGCAAAAACCTTTTGAGATGTTTTCTTAGGTTCGGGGAGTAGATTATAGAAAAGGAAGGTATTAACACCCTTTCTATCCATGGTTATCCATGGGCTCTTAGTTACTTGCTTAGATCACTTGCCTTTTGTTTTCAATTGTTTGAAATGGTGCTTGTGTGTGTGTGTGGGTTTGAAAATGTTTTGAAAAGAAGCCAATGTGGTGGCAACCTTTGTAATGATCCAAGTTGGGATGTATACAAAGATGTATATCTTTTGAAAAGGTTTTCATTTGTTTTTGAAAGTTTGTTTTGAAAGTGTTATGAGGTGTGGTTTTAGAAAATAGGCAAGTGTTTTGTTTTTTGCAAGTTTGATTTAAGTAACTAAGAGTTTATCTACTCCTAAATTTCTCAAAGATTATTGCTATGTTTTAACCCTTTTGACAAGTTTGTTCCACCATTATATTTGGTGGACAATCTCATGTTAGGATGTGAAAGGGACGGGCACGGGTCATCGATTAGGCCATAATTGCAATAGTGCTAAGTGTCTTTGGGCAATTTTTCTTTGAAAGGGACTTGATCATTTTAGGCAACTTTTCGAAAGCGTCATCGAGGGACTATGATCATTTGATTGCTTATTTTTACCCAAAGAAACCTAACATGCAATATGGCCCATTTATTGAAGGCAACAAGTGGAATACCCTAGGGGTGCAAGTGTGATATGTGTTGTCCATTTTCATGCTTGTTTATCTTGAAATTAGGTCAAACTATTTTGTTCTTTTTATTTACATACAAACCCTAATTCTGGCATGGTATATTTAGAAAGCGTTAAAATGCGAAAAGTACAATTCTTACACTATTACAACACAATATGGGAAGGGGGGTACAAATGTTCAAATGGGGGATATTTAGACAAGGAAATTAAACCTATCTATTACATCAATTTTGGAATATTTACAAGATAATTAATTGTATAAATTAAAGGGAAAATAAAATAAAGATGCAAAAATGCAAAAAGGGTTTTCATATGTATGGAAAAAGAATGTTTTTTTTTATGTCCAATAAATAAAAATAAAAAAGGTAATATTTTTGGAGTTTTTGTGTTTTAAGGGTAAAAACCTAATTTTTATTAAGTAAATATATATTATTTAATGCATACAATAATTAATAATTATATACAAAAACAAAATAATAATGAAATATATTCATAAAAAGTATTTTTTTTTAGGTCAAATATTAATAAAATAAAAATGTATATATTTTTTTGTATTATTTACCTAAATATACTAATATATATAAATATCTTTATTATTCACTAAATAAGTATTATATATATAAAATAATAATATTTAATATTTATGAAAAAAAAGTATATTTTGTATAAAATATTTTCAAAAGAAAAAATGAAGTAAAAATCAGAAATAAAACATATTTCTATTATGTTTTCTAGTTTTTCTAAATAATAGTATATATATATTATTTATGCACAAATGGTTCATATAAACAAATAAATACCTAAAAATATAAAAAATGGGGTAAAAATGTTTTTTTTATGTTTTTAATATTATTAAGAAAAATAAATAAACCAGAATGAAAAAAGAAAAATCAAAAAATCAATAAAACACACAAAATGGGCTCAGGGGGTGTGAAATCAAAAATATGGTTTGAAAAGAAAAGACAAAGCAGGCCCAGCCCATGTGGCTTCTTCTTCAACCTTCAGACAAAAAATGTTCCAAAACGCGCGCCTGTTTTCCAAGTTCAAACATCTGGATTCTTTGATCTTTTGCACAAACTCACAACATAAGAAATGTTAAGCATTGAATCACGATTCTAAATATATAAAGAACTCATCCTAACTCTCAGAAATGAGAGAGAATTTTGACATTCCCAAATCCTGACCTAACTTTTCTTCCATATTCAAACCTTAAATTCTCACAGCTCAAGCAAAATAAATGAAAAGTAAAAGCATGTACAGATTCAGGGACATGAGTAGAACACTTCTTATTCACAAACTTAGAGCTAATGATGCCTAGACTAAGAGTTAGAAGTTCAAGAAGATACCTGTTCAGTTGAAGTTCTATCTGGCAATGGGGGAGCTTTCAGAGCAAGATGATGATCTGTATAGCTTGCCTGAAGTATGGTGATGCTATTCCAATGCTTACTTTGCTTTGAAACACCTTGAATCGAGCTATGGACCTCCAACTGCAAAACAAGAAAGTGAAAATGGTGGAACTGGTTAGAGGAATTACAGGTCGTGTTTTGTGCTTTGGTTAGCTTCAAGTGATGCTAGGGAATGTGTTTGATGAGCTTTTAGCAAGGAAGCATGAAAGGAATGAGTTGTGGGATTCAATCTGCAGACCCTGCCCTGTTTTTGCAGTTTGAGAGTGATTCTGGGAATGGGAGTGTTTGGGACCTTGTTTTCTCGTGTTCTAGCTTGTGCTTGATGATTAGAAAGTGTATACAATATTTGCTTAGGCTTCCTTTTGCTGAGATCAAAGTTGGTGATGTTATGATGTGTTTCTTAACACTTAAGCAAGCAAAGGCCACTTGAGTTTCTAGGCTGATAGAGGACCCCTAAACATGCTGCAAAGCTTCTCCTTGATCAGTGTGATTATCTCATAAACTTGTGCCAATTAGATTTGATCTGTACTTGTTGATTTGCATTATGACATAAAGCTTGCTTTTTGCAAAAATGGCTATTTCACTTTTTCCATTTATGGCCTAATCTTGCATACAATGCTTGGATACACAAAATAAGGCTTTGGCACAATGAGTATGCATTAAATTATTGAGTGTTGGATGGTTTAGAGGCCTGTAATGTAGCATAAACCAAGCTGACTTGAAAATGGCAATGTGTATGAACATGTCTTGGCCAAGAATAAAAGTGACTTTTTTCCATATTGCAAAATTCGATTCTCTCAAGTCATGAGGTTGTTTGATGAGTTCTTGGACATTTTGGAAAGCTTGGAATATGAACTACAATACATCTTTGAAATGCAAATTGAAATTCCAAGTGGAAGTATGTGGAAAATGGTCTTGAAGTTAGGTAGAAAACCTTGCCAAAATAGGTCAAATTTTCACTAAGTTAAGAATGGTTTAGTACCCTTATTCCAAAAATTGTAACTTGAGATACAAGCCTCTTTTGGGAAAACTTTGTGAATCAAAGTTGTAGATTATGAACCAAGCTACAACTTTCATGTTTTGACTTTTGCTTGAATCCAAATGAATCTTGGTGAGAAAGTGGGGCAAAGTTGGGGAAAAATTAGGGTTTTTCATAACTTAGAAAAATTCGAAGTTATGAAAAATTCTCATTTCAAACCCTAATTTGCAATTTTTGATTTCTTGGTGAACAAGTTTCATGATTTGGCATGTTTTGATGAAAAATGAATCTTGACTCTTGATTTTGACCAAAAAGTCAAAGTTTGACTTTTCAGTATACAGTCAAAATTGATCAATTGACTGAGAAATTCAACTGTCAATCTTGTGTATTTGGGATCTTTTGAACTTGTTGAGAATTTCAAGACAATTCCATGGGGTCTTTGAGTCCATACGTGAGCTTGATTTGCCATTGGCTAGGTCAAACAGTCAAAAATTGCCTTTGTGCAGTCAAAACCCTAAAAATGACCATTTTGCCCTTTTGGTGATCTGATCAAATTTCTTGAGGAATTGTGGTCCAAACTTGATCAAAAGTTCCATGTGAGTTTTTAGGTCAACTGTCCAATTGACTGGGCAAAATTTGGAATCAAGACTTGAAACTTGGTATGGGTAAGCTTGGGAGTCCAACATGAAGCATGAAAGTCATCTTAGGCATTTTAGGTCAAAATATATTTGTGCAATCACAAACCCTAATTTGGGTCAACAGTGCAAGGAGAAGTCTTGAGCAGAGGAAACCCTAACTTGGATCTTGATCTTCAAGGGTCTTGTGATGAGAAAATGTTGAGGAAATGGGAGGGTAAATTTTGGGGTACAACAGTTGCCCCTGTTCAATCTTCTTGAACCTGAAGAGTTAGATTGGCAAGTTTACCTTTCGGGACTCGAGGGTAAAAGGAGATTGGACACTAGAGTGCCCGGAAATTTGCACTCGCATGTTGGAGTATCAGCAATGTGATGTCGGGAATGGGCTTACAGATGCCATTTGGAGAGATGGTGGATAGGGAGATGGGCTTATAGATGCCATCTGGGGATGCGACAGAACCTTGTCGGGAATGGGCTTATAGATGCCATTTGGAAGTGTTGATCACGTAAGAGATTCCTTAGCGAGAACTTGTGTATTTGAGGAAGACAAATGTTTTCCTGGCTTGTTACAGGTGTTTGATCTTCAATCTCCTCATGCAGATATGCCCTGGCTAGATACAGGTGTCGAATCTACAATTGGTTGCTCACAGATGTGCCCTGGCTGGATACAGGAATCGAATCTTCAAGCTCTTCAGACGTGCCCTGGCTAGATACAGGAATCGAGTCTGGAAATGGTCGTCAACAGATATGCCCTGGCTGGATACAGGAATCGAATCCGGAAATAGTCGTCAACAGATATGCCCTGGCTGGATACAGGAATCGAATCTTCGAACTCTTCAGACGTGCCCTGGCTAGATACAGGAATCAAGTCTGGAAATGTGGTCAACAGATATGCCCTGGCTGGATACAGGAGTCGAATCTTCGAACTCTTCAGACGTGCCCTGGCTAGATACAGGAATCGAGTCTGGAAATGTGATAGTTGAAGGTAGTTATCTTTGGGATTGTATTTTCCCTGAAAAGGCAAAAACATAAGTTTTATGCAATGGCATGATGTATGATATGCATGATGTCATGATGTTCAACATGAGATAGTGTTGTACGCACTTTATCATGTATGTAAGCAAAATGTATGAAAATGTGAAATGTTTATGAATGTATTTTCGTCTTAGGAAAATAAATCCTTGACGACCGGCCGGGGAATTGCTCTGTGGAAGAGATACTTTGCTGAAGTTTTGATGAGAGGCCTGCTGAGGGCTTCAATGATGGATTCCGCTGGGGATAATGATGATAAACTCCGCTGGGGATACCAAAGATAAACTCCGCTGGGGAATAGGAAGAACTTTGCCGAGGGCGATCTTCCGTGGCAGATAGCTGAGGATAACCCAGTTATAAGCCCTTGTGAGGAATAACTTTGAATAAAGCTCGGGAGAGACGTCCGTACTCTGCAGGGAACAAGCTTCCGGAATCTATTGGAGATAAGCTTTAAGACCTGTTGGGGATATGGATTCCACCTTCCTGGGGAAACTTTTGGAATTGTACTGAGGTACTGATATTCTGCCGGGGAATGTTGTGCCTTTTCAGGATTGACGGGGAACCAACTCTGCTTGGGGAAAGTATTGCTGAATCTTGTCTTACTCTGCGGGGAGTTGAGATGATTTGGTCACATTCTTCAGTCGAATCTACCTTGGTACCTTGGCAGACAAAGCAACCATACTGCATCAGGCAACTTCACATTGCCCCTGTTTCTGATGTCACCTGTAATTAGTCCTTTGTTTTATATGCAAATATTTATGAATCAGCAATTTAACGTCAAATGCATATATCAAAAATGAACATTGGACGTTCTTCGCAAGACAAAACAGAAAAAGGAAAAACAATGGCAATTTGTATGGACAAGTGAATTTGTATTGATTTGAATTTTGCCTGTGAATAGGCGTTTTTGTACAAGAGGCTGACATCCTAGTAAGAGAATGCCGCCGAATAACGTAGAATTTACAATTTTGAAAAAGAAACAAAACAGCTATGTGAACAATCCCACTGGGTTCCAACTCTGCTATCGCCTTTATGTCTTCAAGCGTCTCATCACTTTGCTGCCTAGTTGAAGATGAAGCTGATTGGTCGATGCCGAAATCTGAGCCAGATAGTTGATGCCGAATTCCGGATGCGAAGTGATCCAATGAGACATAGTGTTACGCTTTATCCCTAACTTTTTCCTGGACCGCCCTTTCGGGTTTTCAGTCCACCGGGATACCCATTTTTTCCCAAGCCGCCTTTTCAGGTTTTCGACTTGCCGGGTGTACAGATTTTTTTTCATTTCATCCCTTATTTTTGCCCGAACCCTTTTGGTTCGCCGGGAAGCCCTTATTTTTGCCCAGGTATGTCAACCTAGCGGGTCTTTTATTCATGCGTAGTATCTTTTTACTATGTCTGCATTGGCGGGGTGAGGAAGGTCGTCACCATCCATGGTGGTCAGGATCATGGCTCCTCCTGAGAACACATGTTTAACCACAAATGGCCCTTCGTATGTAGGGGTCCATTTGCCCCCGGGATCGCTTTGAGGAAGGATGATGCGTTTGATTACCAGGTCCCCAACTTGATACTCTTGTGGTCTGACTTTCTTGTTAAATGCCCTGATCATCCGTTTTTGATACGCCTGGCCATGACAGATAGTGGTGAGTCTCTTTTCGTCAATCAGGTTTAGTTGATCAAGTCGAGTCTGGATCCAGTCATCTTCACTCAAGTCTGCATCCTTCATTATCCGGAGAGAGGGTATCTGGACTTCAATTGGCAAGACTGCCTCCATGCCATAGACCAAGGAGAAAGGAGTTGCCCCGGTTGACGTCCTTGCTGAGGTACGGTACCCATGAAGAGCGAACGGTAACATCTCGTGCCAATCTTTATAGGTTATTGTCATCTTCTGCACAATTTTCTTGATATTCTTATTAGCTGCCTCTACAGCCCCATTCATCTTCGGCCGGTAAGGAGAAGAGTTGTGGTGCTGTATCTTGAATTGTTCGCAGAGCTCAGTGATCATTTTGTTATTGATATTGGTACCATTGTCCGTAATGATTCTTTCCAAGACTCCGTACCGACAAATCAGATTATGCCGGATGAAACGTGCCACGACGCTCTTGGTTACCGTGGCGTAGGAAGCTGCCTCAACCCACTTCGTGAAGTAATCGATCGCTACCAAGATGAAGCGATGCCCGTTGGATGCGGTCGATCGGATCTCACTGATCATATCAATGCCCCACATTGCAAAAGGCCAAGGTGCCGTCAGGACGTTCAGAGGAACCGGAGGGATATGCACCTTGTCAGCATAGATCTGGCATTTGTGACAAGTTCGAGAGTGTTGGTAACAATCGGCTTCCATTGTGGACCAGAAATATCCTGCCCGAAGGATTTTCTTTGCCATGGTGTGTCCACTGGAATGTGTTCCGAATGTACCTTCATGCAGTTCTATCATGATCTTCTCTGCTTCAGCCTTATCCACACAACGCAGTAGAGTTGAATCATGATTCCTTTTGTAGAGAATGCCGTGGCTGAGGAAGAATTTTGCAGCAAACCTCCTCATGAACTTCTTGTCATTGACAGATGCACCTTCCGGGTATTCCTGAGCTTCAAAGTACCTCTTCACCTCATGATACCAGGGTTTTTCAGCCACCTTTTCGGCCTCAAGATCGCAGCAGTATGCCGGTTCGTCCAACTTCCAGATAATGATCCGGGGAGCCTCATTGTCCCATTTAACTTTGAACATTGAAGACATCGTAGCTAGTGCGTCCGCTAGCTGATTCTCCTCTCTTGGGAAGTGCTCAAAAGTTATCTCTTCAAAGTGGGGAAGCAAAGTCAACACATACTCCTTGTAAGGAATAAGATTTGGGTGTTTCGTATCCCACTCGCCTTTGATCTGATTGATCACGAGAGCGGAATCTCCGAAGACACTCAGAAATTTGATCCTTAAGTCGATTGCAGCTTGCAGACCCATGATACATGCCTCATATTCTGCCATGTTGTTGGTGCAGTTGAAACACAATCGGGCGGTGAGTGGAGTATGAGTTCCTTTGGGAGATATGATTACAGCACCGACGCCGTTACCCAAAGCATTGGAGGCTCCGTCAAAATGCATAGACCATCGGGATCCTTCCTCAGGTCCTTCATCCGGTCCAGGTACTTCACAGTCAGTTACCACCATGATATCTTCGTCCGGAAATTCAAAGTTCAATGATTGGTAATCGTCCACAGGTTGGTGTGCCAAATGATCTGCCAGTACACTCCCTTTAATTGCTTTCTGAGTTGTATACTGGATATCATATTCTGTCAAGATCATTTTCCATCTCGCTATTCTTCCAGACAGAGCAGGCTTTTCAAATATGTACTTGATGGGATCCATCTTTGAAATCAACAGAGTAGTGTGAGTCAACATATACTGTCTCAGCCGGCGAGCAGCCCATACTAGAGCGCAGCAAGTTTTCTCAAGCAGTGAGTAACGAGACTCACAGTCGGTAAACTTTTTGCTCAGGTAATAAATAGCGTGCTCTTTTCGGCCAGACTCGTCATGCTGCCCTAGCACACACCCCATTGAATTGTCAAGTACTGTTAAGTATAGTATCAGAGGTCTTCCTTCCACTGGTGGCATAAGAATGGGTGGCTCTTGGAGATATTCCTTTATCTTTTCAAAGGCAGCCTGACATTCATCGTTCCAGCGTACTACTTGATCTTTCTTCAGTAATTTGAAGATTGGCTCACAAGTAGCAGTCAAATGTGAGATGAATCGGGCAATGTAATTCAGTCGTCCCAGGAAGCCTCTGACTTCTTTTTCTGTCTTTGGAGTTGGCATCTCTTGTATGGCTTTTACCTTGGCAGGGTCCACCTGGATACCTTTATCGCTTACAATGAAACCTAGCAACTTTCCAGGCCTTACCCTGAAGGTGCACTTGTTGGGATTCAACCTCAGCTTGTATAACTTCAATCGGTCAAACAACTTCCTCAGATGGTTAAGGTGCTCCTCCTCAGTTTGGGACCTTGCAATCATGTCATCAACATATACTTCAATCTCATGATGGATCATATCATGAAATAAAGCAACCATGGCACGTTGGTAAGTTGCCCCAGCATTTTTCAACCCGAACGGCATGACCTTGTAGCAGAAGGTGCCCCACTGAGTCACAAAGGTAGTCTTTTCCATATCTTCCGGAGTCATCTTGATCTGATTGTACCCTGAAAAACCATCCATGAAGGAGAACACCTTGTGTTGAGCAGTATTGTCAACAAGAACTTCGATGTGAGGCAGAGGAAAATCATCTTTGGGGCTTGCCCTGTTCAAATCCCTGTAGTCGACGCACATTCTGACTTTACCATCTTTTTTCGGCACTGGCACCACATTGGCAACCCACTGAGGGTAAGAGGTCACTGCTAGAAACCCGGCATCGAATTGCTTCATAACCTCAGCCTTGATCTTTTCGGACATCTCTGGACGCATACGGCGGATCTTTTGCTTTACTGGAGGGCAGTCTTCCTTGGTTGGCAGGTGGTGAACTACAATGTCGGCATCCAAACCAGGCATGTCTTCATAGGACCAAGCAAATATTTCCGTGTAATCATGTAGCATCTGGATCAATCGTTGCTTCACGTTGAGCTCTAGATTAGCCCCAATCTTGACCTCTTTCCTATCTGTCTCAGTACCCAGGTTAACTGTTTCCACCGGCTCTTCATGGGGTTGAATAGCCCTATCTTCCTGGAGTAACAGTCTTGCGAGTTCGCCAGGCACTTCGCAGTCATCTTCGCCTTCGTCTTCGGCCAAGTTGATCGGATTCTCGAAGTCATAACTGGTGGTAGCGGAGCTGTTACCAGTGAGATCCAGAGTGGATTGAAACCTGTATAAGTGAGTGTGTGTAAATATAACTGTTTTGCAATATATAACACAGAAAGAAAAAGAGCACAAGATTTGAAATGCAACAAATGTCCAATGTTTTGATTGATGATATATGGAAATGTCATACAAAAAGCCCTCACAAATGGAGCTACGATGCCCCGGGTAGGACACCGAGCCAACAAAGTTTTAACATATTGTTTGTTACAAATTGAAAATCAAAAGAGTTAATTACTGCGTGACAAATGTGATAGGTGTAAAATCTTTTGCCGTCCAGTTGCTTGGTCCGTTGCTGGTGGTTGGATAGATCCAACTGTCAAACTCTGCTTCCTCTACATCCTCCTCGATAGCATTCACCCTTGGACTGGTGATAAACACTGGAGCCTTTCTGATCTTTTCCTTGCGCACAGCCCTCTGAGCCTCTGCAGTAAAGCCCAGCCCAAACTTGTCGTTCTTTTGAGTGAAGTCAGGAAGCTGACCCCAGTTTGCACAATTGCCTTTCTCGATTACAGCCCGGGCATCCTTCAAGGATGCCATCTTCAACGGAAAGTCTTCTTCAACCACTGCTTCAGCCGATGCCAAAATTGGAGGTACCTCCTCAAAATGTTGAAAGGGGGTTTCAATAAACTCCCCGTCCATCTCGATATACCGGAATGAATTCAAGTGACTTACCATGTATTCCTCCTCACCCTACATAGTAACAATCTTCCCTTTGACAGGGTATTTGAGCTTTTGGTGTAGAGTGGATGTTACTGCCCCAGCTTTGTGAATCCAGGGTCGACCCAACAAGCAGGAGTAAGATGGACGAATATCCATTACATAGAACGTTGAGTCGAAAACCTGGGAACCCACGCGAATAGGGATGTCTACTTCACCGTGCACCATCCTCTTAGAATCGTCGAAGGCTCTAACAATGATGTTACTAGGCTTCAATTCCAGACCCTCACAATCCAAGCGATCCAATGCCTTCTTGGGAAAAACATTCAGGGAAGAACCGGTATTCACCAACACGTGTGCGAGAGTAGTTCCCTTGCACTCTATAGAGACATGCAGGGCATCATTGTGATTTTTCCCTTTGGCGGTAAGGTCAGCATCCGAGATCCCCAAGCCATTGTCAGCTGTTAAATTAGCCACACAGTCAGTGAATTGATCTGCAGAGGTCTCTTGCGGCACATGGGACGTTTTCAGAAATGAAATCAGGGCTTTTGCATGGGCATCTTAGCATAGCAGCAAAGATAGCATAGAGATTTTGGAGGGGGTATGCCCCAACTGTTTAACAACATTGAAGTCACTCTTTTTAATGATTTTAAGGATTTCCTCCATTTCTTGTTGGGAGGCTTCAACAACAGTCTTTTTTGGTGCCTCCGTCCTGGCAGGCAAATCGGTAGCAACTTCTTTGCCCCGAGTATCAGAGGACTCGGCGGCAGTAGTAGACACAGGAACTTGAATTGGAACATGCACACTTGCGGGTGTGATGGTAAGAGGTTTTCGGATAACTGGCGGTGCAATGTCAGGCGAGAAGAGCCTGCCACTGCGGGTAATCTTGGCGGGGCCAGTGATGTTACTGATACTGGTATTGGTGTTGAACTCCTGTTTCACTCCAAGCACATACACGTCGGCCCCATAATGCCATGTGATCGCCTTATCAGACTCATAGGGGAGAGGCCCCGGAACAGTAATAGTGATGGGTGAAACAGACAGAATTTGGACTGGCTTCCTCGGGGGAGCTTTGGCAGGATTATAAATTGTGACAACAGATACTTCTTCAGCGGAAACAAATGGAACAACAGTTTTCTTGAACATAATTTCTTTGCTATCCATCAGGCTTTGGATGCCTGATTTCAGCAGCGGACAACCGGTAGGGATAACAGCACACAGGAGGCAACCCTTGCTACAACCCGGAAATAAACCGGCTAGTAGTAAGTTCCTCTTAACAGTCAAAAGAGGGGTAGCAACATCATTCACCGAAATAGCATATAAATCTTCCTCAATGGCATTTACTCTATGCTGGGGCATAGGAGCAGTTACAACATTTGGCCTCTCAGGCGCTTCAAACTGAATTTCCTTTGCATCGATAAGGTCTTGCACTTTATTTCTCAGGGCCCAGCAATCATCAGTAGTATTCCCGGGGCTATCGGAATGATAAGCACAACGGGCATTTGGGTTACACTTAGGAGATGCAGTATTCACGACCTTTAGCGCTTCTTTGATGGTTACCAAGTTGGTTGATAACAGTTGTGGTAAAATTTGTGACAAGGTCATACTCAACCGAGTATACTGTCTCTTGGGCCTTTCACCTCTTTGTTGATTGTACTGCTGAGGAGCAGCAACAGGTTTTGAAATGACCAAAGCATTGACGGCTTGGCGACTTTCTGGCTTGACTTGTCTTCTAGGACCATAGACGGCACTTGCTTCTTTCTTAAAAGGCCTCTTCTCAGTACTTGCAGCAACACCCTTCTGAATCTTTCCTGACTTGATGCCAGCTTCTATTCTTTCGCCCGTTAAGATCAAATCGGTAAACCCCGCGGAAGAGTTACCAATCATATGATTGAAAAATGGCCCAGATAGGGTCCCTAGAAACATATCAACAAGCTCACGGTCGGTTAAAGGAGGCTGCACCCTGCCAGCCAAATCCCTCCATTTTTGTGCATATTCTTTGAATCCTTCGCCTGTTCCCAATGACATACCCTGAAGTTGGGTACGAGTAGGGGCAAGGTCAGAATTGTATTGGTATTGATTGTAAAAAGCGGTGGCCAAGTCTTCCCAATTTCGGACGATGGTTCCTTCTAGCTGATAAAACCACTCCAATTGAGCCCCAGAAAGGTTGTCTTGAAAGAAATGAATCCAAAGGTTTTTATCTGCCGTATAGGGTTGGATCTTTCTCACGTAGGACCTGAGATGCATTTTTGGACAGGACAGTCCATCATACCTTATGTTGTACCCCAAAATTTGCCCTCCCATATTCTTCAAGATTTGCCAAGTCAAAGCTTCAAAAACTCCCCAAGGGTTGCACAGTTCAAGGGCATCCTAACAGTCAAAAACTAGGGTTTTGGTTCTGACCAAGTAAATGAAGTTTCCAAGGGTCCAATCAAGTCCCACATGCTTATAAACATGGTCAAGCATCCTCATCCCAACTTTCAAGACTTACAACACAAAATTGCACAGTCAAAAACCCTAATTGCCCTACAGTCAATTGTAGGGGCAAAATGGTCATTTGACAGTCAAAAGCCCAAATTTTTGGTCAACATCACATTTTGAAGCCACAAACATCATTTGATCAATGCTTGATCATGATTCTCAAAGCTTGGCTCAAAAAGTCTCAAGATGCAAAGGTTTCCATATTTGGACAGTTGAAAAAGTCAACTGTAACTTGACCAAGGCATAACTTCCACATGGATTATCAGAAAAATTTCATCCAAAGCTCATTTTGAAGAGAAAGACATTTCCTACAACTCCTCTTCACACTTCAAGTCCAAGAAATGCTCTCACAAAAAGTTATCAATTTCAACATTATAGGTCATTTTCAAAAGTCAACAAAAAGGGACTTTAAGTAAAAGGCCATAACTTGAGATTGGTAAATCAAAACGACATGGGACCAAAGGCATTGGTTAGAGGACTCAAATACCTTTCCAAAATGTCCAAGAACATGAGCAAAGCTTAAAAATTGAGCAAGTTATACCTTGTGGAAGTTGGGAAATTTTTGGATATTTTGAAAAGTCAACATTGCTCCAAATGACCTAAAAATGCTAATGGGCCTCTTTTTCTTCCACAATTCATCATCCAAGGCATGTGCACGACCATTTGGCCCAAAGGGAAGTTTTTTATCATTTTTATTTATTTATTTGGATTTTTAATCATTAATAATTCATTTAATTAAAATAAATAGGTGAAAAATACTAAACCTAACTTTTTGAATCTTTTTGTGCATAAAATAATCTCAAGATTTTGTGTATAACCAGATTTGGAAAGAATCTTGGTGATTAAACATGATTTGAACTAAGTTTGCATGAAAAAGATTTGAAAACTAATGCATGGAAAATCAAATATCTTATCATCAATTCAAGGATTCTTTGGCTAAAATTCTCAACCCTAATCACTCACATACATATATGGATGCAAACCCTCGTGCCCATAACCTCCCGGCTGCGCCATACACAAAGCACCAAACTTGAATTTTTTTTGCCAAAAGTTGAAAACTGAAAACTAGGTTTTAGGGCTTTTCAAGATCAAATAACTATTCCATTGGCTTGCTGAGACTTCAAGGAAGGAATTTGGATCAAAACCATAAGCTCTAACACCAAGAAACGTGAGAATCATCGTGCCCTGTACAGAAATTTTTTCATATGCTTGCATCATGATTCATGCGCTTTTAATACTTTTTAATGTTTGATATATGTTTCTTGCTTGATCCTGAAGCTAACCCAGTTGTTTGATTGCATTTTCATCACCCATACGCGATTTCACCATTAAAGGATGCTAGGGTTTCCAAGCTTTTAATTTGGGCGTTTCTCACCATTGTAAAATTGAGACACCTCAATACCATGACCAAACTCAGTATACCTGGACGATCAAAATGGAACCCTCGCGCCTAATTTATGTGGCCATATGGCCTAATCGTTATTTTGAAATCAAGCATGTTTTGGGGGGGGGGGGGGGGTTCAAAACCCCCGCTAACCCTTTTATATTTTCAGGAAAAATGCATTAGGGAAGAAGATGATGAAGTGTAAGGCGTTGGTTGGTTGATTTAAATTTTCGCACGGAAAGAGCACTAACGATTGTTTTACTTTATTATGTTTATTGTTTATATAATATACAAAGAGACAAAGTGGAGCAGTTGGCAAGGCATAGCGTTGGTAATCTCTAGGACCTGGGTTCGAGTCCCAGGTCCCCACCCCTTTCCATATTATTTTTCATTTAACGCTTCGGTGCAATTTCAGTACTAGGGAACATTATACATCCTCAAATCCAGCTTGCCACTTGGCCAATCATACCAATCCAAGGGACCAGATCTGAAGAACATGGTAAACCTCAGTCAACACCCATGCACGCTAGCAGAAAAGTCAATCAGGCCAGAAGCTAATGGGCCTGAAATACTGGATCATACCTCTCATTTGGGGACAGACCCCCCTCTAGGTTTGCAATCTTTTATATTTTCTTCATTATTCTATTTATTTCAATTATTGTTTTTAATTAATTCCTTTAATTTAATATTTTCATGAAAAACATAAAAACAATATAAAATCAAAAAAGACAAAAATAAGTATTTTTATTTAATGTTATTTTTTTGTAAATAAATATCATTAATTAATTTTAGTTTTAATTTAGGTTTAATTCAAACATTTTCTTAATAAACTTAAAATTGGTAGAATTAGGGTTTTAATTAATTTTTACCCTTTTTCTTTTCTTTTCAATAATAATTAATTATTTATTTTCATAAAAATCAAATTGTCATTAAATAATTAGATTTAATTTTAGGTTTAAATTTTAAAAGGTTTTTCTTAATAAATAAAAGTTGTAGGATTAGGGTTAATTAGCGTTTTTTCATTTAATTCTCATTAATAAAAATTCATAAATCCAAAAATACCAAAATAATTTCTTTTTTTATTTTAATTTCATTAATTTAATAATTTAATATAATTTCATTAAAAAGGGTCCAACGCCCTCGCTTGCAATTTTAATCCTCTTTGCGTACTTTATTTATTTCTTGTAAATATTAATGTACCTCTCCCAAAGCCGTGTAAATATTTATCGTTCGCACTCTACCTTTATTTCTTTATTTTCTGTCAAATCGGGTCCTGGATTTAATTTGGCGATGTGGACCCGCGCCTTTGTAATAGTTTAGAACTTTACATTTTCCGCAATTTTTTTTAACTGTTAATAATGGCATGCAAGAATGAATGACCAAATAAAAACAATGCGTAGATCACCAATGACATGGACAAGACAAAAATAACTGAACATGACACACGAATCACACACCACCCCTAGGGTACGCCTCACTGTTGCCTTGCCTCGAAAGGTGATCGTCGAGTAGAGGATGTCTTAGTAAGTCCTCATGATCCGGGAACCTGGCATGAGGGTAGCTTCTAAGGTGTCTTCCCATTTCTCTGGTGATCATCATGTCCCGAACCTCGAATTGACCCGAACACCTCCAACGGTGGTGCTACTTACCTCTCAATGGTGGGATGGAACTACTTTAAAGGACATTTACACAGACTAATTCCTTAGGGTAGGTAGACGACTCTAGATACTTGCTCTAAATTTCAAAACAAATCAAAAATACTTTTCACACCGACGCCTTTTCAAAAAGCTTTCGAAAGCAATTTTTCAAACACTCTTGAGGACCGATACAAGAGTCGAACTGAAATTTTCAAAGAAACTTTTTAAAACCCACAGTTGAAAAGCAAACAAACCATTTTTGAAAACACAAGTGAGCAAGTATCTAAGAGCCCATGGATAACCATGGATAGAAAGGGTGCTAACACCTTCCCTTTCTATAATCTACCTCCCGAACCGAGAGCAATCTCTATAAGGAATTTTTCTGTGCTTTTGTCCTTTCCATTTGGAGAAAATAAAAGACGGTGGCGACTCTTGCTTCCGCGACATTTCGCGAACCAGCGTTAAACAGTCAGTTCCAGATCCACCGATCACAGAACTGGCGACTCTGCTGGGGACATAACTTAAAGTGAGGTGTACCTTAGGGTTAGTTCATAACTGTGTTTTCAATTGTATTGACTTGTCTGCTTTAAATTTGTGGGTTGCATGGGAGTTACATAGATCCTAACCCGGATCTGGGGATACCCTGTTTAGGTAGCATAAGCTGTGAGGGACCTGTCCGGCATAGACCGACATGGGTGAAGCAGTGGCTACGTTGGTGTGGCACCTTGGTCTGTACCGATATCCCTTTTGTTGCAACGAGGAGAATATGAGTCTTCTGAGGAGTCATTAAGCACCAACAACCTTAGAACCTTAAATGACACAACTTGGCCATTAGAACAGTAGCAGTATGCTACGCCCATTGAGGCTAAACTCCCGTGATGGTTCTGGCCGCAAGAAAAGATTGCGATGCTGGAGTTATGACCGATTGAGGGTAGTCAATGATATTGGGATCCTCTAAGAACCCGGTTACTTTTGATTAGGACAGGTTGAGCCCACCAACTTCAAGAGGGTACTACCCAGACCCCATGCTGGCCTTAAACCCTAAGGGCTTGTCTTGTGTGACTTGTGTGCCTTCCAACTTAACTATTTGCATGCTTGTTATCTGAAACTTGAGTTTCCCTTGCAGGTTTTGTTTATAGTCCTTAATAGGGACTCATAACAGGGTATACTAAGTTTCCTACAGGTTTTGGTTTGCAGTCCTTAATTAGGACTCATAACAGGGTTTACCGAGTTTCTTGCAGGTTTTGTTTTTAGTCCTTAGTTGGGACTCATGGCAGGTTTTACTTGAGTTTCTTGCAGGTTTCTGTTTATAGTCCTTAATAAGGGCTCATAACAGGGTTTATTCATATTACCCCATGCATAATGACATCATACCATTGCATACATCTTAACCCATTTCAAGGATCTCAAAGGCTTGTGATGCAGGTCATGATGAATCAAACATCTAGCAAGGGGCAAAGAGGATTTATTTTCCTCTAGCCAAAGTTGTCAGAGGCTATGACCCACTTGATATGGTGAGCTTTGACTCCTGAAGAAGGTTCCCCTAGCCAAGGTTGTTTGGAAAGCAAAATAAGGTTGATGACTTGAATCAGAGGCTATGACCCACTGGATATGGTGAGCCTTTGACCCTTGGAAGAAAGACTCTCAACAAATATGAAGTTCTTTCAATCAAGCTACCGGATCCAAATGCTAACAAATTCTCTTGTTTACCCCGCGAGGTCCTTGGAAACATTACATGCATGTCATACTCATCATTGCATAACAGGTATCCTTGTTGCAGGTCACTTACCTTTCTCGCTGTTTATTTCAGCAATGGCTTCACAACAAGATAACCAGGACCTTCACGCTCAAGAGACTCAGTTCAGGGAAATCTTCCTAGGCCTATCCAAGGGGCAGGAAGAGTTGAGGACACTCCTCATGGGGAATCTGATCAGAAAGAGTCCTGAAGAGGACAAGGACGAGCAGCTGAAGCGTCTACAAGCTGAGGTAGACACATTGAAAACCCAGATGCTGGGGCAAAGGGCCCTCATTCAAGGTTTAGCTCAGGAGCAAGGAGAGCTGAGGGCCATGATCAGTCAGCTTCCTCAAGGCATGAAGCAACCAGCCTAAATCAGGGACCAGGTCATGGAACGGCTTCCAAGAAGGCAAAGGTTGGGTCCAATGAATAGACCTCTCCGAGTTGCTACTACTTCTCAGGTCCAACAACGACCGCGCCAAGAATAGCGGGTTGATCAGAACAGGTCAGACGAGCCTAAGAGACAATTCACCTACATCAACATGGCATGGTCACGAGCTTTGCAGCACATGTTAAGGATGAACCTGATTGCGGTGATCAACCCTCCTGCAAATCCAAAGACTTCCTCTCCAAATTACAACCCAGAAGCAAGGTGCGGTTACCATTCTGGTAGCCCGGGGCACGATACTGAGGACTGTTGGGCACTGAAGTACAAGATTCAGAATATGATCGATGCTAAAGAGATCGAGTTCGAGCCCGCCGAGACTCCCAATGTGATCATTGCTCCCTTGTCAAAACATGGCTAGGATTGAGAAATTTTTGTTCATTAGAATCTTTCAAGTTGTAATTTTCTTTTGATTGTTCAAGCATTCCATTCATATCAAACGTTGTTATTTCATTAATGCATCGCATATGTCTGTTCTGAAACAATATATTCGTATTCACTAAATGCAAATTATTTTCATATTTTTTTTCTGATGATCAACTTTTAAATAATAATTCTAAGCTTCTTGAGGGAGGATGACGAAAACGATACCGCAATCTACAGTATGCTTTTGAACAGACCCCGCTGATGAGGTACAGGCATTGTTTCAATTCCTAAACACTGGAGTTATAAGGAAGATAATCCCTCGGTAACCCCTCTGAGCCAAAGAAGTAGGAGTTTTTATTTTCGAAAATTGAAACCCTTAATTATAACCTGGGGCAGGGTAGTTTCTCTCAGTTGATCCAAGTGCATAACGAAGGGCACCAAAAAGGTCCTTACAAAACAAAGAAAGACAGTGATGGTTCCGAATAATCAATAAAGAAAGGCAGTCATTATCTCAAAAAATAAAAAACCATTAAGTCAAGACCCATGAAGGAGACTTACAAAACTGGGGCATCCCGCTGACTGTAATTCCAAAAAAAAAAGGAAACAGTTCAGGCAAAAAAAAAAGAAAGGGATAACAAAAATCAAAAAAGAAAGAGGTCCTACAAACCCTCAGCAAAAAAGGAGATGACTGCCTATTCAAATAAACGTTCAATATCCGAATCATCACTAGTATATCAAAGCAAAGACTCAAACAAGGTCTAACGTATGATCAACTGAGTTTAGGTTTGGAGAACATCACGAAGAGCGGGTGGGTACAAATATAATTTGAGCCTTTATCCTTTGTTTCTTGAACCATGAACCAGGCCACGTTATAACCCTCAAAAGTCCTAGCTGAAGCATGGGTTAGTTCGAAAGCATACTGTGCGAAAGGTATCCTGACTCCTTAAGGTCTATGGTAAACGCGGAGTTGACATCACGTTTTACAAACATTCACGTGTTTTATGAAAAAAGAATGCATTTTCAAAATCTTCAAGACAGACATAGGCTTTGCATTTTTAACATAACTTTGTTTGCATATGACTTTTGTTTGAACAGCATAGAAATTCGCACGACGAATTCCTAATGAACAAAAGTACTTCCAATCAAGGGGCATGGCATGACTATTGTCTATTATCTGGGGCAATTCAGTCAAGATTCGGAGAATCTTTCAAAATGCCAAGATAACCAGGGGAAAATCTCCGCCTGAGTCACTTGGGGCACTCCAACAGTGAATCTTGCCTGATCAAACACTTTCTGGTAGCCTGACAAAGCACTGATAACAGGGGCACCTCCCTACATTCTGAGAATGTGGATATAGTCGAAAAAAATACTACACAAAATCAAAGACCCGCTAGGCTGACATGCCTAGGCAAAAATTAGGGCTTCCCGGTGAACCAAAAGGGTTCGGGCAAAACGAAGGGATGAAATGAAAAAAATTTGTACACCCGGCAAGTCGAAAACCTGAAAAGGCGGCTTGGGCAAAAATGGGTATCCCGGTGGACTGAAAACCCTAAAGGGCGGTCCAGGCAAAAGTTATGGATTAAAGCGTACGACTATGCCCTGTCATATCGTCACCTGCCTACCAGAAGATTTGTCAGTTACCCCCACAGGTATCCTCTCCCACATCAGAAACAGGGGCAATAAAGAGTTGTCTAAGCAATCTGATTGTGCTTTCCTCCAAGGTATCAAGGTAAGTTCCGTTGAAGAACATAACCAATACAGTCAAACTTCCCCAGGAGAGTCCAATCTAGTTCCCCAGGAAAGTTGGAATCCATCTCCCCAAGCAGTAAGCTTATCCCCAGAAGATTCTGGAAGCTTATCCTCGCAGAACACGAACACGTCTCCCGGCTTTATTCAAGAGTTATTTCCCTACCAGGATATAACTGGGTTATCCTCAGCCAAAAGCCACGGAAAGAGCGTCCTCGACGAAGTCTTCTTATCCCCAGCGAAGTCTATCAACACTTCCAACACAACAAGGGTATCCCCAACAAGTTATTATCAACATTTCAGCAAAGTACCTCTATCCCCATAGAGTATTGCTTCCCAGCAAGATCGCTAGAGTACTTGTTTCCCCGCCGAGTAATCTATTCGCCAAGACTATTCCCCAACGGAGTCATCTTCTCCTACTGGTATTCTTGCAACTATCATCCCCAGCGGAAGCAAAGAGCTATTCTTCAATATCAGCCCAGGAGTTACTTCCCGGCACCCGTCAAGGATTTACTTTCCTAGACAAAAATGCATCCATAAACATCACATCTTCATACACTATAGCATGCATATGCATCATACAACACGAATCTCATTAATTTTGAGGACATTTTGAAATCATGCAGTTCATGCATCATGATCTTGCATACAATTGATGTTTTGCCTTTTCAGGAAAAAGGTCAATACAAAGATGATTATTATTAACTATCGCAACTCTTTCTAGATGTAGTTCAGATGTGACCCAGATATGGCGACGTTCTGATACTTCTTCCAGATTTTTTTTCTAGATATAGTTCAGATGTGACCCGGATATGGCGACATTCTGATACTTCTTCCAGATTTCCTTCTAGATATAGATCAGATGTGAACCATATATGGCGACGTTCTGATACTTCTTCCAGATTTCCTTCTAGATATAGATCAGATGTGACCCAGATATGGCGATGTTCTGATACTTCTTCCAGATTTCCTTCCAGATATAGCTCGGATGTGACCCAGGCATGGCGACGTTCTGACACTTATTCCAGTTGAAGATTTCAAGACCTAGACCGGTTCAGTTAATCGACCCTAAGATTTTTTGTTTCTTATCCAGTCCAAGGCCTTCTCTAGTCCAGCTAAATCGACCCCTAACAGATTTCCCTGATGAAGACTCAGTAGAAGTTATCCAAGATTCTCTCAATGATTGCTGTTGAGGTTGTAGTCGCCTATGGTTCTCTCCCCGATACTGCGGAGGTAGTAATCATACCAAGATTCTCTCAACGATTGCTGTTGAGGTTGAAGTTATCCAAGATTCTCTCAATGATTGCTGTTGAGGTTGTAGTCGCCTATGGTTCTCTCCCCGATACTGCGGAGGTAGTAATCATCCCAAGATTCTCTCAACGATTGCTGTTGAGGTTGAAGTTATCCAAGATTCTCTCAATGATTGCTGTTGAGGTTGTAGTCGCCTATGGTTCTCTCCCCGATACTGCGGAGGTAGTAATCATCCCAAGATTCTCTCAACGATTGCTGTTGAGGTTGAAGTTATCCAAGATTCTCTCAATGATTGTTGTTGAGGTTGTAGTCGCCTATGGTTCTCTCCCCGATACTGCGGAGGTAGTAATCATCCCAAGATTCTCTCAACGATTGCTGTTGAGGTTGAAGTTATCCAAGATTCTCTCAATGACTGCTGTTGAGGTTGTAGTCGCCTATGGTTCTCTCCCCGATACTGCGGAGGTAGTAATCATCCCAAGATTCTCTCAACGATTGCTGTTGAGGTTGAAGTTATCCAAGATTCTCTCAATGATTGCTGTTAAGGTCGTAGTCACCTATGGTTCTCTCCCCGATACTGCGGAGGTAGTAACCATCCCAAGATTTTCTCAACGATTGCTGTTGAGGTTAAAGTCATGCAAGGTTCTCTCACCGTTCCTGTTGAGGTAGTAACCATCCCTGGTTCATTCATCATCGTTTGAAGCTCCAGATCCAGCTCATGTAACCAGTCAGGACACATCTACAAAGAGTCTGAAGACCAGCTCCTGTAACGGGTCAGGTAATCTTTTTCTTTTGCAGGTACACAAGTTCTCGCTAAGGAATCTCTTACGCGATCAACATCCAGATGGCATCTATAAGCCCATCCACCTTCCAGCATCTCTCAGCATGGCATCTATAAGCCCATCACCCTATCCACGAATTTCCAAATGGCATCTGTAAGCCCATTCCACCATCACACTGCTACTATGTGAGCGCAAATTTCTGGGCACTCTAGTGTTCAATCATCTTCCACCTTCGGATTACGAAAGGCACGTCAGCCAATCTGCATCCTCAGGTCTAAGAAGATTGAACAGGGGCAACTGTTGTACCCCAAAATTTTCCCTCCCATATTCTTCAAGATTTGCCAAGTCAAAGCTTCAAAAACTCCCCAAGGGTTGCACAGTTCAAGGGCATCCTAACAGTCAAAAACTAGGGTTTTGGTTCTGACCAAGTAAATGAAGTTTCCAAGGGTCCAATCAAGTCCCACATGCTTATAAACATGGTCAAGCATCCTCATCCCAAGTTTCAAGACTTACAGCACAAAATTGCACAGTCAAAAACCCTAATTGCCCTACAGTCAACTGTAGGGGCAAAATGGTCATTTGACAGTCAAAAGCCCAAATTTTTGGTCAACATCACATTTTGAAGCCAAAAACATCATTTGATCAATTCTTGATCATGATTCTCAAAGCTTGGCTCAAAAAGTCTCAAGATGCAAAGGTTTCCATATTTGGACAGCTGAAAAAGTCAACTGTAACTTGACCAAGGAATAACTTCCACATGGATTATCAGAAAAATTTCATCCAAAGCTCATTTTGAAGAGAAAGACATTTCCTACAACTCCTCTTCACACTTCAAGTCCAAGAAATGCTCTCACAAAAAGTTATCAATTTCAACATTATAGGTCATTTTCAAAAGTCAACAAAAAGGGACTTTAAGTCAAAGGCCATAACTTGAGATTGGTAAATCACAATGACATGGGACCAAAGGCATTGGTTAGAGGACTCAAAGACCTTTCCAAAATGTCCAAGAACATGAGCAAAGCTTAAAAATTGAGTAAGTTATGCCTTGTGGAAGTTGGGAAATTTTTGGATATTTTGAAAAGTCAACATTGCTCCAAATGACCTAAAAATGCTAATGGGCCTCTTTTTCTTCCACAATTCATCATCCAAAGCATGTGCACGACCATTTGGCCCAAAGGGAAGTTTTTTATCATTTTTATTTATTTATTTGGATTTTTAATCATTAATAATTCATTTAATTAAAATAAATAGGTGAAAAATACTAAACCTAACTTTTTGAATCTTTTTGTGCATAAAATAATCTCAAGATTTTGTGTATAACCAGATTTGGAAAGAATCTTGGTGATTAAACATGATTTGAACTAAGTTTGCATGAAAAAGATTTGAAAACTAATGCATGGAAAATCAAATATCTTATCATCAATTCAAGGATTCTTTGGCTAAAATTCTCAACCCTAATCACTCACATACATATATGGATGCAAACCCTCGTGCCCATAACCTCCCGGCTGCGCCATACACAAAGCACCAAACTTGAATTTTTTTGCCAAAAGTTGAAAACTGAAAACTAGGTTTTAGGGCTTTTCAAGATCAAATAACTATTCCATTGGCTTGCTGAGACTTCAAGGAAGGAATTTGGATCAAAACCATAAGCTCTAACACCAAGAAACGTGAGAATCATCGTGCCCTGTACAGAAAATTTTTCATATGCTTGCATCATGATTCATGCGCTTTTAATACTTTTTAATGTTTGATATATGTTTCTTGCTTGATCCTGAAGCTAACCCAGTTGTTTGATTGCATTTTCATCACCCATACGCGATTTCACCATTAAAGGATGCTAGGGTTTCCAAGCTTTTAATTTGGGCGTTTCTCACCACTGTAAAATTGAGACACCTTAATACCATGACCAAACTCAGTATACCTGGACGATCAAAATGGAACCCTCGCGCCTAATTTATGTGGCCATATGGCCTAATCGTTATTTTGAAATCAAGCATGTTTTGTGGGGGGGGGGGGGGGGGGGGTTCAAAACCCCCGCTAACCCTTTTATATTTTCAGGAAAAATGCATTAGGGAAGAAGATGATGAAGTGTAAGGCGTTGGTTGGTTGATTTAAATTTTCGCGCGGAAAGAGCACTAACGATTGTTTTACTTTATTATGTTTATTGTTTATATAATATACAAAGAGACAAAGTGGAGCAGTTGGCAAGGCATAGCGTTGGTAATCTCTAGGACCTGGGTTCGAGTCCCAGGTCCCCACCCCTTTCCATATTATTTTTCATTTAACGCTTCGGTGCAATTTCAGTACTAGGGAACATTATACATCCTCAAATCCAGCTTGCCACTTGGCCAATTATACCAATCCAAGGGACCAGATCTGAAGAACATGGTAAACCTCAGTCAACACCCATGCACGCTAGCAGAAAAGTCAATCAGGCCAGAAGCTAATGGGCCTGAAATACTGGATCATACCTCTCATTTGGGGACAGACCCCCCCTCTAGGTTTGCAATCTTTTATATTTTCTTCATTATTCTATTTATTTCACTTATTGTTTTTAATTAATTCCTTTAATTTAATATTTTCATGAAAAACATAAAAACAATATAAAATCAAAAAAGACAAAAATAAGTATTTTTATTTAATGTTATTTTTTTGTAAATAAATATCATTAATTAATTTTAGTTTTAATTTAGGTTTAATTCAAATATTTTCTTAATAAACTTAAAATTGGTAGAATTAGGGTTTTAATTAATTTTTACCCTTTTTCTTTTCTTTTCACTAATAATTAATTATTTATTTTCATAAAAATCAAATTGTCATTAAATAATTAGATTTAATTTTAGGTTTAAATTTTAAAAGGTTTTTCTTAATAAATAAAAGTTGTAGGATTAGGGTTAATTAGCGTTTTTTCATTTAATTCTCATTAATAAAAATTCATAAATCCAAAAATACCAAAATAATTTCTTTTTTTATTTTAATTTCATTAATTTAATAATTTAATATAATTTCATTAAAAAGGGTCCAACGCCCTCGCTTGCAATTTTAATCCTCTTTGCGTACTTTATTTATTTCTTGTAAATATTAATGTACCTCTCCCAAAGCCGTGTAAATATTTATCGTTCGCACTCTACCTTTATTTCTTTATTTTCTGTCAAATCGGGTCCTGGATTTAATTTGGCGATGTGGACCCGCGCCTTTGTAATAGTTTAGAACTTTACATTTTCCGCAATTTTTTTTAACTGTTAATAATGGCATGCAAGAATGAATGACCAAATAAAAACAATGCGTAGATCACCAATGACATGGACAAGACAAAAATAACTGAACATGACACACGAATCACACACCACCCCTAGGGTACGCCTCACTGTTGCCTTGCCTCGAAAGGTGATCGTCGAGTAGAGGATGTCTTAGTAAGTCCTCATGATCCGGGAACCTGGCATGAGGGTAGCTTCTAAGGTGTCTTCCCATTGCTCTGGTGATCACCATGTCCCGAACCTCGAATTGACCCGAACACCTCCAACGGTGGTGCTACTTACCTCTCAATGGTGGGATGGAACTACTTTAAAGGACATTTACACAGACGAATTCCTTAGGGTAGGTAGACGACTCTAGATACTTGCTCTAAATTTCAAAACAAATCAAAAATACTTTTCACACCGACGCCTTTTCAAAAAGCTTTCGAAAGCAATTTTTCAAACACTCTTGAGGACCGATACAAGAGTCGAACTGAAATTTTCAAAGAAACTTTTTAAAACCCACAGTTGAAAAGCAAACAAACCATTTTTGAAAACACAAGTGAGCAAGTATCTAAGAGCCCATGGATAACCATGGATAGAAAGGGTGCTAACACCTTCCCTTTCTATAATCTACCTCCCGAACCGAGAGCAATCTCTATAAGGAATTTTTCTGTGCTTTTGTCCTTTCCATTTGGAGAAAATAAAAGACGGTGGCGACTCTTGCTTCCGCGACATTTCGCGAACCAGCGTTAAACAGTCAGTTCCAGATCTACCGATCACACCTTACAAACACTGGCACTTTGAACTTTGGGGGAATCACAATCCCGGCAACCAAACCTAAGTCTTCAAAATCCAAACCCGGTACTCTTTGTAGCTCCATGGCGGCCAACCTGTCTTCTAGCCCTTTGTATTTATCATCAGCTGGAGGGTATTGCTGATCAGAATAGTCTTCATCCTCTTCGACCTCTTCTTCTTCCACATCAGATTCGGAAGGTACCGCAGCCCCACCTCCTTTGCTGGTTCCTTCATCAGAAATAGGAGGAAATTCAAGCACTCTCCGAGCTTCTCCGTCAAATCTTCTCCCCAGAGTAGCCACCCCGAGTCTCTTTTTCTTCTTCTTCACTGGGTCTTTATTCCCTAATTGGGTCTTGATATCCTCCTGACCCTTAGCCAAGGTCATCATGAGTTGCTGAAACTGTGCATTCTGGGCTTGTAGGTCTTTGACTGTTTGCTCGAGATCCATCCTACTGAAATAAACAGCAGACAGATAAGGAAACCTGGCGTGAGACCTGCTTATGCACATGATGAATGGTATGCTTATGTATGCAATGCATTCAAGGATTTAGAACATTCAAAATTGTTGCAGACAAAGAAGAACGCACGTCATATTAATAAGAAGAAATTTGTTAGTACATAAATGCCCCATGGGCCAAATATTACAAAATAGCTTCTCAAGGCAAAAAGACATTGCGCATCCTTTTTGGTGCGATGTAGGTGTTGAGGGCCTCTTGCTCATGGAGTCGGCGGGTAAGCTCTAAAACCTTCTTCTCACTAGCGTAGAAGCTGGCTTCAAAAGTATTCCGTTCCTCCTTGAGCTGAATCCAACTTTTCTGCATTTCCTCCCACGATGTAGGCATGTCTGGGTGTAGGATGGTGTAGGGAACCTCTCCTTCCTCGACGGGCTCTTTAATCACGGGGAGTACATGAGGATAAGGCATCATCAGACTTTGGGCTCGGGCTCGTACCCACTTGAGATAAGGCTCAAGAGAGATGGAGTTCTTGTGTCCCAGAGTCTTGCTATCAACCTTGTTGAGTCTTCCCCAAGCTCTGATGAATCTTTGGTGAAGTCCTTGCGCATCGTTGTCAAAGTCAAAAACTAGGTCAGGAATCAACATGTCATGAGGGCCATCCCTCCGTGCATATCCAAATTTCCTCAAAGCTAGGCAAGGGTTGTAGGTGATACCTCCTCTGATTCCAAGTAAAGGAACATTAGGAAACTCTCCACAACGATCGACGATGATGACATTTTCTCTGGACCGAGAACACCAATGTACATCAGAGTGAGTAAGAGTCATCAACCATTGGGACCACCTTGAGCCTTGGTCATTCTTCAAGACAGATTGTGGAAGGTGCGAAATAAACCACCTTGCAAGGAGAGGAGTACAACACATAAGAACACCCCTCTTTCTCATTGTTCATGTGTAAAATGAGTGAAGGATGTCCCCAAGCAATGTTGGTATTGGATTTCTGGACAAGAAGATTTTGATGGCGTTGACATCTACCAATTGGTCAGGATTTGGGAACAAGAACAACCCATAGATAAGGAGTGCCACAATTTCTTTAAAGGCTTGTAGGTCCAATGAGTTCCAACATTCTTGTGCCTTCTCAAACAAGAATTTTGCTAAGAATCCCTTGACGCCGCTTCTGGTTTCCCAATGCCCCTTGATGTCGGATGGTTGTAGATGTAATGCTCGAGCAACATCTTCCGGCTTTGGTTCCTTTTCCGTACCGTTGAAGGGTAGTTGATTAAGGATAAGAATTCTCAGGAGTTGAGAAAACTCCTCCAAAGTGGGCACCAACTGATAATCAGGGAAAGTGAAACAGTGGTGAAGAGGGTCAAAGAACTGGAATAGCACTTTCATCATGTCTTCTTCAATGTTGGTGTTGACTAGGCTGAGCAGTCTACCATGTCTTTCACTGAAGGATGAGCTTTACGGAATTCTTGAGGTGAGCTCCTTGAGTTGAGGAGAGATTCTCACAAGGTTGACTTGAATGGTGTTTCTGCGAGGAATTTCCATGACCTACAAAACAAGAACAAAGATGAAGATCCAAACCCTTGAAATGGTTAGTGAATGCATATGATGCTTCATGATGTTTATGATGTATGCACAAAACATATGTACAAGCAAATCACACCAAACCCTAGTTTCAGGCTTGCATGGGGTTTCATAGGTAAGTACCCTCTTGAGTGTAGTTGGCTTAAAAACCTGTCCTATAAATAGTAACCGGGTTCTAAGGAGCTCAATATCATTGTATTGTTTTCAATGTTCATTGTTTTGGTTTAGCCACTTAACTAGCGACCAAAATATTCCAAGAAAACAACCCTCAATGAGTGTAGTATCGAGTATCTACCAACTTCGGACTGCACCAAAGCCGGTCATCTCACTACCCCTAATAAAAGGCCAAGATGGTCAAGTAAGGTTCTAGGTCATTAGTGCTTAGTGACATCACTCAGCGGCCCCGTACTCTCCTTGATTGAACTCAAGGGTTACCGGTACTCACAAATATGTCGCACTAATATAGCTATTGCTTCGACCGTGTCGGTATACCCCGCACAGTTTCCACAACGTATTGCTATCTATGAATGTTTCCCAAAATCCGGGTGTAGGATTGCAAACCCAAACAATAGAGCCAAAATATAAAGCAAACAATTCAAACAATTAGTCATGCAAGAGGGTGATCTAAGCCCTAAGGTTACTCCACTTTTAAAATAATCCCCAGCAGAGTCGCCAGTTCTGTGATACAGTGGGAGAACTGACTTGTGTTTTGCGTTTGTTTTCGCAAATGTTTCGGTTGAGCAAGAGTCGCCACCGACTTTTTATTTTATCCTAAGGAAAGGTTAAAAAGCACAGCAAAAACCTTTTGAGATGTTTTCTTGGGTTCAGGGAGTAGATTATAGAAAGGGAAGGTATTAGCACCATTTCTATCCATGGTTATCCATGGGATCTTAGTTACTTGCTTAGATCACTTGCCTTTTGTTTTCAATTGTTTGAAATGGTGCTTGTGTGTGTGTGGGTTTGAAAATGTTTTGAAAAGAAGCCAATGTGGTGGCAACCTTTGTAATGATCCATGTTGGGATGTATACAAAGATGTATATCTTTTGAAAAGGTTTTCATTTGTTTTTGAAAGTTTGTTTTGAAAGTGTTATGAGGTTTGGTTTTAGAAAATAGGCAAGTGTTTTGTTTTTTGCAAGTTTGATTTAAGTAACTAAGAGTTTATCTACTCCTAAATTTCTCAAAGATTATTGCTATGTTTTAACCCTTTTGACAAGTTTGTTCCACCATTGTATTTGGTGGACAATCTCATGTTAGGATGTGAAAGGGACGGGCGCGGGTCATCGATTAGGCCATAATTGCAATAGTGCTAAGTGTCTTTGGGCAATTTTTCTTTGAAAGGGACTTGATCATTTTAGGCAACTTTTCGAAAGCGTCATCGAGGGACTATGATCATTTGATTGCTTATTTTTACCCAAAGAAACCTAACATGCAATATGGCCCATTTATTGAAGGCAACAAGTGGAATACCCTAGGGGTGCAAGTGTGATATGTGTTGTCCATTTTCATGCTTGTTTATCTTGAAATTAGGTCAAACTATTTTGTTCTTTTTATTTACATACAAACCCTAATTCTGGCATGGTATATTTAGAAAGCGTTAAAATGCGAAAAGTAAAATTCTTACACTATTACAACACAATATGGGAAGGGGGGTACAAATGTTCAAATGGGGGATATTTAGACAAGGAAATTAAACCTACCTATTACATCAATTTTGGAATATTTACAAGATAATTAATTGTATAAATTAAAGGGAAAATAAAATAAAGATGCAAAAATGCAAAAAGGGTTTTCATATGTATGGAAAAAGAATGTTTTTTTTATGTCCAATAAATAAAAATAAAAAAGGTAATATTTTTGGAGTTTTTGTGTTTTAAGGGTAAAAACCTAATTTTTATTAAGTAAATATATATTATTTAATGTATACAATAATTAATAATTATATACAAAAACAAAATAAAAATGAAATATATTCATAAAAAGTATTTTTTTTTTAGGTCAAATATTAATAAAATAAAAATGTATATATTTTTTTGTATTATTTACCTAAATATACTAATATATATAAATATCTTTATTATTCACTAAATAAGTATTATATATATAAAATAATAATATTTAATATTTATGAAAAAAAATTATATTTTGTATAAAATATTTTCAAAAGAAAAAATGAAGTAAAAATCAGAAATAAAACATATTTCTATTATTTTTTCTAGTTTTTCTAAATAATAGTATATATATTATTTATGCACAAATGGTTCATATAAACAAATAAATACCTAAAAATATAAAAAATGGGGTAAAAATGTTTTTTTTTATGTTTTTAATATTATTAAGAAAAATAAATAAACCAGAATGAAAAAAGAAAAATCAAAAAATCAATAAAACACACAAAATGGGCTCAGGGGGTGTGAAATCAAAAATATGGTGTGAAAAGAAAAGACAAAGCAGGCCCATCCCATGTGGCTTCTTCTTCAACCTTCAGACAAAAAATGTTCCAAAACGCGCGCCTGTTTTCCAAGTTCAAACATCTGGATTCTTTGATCTTTTGCACAAACTCACAACATAAGAAATGTTAAGCATTGAATCACGATTCTAAATATATAAAGAACTCATCCTAACTCTCAGAAATGAGAGAGAATTTTGACATTCCCAAATCCTGACCTAACTTTGCTTCCATATTCAAACCTTAAATTCTCACAGCTCAAGCAAAATAAATGAAAAGTAAAAGCATGTACAGATTCAGGGACATGAGTAGAACACTTCTTATTCACAAACTTAGAGCTAATGATGCCTAGACTAAGAGTTAGAAGTTCAAGAAGATACCTGTTCAGTTGAAGTTTTATCTGGCAATGGGGGAGCTTTCAGAGCAAGATGATGATCTGTATAGCTTGCCTGAAGTATGGTGATGCTATTCCAATGCTTACTTTGCTTTGAAACACCTTGAATCGAGCTATGGACCTCCAACTGCAAAACAAGAAAGTGAAAATGGTGGAACTGGTTAGAGGAATTACAGGTCGTGTTTTGTGTTTTGGTTAGCTTCAAGTGATGCTAGGGAATGTGTTTGATGAGCTTTTAGCAAGGAAGCATGAAAGGAATGAGTTGTGGGATTCAATCTGCAGACCTTGCCCTGTTTTTGCAGTTTGAGAGTGATTCTGGGAATGGGAGTGTTTGGGACCTTGTTTGCTCGTGTTCTAGCTTGTGCTTGATGATTAGAAAGTGTATACAATATTTGCTTAGGCTTCCTTTTGCTGAGATCAAAGTTGGTGATGTTATGATGTGTTTCTTAACACTTAAGCAAGCAAAGGCCACTTGAGTTTCTAGGCTGATAGAGGACCCCTAAACATGCTACAAAGCTTCTCCTTGATCAGTGTGATTAGCTCATAAACTTGTTCCAATTAGACTTGATTTGTACTTGTTGATTTGCATTATGACATAAAGCTTGCTTTTTGCAAAAATGGCTATTTCACTTTTTCCATTTATGGCCTAATCTTGCATACAATGCTTGGATACACAAAATAAGGCTTTGGCACAATGAGTATGCATTAAATTATTGAGTGTTGGATGGTTTAGAGGCCTGTAATGTAGCATAAACCAAGCTGACTTGAAAATGGCAACGTGTATGAACATGTCTTGGCCAAGAACAAAAGTGACTTTTTGCCATATTGCAAAATTCGATTCTCTCAAGTTATGAGGTTGTTTGATGAGTTCTTGGACATTTTGGAAAGATTGGAATGTGCACTACAATCCAACTTTGAAATGAAAATTGAAATTCCAAGTGGAAGTATGTGGAAAATGGTCTTGAAGTTAGGTAGAAAACCTTGCCAAAATAGGTCAAATTTTCACTAAGTTAAGAATGGTTTAGTACCCTTATTCCAAAAATTGTAACTTGAGATACAAGCATCTTTTGGGAAAACTTTGTGAATCAAAGTTGTAGATTATGCACCAATCTACAACTTTCATGTTTTGACTTTTGCTTGAATCCAAATGAATCTTGGTGAGAAAGTGGGGCAAAGTTGGGAAAAATTAGGGTTTTTCATAACTTAGAAAAATTCTAAGTTATGAAAAATTCTCATTTCAAACCCTAATTTGCAATTTTTGATTTCTTGGTGAACAAGTTTCATGATTTGGCATGTTTTGATGAAAAATGAATCTTGACTCTTGATTTTGACCAAAAAGTCAAAGTTTGACTTTTCAGTATACAGTCAAAATTGATCAATTGACTGAGAAATTCAACTGTCAATCTTGTGTATTTGGGATCTTTTGAACTTGTTGAGCATGTCAAGACAATTCCATGGGGTCTCTGAATCCATATGTGAGCTTGATTTGCCATTGGCTAGGTCAAACAGTCAAAAATTGCCTTTGTGCAGTCAAAACCCTAAAAACGACCATTTTGCCCTTTTGGTGATCTGATCAAATTTCTTGAGGAATTGTGGTCCAAACTTGATCAAAAGGTCCATGTGAGTTCATAATGTTGATGTGGCTCAATTTTCATGAGGTTTGACTGTCAATTGGCCACAGTTGACTTTTTCCCCAATACAATTGATTTCTAGGTCAACTGTCCAATTGACTGGGCAAAATTTGGAATCAAGACTTGAAACTTGGTATGGGTAAGCTTGGGAGTCCAACATGAAGCATGAAAGTCATCTTAGGCATTTTAGGTCAAAATATCTTTGTGCAATCACAAACCCTAATTTGGGTCAACAGTGCAAGGAGAAGTCTTGAGCAGAGGAAACCCTAACTTGGATCTTGATCTTCAAGGGTCTTGTGATGAGAAAATGTTGAGGAAATGGGAGGGCAAATTTTGGGGTACAACAGTATTGAAAAAATGTGCATTTTAAAAAGAGTTGGAATTTATGTGGGCAGGGCAGATGACCAATTATTAGCGCCAACCTCATTTGGGAGTGAGGGTGGGGTTGGATCTGAGAAGCAGCGGAGGGGGTGGTATTTCTTAAATATGCCCATGCCCCGTCTTGTTGCCATGCATAGACTCTGGAATATTACACCATATGTCATATGATGACAAATCAATCATGTCTTTAAATGATGCTTCATATATGTTGGTTGACTACTTATGACAATCATAGGCCATTAGTAGACATACTGGTTTTGTCTCCACAACTAATTTGTCATTTTCTTATATTTATTTTATTTCTAACTTACTTTGAGTCTTGTTTTTGTTAGTCATTTGTATGATTGTGGTTATTTTGTTATATTTTCTATCACTTCCTATTGAATTAAGGATCCATTTTAGGTGGTTGATTAGAACATGTCATACACAAAGGGAAATTTATGCTTTGTACTAGGTCATACATAGCATATGCAATGAGCCTTATAAGCTAATATATGACCAATCTTAGAAAGATGCATTGGCAAACATTAGAGTAAATTCTAAGGTACATAAATTATCTCTAAGTAGAGTCCTGATTTATGGTGCAACACGTGGCGATGATGATAAAGTAGAAATCAAATGATTTGTTGACTCTGATTATATAGGTTGAATGAATTCTAGAAAATCTATTTTTGGATATGTGTTCATTATGTTTGGCACATAAATTACTTAGAAATCAACACTTCAGAAGGTTGTTGCCTTATCAATGACTTAAGCGAAATATGTTGCGTCCACTGAAGCTGCGAAAGAAGCATTGTGGCTTGAAGGTTTTGTTAAAGAACTAAAAATTCAAGGTCAAACAATCACTATTAAATGCGACAACCAAAGTGAAATATACTTGTCGGAGAATTTAATTTATCATGAGCGAACAAAGCACATCGTTGTGAGGGTGTATTTTGTTAGAGAGATAATCGAACGTGGAGAAATCCAAGTGCTGAACGTTTTAACTGATGACAATGCTGCTGATATGATCACCAAGATATTATCAAATTGCAAGCTTTTCCACTATATACAACTGATAAGACTGTATGATGATAGCTAGTTGGTTTTGTGGTTCAGAGTTTATTCCAAGGTACCTTATGGGTTGTCTCCTTCTAATCATGATTGGTGAGAAATGAGGAGTAGTATACTATTTATAAGAAAATCAAATTCTAACTTTAAATTAATATATTAAACAATTGGCTAATAGGATGACCCAATTCAATCATGATAACAATCTAGCATATTTCGACAGCTACACTAACTCTTCGACTTCGACAAAGTTTACTACAACATAACTATTAAAGAGGAAAAAAAGGAAGTTGGTATGCATTCCACCTCACAAAAACTTTTACAAATTTATTATTTATTTTTTATTAACATAGATAAACATTAAAATCATGATATGCAATTAATATTTATTTTATTTTACATAATTAATATTTAGTTTTTATTTATGTTTTATTTCTATTTTTAACATTTTTTATAATGGCTCATTATTTAAATTGAATTTTTGAATTTTTATTATTATTACGAGATGAGTTGTAACAAATCTAAATTAATATTCTTTAATAAAAAAATAGATCAAAAAATTTAATATATATAATAATTTGTTCACAACAATGTTTTAAAAACTAAATCAGAGAAATAGCGGTTAAAACATGAGCATCAAGGCGCAATTTGATCAACCGATCAAATCGTGGTTGAATCATATATTAAATTAAAATTAAGAAAATAAATAAATATATTATTAAACATCCTAACAAAGTTAATTCATATAATAATTTATTAATTAAAATTCTCAAATAAATACGATACTAATAAACAAGTTTACAAAAGAAGAAAAATACAATGTAAGACCAATAACAAATCAGAAAATTAGTTAATGATCAATATTTATATATTATCCTTAATAGCTTAACTCAAAGACACAAGTTCTTCATCAGTATAGTTTTTCACTTCTCTTTCAAAACCAACATTAGTTATCTCATGTCCACAAACATTACATTATTTCTTCTTTTCTATTTGCAATTACATTGTCTCACGTTCCAATTTTATTCATTATTTTCCATCTATACAATTTTAAATGTTTGCTATGATTAATTTTTTAGATTTAAACAAAGATTAAAATGAAGTAAAACATAAAAAAAATAATTATATTTGATTTTTTGAAACGTCGGGTTCACCAAAACTGGTCTCAATTTTACGCTTATTTTGATTTTTCATGATTGAAGCAATTTTATCCCAATTTTATAAATATAACTGTTTCTCTAAGGTATCAACGTTAAATAAAGGACCCATATATCCTAAAGTTTTATCAGCAAGAGTAAAAGAGATGATTACCTGGGATTCCTAGATAGCACGTTGTTTTGTAGAAAGTGTGGGCGTTAGCACAAATTCCTGATTCCAAGTCAGAGTAGGTTTTGATATGTGACCAATAGGAATCATAGCAACATTCTTGGCGTTCTTCAAGTCCTTAGAAGATTTGTTGCTTTTCTTGGAAGGTTCCATTGTTGAAGAAAGTATGAGAATTGATTGACTGTGTGAAGAAGAAGATTGAGAGAAATTGCAAGTTCTTGAAAGTTTAAAGTAGGAAAAAATGTTGATTGGAAAACGGTTCAATTTTTCATTTTTCAAATGAAAGAGGTAGTGGGACATGTGTTGCTGGATGATAAGTTGACAAAATGGTTACTTTTTGAGAAAGTCACGATTTGTACCTACTTTAGTAGCAATGATGAAATCTGAACTACGCATGCTCTGATAAGACGTTTGGAAAGATGTTCATCATGACCATGACGTCACAGCAATAATGGCCATAAAGAAGTAACTTCAGCGTCGAAATTGAAATTTTGCAAAAAAATGTTTATTTCTTCAAATGTTTCGAAATATACATTTTCAGGGGGCAATTTGTTAGCTGAGAATTTCGACGACTTATGATATAAAATAGAAATAAAGGATATCGAAGAAAGGCTAGTTTTAAAGGAAATATGAGAGATATTGTCTATAGTCTTTGACTGACTGACCAACTGATGGTCAAATATTAATAGATATTAGTGAAGTTCTATTATTGCAAAATGCATAAGACTTAACATATTTCAAGTTTCAAATTCAAAAATTTTGATAGGCCACGTTGTGGGTTTTTTAGCGCTTCGAATTTAAGACAGGTTTGAATTCAAATGATTTGATCTTATCCAGAAGGACGTGTGGAAGTCTGAGGGTTCGAAAAAGCATGCAAGACTCGAACGTGGCATCTCTATGGAAGAAGACCGTTACGGTCGAAGTAGTATAAATTAGGATCTTTATGTTAGATTTTGGGGTGTTCACTTTGTACAAATTACTCACATAAACTCGAAGTACCAGTGTCAGAGAAAAGAGTCATTAAGAATGTATGCATAGAAACACCATTCTTTATGTTTAAAATATTTTACATTAAATCAAGTCTTTTACTTTCGTTTAACATTTCAGTCGAATTATTTACATTTCCAGTTTTAGTTTAAAACTTTTTTACTTTTGTCTTCAAGCCTTTATCTTTACTTTTACTTTCGTTATATTTGTCTTTTCGACATAAAACAAATACTTAGAAACATAAAGACTAAAACAAGATTCGACACTTATTCTAGGATCAATCTAGTCGATCCTGTGAGTAACTAGAAATTATCTTTGTTTTTGGAGGACTAACGGTTGTTTACCAAATTTCACGGTAAACAGTTGTTTACAGGATTTACCCTTCTTAACTCAGATGCATACCTCCATATGGATGGATACTGATTATCAACATCACCTTCTATTATTTTTTTTCCATCAACTTAGCCCTCCATGCTCTTGCAACACTAATACCCACAAATTTTTTTTCCTAATATCTTGCATGATATCTCTTATTCTAACTGTTACAGATGTTTGTAGCCTCTTTACCACATGCTTGGCCACCCACTTTGAGCTTGCAGATTTGTTGTTCAAAACCCTAGCACATGTATGGGTATCTACAAGTGTTTTCATAGCAAAGGTGTGCTTGTGGCCCATTCTAGAGCATAATACTAAAAACCCACATTTAGCCTTACACTCTACCCTTACCCTATATCTCTCGTTTCTTACAAACATAATTTCCCTCCCATTGAGCACTGACCACTCACGAATATCTTCCCTAAAGTCAACAAGTGAATTAAATTCCATACCCCATTTAAATTTATAGTCCTTGTTGAGGTGCTCTTTCCTAAATCTCTCATACTTGGGCCTTTCATCATCACACGAATCATTTGGGTCAGAATCGCTAAATTCATCACTATGGTAATCATCTTCATCTATTTTATTATTGGGCCTACCCAAAATCCCACTAAGACTTTCATCTTCATTAATAGGGAATGTTACATCAATTCCTTCAAATCCATTAACTCCTTCTAAGCCATCAACAAGAGCAATAACTATTTCATATTCAATATCATCTAACCCTTCAACCAACTCATATTCTAACCCCATCTATTTGATTCACCTTATTAACACACTTAGGTTCCCTATCCTCCGAATCCATGTCTTCTAGATTATGTTCCACAAATATATCTCCATCAATAGCCATTGCACTGAAGTATGAAGCAAAATCGTATGCATCATCGTCTTTTCTTATCATGATAAATCCATCTTAAATTTATAATAATTTTGTCCATAACCTAAAACTACCATTCTTATACCCCCCACTTACTCATTAACTTGCCAATGATATCCATTATCTGTTTCCCAACATCTATCCCAGTTATAGTTAAATCAACCCCCTCTTTAAATAATTTCATTCGGATTAACCTTAATCAATTCACTCCCATGGTAAAAAAATAACATTGAAATGTTGTGAATCCTGAGAAGAAAGCATACTCAGTTATCAAAAACTCAGATTTCCCAAAAAACATACCCAGTTACCCTAATATTACTAGTTAACAGTGAAAATTTTTAAAAATGAACTTACAGGAAACAATACTAGTTTCAATGTCTATGACTATGTCTTCGTATTCGTTTTTGTCTTTGATTATGACTGCGTGAACCTTGGTCTTTATCTTTGCAATGTGCCAAGCTTTGTCTTCTTTCCAGATGAATCTCCTTTGCATGAACCTTAACTATTGTAAGGGGTATTCGAAATGTATATAACCAATAAGCTACAAATTGAATAAAATAAAATGCCATGTGTGTAAATAAATATACCACGTGGAGATAATTTAAAATCTTAGGTGAATCTTCCATGCTACTAGGCATTGGGGGAAGGGGGGGGGGGGTTCTATGAGGGAATCTAAATAAGATAATAGGGGATTAAAAAAAACTATTACATGGGTTAAAATCTAAATTCGCTAACATTACTAGGAGGGGTTGTATATTTAACCCTTTATTTTATGATGGGTGTTAAGCTTAAGGGATATTGGGGATCCCTTAGCCTCTTTTGGTATTAAAAGATTCATTGCTTATTGAAATAATGAAAGGTTTGTGCAAAACCCTCATGATTATATTGATTGTGAATTATGTTTTGTGTTGTTGATGTTGGTTTTATTATTGTTGATGTAAAATTCTTGTGAATATATGCTGTAAAAATTGATTGTTGATGTTCATATGCTATATAAGGAGTTGATGAAGAAAACATGAATATCTAATGTAATATATGTTTTGCCTAATATATTTGATCATTCTGAGTAGTTGTTGAATCTAATATATTTTACCTTCTGAGCATAGAGAATATATCATCCCTGATCATTCAGCTGCAGCTTGAGCAATTTGAGGACATCCTAATTTCCATTGATAACAAATTAGTTGGAAGCTACAAAACCTTCTTCCAGCTATGGTTTTCATAGTTGTTAGTGCGCAAGGTTAATATATGAAGGAAAGGAAAGAGAGAATATATTTACTATAATGACGGCTAGAAAACTTACAAAAGGAATGATTCGAAGGTTACAAATGACAGCTACCACTAATCTATTTATACACGAAGTAAATTGCCACGTAGACCCTAAAAAAATTAAATTTAATGACTAAGTTAAAAGGTATAAACTAGGAAATACTAAACTTAAAAGCTACACTAACAAACTCAGAATCCAAAACCCTAGAAGCTAAGCATACTTTTGGGCGTAACCTCAGAAGCTTCTGCTTTGGATTAATAACAACTTCTAGTTACATCAAACTACTACTTCTAACTAAGCAGTCTCAAAAGCTTACAGCTTCTGGCTAACAACCTTAGAAGCTCTACTTCTTCTAAATAAAAACATCTTCTGAATATGAATTACTTCCAACACCATCTCTTAATTCATATTCAGCTAACCAAAACTCTTCAACACCAATTTCATCCCTCAAACAGATAAAGTGTTCAGTCTTGACATCCTTCGTCAGAACATCTGCATGTTGCTTTTGGTTGCTACAATGTTCAACTTCTAATACTTCATTTAGAAATGCATATTAACCCTTGAGAACCCACCTGGCCCTGATTGTTTTCTTCTCCTTTGGAAGCTCAATTAACTCTTAAGTCTTGTTTCTTTCAATAGCATGAAGCTCTTCTTTCATAACCTTCAGCCACACTTTCTTCTTGAGAGATTCACAGGTTGACAAAGCAACCACCAGTTGCTTCTAGGAGCACCAAGAAATAGGACTTTCAAGATACAAACAAAAATATCCAGAAGTATTTCTTCTGTCAACTCTCAGAGTCCCTTCAGTATCTTGCAGCTTGTCAAACTCTACAAATCTCCTTGGTATATTTCTGACTTTATGTGGCTTCTGAACTTGTTCAGAATATCCTTTTGATTCCGGAACAATATCTCCTTCTAGACTTTTTAAAGAAGTTTGACTACCGCCAGAAGCTCCACATTTGTTAGCTTCTGGACCTTGTTCAGAACCACTATCTTCAAAAATAACATCTTTAAAAGTTTGATCACCTTCAAAAGCTCTTCCTTTAGAAGTTCCACTTTCAGAATCATGATCATCGTCAAAGGCTGGATTCAGTATGCCAAACAAGCACATAGACAACGCTTTTTTTTGCCATAGACAGCGCTTTAAAGCGCTGCCTAAACCAGCGCTGCTATAAGTTAATGCAGCGCTTTGGATTAATGTAAAACCATTGCTATATGTCCCCTTTAGGCATCACTTTTACTTTAAAAGCGCTTTCTTATGCACCCCTTTAGCAGCGCTTTCTCTTTAGAGAGCGCTTTGGTAAGTACCCCTTTAGCAGCGCTTTCTCTTTAGACAACACTTTTGGTTATCTTTTAGGCATCACTTTAAGCAACACTTATCTTTAAAAGCGTTGTCTGTTCCCCAATTTAGGCAGCGCTTTCCCATTTTAGGCAGCGATTTTCCCCACTTTAATAAGACCCAAGGCAGAAGCAATCTGAGTTACCGTTCCTCCCACATGGATGATGCCTTCAGAGGACTTTGCGATGAGGCTAATATTCCAGAGCAGAAAGTTCCCACAAGCCATAGGACGCGACTGGTTCACACAGAAAAGGAAGAAGATCTCCTCCTCACTAACATGGACATCAGCATCAGCTTTCCCAAGGAAAGTATGTGCAAGGATCATCTGGAAATACCTAAGAGCTGGGTTAGGGATAATGTGGGACAACTGTGTGGAAGGATCAGGGCCTCCTCCACCTATAATATTACTCCAGAACTTCTCGATACTCTACTCATAAAGTAACCCATATGTAGCTCAGGAATGGCATCAGGGGTAGTCTGGAAGCCTAGCAAATCACCAAACTCCTTCTGGGTAAAAGAGTACTCAGTCCCAAACAATCTGAAGATGACGTAGCCGTCTTGACCAACATATGGCTCAAAGTCAAATGAATTGAGGAATTCTAGGGTGAGGTTTCTGTAGGTCATATTCAAGTCAACAACATACTTATCCCACTGGAGCTGGCCACACATAAACTTTATACTGGGCTCGAGGCCTAAAGCTTCCATGCAATCTTGGTCAGGGTAACGGGTAGGTTCCATGGAGTGCTGAGAAAGGACTGCACAACGTTGTTTCTGTGTATCATCTCTGAAAGTGGCGTGCATGTCGTCGAAGCTTTGTATCCTGAAAAAAATGGTTAAAGAGGAATGTTATCGATGTGCGACCTGAAAACACAAACATTGTAAAAGTTAGTCTAAATAAGTAAAACTAAAATTAAATTTTAAAAATAAATAAATGAAATAATGAAAAAGATAAACCCTTGGGTTTCCTCCCATGCATAGCTTGTTTAACGTCGTTAGCTTGACGAGTAGAACTCATATATCTGAAGTAGGTGTCGATGGATCGATCAGAGTATGGTTGGAGTAGTCGATGGGAATGTCACTTCCTTCATAGTGTTTTAACCTTTTCCCATTGACAGTGAATGGATTACAAGAGTTGTTCTTGATATCAACTTCTCAGGATTTTAGGATTTTAGAAACCTCAAAAAAACCATTCCATTTTGAACGCAACTTTCCAGGAAAAAGTCGCAACCTGAATTAAAAAGGAGAACGTGATATCCTTTATTGAAGTTTTTCTTTACAATTCTTTTATCATGCCAAGCATTAGTTCTTTCTTTATATATTATGGCATTTTCATAGGCAGACTGGCGGAGTTCTTCTAGTTTATGAATGTCTAGGATGCGCTTTTCACCAGCAGTCAAATAATCTAGGTTTAAGGTTTTAATGGCCCAATAGGATTTTTTGTTCTAGTTCAAATGGTAAGTGACATGACTTTCCATAGACCAATTGGTAAGGAGTTGTTCTAATATGGGTTTTAAAAGCAGTCATGTAGGCCCATAGTGCTTCTTGTAGCTTCTGAGACCAATATTTTCTAGATATTGAAACAGTTTTTTCTAAGATCTGTTTAATCTCTCTATTAGATACTTCTACTTGGCCACTAGTCTGCAGATGGTAGGGTGTTTCTACTCTATGCTTAACTCCATATTTACTTAAAAGTTTGTCAAAAATCCTTGATATGAAGTGTGATCCACCATCACTTATAACAAGACAAGGTATTCTGAATCTAGGGAATATATAATTCTTAAATAGCTTGATCACTACTCGTGTGTCATTTGTGGGTGAGGCTATAGCTTCAATCCATTTAGACAAGTAGTCAACAACTACTAAGATATATTTATTTCCTAATGAGGATGGAAATGGCCCCATATAATCAATACCCCATACATCGAAAAGTTATACTTCTTGAATGTTCCTTAAAGGCATTTCGTCACGTCTTGAGATGTTTCTAGTTCGCTGACATCTGTCACATCTGACAAAGTAAGCATGAACATCACGCCATATAGTAGTCAAGAAGAGGCCAGCTTGGGGAATTTTAGCGTATGTTTTAGAAGTGCTTGCATGCCCTCCATAGGGTGCAGAGTGATAGTGTTCTATGATATTTCTTACCTCTTCTTTTGGAACACAACGATGAAAAATACCGTCAGTACGTCTTTTGAAAAGAAGTGGCTCATCCCAATAAAAATTTCTTACATCATTGAAGAACTTATTTTTCTGTTGATAGTTTAGGTCAGGAGGTACTATATCAGTAGCTAGGTAGTTAATGAAGTCAGCGTACCAAGGTACATTTCTCACTATTAAAGCTTCCTCAGAGTTCTTATAAGGATCCAGGTTATCTTCTCCAATGGTGTCTATTTTAGCTATTAGTTTTTCATTGACGAAATCATCATCTATGGGTATTAAATCGGGTTTTAGGTATTCAAGCCTAGAAAGGTGATTAGCAACTACGTTTTATGTGCCTTTCGTATCTCAGATATCTACATCAAACTCTTGTAGTAAAAGGATCCACCGAAGTAACTTAGGCTTAGCATCCTTTTTTCTTAATAGGTAACGAATAGTTGCATGATCTGTATAGACTATAATTTTAGCTCCTACCAGATAGGATCGAAATTTATCGATGGCGAAAACTACAGCTAGGAGTTCTTTTTCGGGTTGTTGCATAATTAAGTTGGGAAGCATCTAGGGTTCTACTTGCATAGTAAATCACATGTAATTTCTTATCTTTTCTTTGACCTAGAACAACTCCCACAACGAAATCACTAGCATCGCACATGATTTCAAAAGGTTCGGTCCAATCCGGGGGTTGCATAATAGGTGCCGAAATAAGTGTTTGTTTCAAAAGGTTAAAGGCCTCAATACACTTTTCATCGAAGATAAATTCAACTTCTTTCATCAAAGTACCAGTTAGAGGTTTGGTTATTTTAGAGAAGTCCTTAGGTGGTTTTAGGTATTCTATAACTTCTATTTTTGCTCTATCAACTTCAATACATTTTTCAGAGACTATGTGTCCTAAAATTATACCTTTTGTAACCATGAAATGACATTTTCCCAGTTTAACACAAGGTTTACTTCTACACATCTCTCTAGAATTTTCTCAAGGTTAGCGAGACAGTTCTTAAAATCGAATCCGCATACCGAGAAGTCATCCATAAATACTTCCATAATCCCATCAAGATAATCTGGAAAGATTGACATCATGCAACGATGGAAAGCAGTTGGAGTATTACAGAGTCCGAATGGCATTCGTCTATATGCAAAGGTTCCTTAAGGATATGTAAATGTTGTTTTTTCTTGATCTTCAGGGTGTACAGGAATTTGGAAGAATCTAGAATACCCATCTAGATAACAAAAGTAAGAATGTCTAGCCAGAAGTTCTAGCATTTGGTCTATAAATGGTCAGGGAAAATGATCCTTCCTAGTTTCCTTGTTTAGATTTCTGTAATCGATGCACATACGCCAACCTCCTTTTTTCCGCTTTGCTACATGTTTGCCTTTCTAATTTAGCTCGAATGTGATCCCTCCCTTTTTAGGTACTACATGCACAGGGCTCACCAACTTACCATCAGAGATTTGATAAATTATACCTGCCTCTAGTAACTTAAGAACTTCTTTCTTAACAACATCACTCATTATAGGATTTATCCTTCTCTGATGTTCTCTGGAGGGTTTTGAATCTTCCTCAAGTAAAATCCTATGCATACATATAGATGGACTTATACCTTTCAGATAAGAGATATTATATCCTAAAGCTGAGGGATATTTTCGTAAAACATCTAAGAGTTAGTTTGCTTCTTCTTGTTTTAAGGCAACACTGACTATAACTGAACGACTCATTCCTTCATCTAGAAACTCATATCATAGATTCTTGGGTAGTTCTTTAGGTTTTAAAGTTGGTTTTTTTAGGGCATGGTATAGGATCTAGAGTAAGGTCTAAACATTCGTGAAGGTTATCATTAATGTAGGGTTCCATCTTTTCAAATCCATCATATCCCCTTATGAGGGTTGAAGGTAGCTTGATTGTTTATGTGGGTTCTTCATGATCTAGTTCCCTAGCGCATTCATCAATGATGTATATGGAATAACATGGATCTGCTACTTCAAAAGTCAACTTTCCTCTCTTGATGTCTATTATGGCTCCTGCAGTTGATAAGAACGGTCTACCTAGGAGGATTGGGATATCGTCATCTTCTTTTATGTCCATGACAATAAAATTAGTGGGGATAAACAATTTTTTGATCCTAACCGGTACGTCTTCTAATATGCCGATTGGATATTTAACAGATCTATCGGCTAATTGAAGAGACATCTTAATAGGTTGCAATTCTCCTAAGTTTAATCTCTCACAAACTGCCAAAGGCATTAAGTGAAGAAGTGAAAAACACAAGAAGGGGGGTTGATTGAAACTTAAAAATCAAAAGCAATAGACACAAGATTTTTATCCTGGTTCGCTTGATCAAAAGAAAAGGTTTACTGTGTACTATTTGTTTTTCGTTATTCCAGTTTGATTAGTGATTAAGTCCAGGAATTGGGGTAGTGGTATCAGAGTCTATAAAAGAGTCTTCTGATTGGTTTGCGGTAGCGTGTTGATTTTCTGGTTCATGGGTTTCAGAATTTGGATTTTTGGTTTAGGGAGTGAAAGGATTTTCATTTTCTAGTTGAGGAGAGTTGGGGTTTGGATGTTCTGGTTGTGGAGAATGAAGGTGTGGATTTTCTGGTTGTTGGGAGTGGAGGTTTGGATTTTTCTGAGATTGGTGATTGAAAGTCTTGGTCAAAAAGTTCAATATCAGATAGAACTCTTGCAAGTTCTGGTTGATTTTGTTCTGGATTTGGATTAGGGGAGTGAGGTTCATTTAAGAAACTGCCAAGAGTTACAGATGGATCAAACTCTATGTCAAAATCCTCAAATGTTTGTGGTGAGGGATTTTCTGTAGGTTGAGGGGGAACTGTTTTAGATGTTGAGAAAACTATAGATTCTACAACAGAAACAAAAGATGTGTTACCTTTCTTTTTCACAGCTTTGGGTGTCCTGAGAGGATCCTTCTCCTGCTGCCTTCCTGTTTCTATATTTCTTCAACACAACATCTGGAGGTGGCTTGTGCAGGTCACGAATGTTGAGTTCTGAAATAGTTCCATCTTCCTTGCAAGCTTTAAGGTATCTGACTACAATCTCAGGAGAAGCATCTATCTCAGAAAATATTGGAAAATCCTTCAGAGGGATTCTCCTAGACGTGATGACTTCATGAGAAGCAATTGTTGGTTCCTTCTTAATGCTTTCAATAATCTTCGTTTTCTTTAGATTCTTGGCATTTAGTGGTTTCCAAGAACTTGCTTCCAGAGTGCTGATCTCCTGAGGCTCTGTCAGATGTTCTATCAGCCTATTTTCCGTCAGAATATCAGAAACCAATCTTCCCAGAGGAATCCAATCCCTCTTTGTTCTTTCTTCTTCCCTTGTTTCCTTCACACTTGCTCTCAGATGATTGAAGAGCAAGTGTGGAAGGTTTATTTTGGTTTTCTTTGCAATGAAGTACAACAGAAACTGCTGATCAATATTGATGTAGTCGAGAGAGCTTGTAGGCTTCCTGTGATTTATGTAACCCAGAATGATCCTGGCCCAGATTCTATAATAATCTTTCAAGTCTCTTATCTTGATGGATGGCTGTCCAGAAGTGAAAATGACCCTAGTAATATATTTTAGGTCATAACACTTATCGGCCATGTCAATGCATCTGACTCCTCCGCCATTGTACCCAATAAGTTTCCCAATCAAGTCTTCTGTAATAACTATCTTCTTCCCCATAACATATGACGTAACATGATGGTTGTATGAAGTAGCATGAATCCATAATTCCTTAACAAGAATAGGAAATAATGGACCCAACAGACGATCAAAGTATTTGTTCCATCCCTGAGCCGTCACATCTTCATAGAAATCAAACCCATTTTCCTTTAAACTCTTAAAATCAATGATCAACTCACGTAGAACTTCAAGATTATCTAACGGAGTGAGCAACGTTCTTATAGGTTCCTCATATTGTTCTGTTGAAGAAGAACCAAGAGCTCTGTTGAGATTTTTGATGCTTGATGAGGATGCCATTGTTCACACAGATTTGTTGAAGAAAACTGAGAAAAAGGGTTTTTGCAAAAATGAGAGCAAGAGAGAATAATGGATGCAGTAAAAAGTGAATGAAATAGTGAGATTGAATTTATAAACACTTTTGAAAACTTAATCAGTAAGAAAGAGAAAATAAGTAATGATTATACTGAAATTATGAAACCTGAAATTAGGGGATAACGTGTAGATACTGAACAGTTACCATTGACAAGTGTCTCAATGCATCCAATCAGAGCCTTAGACCCTTCAGAATTTGAACGTGTGTTCAGCCTCAGAAGGTAGTTTGTGAGAGGATGACATATGTTTGATGGTGTGAACTGCACGCCTCTATCTTTGAAATGAAAGGTTCAGATCTTCATAGATAGGTTCTGAAGCAACTGTACTCCTAACTTCTGAAGACATGTTGATCAGATGTTCACAAAAAAAATTAAAGATCTGAGGGTTAGAATATGCAAATAAAAATTCTTATTCTGGACGTAATTTCATGCTGAGATGTTTCAGAATGAAATTAAATCTATCTTCAGAAAGGGGTTTTATAAACGCATCAGCCCATTGATGGTCTTTGTCAATAAATTTTAAAGAGAGAATTCCTTTCTGAATATAGTCCCTAATAAAATGATGTTTTATTTCTATATGCTTAGCCCTAGAATACAAAATAGGATTTCTGGATAAACAAATTGCAGAAGTATTATCACAGAAAATAGAAATGTTACTCTCAAATATGTTGAAGTCTTCAAGCTGACTTTTCATCCAGAGCATCTGTGTGCTGCATCCAGCAGCTGCAATGTATTCAGCTTCTGCCGTTGACAATGCAATTGTAGACCGCCTCTTGCTGGTCCATGAGATCAGATTGTCTCCCAGAAACTGGCAACTTCCAGAAGTAATTTTATGTTCTACTCTGTCTCAAGCAAAACCAGCATCACAATATCCTACTAAACTGTATTAATTTGATTTTCTATAAAACAAACCCAGGTTAGTAGTACCTTTCAGATACTTGAAAATTCGCTTAGCTGTTGTTAAGTGAGATTCTCTAGGATCTGATTGGAATCTAGCACATATACAAACACTGAATAAAATGTCAGGCCTTGAAGCTGTCAGATAAAGGAGAGAACCAATCATACCCCTGTAGATCTTCTGCTCTACCTTTTTACTTACCTCTTCTTTTTCCAGAATGCACGTTGGATGCATTGGAGTCTTTGATGGCTTACATTCTGAGAGGTTAAATTTCTTCAGAAGTTCTCTGACGCATTTTCTCTGGTGAATGTAAGTTCCTTCAAGAGTCTGATTGATTTGAATGCCCAGAAAGAATTTAAGTTCTCCCATCAAGCTCATCTCAAACTCTGCCTGCATGCACTTAGCAAATTCTCTTCCCATAGAATGTTTAGTAGATCCAAATATAATATCATCTACATAAGTCTAACAAACTAAAATGTCATTCTTAAATGTCTTACAAAATAGGGTTGTGTCCACTTTCCCTCTGGTAAATTCCTTTTCTAACAGAAAGTTACTTAGTCTTTCATACCAAGCTCTGGGAGCTTGTTTCAGACCATAAAGTGACTTCTTTAGTTTGAAAGCATATTCTGGGTGTTTGGAATTTTCAAACCCAGGGGGTTGGTGTACATATACCTCTTCATCAATGTAACCATTTAAGAATGCGCTTTTGACATCCATCTGATACAGAGTGATGCCATTGTTTACAGCAAAAGAGATTAAGAGTCTGATAGATTCTAACCTGGCGACTGGAGCAAAGGTTTCTGTATAGTATATCCCCTCTTGCAGTCGTGCCTTGTTTCTGATGACTTTTCCTTGCTCATTCATCTTGTTTCTGAACACCCACTTTGTTCCAATGGCGTTGAATCCTTTTGGTTTGGGATCCAGATCCCATACGTCATTTCTGGTGAATTGGTTTAACTCCTCCTGCATTGCCAAAATCCAATCGTTGTCCAGAAGAGCTTCATCAATTATTGTTGGTTCAATCAGAGATACCAATCCCATTAGAGATTATTTAGAATTTCTGAATGTTGATCTTGTTCTGATTGAATCATCCTTCTTTCCCAGAACCTTATCTTCAGGGTGAGCTATGCTGCTTCTGGATAACCTTTTTTGGAGTTGATCAACAGAAGGTGCTGGAATGTTTGTGACATTTCCTTCTAATGTTGTTGAAGCGTCTCTGTTGGGAACTTCTGATAAGTTTCCTTCAACACCTGTGAATTCAACTTCTATATCTGCAAAAGATTCATTCTGCTTTGACTTTTTAGGGTCAAGCTTATCATCAAATCTAACACTGATTGACTCTTCAACAATATGTGTTTCTGTATTGTATACTTTGTACCCTGTTGAGCGTTCAGAGTATCCTAACATAATACACTTTTGTGCTTTATAGTCAAACTTGTTCAGATGATCTTTAGTATTCAGAATAAAACATGTACATCCAAAAGGATGGAAATAAGAAATGTTGGGCTTTCTGTTCTTCCACAATTCATATGGAGTCTTTTCCAAAATAGGTCTTATAGAGATTCTATTCTGAATGTAACACGCTGTGTTAATTGCTTCTGCCCAGAAAATATTAGCAATAATAGTCTCATTGATCATGGTTCTGGCCATTTCTTGCAATGTTCTGTTCTTTCGTTCTACAACTCCATTTTGTTGTGGAGTTTAGGATCAGAGAAGTCGTGCGAAATGCATTTTTCATTGAAAAATATTTCAAATTTTTTGTTTTCAAACTCTCCACTATGATCACTTCTGAATTTGACAATTCTAAGATCCTTTTCATTATGAACTTGGTTACAGAAAGCAACAAACACAGAATGTGACTCGTCCTTGTGTCTTAAGAAATTTACCTATGTCCATCTGCTATAGTCGTCTACGATCACTAACCCATACTTATTGCCACTAACAGACGCAGTTTTCACTGGTCCAAATAAATCTATGTGCAGAAGTCCTAATGGCCTAGAGGTGGAAACAACATTTTTAGCTTTAAAAGCAGGTTTTGAAAATTTGCCTTTCTGACATGCTTCACACAGAGCATCTGAGCTGAACTTCATATTAGGAAGTCCTATGACCAGATTGAGTTTGTTAATCTGAGATATTCTTCTCATACTAACACGCCCCAATCTTCTGTGCCAGACCCATTGCTCGTTGTTAACAGAAAGAAGGCATTTTACATTCTGACTCTTTAGTTCAGAAAGTTTTATCTTATAAATGTTGTTTTTCCTCTTTCCATTAAACAAGATAGTTCCATCTTTTTGACTAACAGCTTTGCATGAATTTTGATTAAAGATTATATCATAACCGTTATCACTTAATTGACTTATGGATAACAGGTTATGCATCAATCCATCAACTAACAACACATTATTAATAGAAGGGAGATTACCATTACCTACTGTTCCAGAGCTAATGATCTTCCCTCTTTGATTGCCTCCAAAGCCCACGTAGCCTCCAGGTTTACGTTCCGGGCTTTGGAACATATGCTTTCTTCCCGTCATGTGTCGAGAGCATCCAGAGTCCAGGTACCATGACTGGTGTTTTAGGCTTGCTGCTAAAGATATCTGCTACATATATAATTTTGTCCTTATGTACCCATATCTTTTTAGGTCCTGGTTTGTTAGTTTTACCAAAATTCTGTTTGAATTTTTGTTTGGCAGAATAATCGTTGCTAGTGTACTTTAGATCATGTGTGTGCCCATAAGTGAAGTGAGATTTTAGCGGTGTGCGTTTAATTACTAGGTCCATGACTTTCTTAGATGGAGATGTCTCTTTTGTAGTGCCCTTGTTCATTACACTCACAACAGATGATGTCTCTATTGTTTGACTTTCTGTGACCAGAAGAAGCTTCAGACCTTCTGTGTCCAGAGAAGGGCTTAGACTTTCTGTATCCGGAGGAGGATTCATTCTGATTCCTTGATCTTCTGGAGTTTCTAAATTTTCTTTGCCTCTGCTCCCACAGTTGATTGACCCATCTGGATAAAAGAGATAATTCGTCTTCTTCTGATGAGGATCCATCAGAGGTTTCTTCCATAGCCTGCAAAACTTTATAATCAAGTTTTTTGTTAGATTTTAATGTTAAAGGCTTACCTTGCTTCTGAGGCTCGTCATCTTCTAGCTCTATCTCATGGCTTTTGAGGGAGCTAACAAGTTCCTCCAGTGATATCTTGTTGAGATCTTTATCCAGCTAAAGAGCAATGACCATTGGCCTCTATTTCTTTGGTAAACTTCTGATGATCTTCTTTATGTGATCAATAATAGAATACCCTTTGTCAAGAACTCTCAGCCCAACAACTAGAATCTGGAACCTTGAGAACATTGCTTCTATGGATTCACTTTCTTCCATCTTGAAGGCTTCGTATTTCTGAATGAGTGCAAGGGCCTTGGTTTCTTTAACTTGTATGTTGCCTTCATGCGTTATTCTCATAGAGTCAAACATGTTTTTGGCTGTCTCTCTGTTTGAGATCTTCTCATACTCTGAGTATGAGATGGCACTGAGAAGAATTTTTCTAGCCCTATGATGGTTTCTGAAGTCACACTTTTGTTGGTCAAACATTATTTTTCTATCTATCTTCTGACAACTTTCATCCACTGGATGTATGTATCCATCAATTACCATATCCCATAAGTCAGCATCATGAGCCAGAAAGAAGCTCTCAATTCTATCTTTCCAGTAGTCAAAATTTTCTCCATCAAAGACTGGAGGTTTGCCGCTGATTTTTTCCTTGTCATCGTGATGGTCATTGCTGATGTTTTGGCTTGGTCCCACCATAGTGTTTTTCTAAATCTTGGATCTTGTACTGACACTGTTAAGTGTATGAACTCAGAACCAGGCGCTCTGATGCCAATTGAAGAAGTGAAAAACACAAGAAGGCGGGGGGGGGGGGATTTGAAACTTAAAATTCAAAAGCAATAGACACGAGATTTCTATCCTGGTTCGCTTGATCTCAAACTACTCCAGTCCACCCGCCAAGGTAATTTCACCTCTCTCCAACGAGGACTTAATTCACTAATCAAACTGATTACAATTCTACTTTGACACCTGCCAAAGTATTCTTGAGTACAACCACAAACCGATTTATCTCAAGGAAAATTACTTAATCAAAATAAAAGGTATACTGTGTACTATTTGTTTTTCGTTACAAAAACTGTATCACTACTATGATGTATTACACAAATTGAGTATAGTATGAATATGAATTTTTGCAACTTTTTGAGATTGTATCGAGCAATTGTATGAAAATCGTATACGATTTACCCTTTGAACTTATTTATATAGGTGTGACAATTCTGTCTAAAAGGAAACATGATAATGGACACTTAATGAACTTTCCATACTGAGAAGATCCTTGTCTGAATGTAGCTGTTGCATATGATACTGCCTTAATGAAAAAGTAACGCTTTAGATCTTAGGAATCTTGCATGCTGCTTTGCTTCATAACTTGGGAAGTCAGAAACGTAAGGTTCTGTTAGCATGTTGGACTTCTGTTCAGAATCAGAAAATCTTTCTCTTTAGCGCAAATTCTGATCATGATGCTTCAGAACATTCTGATTACTTATCTTGAGTGCTTATGTGGCTTAACTTCTGATGATGTTTCAGTCAGAACTTTTGTACAACATAGAACACAAATTTAAAGTGCATATTTGTTCTTTGTATTTGTTACCATCAAAACTCTTATGAGCGTTGTAGAATCAAACTATGTTCTAACATTAAGCTCGCACTAGATCCTAAGTCCAAGAATGCTTTGTCGACCATTTTATTTCCTAAAATACAATGTATCGAAAAGTTTCCAGGGTCTTTCTCTTTCTTAGCAAGTTAATTTTCGGAAATAGAATTGCATTCCAAGGGTTTGGGATTGTCAAGCCTATGTTTTTTGGTTAGGATGTCTTTTAGGAATTTAGCATATGATGGTATCTGGGTGATGGCTTCGGTAAAAGTAATCTCTACACGAAGTTTCTCTATTATTTTTATGAATTTTTTATATTGGTTGTTAATTTTAGTTTGCTTAAGTTTTGCGGATATGGTATTGGTGGTTTGTATGGCGGGGGTGGTACATAAGTTTTATCTATGGCTTCTCCTTTATCTTTATCTTTCTGTTTTTCAGATTCCACCAGTTCCTCTACTTCGTCCGTAGGCATAACACATTTCTTAGAAGTATTTACCTTGGATGATATAAGAATGGGCTGGCTCTTGCCCCATAAGCAACTACAAAAAAAATTTCTTTTTCATTACTGGATTGAAGTCAGAACTAGATAGTTCTAGTTTTAACAGTGCTTTTTTTTATTTGAAAAAGTCTAAACTACAAAAAACCCATTCCCCGTCGTTGTTAAATTTGAAAACGAACACTGCATGGGAAAAAAAAAGAAATGAATATAGAAATATGTTTTGAATTCATTCAATGCTGGGTTGACAAGTTCATCGTAAGCAGTCCCACTTTGTGTAGGTAACGGCATTGGCTTGTCCTCGAGGGTTTGGTTGAGGTTGTCTAAGAAATTTCCCTCCAAGCGTAGTTTGGGGGGCTTGTTTGAGCTACATGAGAGATCTAGGTTTCATGCATTTTATTATGGGTGACTATTTTGTCAACCTTGGTTCCTAATTGTGTGATTAATTCATTTACATGAATGTTTTGGTTTAGAAATTCTTTGTTTTGCTGGGTTTGGGACGAAATGAAATTTTCCATAATTTTCTCTAGGTTCAGCTTTAGGGATACAACTTGCATAGGTTAGTTTTGTCTATGGGATTGAAAACCTGATGGTCTCAGAGGTGCTGAATTTTGGATAGGATTATTGTTTTTATAGGAGAAGTTCGGGTGATTCCTCCATCCAGGGTTGTAAGTATTTGAAAATGGGTTTCCTTGGGCATAATTGACTTGGTCTGTGCTTATTTCATTCAACAGATTGCATTCAGCTGATTGGTGCCCTTTGGTTCCACATATTTCACATTCCGGGTGGACTGCTGCTACAGTAGTTGGGTTTGAAGACATATGTTTAACTTTAAGGGCTAAATCATCCATTTTGGCTTGCATAATGTCTATAGAACGTATCTCATGTATTCCTCCTTGGGTCTCTGTCTTCTCTACCGATGCTCGTTCAGTTCCCTATTGATAATGGTTTTGGGCCATATCTTTGATGAGAGCGCAAACTTCAGGGTAGGGTTTGTTCATCAAGGAACTACCAGCGGCAGCGTCGATGGTCATCTTAGTGTTATAAATGAGTCCATTATAGAAGGTATGAAGGATTAACCATTGTTCTAGGCCATGGTGTGGACAAGATCTTAATAGGTCTTTATATTTGTCCCAAGCTTCAAAAAGTGATTCTCCTTGGTTTTGAGTAAATCTGGTGATCTGATTTCAAAGGACAACAGTCTTACTCAGGGGGGAAAATCTGGAAAGGAACACTCTCCTAAGGTCTTCCCAAGTTGTTATGGAATTGGCTGGAAGGGAATCTAACCAAGAACGTGCTTTATCTCTGAGGGAGAAAGGGAATATTCTTAAACGAATTGCCTCAGGTGTAGCTTCGTTGGTTTTAAAGGTGTCAGCTAATTGGATAAAGACTTTTAAATGCTGATTTCAGTTCTCTGTAGCGAGACCCGCAAATTAGTTTTGTTGTACTAATTGTAATAGAGAGGGTTTCAATTCGAAATTGTTAGCAGGAATAGCAGGGTTTAATATACTAGAACTGGGTTCCTCGTCAGAGGGTTGGGTGAATTCCTTAAGGGGTCTTTGGTAACGTTCTTCGTCCATAGCTCTCCTAACTATTTGGAGTAAGAGACGTGCGTGGGCGTAACATTTAGGTTCTATTAAAGGATGTAATAAACTTCTGGTGCTGCAAGTTCTTCACATTTACCATCTTAATAAAGCCTTAGTCTAGACGGTGTAATAGCAGGGTACGAAATTTGACGTAATTGGTCCCCGACAATGGTGCCAAAAACTTGATGCATGGTTTTTGCAAGTATATGAAATGCGTCAGAGTAATATAAAAGATTATCGATCCCAGAGACCAAACGTCAGTCTATCGATTTCTATTGTTACGATGTTTATCTAAGGTAAAATAATTCAGGGGTTTATGAGTACACAGTGAAAGTAAAGTATGAAGGTATAAATTCAGATAAAAACAACAGGCTTGAATGTAATTCACACAGTCTAATAATATTCCAAATGCTTATAAATAGAACTACTTTTAGGGAAATATTTTCTACTCATGAAAAGAACTAATTTAACAGGAACTGTCGCTTTCGCGTATTCAGAACCGAGTTTATTCTTTAATCAATCCCTCTTATTGTCACTTATAAAAAGGAGCGCATTGCATTAAAGTAATAAACCTATTTTTAAGAAATATAGTTTCTTGACTTAGTAGAAAAGTAATTTTGACTTGGAACTTCTAACCAAAAGAGGACTACACCTTTAAACCCATAAACGCGTCCGAAAAGAGTTTTGAAATTGTTTTTCTAAAAGTGTTAAAAGATTCCTACTTAATTGAGAAAAGCGCTTTCGCTTTCTTTGAACAACTAAGACTACCCAAGTTTAACTGAATGTTGGACGACTTTCGATCTTACCCAACAAAAATAAAGTGCAGAAAACTTGTGTTAAAAACTAAAACAACCCTTAAGTATTTTTACAGACACATTATATAGAACATTACTTTAGCTATGATCCTTACATTCTAACCTTTAAATTTTAGCCAGACATGAAAAAGTAAATAGACATGTTAAAATAGATCATGTTAAAGTAGATTCTTAAAGTAAAAAGGCTTTAAAAGACAAGTAAATAAAGCAAGTAAATAAGTGCAAGGAAAGGAAATAAATAAAGTAAAGCGAGCGCGATAAAATAAATAAAGTAAATTGAGTGAAATAAAATAAATAAAGTAAAGCGAGTGTGATGAAATAAATAAAGTAAAGCGAGTGTGATAAAATAAATAAAGTAAAGTGAGACTTGTAAATAAAAACCTGCTCCAAATCGGAGGCTTTAAATCAGGTACAACTGGAAATAAATGCGATTGGAAATAAAAATGGCGGCAGGATTAACTTCTACCAAAGTTCTCCAAACTCGATTACAGACTCTATCAATAGTATAATAACTCTTCGATGTGAAGGGATTATCACTTACAAAATCCCTTGTATGTGAAAAAGAAAAAAGAGAAAATACTGCTTGTTTCTCTCTATGTTGATGATTTGATTTTCTTGGGCAACAACAATCAAATGATCGAAGAGTTCAAAGGAACGATGACAAAAAAATTTGAGATGACTGACCTAGGCCTGATGAAATACTTTCTTGGTCTAGAGGTTCAACAGGAAGAAACAGGAATCTTCATATCACAAGAAAAGTATGCGAAAGATATCCTGAAAAGATTTAAGATGGGTAACTGCAATCCTATTTCTACACCAATGAAGCCAAGAGCAAAGCTTTCGAAATTTGAAGGGGGAGAACGTGTCGAAGCAAACAAATTTTGAAGCTTGGTGGGAAGTCTTCGATACCTCACATGCACATTGCCAGATCTTTCGTTGAGTGTTGGAATTGTGAGTCGCTTCATGAAAGAACCAGTTGTTGCACACTAAAAATATTTGAAGAGAATCCTTCGATATGTCCAAGGAACTGTGTCACTTGGAATGTTCTATTCGAAAGCAGAAGAATACAAGCTGACTGGCTACTCTGACAACGATTGGTGTGGTGACATTGATGATCGAAAGAGCACTTCAGGATATGTATTCTTCATGGGAAACACTTCTTTCACCTGGCTGTCAAGGAAGAAACCCATTGTAACTCTTTCGACCTATGAAGCAGAGTATGTAGCGGCATCCTGGTGCGTATGCCATGCAATTTGGTTGAGAAGACTGGTGGGCAAGATGGAATCAAAGTAGGAAGCTGCAACAATGATTCGAGTTGACAACAGATCTGTAATCGAATTGGAGAAAAATCCAGTCAACCACGAATGAAGCAAGCATATTGATGTTCGATTTCATTTCATTCGAGAATATGTGAAGGATGTAAGCATCAAACTGAAGCATGTTGTAAGCAAAGATCAAGCAGCGGACATTCTTACAAAACCATTGTCGAAGGAGCTTTTCAACAGAGGTAAGAAAATGTTCGGCATGATGAATTGAAGGAACATTTGAATTTATGTGGGAGTTTTGTTGATTAAATTCAAATTAGTCTTGGGTAAATCAAAAGCCAGATTCCCTTGGACAGTGGGAAATTTATTCCTTAGAGACCTAGATATAGTTATTTTTGTAAACTCATTACATTCTATATTATTATCCTATATAAATCACATTGTATCTCATATTGAAAGTTAGTTGGACAAAATCTATAAAGAAAAGAAAGTTCATAGTCCACTCTCATTCTCTTCATATTTCTTCATTTTAGGGTTTAGGACCTTCTTCTTCTATATATATCACATTGCTATTTTTCTTTTTGCCGTAAGTCTTCGATGATATATATAGATATACATTTTGTTTACATTCTTCATTTTAGGATTTAGGACCTTCTTCTTCTTGATCGTGATACTTTTATAGTAGTTCTTGCTCTTGTAAATGAGTAAGGAAAATCGATATGCACCATTCTTAGCATCACCCACTTCGAAGTTTGTTACTTTTAGGATTTCGACTTTGTTTGATATTTTGAATAATTATTTGAATCTAAGGTATGACTAGCAGGAAACATGATTTTGGGGATACTTTAGTAAGATGCTATGTGAATTAAGTTGCTAATGTTTTAGGACACAAGTCCAATGGTTAATAATACGTATACGAGTTAAGTTGTTAAGTTTAGGATGCAAGTGTTCATGTGTTTTATGTTTAGGCTCAGAAGAACCAAGGTTGAGACGTTTAGGTTCAGGAGAACCAGTAACGTAGCCTTACACCGACAATTATCTGATTGTGTGATTGTTATTTTATTGTGTGAGTGTTCATGCGTCATTCTCAGAAAGTCAAACATATTTTTGGTTGTCTCTCTGTTTGAGATCTTCTCATACTCTGAGTATGAGATGGCACTGAGAAGAATTGTTCTGGCCTTATGATGGTTTCTGAAGTCACACTTTTGTTGGTCAAACATTCTTTTTCTATCTATCTTTTGACCACTTTCATCCACTGGATGCATGTATCCATCAATTACCATATCCCATAAGTCAGCATCATGAGCCAGAAAGAAGCTCTCAATTCTATCTTTCCAGTAGTCAAAACTTTCTCCATCAAAGACTGAAGGTTTGCCGCTGATTCTGTCCTTGTCATCGTGATAGCCATTGCTGATGTTTTGGCTTGGTCCCATCATAGTGTTTTTCTAAAGCTTGGATCTTGTACTGACACGGTTAAGTGTATGAACTCAGAATCAGACGCTCTGATGTCAATTGAAGAAGTGAAAAACACAAGAATGATGGGGGGGGGGGGTGAATTAAAACATAAAAATCAAAAGCAATAGACACGAGATTTTTATCCTGGTTCGCTTGATCTCAAACTACTCCAGTCCACCCGCCAAGGTGATTTCGCCTCTCTCCAACGAGGACTTAATTCACTAATCAAACTGATTACAATTCTAGTTTGACACCTGCCAAAGTCTTCTTGAGTACAACCACAAACTGATTTATCTCAAGGAAAATTACTTAATCAAAAGAAAAGGTTTATTGTGTACTATTTATTTTCGTTACAAAAACTGTATCACTACTGTGATGTATTACACAAATTGAGTATAGTATGAATATGACTTTTTGCAGCTTTTTGAGATTGTATCGAGCAGTTGTATGAAAATCGTATACAATTTATCATTTTACATCAGATGAAGTATGAATTAGAGCTTCTGAAGAGATTTAAGTTATAAAATTGTAAGGTTGATATCACACTTGCTGATACAAATCAGAAGTTGGACTCTGATTCTGATGGAGAGGATGTGGATGCTACAACCTTCAAACAGATGGTTTGTTCTCTAAGATATTTGTGTAATACCAGACCTGATATTTGCTATGCAGTTGGAATGGTTAGCAGATTTATGAGCAAACCAAAGTGGTCTCATTACCAAGCTGCAGTCAGGATTCTGAGGTATGTGAAGGGAACTCTGAAATATGGAGTGTTATTTCCGTCTAGAAGAAAGATCGAACCAAAATTATATTACATCAATATACTAAAAATAACTTAATAACATTTCAAATATATTTAACATTTGAAACTAAAATATTTAATAAAATAAAAACTTACAAAATTAAAAATATTTTGGTTTCTAATTTTTTTTAAAAACAAGTATTATGTGATTAAATTTTTAATAACAAATCATTTTATTAGTTAGTTAATCTTTATTTGAATTTCTTAAATTTTAAAATTATAAAATTATAAAATTATAATATATAGTTTGCATATACTTAAAGATTTTATTTTAGTTATATATGTTATTATATACATGATGCATTATATTATTTTATAAATGTCAATTTAAACAAAGATTTTCAAAATTTCCAGATGTGATTATTATTATCTTAATTTTTTTTACTAATTAACCGTTTTTATTTCCATTATGTTTTAATCATGTTCTCTTTTGAGTTTCTTATTATTTTAATTATTATATTTTTTTTACCAAAATTAATTATTATTTTTATTATTTAATTAAATTTTTATCCGATGAAATTTTGTTTTGCTTTACGGCATAAATCAAGGCGTTCAGTTTTTAGTTTGTTATTGATTGTTACTAGTTAGATACAAAAAACATTTATTATTATTAATTATATTTTTTTAGTTTGTTACTTTTTTCTCGCCTAAGTAAGGCATTATATATATTATATAGTATGATGATTATTAATGAGGAGTCTGTTAATTTGGTTTTGCAGAAGTTGAAAAATCACATATACAAGAAACTTTCTTCTCTCTTTAGCCAAAGCTAAAGCTGGTAATTACAGAAGGATGAAAGTATCAAAGGAGCTTCAGTTAGCAATGTCTTGGTAATACATAAGAGACTTTCTTCTCTTCTACATTGTGTTTTTCTTATAGAGATTGTGTATTCTTATGTATAGATTGCTTAATTTGTAACTTTTTCTTGATTAGTATGTATGAAGGTTCTCTTGATCTCCTACCCTCCCCTTATAGTGAACTAGGTATATACTCTTTAATTCATTATCTTCTTGCTATTACTTTGAATAATATTGTAAACTGTTTTAACAAAAGCATTTACTTCAGATTCTGTTAGCAAGAATGTTTCTGCTTCAAAGGTTCTGGATAATAATGTCAATCTACTGCATAACAGTAATAAACCGTATCTGCCTCTGTGTCGCAACAAGGTTTGATTTTAATTATCTTTACATACAATACTTAGTCTTTCATACCAAGCTCTGGGAGCTTGTTTCAGACCATAAAGTGACTTCTTTAGTTTGAAAACATATTCTGGGTCTTTGGAATTTTCAAACCCAGGGGGTTGGTGCACATATACCCCTTCATCAATGTAACCATTTACGAATGCGCTTTTGACATCCATCTGATACAGAGTGATGCCACTGTTTACAGCAAAAGAGATTAAGAGTCTGATAGATTCTAACCTGGCGACTGGAGCAAAGGTTTCTGTATAGTTTATCCCCTCTTGATGACTATAACCTTGTGCAACCAGTCGTGCCTTGTTTCTGATGACTTCTCCTTGTTCATTCAGCTTGTTTCTGAACACCCACTTTGTTCCAATGGCGTTGAATCCTTTTGGTTTAGGAACCAGATCCCATACGTCATTTCTGGTGAATTGGTTTAACTCCTCCTGCATTTCCAGAATCCAGTCATTGTCCAAAAGAGATTCATCAATTGTTGTTGGTTCAATCATAGATACCAATCCCATGAGGGATTCTTTAGAATTTTTGAATGTTGATCTTGTTCTGATTGGATCATCCTTCTTTCCCAGAATCTTATCTTTAGGGTGACCTATGCTGCTTCTGGATAACCTTTTCTGGAGTTGATCAACATAAGGTGCTGGAATGTTTGTGACATTTCCTTCTGATGTTGTTGAAGCGTCTCTGTTGGAAACTTCTGATGAGTTGCCTTCAGCACCTGTGAATTCAACTTCTATATCTCCAAAGGATTCATTATGCTTTGACTTTTGAGGGTCAAGCTTATCATCAAATCTAACACTGATTGACTCTTCAAAAATCTGTGTTTCTGTATTGTATACTTTGTACCCTCTTGAGCGTTCAGAGTATCCTAACATAATACACTTCTGTGCTTTAGAGTCATTCTTGTTCAGATGATCTTTAGTATTCAGAATAAAACATGTACATCCAAAAGGATGGAAATAAGCAACGTTGGGCTTTCTGTTCTTCCACAATTCATATGGAGTCTTTTCCAGAATAGGTCTTATAGAAGTTCTATTCTGAATGTAACACGCTGTGTTAATTGCTTCTGCCCAGAAAATCTTAGCAATGTTAGTCTCATTGATCATGGTTCTGGCCATTTCTTGCAATGTTCTGTTCTTTCGTTCTACAACTCCATTTTGTTGGGGGAGTTCTAGGACAAGAGAAGTCATGCGAAATGCCTTTTTCATTGAAAAATATTTCAAATTTTTTGTTTTCAAACTCTCCACCATGATCACTTCTGACTTTGATAATTCTAAGATCTTTTTCATTCTGAACTTGGTTACAGAAAGCAACAAACACAGAATATGACTCGTCCTTGTGTCTTAATAACTTTACCCATGTCCATCTGCTATAGTCATCTACGATCACTAACCCATACTTCTTGCGACTAACAGACGCAATTTTCACTGGTCCAAATAAATCTATGTGTAGAAGTTCTAATGGCCTAGAGGTGGAAATAACATTTTTAGCTTTAAAAGCAAGTTTTGAAAATTTGCCTTTCTGACATGCTTCACACAGAGCATCTGAGCTGAACTTCAGATTAGGATGTCCTCTGACCAGATTGAGTTTGTTAATCTGAGATATTCCTCTCATACTAACACGCCTCAATCTTCTATGCCAGACCCATTGCTCGTTGTTAACAGAAAGAAGGCATTTTACATTCTGACTCTTTAGTTCATAAAGTTTTATCTTATAAATGTTGTTTTTCCTCTTTCCATTAAACATGGTAGTTCCATCTTTTTTGACTAACAACTTTGCATGAATTTTGATTAAAGATTATATCATAAACTTTATCACTTAATTGACTTATGGATAACAGGTTATGCATCAATCCATCAACTAACAACACATTATTAATAGAAGGAAGATTAACATTACCTATTATTCCAGAGCTAATGATCTTCCCTCTTTGATTGCCTCCAAAGCCCACGTAGCCTCCAGGTTTAAGTTCCAGGCTTTGGAACATATGCTTTCTTCCCGTCATGTGTCGAGAGCATCCAGAGTCCAGGTACCATGATTGATGTTTTAGCCTTGCTGCTAAAGATATCTGCTACATATATAATTTTGTCCTTAGGTACACATATCTTTTTGGGTCCTGGTTTGTTAGTTTTACCAAAATTCGGTTTGAATTTTGGTTTGGCAGAATAATCATTGCTAGTGTACTTCAGATCATGTGTGTGCCCATAAGTGAAGTGAGATTTTAGCGGTGTGCGTTTAATTACTAGGTCCATGACTTTCTTAGGTAGAGATGTCTCTTTTGTAGTGCCCTTGTTCATTGCACTCATAGCAGATGATGTCTCTGTTGTTTGACTTTCTGTGACCAGAAGAAGCTTCAGACCTTCTGTGTCCAGAGGAGGGCTCAAACTTTCTGTATCCGGAGGAGGATTCATTCTGATTCCCTGATCTTCTGGAGTTTTTGAATTTTCTTTTCCTTTACTTCCACAACTGATTGACCCTTCTGGATATAAGAGATAATTCGTCTTCTTCTGATGAGGATCCATCATAGGTTTCTTCCATAGCTTGCAAAACCTTAGAACCATGTTTTTTGTTATATTTTAATGCTAAAGGCTTACCTTGCTTATTAGGCTCGTCATCTTCTAGCTCTATCTCATGGCTTCTGAGGGAGTTAATAAGTTCCTCCAGAGATATCTTGTTGAGATCTTTAGCTAGCTTAAGAGCAGTGACCATTGGCCTCCATTGCTTTGGTAAACTTCCTATGATCTTCTTTATGTGATCAGCGGTAGAATACCCTTTGTCAAGAACTCTCAGCCCAACAACTAGAATCTGGAACCTTGAGAACATTACTTTTATGGATTCACTTTCTTCCATCTTGAAGGCTTCATATTTCTGAATGAGCGCAAGGGCCTTGGTTTCTTTAACTTGTATGTTGCCTTCATGTGTCATTCTCAGAGAGTCAAACATGTTTTTAGCTGTCTCTCTGTTTGAGATCTTCTCATACTCTGAGTATGAGATGGCACTGAGAAGAATTGTTCTGGCCTTATGATGGTTTCTGAAGTCACGCTTTTGTTGGTCAAACATTCTTTTTCTATCTATATTCTGACCATTTTCATCCACTGGATGCATGTATCCATCAATTACCATATCCCATAAGTCAGCATCATGAGCCAGAAAGAAGCTCTCAATTCTATCTTTCCAGTAGTCAAAACTTTCTCCATCAAAGACTGGAGGTTTGCCGCTGATTCTGTCCTTGTCATCGTGATAGCCATTGCTGATGTTTTGGCTTGGTCCCATCATAGTGTTTTTCTAAAGCTTGAATCTTGTACTGACACGGTTAAGTGTATGAACTCAGAACCAGACGCTCTGATGCCAATTGAAGAAGTGAAAAACACAAGAATGATGGGGGGGGGGGGGGGGGGTTGAATTGAAACATAAAAATCAAAAGCAATAGACACGAGATTTATATCCTGGTTCGCTTAATCTCAAACTACTTCAGTCCACACACTAAGGTGATTTCGCCTCTCTCCAACGAGGACTTAATTCACTAATCAAAGTGATTACAATTCTACTTTGACACCTGCCAAAGTCTTCTTAAGTACAACCACAAACCAGTTTATCTCAAGGAAAATTACTTAATCAAAAGAAAAGGTTTACCGTGTACTATTTGTTTTCGTTACAAAAACTGTATCACTATTGTGATGTATTACACAAATTGAGTATAGTATGAATATAACTTTTTGCAGCTTTTTGAGATTGTATCGAGCAGTTGTATGAAAATCGTATACAATTTATCATTTTACATCAGATGAAGTATGAACTAGAGCTTCTGAAGATTTTTAAGTTAGAAAATTGTAAGGTTGATATCACACCTGCTGATACAAATCAGAAGTTGGACTATGATTCTGATGGAGAGGATGTGGATGCTACAACCTTCAAACAAATGGTTTGTTCTCTAAGGTATTTGTGTAATACCAGACCTGACATTTGTTATGCAGTTGGAATGGTTAGCAGATTTATGAGGAAACCAAAGTGGTCTCATTACCAAGCTGCAGTCAGGATTCTGAGATATGTGAAGGAAACTCTGAAATATGAAGTGTTATTTCCGTCTGGAAGAAAGATCGAACCAAAATTATATTACATCAATATACTAAAAATAACTTAATAACATTTCAAATATATTTAACATTTGAAACTAAAATATTTAATAAAATAAAAACTTACAAAATTAAAAATATTTTGGTTTCTAATTTTTTTTAAAAACAAGTATTATGTGATTAAATTTTTAATAACAAATCATTTTATTAGTTAGTTAATCTTTATTTGAATTTCTTAAATTTTAAAATTTTAAAATTATAAAATTATAATATATAGTTTGCATATACTTAAAGATTTTATTTTAGTTATATATGTTATTATATACATGATGCATTATATTATTTTATAAATGTCAATTTAAACAAAGATTTTCAAAATTTCCAGATGTGATTATTATTATCTTAATTTTTTTTACTAATTAACCGTTTTTATTTCCATTATGTTTTAATCATGTTCTCTTTTGAGTTTCTTATTATTTTAATTATTATATTTTTTTTACCAAAATTAATTATTATTTTTATTATTTAATTAAATTTTTATCCGATGAAATTTTGTTTTGCTTTAGGGCATAAATCAAGGAGTTCAGTTTTTAGTTTGTTATTGATTGTTACTAGTTAGATAAAAAAAAACATTTATTATTATTAATTATATTTTTTTATTTTGTTACTTTTTTCTTGCCTAAGTAAGGCATTATATATAGTATGATGATTATTAAACATTTATTATTATTAATTATATTTTTTTAGTTTGTTACTTTTTTCTTGCCTAAGTAAGGCATTATATATAGTATGATGATTATTAAACATTTATTATTATTAATTATATTTTTTTAGTTTGTTACTTTTTTCTTGCCTAAGTAAGACATTATATATAGTATGATGATTATTAAACATTTATTATTATTAATTATATTTTTTTAGTTTGTTACTTTTTTCTCGCCTAAGTAAGTCATTATATATAGTATGATGATTATTAAACATTTATTATTATTAATTATATTTTTTTAGTTTGTTACTTTTTTTTCGCCTAAGTAAGGCATTATATATAGTATGATGATTATTAAACATTTATTATTATTAATTATATTTTTTTTAGTTTGTTACTTTTTTCTCTCCTAAGTAAGTCATTATATATAGTATGATGATTATTAATGAGGAGTCTGTTAATTTGGTTTTGCAGAAGTTGAAAAATCACATATACAAGAAACTTTCTTCTCTCTTTAGCCAAAGCTAAAGCTGGTAATATCAAAGGAGCTTCAGTTAGCAATGTCTTGGTAATACACAAGAGACTTTCTTCTCTTCTACATTGTGTTTTTCTTATGTATAGATTGCTTAATTTGTAACTTTTTCTTGATTAGTATGTATGAAGGTTCTCTTGATCTCCTACCCTCCCCTTATAGTGAACTAGGTATATACTCTTTAATTCATTATCTTCTTGCTATTACTTTGAATAATATTGTAAACTATTTTAACAAAAGCATTTACTGCAGATTCTGTTAGCAAGAATGTTTCTGCTTCAAAGGTTCTGGATAATAATGTCAATCTACTGCATAACAGTAATAAACCGTATCTGCCTCCGTGTCGCAACAAGGTTTGATTTTAATTATCTTTACGTACAATACTTTGGTTATTATACTATCTTCAAATATGGTTTAGTTTCTTGATGAACTAATAAGGTTGAATTAGGCATTCAAATATGGTTTTGTTTTTTGATGAACTAATGAGGTAATTTAGGCATTCAAATTTGGTTTTGTTTCTTAATGAACTAAGGCCCTGCTTTTCAGGCACTATCTTCTTCAAGTGGAGACAGTAATGGCTCACTAAAGAGTGACATATCTGGATCTTCTGAGTGTACAGACCAGGAAGTGCAACCAGAACTAGAAAAACATCGAAATGTTTCTCCGACGAAATTTCCAAGGATTGGTCAGCTTTGGGAGTCTCGTGTGTATCTTGAACCTCCATTGGTCCATGCTGTCCAAATTCAACAGGATTACGACGAAATCCCACCTAGTACTGATAGTTTCATGTCTTCCCCTGAAAGCAATCTGATTGAAGATGACTTGGATAGCCCTCAAGACTCAACTTTTGAAATGATCAAGAATCTTATAGAATTTGTACTCGACGGTGATGATGATTACGATGACAATTATTATAGTTCTGATAAGGGAGCTCCAGACTTGGATAGCCCATGCGGCAAAATTTGTCACAGTGATGATGAGCTAAGAAGGTTGGGTCTTGGAGAAAACAAATCTAATGCATAACTTTTTAGAATATCAGCATCTAGGCTATGACTGTTCTATAAAGGGAGCTCCTGCATAATATTTTGTTTGAGTCACGTGCTTTTATAACTCTAAACTTAAACATGTTAGATTCTCTTGGTGATCTCAATGGAGTAATTGGCAGATTCCAATATGGAGATAGGAATATTAGTTTTATAACTTTTAAACTTAAACATGTTAGATTCTCTTGGTGATTCTCTTAGGAATATTAGATTCTCTATTATTTGGATAATGTGTTTGCTTGTTCTGAATGATGTTATCAATATCATTATCAGTCTTCATTTTATTTTACTTTCAATCTCACCTAAACCATAACTGATATAAAAAACTAACTATAAAAGCAACCCAAAATGGTAATAAAAAGTTATAAGCAAATTTAAAAGAATTAATTTTGTTTGAATAGAATATTAAAATTACTTTTAATAAATTACTAATTAAGGATTTTATAGATTTCACATTAATTATTTAATTTTATTCAATAGAGAAAGTACAGTTGCTTCCATTAAAAAAATAAATAATATCAAGTTAGTTTTGCTTAGACATAATATTAACAAAGAGCTAGAATAGAACCTTGGTTTAGTCCATGACATGTGGATGACTTTACCCTATGAACACTCCATATATCAAGTTTTAATAATCAGTGCAGTGTAGTACACAGTGCATTATTGTAATTTTGCTGTCATAATTTTGTGAAAATTTCATCCTATAACACTAAGTGACGCTGCAAACACAAAACAAGAGGTTCATTTTCTATATGCTTTAATTGCAAGCTCTTTCAATAATATTTTTATAGCATTTTTATGTTACATATTTTTATACTTAAGTTGTGTTTTCAGAAAATATGATTCAAATGCTTTCATGAATTCACTGGCTTAGATTTTGGAAGATTGTCAAAGTCTACTTAACGTTCAAATGAATTGAAATATCGACATTGAGAAAATTTTCAATTCGGTAGACGTTACTTCAATTTTTTCTATGGATAAAATGAAGATAATTGGAGTAATGTAATAGAAAAAATTAAGAAGGAAAAATAATGTGGAGTTAAGTTGATGAAATTTTTGTTAGTCATATAGATTAAAAATGAAGAAACATCATAGGAAAAATAATTAAAAACACGAGAGAATAATAATTTGATTATTCTTGGATCAATAATTTTGTTTTTCGATCAATAGAAGGTTCGAAATCATTTGAAACGCTTATATAATCAATTTAATTTTGCAAAACGGTACTAGCTCAAGAGCGACATTAGGACTTTTAAACAAAATAGTATGAATAATCAAGAAATTTTTTCAATCATGACTAACTTATGGGATCAATGGAATTTTAAGGAATCAACTAAATTAAAATTGTTAACGCTTACACTGTCCAAAGAGAAGAGTAGTGTCTCGCTCAATTTCTCATGGACCTTCGGAATGATTTTGAGAGTCTTTTAAGAAGTATTCAACATCACAATCCTCTTCTAAATGTTGATCTAATAGTAATCTAATTTAAATTAAAACACTATAAGAAAAACTCTCTCATGTGACGTGATTTAGTGACATGATAAACAAGTGACAAAAAAAGTCAAATGCGATGTGTTTATCACGTCGCTACATGTTTTTAATATTAAAATAATAGATGCGACATTAGTATACGACGGGGAGTCAAAATTATAAAAATGTTTTTAATATTAAATTAAAATAATACATGTTTTTAATTTGGTCTCTAATTTCTAATTATAATTTTATGTTTGAAGGTGGATTTTTTTCCAAGCTTCAAGAATCCAACAGATTTTGTTTAAGCTTCCTTTAAGTATTTTTGCAATTTCATTTTTATATGTTTTCGGTTTTTAATATGTCCATCTTGTTGCCATGCATAGTCTCTGGAGCATTACATCATATGTCATATGATGACAAATCAATCATGTCTTTAAATCATAGTTCATATATGTTGGTTGACTACTTATGACAATCATAGGCTATTAGTAGACATATTGGTTTTGTCTCCACACCTAATATGTCATTTTCTTATATTTATTTTATTTCTAACTTACTCTAAGTCCTGTTTTTGTTAGTGATTTATGTGATTGTCGTTATTTTTTATGCGTGGTTTTCGCAAGTATATAAAATGTGTCAGAGTAATATAAAAGATTATTGATCCCACAAAGACCAAACACCAATCAATCGATTTTTGTTGTTACGATGTTTATCTAAAGTAAAATAATTTAGAAGTTTATGAGTATACAGTGAAAGTAAAGTACGAAGATATAAATTCAGATAAAAACAACAGGCTTGAATGTAATTCACACAGTCTGATAATATTCCAAATGCTTCTAAATAGAACTACTTTTAGGGAAATATTTTTTACTCATGAAAAGAACAAATTTAACAGAAACTGTCGCTTTCGCGTATTCAGAACCGAGTTTATTCTTTAATCAATCTCTCTTATTGCCACTCATAAAAAGGCATGCATTGCGTTAAAGTAATAAACCTACTTTTAAGAAATATAGTTTCTTGACTTAGTTGAAAAGTAATTTTGACTTGGAACTTCTAACCAAAAGAGGACTAGACCTTTAAACCCATAAACGCGTCCGAAAAGAGTTTTGAAATTGTTTTTCTAAAAGTGTTAAAAGATTCCTACTTAATTGAACAAAGCGCTTTCGCTTCCTTTGAACAACTAAGACTACCCAAGTTTAACTTAAAGTTGGACGACTTTCGATCTTACCCAACAAAAATAAAGTGCAAAAAATGTGTGTTAAAAACCAAAACAGCCCTTAAGTATTTCTACAGACACATTATATGGAACATTACTTTAACTATGATCCTTACATTCTATCCTTTAAAATTTATCCAGACATGGAAATGTAAACAAACATGTTAAAATAGATCATGTTAAAGTAGATCTTAAAGTAAAAAGGCTTTAAAAGACAAGTAAATAAAGCAAGTAAATAAGTGCAATACAAGGAAATAAATAAAGTAAAGCGAGTGCGATGAAATAAATAAAGTAAAGTGATTATGATGAAATAAATAAAGTAAAGCGAGTGCGATGAAATAAATAAAGTAAAGCGAGACTTGTAAATAAAAACCTGCTCCAAATCGGAGGCTTTAAATCAGGTACAACTGGAAATAAATGCGACTGGAAATGAAAATGGCGGCAGGATTAACTTCTACCAAAGTGCTCCAAACTCGATTACAGACTCTATCAATGGTGTGATAACTCTTCGATGTGAAGGGATTATCACTTACAAAATCTGACAGTCTATGGCATAAGTTTGTAACTAAGCTTGGATGACAAGAAAAAGAAACTAGAACCTCCTATTTATAGAAGAACCATACTCCATGGAATTACCAAGGTGCCCCCCAACTTCTTTTGGGTGGGACACCATTTAACAAGGGTGGCGCCCGCCATGCCCTTATGGCGCCCGCCATGTGTACAAGGGTGGGAAATTGAGGAGAACATGGCAGTTGAAACCAATCCATGTAATGGCCTACCCTATGGCGGGTGCCATGCTGGATGTCATGTGTACAATTTGTTCAAAAACTTGATTTTTTGCTTGTTTTTCTTCATTTCTTCAAGAGGGGCTCTAGAAAATCAAAGTACATAAAAACAAAACAAAAACAAGCATAACATAAGAAAATGACAATAAAAATTCTTACAAACATGTGCAATCTGAGTCAAGTATGCAGTGTGTTTTAGTGTTATCAAATTCTCCCATATTTAAACCTTTGCTTGTCCTCAAGCAAAAACTATGTATTGCTCATGAAAGAAAAGCAGCATCAACAAACGATTTGGCCTAAAAAGGGTTCTAAGTTCAAAACAAAATGTATTTGATAGGTACTAATTGAATGAACCAAGTGTATCGTAACAACATTTTCCGTGGACGAACATAAACTTCGTTCCTATACAAACCAATCCATATCATGCCACTATGCTGAGGCCTAGATTTTCATTTCTTTCGAATCATCTTTCATTCAGGTGCAATCACATTAAGTCTGTTATCCTTAAATACTCACAATAGAGTGACCGATTAGTTACTCTGATCTCAAGCATGGGGTTCTGGTACATAATTTGGTGTAACCTTTGTTCTAGAACCAATTGCAGTTATGGGGGATCAGATCGTAATCTGCCCTACCAAGTCCAGCACCAGATACCTCTGAACCAACCAACAATGGGCAAAATTTTTCTCATTATAATTTTTGCAAGTTTTTACAACATTTTGGGTTAAATGACTGTGTGAGGGTCACCTAGCCCGGTGCTGCAGTTTTCCTTTTCAAAAGCACAAAAAGAAGGATCATTCACTTATTTTCATCGGTCCCCTACGTAGAGCATGCTTAAGCCGAAGTTGACTGCTAGGATAAACTACTAAAGGACTTATTCTGGAATGATAATTAAGGCCATTGCATATGGGGTATCAGGATTGATTCCTATAATCAGGAAGCTTATGGTGTTAAGATGATACCGATGTTTCAAAAAGATTTCCCAAGTCGCCCACGTCCTACCCCAAACCTGTTTTAAAGCCCAAATTTTTCAAAACATAATGTTTTCTTTTGTCAAAGAAATTTTTAGTAAGGCTAAAGAGATGGGGAAGTAAAGATACACCACACAGATGATTCGTCAATCACATGAATTTATTAAAATATAACTAATAAAACAAGATAAATGAACTAGAAAGTAGAAAAAATAACAAAAGGTAAAAATAAAGAAAAAGAAAAGCAATAAAATCTCCTCCCACACTTAAATCGAACATTGTCCTCAATGTTTCAAAATAAGATAAGAAAAAGGGTAACCTGGATAAACTATGGCTGGCGACTGGTACCCTCTCCTCCCTGGTATGAATACCCAGGATGATGGGATCTGTTATGGTGACGATCATTATCACTTTGCAGCTGCCGAAAATGACCTAGTATGGAGCCTTGAGTGGCTTCCATTAAGGTAAAGTGTCTCTGGAAGTATACTCACTGATGTAGCTTCTCAGCAGAGATGGAGGTCTGGGATTCCATGATAGTCTGGATAGAGCGATCAATCTGTTACTGTGATATACGCATGAACTCCATGCCATCGGCCATCTGCTCTCGCCATATTTCCTCAATGAAATGGAAACCAGAAGTTGTACCTGTAGGAAAGTGAGAAGAAGATGGTGTTGTGTGTGCAGAGGAAACATGGTGTGGGGATACAGGATGATCAGGGGACTGGTTTTGTCGGTCATATTCTTCTTCAGTCTTGTGCCCGTCCCCAAAAGGAACATTAGGAGGCCCTGGACCTATAAGAGGTGGAGCATTTAAATCGTAGGTCCAATTCCTCTCTTCTCGTACATCAGTACGCCTAGTGCATGGCAAAACAACATATGGGATAGTGTTGTACCCCAAAATCTTCCCTCCTCTTTTTAACAAGAAATCACAGCTTCGGGCTTTTCCTGATTTTTCAGATTGGCTTAAGAATCAGTCAAACAGACTTTTCTCATCAGTCAGACAAAATTAGGGTTTCCATTGATTTTGAATCAGTTCAAGCAGATTATTATGGTTTCTATTGATTTGGTTGAGTTTGGCTCAGGGTTTGATCAGGCAGACGCTTCTTTGACAATAAATCAAGAATTAGGGTTTGCGCGCACATTCTCAGAAGGAATTAATTCTACAGTTCTTTTCAATTGACTCTGGGACATGGGTTGAGGCCTCTGATTGAAAGTTTGAAGTTTAAGTTTGATCAGTGGGATAAAAAGCGTATGGACGTTTGTTTGTTTAACTGTGAAGTGCTTTTGGTTATTCGGAACGCCAGACGTTTATTGATTATTTATAATTTCTAAGTTAAAATTATTGGATAATTTCCAATTATTATAATTCAAGAAATTTAAGTAATTAAATAAATAAATGCAGAAGAATTAAAGAGATTAACTGACAAAGAAAGATTTTTATTCATTTTTAATTGTTTGTTACAAATATTATTTGAACACTGTGAATTTATTTACAGTTGTTTACATTAATATTATTACAATGATTAAAATAAATTGAAACTATATCCTAAATCTCTGGAAATCTTCATCTTCTACTGATTGCATCCTTTGCTCAACTGACATTTATCTGCAAAGACAAAAAAAAGAAGTCAAATGCAGTTAAAATTGAAAAAGCACATTTTCAGACAGTTAATCATAAAAAACTCATCATTAAAAGTGTTGGCCGGAATCAGTTTGTTCGCCCTCTCTGCAAATCGCAAGAAGACTCTTGGTTCACAAAGAGGGAAAGAAATTATCTTGCAAGCTATATCAATTAAAAAAAAGGGAACAAGGCAGCATATTAAACAAATGCATAAAGCTACATAAATTGCATTGTCAAAAAGCCAAGCAAGCTGCACAGTTCAAAAGGCCAAACCAAGTCACAAATGACAAACTAAACTGAATTACACTATCAAACTAGGCAAACCAATTTTTCAAAAGTGCAAAGCTGTCAAACTGTCAAAAGGCTGTTAACAAGATATCAAAGCAAGGCAGAAAATCTGGAATACAAGTACAATATGCAAAATGAAAACCAAATTGCAAGCAACTTGTCAAAAAACTTTTATTCATCATTTTCCAGGCTATCACTTTTTCAGAAAAAAGGATAGTTAAGCAATAAACAATGCTTTTTGCTGTGGAGAGAGAAAGAGAGAGAGAAGTAGGGAGGCTTACAGTTTGCAGGCTTAAAGACAAATAGATATAAAACAAAGAGTATCAGAATTGTCAAAGAGGCAGAACAACACATAGAAAAAGATAGGCTACAAACTGTTTCAAAAAACAAACCACCAAACTTACAAACTGCCTTCAAACAACCTCAGTATCAAAACCTGTGTTCAAACCCCAAACCTGTTACAACATATCAGCCTGCATCAGAAAACCTTCAAAACTCACAAACAAACCTTTGTTCAAACAAGCCTGTACCAATATACAAAAACCAGAAGTGGCCTCAAAACTGATACCATACAAAGCCTGTCAAAAACTATACAACATTCAAGCTTGCCTACTTCAAAAACAAACTTCAAACCTGCATAAGGACTTCAAGCCAAACCAGAAACAAGCCTGGAACCAAACTGAAAAAACACATAAAACAAACTGCACCCAAACTCAGCATTCAAGCCTGTCAAAGCAAACTGATAAGCCTTTCAAAGCCCAGCAAGCCTAAAGTCCAAATATCAAACAAATCCCAAACGCCCTCAGAACCACGTTCATCACAGGGTCAAACAAATAAGCATATCAAAAGCATCTCAGATTCAACATTATCATCATTGATAAAAATCCAACTCAGAATCAAAGCCAAAAGAGAGAGGAAAAGCAATCTCAGAGTTATCATCATCAAGTTATCAGAACAGCAATAAACAGGCAACTCATAAGCAAAGTTCATCAAAGAACATCATCAAATAAACATTCAGAGGCGAGCATTCAGAAGAGGAAAAGAAGCAACTATTACAGGGTTTTCAGATTATAGCATGTCATCATAAAACCTAACAAAAGCAAGATACAAAGTACCAGGAAGGCCACAAAGCTAGCACAACATCACATACTCCCTCCGCCTCCGGCCACCTGAGACGCGCCGCCGTCCTCCTCCGTCTCCTCTCCAAAGGTAGTAATTCCTTCTCCCTTTTTACATACCTCACACAAATATCAAATAACATAAAGATCAGGACATACAAAAATGAAGCACGCAAAACTTAAAACCCTAAAGCGCGTCTGAAGAGAATACCTTTTCTCATCACTGCCTTGCTCAACCATGGAGAGAGGGAGATGGAGGTAGCGTCTGGCAGCTGAGGCGAGGGGAGGAGCATCATTGGCCTTCGTTTGAGAACGGGAAAGACGAAGAAGAAGGAGAAGAGAACGTCGCCGCTCATCAAAACTGTAAAGCCTAATTCTTAACCAAACACAAGCAAACCCTAACAAATTCATTGTAACACGCATATGGGCCTCTGCCCCATTAACCTGCTAAGCCCAATCATAAAATTGGCGTGCACCCCTCCTATTGACCTCTTTCCACACACATTTTTGGGCCCAACATGATATTCCAAGCCCATTTAATCTTTTACCTTTTTTTATTATTTATTTCAAACTAATACCATTTTATTTCTATCACTTTACTTTTTTAAACTAATATCTTTGTTAATTAAAAAATGACACATTAACTTCTTTTTTTTTTTGTTTCATGTAAAAATGTTACTAATACTTTTTATTACAATTAAAAATACATAAATATTAGGTTATTAGGTTTAAATAATTTTCTTGTGTTTAAAACCTTTTTTTGTTTAATAAATCTTTTTACATAAGGTTTTTTTAAAAACATTAACTAAAATACATAAAAATAGAATTTCTTAAACATTTTTCTTTTCTTTTCTTTAAAACTTTTGTTTACATAATTAACAAAAACACAAAAATAATAAAATACTTAACTTGCATCATTTGTAAATAATCACATACATTACATTACTTTTGATTCTCTTTTATTCTTATACATTGCTATATTTTTACATTGAGAATATAATGATTCGATTTGGTTGTAAATAACATTTGGACACTACTATCCCGATAAGACTCATCCCCATTTGTAAACATTTTTACCCCCACCCCCGGATACTTATTTGTAATAGTTTAGACTTTAAATTCCCGCAATTTATCGATTTCTATATACTGTATAGTAATTAGGGTTTGTATGCGAAGATTCAAAATCAACCGCTAGATAACCTAATACAAAGACAAATGCATGACAATCAATACACAATTCACACTTGCACCCCCAGGATAATCCCGCTTGTTGCCTTAAAAAATGGGCCATGTTTGCATGTCAAGTACTTTGGCAAACAAAAACAAACCAAATGATCATAGTCCCTCGATGACGCTTTCGAAGTTGCCTAAACAAAAATGATCAAGTCCCTTAAAGGAAAATTGCCAAAGATACTTGACACTATTGCTTTCATGGTCTAAACAATGACCCGCGCCCGTCCCGTTAACATCCTAACACAAGGTTGTTCACCAAATACAATGGTGAAACAACACTGTTAAAAGGATTAAAGCATGAGAAAGACCTTTGAGTACAATAGGGTAGACAACTCTTAGTTACTTGATCAAACTTGCAAAACATACTTGCCTACTTTCAAAACACACTTCCACAACACAACTTTCAAAACAACTTTCAAAAACATTGAAACACCTTTTCAAAAAGACAAACACCTTTGTAAAACATTCGAGTAAAGAATTGTTACAATGGTTGCCTAGACAAGGCATCTTTTTCAAAACATTTTCAAAACCACACACACAAAGCACCATTTCACACAATTGAAAATCAAGGCAAGTGATCTAAAACAAGTAACTAAGAACCTATGGATAACCATGGATGAAAAGGGTGCTAGCACCTTCCCTTTTCATAATCTACCCCCCGAACCCACGAAAACATCTCAAAGGTTTTTCCTGTGCTTTTTAACCTTTCCTTAGGATAAATAAAAAGTCGGTGGCGACTCTTGCTAAACTGAACAAGTGCGAATACAAACGCAAAACCTCAAGTCAGTTCTCCCACCGTATCACAGATAGCTATTCCATGAACCATGAGATCAAAACCTCCCTCTCTCCTTACTTTGCACAATTTCATGTCTTTCATAAATTTGAAGTTTATTAAGCGGAGAGGTAGAGGTGTCAAGGTAGCTATCTCAGTGTCAAGATTCAGAGCTCTAACAATAGACGTAATCAAACATCCAAAAGCAATGGTCCTTGTTTTCTTTAGAACATCAGTCATGTGAGCAAGCATAAAAAGAACCAAATTAATCCTCCTATTTGTGAGGCACCCATGCAAAAACAAAAGTTATTTTGCATTCACTTTGTTCGGATTCTCCCGGCCAAAAATTGTACAAGCCAACATATAACGAAAAACTCGAATGGTCGGGTTATGGATCGTTGAGGCAAGAATTCCTTCAAAATAAGTAATTATAGAATTTAACAGTGTATGCTAGAAGGAAAATGCCTCAATCGACCAATTATAATAAAATGGAGCTTCACATATAGCGCCATCCCCATGAGGTATTCCTAACATATCTGCTAGTTCATCGGTGGTGTATTCATATTCAATATTAAACATTCAAAATTTCGCCGTACCGACTGTGCTGGCAATGTTAGGATTTACAATGTAAATCAAGGAACTTAAAAATTCCCGTGTTAATTTCTCAAAGGTAGGCTCTTTCCTAGCAAAGATATCATGCAGACCTAAAATATCTAACATGTGAAAAATACTATGGTATAATCCTAGAGTATACAGACACTCCTCGTCAACATACCTGGTCGAGACAATGTCTCGTCCGTGCAATATCTCGAGGATCTTTTGTTCCCTTTCTCTGGGTTTGCCTTCGCGAAGAATGTAGCCATCATACTCCATTGTTTCTCTTTGAGGTTGAAGAAAGAAAATGAAAATGGGTTTTATATAGTGGTGAAGGAAATGGCTTTTAGTGGATTTTAATGGAGGATTTTGAAAGTGGAAGTTGGAATGGTTAGTGGGATGGTGGGTAAGTGAGAAATTTATGGACTTGAGTGGGTTTTAATAGAGGCTTGAAATGGGTAAAAATTGAGGTTTAGAGGTTGAAAAGAGGTAAAAATGGTTAAAGAGGAATGCTATCGATGTGCGACCTGAAAACACAAACATTGTAAAAGTTAGTCTAAATAAGTAAAACTAAAATTCAATTTTAAAAATAAATAAATGAAATAATGAAAAAGATAAACCCTTGGGTTGCCTCCCATGCATAGCTTGTTTAACGTCGTTAGCTTGACGAGTAGAACTCATATATCTGAAGTAGGTATCGGTGGATCGATCAGAGCATGGCTGGAGTAGTCGATGGGAATGTCACTTCCTTCTTAGTGTTTTAACCTTTGCCCATTGACAGTGAATGGATTACAAGAGTTGTTCTTGATCTCAACTTCTCAAGATTTTAGGATTTTAGAAACCTCAAAAGGACCATTCCATTTTGAACGCAACTTTCCAGGAAAAAGTCGCAACCTGGAATTAAAAAGGAGAACATGATAGCCTTTATTGAAGTTTTTCTTTACAATTATTTTATCGTGCCAAGCATTAGTTCTTTCTTTATATATTATGGCATTTTCATAGGCAGACTGGCAGAGTTCTTCTAGTTTATGAATGTCTAGGATGCGTTTTTCACCAGCAGTCAGATAATCTAGGTTTAAGGTTTTAATGGCCCAATAGGCTTTTTTGTTCTAGTTCAAAGGGTAAGTGACATGACTTTCCATAGACCAATTGGTAAGGAGTTGTTCCAATAGGGGTTTTAAAAGCAGTTATGTAGGCCTATAGTGCTTCTTGTAGCTTCTGAGACCAATATTTTATAGATATTGAAACAGTTTTTTCTAAGATCTGTTTAATCTCTCTATTAGATACTTCTACTTGGCCACTAGTCTGCGGATGGTAGGGTGTTGCTACTCTATGCTTAACTCCATATTTACTTAAAATTTTGTCAAAAATCCTTGATATGAAGTGTGATCCACCACCACTTATAACAAGACAAGGTATTCTGAATCTAAGGAATATATAATTCTTAAATAGCTTGATCATTACTCGTGTGTCGTTTGTGGGTGAGGCTATAGCTTCAATCCATTTAGACAAGTAGTCAACAACTACTAAGATATATTTATTTCCTAATGAGGATGGAAATGGCCCCATATAATCAATACCCCATACATCGAAAAGTTATACTTCTTGAATGTTCCTTAAAGGCATTCCGTCACGTCTTGAGATGTTTCTAGTTTGCTGACATCTGTCACATCTGACAAAGTAAGCATGAACATCACGCCATATAGTAGGCCAGAAGAGGCTAGCTTGGAGAATTTTAGCGTATGTTTTAGAAGTGCTTGCATGTTCTCCATAGGGTGCAGAGTGACAGTGTTCTATGATATTTCTTACCTCTTCTTCTGGAACACAACGACAAAAAATAACGTCAGTACGTCTTTTGAAAAGAAGTGGCTCATCCCAATAAAAATTTCTTACATCATTGAAGAACTTATTTTTCTGTTGATAGTTTAGGTCAGGAGGTACTATATCAGTAGTTAGGTAGTTAATGAAGTCAGCGTACCAAGGTACATTGCTCACTATTAAAGCTTCCTCAAAGTTCTTATAAGGATCCAGGTTATCTTCTGCAATGGTGTCTATTTTAGCTATTAGTTTTTCATAGGCGAAATCATCATCTATGGGTATTAAATCTAGTTTTAGGTATTCAAACCTAGAAAGGTGATTAGCAACTACGTTTTATGTGCCTTTCTTATCTCGAATATCTACATCAAACTCTTGTAGTAAAAGGATCCACCGAAGTAACTTAGGCTTAGCATCCTTTTTTCTTAATAGGTATCGAATAGTTGCATGATCTGTATAGACTATAATTTTAGCTCCTACCAGATAGGATCGAAATTTATCAATGGCGAAAACTACAGCTAGGAGTTCTTTTTCGGGTTGTTGCATAATTAAGTTGGGAAGCATTTAGGGTTCTACTTGCATAGTAAATCACATGTAATTTCTTATCTTTTCTTTAACCTAGAACAACTCCCACAATGAAATCACTAGCATCGCACATGATTTCAAAAGGTTCGGTCCAATCTGGGGGTTGCATAATAGGTGCCGAAATTAGTGCTTATTTCAAAAGGTTAAAGGCCTCAATACACTTTTCATCGAAGATAAATTCAACGTCTTTCATCAAAAGACTAGTTAGAGGTTTGGTTATTTTAGAGAAGTCCTTGATAAAGCGTCGATAAAAACCAACATGTCCAAGAAAACTCCGGACTTCCCTAATGGTCTTAGGTGGCTTTGGGTTCTCTATAACTTCTATTTTTGCTCTATCAACTTCAATACATTTTTCAGCGACTATGTGTCCGAAAACTATACCTTCGGTAACCATGAAATGACATTTTCCCAGTTTAACACAAGGTTTACTTCTACACACCTCTCTAGAATTTTCTCAAGGTTAGCGAGACAGTTCTTAAAACTGAATCTGCATACCGAGAAGTCATCCATAAATACTTCCATAATCCCATCAAGATAATCTGCGAAGATTGACATCATGCAACGATGGAAAGCAGGTGGAGTATTACAGAGTCTTAATGGCATTCGTCTATAGCCAAAGGTTCCTTAAGGATATGTGTTGTACCCCAAAATTTTCCCACCCATATTTCTTAAGACATTGCAAGAAAGATCCTCAAGTTGCCCAGGGAAGTCCAAGGGTTGACCAGACAAGCTCTCTCCTAAGGAAGTCTACCTCAAATTAGGGTTTCATATTGCATCAAGATACTTGAGTCCAAGGGATCCCAAATGCTCACCATTTTCCTAATATGTTCTCAATAACATCCATGACAAGTTTCAAGCCTTACAAAGAGAGTTTGCTCAGTCAATTGCTCAAAGGCTTGAAAAATCAACTATGCTAGGGCAAAAGTCAATTGTGGCCTACATATAGTAAAACTTCAAGATTTTTGGTCAACATACTTATTTTGAAGTATATTTCATCATTTTATCAAGGGTTGATCATGATTCATCAAGGATTTCTCATAATTAATTAAGAACCCAAAAGTTGCTAAATTAGGGTTTTAATGGAAAAGTCAACTCAACTTTGACCAAGCATAACTTTCTCATACTTTATGAGAAATGACTCATCCAAAGCTCATTTTTAAGAGGATGCAATTCCCTACAATCCATCTTCATCCCCCAAGTTTAAAATATTCACTCACAAGAAGTTATGAATTTGGACATTATAGGTCATTTTGAAAAGTCAACAAAAACACATTTTTTGTCAAAACTTCATACATGAACATGGAATACCAAATTGAGATGAGACAAAAGAGGTTGCTTATAGGACATCTCAAGCTTTCTAAAAAGTCCAAGAACGCCTTCAAAGAGTCAAAATTGAGGAAGTTATGCATTGGTGAAGTTGACCCTTTTTGCAAAATTGTCAAAAGTCAACTATGCCTAAAATTGCAATTTTTGCTAAATGGGCCTAAATTTTTGCACTTGTCTTGAGTTGGTAGCATGGTCCACGAGCCCTAGCTCTTGCCACTTGTCTTTGTCTTGTTTTTATTATTTACTTTGATTTTTATTTGAATTAAATCAATTTTAATCAAAACAAATCATGAAAAATCCAAAACATTGAAATCTCAAGATCTTGTACATGTTTGAAGTCCTATATCCAGCTAGCATAAGATTGAATTCGTGTAAAGCCTTGCTGTGCACAAAAAGATTGAGTTTGGCCTATTTTTGGAAGTATCTTCAAGTGAATCAAATCCAAATGAATAGCTATAATGGGGGAAGATTGAGATCATTTTTGCAACCCTAATCCATTCCTCAATACATAAGGAACATTTGCAGACCTAAAACAAGAAGCTTGGAGAGGCGTGAAAAGGCTGAAGAAAAACTTGGAAAATTGAAGAAAAAGTAGCAATTTGTTTTCATACTTCCAGGTGCTGTCAAGCTGTTCCAGGCATCCCTGCCACTTGCTGGACATTCAAGGAATCCATCCCAGTCCTTAGAAAGTAATTTCGTGCACCAAAACTCGCTGTAAGTGTCTCACGATACCAACACTTTCTTGAAATTCAATATCATGATTCTGGCATTTGTAGCATGAATTATTTATATACTCTTGTTCATTGAAGCATTTGTAAGCTGTTGGTAATGATTAATTGCATTTTTGCTAACAATACAGAGATATGCCATTGTTAGGGTTTCTTGATTCGTTTTAGGGTTTTCTCATACAGGTGAAATTGGCCCAAATGGAGGAGACCACCGTGATCAGTAGATCAAACCCAGTTGATCCATGGTCTTAAGTTTTATTTATATTTCTTGTGTGTAATTTCTGAGATGCACAGGGTTACAGCTACAACGCCATATCTGTAGGTAAAGGTTCTGAGTTTTAAACGACGGATCCAGGGAAGAAGACGATAGCGTGTCATAACTTTACTGGTCGGTTTAAATTCTGGCGCGTTTATTCTGGCCAGAAACTTATGGCTCTGATCTGTTGTTTGTTTCAGTATGCTGATAAACTAACACCCAGCGCAATTGTTCAGAAGAAGGAAGTCAGAAGTTCATGTTTCTGGGTTCGATCCCAAGCGTGACCCTCTGGAATTTTTCCCCTTTGTTTTCACCAGGTCCAGCGCTTACATCTGTTGGGGATTATCTTCTGATTTCATCAAGCAGGACCAGATCAAGCGTCCCCTGGGCATTATCCTCTGGATCCATTAGTCTCAGCCAAATCCAGCACACCTCATCCTCTGATGGTCACGATCCGCTGGATCCACTAGCCAGGAGTAGGCCCAGTACCACCATCCTCTGGACCATCATCTTCTGGACCCTCTTCCTCTGGATCATCATCCTCTGATCGGAACCGCTGGCAGCGGGCCCTAGGGTTATTTCCTTTACTCTTTTTATTATCCTTTTTCAATACTAAAATAATTTATTTTTTAACCAATCAAAAATTCATAAAATCAACTTTTCACCAAATTAGGTTTAGATTTTATTTTTTTATCAAAAATTAATTTAATTTAATTAGTGTAATTTATTTTTTTTAGGTAACTTAAATTCTTTTTATAAATAACTTTAAAATAATTAAAAATTAGGGTTTGTCTAAATTTAAAAAAAAACCTATTTCTTTTCTTAAAAATAATTAAAAACAACAAAAACAATTTTTCTTTCGATTAGGTTAGAGGGGGTCAAAACCCCAGTTTCTTATCGTTCTTAATTTCATCGCGCACTTTATTATTATTTTTACTATATTGATGTAATTGCTCACAAGTTATAATAGACTAATTAGGACCTTTTACTTTCATTTATCGTTTTTTTTACGGGTTTGTTTTTGGCTATGTAAATATCCGAAGCCTTGTAATAGTTTAGCTTTACTTTCCTCACTTTAAATTCCACAAATATTAACTGTTAGATGTATGAATGTTAGGAATGCATGACAAGAATGTATGATTAACTTTAAAACGGTTAGCAAACCCTAAATGTGCAAAGATAATAACTTGAAATTGAATCACTCGCACATGCGCACTCCTAGGTCATACTCTCACTTAAGTTGCCTTCGGTAAACGGTCATTAAGTATAGGATACTTTAGTGGTCGCTCTCTTGTCTAAATAAAGATCAAAGTCCCGTTCGGAAAGTTACCTCGGAATGGTCGCCTCGGAATTGTTGCCTCGAATAATTGATCTAAGACATTAGGGTTACTACTAAGACGTCCTAACATTGCTTTGGTGATCGTACGTCCCTTTCGAATTGACCCTTAAAACTCCAACGACGGTGCTACCTACTCACTAAAAGTGGGATAGCACTGTCTAAAGGAAACAAACATAGAACAATTCTTTTTTTCGAGTAGGTAGATTAGTTCTTAAGTACTTGCTCAATCCAAACAAACTTTTTCCACACTTACACTCCTCTTTTAGACAAAGCTTTCAAAAACACTTCGTAACACTCTTGAAGACAGAAGCAAGAGTTAAATCGAAGTCAAAAACTTTTTTTCAAATCAAACACACACAAGAAAATTTAAAAATGATGAGCAAGTACCTAAGAGCCCAAGGAAAACCACGGATAGAAAGGGTGATAATACCTTCCCTTTCTATAATCTACCCCCCGTACTCAAAATCTCGAAAAAAGGAATTTTTCTGTGCTTTTTTTTTCTTTCCTTGTTGGATAAAATAAAAGTCGATGGCGACTCTTGCTTACTGCGACATTTTGCAAACACAAATGCAAAACGCAAACCAGCATTCCTAAAAACAGTCCCGTCTGGCCACCGTATCACAATATGTAAATATTGTTTTTTCTTGATCTTCAGGGTGTATAGGTGTTTTTTCTAAAATACCCATCTAGATAACAAAAGTAAGAATGTCTAGCCAGAAGTTCTAGCATTTGGTCTATAAATGGTCATGGAAAATGATCCTTCCTAGTTTCCTTGTTTAGATTTCTGTAATCAATGCACATACGCCAACCTCCTTTTTTCCGCTTTGCTACTTGTTCGCCTTTCTCATTTAGCTCGACAGTGATCCCTCCCTTTTTAGGTACTACATACATAGGGCTCACCCACTTACCATCAGAGATTTGATAAATTATACCTGCCTCTAGCAACTTAAGAACTTCTTTCTAAACAAATTCACTCATTATAGGATTTATCCTTCTCTGATGTTCTCTGGAGGGTTTTGAATCTTCCTCAAGTAAAATCCTATGCATACATATAGATGGACTTATACCTTTCAGATAAGAGATATTATAACCTAAAGCTGAGGGATATTTTCGTAAAACATCTAAGGGTTGGTTTGCTTCTTCTTGTTTTAAGGCAGCACTGATATAACTGAACGACTCATTCCTTCATCTAGAAACTCATATAATAGATTCTTGGGTAGTTCTTTAGGTTTTAAAGTTGGTTTTTTTTTGTCATGGTATAGGATCTAGAGTAAGGTCTAAACATTCGTGAAGGTTATCATCAATGTATGGTTCCATCTTTTCAAATCCATCATATCTCCTTATGAGGGTTGAAGGTAGCTTGATTATTTATATGGGTTCTTCATGATCTAGTTCCCTAGCGTATTCATCAATGATGTCTATGGCATAACATGGATCTCCTACTTCAAAAGTCAACTTTCCTCTCGTGATGTCTATTATGACTCTTGCAGTTGATAAGAACGGTCTACCTAGGAGGATTGGGATATCGTCATCTTCTTTTATGTCCATGACAATAAAATCAGTGGGGATAAAAAATTTTCCGATCCTAACCGGTACGTCTTCTAATATGTCGATTAGATATTTAACAGATATATCGGCTAATTGAAGAGACATCTTAATAGGTTGAAATTTTCCTAAGTTTAATCTCTCACAAACTGCCAGAGGCATTAAGTGAAGAAGTGAAAAACACAAGAAGGGGGGTTGATTGAAACTTAAAAATCAAAAGCAATAGACACAAGATTTTTATCCTGGTTTGCTTGATCAAAAGAAAAGGTTTACTGTGTACTATTTATTTTTCGTTATTCCAGTTTGATTAGTGATTAAGTCCGGGAATTAGGGTAGTGGTATCAGAGTCTGTAAAAGAGTCTTCTGATTGGTTTGCGGTAGCGTGTTGATTTTCTGGTTCAGGGGTTTCAGAATTTGGATTTTCAGTTTAGGGAGTGAGAGGATTTTCATTTTCTGGTCGAGGAGAGTTGGGATTTGGATGTTCTGGTTATGGAGAATGAAGGTGTGGATTTTCTGGTTGTTGGGAGTGGAGGTTTAGATTTTTCTGGGGTTGGTGATTGAAAGTCTTGGTCAAAAAGTTCAATATCAGATAGAACTCTTGCAAGTTCTGGTTGATTTTGTTCTGGATTTGGATTAGGGGAGTGAGGTTCATTTAAGAAACTGCCAAGAGTTACAGATGGATCAAACTCTATGTCAAAATCCTCAAATGTTTGTGGTGAGGTATTTTCTGTAGGTTGAAGGGGAACTGTTTTAGATGTTGAGAAAACTATAGATTCTACAACAGAAACAAAAGATGTATTACCTTTCTTTTTCGCAGCTTTAGGTGTCCTGAGAGGATCCTTCTCCTGCTGCCTTCCTGTTTCTAGATTTCTTAAGCACAACATCTGGAGGTGGCTTGTGCAGGTCACGAATGTTGAGTTCTGAAATAGTTCCATCTTCCTTGCAAGCTTCAAGGTATCTGACTACAATCTCTGGAGAAGCATCTATCTCAGAAAATAGTGGAAAATCCTTCAGAGGGATTCTCCTAGACGTGATGACTTCATGAGAAGTAATTGTTGGTTCGTTCTTAATGCTTTCAATAATCTTCATTTTCTTTAGATTCTTGGCATTTAGTGGTTTCCAAGCACTTGCTTCCAGAGTGTTAATCTCCTGAGCCTCTATCAGATGTTCTATCAGCCTATTTTCCGTCAGAATATCAGAAATCAATCTTCCCAGAGGAATCCAATCCCTCTTTGTTCTTTCTTCTTCCCTTGTTTCCTTCACACTTGTTCTCAGATGATTGAAGAGCGAGTGTGGAAGGTTTATTTTGGTTTTCTTTGCAATGAAGTACAACAGAAACTGCTGATCAATGTTGATGTAGTCGGGAGAGCTTGTAGGCTTCATGTGATTTATGCAACCCAGAATGATCCTGGCCCAGATTCTAGAATAATCTTTCAAGTCTCTTATCTTGATGGATGGCTGTCCAGAAGTGAAAATGACCCTAGTAATAGATTTTAGGTCAGAACACTTGTCAGCCATGTCAATGCATCTGACTCTGCCGCCATTGTACCCAATAAGTTTCCCAATCAAGTCTTCTGTAATAACTATCTTCTTCCCCATAACATATGACATAACCTGATGGTTGTATGAAGTAGCATGAATCCAGAATTCCTTAACAAGAATAGGAAATACTGGACCAAACAGACGATCAAAGTATATGTTCCATCCCTGAGTCGTCACATCTTCATACAAATCAAACCCATTTTCCTTTAAACTCTTAAAATCAATGATCAACTCACGTAGAACTTCAAGATTATCTAACGGAGTGAGCAACGTTCTTATAGGTTCCTCATACTATTCTGTTGAAGAAGAACCAGGAGCTCTGTTGAGATTTTTGATGCTTGATAAGGATTCCATTGTTCACACGGATTTGTTGAAGAAAACTGAGAAAAAGGGTTTTTGCAAAAACGAGAGCGAGAGAGAATAATGGATGCAGTAAAAAGTGAATGAAATAGTGAGATTGAATTTATAAACACTTTTGAAAACTTAATCAGTAAGAAAGAGAAAATAATACTGAAATTATGAAACCTGAAATTAGGGGATAGCGTGTAGATATTGAACAGTTACCATTGACAAGTGTCTCAATGCATCCAATCAGAGCCTTAGACCCTTCAGAATTTGAACGTGTGTTCAGCCTCAGAAGGTAGTTTGTGAGAGGATGACATATGTTTGATGGTGTGAACTGCACGCCTCTATCTTTGAAATGAAAGGTTCAGATCTTCATAGATAGGTTCTGAAGCAACTATACTCCTAACTTCTGAATACGCGTTGATCAGATGTTCACAAAAAAAATAAAGATCTGAGGGTTAGAATATGCAAATAAAACTTCTTATTCTTGACATAATTTCATGCTGAGATGTTTCAGAATGAAATTAAATCTATCTTCAAAAAGGGGTTTTATAAACGCATCAGCCCATTGATGGTCTTTGTCAATAAATTTTAAAGAGATACTTCCTTTCTGAATATAGTCCCTAATAAAATGATGTTTTATTTCTATATTCTTAGCCCTAGAATGCAAAATAGGATTTCTGGATAAAAAAATTGCAGAAGTATTATCACAGAAAATAAGAATGTTACTCTCAAATATGTTGAAGTCTTCAAGCTGACTTTTCATCCAGAGCATCTGTGTGCTGCATCCAGCAGCTGCAGTGTATTCAGCTTCTGCCGTTGACAATTCAATTGTAGACTGCCTCTTGCTGGTCCATGAGATCAGATTGTCTCCCAGAAACTGGCAACTTCCAGAAGTAATTTTATGTTCTACTCTGTCTCCAACAAAATCAGTATCACAATATCCTACTAAACTGTATTCATTTGATTTTCTATAAAACAAACCCAGGTTAGTAGTACCTTTCAGATACTTGAAAATTCGCTTAACTGTTGTTAAGTGAGATTCTCTAGGATCTGATTAGAATCTAGCACATATACAAACACTGAATAAAATATCAGGCCTTTAAGCTATCAAATAAAGGAGAGAACCAATCATACCCCTGTAGATCTTCTGCTCTACCTTTTTACTTACCTCTTCCTTTTCTAGAATTCATGTTGGATGCATTGGAGTCTTTGATGGCTTACATTCTGAGAGGTTAAATTTCTTCATAAGTTCTCTGATGCATTTTCTCGGGTGAATGTAAGTTCCTTCAAGAGTCTGATTGATTTGAATGCCCAGAAAGAATTTAAGTTCTCCCATCAAGCTCGTCTCAAACTCTGCATGCATGCACTTAGCAAATTCTCTTCCCAGAGAAGGTTTACTAGATCTAAATATAATATAATCTACATAAATCTAACAAACTAAAATGTCATTCTTAAATGTCTTACAAAATAGGGTTGTGTCCACTTTCCCTCCGGTAAATTCCTTTTCTAACAGAAAGTTACATAGTCTTTCATACCAAGCTCTGGCAGCTTGTTTCAGACGATAAAGTGACTTCTTTAGTTTGAAAACATATTCTGGGTGTTTGGAATTTTCAAACCCAGGGGGTTGGTGCACATATACCTCTTCATCAATGTAACCATTTAAGAATGTGCTTTTGACATCCATCTGATACAGAGTGATGCCATTTTTTACAACAAAAGAGATTAAGAGTCTGATAGATTCTAACCTGGCGACTGGAGAAAAGGTTTATGTATAGTCTATCCCCTCTTGCTGACTATAACCTTGAGCAACCAATCGTGCCTTATTTCTGATGACTTCTCCTTGCTCATTCAGCTTATTTCTGAACACCCACTTTGTTCCAATGGCGTTGAATCCTTTTGGTTTGGGAACCAGATTCCATACGTCATTTCTGGTGAATTGGTTTAACTCCTCCTGCATTGCCAAAATCCAGTCGTTGTCTAGAAGAGCTTCATCAATTGTTGTTGGTTCAATCAGAGATACCAATACCATGATGGATTCTTTTGAATTTCTGAATGTTGATCTTGTTCTGATTGGATCGTCCTTCTTTCCCAGAACCTAATATTCGGGGTGAGCTATGTTGCTTCTGGATAACCTTTTTTGGAGTTGATCAACAGAAGGTACTGGAATGTTTGTGACATTTCCTTCTAATGTTGTTGAAGCGTCTCTGTTGGGAACTTATGATGAGTTGCCTTCAGCACCTGTGAATTCAACTTCTATATCTGCAAAAGATTCATTCTGCTTTGACTTTTGAGGGTCAAGCTTATCATCAAATCTAACACTGATTGACTCTTCAACAATCTGTGTTTCTGTATTATATACTTTGTACCCTCTTGAGCATTCAGAGTATCCTAACATAATACACTTCTGTGCTTTATAGTCAAACTTGTTCAGATGATCTTTAGTATTCAGAATAAAACATGTACATCCAAAAGGATGGAAATAAGAAATGTTGGGCTTTCTGTTCTTCCACAATTCATATAAAGTCTTTTCCAGAATAGGTCTTACAGAGTTTCTATTCTGAATGTAACACGTTGTGTTAATTGCTTCTGCCCAGAAAATATTAGCAATAATAGTCTCATTGATCATGGTTCTGGCCATTTCTTGCAATGTTCTGTTCTTTCGTTCTACAACTCCATTTTGTTGGGGAGTTTAGGATAAGAGAAGTCATATGAAATGCCTTTTTCATTGAAAAATATTTCAAATTTTTTGTTTTCAAACTCTCTACCATGATCACTTCTGACTTTGACAATTCTAAGACCCTTTTCATTATGAACTTGGTTACAGAAAGCAACAAACACAGAATGTGACTCGTCCTTGTGTCTTAAGAACTTTACCCATGTCCATCTGCTATAGTCGTCTATGATCACTAACCCATAGTTCTTGCCACTAACAGACGCAATTTTCACTGGTCCAAATAAATCTATGTGCAGAAGTCCTAATGGCCTAGAGGTGGAAACACCATTTTTAGCTTTAAAAGCAGGTTTTGAAAATTTGCCTTTTTGACATGCTTCACACCGAGCATCTGAGCTGAACTTCAGATTAGGAAGTCCTCTGACCAGAATGAGTTTGTTAATCTGAGATATTCTTCTCATACTAACATGCCCCAATCTTCTGTGCCAGACCCATTGCTCGTTGTTAACAGAAAGAAGGCATTTTACATTCTGACTCTTTAGTTCATAAAGTTTTATCTTATAAATGTTGTTTTTCCTCTTTCCATTAAACAAGATAGTTCCATCTTTTTGACTAACAGCTTTGCATGAATTTTGATTAAAGATTATATCATAACCGTTATCACTTAATTGACTTATGGATAACAGGTTATGCATCAATCCAACAACTAACATCACATTATTAATAGAAGGGAGATTACCATTACCTACTGTTCCAGAGCCAATGGTCTTCCCTCTTTGATTGCCTCCAAAGCCCATGTAGCCTCCAGGTTTAAGTTCCAGGCTTTGGAACATATGCTTTCTTCCCGTCATATGTCGAGAGCATCCAGAGTCTAGGTACCATGACTGGTGTTTTAGCCTTGCTTCTAAAGATATCTGCTACATATATAATTTTGTCCTTAGGTACCCATATCTTTTTGGGTCCTGGTTTATTAGTTTTACCAATATTGTGTTTGAATTTTCGTTTGGCAGAATAATCGTTACTAGTGTACTTCAGATCATGTGTGTGCCCATAAGTGATGTGAGATTTTAGCGGTGTGCGTTTAATTACTAGGTCCATGACTTTCTTAGGTGGAGATGTCTCTTTTGTAGTGCCCTTGTTCATTACACTCACGGCAGATGATGTCTCTGTTGTTTGACTTTCTGTGACCAGAAGAAGCTTCAGACCTTCTGTGTCCAGAGGAGGGCTCAGACTTTCTGTATCAGGAGGAAGATTCATTATGATTCCTTGATCTTCTGGAGTTTCTGAATTTTCTTTGCCTCTGCTCCCACAGTTGATTGACCCTTCTGGATAAAAGAGATAATTCGTCTTCTTCTGATGAGGATCCATCAGAGGTTTCTTCCATAGCCTGCAAAACCTTAGAATCAAGTGTTTTGTTAGATTTTAATGTTAAAGGCTTACCTTGTTTCTGAGGCTCGCCATCTTCTAGCTCTATCTCATGGCTTCTGAGGGAGCTAACAAGTTCCTCCAGAGATATCTTGTTGAGATCTTTATCCAGCTTAAGAGCAGTGACCATTAGCCTCTATTTCATTGGTAAACTTCTGATGATATTCTTTATGTGATCAACAGTAGAATACCCTTTGTCAAGAACTCTCAGCCCAGCAACTAGAATCTGGAACCTTGAGAACATTGCTTCTATGGATTCACTTTCTTCCATCTTGAAGGCTTCATATTTCTGAATTAGCACAAGGGCCTTGGTTTCTTTAACTTGTATGTTGCCTTCATGCGTCATTCTCAGAGAGTCAAACATGTTTTTGGTTGTCTCTCTGTTTGAGATCTTCTCATACTCTGAGTATGAGATGGCACTGAGAAGAATTTTTCTAGCCTTATGATGGTTTCTGAAGTCACACTTTTGTTGGTCAGACATTCTTTTTCTATCTATCTTCTGACCACTTTCATCCACTGGATGCATGTATCCATCAATTACCATATCCCATAAGTCAGCATCATGAGCCAGAAAGAAGCTCTCAATTCTAGCTATCCAGTAGTCAAAATTTTCTCCTTGCCGCTGATTCTGTCCTTATCATCATGATAATCATTGTTGATATTTTGGCTTGGTCCCACCATAGTGTTTTTCTAAAGCTTGGATCTTGTACTGACACTGTTAAGTGTATGAACTCAGAACCAGGCGCTCTGATGCCAATTAAAGAAGTGAAAAACACAAGAAGGCGGGGGGGGGGGGTGAATTGAAACTTAAAAATCAAAAGCAATAGACACGATATTTTTATCCCGTTTCGCTTGATCTCAAACTACTCCAGTCCATCCGCCAAGGTAATTTCACCTCTCTCCAACGAGGACTTAATTCACTAATCAAATTGATTACAATTCTACTTTGACACCTGCCAAAGTCTTCTGTAGTACAACCACAAACCGATTTATCTCAAGGAAAATTACTTAATCAAAAGAAAAGGTTTACCGTGTACTATTTGTTTTTCATTACAAAAATTGTATCACTACTGTGATGTATTACACAAATTGAGTATAGTATGAATATGAATTTTTGTAGCTTTTTGAGATTGTATCGAGCAGTTGTATGAAAATCCTATGTGATTTACCCTTTGAACTTGTTTATATAGGCGTGACAATTCTGTCCAAAAGGAAACAAGATAATGGACACTTAATGAACTTTCCATACTGAGGAGATCCTTGTCTGAATGTAGCCGTTGCATATGATACTGCCTTAATGAAAAAGTAACACTTTAGATCTTAGGAATCTTACATGCTGCTTTGCTTCAGAACTTGGGAAGTCAGAAACGTAAGGTTCTGTTAACGTGTTAGACTTCCGTTCAGAATCAGAAAATCTTTCTCTTTAGCGCAGATTCTGATCATGATGCTTCAGAATATTTTGATTACTTATCTTAAGTACTTCTATGGCTTAACTTATGATGATGTTTCAGTCAGAACTTCTGTACAACATAGAACACAAATTTAGAGTGCATATTTGTTCTTTGTGTTTTTTACCATCAAAACTCTTATGGGGGTTGTAGAATCAAACTATGTTCTAACATTAAGCTCGCACTAGCTCCTAAGTCCAGGAATGCTTTGTCGACCATTTGATTTCCTAAAATACAATGTATGGAAAAGTTTCCAGGGTCTTTCTCTTTCTTAGGAAGTTAATTTTCGGAAATAGAATTGCATTCCAAGGGTTTAGGATCGTCAAGCCTATGTTTGTTGGTTAGGATATCTTTTAGGAATTTAGCATATGATGGTATCTGGGTGATGGCTTCGGTAAAAGGAATCTCTACACGGAGTTTTTCTATTATTTTTATGAATTTTTTATATTGGTTGTTAATTTTAGTTTGCTTAAGTCTTGCGGATATGGTATTGGTGGTTTGTATGGCGGGGTTGGTACATAAGTTTGATCTATGGCTTCTCCTTTATCTTTATCTTTCTGTTTTTCAGATTCCACTGGTTCCTCTACTTCGTCCGTAGGCACAACACATTTCTTAGAAGTTTTGAATTTATTCAATGCTGGGTTGACAAGTTCATCGTAAGCAGTCCCACTTTGTGTAGGTAATGGAATTGGCTTGTCCTCGAGGGTTTGGTTGAGGTTGTCTAGTAAATTTACCTCCAAGCGTAGTTTGGGGGGCTTGTTTGAGCTACATGAGATATCTGGGTTTCATGCATTTTATTGTGGGTGACTATTTTGTCAACCTTGGTTCCTAATTGTGTGATTAATTTATTTACATGAATGTTTTGGTTTAAGAATTCTTTGTTTTGCTGGGTTTGGGACGAAATGAAATTTTCCATAATTTTCTATAGGTTCGGCTTTAGGGATACAACTTGCATAGGTTAGTTTTGTCTATGGGATTGAAAACCTGATGGTCTCAGAGGTGCTGAATTTTGGATAGGATTATTGTTTTTATAAGAGAAGTTTGGGTGATTCCTCCATCCAAGGTTGTAAGTATTTGAAAATGGGTTTCCTTGGGCATAATTGACTTGGTCTGTGCTTGTTTCATTCAAAATATTGCATTCAGCTGATTGGTGCCCTTTGGTTCCACATATTTCACATTCCGGGTGGACTGCTGCTACAGTAGTTGGATTTGAAGACATATGTTTAACTTTAAGGGATAAAGCATCCATTTTGGCTTGCATAATGTCTATAGAACGTATCTCATGTATTCCTCCTTGGGTCTCTTTCTTCTCTACCGATGCTCGTTCAGTTCCCTATTGATAATGGTTTTGGGCCATATCTTCGATGAGAGCGCAAACCTCAGGGTAGGGTTTGTTCATCAAGGCACCGCCAGCGGCAGCATCAATGGTCATCTTAGTGTTATAAATGAGTCCATTATAGAAGGTATGAATGATTAACCATTGTTCTAGGCCATGGTGTGGACAAGCTCTTAATAGGTCTTTATATCTGTCCCAAGCTTCAAAAAGTGATTCTCCTTGGTTTTGAGTAAATCTGGTGATCTAATTTCGAAGGGCAGCAGTCTCACTCAGGGGAAAATATCTGGCAAGGAACACTCTCCTAAGGTCTTCCCAAGTTGTTATGGAATTGGCTGGAAGGGAATCTAACCAAGAACGTGCTTTATCTCTGAGGGAGAAAGGGAATATTCTTAAACGAATTGCCTCAGGTGTAGCTCCGTTGGTTTTAAAGGTGTCAGCTAATTGGATAAAGACTTTTAAATGCTGATTTCGATTCTCTATAGTGAGACCCATGAATTAGTTTTGTTGTACTAATTGAAATAGAGAGGGTTTCAATTCGAAATTGTTAGCAGGAATAGTAGGGTTTAATATACTAGAACTGGGTTCCTCGTCAGAGGGTTGGCTGAATTCCTTAAGGGGTCTTTGGTAGCGTTCTTCGTCCACAGCTCTCCTAACTCTTTGGAGTAAGAGACGTGCGTAGGCGTAACATTCGGGTTCCATTAAAGGATGTAATAAACTTCCGGTGTTGCAAGTTATTCCCATTTACCATCTTAATAAAGCCTTAGTCTAGACGGTGTAATAGCAGGGTACGAAATTTGACGTAATTGGTCCCCGACAACGGTGCCAAAAACTTGATGCGTGGTTTTCGCAAGTATACGAAACACGTCAGAGTAATATAAAAGATTATCGATCCCACAGAGACCAAACGCCAGTCTATCGATTTCTATTATTACGATGTTTATCTAAGGTAAAATAATTCAGGGGTTTATGAGTACATAGTGAAAGTAAAGTATGAAGGTATAAATTCAGATAAAAACAACAGGCTTGAATGTAATTCACACAGTCTAATAATATTGCAAATGCTTCTAAATAGAACTACTTTTAGGGAAATATTTTCTACTCATGAAAAGAACTAATTTAACAGGAACTGTCGCTTTCGCGTATTCAGAACCGAGTTTATTCTTTAATCAATCCCTCTTATTGTCACTTATAAAAAGGAGCGCATTGCGTTAAAGTAACAAACCTGTTTTTAAGAAATATAGTTTCTTGACTTAGTAGAAAAGTAATTTTGACTTGGAGCTTCTAACCAAAATAGGACTACACCTTTAAACCCATAAAGGCGTCCGAAAAGAGTTTTGAAATTGTTTTTCTAAAAGTGTTAAAAGATTCCTACTTAATTGAGAAAAGCGCTTTCGCTTTCTTTGAACAACTAAGACTACCCAAGTTTAACTGAAGGTTGGACGACTTTCAATCTTACCCAACAAAAATAAAGTGCAGAAAACTTGTGTTAAAAACCAAAATAACCCTTAAGTATTTCTACAGACACATTATATAGAACATTACTTTAGCTATGATCCTTACATTCTAACCTTTAAATTTTAGCCAGACATGAAAAAGTAAATAGACATGTTAAAATAGATCATGTTAAAGTAGATTCTTAAAGTAAAAAGGCTTTAAAAGACAAGTAAATAAAGCAAGTAAATAAGTGCAAGACAAGGAAATAAATAAAGTAAAGCGAGCGCGATGAAATAAATAAAGTAAATAGAGTGCAATGAAATAAATAAAGTAAAGCGAGTGCGATGAAATAAATAAAGTAAAGCGAGTGTGATGAAATAAATAAAGTAAAGTGAGACTTGTAAATAAAAACCTGCTCCAAATCGGAGGCTTTAAATCAGGTACAACTGGAAATAAATGCGATTGGAAATAAAAATGGCGGCAGGATTAACTTCTACCAAAGTGCTCCAAACTCGATTACAAACTCTATCAATAGTATGATAACTCTTCTATGTGAAGGGATTATCACTTACAAAATCCCTTGTATGTGAAAAAGAAAAAAGAGAAAATACTGCTTGTTTCTCTCTATGTTGATGATTTGATTTTCTTGGGCAACAACAATCAAATGATCGAAGATTTCAAATGAACGATGACAAAAGAATTTGAGATGACTGACCTAGGCCTGATGAAATACTTTCTTGGTCTGGAGGTTCAACAGGAAGAAACAGGAATCTTCATCTCACAAGAAAAGTATGCGAAAGATATCCTAAAAAGATTTAAGATGGATAGCTGCAATCCTATTTCTACACCAATGAAGCCATAGCAAAGCTTTCGAAATTTGACGGGGGAGAACGTGTCGAAGCAAACTAATTTTGAAGCTTGGTGGGAAGTCTTCGATACCTCACATGCACATTGCCAGATCTTTCGTTGAGTATTGGAATTGTGATTCGCTTCATGAAAGAACCAGTTGTTGCACACTAAAAAGCTTTGAAGAGAATCCTTCGATATGTCTAAGGAATTGTGTCACTTGGAATGTTTTATTCGAAAGAAGAAGAATACAAGCTGACTGGCTACTCTGACAACGATTGGTGTGGTGACATTGATGATAGAAAGAGCACTTCGGGATATGTATTCTTCATGTGAAACACTTCTTTCACCTGGCTGTCAAGGAAGAAACCCATTGTAACTCTTTCGACTTATGAAGCAGAGTGTGTAGCGGCATCCTGGTGCGTATGCCATGCAATATGGCTGAGAAGACTGCTGAGCAAGATGGAATCGAAGCAGGAAGCTGCAACAATGATTCGAGTTGACAACAGATTTGTAATCGAACTGGCAGAGAATCCATTCAACCATGAATGAAGCAAGCATATTGATATTCGATTTCATTTCATTCGAGAACATGTGAAGGATGGAAGCATCAAACTGAAGCATGTAGAAAGCAAAGATCAAGCAGCAGACATTCTTACAAAACCACTGTCGAAGGAGCTTTTCGACAGAGGCAAGAAAATGTTAGGCATGATAAACCGAAGGAACATTTGAATTTATGGGGGAGTTTTGTTGATTAAATTCAGATTAGTCTTGGGTAAATCAAAAGCCAGATTCCCTTGGACAGTGGGAAATTTATTTCTTAGGGACCTAGACATAGTTATTGCTGTAAACTCATTACATTCTATATTGTGATCCTATATAAATCACATTGTATCTCATATTGAAAGTTAGTTGGACAAAATCTATAAAGAAAAAAAAGTTCATAGTCCACTCTCATTCTCTTCATATTTCTTCATTTTAGGGTTTATGACCTTCTTCTTCTAGATATATCACATTGTTATTTTTCTTTTTGCCGTAAGTCTCCAATGATATATATAGATATAAATTTTGTTTACATTATTCATTTTAGGATTTAGGACCTTCTTCTTCTTGATCGTGATACTTTTATAGTAGTTCTTGCTCTTGTAAATGAGTAAGGAAAATCGATATGCACCATTATTAGCATCGCCCACTTCGAATTTTATTACTTTTAGGATTTCAACTTTGTTTGATATTTTGAATAATTATTTGAATCTAAGGTATGACTAGCAGGAAATATGATTTTGGGGATGTTTTAGTAAGATGCTATGTGAATTAAGTTACTAATGTTTTAGGACACAAGTCCAATGGTTAATAATACGTATATGAGTTAAGTTGTTAAGTTTAGGATGCAAGTGTTCATGTGTTTTATGTTTAGGCTCAGAAGAACCAATGTTGAGACGTTTAGGTTCAGGAGAACCAGTAACGTAGCCTTACACCGACAATTATCTGATTGTGTGATTGTTATTTGATTGTGTGAGTGTTCATGCGTCATTCTCAGAAAGTCAAACATATTTTTGGCTGCCTCTCTGTTTGAGATCTTCTCATACTCTGAGTATGAAATGGAACTGAGAAGAATTGTTTTGGCCTTATGATGGTTTCTGAAGTCACACTTTTGTTGGTCAAACATTCTTTTTCTATCTATATTCTAACCACTTTCATCCACTGGATGCATGTATCCATCAATTACCATATCCCATAAGTCAGCATCATGAGCCAGAAAGAAGCTCCAAATTCTATCTTTCCAATAGTCAAAACTTTCTCCATTAAAGACTGGAGGTTTGCCGCTGATTCTGTCCTTGTCATCGTGATAGCCATTGCTGATGTTTTGGCTTGGTCCCATCATAGTATTTTTATAAAGCTAGGATCTTGTACTGACACGGTTAAGTGTATAAACTCAGAACCAGACGCTCTGATGCCAATTGAAGAAGTGAAAAACACAAGAATGAGGGGGGGGGGGTGAATTGAAACATAAAAATCAAAAGCAATAGACACGAGATTTATATCCTGGTTCGCTTGATCTCAAACTACTCTAGTCCACACACCAAGTTGATTTCGCCTCTCTCCAACAAGGACTTAATTCACTAATCAAACTGATTACAATTCTACTTTGACACCTGCCAAAGTCTTCTTGAGTACAACCACAAACTGGTTTATCTCAAGGAAAATTACTTAATCAAAAGAAAAGGTTTATTGTGTACTATTTGTTTTTGTTACAAAAATTGTATCACTACTGTGATGTATTACACAAATTGAGTATAGTATGAACTAGAACTTCTGAAGAGATTTAAGTTAGAAAATTGTAAGGTTGATATCACACCTGCTGATACAAATTAAAAGTTGGACTCTGATTCTGATGGAGAGGATGTGGATGCTACAACCTTTAAACATATGGTTTGTTCTCTGAGATATTTGTGTAATACCAGACCTGATATTTGCTATGAAGTTGGAATGGTTAGCAGATTTATGAGCAAACCAAAGTGGTCTCATTACCAAGCTGCAGTCAGGATTCTGAGGTATGTGAAGGGAACTCTGAAATATGGAGTGTTATTTCCGTCTGGAAGAAAGATCGAACCAAAATTATATTACATCAATATACTAAAAATAACTTAATAACATTTCAAATATATTTAACATTTGAAACTAAAATATTTAATAAAATAAAAACTTACAAAATTAAAAATATTTTGGTTTCTAATTTTTTTTAAAAACAAGTATTATGTGATTAAATTTTTAATAACAAATCATTTTATTAGTTAGTTAATATTTATTTGAATTTCTTAAATTTTAAAATTTTAAAATTATTAAATTATAATATATAGTTTGCATATACTTAAAGATTTTATTTTAGTTATATATGTTATTATATACATGATGCATTATATTATTTTATAAATGTCAATTTAAACAAAGATTTTCAAAATTTCCACATGTGATTATTGTTGTACCCCAAAATTTGCCCTCCCATATTCTTCAAGAAATTGCCAAGTCAAGCTTCAAAATCTCCCCAAGGGTTGCACAGTTCAAGGGCCTCCTAACAGTCAAAATTAGGGTTTTGGTTCTGACAAAGTAAATGAAGTTTCCAAGGGTCCAATCAAGTCCCACATGCCTATAAATATGGTCAAGCATCCTCATACCAAGTTTCAAGACTTTCAGCACAAAATTGCACAGTCAAAAACCCTAATTGCACTACAGTCAACTGTAGGGGCAAAATGGTCATCTGACAGTCAAAAGTTCAAATTTTTGGTTAACATCTCATTTTTAAGCCACAAACATCATTTGATCAATGCTTGATCATGATTCTCAAAGCTTGGCTCAAAAATCATCAAGATGCAAAAGTTTCCATATTTGGACAGTTTAAAAAGTCAACTGTAAATTGACCAGGGCATAACTTCCACATGGATTATCAGAAAAATTCCATCCAAAGCTCATTTTGAATATAAAGACATTTCCTACAACTCCTCTTCATACTTCAAGTCCAAGAAATGCTCTCACAAAAAGTTATCAATTTCAACATTATAGGTCATTTCCAAAAGTCAACAAAAAGGGACTTTAAGTCAAAGGCCATAACTTGAGATTGGTAAATCAAAATGACATGGGACCAAAGGCATTGGTTAGAGGACTCAAAGACCTTTCCAAAATGTCCAAAAACATGAGCAAATCTTACAAATTGAGCAAGTTATGCCTTGTGGAAGTTGGGAAATTTTTGGATATTTTGAAAAGTCAACATTGATTCAAATGACCTAAAAATGCTAATGGGCCTCTTTTTCTTCCACAATTCATCATCCAAGGCATGTGCACGACCATTTGGCCCAAAGGGAAGTTTTTATCATTTTTTATTTATTTATTTGGATTTTTTATTATTAATAATTCATTTAATTAAATAAAATACATGAAAAATACTAAACCTAATCTTTTGAATCTCTTTGTGCATAAAATAGGATCAATATTTCGTGTACAATCAAATATGGAAGGAATTGAAGTGATTGGATATGATTGAAGCCAAAATAGCATGAAAAAATATTTGAAAAGATCTTTGAAAATCAAATCTTGAAAGTCATGAATGCCAAGGTTTTTGGTTGTTTTCTTTGACCTAAATCCTTCATACATATATACATATGCCAACCCTATTCAGAGGAGGCTCGAAGCTGCGCCATATACCAAGAAACAAACTTGAATTTTTTGCTTGAAAACTCAAATCTGAAAACCAAGTTCCAGGTGGATTCAAGCCAAAAGAACCATTCCATCACCTTCCTGGGATATCAAGGAAGGTTTTCAAAACAAGAACATCAACTCTAACGCCTTGAATCGGTATATAGAAGTCAATTTTTTCTCATAAAAATGCATATTCGTGTTTTGATTTTGAGACATTCTCCTAGCATTTTGTTTATATATTCATACTAAGCGATGTGTTCTGAAGCTAACCCTATATTTTAATTGCGTTTTTATGCATTATTGGAGAATCTGCCATTGTTGTCTTTTAGGGTTTTGCAAGCTTTGAATTGGGCGTTTCCAGATAAGGTAAAATTAGCACACCATAATGCCATGAACGAAACAAGCGTGCTTGGACGATCAAAACGGAACCCTCGCGCCTAATTTATGAGGCCCCAGGGGCTAATCGCTATTTTCCAATAGGGTGTCTATAGGGACGGTTCAAAACCGTTGCTGATTGTGTTTTTGTTTCAGGAAAAAATAAAGCCATGAAGAAGATGACTATGTGGCTAGCAGCGATTGGTCTATTTGAAATTTCGCGCTAATTCTCCACTAACGCGTTGTTTCATTTTATAAATATTATTTGTTATTTAATATACAGAAAACGTGAATAGAGCAGTTGGCAAGGCGTGTACATTGGTGAACCATAGGACCTGGGTTCGATCCCAGGTCCCCACCCCCTTTCATATTATTTTTCATATAACGTTCATATGCAGTTTCAGCGCTAAGGTGTACCATACATCCTCAAAATCAAGCCTTTCACGCACATGATGAGATCAATCCAAGGGCTGTCGTTGGAAGCATATCATGGACATGAGTCAAAAACGTTGCACGCTGGCATAGAAGTCAACGAGGCCAAAGATGCTTGGGCCCAAATTGCTAATCAAAAACCTCTCATTTGGGGACAGAACCCCCCTTAGGTTTGCATTATTCTCTTCATTATTTTGGTATTTTATTTCAATTATTGATTGTTTTAATTAATTTCTTTAATTTGAATGTTTTCATACAAAATATAAAAAAACAATAAAAAATCAGAAAAAAGACAAAAAATAGTATTTTTATTTAAAGTTATTTTTTTGTAAATAAATTGCATTAATTAATTAGTTTTAATCTAGGGTTAATATTAATTTTTTTTAATAAACTTAAAACTTGGTAGAATTAGGGTTTGTAATAATTTTTTATCCTTTTTTCTTTTCTTTCATAATAATTAAATATTATTTATTTTTATAAATCAAAATTGCATGTAAATAATTAGGTTTAATTTTAGGATTAAAATTTAATACTTTTTTTTAATAAACTAAAAACAATTAGAATTAGGGTTAATATTTTATTTTAATTAATCTTTTTCATTAAAGTCATAAAATACAAAAATACCAAAAATAATTTCTTTTTCTTTAATTTAATTAATTTAATCATTTAGTTTAATTTCGCAAAAAGGGTCCAACGCCCTCGTTTCTTATTTTAATTCATATTCGCATATTTATTTTTTATTCTTTACAATATTCATGTACCTCTCCCAAAGCCATGTAACTTCATACTTTCTCGCACTTTACTTTAATTCTTTATTTTTCTGTCAAATCGGGTTCTGGAAAATTTGGCGATGTGGACCCGCGCCTTTGTAATAATTTAGAACTTTATCTTTCTCGCAATTTTTAACTGTTAACAAATGCATGCAAGAATGAATGACAATAAATAAAAACAAACGCATAGATCACCTTGACATGAATAAGACAAAATAACTGAACATGACACACAAATCACACACCACCCCTAGGGTGCGCCTCACTGTTGCCTTGCCTCGAAAGGTGATCGTCGAGTAGAGGATGTCTTAGTAAGTCCTCATGATCCGGGAACCTGGCATGAGGGTAGCTTCTAAGGTGTCTTCCCATTGCTCTGGTGATCACCATGTCCCGAACCTTCGAATTGACCCGAACACCTCCAACGGTGGTGCTACCTACCTCTCAATGGTGGGATGGCACTACTTTAAAGGATATTTACACAGACGAATTCCTTAGGGTAGGTAGACGACTCTAGATACTTGCTCTAATTTCAAAACAAATCAAAAATACTTTTCACACCGACACCTTTTCAAAAAAGCTTTCGAAAGCAATTTTTCAAACACTCTTGAGGACCGATACAAGAGTCGAACTGGAATTTTCAAAGAAACTTTTTAAAACCCACAGTTGAAAAGCAAACAAACCATTTTTGAAAACACAAATGAGCAAGTATCTAAGAGCCCATGGATAACCATGGATAGAAAGGGTGCTAATACCTTCCCTTTCTATAATCTACCTCCCGAACCGAGAGCAATCTCTTTAAGGAATTTTTCTGTGCTTTTGTCCTTTCCATTTGGAAAAAATAAAAGACGGTGGCGACTCTTGCTTACCGCGACATTTCGCGAACCAGCGTTAAACAGTCAGTTCCAGATCCACCGATCACAGAACTGGCGACTCTGCTGGGGAATTAAACTTAAAGTGAGGTGTACCTTAGGGTTAGTTCATAACTGTGTTTTCAATTGTATTTCCTTGCTTGCTTTAAAATTGTGGGACTGTCTTGGGAGTTCTATAGATCCTAACCCGGATCTGGGGATACCTTCTTAGAAAGTAGCAACAAGGCTGTGAGGGAACTGTGTAGGGTATACCGACATGGTTGAAACAGTCTGCTACGTTGATGTGGCACTTTGGTGTGTACCGGTAACCCTTGAGTTCAGTCAAGGAGAGTACGGGGCCTCCGCGTGGTGTCATGAAGCATCAACAGACCTTAGGAACCTTAATTGAACTATCTTGGCCTCTTTAGGGTAGTGAGATAACTGACTTTGGTGCAGTCCGAGGTTGGTTGATACTCGATACTACACTCAATTGAGGGTTGCTTTCCTGGAATATTTCAGTCGCCAGTTCAGTGGCTAAATCGAAACGATGAACAATGAAAGCAATCCCGTGATATTGGGACCCTTAGAACCCGGTTACTTTAATAGGACAGATTGAACCAACCAACTGAAAGAGGGTAACACCTAGACCTCATGCTGGCCTAAACTCTAAGGGCTTCTCTTGTGTGACTTGTGTGCCTTCGTACTTGACTACTTGCATGCTTGTTATCTGACATCTGAATTTCTTGCAGGTTTTGTTTATAGTCCTTAACTAGGACTCATAACAGGGTTTACTGAATTTCCTGCAGGTTTTGTTCATAGTCCTTAAACTAGGACTCATAACAAGGCTTACTAAGTTTCTTGCAGGTTTTTGTTTTAGTCCTTAACTAGGACTCATAACAAGGTTTACCGAGTTTCTTGCAGGGTTTATTTTAGTCCTTAATTGGGACTCATAACAGGTTTTACTTGAGTTTCTTGCAGGTTTTGGTTTGCAGTCCTTAATTGGGACTCATAACAGGGTTACTCACATTACCCCATGCATACCATAACATCATACCATTGCATACATCCTAACCCATTTCAAGGACCTCAAGGGCTCGTGATGCAGGTCATGATGAATCAAACATCTAGCAAGGGGCAAAGAGGATTTATTTTCCTCTAGCCAAAGTTGTCAGGGGCTATGACCCACTGGATATGGTGAGCCTTTGACCCTTGAAAAAGGACTCTCAACAACATGAAGTTCCTTCAATCAAGCTACCGGATCCCAACTCTAACAGTTTTCTTGTTTACCCCGCGAGATCCTTGAAAACATTGCATGCATATCATACATATCATTGCATTGCAGGTACCCCTTTTGACAGGTTGCTTACCTTCTTCGTTGTTTATTTCAGCCGATCGTCATGAATCCTGAATCGTCAACTGAGCAGTCCATCAAGGCCCTTTAGGCTCAGAACGCCCAATTCCAAGAGCTGATCATGAATTTGGCTCAGGGGCAACAAGATCTGAAGACCCTGCTCTTGAAAAAGAAGAAGAAGAGGACCGTGTTGTTCAGCCCTAGACGTAGACCTGGGAATACACTGCAGATTGAAACTGAAAGGACAACTCCATCTGTGGGGAAAGGCAGTCCCCATGAGAGAGAGGTGCCTAGTCCGGTAGTCTCTGACAACAAGACTAATTTTGATGAAGAGCAATATCCTCCTGCAGAGGACAGATACAAGCAGTTGGAGGACAGACTGAATGCTATGGAGATACAACAGGTACCTGGGCTGGATTTTGGAGATTTGGGTTTGTCTACTGGTGTGGTCATTCCTCGTAAATTCAAAGCACCTTCTTTCACTAAGTACGACGGGGCGTCTTGTCCCAAGCTACATCTCAGATCCTATGTTCGGAAGATTCAACCGTACTGAGTGGATAAGAATTTGTGGATCCACTTCTTCCAGGAGAGTCTTTTAGGGACTCATCTCGAATGGTTCTATCAGCTGGATGGGACCAAGGTTCGTAACTGGGAGGAGTTGGCTACTGCTTTCTATAAGTAGTATCAATATAATGCCGACCTTGCCCCTACACGTACCCAACTTCAGGGTATGTCGTTAGGTTCAAGTGAAGGTTTTAAGGAGTACGCTCAGAAGTGGAGGGATCTGGCTGGCAGGGTGCAGCCTCCGTTGACTGATCGGGAGTTGGTAGACATGTTCTTGGGGACCCTGTCTGGTCCATTCTTCAACCATCTGATTGGGAACTCTTCTGATGGGTTTACAGATTTGATCTTGACTGGGGAGAGGATCGAAGCTGGTATCAAGGCTGGGAAGATACAGAAGGATGCTTCATCGAGCGCCGATAATAAACCTTTTAAGAAGGAATCCAATGCCGTCTATGGTTCAAGGAAACAGAATAGACCAGAATACCGCCAAGCTGCCAATGCAGTGGTGATCTCAAAACCTGCTGGTGCTCTTCAACATCACAACCAACAAAAGAGCGAGAGAAGGCAGTTCACTCGGCTCAGCATGACCTTATCCCAGATATTGCCACAGTTGCTAGAGACCAAGCTGGTAACTCTAAAAGAAGCTCCGAAGAATCAAAATACAACGTCACCGAAGTATAACCCCAACGCCCGCTGCGTTTATCACTCTAACAGCCCGGGGCATACTACAGATGATTGTTGGAGCTTGAAAAATAAGATCCAAGACTTGATTGACGCAAAGGAGATTGAGTTCGAGGCGCCCGAGGCTCCCAACGTGATCACTGCTCCCATGCTAAAACATTGATAGGATAGAAAGCACTTTTTGGTTCATTTGAATTCAAGTTGTAATTTTCTTTTGTTCAAACATTTACTCATGTTAAACATTGTTATTTCATTAATGCATCGCATATGTCTGTTTTGAAGTAATTATTTCGTATTCACTATATGCAAATTATTTTCATATTTTTTCTGATGTCAACTCTCGATTAATAATTCTAAAGCCTCTTGAGGGAGGATGACGAAAACGATACCACGATCTTTACAGTATGCTTTTGAACAGACCCCGCTGATGAGGTACAGGCATTGTTTCAATCCCTAAACACTGGAGTTATAAGGATGATAATCCCTCGTCAACCCCTCTGAGCCAAAGAAGTAGGAGTTTTTCTTTTCGAAATTCAAAACCCTTCATCATAACCTGGGGCAGGGTAGTTCTCTCAGTTGATCCAAGTGCATAACGAATGGCACCAAAAAGATCCTTACAAAACAAAGAAAGACAGTGAGGGTTCCGAATAATCAATAAAAAGGCAGTCATTATTTAATTAAATTTTTATCCGATGAAATTTTGTTTTGCTTTACGGCATAAATCAAGGCGTTCAGTTTTTAGTTTGTTATTGATTGTTACTAGTTAGATACAAAAAACATTTATTATTATTAATTATATTTTTTTAGTTTGTTACTTTTTTCTCGCCTAAGTAAGGCATTATATATAGTATGATGATTATTAATGAGGAGTCTGTTAATTTGGTTTTGCAGAAGTTGAAAAATCACATATACAAGAAACTTTCTTCTCTCTTTAGCCAAAGCTAAAGCTGGTAATATCAAAGGAGCTTCAGTTAGCAATGTCTTGGTAATACACAAGAGACTTTCTTCTCTTCTACATTGTGTTTTTCTTATAGAGATTGTGTATTCTTATCTATAGATTGCTTAACTTGTAACTTTTTCTTGATTAGTATGTATGAAGGTTCTCTTGATCTCCTACCCTCCCCTTATAGTGAACTAGGTATATACTCTTTAATTCATTATCTTCTTGCTATTACTTTGAATAATATTGTAAACTGTTTTAACTAAAGCATTTACTGCAGATTCTGTTAGCAAGAATGTTTCTGCTTCAAAGGTTCTGGATAATAATGTCAATCTACTGCATAACAGTAATAAACCGTATCTGCCTCCGTGTCGCAACAAGGTTTGATTTTAATTATCTTTACGTACAATACTTAGGTTATTATACTATCTTCAAATATGGTTTTGTTTTTTGATGAACTAATAAGGTTGATTTAGGCATTCAAATATGGTTTTGTTTTTTGATGAACTAATGAGGTAATTTAGGCATTCTAATTTGGTTTTGTTTCTTAATGAACTAAGGCCCTGCTTTTCAGGCACTATCTTCTTCAAGTGGAGACAGTAATGGCTCACTAAAGAGTGACATATCTGGATCTTCTGAGTGTACAGACCAGGAAGTGCAACCAGAACTAGAAAAACATCGAAATGTTTCTCCGACGAAATTTCCAAGGATTGGTCAGCTTTGGGAGTCTCGTGTGTATCTTGAACCTCCATTGGTCCATGCTGTCCAAATTCAACAGGATTACGATGAAATCCCACCTAGTACTGATAGTTTCATGTCTTCCCCTGAAAGCAATCTGATTGAAGATGACTTGGATAGCCCTCAAGACTCAACTTTTGAAATGATCAAGAATCTTATAGAATTTGTACTCGACGGTGATGATGATTACGATGACAATTATTATAGTTCTGATAAGGGATCTCCAGACTTGGATAGCCCATGCGGCAAAATTTGTCACAGTGATGATGAGCTAAGAAGGTTGGGTCTTGGAGAAAACAAATCTAATGCATAACTTTTTAGAATATCAGCATCTAGGCTATGACTGTTCTATAAAGGGAGCTCCTGCATAATATTTTGTTTGAGTCACGTGCTTTTATAACTCTAAACTTAAACATGTTAGATTCTCTTGGTGATCTCAATGGAGTAATTGGCAGATTCCAATATGGAGATAGGAATATTAGATTCTCTATTTCTGTTTGTTTTTTTATTTATTTGGATAATTTGTTTGTTTGTTCAGAATAATATTATCAATATCATTACCAGTCTTCATTTTATTTTAGTTTCAATTTCAGCTGAACGATAACTGATATAAAAAACTAACTATAAAAGCAACCCAAAATGGTAATAAAAATTGAAAATATGAACATTTATAAAATTTCAAAGATAAACCACACAGTCATTATATTTGACATGTGTCATTATTGTTTATCATAGCCTTGTTCTAGCAATTTGGAATATCAGCGTAAAACAAACTTACATACTTTGATTACATAAAGTTGTTCCTGAAGCAGGGAAAACTCAAATGCAGTTTTGAGAAGATAAACTATTGTAGACTACTTTCATGGCCATTGCAACAAAGTGGTGCATGGTGCAACAGTGCCAAAAACTTGATGCATGGTTTTCGCAAGTATACGAAATGCGTCAGAGTAATATAAAAGATTATCGATCCCAGAGACCAAACGTCAGTCTATCGATTTCTATTGTTACGATGTTTATCTAAGGTAAAATAATTCATGGGTTTATGAGTACACAGTGAAAGTAAAGTATGAAGGTATAAATTCAGATAAAAACAACAGGCTTGAATGTAATTCACACAGTCTAATAATATTCCAAATGCTTATAAATAGAACTACTTTTAGGGAAATATTTTCTACTCATGAAAAGAACTAATTTAACAGGAACTATCGCTTTCGCGTATTCAGAACCGAGTTTATTCTTTAATCAATCCCTCTTATTGTCACTTATAAAAAGGAGCGCATTGCGTTAAAGTAATAAACCTATTTTTAAGAAATATATTTTCTTGACTTAGTAGAAAAGTAATTTTGACTTGGAACTTCTAACCAAAAGAGGACTACACCTTTAAACCCATAAACGCATCCGAAAAGAGTTTTGAAATTGTTTTTCTAAAAGTGTTAAAAGATTCCTACTTAATTGAGAAAAGCGCTTTCGCTTTCTTTGAACAACTAAGACTACCCAAGTTTAACTGAATGTTGGACGACTTTCGATCTTACCCAACAAAAATAAAGTGCAGAAAACTTGTGTTAAAAACTAAAACAACCCTTAAGTAGTTTTACAGACACATTATATAGAACATTACTTTAGCTATGATCCTTACATTCTAACCTTTAAATTTTAGCCAGACATGAAAAAGTAAATAGACATGTTAAAATAGATCATGTTAAAGTAGATTCTTAAAGTAAAAAGGCTTTAAAAGACAAGTAAATAAAGCAAGTAAATAAGTGCAAGGCAAGGAAATAAATAAAGTAAAGCGAGCGCGATAAAATAAATAAAGTAAATTGAGTGCAATAAAATAAATAAAGTAAAGCGAGTGTGATGAAATAAATAAAGTAAAGCGAGTGTGATGAAATAAATAAAGTAAAGTGAGACTTGTAAATAAAAACCTGCTCCAAATCAGAGGCTTTAAATCAGGTACAACTGGAAATAAATGCGATTGGAAATAAAAATGGCGGCAGGATTAACTTCTACCAAAGTTCTCCAAACTCGATTACAGACTCTATCAATAGTATGATAACTGTTCGATGTGAAGGGATTATCACTTACAAAATCCCTTGTATGTGAAAAAGAAAAAAGAGAAAATACTGCTTGTTTCTCTCTATGTTGATGATTTGATTTTCTTGGGCAACAACAATCAAATGATCGAAGAGTTCAAAGGCATGATGACAAAAAAATTTGAAATGACTGACCTAGGCCTGATGAAATACTTTCTTGGTCTAGAGGTTCAACAGGAAGAAACAGGAATCTTCATCTCACAAGAAAAGTTTGCGAAAGATATCCTGAAAAGATTTAAGATGGATAACTTCAATCCTATTTCTACACCAATGAAGCCAAGAGCAAAGCTTTCGAAATTTGAAGGGGGAGAACGTGTCGAAGCAAACAAATTTTGAAGCTTGGTGGGAAGTCTTCGATACCTCACATGCACATTGCCAGATCTTTCGTTGAGTGTTGGAATTGTGAGTCGCTTCATGAAAGAACCAGCTGTTGCACACTAAAAAGCTTTGAAGAGAATCCTTCGATATGTCCAAGGAACTGTGTCACTTGGAATGTTCTATTCGAAAGCAGAAGAATACAAGCTGACTGGCTACTCTGACAACGATTGGTGTGGTGACATTGATGATCGAAAGAGCACTTCAGGATATGTATTCTTCATGGGAAACACTTCTTTCACCTGGCTGTCAAGGAAGAAACCCATTGTAACTCTTTCGACCTATGAAGCAGAGTATGTAGCGGCATCCTGGTGCGTATGCCATGCAATATGGTTGAGAAGACTGGTGAGCAAGATGGAATCAAAGCAGGAAGCTGCAACAATGATTCAAGTTGACAACATATCTGTAATCGAATTGGCGAAGAATCCAGTCAACCATGAATGAAGCAAGCATATTGATGTTCGATTTCATTTCATTCGAGAAAATGTGAAGGATGTAAGCATCAAACTGAAGCATGTTGCAAGCAAAGATCAAGCAGCGGACATTCTTACAAAACCACTGTTGAATGAGCTTTTCAACAGAGGTAAGAAAATGTTAGGCATGATGAATTGAAGGAACATTTGAATTTATGTGGGAGTTTTGTTGATTAAATTCAAATTAGTCTTGGGTAAATCAAAAGGCAGATTCCCTTGGACAGTGGGAAATTTATTCCTTATGGACCTAGACATAGTTATTGTTGTAAACTCATTACATTCTATATTATTATCCTATATAAATCACATTGTATCTCATATTGAAAGTTAGTTGGACAAAATCTATAAAGAAAAGAAAGTTCATAGTCCACTCTCATTCTCTTCATATTTCTTCATTTTAGGGTTTAAGACCTTCTTCTTCTAGATATATCACATTGCTATTTTTATTTTTGCCGTAAGTCTCCGATGATATATATAGATATACATTTTGTTTACATTCTTCATTTTAGGATTTATGACCTTCTTCTTCTTGATCGTGATACTTTTATAGTAGTTCTTGCTCTTGTAAATGAGTAAGGAAAATCGATATGCACCATTCTTAGCATCGCCCACTTTGAAGTTTGTTACTTTTAGGATTTCGACTTTGTTTGATATTTTGAATAATTATTTGAATCTAAGGTATGACTAGCAGGAAACATGATTATGGGGATGCTTTAGTAAGATGCTATGTGAATTAAGTTGCTAATGTTTTAGGACACAAGTCCAATGGTTAATAATACGTATACGAGTTAAGTTGTTAAGTTTAGGATGCAAGTGTTCATGTGTTTTATGTTTAGGCTCATAAGAACCAATGTTGAGACGTTTAGGTTCAGGAGAACCAGTAACGTAGCCTTACACCGAAAATTATCTGATTGTGTGATTGTTATTTTATTGTGTGAGTGTTCATGCGTCATTCTCAGAAAGTCAAACATATTTTTGGTTGTCTCTCTGTTTGAGATCTTCTCATACTCTGAGTATGAGATGGCACTGAGAAGAATTGTTCTGGCCTTATGATGGTTTCTAAAGTCACACTTTTGTTGGTCAAACATTCTTTTTCTATCTATCTTCTGACCACTTTCATCCACTGGATGCATGTATCCATAAATTACCATATCCCATAAGTCAGCATCATGAGCCAGAAAGAATCTCTCAATTCTATCTTTCCAGTAGTCAAAACTTTCTCCATTAAAGACTGGAGGTTTGCCGCTGATTCTGTCCTTGTCATCGTGATAGCCATTGCTGATGTTTTGGCTTGGTCCCATCATAGTGTGTTTCTAAAGCTTGGATCTTGTACTGACACGGTTAAGTGTATGAACTCAGAACCAAACGCTCTGATGCCAATTGAAGAAGTGAAAAACACAAGAATGAGGGGGGGGGGGGGGAATTGAAACATAAAAATCAAAAGCAATAGACACGAGATTTTTATCCTGGTTCGCTTGATCTCAAACTACTCCAGTCCACACACCAAAGTGATTTCGCCTCTCTCCAACGAGGACTTAATTCACTAATCAAAGTGATTACAATTCTACTTTGACACATGCCAAAGTCTTCTTAAGTACAACCACAAACTAGTTTATCTCAAGGAAAATTACTTAATCAAAAGAAAAGATTTACTGTGTACTATTTGTTTTCGTTACAAAAACTGTATCACTACTGTGATGTATTACACAAATTGAGTATAGTATGAATATAACTTTTTGCAGCTTTTTGAGATTGTATCGAGCAGTTGTATGAAAATCGTATACAATTTATCATTTTACATTAGATGAAGTATGAACTAGAGCTTCTGAAGAGATTTAAGTTAGAAAATTGTAAGGTTGATATCACACCTGCTGATACAAATCAGAAGTTGGACTATGATTCTGATGGAGAGGATGTGGATGCTACAACCTTCAAACAAATGGTTTGTTCTCTAAGGTATTTGTGTAATATCAGACCTGATATTTGCTATGCAGTTGGAATGGTTAGCAGATTTATGAGCAAACCAAAGTGGTCTCATTACCAAGATGCAGTCAGGATTCTGAGGTATGTGAAGGAAACTCTGAAATATGAAGTGTTATTTCCGTCTGGAAGAAATATCGAACCAAAATTATATTACATCAATATACTAAAAATAACTTAATAACATTTCAAATATATTTAACATTTGAAACTAAAATATTTAATAAAATAAAAACTTACAAAATTAAAAATATTTTGGTTTCTAATTTTTTTTAAAAACAAGTATTATGTGATTAAATTTTTAATAACAAATCATTTTATTAGTTAGTTAATCTTTATTTGAATTTCTTAAATTTTAAAATTTTAAAATTATAAAATTATAATATATAGTTTGCATATACTTAAAGATTTTATTTTAGTTATATATGTTAATATATACATGATGCATTATATTATTTTATAAATGTCAATTTAAACAAAGATTTTCAAAATTTCCAGATGTGATTATTATTATCTTAATTTTTTTTACTAATTAACCGTTTTTATTTCCATTATGTTTTAATCATGTTCTCTTTTGAGTTTCTTATTATTTTAATTATTATATTTTTTTAACCAAAATTAATTATTATTTTTATTATTTAATTAAATTTTTATCCGATGAAATTTTGTTTTGCTTTAGGGCATAAATCAAGGAGTTCAGATTTTAGTTTGTTATTGATTGTTACTAGTTAGATAAAAAAAAACATTTATTATTATTAATTATATTTTTTTAGTTTGTTACTTTTTTCTCGCCTAAGTAAGGCATTATATATAGTATGATGATTATTAAACATTTATTATTATTAATTATATTTTTTTAGTTTGTTACTTTTTTCTCGCCTAAGTAAGTCATTATATATAGTATGATGATTATTAAACATTTATTATTATTAATTATATTTTTTTAGTTTGTTACTTTTTTTTCGCCTAAGTAAGGCATTATATATAGTATGATGATTATTAAACATTTATTATTATTAATTATATTTTTTTAGTTTGTTACTTTTTTCTCGCCTAAGTAAGTCATTATATATAGTATGATGATTATTAATGAGGAGTCTGTTAATTTGGTTTTGCAGAAGTTGAAAAATCACATATACAAGAAACTTTCTTCTCTCTTTAGCCAAAGCTAAAGCTGGTAATATCAAAGGAGCTTCAGTTAGCAATGTCTTGGTAATACACAAGAGACTTTCTTCTCTTCTACATTGTGTTTTTCTTATGTATAGATTGCTTAATTTGGAACTTTTTCTTGATTAGTATGTATGAAGGTTCTCTTGATCTCCTACCCTCCCCTTATAGTGAACTAGGTATATACTCTTTAATTCATTATCTTCTTGCTATTACTTTGAATAATATTGTAAACTGTTTTAACAAAAGCATTTACTGCAGATTCTGTTAGCAAGAATGTTTCTGCTTCAAAGGTTCTGGATAATAATGTCAATCTACTGCATAACAGTAATAAACCGTATCTGCCTCCGTGTCGCAACAAGGTTTGATTTTAATTATCTTTACGTACAATACTTTGGTTATTATACTATCTTCAAATATGGTTTAGTTTCTTGATGAACTAATAAGGTTGAATTAGGCATTCAAATATGGTTTTGTTTTTTGATGAACTAATGAGTTAATTTAGGCATTCAAATTTGGTTTTGTTTCTTAATGAACTAAGGCCCTGCTTTTCAGGCACTATCTTCTTCAAGTGGAGACAGTAATGGCTCACTAAAGAGTGACATATCTGGATCTTCTGAGTATACAGACCAGGAAGTGCAACCAGAACTAGAAAAACATCGAAATGTTTCTCCGACGAAATTTCCAAGGATTGGTCAGCTTTGGGAGTCTTGTGTGTATCTTGAACCTCCATTGGTCCATGCTGTCCAAATTCAACAGGATTTAGAACTTAAGTCTTCCAATACCAGCTTCGAAGACTGTTCAAGTTCTATCTCTGGTTTTAATTTTCCGGATGAAGATGACTTGGATAGCCCTCAAGACTCAACTTTTGAAATGATCAAGAATCTTATAGAATTTGTACTCGACGGTGATGATGATTACGATGACAATTATTATAGTTCTGATAAGGGAGCTCCAGACTTGGATAGCCCATGTGGCAAAAATTTTCACAGTGATGATGAGCTAAGAAGGTTGGGTCTTGGAGAAAACAAATCTAATGCATAACTTTTTAGAATATCAGCATCTAGTCTATGACTGTTCTATAAAGGGAGCTCCTGCATAATATTTTGTTTGAGTCACGTGCTTTTATAACTCTAAACTTAAACATGTTAGATTCTCTTGGTGATCTCAATGGAGTAATTGGCAGATTCGAATATGGAGATAGGAATATTAGATTCTCTATTATTTGGATAATGTGTTTGCTTGTTCTGAATGATGTTATCAATATCATTATCAGTATTCATTTTATTTTACTTTCAATCTCACCTAAACCATAACTGATATAAAAAACTAACTATAAAAGCAACCCAAAATGGTAATAAAAATTAAAAATATGAACATTTATAAAATTTCAAAGATAAACCACACAGTCATTGTATTTGACATGTGTCATTATTGTTTATCATAGCCTTGTTCTAGCAATTTGGAATATCAGCCTAAAACAAACTTACATACTTTGATTACATAAAGTTGTCCCTGAAGCAGGGAAAACTCAAATGCAGTTTTGAGAAGATAAACTATTGTAGACTACTTTCATGGCCGTTGCAACAAAGTGGTGCATGGTGCAGTGAGTATAGATTTTGGTGCTTGATTGCTTTGCCAAAACCACATAATGTTAACAAAGAGGCAGAATGGAACCCTGGTTTAGTCCATGACATATCCTATACCCCCAAGAAGTGGCATTTTAGAAGATATGTCTACTCAGCGTTCAAATGAATTTCAAATCATAATTTGAAAACAAAGTTTACACAACCTTTGACCTTAATGTAAGTTACTTCCATTCAAATGTATGCCACCCCTTGATATATTATATGACTTGGTATGTGACAGTCATGCATTTGAGACAGCATTGAAAGAAACAGAAGATGGAAGATTGTTAACCATATAGAACTAAAATATTTGTTCATTTTCCATTTCTTATGATTTTGAATCGTTTGACAAAAAAAAAAAAACTAGAAAGTGTTGAATCAGTGTGTCAGACAAACAAACCAACAACATGTAAGGATCTCCTGCATATCTTCATCATCATGAATCAAATATAGAACTCGTTATGTGCTGTTGAGTATAATAATAAATTTGATTTATTCAAATTTAGTTGTGTATTTTTTATATTTACTTACTACTGTTGTCCTATGGATTTTGAGTTATGCCAAATTAGCCGTGTCAATCTTTGTTGCAGCCTCTGCCACCGTAACCTTAGGCGTCTCGTGCTTCACCTTCGCCTCCTCCGCATTCTTGTTCTCTGCTGAATAATTAACATCCACATCGTCCTCACATAGTCATCGTTATAGTCATATGACTGCTGCTTCGATCATTCTGAGTAGTCGTTGAATTTAATAAGTTTTTCCTTCTGAGCATAGAGAATATATCGACCCTGATCATTCAGCTGCAGCTTGAGCAATTGGAGGACATCCTCATTTCCATTAACATTACTTTTATGAACAACAATGATATACATTCAACCGTCGAAAACTTAAATACTGTGAAACTTCAAACAAACTTTAACAATACAAATATCAACTTCAACAATAATAAGTCGCACATATTAATGGTTCAACTAATATTAAACACTTAAAACTTATAAAATTTTAATGATAACTTTAAAAAATTATTGGACATATGAAATTTTGATTAAATATACTTTTAAGTTGAACTAATTAATTATTTTGATATATGTTTTAAATGTGTTTGCTTTAAGTTTGTTTTAAGTTTTTTATTATACTAAATATAGATATTATTATTTAATATTATTGTGTAAAAAAAACTTTTATTAAATTTTGTGTTAAATCAAAATTGGTCATTTTTTACGCAACAAAAACAAAGAATATCGAAAAATAAGGAACTTATATCCAATATATTTTAAATATAAAATTATATTAAAAAAAATAAATTAAAGTAAATTTTTTATCCGATACATTAGGATGTTTGCTGTTAATTAAAAGAAATATAAGGTAATTGAAATATCATGAAAATATCGACATTGAGAAAATTTTCAATTCGGTAGACGTTACTTCAATTTTTTCTATGGATAAAATGAAGATAATTGGAGTAATGTAATAGAAAAAATTAAGAAGGACAAATAATGTGGAGTTAAGTTGATGAAATTTTTGTTAATCATATAGATTAAAAATGAAGAAACATCATAGGAAAAATAATTAAAAACACGAGAGAATAATAATTTTTGTTTATTATTTTTATGTTTTTTTATGATTTTTAATATTTAAGAAAAATATATTTAATGAAATGAAACAAAATAAAATAAATGAATGAGAATATTTGGGCCAGAGGTGCTGTAAGAAAAAAGGAGGCATGAAGTTAGCAAAAAACATTAGGCCCAATGTGCTGAAGCCCACGCTGCAAAAACAACAAAAAAATGGAAAAATGCAAAAGGCAGGCGCCAAGGCTCGAACCCATGTCCTATGGCAATTTCTGCGCGCTGCCTTGCCACTGGGGTGGCTGTACATCCGTTAGTTCAAATGAAACTAAAAATACATAACATAAAACGCTTTCTTGCCCTGTACTTCATCTTCTTCTTCTTCTAGCCAGTCGGACCCCCTGTAACTCTTTCATATCTCAACAAAAATGGAAAGTGATAACACGAATATTATAGCATTTTATCTAACGATTCTAACCATGTGCATAGCTAAAACTATAAGTCCAAGATCAAAGAGAATTTTGTTGGCCCTAATTCTTAACCTAATTTTTTCAAAAACTTCAAACTCAAAATTCTCTCAACTCATGCCAAATAAATGCAAGCTATGGATATGTACAGTTTCGTAGCAATGATGTCTACATTGTATATTCACAAATGGAAAGCTAACTATGCTTGTATCAAGAGTTAGAAAAACAGAAAACTCACCTTGAAAATGGAAATCGTGTTTTAGAAATGAGCTTGCTTTAGGATGTTGTGATGATCAGATTAGCTTCCTTGAACCTCTAGGAAGCTAATGCAATGCGTAGCTTCTCTTGAAGGTGGTTGGAACGATCTGGAGAAGTCCATCTGTGTTACTATATTTTTGAAGTTCAACAATGGGGAAGATGGAGTTACAGTGATGTTTCAGGGTGTGGGATGGTTCACTTGTAAGGTAAGGAAGCTTAGGGAAGCAAAAGGCCTGAAAACGCACGAGTGGAATGGAAGATTCAGTTCACAAGTCAGAAATGGCAATTTTGGAGGCTTGGTATGCAATTTCTGATTCTAGGGTGTTTCAAGGCTTGGGCATTCGTGGTTTTAGTTGCATAATGATGGCTTTATATAGAGCAAAAGATTGGAGGACTTATGCTTGCTCAGAAGTACAAGATCACATGTCTTGCTACATTTCTTGTTTTTGAAGCAAGGTGAGGAGACAAGTTCCTAAGGGCTGTACAGGCGTGGTCTGGTTTGATAGAGGCTTCAGGCAAGTTGCTCTTTGTTGTGGCTTTGCTTATGTGCAAGGCTCAAGGAGTGAAAAGTTACAAAAGTTATGCTTTATCAAAATGGAAATGGCACCTTTATGCTAAAAATGGAAATGTTCATGTACAAAGCATTGAATGCTTGGCTTTAGGGCATTAAACCTTGTGCAATTCATTAATGGTGGAGTGAAAAACGAGTTTGAGACCTGAAAAGTGAAGATTGTACAGCATGCTTGAGGATTTGAATTTTGTTCTTCGTGAAATGGCTTGAAATCAATGTGAGAAATTGCCAACTTCATCTCTTCGATTCTCCATACTCAAGAATGATCTCAAGGAGTTCTTGGACATTTTGGAAAGCTTGCAATGTTCTCCATAACTCATATTTGAATTTCTTTCCAAGATTCCTCTTGGAACTAGGTGAAAAGTTGCCATGAAGTTAGGTCAAAAACCTGCCTAAATTAGGGCAAAATTTCACTAAGATTTTAGTTCATGAGCATGTATTCACAAAATTATATCTTGAGATCCAAGCATCTTTAGGAGAAATTGTGTGAAGAAAAGTTGTATATTTCATGGAGATCTACAACTTTCATGTTGGGAACTTTCTTTGAATCATCTTGTATCATGGTGAGAATTTGGCTTAAAGTTGAGAAAAAATAAGAAATTTTATATACTTTTCTAAGTTAAGAAATTTCAAATTTTAAAACAAAATCTTCAATCTTTGATTTCTTGATGAACAAGTTTCATATTTTGACATGTTTTGATGAATTATGGTCTTTGGAACTTGATTTTGGCTAAAAAGTCAAAGTTTGACTTTTCAGTATACAGTTGACTTTTGATCAGTTGACTGAAAAATTCATCTGCCTATCCAATGGATTTGCAATGTTTTGAACCATGTCATTAGGTCAAGATGATGAAATTAAACTCTTGAAATCATGCTTCAAACCAAATGGTCATTTTCTAGGTCAAAAATCAGAAATTGCCCTCTCTTAGTCAAAACCCAAATTTTGACCATTTTGCCCTTTTGATGATTTGATCAAATTTCTTGAGGAATTGTGGTCCAAACTTGATAAAATGATACATATGAGTCCAAGATATTGAGGTGGATCAAAAATTATGAAGTTTGACTATAAATTGGCCATGGTTGACTTTTTCCCCAATATAGTTGATTTTTAGGTCAACTGTCCAATTGACTGATCAAAAATGTGATTCAAGGCTTGAAACTTGACATGAGTAATCTTGGGGGTCCATAATTGTCCTTTAAAGTCATATGAAGCATTGATAGTCCAAAAATATTTGTGCAATCCCAAACCCTAATTTTGGGTTATCAAGCATGATGAGATGTCTTTAGTTGGTCAAACTCTAATCCAGTCTTGAGTCAAAGATATCTTGTGAGAAAAATCTTGATAAATGAGAGAGCAAATTTTGGGGTACAACACAATGTATTCAGCTTTTGTTGTTGACAACACAATTGTAGACTGCCTCTTGCTGGTCCATGAGATCAGATTGTCTCCCAGAAACTGGCAGCTTTCAGAAGTACTTTTACGTTCTACTCTGTCTCCAGCAAAATCAGCATCATAATATCCTACTAAACTGTATTCATTTGATTTTCTATAAAACAAACCCAGGTTAGTAGTACCTTTCAGATACTTGAAAATTTGTTTAACTACTGTTAAGTGAGATTCTCTAGGATCTGATTAGAATCTAGCACATATACAAACACTGAATAAAATGTCAGGCCTTGAAGCTATCAGATAAAGGAGAGAACAAATCATACCCCAGTAGTTCTCATGCTCTACCTTTTTACTTACCTCTTCCTTTTCAAGAATGCACGTGGGATGCATTGGAGTCTTTGATGGCTTACATTCTGAGAGGTCAAATTTCTTCAGAAGTTCTCTGACGCATTTTCTCTGGTGAATGTAAGTTCCTTCAGGAGTCTGATTGATTTGAATGCCCATAAAGAATTTAAGTTCTCCCATCAAGCTCATCTCAAACTCTGCCTGCATGCACTTAGCAAATTCTCTTCCCAAAGAAGGTTTAGTAGATCCAAGTATAATATCAACTACATAAATCTGAAAAACTAAAATGTCATTCTTAAATGTCTTACAAAACAGGGTTGTGTCCACTTTCCCTCTGGTAAATTCCTTTTTTAACAGAAATTTACTTAGTCTTTCATACCAAGCTCTGGGAGCTTGTTTCAGACCATAAAGTGACTTCTTTAGTTTGAAAACATATTCTGGGTCTTTGGAATTTTCAAACCCAGGGGGTTGGTGCACATATACCTCTTCATCAATGTAACCATTTATGAATGCGCTTTTGACATCCATCTGATACAGAGTGATGCCACTGTTTACAGCAAAAGAGATTAAGAGTCTGATAGATTCTAACCTGGCGACTGGAGCAAAGGTTTATGTATAGTCTATCCCCTCTTGATGACTATAACCTTGTGCAACCAGTCGTGCCTTGTTTCTGATGACTTCTCCTTGTTCATTCAGCTTGTTTCTGAACACCCACTTTGTTCCAATGGCGTTGAATCCTTTTGGTTTGGGAACCAGATCCCATACGTCATTTCTAGTGAATTGGTTTAACTCCTCCTGCATTGCCAGAATCCAGTCATTGTCCAAAAGAGATTCATCAATTGTTGTTGGTTCAATCAGAGATACCAATCCCATGAGGGATTCTTTAGAATTTTTGAATGTTGATCTTGTTCTGATTGGATCATCCTTCTTTCCCAGAATCTTATCTTCAGGGTGAGCTATGCTGCTTCTGGATAACCTTTTCTGGAGTTGATCAACAGAAGGTGCTGGAATGTTTGTGACATTTCCTTCTGATGTTGTTGAAGCGTCTCTGTTGGGAACTTCTGATGAGTTGCCTTCAGCACCTGTGAATTCAACTTCTATATCTGCAAAGGATTCATTCTGCTTTGACTTTTGAGGGTCAAGCTTATCATCAAATCTAACACTGATTGACTCTTCAAAAATCTATGTTTTGTATTATATACTCTGTACCCTCTTGAGCGTTCAGAGTATCCTAACATAATACACTTTTGTGCTTTAGAGTCATTCTTGTTCAGATGATCTTTAGTATTCAGAATAAAACACGTACATCCAAAAGGATGGAAATAAGAAACGTTGGGCTTTTTGTTATTCCACAATTCATATGGAGTCTTTTCCAGAATAGTTCTTATAGAAATTCTATTCTGAATGTAACACGCTGTGTTAATTACTTCTGCCCAGAAAATCTTAGCAATGTTAGTCTCATTGATCATGGTTCTGGCTATTTCTTGCAATGTTCTGTTCTTTCGTTCTACAACTCCATTTTGTTGGGGGAGTTCTAGGACAAGAGAAGTCATGCGAAATGCCTTTTTCATTGAAAAATATTTCAATTTTTTTGTTTTCAAACTCTCCACCATGATCACTTCTGACTTTGATAATTCTAAGATCTTTTTCATTCTGAACTTGGTTACAGAAAGCAACAAACACAAAATGTGACTCGTCCTTGTGTCTTAAGAACTTTACCCATGCCCATCTACTATAGTCATCTACGATCACTAACCCATACTTCTTGCGACTAACAGACGCAATTTTCACTGGTCCAAATAAATCTATGTGCAGAAGTTCTAATGGCCTAGAGGTGGAAATAACATTTTTAGCTTTAAAAGCAAGTTTTGAAAATTTGCCCTTTCTGACATGCTTCACACAGAGCATCTGAGCTGAACTTCAGATTAGGATGTCCTCTGACCAGATTGAGTTTGTTAATCTGAGATATTCTTCTCATACTAACACGCCCCAATCTTCTGTGCCAGACCCATTGCTCGTTGTTAACAGAAAGAAGGCATTTTACATTCTGACTCTTTAGTTCATAAAGTTTTATCTTATAAATATTGTTTTTCCTCTTTCCATTAAACATGATAGTTCCATCTTTTTGACTACAACTTTGCATGAATTTTGATTAAAGATTATATCATAACCTTTATCACTTAATTGACTTATGGATAACAGGTTATGCATCAATCCATCAACTAACAACATATTATTAATAGACGGAAGATTAACATTACCTATTGTTCCAGAGCTAATGATCTTCTCTCTTTGATTGCCTCCAAAGCCCATGTAGCCTCCAGGTTTAAGTTCCAGGCTTTGGAACATATGCTTTCTTCCCGTCATGTGTCGAGAGCATCCATAGTCCAGGTACCATGAAAAATGTTTTAGCCTTGCTGCTAAAGATATCTTCTACATATATAATTTTATCCTTAGGTACACATATCTTTTTGGGTCCTGGTTTGTTAGTTTTACCAAAATTCTGTTTGAATTTTGGTTTGGCAGAATAATCATTGCTAGTGTACTTCAGATCATGTGTGTGCCCATAAGTGAAGTGAGATTTTAGCGGTATGCGTTTAATTACTAGGTCCATGACTTTCTTAGGTAGAGATGTCTCTTTTGTAGTGCCCTTGTTCATTGCACTCATAGCAGATGATGTCTCTGTTGTTTGACTTTCTGTGACCAGAAGAAGCTTCAGACCTTCTGTGTCCAGAGGAGGGCTCAGACTTTCTGTATCCGGAGGAGGATTCATTCTGATTCCCTGATCTTCTGGAGTTTCTGAATTTTCTTTTCCTTTACTTCCACAACTGATTGACCCTTCTGGATATAAGAGATAATTCGTCTTCTTCTGATGAGGATCCATCAGAGGTTTCTTCCATAGCTTGCAAAACCTTAGAACCATGTTTTTTGTTATATTTTAATGCTACAGGCTTACCTTGCTTCTGAGGCTCGTCATCTTCTAGCTTTATCTCATGGCTTATGAGGGAGCTAATAAGTTCCTCCAGAGATATCTTGTTGAGATCTTTAGCTAGCTTAAGAGCAGTGACCATTGGCCTCCATTGCTTTGGTAAACTTCCGATGATCTTCTTTATGTGATTAGCGGTAGAATACCCTTTGTCAAGAACTCTCAGCCCAACAACTAGAATCTGGAACCTTGAGAACATTACTTTTATGGATTCACTTTCTTCCATCTTGAAGGCTTCATATTTCTGAATGAGCGCAAGGGCCTTGGTTTCTTTAACTTGTATGTTGCCTTCATGTGTCATTCTCAGAGAGTCAAACATGTTTTTGGCTGTCTCTCTGTTTGAGATCTTCTCATACTCTGAGTATGAGATGGCACTGAGAAGAATTGTTCTGGCCTTATGATGGTTTCTGAAGTCACGCTTTTGTTGGTCAAACATTCTTTTTCTATCTATATTCTGACCATTTTCATCCACTGGATGCATGTATCCATCAATTACCATATCCCATAAGTCAGCATCATGAGCCAGAAAGAAGCTCTCAATTCTATCTTTCCAGTAGTCAAAACTTTCTCCATCAAAGACTGGAGGTTTGCCGCTGATTCTGTCCTTGTCATCGTGATAGCCATTGCTGATGTTTTGGCTTGGTCCCATCATAGTGTTTTTCTAAAGCTTGAATCTTGTACTGACACGGTTAAGTGTATGAACTCAGAACCAGACGCTCTGATGCCAATTGAAGAAGTGAAAAACACAAGAATGATGGGGGGGGGGTTGAATTGAAACATAAAAATCAAAAGCAATAGACACGAGATTTATATCCTGGTTCGCTTAATCTCAAACTACTTCAGTCCACACACCAAGGTGATTTCGCCTCTCTCCAACGAGGACTTAATTCACTAATCAAAGTGATTACAATTCTACTTTGACACCTGCCAAAGTCTTCTTAAGTACAACCACAAACCAGTTTATCTCAAGGAAAATTACTTAATCAAAAGAAAAGGTTTACCGTGTACTATTTGTTTTCGTTACAAAAACTGTATCACTACTGTGATGTATTACACAAATTGAGTATAGTATGAATATAACTTTTTGCAGCTTTTTGAGATTGTATCGAGCAGTTGTATGAAAATCGTATACAATTTATCATTTTACATAGGATGAAGTATGAACTAGAGCTTCTGAAGAGATTTAAGTTAGAAAATTGTAAGGTTGATATCACACCTGCTGATACAAATCAGAAGTTGGACTATGATTCTGATGGAGAGGATGTGGATGCTACAACCTTCAAACAAATGGTTTGTTCTCTAAGGTATTTGTGTAATACCAGACCTGACATTTGTTATGCAGTTGGAATGGTTAGCAGATTTATGAGCAAACCAAAGTGGTCTCATCACCAAGCTGCAGTCAGGATTCTGAGATATGTGAAGGAAACTCTGAAATATGAAGTGTTATTTTCGTCTGGAAGAAAGATCGAACCAAAATTATATTACATCAATATACTAAAAATAACTTAATAACATTTCAAATATATTTAACATTTGAAACTAAAATATTTAATAAAATAAAAACTTACAAAATTAAAAATATTTTGGTTTCTATTTTTTTTTAAAAACAAGTATTATGTGATTAAATTTTTAATAACAAATCATTTTATTAGTTAGTTAATCTTTATTTGAATTTCTTAAATTTTAAAATTTTAAAATTATAAAATTATAAAATTATAATATATAGTTTGCATATACTTAAAGATTTTATTTTAGTTATATATGTTATTATATACATGATGCATTATATTATTTTATAAATGTCAATTTAAACAAAGATTTTCAAAATTTCCAGATGTGATTATTATTATCTTAATTTTTTTTACTAATTAACCGTTTTTATTTCCATTATGTTTTAATCATGTTCTCTTTTGAGTTTCTTATTATTTTAATTATTATATTTTTTTTACCAAAATTAATTATTATTTTTGTTATTTAATTAAATTTTTATCCGATGAAATTTTGTTTTGCTTTAGGGCATAAATCAAGGAGTTCAGTTTTTAGTTTGTTATTGATTGTTATTAGTTAGATAAAAAAACATTTATTATTATTAATTACTCCCTCCGGTCTCATTTATAAGAAAAAATTAACTTTTTAGATACATTAAATAAGTAATGTATTTGGACAATATATTATTCAAATACATTACTTATTCAATGTATCTAAAAAGTTAATTTTTTCTTATAAATGAGACCGGAGGGAGTATATTTTTTTAGTTTGTTACTTTTTTCTCGCCTAAGTAAGGCATTATATATAGTATGATGATTATTAAACATTTATTATTATTAATTATATTTTTTTAGTTTGTTACTTTTTTCTCGCCTAAGTAAGTCATTATATATAGTATGATGATTATTAAACATTTATTATTATTAATTATATTTTTTTAGTTTGTTACTTTTTTTCCGCCTAAGTAAGGCATTATATATAGTATGATGATTATTAAACATTTATTATTATTAATTATATTTTTTTAGTTTGTTACTTTTTTCTCGCCTAAGTAAGTCATTATATATAGTATGATGATTATTAATGAGGAGTCTGTTAATTTGGTTTTGCAGAAGTTGAAAAATCACATATACAAGAAACTTTCTTCTCTCTTTAGCCAAAGCTAAAGCTGGTAATATCAAAGGAGCTTCAGTTAGCAATGTCTTGGTAATACACAAGAGACTTTCTTCTCTTCTACATTGTGTTTTTCTTATGTATAGATTTCTTAATTTGTAACTTTTTCTTGATTAGTATGTATGAAGGTTCTCTTGATCTCCTACCCTCCCCTTATAGTGAACTAGGTATATACTCTTTAATTCATTATCTTCTTGCTATTACTTTGAATAATATTGTAAACTGTTTTAACAAAAGCATTTACTGCAGATTCTGTTAGCAAGAATGTTTCTGCTTCAAAGGTTCTGGATAATAATGTCAATCTACTGCATAACAGTAATAAACCGTATCTGCCTCCGTGTCGCAACAAGGTTTGATTTTAATTATCTTTACGTACAATACTTTGGTTATTATACTATCTTCAAATATGGTTTAGTTTCTTGATGAACTAATAAGGTTGAATTAGGCATTCAAATATGGTTTTGTTTTTTGATGAACTAATGAGGTAATTTAGGCATTCAAATTAGGTTTTGTTTCTTAATGAACTAAGGCCCTGCTTTTCAGGCACTATCTTCTTCAAGTGGAGACAGTAATGGCTCACTAAAGAGTGACATATCTGGATCTTCTGAGTGTACAGACCAGGAAGTGCAACCAGAACTAGAAAAACATCGAAATGTTTCTCCGACGAAATTTCCAAGGATTGGTCATCTTTGGGAGTCTTGTGTGTATCTTGAACCTCCATTGGTCCATGCTGTCCAAATTCAACAGGATTTAGAACTTAAGTCTTCCAATACCAGCTTCGAAGACTGTTCAAGTTCTATCTCTGGTTTTAATTTTCCGGATGAAGATGACTTGGATAGCCCTCAAGACTCAACTTTTGAAATGATCAAGAATCTTATAGAATTTTTACTCGACGGTGATGATGATTACGATGACAATTATTATAGTTCTGATAAGGGAGCTCAAGACTTGGATAGCCCATGCGGCAAAATTTTTCACAGTGATGATGAGCTAAGAAGGTTGGGTCTTGGAGAAAACAAATCTAATGCATAACTTTTTAGAATATCAGCATCTAGTCTATGACTGTTCTATAAAGGGAGCTCCTGCATAATATTTTGTTTGAGTCACGTGCTTTTATAACTCTAAACTTAAACATGTTAGATTCTCTTGGTGATCTCAATGGAGTAATTGGCAGATTCGAATATGGAGATAGGAATATTAGATTCTCTATCATTTGGATAATGTGTTTGCTTGTTCTGAATGATGTTATCAATATCATTATCAGTATTCATTTTATTTTACTCTCAATCTCACCTAAACCATAACTGATATAAAAAACTAACTATAAAAGCAACCCAAAATGGTAATAAAAATTAAAAATATGAACATTTATAAAATTTCAAAGATAAACCACACAGTCATTATATTTGACATGTGTCATTATTGTTTATCATAGCCTTGTTCTAGCAATTTGGAATATCAGCCTAAAACAAACTTACATACTTTGATTACATAAAGTTGTCCCTGAAGCAGGGAAAGCTCAAATGCAGTTTTGAGAAGATAAACTATTGTAGACTACTTTCATGGCCGTTGCAACAAAGTGGTGCATGGTGCAGTGAGTATAGATTTTGGTGCTTGATTGCTTTGCCAAAACCACATAATGTTAACAAAGAGGCAGAATGGAACCCTGGTTTAGTCCATGACATATCCTATACCCCCAAGAAGTGGCATTTTAGAAGATATGTCTACTCAGCGTTCAAATGAATTTCAAATCATAATTTGAAAACAAAGTTTACACAACCTTTGACCTTAATGTAAGTTACTTCCATTCAAATGTATGCCACCCCTTGATATATTATATGACTTGGTATGTGACAGTCATGCATTTGAGACAGCATTGAAAGAAACAGAAGATGGAAGATTCTTAACCATATAGAACTGAAATATTTGTTCATTTTCCATTTCTTATAATTTTGAATCGTTTGACCAAAAAAAAACTAGAAAGTGTTGAATCAGTGTGTCAGACAAACAAACCAACAACATGTAAGGATCTCCTGCATATCTTCATCATCATGAACCAAATATAGAACTCGTTATGTGCTGTTGAGTATAATAATAAATTTGATTTATTCAAATTTAGTTGTGTATTTTTTATATTTACTTACTACTGTTGTCCTATGGATTTTGAGTTCCGCCAAATTTAGTTGTGTATTTTTTATATTTACTTACTACTGTTGTCCTATGTATTTTTTATCCAATACATTAGGATGTTTGCTATTAATTAAAAGAAATATAAGGCAATTGAAATATCATGAAAATATCGACATTGAGAAAATTTTCAATTCGGTAGACGTTACTTCAATTTTTTCTATGGATAAAATGAAGATAATTGGAGTAATGTAATAGAAAAAATTAAGAAGGAAAAATAAGTTAAGTTGATGAAATTTTTGTTAATCATATAGATTAAAAATGAAGAAATATCATAGGAAAAATAATTAAAAACACGAGAGAATAATAATTTGATTATTCTTGGATCAATAATTTTGTTTTTCCGACATAGAAGGTTTGAAATCATTTGAAACGCTTATATAATCAATTTAATTTTGTAAAACGGTACTAGCTCAAGAGCGTGACATTAGGACTTTTAAACAAAATAGTATGACCAATCAAGAATTTTTTTTCAGTCATGACTAACTTATAAGATCAATCAACTAAATTAAAAATTGTTAAAGCTTACACGGTCCAAAGAGAAGAGTAGTGTCTTGCTCAATTTGTCATGGACCTTCAGAATGATTTTGAGAGTCTTTTAAGAAGTATTCAACATCACAATCCTCTTCTCAATGTTGATCTAATAGTAATCTAATTTAAATTAAAACACTACAAGAAAAACTCTCTCATGTGACGTGATTTAGTGACATGATAAATACGTGACAAAAAAGGTCAGATGCGACGTATTTATCACGTTGCTACATATTTTTAATATTAAAATAATAGATGTGACATTAGTATACTGGGAGTCAAAATTAAAAAAAAACGTTGTGGCGTGGAAATCACGTCGCAACGTCAAAATTAAAGTAAAAATATTAAAAGGGTTAGGCTCTCAGATGGGGGAAATTTTGAAAATTTCAAAATTTAGGTTGTGGCGTGTATATCACGTCACAACGGTTTAAGGGGGAAAGTTGAATGATATGGAAGTGATGTGGTGCAGGTTGACAAACACCTTTAATTAGTGTCATGATAACCACGTCACAACTTTATTACCGTTGGAGGATTGCAACGTGATTTTCATTTCCCTAACTTGCGACATGAAAATTACGTTGTTGCATTATTTATAAATTCCCAACTTTGTTCATTTTCAGAAACTCATTCTGCTTATTTTCTTATATTCCATTCTCTCTACTTCCTCCATCCACCAGCTTCTACTCATTCTCTCATCTTCCTCCACCCAATTCCATTCCATCATCAAATCAAAGGTATAATTATTTCATTCCATCCCACCTCTTACTTGTTATTTTTTTTCGTTTTTAATTTGGTCACTAATTTCTAATTATAATTTTATGTTCGAAGGTGAATTTTTTCCAAGCTTCAAGAACCCAACCAATTTTGTTTAAGCTTCCTTTAAGTATTTTTGCAATTTCATTTTTTTATGTTTTCAGTTTTTAATATATATATATATATATATATATATATATATATATATATATATATATATATATATATATATATATATATATATATATAGTGGCGGAGTCAGAAAAATTATGAAGCCTGGGCAAATTTTCATTGGCTTCATAATTTTCTACCAAGACAGTACAATGCTAATCCCAAAGGAATTATTTCCTTGAATTGCAATTACCTCTTCAATTTGTAAGATTTCGGATTTTATAATATATACATGTTAAAATTTCGGATTCTATAATATATACATGTTATAGTATTTCAGTTATGCTCACAAAATGAACAAACCTATAAAAGTCGAGAAAATTAGTTCAACACGCTCATTTGTGTGAAATTAAGTACTGCCTAAAAACACCGCTATCAATTCAAATTTCAAATAATGTTGTCAAATGCAGATCGGTGAAGTGGTGGTTTGTTAAAATTCCGGTATGCTACAATGTTGTAGAGCCACTATTTGAGAACACATTATAATAAGTAGCATAACAAAAAACAATAGGGATGTGATCAAATTCCGCTACACTATAGTACAATAGCTATAACTGCTATTTAACAACAATGATTCCAAGATATGCCAATCTAAGTTATCAACAAATAAAAAATTATGATAACAAGCCATACCTTTCAATAGTTCCTCTGGAAAACCATGTGGCATCGCTTTCATGCTCAGGCACAAGAACAATTGAATAAGCAACCTTCGCCATTTGATCTTGAGCAACCTTCAAGTGGCAGTGAAAGGGGTTGAACAAACCTGAAGCTATTTTCTCCTTCTTTCCATTCACAGTAATGACCAAATCAAACCTAATTTACACAAGAGCACAAAATCACTTGATCAATTAACTCAGAGATTAATCAGTGACATAAAGAAGAGGAAAATAGTATGCCGAACCTATTAGTGCTTGAATATAATAAACTAAAACTAATTGAGAAAGAGAGGAGGAAGGAGTCTGTCGCCGTCGCGGAGAAGGGATTGGTGGTGCTGCAGTTAGGTTTACTTTTGTTTTTGCCCTTTTTTTTCTTTTTTTTTTCCTTTGAATTTTTTGCCTTTTTTTATTTTTTAATTAAAATAAATTTGGGCCAGACTAAAGAGCCTGGGCAGTTGCCCAGGGTAGCCGCATGCTAAAACCGCCTATGTGTATATATATATAGTTGTTGGGTTGTTGATTGTTGTTAAATTAATGGTTATTGATTTAGATTTTTTATATATAAAAACATATTCCAAAAATTCTTAATATAAATTTGATATTTATTAGTTGCAATCTGCTCTGACTTGTTTGATATTTGTGCAATCTAAAGCGACATGATTTTCACGAGACAAAGTTGTGACGTGAAAATCACGTCGCAACTTATTTACCACACACTCTCTTACCGTGTGATCATTCACATCCCAAATAATATGTTGTGATGTGATTTTCTATGATGTGACATAAAAATCAGATTGCTATTGATAAATTTTTTTGTAGTGAAAGAACTTTCTACACTCTTCCATCTATTTTTGTTGGTTCTATTCACAAAGGAAAATATCATGGGAGAACTAAAGTTGGTATTTATGATGTGATTTTCATAAGAAAAATGTCATTGGAAGTCACAATGTCTCAAGTTAAATAATTTTAATAGTACATCATCCAATATTGTTGTTGCGACTTCTACTACCATTGGTTATGATTATGGTCATGTATACTCATCTGAAACTACTTCTCAAATATGTAATATGCAGAGTACCATCAAAATATTTTTGATCCTCAGTCACATGTTATGCATGCCTCCCATGTTAAAGGTTTTAACTCTCCTACTATGTCAGGTATATTTTCGCTTTACATATGGATCCTTGACTCTAATAGGCATAACAAGAAAATCTAGCTCGAATTTGACATCCCCCTGATCGACTAATATGGTAGTCTAAATAATCTGGACGACAAGTGCACAGTCTTATCGTGTAGTTTTAAAGATTATCGAACCCAAAGGACCAAAAGTCAAACGTACCGTTATCTAGTGTTACGATGTAAATCTAAGGCTGAAAATATTTGGTTTAGATTAGGGGAACTAAAAGTAACTTTGAATATAATTAAATAATCAGAGGGGGGAAACAACCATATGTAATGACCGGGCTTCGGGAATTAGTAACCTATTTGGTAACTTGCAGTTTCTAACAATTCTCAGTAGAAATTTATCAGTTTAAAAACCCTCGTCTCACACTGTCGTGGTTATTGATTTAGGTTATGCAATTAAGTCCTAACGTATGCTCTCGCTATCCCGTCGAAGTTAGAAACATTCTTTTGAAAACAAATAAACTCTAATTCGCTTTAAAGTGCTCTCGCTGTTTTTAAAGCCAATGCCTAGTTACTACCGTCCAGTTAAAGATCCTCAAGCTCTCGCTTTATTGAACCTAACTTCTATTCGTCTTTTACTCTCGTAACAAAACGAGTTCATCATTAAAAACAAAGTAATCTAGTCTAGAAAATAGTTCAACAAATAAATAACCAATAGTATTACCAAATTCCCTAAGTTTTATGATCTTACATACCGGTATAGAAATCTAGCTTAGCATATTATAAAACTTAATCACAAAATAATAAAATCCAGACAACAAAGTAAACATGATTATTGAATTAAAAGAAAATAATAATTTATTAAAATAAAAACCTGGAAATAAATTAACTGGAGACCGGTAACAATTCGTCCGACTCTAAAGGAAGCACTCCTCCACAGGTTGGTAGGTTTTGCTTCAATACGGAACAGGAACAATTGCGAAGAAATAAAATACTAAACTTAAATAACAATTCTGAAGGTCTTGAAATAAACCACGGGTCAATAGATTTTCGGTGTAGAAATGTATTGCTTAAAACCGGTTGAGAAAAATAAAATTGCTAAGGAAAATAATAGCTAAGGAAAATAAATATGGAAAGAAATAGCTCTGTGAAATATGCATGAAGAATAAAAAGGGCAGTAACGGCGTCACCCCGTCTCAGTGCATGAAGGCTACTATTTATATCAATCTTGAATAACTGCAGGCGAGAATTTGTTGGAGAGTTTGTAGGGCTGTTGAATCTCTGTGTATCTGACTTGGTGGAATATGGATATAGAAACTAACACACTTTCGTTGCAAGCTTTAAGGGACGTGGGAAAAATAATAGGAGATGTCGTTCGTCAAAGGGCTTAGTGACGTTTGTCACTTACTTGGTCAAATGCATGCCGGTCGTCATGCTTGCCTGTCAGTCGTCATGCTAGCTGGCCACGCGCTTCTTCTTTTTGGGCTTGGGCTTATCTTTGACTCTTGACAATTATTATAGTTCTGATAAGGATAACTCCTCTATGGATGATATTATGGCGGAGCTGGTCCAGCATGGAGCTAGAGTTGCTAAACTAAACCTTTCTTTTCAGCCGTTTCATTCTAATCAGTTGAATCTAGGAAGGGGTCCATTCTCTTTGTCTTCCCTCTCTTGCCCATGCGACAAAATTTGTCACAGTGATGATGAGCTAAGAAGGTTGCGTCTTGGAGAAAACAAATTTAATGCACAACTTTTTAGAATATTAGCATCTAGGCTATGACTGTTTTATAAAGGGAGCTCCTGATAAGAAAATGTCTGCATAATATTTTGTTTGAGTCACGTGCTTTTATAATTAAGAAAGTTAAACATGTTAGATTATCTTGGTGATGGCAATGGAGTAATTGGAAGATTCTGATATGGAGATAGGAATATTAGGATGAATAATAGAATGTGATAATCCTTTGCTATTTTTCAAATTTTCTTGTGAAGCAGCCTAGTTACTACTCTATTCCTGTTAGTTTTTTTTTACTTATTTGGATAATGTGTTTGCTTGTTCTGAATGATATGTTTATAAAATTTCAAAGATAAACCACACAGTCATTATGTAGCGGTAGAAATATTAAAGACTAAGCCATTGGATTGACTAGACTTTGTACAAATCAAAATCAAAATCGCCACCGCGCTTTATTGTTTCCAAAGGAATGGGAAAATAGCGAATAACCCAAAAAGAGGGGGAAAGATTCAAGGTAAGGGGGTTGGTTATGCAAAGGGAAGGTATTAGCACCCTAAACATCTACGGTACTCTGCAGGAGCCTCTTTGTAAAATCTGTATATTTTGGCTATAAAATGTGTTATATAAAAAATGGATGGTGGAGGTGAGAAAAGAAATATATTTTATGATTTTTGTACCCGCCGCGGTTGTGAACCTTTAGTGCCTACGTACCACCTTTCATGCAATAGGGGATCAGGGTGCACGTAGTTCCTCTTTTAAAAGTTTGAAACACAAGTGTGTTGGTTGATTTTAAGAGATAAGACATCATCGTCATTGTCCGTGTGGAAAACATACTTACTACCCACAATCATGAGAAAGGAGAATTTGCATCATCTCAAAGTGGAGGATATGACTTGGATTTTAAAATCAACAATGCCTCACTCAACACCCAAGTGGAAAATATCTCTCTTCATTACATATTGTAGAAGTATAGTTGTTTGCATCACTACAAGGATTGACAAGAGTCCAATATTTTGAGAAAAAAGTTTTAAAGATAAAAAACCAAAGTGGCAAAATGGTTTGAAATGAGATTGGTTGACTTTTAGTCTTCTCACAAAAAATGTCAAGGTATTATTAAATTGATTGATGTTTATTTATCAAAAATGTTTTTGAAAATGCATGGACATAAGTCCAAGCTTATTATGAAAGTGGTTTATGTTTCAAAACAAGAAGAGTTTTCGTAAGGAGGGAGAAGATTTTTGAAATTAAAGAAGATGGGAGGAGAAGAAGAGGCTATCCTAAAGCATATGGTAAAAGCTAAGGATAAGGACCATCTAACCAACAAGAAGCCAAAATTTGGCATTATGAGCCAAGATAGAATTCTTATTCTTTGGATTAAAACCAAGCAAGTAAAGATACTGGACCTCTTCAAGTGTATTAAGTCTTCACATAAAAATTGGGCAGAGTAACGGCTGTATGCGGGTGAATTCCAGATTACATACAAAGGATATAATCACAAAAACCTGCACACAAAAACAAACAAGCAACCCAATGTCTTGAGGTAAACCTCAAGAACTCCAGACAAAATAATCAGATAAATTCACAAGGTCTCCAAGATAGGCCAAGGTTTCTAATCCTAAGTCAAAGAGATAGTCCCATGCTCCATCAATCCAAGGATAGTAACCAAATAGTCCAAGTGCCATTAAAAGTTTTTTAGGGTTTATGTTTATTATTAAGTATCTTAGGGAAAGAAAAAGAAAAGCTCAAGTGAGCAAAGTAAAAATGACAAGAATATAAATGCTCAAATGAGCAAAGATGAAAATGGCATGAAATGAAAATGCTAAAAGATAAATAATACATAAAGCATAAAAGAATAAAAAGTATAAAATAAGACAAGTTAATAATTAGTGGTTAGTTGGATGACCATCTTGATACTTGCATTTAGAACTCATTATAGGATTGGTTAAACCAAAGCCTCCACACAACAAGTTGCATTTGCTTTTTGTCAAGTATGTCATCCATTTGAAACTCTCATAAGTACCATTTAATGATCAACGATGTTTAAGTGATCCGTATTGAGCAAAGGTGTTGTAGATCCATTAGAGGATTGGTAGAACCAAAGCCTCCACACAATGAATCTCAAGGTTATTGGATCAAAGAGATCCAAATTAACATACTTGGGCTTACAATCATAAGTTTGGGCCACGAATGATCATTTATTCGAATCGGGACAAAATTTAGCACTATGTTAAGCAATCGTAAGTGGACTTATATAGAAGTTGTACCTATATTGAGGCCGATCAATAGCAATCTATGCACCATTTGTTTTGAGACATGATATAGAGATCATGCTCCAACAACATTTAGTGCAAGAACAAGGGGATGAGATGAAGGGGAATTAGGGTAAAAAAAGAAAACCACATTTGAATTAATATTTAATCAAATTATTATTAAAATCATTCATCCATTTTTGTGGAGTTAGACTCAACACCATGGATCCAATGATGTTAATAAAGCCATGACCAAAAAATCAACCCAGAACAGCCAGAAAATATTCACAAAATGATATAATATTTAATATATGTATTAAAGGGTGAAAAATATTTAAAATAAACTAAAAAATAATGGGGAAATTATCAATAATATTCAAATTAATCAAGAAATAAAAATAAAACCATAAAAAATCAGAAATGGGTCCAAATATTTTTATAAAAATTTTGGGAATTTTTAAAAGTCAGAAACTATTTTTAAAAATTAAAATAAATGGGTAAAATAAATAAAAAATGGTAAAAAATAGTAAATTCAGAAGCAAAAATAAAATAAAGTCACCAATATTTGTCACAATGTCATTGAATCATCCCATAATTTTTTCAGAATTAAAAAATGTGTAAAAGAATTTTTAAACATTTTAAACAAATCAAATGAGTTTAAAATTTATAAAAAATACTAAAACACAAAAATAAATTATGAAAAAATAAAAATCAGAAAGAGAATAATCAAAAATATTTTTCATAATTTTTTCAGATTTTTTTGACAAAATGAATTTTCTATGATTTTTTGAAATTTAAAACAATTAAAATATAAAAATTAGAAAAAAGAAAATAAAAGAAAAAGATGTGGACCATTGGATGAGAGTCAAAACGCGTTAGTAATCAAATCCAAGGGATCAGGCGCACTGTGCATATCATGGTCTTTACTGAATAAAGCATTGAATCAAATGTAAAATCAAAAATTCAAAAAAAACAAATGGCACGCTTTCATTGGTTAGAAGGTGACACGTTGGTCATCTTCAACCTCCAGCCTCACGAATTGCAGGTCTCTCAAACTATAAAATCGGAAGCTCAGACCTATGCCATTCGTTTCGTCTCTTCAAGACAAAGATAACCATACCCTCACGCCATTTTTATATAATCTGTAACTCAAGCAATTTGGAAATAAAGTTTTGAAAGGGGATTTGAAAATTCATGGTCAAAACGTGTTTCCAGATAAAAGTAACTGTTGCAACTAGAAACAAGTCAATGAGAGCAACACAATGGTACCAAAGTTTTGAAGAATTGATGAAGGAATCTACCTATTGAAGTTGAGTTGCAGAGCTCTGAAACTGGACTTCTATGGAGCAATGTAGGGCACGATTCTTGAATGTAATGATATGGTTAGGTTCAGGGAAGATCAAGGAAGGTGAATTGATGGACAAAATGGATTGGAAAAGGCTTGAGAATAGGATTTGAAGTAGTTGAATTCTGAGTTGTGAAGCCAGTTTGGCAGGGTGATTCTGGCTATCTAAGCTTGGAAATTTGAATGGGGAATGACCCTTTATTTATAGGGAACCAAAAGGAATGCTTAAGCGTGTGGAATGATGCAAATTGGAGGGAAATCGTGTGAACCTGATACACGAGCAAAGTGTGATCTGATTTGCATTAAAACTCATTGATTCCTTGCGTTTCAAGGCTCTAATCCACTTTGGCAACTTGGTTAAACATGTTTAGATCACAAACGCGTGCTAATTTGATGTTTAAAGGCCAAAACATGGATTTCAAATTCTGACTCATGGTGAAACTTCAGTTCCAAGTTACCAAGTTCAATCCAATGGCATTTCCACCTCAAGGGGTCTTAGGGCAAGATTCTTGATGCTTTGGAAAGATGGTGTTACAAACTTTATGATGGAAAAAGAATAGAATCAAATGGATACTTGAGCTAAAAGTTACATGGACTCAAAGTTATGGAAAAAAAGTTGACTTTCCATACTTAGAAATATTCCAAATTCTTTTTAAAAAATGACCTATAATCTCTTGCTTCCAAACATGGCCTTGCACTTAGAATTTGCTCTTGATCAAAAAAGATGGAATAAAATAGACCTATTGAATAACATTTTTCAATTTGAACCACTCAAAATCTCCAAAAATTGGGCAAGTTATGACTTGTTGAAGTTGGCCAAAAATCAAGAGATGACCTATAATCTTTTGCATTCTTAAGGCAACTTCCATCCATTTTTTCACTTTGCACATAAAAGAAGGCATGAAGTACACATCCCTAGGATCATCATGAAAAGAGAATAGGCCCAAGGTGATAAAAATTTACCAAGTTATGATCATTTGAAGTCATATATGGAAAATTGGGGATTTGTCTAGATGACTTGTAATCTTTCTTCTTCACCAAGTTTCTTCCTCATGAAAACTCCTTGGGACTTTTGAAGTGATTTGTTGGTAACTCCTTGAAGAGAAGAATGTTTTTGAATCACTCAAAAATACCAAAAGATGAGCAAGATATGCCCTTTTGAAGTCCAAAACCCTAGCCTCTAAAATCAAGAGAAAACTTGGTGGAACTTTGCCAAGTTTGAACAAACTTTTTGTGCCAATGCTCTTCCTTTGTGAATAGAGATTGTTGAGGATGATGATGAGGACTCATGGCCACAAAAATACTTCCATACCATCTTCAAAACAACTTCATGGGTGAGGTTTGAGTCACTCAAGCTTTGACTAGGGCATGGAAATAAACTCATGAACCCATAATGCAACTTGCTAAACCTCATTGCCTTTACCTACATTATTAACAAGTAAGGCAAACCAATATTGTATTTTGTTAATTAGAGAGAAAATCAAAGCAAAATATCCATGAACACAAGAGAAAACAAGTTAAGGTGCTTGGTAACTCCTCATAGAGCAAAGCAAAAGGTTGGGAGAAGAACCAAAATCCCTAATGTGATTTTGTGGTGATTGAAACAATATGGTATGATGAAGGGATCTTAGGGGTAAAAATTGGGGTATAACAGCTGCCCTTATTTAAGTTTCTTCTATCCGGAGATACGAAGGTTAATAATCTTCGTGTCGACGTGATCGAAGATACTTAAATATAAAACAAGCCCTGTTTTTGGCCCTAGGATGCCATGCAAACAATTATGCATATGAATGCATATGAATGGAATAAAAGAAACACAAAGTAGCATTGGGGATGTGACATGAAATGTAACAACAAAAGAGCAATCCCACCAGGAAAATAAATTTCTGGTAAACCACAAGAAAAGAATCAGATGGGAAAATAACATGCATTGATGTTCACTGTCGACGTACTACCAACATTCACTGAAGGTAGAAAGAGAAAATAAACACCAACGTTCACTGCCAGTGCACTATCAACGTTCACTGAAGGTAGAAAGAGAAAATATAACATGTCACGGCTGTTCACTCACGATGAACTATCAACATTCACTGAAGATAGCAAAAAGATAAGAAACACCGACGTTCACTACCAATGTACTACCAACGTTCACTGAAGATAGAAAGAGAAAATAAACACCAACATTCACTGCCAGTGTACTACCAACGTTCACTGAAGGTAGAAATAGAAAAATATAACATATCACCACCATTCACTGACGATGAACTATCAACATTCACTGAAGATAGCAAAAAGATAAGAAACACGGACGTTCACTGCCAATGTACTACCAACATTCACTGAAGGTAGAAAGAGAAAATAAACACCAATGTTCACTGCCAGTGTACTACCAACGTTCACTGAAGGTAGAAAGAGAAAATAAAACATATCACCGTCGTTCACTGACGATGAACTGTCAACGTTCACTAAAGATAGCAAAAAGATAAGAAACACCGACGTTCACTGAAGGTAAAAAGAGAAAATAAACACCAATGTTCACTGTCAGTGTACTACCAACGTTCACTGGAGGTAGAAAGAGAAGGAAAAAAAAGTTTCCTCAAGATTCTGGTGTTTTGTCAAGAACGGGTCTCAACTTCTTCTTTAAACAAGGAAATCTGCCTGGAATGGGTAGTACATAATCTATCTCAAATAAAGAGACTTCCACTTATGGTCAAGGGGAATTTGCAAAGAGAAATGACTTTCTGGGAACATGCCATGATATTCCTGCTGAGGAGATAGAGTCTTCCTGTGCAAAATAAATGCACGAAACAAAACTCAAAGTTTCCAGAGATCTATAAATCCAATTCAGAAATAAACTGGAGCAAGACGATCAGTGTAGATACATCCTTTGAGAAATAAACCCAAGCGGGACAACCAAAATCAACTGAGCCAAGAACGTTGCAAGAAAGGTCAGAACACAATGCTAATGAATGATAAATTTCAGTTATGCATGATGCATGTATGAATGTATGAGTGCTATCGTGCATATGGTGGTAAAAGGATACATAATTAGAACAAACATACAAATCCGCCTCAGGTACTAACAACAATAGCCTAACTTCAACCAGCAAGATGAATCCAAAAGGTTAAAAACAAAGGCGAAGACCAAACCCATTGTATGCCTTAACTTTATTGAGGAGAAATATAATCCGAATGTAACCAAGTCAAACAAATATCGAGATAGAACATCTTTCTTCCGGTTTCATCGGAGAAAACAACTTTTCAAAAGCAACATGCCTACTGGAGATTGCGAGACCAACCTCAAACAAAGCGGACTGATGCTGACACAACCAAACTTCTTTGGGGAACTCCAGCCTACCTCACTGGAGAAACTTTTCATCACGAATACTTATTATCAACAAGATATGCCCTGGGATAACCTTCCTGGGAAATCAAGAAGTCAACTGGGGATAGTGGGGTCATAAATCCAATATTGTACCTTGCACCCACTAATATCGTCTTTAACTATCTGAGAGGCACACAAGGATTGTGCATTTACCAGTAAAATGACCTGAGAAAAACTTTCATGATGGGAGTAGCCTTTCTTAAAACAATCGGAGTTTGTTCATTCCTGGGATCACCATTCTTGTTGTTATTGTTTCATCATAAATTCCAAAGTAAATTGAATTGTAAAGATCTCTTTTTTTTTGAAAAGTCAATTTTGCTTTTTAATCTCTTTGCTTTAAAAGTTATTATCAATAATAAATGATGTCTTTGCAAGCTAAATAAAAATAAGAACACAAAGAATTGGGCAAAAGCTCGAATCTCATTAATAGAATGGTAGTATGCGAATGGCAAGATTCCATGGATGATTACAAAGTTTGGGAAATGGTAATACATAATGGAAAAGATACATCGAGATACAATGACCACTATCCTCCCTAACAACTTTTGAAATCCTGAGCGGCAACTTTTGTTGAAGTATGGTGAGGATCCAAGAAGATTGTTGCTTCATCGATCAAGTCTTGTCTGACGTAGTTACTTGCCAAGAAAGTCCCTAAATTTTTCTTAAGCTGCTCTTGCGAGTTTTCAACTTAGCGGGAAATTTATTCTGTTTATGTATCTAATTTTTGCCTAGACCGCCCTTTCGGGTTTTCGGCCTACCGAGACGCTCCTTTTTGCCTAAGCCGCTCTTTCGGGTTTTCAACTTAGTGGGTTGTTCTTTTATTTCTTTAGGCGGAGTATTTCTTGACTGCGTCAGTATTCATGAGACGTGGGAACTCCTCGCATCCATAGTTTCAATAATTAATGCACCACCAGAAAAGGCTTTCTTGACAACATTCGGGCCTTCAAAATTGGGAGTCCACTTGCCCCTAGAATCAGTGTTGAAAGACATGATCTTCCTGAGCACGAGGTCGCCTTCTCTGAATTCACGAGGTTTGACCTTTTTATCAAATGCTTTCTTCATTTTTTCCTGATATAACTGCCCATGACACAAGGTTGTCATTCTCTTCTCTTCAATCAAATTCAATTGGTCAAACCTGTTCTGAACCCATTCAACCTCTGTCAATTTGGCTTCCATTATTACACGCAACGAGGGAATCTCTACCTCGACAGGGAGTACAACTTCCATTCCATATACTAGAGAAAATGGGGTTGCTCCTGTTGAAGTGCGGACAGATGTTCGATATCCATGTAGAGCAAAAGGGAGCATTTCATGCCAATCTCTATAAGTAACAACCATTTTCTGGATGAACTTCTTGATGTTCTTATTAGCAGCTTAGACATCCCCATTCATCTTTGGCCTGTATGGAGATGAATTATGATGGACAATCTTGAATTATTCATGCAGTTCAGTCATCATTTTGTTATTCAAATTCGAGCCATTGTCAATGATGATTCTACTCGGCACACCATACCGGCATATAAGATTGTTTTTGATGAAATGCACAACCACTTGTTTGGTAACATTGGCATATGAAGCAGCCTCTACCCATTTGGTAAAGTAGTCCATTGCTACCAAGATAAAACAGTGTCCATTCGAAGCTTTAGGTTCTATCATCCCGATCATGTCAATACCCCACATAGAGAAAGGCCACGGGGAGGAAATCACATTGAGCAGTGTCGGAGGTACATGGATCTTATATGTGTAAATCTGGCATTTATGGAACTTCTTTGCAAACTTGTAACAATCAGATTCCATTGTCAACCAATAATATCCTGCCCTTAGCATCCTTTTAGCCATTGAATGTCCATTAGCATGAGTGACGAATGAACCTTCATGGATCTCATGCATCAACATGTCTGCTTCGTGTCTATCCACACATCTGAGCAAGACCATGTCAAAATTCCTCTTGTATAATACATTTTCGCTGAGGAAGAAATTTCCTGCCAACCTTCTCAATGTCTTTCTATCTTTCTTTGACGCACCAAACGGGTATTCTCGAGTCTGAAGAAAATGATTGATATCATAATACCAAGGTTTCTCATCTGCTACCTCCTCTGTTGCAAACACGTGAGTGGGCCTATCGAGCCGTCAAACTTTAATTCGGGGTATATCATTCCAAGTATTCACCTGGTACATGGAGGCCAGAGTTTCCAGAGCATCCGCCATCTGATTTTCATCTCTAGGGATGTGATGGAATTCAACTTTATAGAAGAAGGGTAATAATCTTCTAGCATAATCTTTGTAAGGGATCAAGCCAGGGTGACGAGTATCCCATTCTCCTTTAATATGATTTATTACCAATGCTGAATCTCCATATACATCTAGAATCTTGATTCTTATATCAATAGCTTCTTCGAGTCCCATGATGCAAGCCTCATATTCTGCCATATTATTAGTGCAATCAAATGTTAACCTCGCAGTAAAAGGAATATGCGATCCATGAGGAGTAACAATCACAACACCAATTCCTCTACCATAAGCATTCACAGCTCCATCAAATACCATACTCCAACGAGATTCAGGGCCGGGGCCCTCATCGGGCAATGGTTCGTCGCAATCTTTCACTTTCAAGAACATTACATCTTCATCGGGGAATTCATATTCTGCAAACTGATGATCTTCCACCAGCTGGTGAGCAAGGTAATTTGCCAACACACTGCTTTTGATAGCTTTTTGAGTGCGGTACTCGATATCATATTCAGACAACAACATCTGCCAATGGGCAATTCTCCCAGTAAGAGCAGGCTTTTCAAAAATATACTTGATTGGATACATTTTGGAGATCAACCAAGTGGTATGATTCAACATATACTACCGCAAACGCTTTGCCGCCCAGGCCAAAGCACAACATGTTTTTTCTAGCATAGAATACCGTGACTCACAATCAGTGAACTTTTTGTTAAGATAATAAATGGCAAACTCTTTCTTTCCCGTTTCATTCTGTTGTCCCAGAATACAACCCATGGATTTATCCAACACTGTTAGATACATAATTAATGGTCTTCCTTCTATGGGAGGGAGAAAAATAGGAGGTTCAAGCAGATACTCTTTAATACTTTCAAATGCCTTTTGGCAGTTATCCATCCATACACAACCTTGATCTTTCTTCAAAAACTTAAAGATCGGTTCACATGTTACAGTCATGTGGGAAATAAATCTGGAGATATAATTCAAACGCCCAAGGAAACCCCTGACTTGCTTTTCAGTTCTTGGTGCTGGCATTTCTTGAATTGCTTTGACTTTGTCAGGGTCAACTTCAATTCCTTTCTGGCTAACAATAAAACCCAACAATTTCCCGGATCTAACTCCGAAAGTGCATTTATTTGGATTCAAGCGGAGACGATATTTCCTCAAACGCTGAAACAACTTCAACAAATATTCTATATGCCCTTCTTCAGTTTGGGATTTGGAAATCATATCATCAACATATACGTCAATTTCTTTGTGCATCAGATCATGGAATAGGGTTATCATAGCCCTCTGGTACGTTGCACCAGCGTTCTTCAACCCGAAGGGCATCACTCTGTAACAGAATGTTCCCCAGGGTGTGATAAACGTTTTTTTTCCATGTCCTCTAGAGCCATTCATATTTGATTATACCCAGAAAATTCGTCCATGAACGAGAATACCTTGAATTTTGATGTGCTATCCACTAACATGTCAATGTGTGGCAATGGAAAATCATCTTTTGGACTAGCTTTATTTAGATATTTGTAGTCGCCGCACATGCGGACTTTTCCGTCTTTTTTCGGTACAGGGACAATATCAGCAATCTATTGAGGATACACTGACATCACAAGAAAACCAACATTAATCTGCTTTAGGACCTCCTCTTTGATCTTTACTGTCATATCCGGGTGGGTTCTTCTCAACTTTTGTTTAACTGGAGGACACTCTGTCTTCAACGGCAAATGATGCTCAACAATGTCTGTATCTAGACCCGACATATCTTGATAAGACCAAGCAAAAATATCCACATACTCTTTCAATAACTCAATCAACCCGCTTTTTACATCAGGATGTAATGATGCTCCAATCTTGACTTCCTTCAGATCTTCCTCTGAACCCAAATTAACCACTTCCAAAGGCTCTTTGTATGGTTGAATGGTATTTTCCTCGTGCTCAAGCAACCGTGAGACCTCTTTTGGAATCTCATCATAATCTTCTTCTTTGGACCCATACACATGACATTCAAAGTTGGGAGAGAGTGTAGGGTCATTGTATTCAACGAGTTTTTTAATTAATCTGCATGTATGATTTATGATTTCTTTTAGAAACTGACACATATAACAAGTGATCATGCAGATTAATTTTCAGTTATTATTTATTTTGAAATGTTTTTTTACCAATTCCCAAGAAAAAGGCAGAAAATAAAAGACATAATTTGGAAGCAAAGACAACTTTTATTAATGATCTTAACAGTTCTAGCAAACAGATAAGCCCTACAACATTAATACTTCCACCTTGAGCAGAGTGAAAGCTTTTCAAAAGAAAGAAACAGATTAACAAAAAAAATTACTTTGAAACATGTATGCAAGAAGGAATATCAATGGTGACCCAGTTCTGAACTCGAACTCCATGCATCACATAATTCAGTACTTCCTGCTCTACTTTATCCTCTTCGACAACATTAATTGCAGACCCAATAGGATGGAGATAGCCTCCACTGCGGAAAACATCATGATAAATATTCATAGAAGACTTTGACTTCAAACTTTTGCCTTTGCCATTCCTCGAAGAGAAACCTAAACCAGTTATGTTCTTGTTCACAGGTGGATCTACAAGTCGTCCCCAAACTGCATTATGACCATTACGCACCACCTGCTGCACAGCCTTCAGCGAAACCACATAATTCTCATTCTTCCTTATGTTGTCAATGTATAGGGCTTGGAACTGGGTTCCAACAGCAGCCTCATCCGCTTCTACAATACTGAAAGAGAATAAATGGGATATCAACAATGCCTGCTCCCCATTTATGATCACTACCTTTCCTTCACGCATAAATTTTAGCTTCTGATGCAAAGTTGAAGTGACATCCCCTGCTTCGTGTATCCATGGCCGTCCAAGAAAACAATTATATGCGGGAATGATGTCCATTTCCTGGAAAGTTATCAAGAATAAGTGCGGTCCTATATGGATGGGCAAGTCCACTTCATCGATGACAGATTTTCTAGACCCATCAAAAGCCTTCACAATGATGCCACTCGGGCGCATAGGTGTTCCCTGATACTTTAACTTCATGAGGGTACTTCTCGGTATAACATTCAACACAGATCCGTTATCAATTAGCACATTAGATAGCGAGTCATTCTTGCAGTTCATGGATATGTGGAGGGCCATGTTGTGATTCCTCCCTTCGTCTGGTAACTCATCATCGCAGAAACTCAAGTTGTTACATGACGTAATGTTTCCAATTACGTTGCTGAACTGTTCTAATGGCATGTCCTTCTCCACAAAAGCTTGGTCTAGTAGTCTCATTAGTGATTCTCTATGAGCGGAGGAATTCATCAATAAAGCTAAGATGGATATCTTTGAAGGAGTCTGCAATAGTTGATCCACAATTTTGTAGTTGCTCATTTTAATTATTTTCAAGATATCATCCACCTCTTTCTCCAATGTAGCTCCACTAGTCTCTCCTGCAGTCTTCTTCGGTTCATCATTCTCAGCAATTTTCTTTCCAGCAACAACGTCTTTTCGAATAACTGGCGCAAACACACGACCACTACGGGTCACCCTGCTACTATTAGCTATATTTCCAACATCTGGCATTGGCTGGATGGGAACTTCCACCCCATCTTCCAAGATTGTAGCGTTTTATTTGTAAGGAACAACCTTATCCGATTTATAGGGAATAGGACCTGGAAGACTAATTACCAATGGGGTAACAACTGGTTTGCTATGGTACTCCACCTCAAGGTGAGCGGGTGCACCAAAACAAGGTACAATGACGTTTACACCATCCTCAACACAATCAGCCCTCAAAAGACCATTTTTAGCCAACAAATCTTCGTCTGAAGAAAAATACTCATCCACGTAGGCATATTCTTCCTCTGACTCTTCTCCCATCAAACATACTTCAACCATATCAATCTCGTGATAATCATCTCTCTGACATGTGATCTTTATAGTCCCATTGTCTAACAGCAATTGAACACCCTCTCTCACAATAAAACATCCTCGGGAGTTTTGACAACAAACTATGCAAGATCCATATTGGTGTTCCACCTGACCAGCAGTACGGCAAAAGGTAGCATGCAAATGCACGGGATCTTCATTCAAATATTCCACATCGAAAATTCTGAATTCACCAGGACACCCAGAAACTATATTCACTTCCTCTTCATACTCTGCCCTAGGCCTGATTATATAGATTAAACCTTCATCCATCATCTCCTACAAATCAGCCTTTATCTTCTTGCAACCCTGTATATTTGTACTACAAATAGCACAATCGGCGTGGTCATGTGTATAATAACTGAATTCACAAAGGTCTGTGTTCATTTTCACCAAATCTCCTCTAACCAGATTAATGTCAAAAATATGGAAGTCACCTGGACAACCAGCCACCATATTTATAGAATTTACTCCCCCGTGCTTGGGTAGAGGATTATCTTTCACATTAGGTCCCATGTCCTTGAAAGATAGAATTCCAGACTTCACCAACTTTTTCACTTCAGTCTTTAAAGGGTAACAATTCTCAACACTATGCCCTGGTGCTCCCTGATGAAAAGCACATGTCTGGTCTGCTTTGTAATACTAAGGCAATGGAGATGGTATCGTTGGAGGTGGTCGTGTCTGGACCAACTTCTTCTGAATCAATGCTGGTAGTAGCTCTGCATAACTCATGGGAATAGAGTCATAGTTCTCCCTTCTCTGATTACTCCCCTGGTTCCCCTGCTGGGACTGTCTCTGATAAGCAACGGTAGTCGGATCGACATTCATAATAGGAGTAACTGAAGCAAATTGCTGGTGACGCTGATAATTCCTTCTAGGCGTGTTTACCCTTCTCTCTTGTATAACAAAATTTGTGTCTCCTTCTTTCTTCTTGGTAAACCCATAAGATGACTTCTTCGCACTTTCGGATCCTCCTCCCTTGGTCAAACGACCTTCTCTTACTGCCTCTTCTAGGTGAACACCCATCCCTACCATCTCTGTGAAATTACTCGGGGCACTTGCTACCATTCTTTCATAGTAGAAGACACTCAGCGTCTTCAGAAATTTTTTAGTCATTTCTTTCTCCTCCATAGGAGGAATAACTTGTGCTGCCACTTCACGCCATCTATGCACATACTCTTTGAATGATTCTCTGTCTTTCTGAACCATGGCCCTAAGCTGGTCACAATCGGGTGCCATGTCCACATTGTACTTGTATTGTTTTATGAATGCTTCTCCCAAATCATTAAAGGTATGGATGTTGGCGCTATCTAAACTCATGTACCATTTCAACGCTGCACCGGTCAGACTATCCTGGAAAAGTGAATCAGCAAACGCTGATCATCGGTGTGGGTAGACATTCTCCTTACATACATCACCAAGTGAGCACGAGGGCAAGTGTTGCCCTTGTACTTCTCAAAATCAGGGACCTTGAACTTAGCAGGCACTTTGACATTCGGGACCAAATACAGCTCATTCACGTTCTGCCCAAATAACTCTTTTCCCCTAAGAGCCTTCATCTCTCTTTGCATTTTATCAAACTTCTCTTGGAAATCATCCATTCTGTCATAAAGACCCAAGTCTTCACTTAGCGGAGGGAAAAGACGACACACATCTTCGTTAACAAACGAAACTAAATTCACCGAAGGAGGTGCAACAGGAACAATATGCACCACAGGAGGTGCTGGAGTAACAACACTTGGAACCACTGGAGCATCTTGGGGGCCCAAATTGAAACCTTCAGATGCAAAATTCTCCGGAATTCCCCATGGATAACCCTGAGGCATACGGGTCTGAACAACAGTCGGAGTAGCGGATACAGGAACAACAGGAACTTCAGCATTTGCCCTTGTTGGTTGAGGTTGAACACTCGGTGGCTAATTTTGAGCAACCACCAAAGCTTCCATCAGAGTAGTCAAATTGGCCAAGCCATCCTTTAAAGCAGAAACTTCTTCGCGCAGCTCGCAATTCTCCTGTTCCAACCATCTTCTTTTTGAAGTTAGCCTGAGTGTTGTAGTGATGAGTCAACTTGCTGAATGAGGTAAAGAAGCTTGGTAAGACACCTGGGTATGCATAACAAATGCAATAAATATGTGCAAATGATGCATGATATGCAATGCATATGATTATTTTTACTTTATCATTTAATATTTCAAGGGATTTACGGTTTATAGACATATTGCAAACATCAAAATAATAACGCATTTGAAATACTGAAAACTTTTATTATAATAACTTCAAAATGGGTTACAAGTTTCAATGATCCCAAGTACAAGATGAAAATACAATCTAAAAATCCTAAGAGAAAGAAACTGATAGAGATCAATCTATACGTTGGCGCTTCCCTGTGAGCCTAGCAATCTGAGCTCTCAACCTCTGGTTCTCTTCCACATGTCAGATGGCAACTTCCTTCCAATCCTCTGAAGCAGGAAGTGAGTAATCAACACATGTTTAAGACTTAGGGGAAAATAAATCCCCTTTCCTCTCCATAGACTCCACCGCTCGACTCTCAAGGATATCGATCAAATCATCTTTCTCCTTCAAGTTTGCTCTATAGGAACCCTCTAAAGTCTGGAACTTGTTCTTCCAAGCATCCCTTTCTTGTTGCATCCTAACCAAAGCGAGCTGCAGCTCTTCCAGATCATCTAATAAAGGAGGAATGGTCTTCACAAATAGCTCAGGCATGGGTGTCTCTCGAGTATACGACATCTTCAACTGAATGGCTCTAGATCGGACCCACTAAAGATATGGCTCCAAAGAGACAACACCTCTAGGTCCCAAATCCTTCCTACTCTTCTTATGAATGTGGCGCCAGGCCTTTGCAATCTTCTCCCTAGCTTCCTTATGGTCTTATCCTTCCTTCAGAAAGAAACTACTTAAATGAATACTATTTGGTTTATCCCTCATCGGATATCCAAGTTGTCGCCGTGCTAGAACATGGTTATAGTTAATTCCTCCCTTTGTACCAAGAAGAGGTACATTGGGGAAACTACCACAACTGTCAATAATCTCTACATCTTGATAAGCTCGATGTTACCAATCAATATCCGAGTGAGTAAGTGCCATGATCTTAGGAGCCCAACGAGGTTCCTTCTTGACATCCCATAAAGCATCAGACTGAGGCGTATGAGATATGAACCAACGGTACAACAAAGGCGTGCAACAGATAATCATTCCCCTATGATAAGAACTCCGAAGATGAACAGAGTAATAAGTATCACCCAACAATGTAGGAACTTGGTTTCCAATCATGAAGATCCTGATGGCGTTAATGTCGACAAACTTGTCCATATTAGGAAATAAGAATAATCCATAAGCAAGCAGAGCAAAGATGGCCTCAAAAGCAACCGTACTCTTCATTCTAGTAAAGTAACGAGCCTTCTCCAATAAGAACTGAGTTGGTAATTCTCTAATCCCTTCTTTAGTAGTCATATAGGCTTTCACCTCAGACTTCCCCAGATGAATCAAAGCAGCAATCTCATGTGGTTTTGGCTCACCCTCTAAACCAGTAAAAGGAACACGATCGGTAACGGGTAAATCCAATAGATAATAATACTCCTCCAGTGTAGGCATCAGCTGATAATCAGGAAAAGTAAAGCAGTGATACACCGGATCATAGAACTGGACCAAGGTCGAGAGAAAACCCTCCTTCATCTTCAGCTTCATGAGAGGAATAATGGATCCATACTTCTTCCGAAAGTCTGCAGGACACTCAATCTCTGGAATTAGACTGATCAACTCATCTATCTTGGGATCCTTGAAACTGTATTTCCCGGTCTTTCTCTTTCTAGAATCCATGGTTAAAAGTACCTGAGACATTCACAAATAGTCATCCTTTAAATCCCTTGAAATATTATTTTCTCCAAAAGATGCTTATGAGTGCATGGATGCATGATGCAACAATCACACACAAGATCACATATATAGGGTTTATAGGTTCAACGTCACGAGCATGAGGTCGAAGGTACTACCCATAAGGTGTTGGTCTAAGAGTTATCACCTGCCGAACAAGGTTCTAGAGGTTCCCAGAGTCTACATACTTCCTTCGGATATTACCAACTTCCCGATTAACTCGGTAATTAGTAATATTCTCAGGAAAGACTCGTCCAAGCGTAGTATCGCATGACAACTATTTCCGGATTACTCCGTCATAGCTTCCGCACTACACCTAAAAGGCCAAGATGGGTTTGGTATTCTACAGTCCTCAGTTTCAGTAGGCTCCCAGGTTAAAAGCAGTATGTCTTCCCGATTACTCGATAAATGACACTATAGTCAAAGGGGCCTCCACTGAGTGGGGGATCCCATGCCTCCTTTTTTGGGATTAGTCCCTCAAAGTTAACATGACTATATCGCCCGTCCTATCTTAAAGTTTGCCCAAGTCCGGGTATAGGACTTATGAGTAATCACCAAGCACCCTGAAAACCAGGAAAATCCAAATAAACATATATACAACATATAACATATAAACAACAATAGCACTTATACATATATAAACAAAGATAGGCTTAACCCACTTAGGGATGGACCAGCAAGAGGCCAATCTTTCCCCAGTCAAGTCGCCATTTTTCTATAGCGGTAGAAATGTTCAAGACTAAGCTATTGGATTGACTAGACTTTGTACAAATCAAAATCAAAATCGCCACCGCACTTTATTATTTCCAAAGGAATGGGAAAATAGCAAATAACCCAAAAATAGGGGGAAAGATTCAACGTAAGGGGGTTGGTTATGCAAAGGGAAGGTATTAGCATCCTAAACACCTACGGTACTCTGCAGGTGCCTCTTTGTAAAATATTTGTATATTTTGGCTATAAAATGTGTTATATAAAAAATGGATGGTGGAGGTGAGAAAAGAAATATATTTTATGATTTTTGCACCCGCCGCGGTTGCGAACCTTTAGTGCCTACGTACCACCTTTCATGCAATAGGGGATCAGGGTACACATAGTCCCTCTTTTAAAAGTTTGAAACACAAGTGTGTTGGTTGATTTTAAGAGATATAACATCATCGTCATTGTCCGTGTGGAAAACATACTTACTACCCACAATCATGAGAAAGGAGAATTTGCATCATCTCAAAGTGGAGGATATGGCTTGGATTTTAAAATCAACAATGTCTCACTCAACACCCAAGTGAAAAATATCTCTCTTCATTACATATTGTAGAAGTATAGTTGTTTGCATCAATACAAGGATTGACAAGAGTCCAATATTTTGAGAAAAAAGTTTTAAAGATAAAAAACCAAAGTGGCAAAATGGTTTGAAATGAGATTGGTTGACTTTTAGTCTTCTCACAAAAAATGTCAAGGTATTATTAAATTGATTGAAGTTTATTTATGAAAAATGTTTTTGAAAATGCATGGACATAAGTCCAAGTTTATTATGAAAGTGGTTTATGTTTCAAAACAAGAAGAGTTTTCAAAAGGAGGGAGAAGATTTTTAAAATTAAAGAAGATGGGAGGAGAAGAAGAGGCAATCCTAAAGCATAAGGTAAAAGCTAAGGATAAAGACCATCTAACCAACAAGAATCCAAAATTTGGAATTATGAGCCAAGATAGAATTCCCATTCTTTGGATTGAAACCAAGCAAGCAAAGATACTAGACCTCTTCAAGTGTATTAAGTCTTAAAAAAAAATTGGGCAGAGTAACGGCTGTATGCGGGTGAATTCTAGATTACATACAAAGGATATAATCACAAAAACCTGCACACAAAAAAACAAGCAACCCAACGTCTTGAGGTAAACCTCAAGAACTCCAAACAAAATAATCAGATAAATTCACAAGGTCTCCAAGATAGGCCAAGGTTTCTAATCCTAAGTCCAAGAGATAGTCCCATGATCCATCAAGCCAAGGATAGTAACCAAATAGTCCAAGTGCCATTAAAAGTTTTTTAGGGTTCATGTTGATTATTAAGTATCTCAGGAAAAGAAAAAGAAAAGCTCAAGTGAGAAAAGTAAAAATGACAAGAATATAAATGCTCAATGAGCAAAGATGAAAATGGCATGAAATGAAAATGCTAAAAGATAAATAATACATAAAGCATAAAAGAATAAAAAGTATAAAATAAGACAAGTTAATAATTAGTGGTTAGTTGGATGACCATCTTGAAACTTGCATTTGGAACCCATTAGATGATTGGTAAAACCAAAGCCTCTACACAACAAGTTGCACTTGCTTTTTGTCAAGCATGTCATCCATTTGAAACTCTCATAAGTACCATTTAATGATCAACGATGTTTAAGTGATCCGTATTGACCAAAGGTGTTGTAGATCCATTAAAAGATTGGTAGAACCAAAGCCTTCACACAATAAATCTCAAGGTTATTGGATCAAAGAGATCAAATTAACATACTTGGGCTTACAATCATAAGTTTGGGCCACGAATGATCATTTATTCGAATCAGGACAAAATTTAGCGCTATGTTAAGCAATCGTAAGTGGACTTCTATAGAAGTCGCACCTATTTTGAGGCCGGTCAATAGAAATCTATGCACCATTTGTTTTGAGACATGATATAGAGATCATGCTCCAACAACATTTAGTGCAAGAAGAAGGGGATGAGATGAATGAGAATTAGGGTAAAAAAGAAAACCACATTTGAATTAATATTTAATCAAACTATTATTAAAATCATTCATCCATTTTTTGTGGAGTTAGACTGAACACCATGGATCCAATGATAATAAAGCCATGACCAAAAAATCAACCCAAGACAGCCAGAAAATATTCACAAAATGATATAATATTTAATATATGTATTAAAGGGTGAAAAATATTTATAATAAACTAAAAAATAATGGGGAAATTATCAATAATATTCAAATTAATCAAGAAATAAAAAATAAAACCATAGAAAAATCAGAAATGGGTCCAAATATTTTTATAAAATTTTTGGGAATTTTTAAAAGTCAGAAACTATTTTTAAAAATTAAAATAAATGGGTAAAATAAAAAAAAATGGTAAAAAATAGTAAAGTCAGAAGCAAAAATAAAATAAAGTCACCAATGTTTGTCACAATGTCATTGGATCATCCCATAATTTTTTCAGAATTAAAAAATGTGTAAAAGTATTTTTAAACATTTTAAACAAATCAAATGAGTGTAAAATTCATAAAAAATACCAAAACACAAAAATAAGTTGTGAAAAAATAAAAATCAAAAATAGAATAATCAAAAGTATTTCTCATAATTTTTTCAGATTTGTTTGACTAAAAATGAATTTTCTATGATTTTTTGAAATTTAAAACAATTAAAATATAAAAATCAGAAAAAAGAAAATAAAATAAAATGATGTGGACCATTGGATGAGAGTCAAAATGCGTTAGTAATAAAATACAAGGGATCTGGCGCGCTGTGCATATCATGGTCTTTACTGAATAAAGCACTGAATCAAATGTAAAGTCAGAAATTCAAAAAAAACAAATGGCACGCTTTCATTGGTTAGAAGGTGACACGTTGGTCATCTTCAACCTCCAGCCTCACGAATTGCAGGTCTCTCAAACTGTAAAATTGGAAGCTCAGACCTATGCCATTCGTTTCGTCTCTTCAAGACGAAGATAACCATACCCTCGCGCCATTTTTATATAAACTGTAACTCAAGCAATTTGGAAAGAAAGTTTTGAAAGGGGATTTGAAAATTCATGGTCAAAACGTGTTTCCAGATAAAAGTAATTGTTGCGACTAGAACCAAGTCAATGAGAGCAACACAATGGTACCAGAGTTTTGAAGAATTGATGAAGGAATCTACCTATTGAAGTTGAGTTGCAGAGCTCTGAAACCGGACTTCTATAGAGAAATGTAGGGCACGATTCTTGAATGTAATGGTATGGTTAGGTTCAGGTAAGATAAAGGAAGGTGAATTGATGGAGAAAATGGATTGAAAAGGGCTTGAGAATAGGATTCAAAGTAGCTGAATTCTGAGTTGTGAAGCCAGTTTGGCAGGGTGATTCTGGCTATCTAAGCTTGGAAATTTGAATGAGGAATAACCCTCTATTTATAGGGAAACAAAATGAATTCTCAAGCGTGTGGAATGATGCAAATTGGAGGGAAATCGTGTGAACCTGATACACGAGCAAAGTGTGATCTGATTTGCATCAAAACTCATTAAATCCTTGTGTTTCAAGGCTCTAATCCACTTTGGCAACTTGGTTAAACATGTTTAGATCACAACCGCGTGCTAATTTGATGTTTAAAGGCCAAAACATGGATTTCAAATTCTGACTCATGGTGAAACTTGAGTTCCAAGTTACCAAGTTCAATCCAATGGCATTTCCACCTCAAGGGGTCTTAGGGAAAGATTCTTGATGCTTTGGAAAGATGGTGTTATAAACATTGTGATGGAAAAAAATGGAATCAAATGGATACTTGAGCTGAAAGTTACATGGAGTCAAAGTTGTGGAAAAAAAGTTGACTTTCCATACTTAGAAAAATTCCAAATTCTTTTTAAAAAATAACCTATAATCTCTTGCTTCCAAACATGGCCTTGCACTTAGAATTTGCTCTTGATCAAAAAAGATGGAATGAAGTAGACCTCTTGAATAACATTTTGCAATTTGAACCACTCAAAATCTCAAAAATTGAGCAAGTTATGACTTGTTGAAGTTGGCCAAAAATCAAGAGATGACCTATAATCTTTTGCATTCTTAAGACAACTTCCATCCATTTTTTCACTTGATCATTTGAAGTCATATATTGAAATTTAGGGATTTGTCTGGATGAATTGTAATCTTTGTTCTTCACCAAGTTTCTTCCTCATGAAAACTCCTTAGGACTTTTGAAGTGATTTGTTGGTAACTCCTTGAAGAGAAGAATGTTTTTTGAATCACTCAAAAATACCAAAAGATGAGCAAGATATGCCCCTTTGAAGTCCAAAACCCTAGCCTATAAATCAAGAGAAAACTTGGTGGAACTTTGCCAAGTTTGAACAAACTTTTTGTGCCAATGCTCTTCCTTTGTGAATAGAGATTGTTGAGGATGGTGATGAGGACTCATGGCCACAAAACTACTTCCATACCATCTTCAAAACAACTTCATGGGTGAGGTTTGAGTCACTCAAGCTTTGACTAGGGCATGGAAATAAACTCATGAACCCATAGTGCAACTTGCTAAACCTCATTGCCTTTACCTACATTATTAACAAGTAAGGAAAAAAAATATTGTATTTTGTTAATTAGAGATAAAATCAAAGCAAAATATCCATGAAAACAAGAGAAAACAAGTTAATGTTCTTGGTAACTCCTCGTAGAGCAAGGCTAAAGATAGGGAGACGAACCAAAAGCCCTAATGTGATTTTGTGGTGATTGAAACAATATGGTATGATTAAGGGATCTTAAGGGGGAAAATTGGGGTACAACACATTATATTTGACATGTGTCATTATTTTTTATCATAGCCTTGATCTAGCAATTTGGAATATCAGCGTAAAATAAACTTACATACTTGATTCCATAAAGTTGTTCCTGAAGCAGGGAAAACTCAAATGCAGTTTTGAGAAGATAAACTATTGTAGAGTACTTTCATGGACATTACAACAAAGTGGTGCCTGGTTTAGTCCATGACATATCCTATACCCCCAAGAAGTGGCATTTTATAAGATATGTCTACTCAGTGTTCAAATGAATTTGAAAACAAAGTTTACACAACCTTTGACCTTAATGTAAGTTACTTCCACTCAAATGTATGTCACCCCTTGGATATATTATATGACTTGGTATGTGACAGCCATGCATTTGAGACAACATTTAAAGAAATAGAAGATGGACGATTGTTAACCATATAGAACTGAAATATTTGTTCATTTTCGATTTCTTATAATTTTGAATCGTTTGACAAAAAAAAAAACTAGAAAGTGTTGAATCAGTGTGTCAGACAAACAAACCAACAACATGTAAGGATCTCTTGCATATCTTTATCATCATGAATCATATATAGAACTCGTTATGTGTTGTTGAGTATAATAATAAATTTGATTTCTTAAAATTTTGTTGTGTATTTTTTTATATTTACTTACTACTGTTGTCCTATGGATTTTGAGTTCCTCCAAACTAGCCGTGTCAATCTTTGTTGCAGCCTCTGCCACCGTAACCTTCGGCTTCTTCCGCTTCACCTTCGCCTCCTCCGCATTCTTATTCTCTGCTGAATAATTAACATCCACATCATCATCGCATAGTCATTGTTATAGTCATATGACCGCTGCTTCGATCGTTCCGAGTAGTCGTTGAATCTAATATGTTTTGCCTTCCGAGCATAGAGAATATATCGTCCATGATCATTCAGCTGCAACTTGAGAAATTGGAGGGCATCCTCATTTCCATTGATAACAAATTGGTTGTAAGCTACAGAACCTTTTGTCAACCATGATTGTCATAGTTGTTAGTGCACAAGGTTAATAAATGAAGGAAAGGTAAGAGAGAATATATTTAATGTAATGACAGCTAGAAAACTTATAAAAGGAATGATTGGAAGGTTATAAATGACAGCTACCACTAGTCTATTTATACACAAAGTAAAATGTCACGTAGACCCTAACAAAAGTAAGCTTAATGACTAAGTTAAAAGGTACAAACTAGGAAATACTAAACTTAACAGCGACACTAACAAACTCAGAACCCAAAACCCCAGAAGTTAAACATACTTTTGGGTGTAACCTCAGAAGTTTCTGCTTTGAATTAATAATAACTTTTGGTTACATCAAACTACTACTTCTAACTAAGCAGTCTCAAAAGCTTACAGCTTCTGGCGAACAACCTTAGAAGCACTACTGCTTATGAATAACAACATCTTCTGAATATGAATTACTTCCAACACCATCTCTTAATTCATATTCAGCTAATCAAAACCCTTAAACACTAATTTCATCCCTCAAATGGATAAAGTGTTCAGTCTTGACATCCTTCGTCAGAACATTTGCAAATTGCTTCTGGTTGCTACAGTGTTCAACTTCTAATACTTCATTTAGAAATTCATATTTACCCTTGAGAACCCACCCGACGCTGATTGTTATTTTCTCCTTTGGAAGCTCAGGTAAATCCCAAGTCTTGTTTCTTTCATTAGCATGAAGCTCTTCTTTCATGGTCTTCGGCCACACTTTGTTCTTGAGAGCTTCACATGTTGACAACGCAACCACGAATTGCTTCTAGGAGCACCAAGAAATAGGATTTTCAAGATACAAACATAAAATATCTAGAAGTATTTCTTCTGTCAACTCTTAGATTCCCTTCAGTAACTTGCAGGTTGTCAAACTCTGCAAATCTCCTTGGTATATTTCTGACTCTATGTGGCCTCTGAACTTGCTCATAATCTCCTTTTGACTCTGCAAACAATATCTCCTTATGTACTTTCTTCATAAGTTTAACTACCACCAAAAGCTCCACCTTTGTTAGCTTTTGGACCTCGTTCAGAACCATTACCTTCAAAAATACCATCTTCAAAAGTTGGATCACCTTTAGAAGGCCTGCTTTTAGAAGTTCCACTTTCAGAATCATGATCATCTTCAAAGGCTGAATTACCTTTAGAAGCTCCTTCTTCCGAAGGTCCACCTTCAGAAACATGATTTCCACAAGAAACATGACCGTCTTCAGAAGCTTGTCCTCTAGAGCCTACGTATTCAGAGTTTTCCCTTCTAGAAGCATGACCACCACCAGATAAAAAATCTAGATCAGAATCAGATTCATCATTTGACTTATCTTTAGAGTCTCCAGAAGATTCTTCATCCTCTGACTCTGACTCACCTTCAGAACTTTCAAGTTCTGACTCATCTTCAAAAGTAGAATCTCCTTCAGATTCTGACTCATCTTCTGATTCTTCTTCAAACTCAAAATCACCTTCGCATTCTGACTTGTCTTCAGTTTCAGAGTCATCTTCTAACTCTGAGTCATCTTTAGAAACCTTGGATTCTGACTCATCTTCAGAATCTTCAGCGTCATCTTCTAATTTTGAGTCATATTCAAACACTCCTTCAGAGTCATAATATTAAGATTCATCTTCTTCCCCTTCAGAATCATAAAATCACAATCTCACAGGTTTCTCACCAGATTCCTCAATAGATTCATAAGCCATTAATAGCACAAGTTCATCATTTGAATCTCCTCTGGCTATTTTTGCTTCTTCTTTGTTTGACCAATAATCTTTAGCAAAGTGGCTAAACTGCTTACAACTGTAACACTGAACCATTCTCTTCTCAAACTTCTCCTTTCCCTTCTGATGTTTCTTTTTCATCAGAATAGAAGACTTCTGACTTCTGAGACCTATCATGTTTTCTTTGCTTCTGGTCCTTCTTGACAAAAGAAGCTTTCAGAACCTGTTCAACTTCCTTCTCAGAAGTTCTTTCAGTCAGACGTAACTCTTACGCCTCTAAAATGCTTTTAAGCTCTTCTAATCTCCTGGTTTCCAGATATTTGGAATGTTCAATTTCTACAACGATGTAATTAAATTGAGGAGTAAGTGACCTCAATACCTTCTCTATGATTACTTATTCAGGAAGGGTTTCTCCACAAGCCTTCATCTCATTAGTGATCAGAATCACTCTAGAGATATACACAGAAACTTTCTCGTAGTCTTTCATGTTGAGATTTTCGTATTGCTTTCTGAGAGACTGGAGCTTCACCTTCTTCACTGATGCATGACCACCGTAACACCTACTCAGTGTGTCCCAGAAATCCTTCGTCGTCATCGAATAAACAATTTTATCAAACACATCCTCATTCACACACTGATGGATGAAGAACAACGCCTTCTGATATTTTTCCTTGTATCTCTCTGTGCATTTCTCTGTTCCTCTGTTGTGTTTTCTGCAACTGGAACATAACCTTCGTTAACAAGATCAAGAACATCTTGAGCATCGAACAACACACACATCTGAATCATCCAACAATTTCAATTTTTTCCATTAAATAATAGAAGCTTGGTTCTTAGACTACCATATCCTATCATCTTCAACCTTGTACAGAATACTTAGATCCTACAAACATAGTGTTTCCCAATCCCAATGAATCAGAAAATATGATTCTAGTCAAATTTTGTTCAAGATTCAACTTTTTCATTTCCAGAAACCCATTCTGCTTATTTTCTTATTTTCCATTCTCTCTACTTCTTCCATCCACCAGCTTCTACTCATTCTCTCATCTTCCTCCACCCAATTCCATTCCATCATCAAATCAAAGGTATAATTATTTCATTCCATCTCACCTCTTACTTGTTATTTTTTTTCGTTTTTAATTTGGTTACTAATTTCTAATTATAATTTTACGTTTGAAGGTGAATTTTTTTCCAAGCTTCAAGAACCCAAAATTTTTTGTTTAAGCTTCCTTTAAGTATTTTTGCAATTTCATTTTTTTATGTTTTCAGTTTTTTTTATATATAGTTGTTAGGTTGTTGATTGTTGTTAAATTAATGGTTATTGATTTATATTTTTTATATATAAAAATATATTTCCAAAAATTATTAATATAAATTTGATATTTATTAGTTGCAATCTGCTCTGACTTGGTTGATATTTGTGCATCCTAAAACGACGTGATTTTCACGAGACAAAGTTTTCACGTGAAAATTACGACACAACTTATTTGTCACACGCCCTCATGTCGTGTGACCATACACGTCGCAAATAACGTGTTATGATGTGATTTTTCACGATGTGACATAAAAATCACATCGCTACTAAGAATTTTTTTATAGTGAAAGAACTCTATACACTCTTCCATATGTTTTTTCTACTTCTATTCACAAAGGAAAATCTCATGGGAGAACTAAACTTGGTATTTATGATGTGATTTTCATAAGAAAAAAGTCATTGGATGTCACAGTGTCTCAAGTTAAAGAATTTTAACAGTACATAATCTAATATAGTTGTTGCGACTTTTACTACCATTGGTTATGATTATGGTCATCTATACTCATCTGAAACTACTGCTCAAATATGTAACATGCAGAGCACCATCAAAATATTTTTGATCCTCAGTCACATGTTATGCATGCCTCCCATGTTAAAGGTTTTAACTCTCCTAGTATGTCAGGTATATTGTCGCTTTACATATGGATCCTTGACTCTAATAGGCATAGCAAGAAAATCTAGCTCGGATCCGACAACCCCCATACCTAATTTAATGGGGTAAAATCCAATTTAATTACAGGTGGAGCGGATGCGGGAAAAATCCAATTTTTGGCGGGACAAGAGCGGTGTATGTCAGTACCCGCCCCACACCCAACCTAGTTTTTAATTAAGTATTATGATTATTCTTATAATAATCAATTACTTAGTTTAATTATTAATTTTTTATTGCTATTGAAAAAATATGCATTTAAAAAAGAGTTTGAATTTATGTGGGCAGGGCAGATGACCAATTATTAGTGCCAACCTCATTTAGGAGCGAGGGTGGGGTTGGATTTGAGAAGCGGGGGGGGGGGGGGGGGGGGGGGGAGGGGTTGGTAATTCTTAAATATGTCCATGCCACATCTTGTTTCCATGCATAGACTCTGGAGCATTACATCATATGTCATATGATTACAAATTAATCATGTATTTAAATCATGCTTCATATATATTGGTTGACTACTTATGACAATCATAGGCCATAAGTAGACATATTGGTTTTGTCTCCAAAACTAATATGTCATTTTCTTATATTTATTTTATTTTTAACTTACTTTGAGTCTTGTTTTTGTTAGTCATTTGTGTGATTGTGGTTATTTTGTTATATTTTTTATATCTTTCTATTGAATGAAGGATCCAGATTTTAGGTGGCTGATTAGAACATGTCGTAGATAAAGGGGACTTTATGCTTTGTATTAGGTCAGACATAGCATATGCAATGAGCCTTATAAGCTGGTATATGGTCAATCTTAGAAATATACACGGACAAACATTAGAGTAAATTCTAAGGTACATAAATGATATCTAAGTAGAGTGTTGATATATGGTGGAACATGTGGCGATGATGATAAAGTAGAAATCAAATGATTTGTTGACTCTGATTATGCAGGTTGTATGGATTCTAAAAAATCTATTTTTAGATATGTGTTCACTATATTTGACACATAAATTACTTGGAAAGAAACACTTTAGAAGGTTGTTGCCTTATCAATGACTTAAACGGAATATGTTGTGTCCACTGAAGTTGCGAAAGAAACATTGTGGCTTGAAGGTTTTGTTAAAGAACTAAAACTTCAAGGTCAAACAATCATTGTTAAATGTAACAACCAAAGTGCAATATACTTGTCAAATAATTTAATCTATCATGAGTGAACCAAGCACATTGTTCTGAGGGTGTATTTTATTAGAGAGTTAATCGAACATGGAGAAATCCAAGTTTTGAATGTTTTGACTGATGACAATGCTGCTGATATGATCACCAAGATATTATCAAGTTTCAAGTTTTTTCCACTATACAACTGATAGGACTGCATGATGACAGCTAGTTAGTTTCGTGGTTCGGAGTTTATTCCAAGGTAGAGACTTGTAGCTTATGGGTTATCTCCTTCTAATCATGATTGTTGAGAAGTGAGGAGTAGTATACTATTTATAAGAAAATTAAATTCTACCTTTCAACTAACATATTAAACAATTGGACTAACATACTAACTCAATTCAATCATACTAACAATCTAGTATATTTCAACATCTACACTAGCTCTTCGACTTCGACAAAATTTACTACAACATAACTATTAAAGAGGGAAAAAAGAAAGTTGGTATGCATTCAACCTCAGAAAAACTTTTACAAATTTATTATTTATTTAATTTTATTAACATAGATAAACATTAAAATCATGATATGCAATTAATATTTAATTTATTTTACGTAATTAATATTTAGTTTTTATTTAAGTTTTATTTCTACTTTTAACATTTTTGATAACGGCTCATTATTTAAATTGAATTTGTTATTTTTTTTATTATTAGGAGATGAGTTATAACAACTGTAAATTAATATTCTTTAATAATAAATATTTTTAGATCAAAATATTTAATATATATAATAATGTGTTCACACCAATGTTTTAAAAATTGAATCGGAAAAAGACCCGTTAAAACATGAGGATCAAGGTTCAATCAGTTTGATCAACAAGTCAAATCATGGTTGAATTGTATATTAAATTTAAACTAATAAAATAAATAAATATATTATTAAATATCCTAATAAAATTAATTCATATATCATAATTTATGAATTAAAATTCTCAAATAAATACGATACTAATAAACAAACTTACAAAAGAAGAAAAATACAATGTAAGACCAATAACAAATCAGAAAATTAGTTAATAATCAATATTTATATATTTTACCTAATAGCTTAACTCAAAGGCACAAGTTCTTCATCAATATAGTTTTTCACTTCTCTTTCAAAACCAACATTATTTATCCCATATCCACAAACATTACATTATTTCTTCTTTTCTATTTGCATTTACATTATCTCACGTCTTCCAATTTTATTCTTTATTTTCCATCTATACAATTTTAAATGTTTGCTATGATAAATTTTTTAGACTTAAACAAAGAAATAAAATGAAGTAAAAAATAAAAAAAAAATATATTTGATTTTTTGAATCGTCTTGTTCACCAAAACTGGTCTCAATTTTACGGTTATTTTGGTTTTTCACGATTGAAGCAATTTTATCCCAATTTTATAAATATAATTGTTTCTCTAAGGTATCAATATTAACTAAAGGACCCATATATCCTAAAGTTTTATCAGCAAGAGTAAAAGAGATGATTACCTGGGATTTTTAGATAGCACGTTGTTTTGCAGAAAGTGTAGGTGTTAGCATAAATTCCTGATTCCAAGTCAGAGTGGATTTTGATATTTGAAGAAAGTATGAGAATTGATTGACTGTGTGAAGAAGAAGATTGAGAGAAATCACAAGTTCTTAAAAATTTAAAGTAGGAAAATATGTTGATTTGAAGAAGAAGAAAGTATTTATAATATAAAGTGGCAAATGGTTCAATTTTTCTTTTTTCAAATGAAAGAGGTAGTGGGACACGTGTTGCTGGCTGATAAGTTGAAAAAATGGTTACTTTTTGGGAAAGTCACGATTTGTACCTACCTTAGTATAGAAATGATGAAATCTGAACTACGCGCGTCCCGATAAGACGTTTGGAGAGATGGTCATCATGACCATGACGTCACAGCAGTAATGGTCAGAAAGAAGTAACTTCAACGTTGAAATTGAAATTTTTCAAAAAAATGTCCATTTCTTCAAATGTTTCGAAATATACATTTTCGGGGGGAGGGGGGGGAGGCAATTTGTTAGCTGGGAATTTCGAAGGCTTATGATATAAAAGAGAAATAAAGGATATCAAAGAAAGGATAATTTTAAAGGAAATATGAGAGATATTGTCTATAGTGTTCGACTTACTAACCAATTGATGATCGAATATTATTATATATCAACGAAGTTTTATTATTGCGAAATGCATAAGACTTAAGATATTTCAAGTTTTAAATTCAAAAAATTCGACAGGTCACGTTGTGGGTTTTTTAGCGCTTTAAATTGAAGACATGTTTGGATTCAAATGATTTGATCTTATCCAGAAGGACACGTGGAAGTCTGAGGGTTCAAAGAAGCATGCAAGACTCGAACGTGGCATCTCTATGGAAGAAGACCGTTATTGTCGAAGTACAAGTGTCAGAGAAAAGAGTCATTGAGAATGTATGTATAGAAACACCACTCTTTATGTTTAAAATCTTTTACCTTTGTCTTCAAGCCTTTATCTTTACTTTTATTTTTGTTATATTTGTCTTTTCGACATAAAATAAACACTTAGAAACATAAAGACTAAAACAAGATTCGACATTTGTTCTAGAGTCAATCTAGTCGATTCTGTGAGTAACCATAAATTATCTTTGTTTTTGAAGGACCAGCGGTTGTTTACCAAATTTCACGGTAAACAGTTGTATGGATGGATTAGGTCTTTCAACATTAATCTTGACAGTGTTGCCAGGATTTACCTTTCTTAACTCAGCTGTATACCTCCATATGGATGCATACTGATTATCAGCATCACCTTCTATTATTTTCTTTTCTATCAACTTAGCCCTCCATGCTCTTGCAAAACTAATACCCACAGAAATTGTTTGCCTAATATCTTGCATGATATCTCTTATCCTAAATGTTTAAGATGTTTGCAGCATCTTTACCACATTCTTGGCCACCGACTCTGAGCTTGCAGATTTGTTATTCAAAACCCTAGCACGTGTATGGGTATCTACAAGTGTTTTTATAGCAAATGTGTGCTTATGGCCTACTCTAGAGCATAATACTAAAAACCCACATTTAGCCTTACATTCCACCCTTACCCTATAGCTCTCATTTTTTATAAACATAATTTCCCTCCCATTGAGCACTGACAACTCACGAATATCCTCCCTAAAGTCAAAAAGTGAATTAAATTCCATACCCCATTTAAATTTATAGTCCTTGTTGAGGTGATTTTTCCTAAATCTCTCATACTTGGGCCTTTCATCATCACACGAATCATCTGGGTCAGAACTGTTAAATTCATCACTATGGTAACCATATTCATCCATTTTACTATTGGGCCTATACAAAAGCCCACTAATACTTTCTTCTTCATTGATATGGAATGTTACATCAATTCCTTCAAATCCATTTACTCCTTCAAAGCCAGCAACAAGAGCAGTAGCTATTTCATCTACACTATTATCTAACCCTTCAACCAACTCCTCTTCTAACCTATCTATTTGCTTCACCTCATTAACACACTTAGGTTCCCTATCCTTAGGATCCATGTTTTCCAAATTATGTTCCACAAATATATCTCCATCAATAGCCATTGCACTGAAGTATGAAGCAAAATCCTATGCATCATCATCTTTTCTTATCATTATAAATCCATCTTAAATTTCTAATACTTTTGTCCATAACCTAAAACTACCATTCTTATACTCACACTTACTCACTAACTTGCCAATGATATCCATTGTCCATTTCCCAAATTGTATCCTAGTTACAGTTAAATCAACCTCCCTCTTTAAATAATTTCATTCGGATTAAACTTAATAAATTCACCCCCATGGTAAAAAGTAACATTGAAATGTTGCGAATCCTGTGAAGAAAGCATACCTAGTTATCAAAAACTCATATTTCCCAAAAACATACCCAGTTACCCTAATATTACTAGTTAACCATGAAATTTTTTAAAAATCAACTTACTTGAGACAATACAAGCTTCAATGTCTATGACTATGTGTTCGTATTCGTCTTCGCCTTTGATTATGACCGCGTGAACCATGGTCTTTGTCTTTGCAATGTGCCAAACTTTGTCTTCTTTGCAGATGAATCTTCTTTGTATGAACTCTAACTATTACAAGGGGTATTTGAAATGTATATACCCAATAAACTATAAATTGAATAAAATAAAATGCCATGTGTGTAAATAAATATACCACGTGGAGAGAATTTAAAATAATAGGTGAATCTTCCATGCCACTAGGCATTTGGGGGGGGGGGGGGGGTCTATGAGGGAATCTAAATAAGATAAGGGGGGATTAAAAAAAACTCTTACATGGGCTAAAATCTAAACTCGCTAACATTATAGGGAGGGGTTGTATATTTAACCCTTTATTTTATGATGGATGTTAAGGGATATTGGGGATCCCTTAGCCTCTTTTGGTTTTAAAAGAGTCACTGCTTATTGAAAAAGTAAGAGGTTTATGCAAAACCTTCATGATTATATTTATTATGAATTCTGCTTTGTGTTGTTGATGTTGGTTTTATTATTGTTGATGTAAAATTCTTGTGAATATATGCTGTAAAAATTGATTTTTGATGTTCATTTGTTATAAAATGAGTTGTTGAAGAAAACATGAATATCTGATGTAATATATGTTTTGCCTAATATATTCGATCGTTCCGAGTAGTTGTTGAATCTAATATGTTTTGCCTTTTATGCATAGAGAATATATCGTCCCTGATCCTTCAGCTGCAACTTGAGCAATTGGAGGAAATCCCCATTTTCATTGATAAAAAATTGGTTGGAAGCTACAGAACCTTCTGCCAACCATGGTTGTCATAGTTGTTAGTGCACAAGGTTAATAAATGAAAGAAAGGTAAGAGATAATATATTTACTATAACAACAACTAGAAAACTTACAAAATGAATGATTGGAAGGTTACAAATGACAGCTACCACAAGTCTATTTATACACAAAGTAAATTTCCACCTAAGCCCTAACAAAAGTAAATTTAATGACTAAGTTAAAAGGTACATACTAGGAAATACTAAACTTAACAACTACACTAACAAACTCAGAACCCAAAATCCGAGAAGCTAAGCATACTTTTGGGCGTAACCTCTGAAGTTTATGCTTTGAATTAATAATAACTTCTGGTTACATCAAACTACTACTTCTAACTAAGCAGTCTCAAAAGCTTACAACTTCTGGCAAACAACCATAAAAGCACTACTACTTATAAATAACAACATCTTCTGAATATGAATTACTTCCAACACCATCTCTTAATTCATATTCAGCTAATCAAAACTCTTCAACATTAATTTCATCCCTCAAACGGATAAAGTGTCCAGTCTTGACATCCTTCGTCAGAACATTTTCAAGTTGCTTCTGGTTTCTACAGTGTTCAACTTCTAATACTTCATTTAGAAATGCATATTTACCCTTGAGGACCCTCCCGACGCTGATTGTTATCTTCTCCTTTGGAAGCTCAGTTAACTCCCAAGTCTTGTTTCTTTCATTAGCATGAAGCTCTTCATTCATGGCCTTCAGCCACACTTTGTTCTTGAGAGCTTCACATGTTGACAACACAACCACCAATTGCTTCTAGGAGCACCAAGAAATAGGACTTTCAATATACAAACAAAAAAATCTAGAAGTATTTCTTCAGTCAACTCTTAGATTCCCTTCAGTAATTTGCAGGTTATCAAACTCTGCAAATCTCATTGGTATATTTCTGACTCTATGTGGCCTCTGAACTTGTTCAAAATCTCCTTTTTATTGTGGAACAATATCTCCTTCTGGACTTTCTTCAGAACTTTAACTACCACCAGAAGCTTCACCTTTGCTAGCTTCTGGACCTCGTTCAGAATCATTACCTTCAGAAATACCATCTTCAAAAGTTGGATCACCTTTAGAAGGTCTGCTTTTAGAAGTTCCATTTTCAGAATCATGATCATAGTCAAAGGTTGGATTACCTTTAGGAGCTTCTCCTTCCAAAGGTCCACCTTCAGAGACATGATTTCCACCAGAAACATGATCGTCTTCAGAATCTTGTCCTACAGAGCCTACGTCTTCAAAGTTTTCCCTTCTAGAAGCCTGACCAAGAGCAGATAAAAAAATCTGGATCAGAATCAGATTCATCATCTGACTCATCTTTAGAGTCTCCAGAAGATTCTTCATCCTCTGACTCTGACTCACCTTTAGAACTTTCAAGTTTTGACTCATATTCAGAAGCAGAATCTCCTTCAGATTCTGACTCATCTTCTAATTCTTCTCCAGACTCAGAATTACCTTCATATTCTAACTTGTCTTCTGCTTCAGAGTCATTTTCAGAAACCTTAGATTTTGAATCATCTTCAGAATCTTCAGCGTCATCTTCTGATTCCGACTTATATTCAAACATTCCTTCAGATTCAGAATATTCAGAGTCATCTTCTTCCCCTTCAAAATCAGAAAATGACAATCTCATAGGTTCCTCATCAGATTCATAAGTCATTAATAGCACGGGTTCCTCATTAGATTCGTAAGCCATTAATAGAACAGGTGTTGTACCCCAAAATTTTCCCTCTCATTTATCAAGATTTTTCTCACAAGACTTCTTGGACTCAGGACAAGATTAGGGTTTGCTCAGCTCAGAACATCTCATCTTGCACTGATACCCCAAAATTAGGGTTTGAGTTTGCACAAGGATTTTTGGACCATCAATGCTTCATGTGAATTTCATACATCATCTTGGACCCCTAAGATTGCTCATGTTAAGTTTCAAGCCTTGAATTACATTTTTGATCGGTCAATTGGACAGTTGACCTAAAAATCAGTTGTATTGGGGAAAAAGTCAACCATGGCCAATTTACAGTCAAACTTCATAATTTTGGATCCACAACAACATTTTAAACTCATATGTACTATTTGATCAAGTTTGGATCACAACTCCTTAAGAAATTTGATCAAATCATCAAAAGGGCAAAATAGTCAAAATTAGGGTTTTGACTGAGAAAGGGCAATTTCTGATTTTTAACCTAGACAATGACCAATTGGGTTCAAACATGATTTCAAGGGTTCAATTACATCATCTTGACCTAATTACATGGTTCAAAAGATCTCAAGTACATTGGATTGACAGATGAATTTTACAGTCAACTGTACACTGAAAAGTCAAACTTTGACTTTTTGGTCAAAATCAAGTGCCAAGGGTCATAATTCATCAAGATATGTCAAAACATGAAACTTGTTCACCAAGAAAACTAATTTTGAAAATTAGGGTTTTGAATTTGAAAAATTTCATAACTTAGAATTTTTCTAAGTATGGAAATTTTCTTATTTTTCCCCAACTTTCCAGCACTTTTTCACCATGATGCAATTTGATTCAAAGAAAACTTCCAACATGAAAGTTGTAGTACTCCATGAAATCTACAACTTTTCTTCATAAACTTTTCCCAAAAGATTCTTGGATCTCAATTTATGAATTTGTGAATATAGGTCCATGAACTTCTTAGTGAAATTTTGCCCTAATTTAGGCAGTTTTTTGACCCAACTTCATGGACATTTTTCACCTAGTTCCAAGAGGTATATCAAAATGAATTTCAAAGATGGATTATAGATCACATGACAAGCTTTCCAAAATGTCCAAGAACTCTCCAAGATAATTTTTGGTTAGGGATAATCGAAGAAGGGAAGTTGGCATTTTATCACTTTTGTTCATGCCATTTTTACAATGCATCAAGTTGCAAATCAGATCCATGATGCTTGTACCTTGCTTTACAGGTCCTAAAATCATTCTACACTCCATAATTAAATGCAAACTCAGAAGATAAAGGCTTTATTTTCACTTTTGAAACATTGTACAATAGATATGTCCATTTTTAGTATAAAGGTCACAATGCCATTTTCATAAAGTGAGCTTTTGCAACTTTGTCCATCTTGAGCCTTGGACTTGTCCCTTTGGTGAAAATAATTTCTACAGGTCACAAGCAATGTATACCAACTCTCTGCAGCTCACAAGCCAGCCAGTACAAGCATGTTTGCATTGGTCATTTCACTTTTCTTCAAATGCAAGAAAAGTTGCAAAAGAGGTCAGAACTTGTACAACTGATAAGGAGTGGACTTTGTATCATTCTATACAAATATAAAAACTTATTGTAAGGATTAACACGAAGGCTTGACATCTGAAACTCCCCAAAACTCCAAAACTTCATTTTTCTGCCAAAACATCCAGTTGCTGCAAAACCATAGCCATTTCATTTTTGGCTCGTGCGTTTTTTTGTTTCAACACTTCAAACATGTTATCCACATCATATCAAAGCTATCCAAGCCTTTACATTGTTGTTGTAACCCCTATTTCAGCCATTGCCATTTTCACTTTGGAAGCTTGCAACTTGACTTCTACAGAGAGTTATGGCCATCCACAAAGTAAGCTAGGTATTGGAATAGTTTGAAGGAAGTTCAAGGAAGCTCACACGGTCCTCAGGCCTCCCTCAAAGTCCCCACATTGTCATATCCAAATCCAGCTGAAGGAGGTATTTTTCTCAAACTCTATCTCTGTATTTAGGCATCTTCAAGCCACAATTTGTGAAGCAAAATGTAGTCCTTAACATGGTGAAGTTGTATATATGCATCCTTTCCATTTATATTAACTATGCTGTGAGAATTTGAAACTTGAAGTTCATGAAAAAATTAGGTCACGAATTAGGGCCATTAAAATTCTCTCTGATCTTTATGAATTAGGTTACAAATTTTACATGGTTGGAATCGTGAGATTAAATGCTACATGTTTTATGTTATGGTTTTTTTTGTGCAAGCATCTGAGAGTTACAGATTTGAACATAACACGCGCGAAGGAGAAGAAGCTGGAGGACAAGGTTGATGTTCTGGGCCTTCGGCGCCTTGGGCCTTCTGTTTTTGATTTTCACACCCCTTGACCACTATTTGCACCCCCTGACTTTATTTGTTATATTTTTCATATTTTCTCATATTTTTTATATTTATTGATTTTATTTATTTTTCTGAATCATAAAAATCATGAAAAATAATTTCTTTATTTTTTGCATTTTTATTTTATTTTTTCTATTATTTTTTGCATAAAAAAATAGTTTATTAGGATAATATACTTTATTTTCTTAAATAAAATTTGTAAATATATTTAAAAATACTATACATTTTTATTATGTTATTTATATACATAAAATATTTATTTTCATACATATTTTAATTTTTAATATTTGTACATAATATTATTTATTATTTTCTTGTACAAAAAAATGGACAAAATATTAATATAGAACATATATTTTCCTTAATCAAAAAATTAGGGTTTCACCCTTTCAAAAATAATAATATTTTTTATCTTATTTTTAGGGCTTAAATAAATCAGTCTTCTCATACAAAAATCAAATACAAAACATTTTACATAAATACATTTTTATTGCATTTTAAATATTTGTATATTTATTTAATTCGCAAAATATTCAATTGGGTTGTAATAGTATTTTTAGGGTTTATTTTGTGCAATATCCCCATTCAAAAACTTGTACCCCCCTCCCATAATAATTGTTGTAATAGCTTAGTTTACATTTACGCAATTTATCGCATTTTATACTATGTTTAGTAAACTAGGGTTTGCATGACAAGACCAAAAACAAACAAATAGACAAGACCTAATACAAGACAAATCAAAATGCATGAAAAATGACACACATTGCACACAATCACCCTTAGGGTTTCAACCACTTGGTTGCCTAAATTAAAATGGCCTTGTTACGCATGCGAAGTATCTTGGCAAAACAAAGCAAATATAAGATCATAGTCCCTCGACGACGCTATCAAAAGGTTGCCTAAAAAAATGACCTTGGTCCCTCAAACATGCTAAGATACTTGGCAACATTGCTATCATGGTCATACGATGACCCACGCCCGTCCCGTTTACATCCAAAGATAGGGTTGCTTACCAAATCAATGGTAAGTCAACAATGTCAAAGGAATAAAAATGCACAAGGAAGACTTTTGAGTAGGTAGATAGCTTCTAGTTACTTGATCAATTTCAAAACAATCCTTGCTATTTTCAAAAACAAACACACACTCATTGAGGGTTGGTTCCTTGGAATATTTCGGTCGCCAGTAAAGAGGCTTGAATTGAAACAATGAACAAGGAAACAATCCAGTGATATTGAGCTCCTTAGAACCCGATTACTATTACTAGGACAAGTTGAGCCAACTAAACTTCAAGAGGGTACTTACCTATGAAACCCCATGCAAGTCTAAACTAGGAACTTGTGTGATTTGCTTGTACATATATACTTGTGCATAACATCATGGACATCATGAACATCATATGCATTCACTAACCATTTCAAGGATTTTGGAAATTCATCTTTGTTCTTGTTTTGTAGGTTATGGATTCACTTCGCAGGAAAACTATCCAAATCAGCCTTGTAAGAATTCCTCCACAACTCAAGGAGCTAGCTTCAAGGATTCCTGAGAATTCTCCATTCACCGAAAGACATGGTCGTCTACTCAACTTGGTCACTTCCAACACAGAGGAGGATATGCTGAAGGTTCTCTTCCAATTCTTTGACCCTTTGCATCATTGCTTCACATTTCCTGACTATCAACTTGTGCCCACTTTGGAATAATTCTCTCAACTACTGAGGATTCCTATTCTCAATCAACTACCCTTCAATGGTACGGAAAGAGATCCAAATCCAGAAGAGATTGCTCAAGCCTTGCACTTGCACTCATCTGATGTCACAACTTATTGGGAAACTAGAAGTGGTGTCAAAGGCTTCTTGTCAAAGTTTCTGTTTGAGAAGGCCCAAAGTTGTTGGAATTCCCTAGACTTGCAAGCTTTTGAGGAGATTGTAGCTCTTCTCATCTATGGGATGGTCTTGTTCCCCAATCCTGATCAGCTCATAGATGTCAGCGCTGTCAAAATCTTCATGACTCGCAACCCGGTGCCTACATTGCTTGGGGATATCCTCCACTCTTTTCACACTCGTACAATGAGGAAACGAGGTGTTCTCATGTGTTGCACTCCTCTCCTGGCAAGATGGTTTATTTCTCATCTTCCCCAATCAGTCTTGAAGAATGAGCAAGGTTTGAGGTGGTCACAACGGTTAATGACACTTAACCATTCAGATACTCATTGGTGTTCTCGATCCAGAGAGAATATTACCATTGTTGACCATTGTGGGGAATTCCCTAATGTCCCTCTACTTGGAATTAGGGGAGGGATCACCTACAACCCATGCTTGGCTCTAAGACAGTTTGGTTATGCCCGAAGGGATGGCCCACATGATATGCTGATTCAAGGATTGGTTTTCGACTACGACAACAACGACCAAGGACTCCGTCAGAGATTCATCCGAGCTTGGAGAATGCCCAAGAAGGTGGATAGCAAGACCTTGGGACACAAGAATTCCATCCCCCTTGAGCCTTACCTCAAGTGGGTACGAACCCGCGCCCAAAGTCTTATGATGCCTTATCCCTCCATTCTCCCAGTGATTATAGAGTCGGTTAAGAAAGGAGAGGTTCCATACACCATCCTACATCCTGACATGCCAACATCACTCGAAGATCTATAAAGGAGTTGGATACAGCTCAAAGGAGAGCGTGATACTTTCAAAGCCCAATTCTACGCAAGTGAGAAGAAGGTTTTGGAACTCACTCGACTACTTCATGAAGAGCAGACTCTCAACACCTACATTGCACCAAAGAGGATGCGCGACGTCTTTTTACCTTACAGTTTTGTATTATTTTGCCCAAGGGGCATTGATGTACTCACCAATTCTATCTTATTAATATGACGTGTGTTTCTTTTTTGTTTAAAACAAATTTGAATTTCTGAATCCTTGAAAGCACTGCATGAATACATATCATTCATCATAAGCATAAACAGGTCTTCACACCATGTTTCCTCATCTCTCTACTGTTTATTTCAGTATGATGGATATCGAACAAACGGTCAAAGATCTGCAAGCTCTGAATTCACAATTTCAACAGTTGCTCATGACCTTAGCCAAGGGGCAGGAGGAGCTGAAGACTTTGTGTGATCGGTGGATCTGGAACTGACTGTTTAAAGCTGGTTTCGCGAAATGTCGCGGAAGCAAGAGTCGCCACCGTCTTTTATTTTCTCCAATATGGAAAGGACAAAAGCACAGAAAAATTCCTTATGAGATAGTTTCTCGGTTCGGGAGGTAGATTTATAGAAAGGGAAGGTGCTAGCACCCTTTCTATCCATGGTTATCCATGGGCTCTTAGATACTTGCTCATTTGTGTTTTCAAAATGTTTGTTTGCTTTTCAAGGTGAGTGGGTTTGAAAAAGTTTCTTTGAAAGTTTCAGATCGACTCTTGTATCAGTCCTCAAGAGTGTTTGAAAAATTGTTTCGAAAGCTTTTTTGAAAGTGTCGGTGTGAAAAGAGTTTTGATTTGTTTTTTAGAGCAAGTATCTATGAGTCATCTACCTACCCTAAGGAATTAGGCTGTGTAAATGTACTTAAGTTAGTGCCATCCCACCATTGAGAGATAGGTAGCACCACCGTTGGAGGTGTTCGGGTCAATTCGTTTGTAGGGACAGTATGGTCACCGAGCAACAGTAGGACACCTCCGAAGCTACCCTTATGCCATTGATCCTTTTTAATTCCGAGGCAACATTTTCGAGGAGACTGGATCATATCATGGACATAAGGACTTACTAAAACGTCCTGTACTCGACGACCACAATTCGAGCTTATAGCGACAGTGTGGTCACCAGAGCAACAGTATGACACCTTAGAAGCTACCCTTATGCCATGTTCATGGACATAAGGACTTACTAAAACGTCCTATACTCGACGACCACGTTTAGAGGGGCAAGGCAACAGTGAGGCGTACCCTAAGAGTGGTGTGTGAATTTGTGTATTATTTTCAGTTATGTTTTATCTTGTCATGCATTATGGTGATCTACGCTTTGAATTTATTTGGGCCATTCATTCTTTCATGCAAAATTTAGCAATTAAGGGGTGCGGAAATTAAAGTACGGAAAACGTAAATCCTACGCTATTACAAGGCGCGGGTCTATACATCGCCAAATCTTTACAAAGACCCGTTTTAAGTAAATAAGTGCGGAAAATAAAAAAACAGTAAAAAGGTCCTATTTACTATTACATATCCGGAGCAATTACATAATAATCGAACAAATTAAATACGCGCGAATAAAGAAAAGGGAATTAATTTTTTTGTCTTTTTTTTGGTAATTAAATGAAATTGAAAACTAATTAATTATTTTAATTACAAGAAAATATTTTTTGACCTTTTTTATGTTTTTATGAAATAAAATAAAAAAAAAGAATTAAAAATGTCAAAAGAAAAAGCCTAAGTCTAAATTTGTTTTTATTTATTGTGAAAAAAGGTTAAAATTAACTAATTAAACTAACTAATTTGTTAGTATTTTATTTACAAATATAATTACTAAAGTGAAATTAATAATAATAATAATAATTGCATTTTTTTTGTTTTTTTCTGAATTTATGAAAATAATTATTTGTGAACTAACTAAATAATAATAATAATTAATAAAAGGAAAGAAAATAAGAAAAGAAATGCTAAGCCAAGGAGGTGAAGGCCGGATTTTGGAGGTTTTACTCAAAATCATCCTTAGGCATCAAAAATTCCATCTAAGCCCATGGTTGTGATCGTCCATGTCTCCTGATCACGTCTATGCTTATGGTTTGTCCCAATTTCACCTGTAGACAAAATACCTAAAAAACAAAACCAACGAACCCTAGGCACGGGTATTGTTATACGAAGCCTAAAAATGAAATTGAATATAGCAGTTACATTGGAAATTAGGCATGGAGTATGAATATGCTATTATTTTCCAGAAAAAGTGCAAGAATGGAGAAACATGATTTCGTGTACAGGGGTGAGTTTGAGACAACTTACAGCGCTTGGTAGTGGACCTTAGGACGCGTTTGTGGTTGCTTTGGCTTCAGGGAGTGGCAAGGAAGAAAGCCACGTGCTTGCTTGGATCTGAAAATGTTTGCAACACCGCTTTAGATCTCTCACTTTTTTGGACAAATTTTGAACTTTTCCTCTGGCCATTTGTGCACACTCTCCTTTTTTTCTAGGTTCTGAATGAGGCTTGCAAGGCTTGTATATATAGGCTTGGATGATAATCAGTCACATTAAGGAGCTTTTAAGCCTTGCAATGAAGTTTTGATTTTCTCCATAATCACCATTGAAATAACTTACCATATTTGCTCCAAATTTGATTTTTTTTGCTTGAAATAGGTCTTGAACGAATTTGGTATATGCATAATGGTGGTTCAAAGCTAATCAAAGCAAGATATGTCCCTTAATTAACCTTTTTGATTTTTATTTGATTTTAAAGGATTTAAAATGAATTAAATCCAATAAAATCTAACAAAAATGAAAAAATTAGTTTTAAATATTGAAATAAAAAGTGGGACACGTGGGAAGCATGGCCAAGCTGATTCAAGTGGAAAAAATGGGCCCCTTTTGTCAAAAATGAAATTTCAAGGATAAATGATTTTGGTCATTTCACAAAAATTTCCCAACTTCTCCAATGCATATCTTTCTCAATTTTGAAGTTATGAACATGTTCTTGGACATTTTGGAAAGGTATTGAAGTCCTCTAACCAATGTCTTTGGTACCATGTCATTTTGATTTACCAATCTCAGGTTATGGTCTTTGACTTAAAGTCCCTTTTTGTTGACTTTTGAAAATGACCTATAATGTTGAAATTGATAACTTTTTGTAAGAGCATTTCTTGGACTTGGAATGTGAAGATGAGTTGTAGGAAATGTCTTCCCCTTCAAGATGAGCATTGGATGGAATTTTTCTGATGAACCATGAAAAAGTTATGCCTTGGTCAAGTTACAGTTGACTTTTCTGTTGTCCAAAAATAGAAACTTTTGACACCTTGATGATTTTTGAGCCATTCTTGTGAAATCATGGTCAAGACTTGACCAAATGATGATTTTGGCTTCAAAATAAGATGTTGACCAAAAATTTTGACTTTTGACTGCCAAATGACCATTTTGCCCCTACAGTTGACTGTTGAGCAAATGGGACTTTTGACTGTGCAACTTGACCTTGTAAGCCTTGAAACTTGACATGTAGGTGCTTGACAATGTTTATGAGCATATGGGACTTGATTGAGCCCTTGAAAACCTCAACTTCCTTGCAAGAACCAAAACCCTAATTTGACTGGCTTAGGAGGATGGTTGACTGTGTAGCCCTTGAGTAGACTTGAACCATTTGTGGATGATTCTTGTCAAAACTTTGAAGATTATGGGAGGGAAAATTTTGGGGTACGACAGTTGCCCCTGTTCAATCTTCTTAGACCTGAGGATGTAGATTGGCTTGCATGCCTTTCGTGATCCGAGGGTGGAAGATGATTGAACACTAGAGTGCCCAGAAATTTGCACTCACATAGTTGAGTATCAGCGGTGCGATGGTGGGAATGGGCTTACATATGCCATTTGGAGGGACGGTGGATAGGAGGATGGGCTTATAGATGCCATCTGGAAGTGTGACAGAACTTTGTCGGGAATGGGCTTATAGATGCCATTTGGAACTGTTGGTATGTGGATGGGCTTATAGATGCCATCTAGGTGTCGATCGCGTAAGAGATTCCTTAGCGAGAACTTGCGTACCTGAGAAAAAGAAAGATGATTACCTGACCTGTTACAGGAGTTGGTCTTCAAACTCTTTATATAGACGCGCCCTGGCTGGATACAGGTATCGAATCTTTGAACTCTTCAGACGTGCTCTCAACGGGACGGTGAGAGAACCTTGGACGATTACTACCTCAACAGTAACGATGAGAGAATCTGGGGCGATTACTTCCTCAACAGTAACGATGAGAGAATCTGGGGCGATTACTACCTCAACAGTAACGATGAGAGAATCTAGGGCGATTACTACCTCAACAGTAACGATGAGAGAATCTGGGGCGATTACTACCTCAACAGTAACGATGAGAGAATCTGGGGCGATTACTACCTCAACAGTAACGATGAGAGAACCTTGGGCGATTACTACCTCAATAGTAACGATGAGAGAACCTTGGGCGATTACTACATCAACAGTAACGATGAGAGAACCTTGGGCGATTACTACCTCAACAGTAACGATGAGAGAATCTGGGGCGATTACTACCTCAACAGTAACGATGAGAGAATCTGGGGCGATTACTACCTCAACAGTAACAATGAGAGAATCTGGGGAGATTACTACCTCAACAGTAACGATGAGAGAATCTGGGGCGATTACTACCTCAACAGAAACGATGAGAGAATCTGGGGCGATTACTCCCTCAACAGTAACGATGAGAGAACCTTAGGCGATTACTACCTCAACAGTAACGATGAGAGAACCTTGGGCGATTACTACCTCAACAGTAACGATGAGAGAACCTTGGGCGATTACTACCTCAACAGTAACGATGAGAGAATATGGGGCGATTACTACCTCAACAGTAACGATGAGAGAATCTTGGGCGATTACTACCTCAACAGTAACAATGAGAGAATCTGGGGCGATTACTACCTCAACAGTAACGATGAGAGAATCTGGGGCGATTACTACCTCAACACTAACGATGAGAGAATCTGGGGCGATTACTACCTCAACAGTAACGATGAGAGAACCTTGGGCGATTACTACCTCAACAGTAACGATGAGAGAACCTTGGGCGATTACTACCTCAACAGTAACGATGAGAGAACCTTGGGCGATTACTACCTCAACAGTAACGATGAGTAAATCTGGGGCGATTACTACCTCAACAGTAACGATGAGAGAATCTGGGGCGATTACTACCTCAACAGTAACGATGAGAGAATCTGGGGCGATTACTACCTCAACAGTAACCATGAGAGAATCTGGGGCGATTACTACCTCAACAGTAACGATGAGAGAATCTGGGGCGATTACTACCTCAACAGTAACGATGAGAGAATCTGGGGCGATTACTACCTCAACAGTAACGATGAGAGAACCTTGGGCGATTACTACCTCAACAGTAACGATGAGAGAATCTGGGGCGATTACTACCTCAACAGTAACGATGAGAGAATCTGGGGCGATTACTACTTCAACAGTAACGATGAGAGAATCTGGGGCGATTACTACCTCAACAGTAACGATGAGAGAATCTGGGGCGATTACTACCTCAACAGTAACGATGAGAGAATCTGGGGAGATTACTACCTCAACAGTAACAATGAGAGAATCTGGGGCGATTACTACCTCAACAGTAACGATGAGAGAATCTGGGGCGATTACTACCTCAACAGTAACGATAAGAGAATCTGGGGCGATTACTACCTCAACAGTAACGATGAGAGAACCTTGGGCGATTACTACCTCAACAGTAACGATGAGAGAACCTTGGGCGATTACTACCTCAACAGTAACGATGAGATAACCTTGGGCGATTACTACCTCAACAGTAACGATGAGAGAATCTGGGGCGATTACTACCTCAACAGTAACGATGAGAGAACCTTGGGCGATTACTACCTCAACAGTAACGATGAGAGAACCTTGGGCGATTACTACCTCAACAGTAACGATGAGAGAACCTTGGGTGATTACTACCTCAACAGTAACGATGAGAGAATCTGGGGCGATTACTACCTCAACAGTAACGATGAGAGAATCTGGGGCGATTACTACCTCAACAGTAACGATGAGAGAATCTGGGGCGATTACTACCTCAACAGTAACAATGAGAGAATCTGGGGCGATTACTACCTCAACAGTAACGATGAGAGAATCTGGGGCGATTACTACCTCAACAGTAACGATGAGAGAATCTGGGGCGATTACTACCTCAAAAGTAACGATGAGAGAACCTTGGGCGATTACTACCTCAACAGTAACGATGAGAGAATCTGGGGCGATTACTACCTCAACAATAACGATGAGAGAATCTGGGGTGATTACTACTTCAACAGTAACGATGAGAGAATCTGGGGCGATTACTACCTCAACAGTAACGATGAGAGAATCTGGGGCGATTACTACCTCAACAGTAACGATGAGAGAATCTGGGGCGATTACTACCTCAACAGTAACGATGAGAGAACCTTGGGCGATTACTACCTCAACAGTAACGATGAGAGAACCTTGGGCGATTACTACCTCAACAGTAACGATGAGAGAACCTTGGGCGATTACTACCTCAACAGTAACGATGAGAGAATCTGGGGCGATTACTACCTCAACAGTAACAATGAGAGAATCTGGGGCGATTACTACCTCAACAGTAACGATGAGAGAATCTGGGGCGATTACTACCTCAACAGTAACGATGAGAGAATCTGGGGCGATTACTACCTCAACAGTAACGATGAGAGAATCTGGGGCGATTACTACCTCAACAGTAACGATGAGAGAACCTTGGGCGATTACTACCTCAACAGTAACGATGAGAGAATCTGGGGCGATTACTACCTCAATAGTAACGATGAGAGAATCTGGGGCGATTACTACCTCAACAGTAACGATGAGAGAATCTGGGGCGATTACTACCTCAACAGTAACGATGAGAGAATCTGGGGCGATTACTACCTCAACAGTAACGATGAGAGAATCTGGGGCGATTACTACCTCAACAGTAACGATGAGAGAATCTGGGGCAATTACTACCTCAACAGTAACGATGAGAGAATCTGGGACGATTACTACCTCAACAGTAACGATGAGAGAATCTGGGGCGATTACTACCTCAACAGTAACGATGAGAGAATCTGGATGTCTTCTACTGAGTCTTTATCAGGAAAATCTTTAGGAATCGATTTAACTGGACCAGAGAAGGCCTTTAACTGGATCGGCATCAGAAAAATCTTTAGGAATCGATTTAACTGAACCAGGCAAGGTCTTGGAATCTTCAACTGGAATGAGAATCATGGAGATCTTAGGGTCGATCTAACTGAACCAGCGAAGGCCTTTGACTGGATCGGCATCAGAAAAATCTTTTGGAGTCGATTTAACTGAACCAGATAAGGTCTTGGAATCTTCAACTGGAATAAGAATCAGGGAGATCTTAGGGTCGATCTGACTGAACCAGAGAAGGCCTTTGACTAGATCGACATCAGAAAAATCTTTAGGAGTCAATTTAACTGAACCAGGCAAGGTCTTGGAATCTTCAACTGGAATAAGAATCAGGGAGATCTTAGGGTCGATCTGACTGAACCAGAGAAGGTCTTGGATTAACTTTGACTGGATAAGAATCAGAAAAATCTTAGAATTGATTTAACTGAACCAGACTAAAGTCTTGGAATATTGCTGAGAACTTAACTGGATCTTTCCTGAAAGGTAAAGGTCAGTCATATGCAATGCATGATATGGATCAAGCAATGATGTTCTCAATATAAATGAGATTGTGCGATGCGTTCATGCATGTATCATGATGTATGTGATGTTTATGAATGTATGTTTTTGTCTAGGAAAGTAAATCCTTGACGGGTGCCGGGAAGTCAAATCCTGGGCTGATGTGAATAGCATTCTCTGTTTCCACTGGGGAGTGATGGCTGTAAGGATACCGGTAGGAGAAGATGACCCTGTTGGGGAATAAACTTGGAGATTACTCTGTGGGGGAAAATTATTCTAGCAATCTTGCTGGGGAATAGTACTCTGTGGGAAGAGAGGTACTCTGTTGAGATGTTGATGATAACTTCGCTGGGGATACCGTTGTTATGTTGGAAGTGTTAATAGACTCCGCTGGGGATAGGAAGACTTCGCCGAGGACGATCTTTCCGTGGCTTTTGGCTGAGGATAACCCAGTTATATCCTGGTAGGGAAATAACCTTTGAATAAAGCCGGGGGACGCGTCCGTGCTCTGCAGGGGGGGAAACTTCCAGAATCTACTGGGGATAAGCTTCCTGCTGGGGAGATGGATTCAAACTTTCCTGGGGAAATCTTGAACTATACTGGACTCTCCTGGGGAAATCTTTGAGATATACTGGGGAAGCGGCTCCACTGAAGGTCTGATCCACCGTCGGGGAACAATCTTAGATCAAGACTGCCGGGGATGCTTGTTAAGAATATTCGTATATTGTGCTGGGGAATGTTGAGATCTGCAGGGAATACCCAACTTCCTTAAGGCTGATTGTATAACTCTGCTTGGGGAGAGTGTATTGACCTGCTGGCTCACTCTCTGGGGGAGTTAAGATATACTGGTTACGTTCTTCAGCTGAACCTATCTTGGTACCTTGGTGGACCGAACCATTAGATCGCTTAGACCACTCATTATTGCCCCAGTTTCAGTGGGAGAAGGCACCTGTGGGGGTAATTGACAAATCTTCTGGTAGACAGGTGACGAGATGCCAGGACATAGTCGTACACTTTGATCCCTAATTTTTGCCTGGACCGCCCTTTCGGGTTTTCAGTCCATCGGGATACCCTTTTTTGCCCAAGCCGCCCTTTCAGGTTTTCGACTTGCCGGGTGTACAGATTTTTTCCATTTCATCCCTTATTTTGCCCGAACCCTTTTGGTTCGCCGGGAAGCCCTAATTTTTGCCTAGGTATGTCAACCTAGCGGGTCTTTGATTATGCGTAGTATTTTTCGACTATGTCCATGCTCTCAGAATGTAGGGAGTTGCCCCTGTTAGAAGTGTTTTGTCATACCCCCAGAAGATGTTTGATCAGGCAAGATTCGTTGCTGGAATGCCCCAAGTGACTCAGGCGGAGATTTGCCCCAGGCTATTTGGCCTTTGAGAGATTCTCCGAATCTTGACTTAACTGCCCCAGATGGTAGCCCATGATCATGTCTGCCCCTTGATTGGAAGTGCTTTTGTTCGTTAGACATTCGTCGTGCGAACTTCTATGTTGTTCAAACAAAAGGTCATACGCAAACAGAGTTATGTCAAAAATGCAAAGCTTATGTCTGTCTTGAAGTTTTTGAAAAATGCATTTTTGAGTAAAACCAGCAAATTTTATAAAATGTGATGTCAACTCAATATTTTATAGAAAGCCTTAAGGAGTCAGGATACCTTTGTAACAGTATGCTTTCGAACTAACCCATGCTTCAACTAGGACTTTTAAGGGTTATAACGTGGCTTGGTTCACGGTTCAAGAAACAAAGGATAAAGGCTCAAATTTATTTGTACCCACCCGCTCTTCGCGATGTTCTTCAAACCTAAACTCAGCTGATCGTGCGTTAGACCTTGTTTGAGTCTTTGCTTTGGTATACCAATGATGGTTCAGATAATGATGATTTATTCTGAATGGGCAGTCATTTCTTTTTGTTGAGGGTTTGTGTGACCTCTTTTTTTTTATTTTATTATCCCTATTTTTTTTGCCTGAACTGTTTCTTTTGTGATTACAGTCAGCGGGATGCCCCAGTTTTGTAAGTCTCCTTTATAGGTTTTGACTTAATGGTTTTTTATTTTTTGAGATATAATGACTGCCTATCTGTATGATTATTTGGAACCATCACTGTCTTTTGTTTTGTAAGGACCTCTTTGGTGCCATTCGTTATGCACTTGGATCAGCTGAGAGACTACCCTGCCCCAGGTTATGATTAAGGGTTTTATATTTCGAAAAGAAAAACTCCTACTTCTTTGGCTCAGAGGGGTTGACGAGGGATTATCTTCCTTATAAATCCAGTGTTTAGGAATTGAAACAATGCCTGTACCTCATCAGCGGGGTCTGTTCAAAAGCATACTGTAAAGATCGTGGTATCGTTTTTGTCATCCTCCCTCAAGAGGCTTAGAATTATTGAGAGTTGACCGTCACAAAAATATGAAAACAGTTTGCATATAGTGAATGCGAATATATTGCTTCAAAACAGACATATGCGATGCATTAATGAACTAACAACGTTTAATCATGAATAAATGTTTGAACAGTCAAAAGAAAGTTACAACTTGAAAATTCTAATAAACACAAGTCTTCTAGTCTCAGGGCTTCTTACTTCGACTGGTGCATCTTGTAGGGATGGCAGGAGCATTCAGCTTGGCCTATCTGGGTGAAATCCACAACTCTTTCATTAATCAGATCTTGAATCTTATTCTTCAAAGCCCAGTAGTCGTCGGTGTCATGTCCTGGACTGTCAGATTGGTATGCACATCTTTCCTCAGGATTGTACTTTAGGGAGGTTGTGTTGAGATGCTTAGGAGGGTCCCTTAACGTCACCAGATTCAACCTCAACAATTGTTGTAAAGCTTGAGACGGTGACACGTTGAGTTTGGTGAACTGCCTTTTAGGCTTGTCTGGCTTGCTCTGATCAGCCCGTTGTTCTTGGCGAGGTCGTGGTTGGACCTGTGAAGTGGTAGTAGCTTGGAGAGGTCTATTCATTGGACCAGACCTTTGTCCTCTTGGAAGCTGTTCAATGACCTGGTCCCTGACTTGGGCTGGTTGCTTCATGTCGTGATGAAGCTGACTGATCATGGCCCTCAACTCTCCTTGCTCCCGAGCTAAACTTTGGATGAGAGCCCTTTGTCCCAGCATCTGGGTTTTCATCGTATCTACTTCAGCTTGCAGACGTTTCAGCTGCTCGTCCTTGTCATCTTTGGGACTTTCTTGGCCAAATTCCCCATAAGGAGTGTCCTCAACTCTTCCCGCCCCTTGGATAGGCTTAGGAAGATCTCTCTGAACTGAATCTCTTGAGCCTGAAGATCCTGGTTATCTTGTTGGGAAGCCATTGCTGAAATAAACAGCGGAGATGGTAAGTGACCTGTCAAAAGGGTACCTGTTATGCAATGATATGTCTGTATATATATGCAATGTTTTCAAGGATCTCACGGGGTAAACAAGAAAATAATTAGAGTTGGGATCCGATAGCTTGATTGAAGGAACTGCATGTTGTTGAGAGTCCTTCTTCAAGGGTCAAAGGCTCACCATATCCAGTGGGTCATAGCCCCTGACAACCTTGGCTAGAGGAAAATAAATTCCCTTTGCCCCTTGCTGGATAGTTGGTTCATCATGACCTACATCACAAGCCCTTGAGATCCTTGAAACGGATTAGTCCTTATGCGGGATGTATGCAATGGTATGATGTTATGCTATGCATAGGGTAATGTAGGTAAACCCTGTTATGAGTCCCAATTAAGGACTGTAAACAAAACCTGCAAGAAACTTAGTAAACCCTATTATGAGTCCCAATTAAGGACTATGAACAAAACCTGCAAGAAACTTAGTAAACCCTGTTATGAGTCCCAATTAAGGACTATAAACAAAACCTGCAAGAAACTCAAGTGTCAGATAACAAGCATGCAAGTAGTCAAGTTGGAAGGCACACAAGTCACACAAGAGAAACCCTTAGAGTTCAGGCCAGCATGGGGTCTGGGTATTACCCTCTTGAAGTTGGTGGGCTCAACCTGTCCTATCAGAAGTAACCGGGTTCTAAGGGTCCCAATATCACTGGATTGCTTTCATTGTTCATCGTTTCGATTTAGCCACTGAACTGGCGACCGAAATATTCCAAGAAAGCAACCCTCAATTGAGTGTAGTATCGAGTATCAACCAACCTCGGACTGCACCAAAGTCAGTTATCTCACTACCCTAAAGAGGCCAAGATGGTTCAATTAAGGTTCCTAAGGTCAGTTGATGCTTCATGACACCACATGGAGGCCCCGTACTCTCCTTGACTGAACTCAAGGGTTACTGGTATACACCAAAGTGCCACATCAACGTAGCAGACTGTTTCAACCATGTCGGTATACCCCGCACAGTTCCCTTACAGTCTTGTTGCTACTTTCTAAGAAGGTATCCCCAGATCCGGGTTAGGATCTATAGAACTCCCAAGACAGTCCCACAATTTAAAGCAAACAAGTCAAAGCAATTGAAAACACAGTGATCTTAGTCCTAAGGTACACCT